>CM061257.1:247629369-248993514 GCA_030848825.1 Tadarida brasiliensis
AGTACATGCGTACAAGTTCTGTGTTCATCGCTCCCCTCCCCCACCCCCTCTTCTGGCAAATGTCAGTCTGTACCCCACTTCCACGTCCCTGGGACTACCCTGCTCCTCACACTGTTATGTTCATTATATTCCAGAAATAAGTGAGATCATATGATATTTGTCTTTCTCTGCTTGGCTTGTTTCACTTAGGATAATAGTTTCCAGGTCCTCCCATGTCGACGCAAAGGATAAGAGATCGTTCTTTCTTACAGCTGCATAGTACTCCATTGTGTATATGTACCACAGCTTTTTTATCCATTCGTCTACTGATGGACACTTGGGCTGTTTCCAGATCTTAGCTATTGTAAATAGCGCTGCTATGAACATGGGGGTACATGTATTCTTTCTGATTGGTGTTTCAGGCTTCTTAGGGTATATTCCTAGGAGTGGGAACACTGGGTCAAATGGTATTTCAATTTTTAATTTTTTGAGGTAACACCATAGTGTTTTCCATAGTGGCTGCACCAGTCTGCATTCCCACCAGCCGTGTACTAGAGTCCCCTTTTCTCCACACCCTCGCCAACACTTGTTGTTTGATGCTAAGTTGATGGCAGCTATTCTGACAGGTGTGAGGTGATACCTCATTGTTGTTTTAATTTGCATCTCTCTGATGATTAGTGAAGTTGAGCATTTCTTCATATGTCTCTTGGCCGTTTGTATGTCCTGTTTGGAGAGGTGTCTATTTAGTTCCTCTGCCCATTTTTTAATTGGGTTCTTTGTCTTCCTTTTGTTGAGATGTATGAGCACTCTATATATTTTGGAAATTAGTCCCTTATCTGATATATCATAGGCAATTAAGCTCTCCCATACAGTGCGTTGCCTTTCCACTTTGATGGTTGTTTCTTTTGCTGTGCAGAAGCTTTTGAGTTTGATGTAGTCCCATGTGTTCATTTTTCCCTTTGTTTCTGTTGCCTTAGGTGATATATCAGTGAAAATTTTGCTGCGTATGATGTCTGAAATTTTGTTGCCTACATTTTCTTCTAGGATTTTTATGGATTCATGAGTCACATTTAAGTCTTTTATCCATTTTGAGTTTATTCCTGTGTATGGTGTAAGCTGATGATCTAGTTTCATTTTTTGCATGTAGCTGTCCAATTTTCCCAACACCATTTATTAAGGAGGCTGTCTTGACTCCATTGTATGCTCTTGCCACCTTTGTCGAATTTTAATTGAGCATAATGTTTTGGGTCAATTTCTGGGTTCTCTGTTCTATTCCATTAATCTATGTACCTGTTCTTGTGCCAGTACCAGGCTGTTTTGATTACAGTAGCTTTGTAGTACAATCTGATGTCTGGTATTGTGATCTCGCCTACTTTGTCCTTCTTTTTCAAGATTGCTGTAGCTATTCGGGGTCTTTTTTGGTTCCATATGAACTTCTGAAGTATTTGTTCTAGTTCTGTGAAATATATCGTTGGTATTTTGATGGGGATTGCGTTAACTCTGTAGATTGCTTTGGGTAGTATGGACATTTTTTTTAATTTATTTTTGTTACAGATGTTTCTCCTTTTTTCCCCATTGACATCCTCCTCCCCATCCCCCCACCCTGTCCCCAGCTTTGTTGTTCATGTCCATCACTTATTCATACATGTGCATAAGTTCTGTGGTTTATCTCTTCCCTCCCCCACACCCCCTCTTCTGAGGGATGTCAGTTTATAACCTACTTCCATATCTCTGGGTCTACCCTGTTCCTCAGACTGTTATGTTCATTATATTCCACAAATAAGTGAGATCATGTGATATTTGTCATTCTCTGCTTGGCTTGTTTCGCTTAGGATAATACTTTCGAGGTTCCTCCATGTCGTCTCAAAGGATAAGAGATCTTTCTTTCTTACAGCTGCATAGTACTCCATTGTGTATATGTACCACAGCTTTTTTATCCATTCTTCCACTGATGGACACTTGGGCTGTTTCCAGATCTTACCTATTGTAAATAGTGCTGCTATGAACATGGGGGTGCATGTATTTTTTCTGATTGGTGTTTCAGGCTTCTTAGGGTATATTCCTAGAAGTGTGATCACTGGGTCAAATGGCAATTCAATTTTTAATTTTTTGAGGTAACACCATAGTGTTTTCCACAGTGGCTGCACCAGTCTGCATTCCCACCAGCAGTGTACTAGAGTCCCCTTTTCTCCACACCCTCGCCAACACTTGTTGTTGGATGATTTGTTGATGGCGGCCATTCTGACAGGTGTGAGGTGATACCTCATTGTTGTTTTCATTTGCATGTCTCTGATGACTAGTGAAGTTGAGCATTTCTTCATATGTCTCTTGGCCGTTTGTATGTCCTGTTTGGAGAGGTGTCTATTTAGTTTCTCTGCCCATTTTTTAATTGAGTTCTTTGTCTTCCTTTTGTTGAGATGTATGAGCACTCTATATATTTTGGAAATTAGTCCCTTATCTGATATATCATAGGCAATTATGCTCTCCTATACAGTGGGTTGCCTTTCCACTTTGATGGTTGTTTCTTTTGCTGTGCAGAAGCTTTTGAGTTTGATGGAGTCCCATGTATTCATTTTTCCCTTTGTTTCTGTTGCCTTAGGTGATATATCAGTGAAAATTTTGCTGCGTATGATGTCTGAAATTTTGTTGCCTACATTTTCTTCTAGGATTTTTATGGATTCATGAGTCACATTTAAGTCTTTTATCCATTTTGACTTTATTCTTGTGTATGGTGTAAGCTGATGATCTAGTTTCATTTTTTTGCATGTAGCTGTCCAATTTTCCCAACACCATTTATTGAAGAGGCTGTCTTTACTCCATTGTATGCTCTTACCACCTTTGTCAAATATTAATTGAGCATAATGTCTTGGGTCAATTTCCGGATTCTCTGTTCTGTTCCACTGGTCTATATGCCTGTTCTTGTGCCAGTACCAGGCTGTTTTGATTACAGTAGCTTTGTAGTATATCCTGATGTCCGGTATTGTGATCCCTCCTACTTTGTCCGTCTTTTTCAAGATTGCTGTAGCTATTCGGGGACTTTTTTGGTTCCATATGAACTTCTGAAGTATTTGTTCTAGTTCTGTGAAATATGTCATTGGTATTTTGATGGGGATTGCATTAAATCTGTAGATTGCTTTGGGTAGTATGGACATTTTAATGATGTTAATTCTTCCAATCCATGAACAAGGTATGTGCTTCCACTTTTTTATATCTTCCTCTATTTCTTTTTTCAATGTCTTGTAGTTTTCTGCAAATAGGTCCTTTACTTCTTTGGTTAAGTTTATTCCTAGATATCTTAATATTTTTGCCGCGATGGTAAATGGGATTGTTTTTTTTAGTTTCTCCTTCTGTGAGTTCATCATTAGTGTATAAGAATACCGTCGATTTCTTGACGTTAATTTTGTATCCTGCTAGTTTGCCAAATTCATTTATTAAGTCTAGTAGATTTTTGATGGAGTCTTTAGGGTTTTCTATGTATAATATCATGTCATCTGCGAATAATGACAGTTTCACTTCCTCCTTTCCAATTTGGATTCCTTTTATTTTTTCTTCATGTCTGATTGCTGTGGCTAAGACTTCCAGTACTATGTTAAATAAGAGTGGTGAAAGTGGGCATCCTTGTCTTGTTCCTGTTCTTAAGGGAAATGCTTTTAGTTTTTGTCCATTGAGTATGATGTTGGCTGTAGGTCTTTCATATATGGCCTTTATAATGTTGAGATATGATCCCTCTATTCCCAAATTGCTGAGCGTTTTTATCAGAAATGGGTGCTGGATTTTGTCAAATGCTTTTTCAGCATCTATTGATATGATCATATGGTTTTTATCTTTCATTTTGTTTATGTGATGTGTCACATTTATTGATTTGCGTATATTTTACCAGCCTTGCATCCCTGGGATGAATCCCACTTGGTCATGGTGAATAATTTTTTTGATGTATTGCTGGATCCGATTTGCTAGTATTTTGTTAAGGATTTTGGCATCTGTGTTCATCAGGGATATTGGCCTTTAGTTTTCTTTCTTTGTAGTGTCTTTTTCTGGTTTTGGGATTAGCATTATGCTGGCCTCATAAAACGAGTTTGGATGTCTTCCTTCTTCTTGAATTTTTTGGAATAGTTTGAGGAGAATGGGTGTTAGTTCTTGCTTGAATGTTTGGTAAAACTCGCCCGTGAAGCCGTCAGGGCCTGGGCTTCTGTTTGCTGGGAGGGTCTTGATTACATCTTCAATTTCCTTCGTTGTTATTGGCCTGTTCAAGTTTTCTATCTCTTCCCAGTTCAGTTTTGGGAGACTATGTGTTTCTAGAAATGTGTCCATTTTGTTTAGATTGTCGAATTTTTTGCCATATAAATGTTCATAGTATTTGCTAATGATCCTTTGTATTTCTGTGATGTCAGTTGTTACTTCTCCTCTTTCATTTCTGATTTTGTGTATTTGGGTTCTCTCTCTTTGTTTCTTGGTGAGTCTAGCTAAGGGTCCATCAATCTTGTTTATCTTTGCAAAAAACCAGCTCTTTGTTTTATTGATCCTTTGAATTGTTTTTTTGGTCTCCATGTCGTTTATTTCTGCTCTGATCTTTACTATTTCCCTCCTACTACTTGCTCTAGGGTTTTCTTTTTGTTTGCTTTCCAGTTCTTTAAGTTGTGAGGTTAGGTAGTCAATTAGAAATTTTTCTTCTTTCTTAAGGTGGGCCTGTAGTGCTATGAACTTCCCTCTCAGAACTGCTTTCGCTGTATCCCATAGATTTTGCGTTGTTGTGTGTTCATTTTCATTGGTTTCCAGGAATTTTTTAAATTCTTCCTTGATCTCCATGGTAACCCATTCATTGTTCAGTAACATGCTATTTAGCCTCCATGTGTTCATATGTTTTTGCATGTTCTTGTTGCAATTGATTTCTAGTTTCATGTCATTGTGGTCTGAGAAGATGCTTGATATGATTTCAAACTTCTTGAACTTGTAGAGACTTAGTTTGTGCCCTAACATATGGTCTATCTTTGAGAATGTCCCATGTGCACTTGAGAAGAATGTGAATTCTGCAGTTTTGGGGTGTAATTCTCTGTAGATATCTATTAAATCCATTTGTTCTTGTGCTTCATTTAGAGTCTCTGTTTCCTTGTTAATTTTTTGTCTAGAGGATCTATCCAGTGATGTCAGTGGGGTGTTGAAGTCTCCTGCTATGATTGTATTGCGGTCGATTTCTCCTTTGAAGTCCTCCAGAAGATTTTTAATATATTTTGGTGCTCCTATATTGGGTGCATATATGTTTACCAAGGTTATATCTTCCTGTTGGATAGACCCTTTCAATATTATGTAGTGGCCTTCTTTGTCGCTAGTTATGGTCTTCAATTTGAAATCTAATTTATCAGATATGAGTATTGCTACCCCAGCTTTTTTTTCCTTTCCGTTTGCTTGGAAGATTTTTTTCCATCCCTTTACTTTCAACCTATGTGAGTCTTTTGTTGTGAGGTGGGTCTCTTGTAAACAACATATGTGTGAATCATGCTTTCTTATCCAGTCAACTACTCTGTGTCTTTTTATCGGTGCATTCAGTCCATTTCCATTTAAGGTGATTATTGATATGTACTTATTTATTGCCATTTTTGTACAGTGTGGTTCTAATTATCTTTCTATTTCTTCTAATAATTATAGCAGTCCTTTGAACATGTCTTGCAGTGCTGGTTTGGTGCTAATATATTCCCTTAGCCTTTTTTTTTGTCTGGGAAGCTCTTTATTTGACCTTCTATTTTGAATGATAGCCTTGCTGGATAGAGTAGTCTTGGATTCAGATCCTTGTTTTTCATGACCTTGATTACTTCATGCCATTCCCTTCTGGCCTGTAGTGTTTCTGTTGAGAAGTCAGATGATAGCCTAATGGGGTTTCCTTTGTAGGTAACCTGTTGCTTATCTCTTGCTGCCTTTAGGATTCTCTCTTTGTCTTTAATTTTTGGCATTTTAATTATTATGTGTCTTGGTGTGGGCCTGTTTGGGTTCTTCTTACATGGGGCTCTCTGTGCTTCTTGAACTTGAATGCTTTCTTTCTTCACCAGGTTAGGAAAGTTTTCTGTCACTATTTCTTCAAATATATTCTCTAACCCTTGCTCATTTTCTTCTTCTTCGGGGACTCCAATAATGCAAATGTTATTACGTTTCCAGTTGTCCCACAGTTCTCTTAAGCTATCTTCCTGTTTTTTCGTTGTTTTTTCCCTTTGGTTTTCTGATTGATTGATTTTTTCTACTCTGTCTTCTAATTCACTGATCCGGTCCTCTGCTTCCTCTGCTCTGCTGGTCAATCCTTCCAATGTGTTCTTTATTTCTGCTATGTCATTCTTCATTTCCACTTGGTTGTTTTTCAGTGTTTCTATATCTTTACTCATGGTGTTGATGTCCTTACTCATGCTGTTTATTTTCCTCAAGATCATGGCTCGGAACTCTACCTCTGATAATTTGCTTAGATGCATTTCATTTATCTCATCTTCGGTGGAGTTCTCTTGTTCTTTCATTTGGGATCTGTTTCTTTGTTTCACCATTTTTGCTATCTCAATGGGTTTTGGAGTCTGCCAAATTTTCCCTGTGGGTGTTGGTGTTCTGCTATTTGTGGCTCCCTCTACTGGGTTTGGATGAGTATGGAGGGCCCTCCTTCAACACCACTGTCAAGTCTCACTTTTCTGGGTAGATTTGCAAGCTCAGGAAAGGTTTAGTTATGTTCTAGCTTTTTGCCTGGAGGCTATTAGCCTCAGTTACTTGAAAAGCCTTAGGATCTCAGTTGAATGAGAAACTCCCTCAGATGTTACAGTGTAAGAGGATTTCCCGAGGGTGGGGCCAATGCTGACTGTTAATGAGCCTCAATTTGCATTTCTTTACTTCTTTACCTCACCTGGGAATCTCCAAGGGAGGGGCTTCCACAGCTCCTGGAAGGAGCAAACTGGACTGCTGGTCTGTGCAACCGGGAAGGAGGGGCTGGCCACCACCGTCCTTTGTGGCCACAGCTCAGCACAAACTCTGAGCGCCCTCCAAATCCCAGGTGTCCCCTCAGAGTTCCAGTCCAGTCCGCCCTCCCTCTGCCGGAGCCCCAGGTGAGTGGCTGTGGCTATTTAGCGCTCTGTCCCGGCCCTCTGCGCTGTGGAGCAGTTGGGGCTCTTAACCCCGAGGGCAGGTGCCGCCGCTGCTGCTCCCAGCTAAGGCCGCTGCTCAAAGCCAAGGCCGCTGCTGTCCGTGGGCTCCCAGCCCGCCACCCTCACGCGCCTCCGCAGATCCTACCAGGCTCATTCAGTGTCCCTCGTTGTATGGTCCTCTCCCGCTGCTTTTCTGTTGCTTTTTCCTGACGATTTGTCTTTATTTTAGTTGTAATTCGCGTTTGATCCTGGGAGATCGTCTGTGTAGCTTCCATTCACTCCACCGCCATTTCTTCTCCTCTCTGGTTTCTGATTTTGTTTTTTGGGTCCTCTCTCTTTGTTTCTTGGTAAGTCTGGTTAAGGGTCCATCAATCTGTTTATCTTTTCAAAAAATCAGCTCTTTGTTTCATTCATCTTTTGAATTGTTTTTGTTGTTGTTTTTTGTTTGTTTTGTTTTTTAGTTTCTATGTCATTTATTTTTGCTCTGATCTTTACTATTTCTTTCCTTCTACTTGCTCTGGGTTTGTCTTTTTGCTTACTTTCTAGTTCTTTAAATTGTAGGGTTAGAAAGTTAATTAGGAATTTTTCTTGTTTCTTGAGGTAGGCCTGTAGTGCTATGACTTCCCTCTCAGGACTGCTTTGGCTGTGTCCCATAGATTTTGTGTTGTTGTGTGTTCGTTTTCATTGGTTTCTGGGAAGTTTTTAATTTCTTTCTTGATCTCCTTGGTAACACACATTTGTTGTTTAATAACATGCTATTTAACCTCCATGTGTTTGAATGTTTTTCCTGTAATTGATTTCTAGTTTCATGCCATTGTGATCTGAGAAGATGCTTGATGTGATTTTAATCTTCTTGAATTTGTAGAGACTTATTTTTGTCCTAACATGTGGTCTATCTTTGAGAATGTCCTGTGCACACTTGAGAAGAATGTATATTCTGCAGCTTTTGGGTGAAATGTTCTGTAAATATCAATTAAGTCCAACTGATTTAGTTCATCATTTAAGGACTGTGCTTCCTTGTTAATTTTTTTTCTAGAAGATCTATCCAGTGGTGTCAGTGGGGTGTTAAAGTCACCCTTTATGATTATATTGTTGTTGACCTCTCCCTTGAAGTCCTCCAGAAGTTTTATATATATATTTTGGTGCTCCTGTATTTGATGTATCTGTGTTTACTGGGGTTATATCCTCTTGTTGGACTGATCCCTTTAATATTATGCCATGACCTCTTTTGTCTCTTATTATGGCCCTCGTTTTGGAGTCTATCTTATCAGATATGAGTATTTCTACACTAGCTTTTTTTTTTTTTAATTTCCATTTGCCTGAGAAAAATTTTTTCCATCCCTTCACTTTCATCCTGTGTGAGTCTTTTGTTGTGAGGTGGGTCTCTTGTAGACAGTATATATATGGGTCATGTTTTCTTATCCAATCAGGTACCCTATGTATTTTGACTGGAGCATTTAAGCCATTTACATTTAAGGTTATTATTGTTCCCATTTTTATTTTATGCCTGTGTTCCTCTCTCTCTCTAATTCTTCTTCTTACAAAAGTCCCTTTAAAAATATAGAACACTTCACAAATTTGTGTGTGATCCTTGTACCGAGGCCGTGTTAATCTTCTCTGCCTCTTTCCAATTTTATTAATTGTGTTGCCGAAGCGAGCACAGCAGAGTGTCTTGTTAGGTTTAGCAGACGTGGGTCAGAAGATGTGATGGTTAATTGTCATTTGGGCACAAGAGTGTCTGAAAGACAGTCTCTGCCTTTTATCCGTGTGAGAAAGTCGTCTCTCTTTACAACAGAATTTTCTAATTCTGAGATGTCAGAGGTAAGTGCAGAATCAGGAACCCATAGAGGTCCCTGAGGAATAGTGTGACTTGAAGAGGAAACCACACAGAAAACCAGTCAAACCTCCAATTGCACCTGCTCCTGGGATGGTTCTTGTGTTCAGGGACCCTGAGCGCCCCCTGGGAGTCCCAGCCCTTACTGCAGGGAGGTTTGTGTCTGGGCTCACACTGACTTCCTCTCACTGTGTTTTTCGCACAGTAATACACGGCCGTGTCCTCAGCTCTCACGCTGTTCAGTGTCATATAAACTTGGCTCTTGGAGATTTCCCTGGTGATCCTGAGTCGGGATTTCAGCGATGGGGTGTAGTATGTGCTTCCACCACCCCATATAGATCCGACCCACTCCAGCCCCTTTCCTGGAGCATGTCGGATCCAGTCCACAGCATAGATCGTTAAGGAGAATCCAGAGACAGTGCAGGTGAGGGAAAGGGTCTGCAAGGGCGTCACCAGTCCTGGGCCTGACTCCTGCAGCTGCACCTGGGACAGGACACCTGGGGACAAGGAGCATCAGGCCCTGTCAGTCACGTGCAGTCACAACCACCCCATAGACCCCTGTCTGACCTCTGATACCCTCACCTTGGGGGGCTGTCACCAGGCACAGGACAAGACCCAGCAGTCTCATCTTCTTCTAGACCAGGGCTCTGCCTTCCCCAGAGACCTCAGCCCTGTGTGAGGAGAGAGCTGTGAGCCTCCCCAGCCCAGGGGAGGATTTACCCTGGAGTTTGAAGAGAAATTTGCATGTGGGGCAGCCTGTTCCTTACAAGTGGAGGACTGAGGTCAGGCTGCCCTGCGGGGGCATCTCTTTTCTTGAACTCACTTACCATCTATTTCACAAATAGGGGATCACCAGGTACATGAGACATATTGGAGTCAGCTTAATGGAATGTGCTCCTTAGTGAGAAATGGTGGACTAGATATGTAGATATATATTTAGTTTATTGTGCATCTTTCATGTAGATTTACAAGGATTACATTTGTCCAGGTCTTTTATTAAACCCAACTCTCTAATGTATACACAACTGTCAAACTTTTTTTCTAAACGGTAGTATTTTTTAAACATAATTTTGTATATACATATAATGTCTTCCTCATTCTGATAATCACAAAATAAAGGACATTCATTCTCAGTATCTTATTTGTTAAATTTATGTTGTTACCTTGACCCAAGAAACTATATCCCAGGAACATATCATTGAGATAGCCTTGATTCTGTTTTGTTTTGTTTTGTTTTGTTTGTTAAAATGATTTTTCTTCCAAGTTCTGAGTAGCACTATGTTGTATGCCTTTATTTAGGTTATTGCTAGAAACATTTTCCTTACAATCTTTGTCAAACTTCTGTAGAAGTCAGTCAGGATCAGACCTTGTTAGTTCTTGGATAGGAGACGCTTGATTCTTGATGTTGAAAATTGGTCATTGTGCCTTTGAGTCCCTCCTCAAACTCTTCCCTTGTGTAAGCTCATGCCATTTAACAGAGACCTCAAACAAACTGTATCAGACATATTCATATTTTTACATGGAGAAATGATTTAAAATAAAGGACTGATTATTCATGGGTACGATTCAGAATCTTCCATATGTGGACATTGCAAAGGCAGCAGGTTAAATGCCCAGTTTTCTCAGTCTAATATTTTCAGTGATGTTGGGGTCAGAGGGAGGCACATGAAGACGGTTCCTAGCACAGATTTGCTCAAAGGAAAGGGAATTTTAACCCAGACAGGAACCCTCACTCCCAGCCTCTCTCTGCCCCTGGGGATGGTCACTGTAGTCAGAGGTGCTGGGCTCTCCTTCTTACCACACAACCTTCTTAATTATAATGCACACACTCTCCCATCAGATATATGAGTTGGGAACATATGATCTCTGTGTAGGTTTGTCTTTAAATTTCCTTAATGGAAACATTGTTGGGACACAGTTGTTAAGTCTAACACAGTTTAATTCATGAGTACTTATTTAAATGTGTCCCGGTTTTGGTGATTTATCTAAAATCTTTCTGGAATATGGTCCCCCTTCTTTAATCATGGTGGTGGAAACCCTGAAATGAACAGAGTGGGCACTAAACCCAAAAGAGTAATGAAGGTTGGAATCCTTAAATCATTGAAATCTGTTTGCTGTGCCCTCAGACCAGGAGACTGACCTTCCATGGAATGAAGCCCTGATTCATTTCAGAGATTAATTCACTTTATTGGACTTTAGATTGTGAACTTCCCTACAGTATGTAGCTTAGAAAACTAGACTAACCCGTGAGAAATTATATCATGTAGATATCAGGCAGACGAGGAAGGAACCTCAAAGGATGTGATGCTGAGCAGAGATGACAGAGACAGGATCCCAGAGTTTATTTCATGAGGATGAAAGTGACCAGGAGGATGAAGGTGCAGAGAAGTCTTGAGAGGGAGACATGAGGGGATGAACTGGAGCTGACGTCTGGGAAAGTGAATGTCCCAGTGAGAGCCCTGCATGGAGCTGTGTGTGCAGGACTCACATGGGACAGTGAGAGAGCGAGGCCCTGGCGAGTGTGGGGACCTGGAGTGAGCTCAGACCTGGGGAGTGTGGACACACTGACTGTCCCTCTGTGGACACTGCGTCCCAGTCACAGGGTGGAGAGAATGCCCGGGGTGCTCAGTCTTTCAAAGTGACAACTGGGTCCCATGGAAACCTAGTGAGATAATGGTCCATGGACATGGCTCGTCTGGGACACCTTCGTCGTCCTCAGTGAGATGAGAGGACACAGGGCCCAGGATAAGAAAGAGGGTCCCTGGGACCCTGAACAGCAGAAGAGCGGGAGCACCCTGAGTACCCCAGGGAGCTGTTCTCAGCCCCTCCTTGCGGGGTTCCTGTGCGATGCTCCCAGGTTGGTGGGTCCCGGATGCCCCCTGCTGGTCCTGAATGGTCTGCAGGGTCCAGAGGGCCCCCTGGTGTCCTGACCCCTCCTGATGGACCTGAGGGTCTCCTGCAGCTCAACCCCTCCTTCTTCCTGCAGGGAGTTTGTGTCTGGATCATAGAGACCCCTGGTCAGGAAAATGTCACATGTCCAGTGTTCATCTCACTCATACACATTCGCATACTCTGTGTCTCTAGTTCCCCATAAATTATCTCTTAAAATAGCAACACGGAAAACCCAGTTGAGCCCAAACTCCATGGTGAGTTCTCTGTGTTCAGTCCTGATCAGGGAAGGGGAACATCTCAGAACCTGGGGCTGGACTCCTGTCCCAGAGCTGCGGGGTCAGGGCTGGGCTGGTTTTCATGAGCTGAGGGTCCCTATTTGCTTGTCCTCCTACTATAAGGGGAGCTCTTGATGCTGGCATAAAGGACACAGTTTCAGAGTGTGGTGTGTCTAGGGTCATATGTCTGAGTAGAATTAGCCCTTGTATCTGGGCCCCTGCTCCTCCCAACTTGACCCAAATGATACCCTGAATGACCTGCAGACAGGGGACATGCCCAGTGAGGGTTTCAGTGCTACCTGGGTGGACACTGGACCATGGTAAATGTGATCCTGGTACATCACAGGAAGAAAAACTAAAGTAGTAGGAAACTAGATTAAAGGGTGCCACTTTTTTTTAGTTTTGTTATCAAAATTGTTATTTATTAATCTATTGGCCTGTTGTCCGGTCTCCAGGAGGGTGAATAATTTCTGTCTTGGAGAGGTGTGAGCAATGATCTAGCTTAGCACCTTTGGGAGAAGATGAAGTTGAAGGTGAGACTATCAGATTGTCTTCGTTTTGTTTGAAATACCGTAGAAGGGAGCAGGAAATGTTGGGCGATTTGTGGCAAGCTTGGAGGCAGTAAGAGCGGCAGGTGGCCGCTGGCCACATATTTGGGGTAACAGCGCTGATTCATTCACTCCTGGGGAGCTCCACGCTCCCTTCCCGACACATGGCCTGGAAGGAGTGCAATGAGGTCACCGCGCTGTGTCCCGATTACACACACATTCAATGGGAGTCCCTGTTTCTGCATAATAGGTTTCTCATCTTTCCCTTTCAACTGTATGTTGTTTTCCCTCATGTTTTTTCATATATTACACGTGGTTCTATGCATCTCGGGGTTCTGACCAAGGGTGCAGTTTTAACTATCATCTCTTCGAAGGCTACCTGTATGAACACAGGAAGGTGATCAACCATCACACCCAGAGGGAGATTATCATGTGGGGACTTTATGTTTACGAGATGGAAGTTCCCTGTGACACTATTTCCCCTGCACAGTGTTTGGAGGAAAAACTCAGAACAGAGTGTGACCCTAGAGCCAGTGGACCAATGTTGGGGGACAGAGGGTGTCTCTGTGGGTCCCTGGGAAGCAGAAGCATGAACTACAAAGAAGCAGACAGGGCTCCCGGGTCCGAGTCCTACAGGGAGTTTGGAGCTGGATGTGCAGCAGCTGCACGGCCTCCTGTGTGGGGTTTGTTCTCTAGTGTAATAACTCCATTCTGACCCTCAGTTACTGCAAGTACACACCCTGGCAGTTTCCTTTCTGTAAACATAAGGGCCTTGAGACACCCAAAGAAAATTGTAAAGATAAGGGGTTGAGGATGGCCTTGGGAAACTCAGAGAAATCATGAGAAAAAAGAGATTAATAGTTACCCTGCTCCTCTCCCCCCCTTCTCTGTATCAGCCCCCCTTTACAGTGCCAAAAGCTGCGCCAAGAGAATGTAGTTTTTTTTTCTGTAGTTTGTGCCTTTAAAAGCAGGCAACAAAGAATGCTCGGGGCTGAGGATTTGGGGAAGCTGTACCCCCCCCCAAGCCCGCATGTGTAACAGCCCGCCGGTGTAATAAAGTGCTCCTTGACAATTCGGCCATGCGTCTCTGTTATCTCGCTGACACGTTACAACATTTGGAGGCCCCAGCGAGATTTTAAAGTGGACTCCCCACTTGGGGTGCACCTCCTCAGGCTATGGCGGTTGGGAATCCGTGGCCCTCGTGAGAGCTGGGGGAAGGCCTCGGAGAGAAGTACCTCCACCCCAGCCTCTCAGAGACCTTCTGTATGTCCCTTCCGCCACCCTAAAAGTACATATAAAGAGCATCTGAACATCTGGATAAAGCTCTTTCAATTTGGCCTATAGCGGAGCCTGAGTGTTTGCTTCTCGCGGGTCACAACACTGGACTCTGCGGGACCAGGTTCAGTCACTGAGGATGGAGAAGAACCTCAGCCATGATCAAGTGTGTTTAGGTGAAGATGTGAGAATAATTAAGTTTAGATTACAGAAATTTTGTTATGGAAAATCTTGATGCCTGTTACTAATATAGAATAACAGATGTAAATAAACTATTATTGATATAAAATATTATTTTTCTTTATCTATTGATTACAGAATCAATAAGTCATTCAAATAACCTCCTACTACTGCAGTTGATGGATCCGATTTTCTGTCGTTCAGGCTGACTGTTGGTTCAGCCGTGTTCTCGCCATCAGGATCTGTGTCCATGTGGACGTCTGATGTTACCCAAAGCAGGGCAGCAGGAGACAGCTGCATTCCTGGTAAGTCTGAAGTAAATCTCCGTTTATTTCTTTGTCTGCACATGACCTTGGGGAATGCTGTCCCACGTCCACACACAGGGAGTCCCCTGGAGCGTGACGTCTCCTGCTATGGGTGTCACTGTGCAGAGCTGGGAAGAGATGCTCCCAGGTACATGGAGGGGAACCAACAAGCCAGGGGCCACACTCCCAGGGTTCTTGTTCTTTATGTCCTGGGTTTCCTCCTCATGGAGCAAGTGCACAGTGTCTCATATCACTTTCCTCAGAAATAGCCGCACATGGTAGTCTAGTCATTAATATAAAACCACTGGCTTGAAAATTACCATCCTCTTTACTCAGCCACAGAAGGAAGGAAGATGTCAGCCTGCACATCTGCACAAGCTGTCGTGGGTCCCTCTGCCTCTGCCTGGTGTGCACTGCTCTCGGTGCTGTGAGCATGAAGCCAAGTCTATGACCATCACCACGGGGCGACTTTTATCTCTACCTTTGGGTCACAGCTCGGATGCTCACTGTCCACAAGCATGTGTCCTGCTGCTGGGTGCCGGGACCCTGAGCTCTGTGGAGCTGAGCTGCACTGTTGAGTCAGCCGAGCCCCCTCTCCTCCTCCTCCTCCTCCTCCTCCTCCTCCTTCTCCTCCTCCTCCTGTTCCTTCTTCTTCTTTGTTAATTCTCACCTGAGTATTTTTATTTTTTGAGTGTATGGGAGGGAGGGAGGGAGCTAGAAACATTGACATGAGAGAGACATATCAAATTGTTGCCTCTCATGCAACCAAAACCAGGGCCGGGAATTGAACCTGCAACAGAAGTGCGTGCCTGAGACTGGGAATCCAACCCTTGACCATTCGGTCTGCAGGCCGCCAGTCTGACGGCTGAGCCAAACCGGACAGGGCAGCTGGTCCTCTTGTTAGACTTCGGAGATGTGGGTCAGAAGACTTGATGATTAATTGTCATTTGGGCACAAGTGTGTCTACAAGAGACTCTCTGCCTTTTTTACACTTGTGAATGTTATTTCACTTTACAACATACTTGCCAACTCAGAGATGTCAGAGGTAAGTGCGAAATCAGGAACGTGGACAGGTTCCCTGGACAAAACGGTGACATGAAGAGGAAACCACACAGGAAACCTGCCCAAACCTCCAATTGCACCTACTCCTGGATGGTCCTTGTGTTCAGGACCCTGAGCGCCCCCTGGTGGTCGCAGCCTCTCCTGCAGGGAGGTTTGTGTCTGGGCTCACACTGACATCCCCTCACTGTGCATCTGAAGTACAGTAATACACGGCCGTGACCTCTGATTTCAGGTTGGTCATTTGCAGATACAGCGTGTTCTTGGAGTTGTCTCTGGAGATGGTGAATCGGCCCTTCACAGAGTCCGCATAGTATGTGCTACCACCACCACTACTAATAGATGAGACCCACTCAAGCCCCTTCCCTGGAGCCTGGTGGACCCAGTTCATTTCATAGCTACTGAAGGTGAATCCAGAGGCTGCACAGGAGAGTCTCAGAGAACCCCCAGGCTGCACCAGGCCTCCCCCAGACTCCACCAGCTGCACCTCACACTGGACACCTGCAAACACAAAGACGTCCTGGTCAGGACACTGTCACACGTCCACTGTTACTCTCTCATCCACTCACACACATCATGTCTCTTGTTCTCCACAAATTACCTCTTAAAATAGCAACAAAGAAAACCCAGCTGAGCCCAAACTCCATGGTGAGTGCTCTGTGTTCAATCCTGATCAGGGAATGGGGTCACCTGTGAATGCCAGGGCTGGGCTCCTGTCCCAGAGCTGCAGGGTCAGGGCTGGGCTGGATTTTATGGGCAGAGGGGGCCCTATTTGCATGTCCTCCTACTATATAGGGAGCTCTGGGGTAGGAGACCTGCAGAGAGGGCAGTGCCTCAGAGCAGGTGCGAGTGTCCTGGGGGAGAATCTTGGTCATGACAACATGTCAATAACTAAATTACAAACAGGGGCATTTGGGGCCTGTACAAGTGCCCACGTCTGGTAACAGCGAGCCCAGCATCTGGCCTGTGCTCCTCCCCTCTGGGCCCCACAGCTCCCCTGAATCAACTCCAGGGCAGAGCAGGACCTGCCCAGTGAGTTTGCAGACCCCCTTGTATGTAATGTGAATATGAATGAACTCTGTAGTCTAATGTTACTCACTCACAGGGCTGTATTGACCTGTGGCCTCAGGGTCCTGAACAACAGGAAGAGCAGGAGCGCCCTGAGCACCCCAGGGAGCTGTGCTCAGCCCCTCCCTGCGCGGTTTGTGCAGTATGTTCCCTGGTCAGTGACTACAGAGCGCCCCCTGCTGGTCTTGAGTGATATGCGGTGTCCAAGGCGCCCCCTGGTGTCCTGACCCCTTCTGGTGGACCTGAGGGTCTCCTGAAGCTCAGACCCTCCTGTCTCCCTGCAGGGCGATTGTGTCTGAATCACAGAGACCCTTGGTCAGGAAAATGTCACATGTCCAGTGTTTATCTCACTCAAATACATTTACATACTCTGTGTCTCCCGTTCTCAATAAATTACCTTTTAAAATAGCAACATGGACAGCACAGCTAAGCCCATACTCCTTGGTGAGTGGTCTGTGTTCAGTCCTGATCAGGGATGAGAACATCTGGGAACCCGGGGCTGGACTCCTGTCCCAGAGCTGCAGGGTCAGGGCTGGTCTCGTTTCATGAGCTGAGGGGGCCCTATTTTCATTTGTTCCTACTATAGAGGGATCTCTGGGGTTGGACACTGGCATAAAGGACACGGTGTCAGAGTGTGGTGTGTCCAAGGCCATATGCCTGTGTAGTATTAGTCCTGGTGTCTGGGCCTCGGCTTCTCCCAACCTGAGCCAACTGCTTCCCTGAATGACGTCCAGACCAGGGGACATGCCAAGTGAGGGTATCAGTGCTACCTGGCTGGACAATAGACCATGTTATAATGTGATCACGGTACAATCCAGCAGGAAAATATCAATATAATAGAAAACTAAAAGAAAGGATAGAACTTTAAATATCATGTCTCAGAAGGCTGCCTGTATGAACACAGAAAGATGATCAACCATCACACCCAGAGGGAGATTAACGTGTGGGAATTCTATGTTCAATAGAGGGGAAGTTCCCTCTGATGTTGTTTCCCCTACACAGTGTTCAGAGAACACACTGAGAACAGAGTGTGAATCTACAGCCAGTGGACCAATGTTGGGGGGCAGTGGGTGTCTGTGTGGGTCACTGGGAAGTAGAAGCCTTAACTACTGAGAAGCAGCCTGTGTCCCATGTTTGAACCCTTCAGGGAGTTTGGAGCTGGATGTGCAGCAGCTGCACGGCCTCCTGTGTGGGGTTTGTTCTCTAGACTCTGCTGGATAAGGTTCAGTCACTGGGGATGGAGAAGAACCTCAGTCATGACCAGGGGAGTTTAGGTAAAGTTGCAGTTAAAGATTTGTGAGCAATTAAGTTTAGGTCATGCAAGTGTCATTATTGGAAACCTGCTGTCTGCATGTGACCATTGGGAACACTGTCACCATGTCTGTACCTGATGGGGGTCAACTGGGACAGGAACCTGACCCAGGGCATCACTGGGGGAAATGCTACCTGGGTGCATGAATGGGGGGGGTTAACCAAGACTGAGGACACACACGTCCAGGGTTCTTGCTTCGTCGGATTCTGACTTTCCTTATGGTTTAGCCAGTTCATATTTTCTTTCCTCACTTTCCTCTGAAATAACCACACATATATCCTGGGTCATGAAGACACTGTGTTGAGAGTGTGCAGGAGCACAAGTCCTTTGTGAGTTGATTTGTACCTGACATCTTTCCTGAGTTCACTCTCTAGTTCTATCAGTTTTCTGGTGCAGTGTTTAGCGTTTTCAATATACAAGATGTGTGTCCTATGTATAGAGATAAAGAGACACTTTAACTTGTTTCTTTCTCATTTAGACATGTTACAGTATTTTTCTTGCCTAATTATTCTGGAAAAAAACCTGCATTTCTGTTAAATAGAAGTAGTCACGGGGTGCCCTTGTGTGGGTCCTGATGTTAAAACAATAGATTAAAAATGTGCTCTGTGCACCATGATATCACTTGTTGGCTTCTCCAATGTGACCTTTGTTATGTTGAAGTACGTCTCTTCTGTACCTAATTTGTGAAGAATTGTAACGATGAAGCCATTTTGAATCTTCAAAGGCTTTTTCCTGCATCTACCTGTATGGTGGCAAGTGTATGCTCCATTCTCATTTACATTCGTCAAACCATCCTTGCATCTAAGATCATATCCGCTGCATCTCAGGAAAGGATCCTTTCAATGCGCTGCTAAGTTTCCTAGGACACCACAGAGGATTTTTGTTTATGATCATCAGGGACATGATCTGTCATTTTTTGTGTAAACATACTTTGCTTTCTTATGAGTGTAATGGTTACCCCAATAATTGAGTTTGGAAGTCTTCCCTGTTTAAGAAAAAGTGTTTGTACAGGTACTATTTTTTCTTGAAGTTTTGATAGAATTCACCCTTGAATAAATGTGGACACGTGCCTTTCTTGGAAGATAGGTTTCTATTACTACTCCAATTATTTTTAAAATTTCTACCAATCCATCATAGGGAACAAACTAGAGGGCTGAGAAATACAATGTTGACCTTCACAGGCTGTGGACAGCACATGGAGTTCCCACAAGCACACACGTGTAGCTGAGCAGTGACAGGCTAACAGGCTCCTAACTCTGCATCCCTCAGGTAGATCCGAGCTACATGGACTGACAGGGGAGCAGCTTGGGGTCCTTGCCAGGGAGAGACCTGTCTCTACAAACTGCAGCCAGGGGCTGGTCTCTGCAGGTCTGAGGTGGCGGGACCAGCTCTCACCTGAGACTCCGCAGTCATACCTGTCTGTTCTTCCTCCAGAAGAAGGGAGGGATTTGGTGAAGAAAGGGGCAAAGTTCTTGTCCTCAGGATTTCTGTGCATGGAGAGAAAGCAACGGGAATATGAACATTTAACCATTCCTCCTGTGAAAGGCCCCTCTGAGCCAGGACACCCTCATAATTCAGTGACAGTGCATTTGGGGTCAGTGTGCAAATTACAGTTGTTTTCAGACGAAATGTTTATTTCATATGCCATCCAAGAGAATGAAGTAAAACCATGTTTTCTTCATGTCAGAACGTTTCTAATAATAAAATAAGTGTTTCAAAATACAGAGGTGTCAGTGGAGCCTCAGAACCAAAGGTCTAGAAAGACTTGTAGAAACTGTTATCTGGAGAGGAAGCCCAGAGCCTCAGAGGAAACAGCCATAAACACCGCCTGCACCTGCTCCTGGGCTGCAACACAGAGTCGGTGGGTCCTGAGCGCCCCCTGGTGTCCTGAGCGCCCCCTGCAGCCCCACCCTCCTGTCCCCCTCAGGAGGTTTGTGTCTGGGCTCACGCTGACTTCCCCTCACTGTGTCTCCCACACAGTAATACACGGCCGTGTCCTCAGTGGTCACGGAGCTCAGCTGCAGGGAGAACTGGTTCTTGGCGGTGTCTGGGTCAATGACTAACTGACCTTGGAGAGATGGTGTATACTCTCTATACCACCTGGAACGGTAGTATGTCCTCCCCAGCCACTGGAGACCTCTCCCTGGGGGCTGCCTGAGCCAGTGCCATGCAGCACTGTTGCTAGAGACACTGTCCCCAGAGATGGTGCAGGTGAGGGAGAGGGTCTTCGAGGGCTTCACCAGTCCTGAGCCCGACTCCTGAAGCTGCACCTGGGACAGGACACCTAGAGACAAGGAGTATCAGGCCTGTCAATTACGTGCTGTCACAACGACCCCACAGACCCTTGTCTGATCCCTGAGATCCTCACCTTGGGGTGCTGTCACCAGGCACAGGAGAAGACCCAGCAGTCTCATCTTCTTCCAGATCACAGCTCTGCCTTCCCCAGAGACCTCAACCATATATGATGAGAGAGCTGTCAGCCTCCCCAGCCCAGGGGAGGATTTACCCTGGAGCTTGAGGCGAAATTTGCATGTGGGGCAGCCTGTTCCTTATAAGTGGGGGGACTGAGGTCAGGCTGCCCTGGTCCTTCTGTTGCTAATATGTGGGCTTCCCTTTCTTGAATGCACTTAGTACATTCGTCAGTTATAGGGGATCTGCTGCTACACAAGATATACTGGAGTCTGCTTAATGTCCATGCTCATCTCTGATGTGTTGGACGAGTTGAGTAGATTATATTTTTAATTTCTCATGCATCTTTCAAATAAATTTAAAGAGATTATATTTGTTTAGGTAATTTCTTAAACTCAGCTTTCTAATATCTACAGAACTGTCAAATATTTTTATAAAAATTTTTATTTTTATAAACATAATTTCATATAGTCAAATAATATCTAGGTTGGTTTGAAAATCACAAAATAATTGACATTCATTCTAAGTATCTTATTTCTTTATGTTGTAACTTTGATCCAAAAAACTATATCCCAGGAACATGTCATTGAGGTACCCTTGATTCTTTTTTATTTTTTATCTGTTAAAATGATATTTCTTACAAATTCTGAGTAACACCGTGCTACATGCCTTTGTTCAGGTTAATGCTAGAAACCTTTTCCTTGCAATCTTTGCCAAACACTCTCAGAGCTAAGTAGTGTCATACCTGGTGAGTACTTGGCTAGGAGACCCCTGATTCTTGATGTTAAAATTTTGTAATTGTGCCTTTGAGTCCCTCCTGATACTCTTCCGTTGTGCAACCTCATGGCTTATTGCAGAGATCCCAACAAATTATATCAGACATATTCATATTTTTACATGGAGAAATGATTGAGAATAAAAGAGTAATTATTCATGTGTACAATTCAGAATCTTCTGTTATAACCTGACGGTGAGATAACCAGAGACGCATGGCCGAATTGTAAAGGAGCACTTTATTTCGCCGGCGGGCTGAGGAGAGCATAGTTTCCCCTCAGATTAACAGCCATGATTCTCCTTGCTCATCCCATTTTAAAGACAGAAACTCCCCCCTCCTTTTGACCCCTCCCCTCAGGGAACCAGTACAATAGTGGGAATGACAGAGACTACAGATGTCAAAATTAGCATTATTTATCCAGGGCATAAGTACTTACAAGTACCTGCAAATACCTATACTCAGGAAACTGCAAATGCCTCCCAACTCCTGGGGCAACTATAATCTTAGGCAAAATTCCTTTCTGTCTAGGGGTAATTAACCTATTATTGGAAGAATATCGATGAATGTCTATTGGTGATAAAATGGAGTCTTTAGTCGCCTTAACCAAGGGGCCTACATAAAATGGAATCTAGTTGCCTTAGCCTTGGGGCCCAGATCACTTCCATATGTGGAAATTGTAAACACAGCAGATTAACTGACCTCTTTACACAGTCAAATATTTTCAGTGATGTGGGGGTCAAAGAGAGGCAAATCATGGAGGTTCCTAGCAGAGATATGCTCAAAGGAAAGGGAACTTTATCCCTGACAGGAACTCTCACTCCCAGGACACACGACATGGTCAACTGGGTGGTCTTCAAATTTTGGATACTGTAAATAACACTGCTATGAACATGGGGGTGTATATAGTCTTGTTGATTTGTTTTCTTGGGATAATTAGAGGTGGATTATCAGAGGTGGATTTGCTGGGTCAAAAAGCAGTTCTATTTTTATTTTTTTGCATTAATTACTTTATCTTTGTTTCAGATGTTCCTCCATTTCCCCCCTAGACACCATCCTCCTGATCTCCCCTTCCCACAGCATTGTTGTCTATGCCCATTGGTTCTGCATATATGCGTGTAAGTTCTTTGGTTTATATTACTCTCCTCGCCGCCCCCCTCCTCTGGGGTTTGTCAGACTGAACATACTTTTCTTTTCTTTTCTTTTTTTAGGAGACTCCATAGCGTTTTCCACAGTGTCTGCACCAATCAGCATTCCCACCAATAGTGCACCAGGGTCCTGTTTTCTCCTCTTCCTCCCCAGCACTGGGTGTTTGCTGAGGTATTGATAGGAGCCACTCTAGCAGGTGTAGCTGTCGTTTCAGTTTGCACGTCTCTGATGATCAGTAATGTGAGCATTGTTTCATATGTCTCATGGCCATCTGTACGTCCTCTTTGGAGAAGTGTCTATTCAGGGCATTGGCCCATATTTTAATTGGATTGTATGTCTTCCTGGTGTTGAGTTTTATGTAGTTTTAAAATATTTTGGAATTTAAGCACTTATCAAATGTACCTTTGGCAAATACACCACAGCTTTTTCTAACTCAGAGATGTTAGAGGTAAACACTGAATCAAGAATCCAGAGAGGTTCCCGAGGGAAACTCTGACATGAAGAGGAAACCACACAGGAAACCAGCCCAAACCTCTAACTGCACCAGCTCCTGGGATGGTCCTTGTGTTCACGGAACCTGTGCGCCCCCTGGTGGTCGCAGCCTCTCCTGCAGGAGGTTTGTGTCTGGGCTCACACTGACTTCCCCTCACTGTGTCCTGCACAGTAATACACGGCCGTGTCCTCGGTGGTCACGGATCTCAGCTGCAGGGAGAACTGGTTCTTGGACGTGTCACTGGAGATGGTGGTGCGGCTCTTGAGGGACGGGTTGTAGTAAGTGCTACTACCACTACCATATATGTTCCCAATCCATTCCAGCCCCTTCCCTGGTTTCTGGCGGATCCAGCTCCAGTAGTTACCACTGAGTGAGTCCCCAGAGACAGAGCAGGTGAGGGAGAGGGTCTGCGAGGGCTTCACGAGTCCTGGCCCCGACTCCTGCAGCTGCACCTGGGACAGGACACCTGGGGACAAGGAGCATCAGGCCCTGTCAGTCACGTGCAGTAACAACCACCCCATGGACCCTGTCTGGCCTCTGAGACCCTCACCTTGGGGGACTGCCACCAGGCACAGGAGAAGACCCAGCAGTCTCATCTTCTTCTAGACCACGGCTCTGCCTTCCCCAGAGACCTCAGCCCTGTGTGAGGAGAGAGCTGTGAGCCTCCCCAGCCCAGGGGAGGATTTACCCTGGAGCTTGGGGAGAAATTTGCATGTGGGGCAGCCTGTTCCTTATAAGTGGAGGGACTGAGGTCAGGCTGCCCTGGTCCTTCTGGGCCCCTGTGGGGGCATCTCTTTCCTTGATCTCACTCTGTATGTAAGTCAGGGAGAGGGGATCCCTGGGTCCAAGAGACATTGGAATGTGGTCAAAGGTTGGCCTCACCTTTCTGGGCATAAGAAGAAATGATGGACTAGACAGGTAGGTTAGACTTTTAACTTCCCATACATCCTTCAAAGTGATCTTAAAGGGATTAGCATTTGTTCATAGTCTTTCTGAATCCCAGCTCTCCAGTATACCCAGTATTTCTAAATTTATATCATAATTTCATACAAATATTATCTATTTTAGTGCAAAAATAAAAATAAAGGACAACTATGCTCAATATCTTATATTTTAATTATATTTAAATATGTTTTTATTGATTTTATTTTTTAGAGAGTTGAACGGAGACGGTAACTTCATCGCTGACAAAGATACCTGACTCCAGTCTCCCTCCTTCTGCCCCTGGGCATGGTCAGTTAGTCAGAGGTGCTGGGATCTACCACACAATATGTAACGTCCTTAATGTATATTGAACACATTCTCCCATCAGACAAATACTTTGTAAATGTTATCTCTCTGTGGAGCTTGTCTTTTCATTCCCTTAATGGAATCATTGGTGGGATAAATGTATTTAATATAGCAAAATATAATTGATGCCTATTTTTCTGTTCTGGGGCCTGTTTTGGTGAATCACACAGACCCCCAGGACGTGCTGAGCCTCACGGTCCAGGGGCATCGGCTGCTGTAGCCACAGGGACAGAGAGGTTCTGGCACCAGGAGTGAGGGCTGC
The DNA here is from genome assembly GCA_030848825.1 of Tadarida brasiliensis. Lineage (NCBI taxonomy): Eukaryota > Metazoa > Chordata > Mammalia > Chiroptera > Molossidae > Tadarida > Tadarida brasiliensis. The sequence goes on from CM061257.1 coordinate 247,653,578, forward strand.
TGGGAAACTGCCCAGAACTGGACGGGACTTTGACCTGGGTGAGGGGAGGAAGCTGGACGTGTTCTGAGTCACAGGACAGAGATGTGCCTGATGTTCATGGGCAGAGTGTTACTGGACATGTGGGTTAAACCTCTTCCCCTGACGACCCAGGAGGACGTGCAGGCATGACAGACACAGCTTCTGTCATCGTAGGAAACACCTGAGTGATTGTGACCAGGAGTTTGTCAGAATTGAAATGTTAAATGTTCTGCAGGCAGGGATCAAGGGAAATAAGGAACGTGTCACTGCAAAGGGGGGGAAGGGGATTCCTGTTACCCACATGCACCTGCTCACATTGTCTTTGTCTGTGAGGTAACAACTTCCAGGTCCAGGGGTTAGCACTTGGACACCTGTGGGTCATTACTCACATGGTCACACCATGTTCCACCCAAGCTGCACAGTTCATTGAGGCTCCATTCATGAAATCTCTCAACACTTAGAGGGTAGAGTGGACACCCCTCCCTGCAAGAGCCATGGTGCTGGTGTGTCTGTGTGAGGGGCCCTCATGTCATGGACCAGGACCCTGTCTCAGTCCATCGTCATCCCCATCATCACCATCATCATCATCACCATCATCATCATCATCACCTTTTGTTCACATAAATTTTTTCTTATTTTCTGTAGACATGGTTGTTGTTCACACATAATGACCCCTTTTCTCATGTTTGGCTAATTTTTTACGGTTGTTAAGTGGAATTGGTAGTCAGACTCTATTATATTATTTTAGAGTGCTGACAATGATGGGTCATCCCTGCCTCTTCTCCATCTCCCCACAGTGGGACCTAATGAGGAAGGTGATCCCCTCTCTAGAAATCATTGGGAGATTGAAATCACACAAGCCCCAGGAAGGAGAATTCCTCCCTCTAATTCTGCCTGGTGTCAACTGCTCTAGGTGCTGGGAGCATGATGCCAAGTCAATGACTGTCACCACAGGGAATTTTATTTCAAGCTTTGGGGTCACACACCTCTGGTGCCCACTGTCCAGCAGACAGGTGTCCTGTTGCTGGGTGGTGGGGACCCTCAGTCCGTGGAGCTGAGTTGCACTGTTGAGTCAGCAGAGCCTCTGGTTAGACTGAGGGGATGTGGGTCAGAAGACTTGATAATAAATTGTGTTTTGGGCACAAGACTGTCTGAAAGAGAATCTCTGTCATTTGTCTGTGAGAAAGATGTTTCGCTTTAAAACAGATTTTTCTAATTCAGAGACGTAAGAGGTAAGAGCAGACTCAGGAACCAAGAGACGTTCCCTGAGGAAAACTTTGGCATGGGAGGAAACCACACAGGAAACCAGCCAAAACCTCCAACTGCACCTGCTCCTGGGATGGTTCAGGTCCCTGCGCGCCCCCTGGTGGTCGCAGCCTCTCCTGCAGGGAGGTTTGTGTCTGGGCTCACACTGACCTCCCCTCACTGTGTCTCTCCCACAGTAATACACGGCCGTGTCCTCTGATTTCAGGTTGGTCATTTGCAGATACAGCGTGTTCTTGGAGTTGTCTCTGGAGATGGTGAATTTGCCCTTCACAGAGCCCGCATACTATGTGCTACCACCACTACTAATGTATGAGACCCACTGCAGCCCCTTCCCTGGAGCCTGGCGGACCCAGTGCATGCCGTAGCTACTGAAGGTGAATCCAGAGGCTGCACAGGAGAGTCTCAGAGACCCCCGAGGCTGCACCACGCCTCCCCCAGACTCCACCAGCTGCACCTCACACTGGACACCTGCAAACACAGAGACGTCCTGGTCAGGAAACTTTCACACGTCCACTGTTCCTCCTTCATCCACTCACACACTCAGTGTCGCTTGTTCTCCATAAATTACCTCTTAAAATAGCAACAAGGAAAACCCAGCTGAGCCCAAATTCCATGGTGAGTTCTCTGTGTTCAGTCCTGATCAGGGAATGAGGTCACCTGTGAATGCCAGGGCTGGGCTCCTGTCCCAGAGCTGCAGGGTCAGGGCTGGGCTGGATTTTATGGGCAGAGGGGGCCCTATTTGCATGTCCTCCTACTATATAGGGAGCTCTGGGGCTGGAGAACTGCAGAGAGGGCAGTGCCTCAGAGCAGGTGTGAGTGTCCTGAGGGAGAATCATGGTCATGACAAGATTGTAATAATTAAATAAGAATCATAAGGAGGTTGGGGCATGCCCTGTGTCCACATCTAGTAACAGTGAGACTAACATCTTCCCTGTGATCCTCCTCACTGGCCCCTCAAATCCCCTGAACAACTCCAGGACAGAGCAGGACATGCTCATGATGGTGCAGGTCATTGTAGGTAATGAGAGCATGAATGAACATCTGTATTCTGTTGCTATCCACACGTCAGGGCTGGAGACACCCAGACTTGTGGAAAGAGACCACAAGTTGCAGAGTTTGTAAGTGTGGACGCCGTGGACACTGTTTGTTGGTGTCGTTGGCCCTGAGTGTCTCTGGCTTCCTGACCTTCAAGGAGGCAAAGAAGACCGGGTGCTGAGAAAATGCTTCTCTATCGCTGGGACTCAGAGACCCTGAGAATTTAGGGAGAGATTCATGGAACTTATGGAGAGGCTGTGGGTTTCCAAAAAACAGAAGTCCATTCAGATAGAGTCTCTCTGCATAGACAGTAATAAAAACCTTGAAGAATGTGATATAATAGAACAATTAGTGAAATAAATGTAAGTCAGAATACCTGTGATCAGTGAGAATGCTTATATTTAAGGTCAATCACTCATCTATGAAACACAGACCTTGGCAGTTTAAATTCACAGTCAAGGTCACAGTGATATGGGTTGAATTGATCACAGGGCCTGGTCTTTGTCAAGTGAGTTATTACAGCTGAGAGAGTTTATTGTAAAAAAAGGACAGCTCTGTGTTTCCACAGCGTTTAGATAACGGTGTCCTGTGTCCTCATGCAATAACCTGGGAATATCCAAACAGTATGTAGCATAGACAACTAGACTGACCCCTAAGAAACTATATCATGTAGATGTCAGGCAGATGAGGAAGGAACCTCAAAGGACGTGAGGAATGTGCTGAGCAGAGATGATAGAGACAGGATCCCAGAGGGTATTTCACGAGGATGAAAGTGAGCAGGAGGACGAGGTGCTGAGAGGCCGTGAGAGGGAGACGTGAGGAGATGACCTGGAGCTGACGTCCGGGAAAGTGAATGTCCCAGTGAGAGCCCTGCATGGAGCTGTGTGTGCAGGACTCACATGGGACAGTGAGAGAGTGAGGCCCTGGCGAGTGTGGGGACCTGGAGTGAGTTCAGACCCGGGGCATGTGGACACACTACTCTCCCTCTGTGGACACTGCGTCCCCGTCACAGGATGGAGAGAATGGCCAGGGTGCTCAGTCTTTCAAGGAGACAATTGGGTCTCATGGGAACCTAGTGAGATAATGGTCCCTGAGCCTGGTCACGACTCGTCTGGGAAAGAGAATGTTGTCGACACTTTCGTCGTCCTCAGAGAGATGAGTGGACACAGGGCCCAGGACAAGGAGAAGGGTCCCTGGGACCCTGAACCACAGGAAAAGCAGGAGCGCCCTGAGCACCCCAGGGAGCTGTGCTCAGCCCCTCCCTGGGTGGTTCCTGCGAGATGTTCCCAAGTCTGTGGGTCCCGAGCGCCCCCTGCTTGTCCTGAGGGGTCTGTGGGGGTCCAGAGCGCCCCCTGGTGTCCTGACCCCTCCTGGTGGACCTGGTGGTCCTGCAGCTCAGTCCCTCCTGTCTCCCTGCAGGGAGTTTGTGTCTGGATCATAGAGACCCCTGGTCAGGAAAATGTCACATGTCCAGTGTTTATCTCACTCATATTCATTCACATAGTCCGTGTCTCTAGTTCTCCATAAATTACCTTGTAAAATAACAACGTGGCCAGCCCAGTTGAGCCCAAACTCCATGGTGAGTGACCTGTGTTCCGTCCTGATCAGGGAAGGAGAACATATGAGATCTCCAAGCTGGGCTCCTGTCCCAGTGCTGAAGGGTTGGGACTGGGCTGGTTGTCTTGAGCTGAGGGGCCCTCTTTGCATGTCCTCCTGCTATAGAGGGAGCTGTGGGGATGGACGCTGACATAAAGGACATGGTTTCAGAGTGTGGTGTATCCAGGGCCATATGTCTGAGTAGAATTAACCCTGGTAACTGGGCCTCTGCCGCGCCCAACTTTATCCAACTGCTTCCCTGAATGACTTCCAGACAGGGGGACATGCCAAGTGGGGGTTTCAGAGCTGCCTGGCTGGACACTGAACCATGTTAAAATGTGATCTTGAAACAATACAGCAGGAAAAAATAAATGTAATTGGAAACTAAATGAAAGGGTACAGTTTTGAATCTTAGGAATGTTAGAAGGCTACCTGTGTGAACACAGGAAGGTGATCAACCATCACACCCAGACGGAGATAAACATGTAGGAACTTCATGTTCAGGAGCCGGGAAGTTCCCTCTGACACTGTTTCCCCTGCACAGTGTTCAGAGGACACACTGAGAGCAGAGTGTGACCCTAGAGCCAGTGGACCAAAGTTGGGGGACAGTGAGCGTCTCTGTGGGTAACTGGGAAGCAAAGCATGAACTGCAGAGAAGCAGACAAGGCTCCCGGGTCCGAGTCCTTCAGGGAGTTTGGAGCTGGATGTGCAGCAACTGCATGGCCTCCTGTGTGGGGTTTGTTCTCTAGACTCTGCTGGGCCAGGTTCAGTCACTGGGGATGGAGAAGAACCTCAGTCATGGCCAGGTGAATTTAAGTAAAGATGTGGGAGTAATTAAGTTTAGGATAGAGAAATGTATTTATGGAAATTCTTGATGCATATAACAGAGAATAAAAGATCTAAATAAAACATTATAAAAATATGTTTTCTCTATCCATTGTTTAAAGAATGAATAAGTCATTCAAATAACCTCCCATTATTGCAGCTGATTTATCTGATTTTCTATAAACTGGTCAGCCTGGTGGTTCAGCCATGTGCTCACCATCAGGATCTGTGTCCATGTGGACATCTGACGTGGTCCAAACCAGGGTGGCAGGAGACAAATTCATTCCTGGTTACTCCGAAGTGAATTTCAGATTCTTTCCTTGTCTATACAGGACCCTGGGGAATGCTGTCCCCACGTCCACACACAGGGAGTTACCTGGAGCATGACGTCTCCTGCTGTGGGTGTCACTGTGCAGAGCTGGGAAGAGATGCTCCCAGGTACATGGATGGGGAACCAGCAAACCAGGGGCCACACTCCCAGGGCTCTTGTTCTTTATGTCGTGAGTTCCCCCCTCACATAGCAAGTTCACAGTGTCTCATATCACTTTCCTCAGAAATAACCACATATGGTAAACTAGCCATTAATATACAAACAAGTGGCTTGCAAATTACCATCCTCTTTACTCAGCCATAGAATGAAAGAAATTGTACCCTTTGTATCAACGTGGATGGACCTAGAGGGACTTATGCTAAGTGACAAAAGTCAGACAGAGAGAGACACACACCCTGTGGTTTCACTGATATGAGGAATCTACTGAACACAGTAAATAACAGGCAGAATAGAAACAGACACATGGACTCAGGGGACAGACAGATGGTCCCAGAGGGAGGGCAGTTGGGGGCCTGGGTGAGAGGGGGAGGGACTAAGAAGCACAGATGGGCAGTCAGACAGCAGTGACAGGATGTGAAGTGCAGCCCAGGGAACAGTCAGTCGTATTGTCATAACTGGGTGTGGGGCCAGGCGGGCACTGGAACTATTGGTGCCTCACTTCATAAATCATATGATGTCTGACCACGTGGCTGAGCACCAGAAACTAATAAAATAACATAGACTGGCAACGGGAATGGAAAAAAAAAGAAAAAAGGGAATTGACCCTCACTCCAGTGAGATTAAACCAAGGGTGTGGTGGGTGGTGACCCAGGCAGGAGACAGGGCTGAATTCCAGGACTGTGCTCACAGGTGCATCTTCACTGGGAAAGTGCTGACATCGTTAGAGTCATTAGAGGCTCCCACGGAGAACCTTGACCTGAAATTATTCGCTGAGAGTTCAGATCTCAATAACAACCTGAAGGCAGTGATCCAGAACTTACTTCAACAATCAGACATGTTGAGGAGTCTTTCCTGTGCTTCCTAGAAATTCCAAACGTGATACACGTTCCATGTCCCCTTGTCTGTGTTTGTCCTCAGCCTGGACATCTGCACAAGCTCTGTGATCCCTCTGTCTGTGCCTGGTGTCCACTGCTCTCGGTTCTATGAGCATGATGCCAAGTCAACAACTGTCACCAAGGGGACTTTTATTTCAAGCTTTGGGGTCACACACCTCTGGTGCCCACTGTCCAGCAGACAGGTGTCATCCTTCTGGCTGGTTGGGACCCTCAGTGTGAGGAGCTGAGCTGCACTGTTGAGTTAGCACAACCTCTGGTTAGACTGAGGAGACGTGGGTCAGAAGACTTGATGATAAATCGTGTTTTGGGCACAAGATTGTCTGAAAGAGAATCTCGCTCATTTGTCAGTGTGAGAAAGATGTCTCACTTTAAAACAGACTTTTCTAATTCAGAGACGTAAGAGGTAAGAGCAGACTCAGGAACCCAGAGAGGTTCCCTGAGGGAAACTGTGACATGAAGAGGAAACCACACAGGAAACCAGCCCAAACCTCCAACTGCACCTGCTCCTGGATAGTCCTTGTGTTCAGGACCCTGCGCGCCCCCTGGTGGTCGCAGCCTCTCCCGCAGGGAGGTTTGTGTCTGGGCTCACACTGACTTCCCCTCACTGTGTCTCTCGCACAGTAATACACGGCTGTGTCTTCGGCTCTCAGGCTGTTCATTTGCAGATACAGCATGTTCTTGGAGTTGTCTCTGGAGATGGTGAATCGGCCCTTCACAGAATCCGCATAGTATGTGTTACTACCACTCCAACTAATGAGTGAGACCCACTGCAGCCCCTTCCCTGGAGCCTGGCGGACCCAGTGCATTGCATAGTCATCAAACGTGAATCCAGAGGCTGCACAGGAGAGTCTCAGAGACCCCCCAGGCTGCACCACGCCTCCCCCAGACTCCACCAGCTGCACCTCACACTGGACACCTGCAAACACAAAGAAGTCCTGGTCAGGAAACTGTCACACGTCCATTCTTTCTCTCATTCACTCACACACTCAGTGTCTCTTTTTCTCCACAAATTACCTCTTAAAATAGCCACAAGGAAAACCCAGCTGAGCCCAAATTCCATGGTGAGTGCTCTGTGTTCAGTCCTGATCAAGGAATGGGGACACCTGGGGATCCTCAGTCTGGGCTCCTGTCCCAGTGCTGCAGGGTCAGAGCTGGGCTGGATTTTATGGGCAGAGGGGGCCCTATTTGCATGTCCTCCTAGTATATAGGGAGCTCCGGGGTTGGAGACCTGCAGAGAGGGCAGTGCCTCAGTGCAGGTGCGAGTGTCCTGGGGGAGAATCGTGGTCATGAGAACATTTCAATAATGAAATGGAGTCATAATAGGTAGGGGCATGTCCAAGAGTCCACACCTGGTAACAGTGAGCTCAGATACTGGGGTGAGCACCTAAACACTGTCCCCTAATTCTCCCTGAACCAACTCCAGGGCAGAATGGGACCTGCCCAGTGAGGGTGCAGACCCCTTGAATATAATGGGAACATGAATGAACATCTGTATTCTGGGATTACCTAGAAGTCATGCCTGGGGACAATCCGACATGTGAAAAGAGACCACAGGCTGCAGATCTTGTAAGAGTGGACGTCATGTACATGGTGTGTTGGTGACCTTGACCCTGAGTGCCTCTGGCTTCCTGACTTCAAGGAGACAAAGAAGACAGAGTGTTGATTACATGCTTTCCTATCCCTGGGACTCAGAGACACTGAGAAGTTAGAGAGATTCATGGAGCTGATGGAGAGGCTGTGGGTTCCCAACACCCACAAGTCCATCTACAGAGGGTCTGTCTGCATAGACAGTAATGAAAACCTTAAAGAAGTTGTTATAATAGAACAATTAGTGAGATAAATGTTAGTCAAAATACCTGTGATTAGCAAGAAGGCTCATATTTATGGTTAATCACTCATTTATGAAGCAGAGACTTTTGCCGTTTAAAATCACAAACTAAGCCACGGTGATATGAGTTGAACTGATCACACGGGCTGGTCCATCTTACCATGTTATTACTATTATGAGAGTTTATTGTAAAAAGGGACAGCTCTGTGTTTCCACAGCGTTTAGATAACAGTGTGTCGTGTCCTCATGTAATACACGTGTTTACAGAGCATGGAGATAAAGCCTGGACAGTAGACGAGCCCGGAACCCACCTCCTCCTGGGGGACATGGGCTCAGTGGGTCCTGAGCTCCCCAGGTCCTGAGAGCACGTTTTCCTTCAAACCCACAGAGGACCAGAGACTCCTCATCGCCCTCCCCTCATCCAGCCTGGGTGTCGGGTTCCTTCCCGCAGGAGGACGATGGACCCTGCTGTTCACAGGACGTCCCTGACTTGTTATTTTCGTCCACGGACCCTGCCCTCGGCTCCTTGGCTGTGAATCCCCCGGGGTCTCTGCTGCACCACAGGGGAGCCCTGTGTCCCTGTCCTGTGTCGATGTCCCCACTGCAAGAGCCTTGAACAAAATCATCCTTTCAAATGTATAGACTCTAGGAACTGTTCTTCCATAACAGAGACAACAAGCTGGAAGATCTTTACGTAGGTCCAAAGGTTGAGGGTTATTTTTAAGATAAAAGAGACTTCAGACTCAATAACCTACAGTCAGGAAACAGGCTGAGGAACGCGCTCTGTTCCAACACGAGCACTTTCCAGGAGAAGGAAGGGGGTCCGAGAGCAGAGCACCAGGCCTAGGGGTTGGGGTCTGAGCCTCAGTGGGTTGTTCTTGGCCTTCTGCTCATGGAGGTCTCTGAAATGGATGTAACAAGTGCTTCAGGGAGGGGATTTCTTTCTCACTTCCATTTTAACTCTGTGGATGGAAGTGCCTGTCCCTGGATGGAAGGCCGGCCCTGCAGCTGTGTTGTAGGAAAACATGACTAACTGGTCATGGCCGCAGGTCTGCAGATGGAGAACACTTTGTCCCAAATAGTCTCCCATACCTGACTGACAGGTGGATTTGGGACTTTTCTAATGGTGATAATCAGATGGATGTTAGACTTGAGGCCCTGCTCTCAGGGTCAGCATTTGGAGGATGTTGGTTTGTGCTGAATGCAATTGGCCTGTGGGTAGATGAGAACCGGTGGAAGGTGAGGGTGGCTGTGGTCCTGTGAGTCACGCTCGCAGCCTGGGGATGTTACGTGGCAAGTGGGACTCTGTCATATTTGATTCATGTGGAGATCCTGAGATACAAGCATTTTAGTAGATGACCCAGGTGGGTCTTCCTAATAGAAGTGTTTCCATCAGAGGGAGGCAGAGGGAGATTAAGCTCCAGGAGGACAAGAACGCGCTCTGACCTCTGAGGCCAGGGACCTATTCCTGGCTGTGGAGATGGAGGAAGAGGCCACGGGATCAGGAATGCAGTTTTAGTCGCTGGAATAGACCAGGAAACAGGCTCCCCTGTGTGACGATGGAGAAACTGACAACACACAGACTCAGAGACCAAGAGCCATCAACAAGGTCCTTAGGAGACATCTAGTCGTCAAGACCTGCATTGCCAACCCCACAGGAATCTCCTCACAGCTGCAGGACGGCTGTTCTAGGAGGAAACACACTGAAGGAGAACAGACCAGTGTTGGTGAGCGTGGGGAGAGAGGAACCCTTGCACTCTCTCGGTGGGAAGGTAAGATCCTGCAGTCACATGGAAACAGCGTGTTGGTTCCTCCAAAATGAGAGTAGGAACCCTGTGTGATTGAGCAGTGAGCTCCCAGGTGTTCATGGAATAAACCCAGAACTCTGGAGAGGTGTTGCACAGCCCTGCTCATTGCAGCCGTGTTCAGTGTAGTGAGACGTGGAAACATCTCTGTCCATCAGTGGGTGAGTGGACAAACATGTGTGATATTCTGAGGATGGAATATTACTCAGCCTTAAATCACAGGGAAATTCTGCACAACCCCCAGCCTGGATGACACTAGAGGACACTGTGCTCTGTGAAATAAAGCCGTCAGGGAAAGGCAGTTAGTGTCTGATTCCACCCACACTGGGGACTGAATTAGGTTTCCTTCCAGCAGAGTGTGGAGGAGCCCAGGCCTGGGTGTGGTGAAGGCTCTGGCAGGAGATGGGACAGTGGAGGGTTGGCTGCCCTGGAGTCCTGCGCTGACGGAGAACAAAGACCGAGGCAGCTGGAGCAGACACTGTGTCAGGACACAGTCAGCCCTGGTCCTGGGCCCTGTGCATCCACAGGAGCCTGGGTGTGTCTGCTCAGTGTGTGGAGCCGTCCACCCTCAGGGCCCTGTGGACAATGAGGGGACATTCAGTCCCCACGGAGGGGAGCTTTCCTCTGGGAATGGGGAGGAGAAGACAGAGCCCAGCAAAGCTCTGTGGTCCTAGGGGCCCGTGTGAACACCCAGGACACGCCCCTGTGTGACCTCTGAGCCTGGACCCTCCACTCTGAGTCACCACTGAGATCCTGCTCTGTTGAGGTGCCTTTATTGCTAAGCAGTATTCCACTGACTGATAATCCCTAGTTTGATTATTTGTAAAATTAAAACTTTTGGGTTGTTTGAAGCTTCTAATTAAAAGAACTAAAATATTTGCATATATTTTTGTGAACATAAGTATTTGTTCTTCTGCAGCAAACACTCCTAGTGGACCACAGAGATATATTTTAGGTATATATTTAATTTATTAAGAAACGACGATCACTTTATGAAGAAAGAATAACAGGATACAGAGGAACTTGAAGTAGGAGAGGAGCCCAGTCACTGTAGACATGTCATCTGCACACACACAGTGTCACCTCCTCACTTGTCTGCAGTGAGAATATGAGAAGTTAGAACCACAGAGAAAAAGCGAGAATCATCCTGGATGCAGCCGAGAGCTGAGAGGAAATCCCTGCTCCCAACAGAAGGAACCTCCTTCCCCCCTCACTCTGCACCTGCTCCTGGGCTGTTCCCTGTGGTCGGTGGGTCCTGAGTGCCCCCTGGTGTCCTGAGCGCCCCCTGCAGCCCCGCCCTCCTGTCCCCCTGAGGAGGTTTGTGTCTGGGCTCACACTGACTTCCCCTCACTGTGTCTCTCGCACAGTAATACATGGCTGTGTCCTCGGTGGTCACGGATCTCAGCTGCAGTGAGAACTGGTTCTTGGACGTGTTTGTGGAGATGGTGGTGCAGCTCTTGAGGGACGGGCTGTAGTAAGTGTCATGATCATAATATATGGTCCCGATCCACTCCAGCCCCTTCCTTGATTTCTGTCGGATCCAGTTCCAGCCATAACCAGTGGTTGTGATGGAGAATCCAGAGAAAGCGCAGGTGAGGGAGAGGGTCTGCGAGGGCTTCACCAGTCCTGGGCCCGACTCCTGCAGCTGCAGCTGCACCTGGGACAGGACACCTGGGGACAAGGAGCATCAGGCCCTGTCAGTCACGTGCAGTCACAACCACCCCACAGACCCCTGTCTGACTTCTGAGACCCTCACCTTGGGGGGCTGTCACCAGGCACAGGAGAAGACCCAGCAGTCTCATCTTCTTCCAGACCACGGCTCTGCCTTCCCCAGAGACCTCAGCCCTGTGTGAGGGGAGAACTGTGAGCCTCCCCAGCCCAGGGGAGGATTTACCCTGGAGCTTGAGGAGAAATTTGCATGTGGGGCAGCTTGTTCCTTATTAGTGGAGGACTGAGGTCAGACTTCACTGGTCCTTCTCGGTCCCTCTGACATTTCTTCCCTTGAAGTCACTCACCTTGTAAGTCAGTGAAAGGGGATCACTTGGTTCATGAGACCTATGGAGTCAGCTTAATAGAAATGCTCATCTCTGATAAGTGATAAACTGGATGACAAGATTATCATTTTAATTTCTCATGCATCTGTCTTATAGGTTTATAGGAATTACATTGGTTCACGTAGTTTCTTAAACTCAACTCTGTAATATATACACAACTGTGAAATATTTTTATAAACAATCGTGTTTTTATAAACATAATTTCATATATATAATGTCTACCTTCTCAGAACATCACAAAATAAAAGGCATTCATTCTCAGTATCTTACATGTTTATTTATTTTGTTATGGCGATTCCAGGAACTACATCCCAAGAAGATGTTAATGGGAAATCTTCGATTCTTTTCTATATTATATTTTGTTTGGATAAAATTATATTCATTATAAGTTCTGAGTAACACGATATGATAGGCCATATTTTAAGGTAATTGCTAGATCTGTTTTTCTTACAATCTTTACCAAACACCTTCAGCAGCTAAGCAGGGTCAGGTCTGGTTAGTGCGTGGATGGGAGACCCTTGATCCTTGATGTTGAAAGTTGGCAATTGTGTCTTAGAGTCCCTCCTCAGACTCTTCCCTTCTGCAAGCCCATGGCCTATGGCAGAGACCTCTATCTAATTATATCAGACATAATCACGTTTACATATAGAGAAATGATTGAAAATAGAAAGAGTGATCAAGTATTAGTAAATTCAGATTGTTTTATATGTTTAAATAATAAAGGCAGCAGATTGACTAACCTGTTTCTCAGTCTAGTGTTATCAGTGATGTGGGGGTTAAGTGGGGGAGGGGAGAATGGGGAGAATTTCCAGCTCCGATTTGCTCACAGTAAAATCCCAGATTTTATCCTGTCAGGAACCCTCACTCTCCCCCCTCCCTCTGGCCCTGGGGATGGTCACTGTGGTCAGAGGTGCTGGACTCTCTCACTCACCACACCACATCCTTAACGTGTAATGCACACATTCTCCCATCAGACATGGGACTTGGCAACTTACTGTCTCTTTGTCAGCTACACTTTTCATTCCCATAATGGAATGTTTGTTGGGAAAATGTTTTTATTTTTAATAATTTTCAATTCATCACTATTTGTTTTGATGGGACCTGTTTTTGATGATTTATGTAACACCTCACCAGGAAATTGTCACTCTCCATTGTCCATGGGAGGGGAACCCTGATAGGAGCACAATGGGCACTAAACCCATGAGAAATGGAGGTTGGAATCATTAATATCATTGAAATCTCCATGCTGTGTTCTCTGACCAGGAGACCAACATTCCAAGGAAGAAGCACAGATTCATTTCTAAGATTAATTCACTTGATTGGACTTTGCACTGTGAATTTCCCTGCAGTATGTAGCTTAGAAAACTAGACGAACCCCTGATAAGTTATATCATGTTGACGTCAGGCAGACAAGGAAGAAACCTCAAAGGATGTGAGGAAGATGCTGAGTAGAGATGACAGAGACAGGATCCCAGAGGGTATTTCACGAGGATGAAAGTGACCAGGAGGTCAAAGGTGCAGAGAGGTCGTGAGAGGGAGACATGAGGAGATGACCTGGAGCTGACGTCCGGGAAAGTGAATGTCCCAGTGAGAGCCCTGCACGGAGCTGTGTGTGCAGGACTCACGTGGGACAGTGAGAGAGCGAGGTCCTGGCGAGTGTGGGGACCTGGAGTGAGCTCAGACCCGGGGCGTGTGGACACACTGACTCTCCCTCTGTGGACACTGCGTCCCAGTCACAGGGTGGAGAGGATGCCTGGGGTGCTCAGTCTTTCAAGGAGACAATTGGGTCCCATGGGAACCTAGTGAAATAATGGTCCCTGAGCTTGAACACGACTCTTCTGGGAAAGAGAATGTTGTCGACACCATCATTGTCCTCAGTGAGATGAGTGGACACAGGGCCCAGGACAAAGAGGAGGGTCCCTGGGACCCTGAACCACAGGAAAAGCAGGAGCGCCCTGAGCACCCCAAGGAGCTGTTCTCAGCTCCTCCCTGCGCGGTTCCTGTGCCATGTTCCCAGGTCGGTGGGTCCCGAGCGCCCCCTGCTTGTTCTGAGGGGTCTGTGGGGGTCCAGAGCGCCCCCTGGTGTCCTGACCTCTCCTGGTGGACCTGAGGGTCTCCTGAGGCTCAGACCCTCCTGTTTTCCTTCACGCATTTTTTGTCTGGATCATAGAGACTCCCTGGTCAGGAAAATGACACATGTCCAGTGTTTATCTCACACTTATTCATTCACATACTCTGTGTCTCTAGTTCTCCATAAATTATCTCTTAAAATAGCAGCACGGACAACCCAGCTGAGCCTAAACTCCATGGTGAGTGCTCTGTGTTCAGTCCAGATAGGGAATGAGAACATCTGGGTACCCGGGGCTGGGCTCCTGTCCCAGAGCTGCAGGGTTGGGTGGGCTGGTTTTCATGAGCTGAGGGGCCCTCTTTGCATGTCCTCCTGCAATATAGGGAGCTCTGGGGTTGGACGCTGACATAAATGACATGGTTTCAGAGTGTAGTGTGTCCAGTCATATGTCTGAGTAGAATTGGCCCTGGTATCTGGGCCCCTGCTCCTCTCAACTTGACCCCACTGCTTTCCCGAATGACCTCCAGACCAGGGGACATGCCCCGTGATGGTTTTAGTGCTACCTGGCTGGACACTGGACCATGTTAACATGTGATCATGGTCCAATACAGCAGGAAAATCAATGTAATAGGAAACTGAAACAGAGGGTAAAATTTTACATATCACATTTAGAAGGCTACCTGTATGAACACAGCAAGGTGATCAACCATCACACCCAGAGGGAGATTAACATGTGGGAATTTCATGTTCTGGAGACGGAAGTTCCCTCTGACATTGTTTCCCCTGCACAGTGTTCAGAGTACAAACTGAGAACAGATGTGACCCTAGAGCCAGTGGACCAATGTCGAGGGACAGTGGGTGTCTGTGTGGGTCCCTGGGAAGCAAAGCGTGAACTACAGAGAAGCAGACAGAGCTCCTGGGTCCGAGTCCTTCAGGGAGTTTGGAGCTGAATGTGCAGCAGCTGCACGGCCTCCTGTGTGGGGTTTGTTCTCTAGACTCTGCTGGACCAGATTCAGTCACTGGGGATGGAGAAGAACCTCAGTCATGATCAAGTGTGTTTAGATGAAGATGTGAGAATAATAAAGTTCAGGTTATAGAAATTTTGTTATGGAAAATCTTGATGCCTGTTACTAATACAGAATAACAGATGTAAATAAACTATTATTGATATAAATATTATTTTTCTTTATCTATTGATTACAGAATCAATAAGTCATTCAAATAACCTCCTACTACTGCAGTTGATGGATCCGATTTTCTGTAGTTCAGGCTGACTGTTGGTTCAGCTGTGTCCTCACCATCATGATCTGTGTCCATGTTGACCTCTGATGTTACCCAAAGCAGGGCAGCAGAAGACAGCTGCATTCCTGGTAAGTCTGAAGTAAATCTCCGTTTCTTTCCTTGTCTGCACATGACCCTTGGGAATGCTGTCCCACGTCCACACACAGGGAGTCCCCTGGAGCGTGATGTCTCCTGCTGTGGGTGTCATTGTGCAGAGCTGGGAAGAGATGCTCCCAGGTACATGGATGGGAACCCACAAGCCAGGGCCACACTCCCAGGGCTCTTGTTCTTTATGTCATGGGTTTCCTCCTCATGGAGCAAGTTCTCAGTGTCTCATATCACTTTCCTCAGAAATAGCCACACAGAGTAGTCTAGTCATTAATATAAAACCACTGGCTTGAAAATTACCATCCTCTTTACTCAGCCACAGAAGGAAGGAAGATGTCAGCCTGGACATCTGCACAAGTTGTCGTGGGTCCCTCTGCCTCTGCCTGGTGTGCACTGCTCTCGGTGCTGTGAGCATGAAGCCAAGTCTATGACCATCACCACGGGGCGGCTTGTATCTCTACCTTCGGGTCACAGCTCTGATGCTCACTGTCCACAAGCATGTGTCCTGCTGCTGGCTGCTGGGACCCTGAGCTGTGAGGAGCTGAGCTGCACTGTTGAGTCAGCAGAGCCCCCTCTCCTCCTCCTCCTCTTCCTCCTCCTCCTCCTCCTCCTCCTCCTCCCCCTTCTCCTCTTGTTCCTTCTCCTTCTTTGTTAATTCTCACCTGAGTATTTTTATTTTTTGAGTGTATGGGAGGGAGGGAGGGAGCTAGAAACATTGACATGAGAGAGACATATCAAATTGTTGCCTCTCGTGCAAACAAAACCAGGGCCGGGAATTGAACCTGCAACACAAGTGCGTGCCTGAGACTGGGAATCCAACCCTTGACCATTCGGTCTGCAGGCCGCCAGTCTGACGGCTGAGCCAAACCGGACAGGGCAGCTGGTCCTCTTGTTAGACTTCGGAGATGTGGGTCAGAAGACTTGATTAATTGTCATTTGGGCACAAGTGTGTCTACAAGAGACTCTCTGCCTTTTTTACACTTGTGAATGTTATTTCACTTTACAACAGACTTGCTAACTCAGAGATGTCAGAGGTAAGTGCGAAATCAGGAACGTGGACAGGTTCCCTGAGCGAAACTGTGACATGAAGAGGAAACCACACAGGAAACCAGCCCAAACCTCCAACTGCACCTGCTCCTGGATGGTCCTTGTGTTCAGGCACCTGAGCGCCCCCTGGTGGTCGCAGCCTCTCCTGCAGGGAGGTTTGTGTCTGGGCTCACACTGACTTCCCCTCACTGTGCATCTGAAGTACAGTAATACACGGCCGTGTCCTCGGCTCTCAGGCTGTTCATTTGCAGATACAGCGTGTTCTTGGAGTTGTCTCTGGAGATGGTGAATCGGCCCGTCACAGAGTCCGCATAGTATGTGCTACCACCACTATTAATATATGAAACCCACTCAAGCCCCTTCCCTGGAGCCTGGCGGACCCAGTTCATTTCATAGCTACTGAAGGTGAATCCAGAGGCTGCACAGGAGAGTCTCAGAGACCCCCCAGGCTGCACCACGCCTCCCCCAGACTCCACCAGCTGCACCTCACACTGGACACCTGCAAACACAAAGACGTTCTGGTCAGGAGACTGTCACACGTCCACTGTTACTCTCTCTCGTCCACTCACACACATCGTGTCTCTTGTTCTCCACAAATTACCTCTTAAAATAGCAACAAGGAAAACCCAGCTGAGCCCAAACTCCATGGTGAGTGATCTGTGTTCAGTCCTGTTCAGGGAATGGGGTCACCTGTGAATGCCAGGGCTGGGCTCCTGTCCAGAGCTGCAAGGTCAGGGCTGGGCTGGATTTTATGGGCAGAGGGGACCCTATTTGCATGTCCTCCTACTATATAGGGAGCTCTGGGGTTGGAGACCTGCAGAGAGGGCAGTGCCTCAGAGCAGGTGCGAGTGTCCTGGGGGAGAATCGTGGTCATGATAACATTCCAATAACTGAATTACAAACAGGGCATTTGGGGCCTGTACAAGTGTCCACCTCTGGTAACAGTGAGCCCAGCATCTGGCCTGTGCTCCTCCCCTCTGGGCCCCACAGCTCCCCTGAATCAACTCCAGGGCAGAGTAGGACCTGCCCAGTGAGGGTGCAGACCCCCTTGAATGTAATGTGAATATGAATGAACTCTGTATTCTAGGGTTACTCACACGTCAGAGCTGTATCCACCTGTGGCCTCAGGGTCCTCACGACGATGGAGAGGGTTGTGCTTCATCTGTGAGGTGGCTCTCAAGCAGCTGAGGTGAGACAGGTTCACCCACACCTGTCACATACAACTGAAGTCTGAGCTGGACCCAGGGGCACTATCCTGGATCCTCACAGTCCCTGCTCTGCCCACTCTGTCTCAAGGGCCTGCGGCCATATCCAGCCCTGATGTGACTGGTCCTCACCACGTGAGTGTCAGTAGGTGAGGTGTACCTGTCACTGCTGCAGATGCCCTGTGGTCACACTTAGCCTCCGTCCTTGTCCCCTCCATGTGCACTCTGGGTCCCCTAATACTGTCCAACCCTGGGGATCAGTGGTCTGTGCGTGGCTGTTAGTTGGGAAGACCCAGACCCAGAGCCCTGAGGGGCCATGGCCTTCAGTCCCCTGGCCTTCATCAGGCATGTGAAAAACAATCAGAATACGTGTGGTCAGTGAGAATGCTCAAATTTAAGGTTAATCACTCATCTATGAGACAAACATTTGCTGTTTAATTTCACAGTGAATGCCATGGTGATGAGTTGAGTTGATCACAATGCCTGGTCCTTCTAAAATGTGTCATTAGAGTTAAGACAGTTTATTGTATAAAGAGGACAGCTCTGTATTTCCATAGCATTTAGATAACGGTGTGTCATGTCCTCCCGCAATAAACGTGTTCACAGAGCATGGAGATAAAGCCTGGGCAGTAGATGAGCCCAGCACCCACCTCCTCCTGGGGGACGTGAGCTCAGTGGGTCCTGAGCTCCCCAGGTCCTGAGAGCACCTTTTCCTTCAAAGTCCACAGGGGACCAGAGACTCCTCATCGCCTTCCCCTCATTCAACCTGGGTGTCGGGTCCCTTCCCGAAGGAGCTCTATGGACCCTGCTGTTCACAGGACGTCCCCTCCTTGTTCTCTCCATCCACGGACCCCGCCATCCGCTCCTTGGCCGTGAATCCCCAGGGGTCTCTGCTGCACCACAGGGGAGCCCCGTGTCTCTCTCCTGTGGCGATGCCCCCACTGCAAGAGCCTTGAACAAAATCTTCCTTTAAAATATAGCGACTGTCAGAGAACTTTCCACCAGGATGGAAGTGGGATATTTAAGGTTCTCCAGGCAGGTAAACTTACTCAGGACAGGTCCTGGGACAGGATTGTGGAGACGACAGTGCCCCCTTGTGGTGGTTCTGAGCCACACTGGCTGAGACGCTGTGACTGAACAAGCTTTCTGAAATAAGACAGAGGTGTCGGCCACAGGGAAGTCCTTCCTGGCATTTTGAAATGGTAGCTCCCCAAAATCTTGCTTCTCACTTGTACACAGCTGAGTCACTACAAGGTTACTTGGGCCTCAGGGCTTCCACCTTGAGGAGAACCTGAGGAACATAGCCGTCCTCAGTGCCAGGGACATGATGGGAGTCAACTGGAACAGGAACCTGACTCAGGGCATCACTGGGGCAAATGCTACCTGGGTGCATGAATGGGGGGATTAACCAAGACTGAGGACACACGTCCAGGGTGCTTGTTTGATCAGGTTCTGACTTTCCTGGTTGTGCACCCAGTTCACGTTTTCTTTCCTCAATTTCCTCTGAAATAGCCACACACATTTCCTAGGGTCATGAAGACACTTTATGGAGAGTGTGCAGGAGAACAAGTCCTTTGTGTGTTAATTTTGTACCTTACATCTTTTCTAAGTTCACTTTCTAGTTGTATTAGTATAATGGGCTACTTTTTAGGGTTTTCCATATTCAATGTCAGGTCATATGTACAGATATAAAGAGAACCATTTTAAGTTCATTCTTTCTGATTTAGACTTTTTTTTTTTTTATCTTGCCCAATTATTCTCACAAAAACTTCCAGGTCTGTTGAATACAAGTAGTCACCAGGGTGCCCTTGTGTTGGTCCTAATATTAGAAGAAAAACTTTGAAATATTCTCTGTGTAGAATAAGATCACTTGTTGGCTTTTCAAATGTGACCTTTTTTATGTTGAGGTAGATTCCTTGAATAACTAATTTATTTAGAAATTAGTCATTAAAGAATTTTGGATTTTTTAAATGTTATTTCTTCTTTACATCGGTTTATATGATGACGCAGTTTTATTTGTCATTCTGTGAAAGAGGGGTAGCACATTTACTGATTTACAAATATTGAACCATCCTTGCATTCTAGGATGCTATCCCACTTGTCCATGGTCAATGATCCTTTCAATTTTACTTTTTTATGCCTACTTATCATTTTTTAAATTATTTTTATTAGTTTGTTTTTGATACAGATGTTTCTCCTTTTTCCCCCATTGACACCCTCCTCCTCATTCCCCCATCCCCAGCTTTGTTGTCTATGTCCATTGGTTATGCATACATTAATACAAGTTCTGTCGTTTATCTCTCCTCCCCCCCCATGTTTGTCAGTCTGTACCCTACATCCATGTCTCTGGGTCAATTTTGTTCATCAGTTTTTTTAGTTCATTATGTTCCACAAATAAATGAGATGACGTGATATTTGTCTTTTTCTGCTTCGTTTGTTTCACTTAACATAATACTCTCCAGGTCCCTCCATGTAATCTCAAATGATAGGAGATCTTTCTTTCTTACATTTGCATAGTATTGCATTCTGTACATGTACCAGAGATTTTTTATCCACTCATCTACTGATGGACACTTGGGTTGTTTACAGATCTTAGCTATTGTAAATAGTGCTGCTATGAACATAGGGGTATGAACATAGGGGTACATATAGTCTTTCTGATTGGTGTTTCAGGATTCTGAGGGTATATTCCTGGAAGTGGGATCACTGGGTCAAACAGCAGTTCAATTATTAACTTTTTGAGGTAACACCATAGTGTTTTCCATAGTGGCTGAGTTTCCTAGTATATTTTTGAGGAATTTTGCATTTATGTTCATCATGGTTATGGTATGTCATTTATTTTTTCGTCCTTATTTGGGTTTGGTATGAGTGTGATAGTCACCTCAATAAAAGTCTCTGAAAGTGTTCCTTCTTCTTTCTAATGTAGGAAGAGTTTGGGGTGGATTGATTGAGAAGACATTAACTGTTCTTTCAGTTTCAGTAGTATCCACCCCTGAATCAGTTAAACGTGGGCTTTACTTGGTTAGGGCATATGGTTTCTGCTTCAATTATTCTTTTAAATTTATATCAATTTAGCAACTTTGGGGTCAACTTTCTAATTTAAGGTCAAATTAACTGACTGAGAAATACAATGTTGATCTTCCCAGGCTGTGGACAGCATATTGGAGTTCCCACAAGCACACACGTGGAGCTGAGCAGTGACAGGCTGACAGGCTCCTAATTCTGCATCCCTCAGGTAGATCCGAGCCACATGGACTGACAAGGGAACAGCTCGAAGTCCCTGTCAGGGAAACACCTGTCTCTGCCAACTGCAGCCAGGGGCTGGTCTCTGCAGGTCTGAGGTGGCAGGACCAACTCCCACCTGAGACTCCACAGTAATACATGTCTGCTCTTCCACCTGAAGAAGGGAAGGGTTTGGTAAAGAAAGTGGCAAAGTTATGCTGTTTGAGATTTCTGTGCATGGAGAGAAATCAATGTAAATGGGAACACATCTTTCCACACCATATTTAACCATTCCTCCTGTGAAAGACCCCTCTGAGCCAGGACACCCTCAGAATTCAGTGAAGATGTATTTGGGGTCATTGTGGAAATTACAGTTGTTTTCAGACCACATGTTTATTTCACGCACCGTCATCATCATCACCATCATCAACATCATCATCTTCATCACCATCATCACCTTCATCATCGTCATCCTCATCACCATCACTTGCTTAGTTATAGTTTCTATAGACATCTTTGTAGTCCACAGAGAAGTACTTTTTGGGGGGATAAGAAGAAGGCATCATGTCTGGCCAGTGTGGCTCAGTGGTTGAGTATCGACTCATACACCAAGAGGTCACCAGTTCGATTCCAAGTCAGGGCAACTTCCCAGGTTGTGGACCCAATCCCAAGTGGGGGGCATGTATAAAGCGACCTGTTGATGTTCTCTCTCATCAATGATTCTATCTCTCTCCTTCTCCCTTCCTCTCTCTCTAAACCAATAAAGAAAATATAAATAAAACAGGCGTCCCCTCTTTCCATGTCAGTGGGAGAGTGAAACAAAGGCGTCCACTGGAGCTGATCCAGGCCTTCCAACACGCTGAGGACCTTGGGTACATGCAAATTCCACCCAGCACTTGGGCCAGGACGCCTGTCCAATCCCATTGTCATTGTCACCACCACCATCACCATCATCAATATTTCTTATGTATAATCAGTTTTCTCATTTTCTCAGGACCTGGTTTTGTACTCACGTAATGATGCTTTATTCAATTTTATTCACTTATTTGAATATTTAACTTAAATATGTAGCCGTATGCTATTTTCTTTTTCATTACTGCTGAGTCCCTGCCAGGTCCCTGAGTTCTGTGCACACTGAGCTCCTTCCATCCCCCAGGGCCTGGTGACAATGAGGGAACACTCAGTCCCCATGGAGGGGACCTTTTTAACTGTCAGTAAGAAGAGGGAGACAGAGCCCAGCAAACCCCTGTGGTCCTAGGGGGCTGTGTGCACACCCAGGACACGCCCCTGTGTGACCTCTGAGACTGGATCCTCCACTCTGAGTCATCACTGAGATCCTCCTGTGTTGAGGTATGTATCAGTTGATGGTTATTTTCATTGCTGAGTAGTATTCCATTGATGGATGTTCCCTAGTTTGTCTATTTGTAAAATTATAAAAACGTTTGGGTGGTTGTAGCTCTTAACACAAATAAAGATACTAAGAGTATTTGGATCCACATTTTTATGAACATAAAGATGTGTTCTTCTGGAGCAAATATTCCTAGTGGGACCACTGAGACACATGTCAAGAATATATTTAATTTAATAAGGATCCGCAGTTCATTTTGTGAAGAAAGAATAACAGGATATAGAGGGACCTGGGGTAGGAGAGACCTCCAGTAACTGCCAAATTGTCACCTGCAAACAGAGAGTGCTTCCTTCTCACTTGTCTGCAGTGAGATTATGAGATAACAACCACAGAGGAAAAGCGAGAACCTTCCTGGATGCAGCTGAGAGCTGAGAGGAAATCCCTGCTATCAACAGGAAGCCCCTCCTTCCCCCCTCACTCTGCACCTGCTCCTGGGCTGTTCTCTGTGGTCCATGGGTCCTGAGCGCCCCCTGCATCCCTGCCCTTTTGTCTCCCTCAGGAGGTTTGTGTCTGGGCTCACACTGACTTCCCCTCACTGTGACTCTCGCACAGTAATACACGGCTGTGTCCTCGGTGGTCACGGAGCTCAGCTGCAGGGAGAACTGGTTCTTGGACGTGTCTCTGGAGATGGAGGTGCGGCTCTTGAGGGACGGGTTGTAGATAGAGCTGACACCAGTATCGATGCGCCCCACCCACTCCAGTCCCTTTCCTGGTTTCTGGCGGATCCAGCTCCAGTAGTAACTGCTGACTGAGCCCCCAGACACAGAGCAGGTGAGGGAGAGGGTCTGTGAGAGCTTCACCAGTCCTGGGCCCGACTCCTTCAGCTGCAGCTGAGACAGGACACCTGGGGACAAGGAGCATCAGGCCCTGTCAGTCACGTGCAGTCACAACCACCCCATAGACCCCTGTCTGACTTCTGAGACCCTCACCTTGGGGGGCTGTCACCAGGCACAGAAGAAGACCCAGCAGTCTCATCTTCTAGACCACGGCTCTGCCTTCCCCAGAGACCTCAGCCCTGTGTGAGGAGAGAGCTGTGAGCCTCCCCAGCCCAGGGGAGGATTTACCCTGGAGCTTGGGGAGAAATTTGCATGTGGGGCAGCCTGTTCCTTATAAGTGGAGAGACCGAGGTCAGGCTACCCTGGTCCTTATGTTGCTAACGTGTAGGCTTCCCTTTTCTTGAATGCACTTAGTACATTCATCAGTTATAGAGGATCTCCTGGTACACAAGAATACTGGAGTCAGCTTAATGGTAATGCTCATCTCTGATAAGTGTTGAACTAGATGAATAGATTACATTTTTAATGTCTCATGCATTTTTCAAATAGATTTAAAGGGATTACTTTTGTTTAGGTAATTTCTTAAACCCAGCTCTCTAATATCTACAGAACTGTCAAATATTTTTGTAAAATATTCTATTTTTATAAACATAATTTTTTAATTTTTATTTATTTTTATTTTTTATTAATTTATTTTTGTTACAGATGTTTCTCCTTTTTTCCCCATTGACACCCTCCTCCCCATCCCCCCACCCTGTCCCCAGCTTTGTTGTTCATGTCCATCACTTATGCATATATGCGCATAAGTTCTGTGGTTTATCTCTTCCCTCCCCCCCACCCCCTCTTCTGAGGGGTGTCAGTTTATACCCTACTTCCACATCTTTGGGTCTACCCTGTTCCTCAGACTGTTATGTTCATTATATTCCACAAATAAGTGAGATCATGTGATATTTGTCTTTCTCTGCTTGGCTTGTTTCGCTTAGGATAATACTCTCGAGGTCCCTCCACGTCGTCTCAAAGGATAAGAGATCTTTCTTTCTTACAGCTGCATAGTACTCCATTGTGTATATGTACCACAGCTTTTTTATCCATTCATCCACTGATGGACACTTGGGCTGTTTCCAGACCTTAGCTATTGTAAATAGTGCTGCTATGAACATGGGGGTACATGTATTTTTTCTGATTGGTGTTTCAGGCTTCTTAGGGTATATTCCTAGAAGTGGGATCACTGGGTCAAATGGCAATTCAATTTTTAATTTTTTGAGGTAACACCATAGTGTTTTCCACAGTGGCTGCACCAGTCTGCATTCCCACCAGCAGTGTACTAGAGTCCCCTTTTCTCCACACCCTCGCCAACACTTGTTGTTTGATGATTTGTTGATGGCGGCCATTCTGACAGGTGTGAGGTGATACCTCATTGTTGTTTTAATTTGCATCTCTCTGATGATTAATGATTTTGAGCATTTCTTCATATGTCTCTCAGCCATTTGTATGTCCTTTTTGGAGAGGTGTCTATTTAGTTCCTCTGCCCATTTTTTAATTGGGTTCTTGTCTTCCTTTTGTTGAGTTGTATGAGCACTCTGCATATTTTGGAAATTAACCCCTTATCTGATGTATCATTGGCAATTATGCTCTCCCATAGAGTGGGTTCCCTATCTGTTTTGATGGTTGTTTCTTTTGCTGTGCAGAAGCTTTTTGAGTTTGATGTAGTCCCATGGGTTCATTTTTCCCTTTGTTTCTGTTGCCTTAGGTGATGTATCAGTGAAGATTCTACTGCGTATGATGTCCGAAATTTTGTTGCCTACATTTTCTTCTAGGATTTTTATGGATTCACCAGTCACATTTAAGTCTTTGATCCATTTTGAGTTTATTCTTGTGTGTGGTGTAAGTTGATGGTCTAGTTTCATTTTTTTGCATGTAGCTGTCCAATTTTCCCAACACCATTTATTAAAGAGGCTGTCTTTACTCCATTGTATGCTCTTGCCACCTTTGTCAAATATTAATTGAGCATAATGTCTTGGGTCAATTTCCTGATTCTCTGTTCTGTTCCACTGGTCTATATGCCTGTTCTTGTGCCAGTACCAGGCTGTTTTGATTACAGTAGCTTTGTAGTATAACCTGATGTCCGGTATTGTGATCCCACCTACTTTGTCCTTCTTTTTCAAGATTGCTGTGGCTATTCGGGGTCTTTTTTGGTTCCATATGAACTTTTGAAATATTTGTTCTAGTTCTGTGAAATATGTCACTGGTATTTAGATGGGGATTGCATTGAATGTATAGATTGCTTTGGGTAATATGGACATTTTAATGATGTTAATTCTTCCAATCCATGAACAAGGTATGTGCTTCCACTTTTTTATATCTTCCTCTATTTCTTTTTTCAATATCCTGTAGTTTTCTGCAAATAGGTCTTTTACTTCTTTGGTTAAGTTTATTCCTAGGTATCTTAATTTTTTTGCTGCGATCGTAAATGGAATTGTTTTTTTAGTTTCTCTTTCCGTCAGTTCATCATTGGTGTATAAGAATGCCGTTGATTTCTTGACATTAATTTTGTATCCTGCTACTTTGCCAAATTCATTTATTAAGTCTAGTAGATTTTTGATGGAGTCTTTAGGGTTTTCTATATATAATATCATATCGTCTGCGAATAATGACAGCTTCACTTCCTCCTTTCCAATTTGGATTCCTTTTATTTTGTCTTCACGTCTGATTGCTGTGGCTAAGACTTCCAGTACTATGTTAAATAAGAGTGGTGAAAGTGGGCATCCCTGTCTTTTTCCTGTTCTTAAGGGAAATGTTTTTAGTTTTTGCCCATTGAGTATGATGTTGGCTGTAGGTCTTTCATATATGGCCTTTATTATATCAAGATATGATCCCTCTACTCCCAAGTTGCTGAGCGTTTTTATCAGAAATGGGTGCTGGATTTTGTCGAATGCTTTTTCAGCGTCTATTGATATGATCATGTGGTTTTTATCTTTCATTTTGTTTATGTGGTGTATCACATTATTGATTTGAGAATGTTGAACCAGCCTTGCATCCCTGGGATGAATCCCACTTGATCATGGGGAATAATTTTTTTGATGTATTGCTGGATTCGATTTGCTAGTATTTTGTTTAGGATTTTGGCATCTACGTTTTTCAGGGATATTGGCCTGTAGTTTTCTTTCTTTGTAGTGTCTTTTTCTGGTTTTGGAATTAGGATTATGCTGGCCTCATAAAACGAATTTGGAAGTCTTCCTTCTTCTTGAATTTTTTGAAATAGTTTGAGGAGAATGGGTGTTAGTTCTTCTTTGAATGTTCGGTAAAACTCCCCCGTGAAGCCATCCGGGCCTGGGCTTTTGTTTGCTGGGAGAGTCTTGATTACATCTTCAATTTCCTTAGCTGGTCTTGGTCTGTTCAAGTTTTCTATCTCTTCCCGGTCCAGTTTTGGGAGACTATGTGTTTCTAGAAATTTGTCCATTTCACTTAGATTGTCGAATTTGTTGCCATACAAATGTTCATAGTATTTGCTAATGATCCTTTGTATTTCTGTGGTGTCAGTTGTTACTTCTCCTCTTTCATTTCTGATTTTGTGTATTAGGTTCTCTCTCTTTGTTTCTTGGTGAGTCTAGCTAAGGGTCCATCAATCTTGTTTATCTTTTCAAAAAACCAGCTCTTTGTTTCATTGATCCTTTGAATTGTTTCTCTGGTCTCTATGTCATTTATTTCTGCTCTGATCTTTACTATTTCCTTCCTTCTACTTGCTCTGGGGTTTTCTTTTTGTTTGCTTTCTAGTTCTTTAAGTTGTGAGGTTAGATAGTCTATTAGAAATTTTTGTTGTTTCTTGAGGTAGGCCTGTAGTGCTATGAACTTCCCTCTCAGAACAGCTTTCACTGCATCCCATAGATTTTGTGTTGTTGTGTGTTCATTTTCGTTGGTTTCCAGGAAGTTTTGAATTTCTTCCTTGATCTCCTCGGTAACCCATTCATTGTTTAATAACATGCTATTTAGCCTCCATGTATTCAAATGTCTTTGCACGTTCTTGTTGCAATTGATTTCTAGTTTCATGCCATTGTGATCTGAGAAGATGCTTGATATGATTTCAATCTTCTTGAACTTGTAGAGACTTCGTTTGTGTCCTAATATGTGGTCTATCTTTGAGAATGTCCCATGTGCACTTGAGAAGAATGTGAATTCTATAGTTTTGGGGTGTAATTCTCTGTAAATATCTATTAAATCCATTTGGTCTAGTTCCTCGTTTAGAGTCTCTGTTTCCTTGTTAATTTTTTGTCTAGAGGATCTATCCAGCGATGTCAGTGGGGTGTTGAAGTCCCCTGCTATGATTGTATTGCTGTCAATTTCTCCTTTGAAGTCCTCCAGAAGATTTTTAATATATTTTGGTGCTCCTATATTCTGTGCATATATGTTTACCAAGGTTATATCTTCCTGTTGGATAGATCCTTTCAATATTATGTAGTGACCTTCTTTGTCTCTAGTAATGGCTTTCGTTTTGAAATCTATTATATCAGATATGAGTATTGCTACCCCAGCTTTTTTTCCTTTCCATTTGCTTGGAAGATTTTTTTCCATCCCTTCACTTTCAGCCTATGTGAGTCTTTTGTTGTGAGGTGGGTCTCTTGTAAACAGCATATATACGGGTTATGCTTTCTTATCCAATCTGCTACTCTGTGTCTTTTTATTGGAGCATTCAATCCATTTACATTTATGGTGATTATTGATATGTACTTATTTATTGCCATTTTTGTTCAGTGTGGTTCTACTTTCCTTCCTATTTCTTCTACTGATTACAGCAGTTCTTTTAACATTTCTTGCAATGCTGGTTTGGTGCTAATGTATTCCCTTAGCCTTTTTTTTGTCTGAGAAGCTCTTTATTTGACCTTCTATTTTGAATGACAGCCTTGCTGGGTAGAGTAGTCTTGGATTCAGATCCTTGTTTTTCATGACCTTGATTACTTCATGCCATTCCCTTCTGGCCTGTAGTGTTTCTGTTGAGAAGTCAGCTGATAGCCTGATGGGGGTTCCTTTGTAGGTAACCTGTTGCTTTTCTCTTGCTGCCTTTAGGATTCTCTCTTTGTCTTTAATTTTTGGCATTTTAATTACTATGTGTCTTGGTGTGGGCCTGTTTGGGTTCTTCTTACTTGGGACTCTCTGTGCTTCTTGAACTTGAATACCTTCTTTCTTCACCAAATTAGGGAAGTTTTCTGTCATTATTTCTTCAAATATATTCTCTAACCCTTGCTCATTTTCTTCTTCTTCAGGGACTCCAATTATGCGAATATTATTACATTTCCAGTTGTCCCACAGTTCTCTTAAGCTGTCTTCCTGTTTTTTTATTGTTTTTTCCTTTTGGTTTTCTGATTGGTTGATTTTTTCTACCCTGTCTTCTAATTCACTGATCCGGTCCTCAGTTTCCTCTACTCTGCTGTTTAGTCCTTCCAATGTGTTCTTCATTTCTGCTATGTCATTCTTCATTTCTTCTTGCTGCTTCTTCATTTCCACTTGGTTTGTTTTCAGTGTTTCTATGTCTTTGCTCATGGTGTGGATGTCTTTACTCAAGGTGTTGATGTCCTTACTCATGCTGTTGAGCTTCCTCAAGATCATGGCTCTGAATTCTAGCTCTGTTAACTTGCTTAACTCCATTTCATTTATCTCATCTTCGGTAGAGGTCTCTTGTTCTTTCATTTGGGCTCTGTTTCTTTGTTTCCCCATTTTGGCTATCTCAGTGGTTTTTGGAGCCTGCCAAATTTTCCTGTGGATGTTGGTGTTCTGTTGTTTGTGGCTCCCTCTACTGGGTTTGGATGAGCGTGGGAGGACCCACGTTAAACAGCACCCTTGGAGTCTTACTTTCCAGGGTATATTTGCAAGCCCAGCAAAGGTTATGTTATCCTCTAGCTTTTTGCCTAGAGGCTATTAGTTGTGGTTGCTTGAAGAGCTTTGGGTTTTCAGTTGAATGAAAACCTCCCTCAGGTGTTCAGCTTGCGAGGATGTCCAGGGGTTAGGGCAGATGCTAGTAGTTAATGAGCCTCAGTTTGCATTTCAATGGCCCACTAGGGTGTGGCTGGATCTCCGAGGGAGGGGCTGCCGCCTCTCCCCAGAGCCCTGGGATGGAGTAAGACGACCAGGGCACAGTCCTGCTTGGCCGCAAATCAGCAAAAGCTCTGAGCGCCCTCCAAATCCCGGGTGTCCCCACACAGTTACAGTCCAGTCCGCCCTCCCTCTGCTGGAGCCCAGGTGAGTGGCTGTGGCTGTTTTAGTGCTCAGTCCCGGCTCTGCGCGGTGGAGTCGGCTGGGGCTTTAACCCCGAGGGCGGAGCGCTGCTCACGCCGAGGCCGCTGCTCACGGCCCAGGCCACTGCTCATGGCCAAGGCCACAGCTGTCCGTGGGCTCCCAGCCCCCCTCTCGCGCCTCCGCAATCCTACCAAGATTGAGTCAGTGTCCCTGGTTGTATGGTCCTCGCAAGCTACTTTTCTGTTGCTTTTTCCCGACGATTTGTCTTTATTTTAGTTGTAATTCCAGTTTGGTCCTGGGAGATGGTCTGTGTAGCTTCCATTCACTCCGCCGCCATTTTGGAATCTCTCAGCCAGATCTGAATGCAAATGGCGATTTGATTTGGCTAATATCAGGAAGCAAATCAAGATTTAATACAGTCCAGTCACACTTTCATCGTGCCTACTTTTCTCTTCCTAGACTTCACGAGCCTTCATGGAAAGTCACTAACAATCAGAAGGAGGAAAAAATAAATCAATCCTCTTCACTGGTTTGTTTGGCAAAAAAAAAATCTATAAACATAATTTTATATAGCCAAATAATATCTAGGTTGGTTTGAAAATCACAAAATAAAGGACATTCATTCTCAGTATCTTATTTCTTTATGTTGTAACTTTGATCCAAGGAACTATACCCCAGGAACATGTCATTGAGCTACCCTTGATTCTTTTTTATTTTTTATTTGTTAAAATGATGTTACAAATTCAGAGTAACACTGTGCTACATGCCTTTGTTCAGGTTAATATTAGAAACCTTGTTCTTGCAATCTTTGCCAAACACTCTCAGAGCTAAGTAGTGTCAGACCTGGTGAGGACTTGGATAGGAGACCCCTGATTCTTCATGTTGAAAATTACATAATTGTGCCTTTGAGTCCCTCCTCAAACTCTTCCTTTGTGCAAGCTGATGGCTTATTGCAGAAACCGCAACAAATTATGTCAGACATATTCATATTTTTACATGGAGAAATGATTGAGAATAAAAGAGTGATTATTCATGTGTATAATTCAGAATCTTTCATATGTGGAAATTGTAAATGCAGCAGGTTAACTGATCTGTGTTCTCAGTCAAATACTTTAAGTGATGTGGGGGTCAGAGGGAGGCAAATCATGGAGGTTCCTAGCACAGATATGCTCACAGGAAAGGGAACTTTATCCCTGACAAGACCCCTCACTCCCAGGACACACGACATCGTCAACTGGGCGGTTTTCAAATCTTGGATATTATAAGTAACGCTGCTATAAGCACGGGGGTGTATATATTTTTTCTGATTTGTGTTTTGGGATAATTAGGATATATTTTGAGAGGTGGGTGCTGGGTCAAAAGGCAGTTGTATTTTTATTTTTTTGTATTAATTACTTTATCTTTGTTTCAGATGTTCCTCCATTCCCCCCTTAGACACCATCCTCCTGATCCCCCCTTCCCACAGCATTGTTGTCTATGTCCATTGGTTATGCATATATGTGTATAAGTTCTTTGGTTTATATTACCCTCCCCACCGCTCTCCTCCTCTGGGGTTTGTCAGACAGAATGTTGTTTTTTTTTTTTTTTTTCTTAAGAAACTCCGTAGTGTTTTCCACAGTGGCTGCACCAATCTGCATTCCCACCAGTAGTGCACCAGGGTCCTGTTTTGTCCTCATCCTCCCCAGCACTGGGTGTTTGCTGAGGTATTGATAGGAGCCATTCTGGCAGGTGTAGCTGTCGTTTCAATTTGCACGTCTCTGATGATCAGTAATGTGAGCATTGTTTCATATGTCTCATGTCCATCTGTCCGTCCTCTTTGAAGAAGTGTCTATTCAGGGCATTGGCTCTTATTTTAATTGAATTGTATGTCTTCCTGGTGTTGAGTTGTATGTAGTTTTTTAATATTTTGGAATTTAAGCCCTTATCAATGTACCTTTGGCAAATAGACCACAGCTTTTTCTAACTCAGAGATGTTAGAAGTAAACATTGAATCAAAAATCCAGAGAGGTTCCCAGAGGGAAACTGTGACATGAAGAGGAAACCACACAGGAAACCAGTCCAAACCTCCAACTGCACCAGCTCCTGGATGGTCCTTGTGTTCAGGACCCTGAGCGCCCCCTGGTGGTCGCAGCCTCTCCTGCAGGGAGGTTTGTGTCCAGGCTCACACTGACTTCCCCTCACTGTGTGTCTGTAGCACAGTAATACACGGCCGTGTCCTCGGTGGTGACGGATCTCAGCTGCAAGGAGAACTGGTTCTTGGACGTGTCACTGGAGATGGTGGTTCGGCTCTTGAGGGACGGGTTGTAGTAAGTGCTACTACCACTACCATATATGTATCCAATCCATTCCAGCCCCTTCCCTGGTTTCTGGCGGATCCAGTTCCACCCGTAACTACTGACTGAGCCCCCAGAGACAGCGCAGGTGAGGGAGAGGGTCTGAGAGGGCTTCACCAGTCCTGGGCCCGACTCCTGCAGCTGCAGCTGCACCTGGGACAGGACACCTGGGGACAAGGAGCATCAGGCCCTGTCAGTCACATGCAGTCACAACCACCCCATGGACCCTGTCTGAATTCTCAGACCCTCACCTGGGGGCGCTGTCACCAGGCACAGGAGAAGACCCAGCAGTCTCATCTTCTTCTAGACAACGACTCTGCTTTCCCCAGAGACCTCAGCCCTGTGTGAAGAAAGAGCTGTGAGCCTCCCCAGCCCAGGGGAGGATTTACCCTGGAGCTTAGGGAGAAATTTGCATGTGGGGCAGCCTGTTCCTTATAAGTGGAGCAACTGAAGTCAGAGTTCCTTGGTCCTTCTGGGGCCCTGTGGGGGCATCTCTTCCCTTGATCTCACTCTGTATGTAAGTCAGAGATAGGGGATCTCTTGGTTCAAGAGACATTGGAATGTGGTCAAAGGTTGGCCTCACCATTCTGAGCATAAGAAGAAATGATGGACTAGACAGATAGGTTAGACTTTTAACTTCCCATACATCCTTCAAACTGATTTAAAAGGGATTAGCATTTGTTCAGAGACTTTCTGAATCCCAACTCTCCAGTATACCCACTACTTCCAAATTTTATGTAATAATTTCATACAAATATTATCTTTCTTAATTCAAAAATACAAATAAAGGACATCAATGTTCAATATCTTATATTTTAATCATATTTAAATATGATTTATTGATTTTATTATTAGAGAGTGGAAAGAACAGGATAACTTCATCGCTGACAAAAATACCTGACTCCTGTCTCCCTCCTTCTGCCCCTGGGCATGGTCAGTTGATCAGAGGTGCCAGGATCTACCACAGAATATATAATGTCCTTAATGTACAATGAACACATTCTCCCATCAGACAAGTGATTTGGAAATGTAGTCTCTCTGGGTAGCTTGTGTTTTCATTCTCTTAATTATTTCTTTCGTGGGATAAATGTATGAATTTGGAAAAGTCTAATTCATCCCTATTTGCTGTAGTTTGAGGCAGAGAAAGAAAGAGAGAGAGAGAGAGAGAGAGAGAGAGAGAGAGAGAGAGAGAGAGAGATCAACTGGCTGCCCCCCACACGACCAAACCAGGACCAGGGTTGAATTGTAACCAAGGTACATGTCCTTGGCTGGAATTGAACCTGCAAGTATTTGGTACATGGGACGACGCTCTACCCATTGAGCGAATCATGACACAGCATATTCCTGGGCTGGTGCTTAATTGGTTTGAGCGTCATCCAGTACACTGAGCGGTTGCAGGTTCAATTCTCAATCAGGGCCTGTGCTGGAGGCAACCAATCCATCTCTCCCTCTCTCTCTCTTTCTCTCTCTCTCTCTCTCTCTCTCTCTCTCTCTCTCTCTTCGCCCTCCTCCCTCTAAATCCCTAAACATATCTTCAGGTGAGGATGAAAACATAAACAAGTGTTGTAGTTTCAAGATTTATTTAATGATACCTTTTCTACACACACACACACACACACACACACACACAGTGAGGATTAAATAAACAAATACGTGTAGTATATGCAATGTTTCTTTAATGCATAAGGAACACATGCTCCCATCAGACAAGACATTCTAAAATACAATATCTATGTTCATATCGGTCTTTTCATTCTCTAAATGCAATATTTGGTGGGATGAATGTGTTTAATTTAGGAAACTCTAGTCCACCCCTATTTTCTGTGCAGGGCCTGTTTTGATTAATCACACAGACCCCCAGGACGTGCTGAGCCTCACGGTCCAGGGGCATCGGCGGCAGCAGCCACAGGGACAGAGAGCTTCTGGCAGCAGGAATGAGGTCTGCTGGGAAACTGCCCAGAACTGACGGGACTTGGCCTGGGTGAGTGGAGGAAGCTGTGACTCAGTGTTCTGAGTCACAGGACAGAGATGTGGCTGATGTTCATGGGCAGAGTGTTACTGGACATGTGGGTTTAAACCTCTTCCCCTGACAACCCAGGAGGATGCGCAGGGCATGATAGACACAGCTTCTGTCATCGTAGGAAACACTTGAGTGACTATGACCAGGAGTTTGTCAGAGTAGAAATGTTAACGGTCTTGCCCTGGCCGGTCTGGCTCAGAGGTTAAAGCGTCGGCCCGTGGCCCAGAGAGTCCTGGGTTGGTTCCCGCTAAGGGCTCCTACCTCGGTTGCAGTGTGTCCCAGGCCCCTGATGGAGTTGTGTGGGTGGCAACCACTCGATGTATCTCTCTCATATTGATGCTTCTCTCTCTCTCTCCCCCTCCCTCTTTCCCTCCCCCTCTGTCTGAAAAAAAAGATAGAAACGTTAATGGTTCTGCAGGCAGGGATCAAGGGATATAAGGAACGTGTCATTGCAAAGTGGGGAAGGGGATTCCTGTTACCCACATGCACCTGCTCACAGTGTCTCTGTCTGTGAGGTAACAACTTCACAGGTCCAGGGGTTAGCACTTGGACACCTATGGGGTCATTACTCACATGGTCACTCCATGCTTCATCCAAGCTGCACCATTCATGGGGGTTCCATTAATGAAATCCCTCACCCTTAGAGGGAAGAGTGGACAACCCTCCCTGCAGGAGCCATGGTGCTGGTGTATCTGTGTGAGTACCCAGCATGTCATTGATCAGGACCCTGTCTCAGTGTATCATCATCACCATCATCATCACCATCACCATCATCATTTGCTTACTTGTAGTTGTTGTTCTCATTTTCGGTAGACATCATTGTTGTTCACACACAATGACTTTTTATTGGAAAAGAAACCAAGTGTCTCCTCTTTCCATGTCAGTGGGAGAGTGAAACAAAGGACTCCCCTGTAGGTGACACAGGCCTTCCAACACGCTGAGTACCTAGGATCCATACAGATGCCATCTAGGACGTTGGACCAGGAGCCCTCTCCAATCCCATTGCCATTGTCACCACCAACACTGTCGTCACCATCATCAATAATGCTTATATGTAATCAGCTTTCTCATTTTCTCTAGACCTGGTTGTGTACACATGTACTGACAGTTTATCTGAATTTTGTTCATTTTATGATTTTTAAGTAAAATATGTAGACTTATTCTATTTTCTTTTTCATTTCTTGCTGAAAAGAGATGGTTTATTCCTGCCTCTTCTCCATCTGTCCCACACGGTAATCAGATAAGAAAGGTTGGGTCTCCTCTTTAGATGTCATTGGGGAGACTGAATCCACTCAAGCCCCTGGAGAGATTTCCTCCCGCTCCTCATCACCTCACCAAAATAAAAGCCCTGAGCCTGTCTGCTTTCCTGGTCTATCAAAGCTCCTCTCACCTCCTGAAGGGCCTTTCCTGTGCTTCCCAGAAACTGCACTTATGTACATAATATGTGTTCCATGTCCCATTGTGTGTGTGTTTGTCATCATCCTGAACATCTGCACCAAGCTATCATGGGTCCCTCTGCCTCTGCCTGGTGTCAACTGCCCTCAATGCTGTGAGCATGATGCCAAATCAATGACAGTCCCCACCAGAGTCCTTCTTCTCTAGCTTTGGAGTCACATATCTTTGGTGCCCACTCTCCTGCCCACAGATGTCTAGCTGCTGGTTGTCTGGGGACCTGAGCTGTGTGGAACGGACCTGCACTGTTGGGTCAGCAGAGCCTCTGGTTGGATTCAGGTGACATGGGTCTGGAGATCTCATGATTAATTGTCCTTTGAGCACAACAGTGTCTGGAAGAGACTCTCTACCTTTTGTTCACCTGAGAAAGTTGTCTTTCTTGACAACAGACATTTCTTTTTCTTTTTATTGTTGACCCCATGACAGGTGTCCCCCATCCTACCCCTCTGCCCACCTCCAGACGCCCCCACCAACCCTGCGTTGGCCTGCACCACTATGTCCTGTCTGTCATGGGCTGTGCACACATATGTTTATTGGATGCTCTCTACATCTTCTTTAATCCACGTCTCCTTAATAATCTCTCCTCTGCTCTATGCAGTTCGTCCCATGTATCCACACCTCTGGTTCTACCTGGTTTGTCAGTTTACTTTGTTCATTTGTGTGCACATATAAGTGAGATTATATTGTATTTGCCTTTGGCTTGTTTCTCTTAGTATAATAAATCCAGGTCCATTCATGCTGTTGTACAGGGTAAGATTTCCTTCTTATAAACAGATGTATAGTATTCCATTGTATACATGTACCACAGGTTTTTAACCACTCATCTACCCATAGACACCTGGGCTGTTTTCAGATCTTGGCTATCATGAATTACACTGCCATGAATATAAGTGTTCATGTACTCTTTCTGATTGGTGTTTTGGGATTCTTAGGATATATTCCCAAAAGTGGCATCAGTAACTCAAATGGTAGTTTCATTTTTAGTTTTCTGAGGAAGCTCCATACTGTTTTGCAAAGTGGCTTCCCCAGTCTGCATTCCCACCAACAGGGCACCAGGGTTCCCTTTTCCCCTCATCCTCACCATCACTTGTTGATTCTTGATTTATGGATGGGAGCCACTCTGGCAGGTGTAGTTGTAGTTTTAATCTGCATCTCTCTGATGGTTAGTGACGTTGAGCATTGTTTCCTATGTCTCTTGGCCATCTGCGTGTCCTCTTTAAAGAAGTGTCTATTAGGGGATTTGCCCATTATTTAATTGGATTGTTAATCATCCCGGTATTGAGTTGTATATGTTTATTATATATTTTGGAATTTACCTCTTATCAGATGTACAACTGGGAAATAACAACAGAGATTTCTAACTCAGAGACTTCAGAGTTAGCGCTGAATCAGAAACTCAGAGAGGTTCCCTGAGGGAAACTGTGACACGAGGAGGAAACCACACAGGAAACCAGCCCAAACCTCCAACTGCACCTGCTCCTGGATGGTCCTTGTGTACAGGGACCCTGAGCGCCCCCTGGTGGTCGCAGCCTCTCCTGCAGGGAGGTTTGTGTCAGGGCTCACACTGACTTCCCCTCACTGTGTGTCTCTCGCACAGTAATACAGGGCCGTGTCCTCAGATATCAGGCTGCTCAATATCATATAAACTTGGCTCTTGGAGGTGTCCCTGATGATGCTGAGTCGGGAATTCAGAGATGGATTATAGATTGTGTTTCCATCACCCCATATACCACCAACCCACTCCATCCCCTTTCCTGGAGACTGGCGGACCCACTGCATAGCACAGTCCTTTAAAGAGAATCCAGAGACAGTGCAGGTGAGGAAGAGGGTCTCCGAGGTCTTCACCTGTCCTGGGCCCGACTCCTGCAGCTGCACCTGGGACAGGACACCTGGGGAAAAACAGCATCAGGCCCTGTCAGTCACATGTCGTCACAACCACCCCACATACCCTTGTCTGACCTCTGAGACCCTCACCTTGGGGGGCTGTCACCAGGCACAGGAGAAGACCCAGCAGTCTCATCTTCTTCTGCCTTTCCCAGAGACCTCAGCCCTGTGTGAGGAGAGAGCTGTGAGCCTCCCCAGCACAGGGGAGGATTTACCCTGGAGCTTGGGGTGAAATTTGCATGTGGGGCAGCCTGTTCCTTATAAGTGGGGGACTGAGGTCAGGCTGCCCTGGTCCTTCTGTGGCCCTTGTGTGTTCACCCCTTCCCTTGAACTCACTCAGCTTGTAAGTCAGGGATAGGGCATCACCTGGTAGACAAGACGTACTGGAGTCAGGTTATAGGTGTGCTCATTTCAAATACATGTTGGACTGTATGAGTAAATTACATGTGTAGTTTAACATGCAGCTTTCAAATAGATTTAAACAATTACATCTGTCCAAGCAGTTTATCAAACCCTTCTCCCTAATGTATGTTCAAATGTAAAAACTATTTTCTAAACAATTATATTTTTAAACATAATTTTATATATATATAAATAATGTCTATCTTGTTCTGAAAATTCCAAAGTAAGGACATTAATTCTTAGTAATTATTTGTTAATTTATTTTGTTACTTTGATCCAAGTAACTGTATCCTAAGAACAGGTCATTGGGGGACCCTTGATTCTGTTTTATTTTGTTTGGTTTTATTTATTTATTTATTTATTTATTTATTTATTTATTTATTCATTTATTTATTTATTTATTTTGTTAAAAGGATATTTTATAAAAGTAGTGAGTAACAGTATATTAAATACCTTTATTTAGGGTGTTTCTAGAAATATTTTTTCTTACAATCTTCGCCAAACATTTTCAGAAGCTGAGCATGGTCAGTCCTGTTTAATATTTGGATGAGAGATCCTTGATTCTTGATGTTGAAAATTGGTAATTGTGACTTTGAGTCCCTCCTGAAACTTTTTCTTATTGCAGTGAC
This sequence comes from Tadarida brasiliensis, assembly GCA_030848825.1. Taxonomy (NCBI): domain Eukaryota; kingdom Metazoa; phylum Chordata; class Mammalia; order Chiroptera; family Molossidae; genus Tadarida; species Tadarida brasiliensis. Next base: position 247,691,454 of record CM061257.1, read on the forward strand.
CCCAAACAATTTACATCATACATAAGCACGTGTATACATGGAAAAAACGATTGGAAATTGAAAAAATGATTATGCATTAGTAACACTCAGACTCTTTTATATGTTGTGACTGTAAAGGCAGCAGAGTAATGATAAGTTTTCTCAGTCCAGCATTATCAATGAGATTGGTGTTCAAAAAGAGGGACATAAAGAGAATCCCAGCTCACATTTTCATTTAGGAAGGGATCTTTAATGCTGACAGGGCACTCACTCCTGTCCTCCTCTGTTCTGTCCCTGGGAAGGTCAGAGGGAGCAAGGGCTCTCCCACATAATCTAGAGCATCCTGAACGTATGATGTACACATTCTGCCATCAGACATATCACCGAGAACTATGTTGTCTCTTTATAAGCTGGTATTTTATTTCCCTTAATGGCATGGTTGATGGGAAAATTGTTTATTTCCAACAATGATCAATTAATTCATCACTGTTTCAATTAATGGGTCCTGTTTTTGAAGTTTTCTATAACTATTCTCAAGAAAATTTTCACTGTCCATTTCCATGGGAGGAGAAACCTGATATGAACACAGTGGGCATGAAACCCGATGGGAAATAACAGCTGGAATCCTTAATATCATTGAAACCTGTTTGCTGTGTCCTCTGGCCAGTAGACCAGCGTTCCATGGCATGAAGCCCTGATTCATTTCAGAGATTAATTCACTTTACTGGACTTTACATTGTGAATTACCCTGTTGTATGTAGCATAGAAGACTAGACTAAAGCCTGAGAAATTATATCATGTAGACATCAGGCAGACGAGGAACGAACCTCAAAGGACGTGAGGAAGATGCTGAGCAGAGATGACAGAGACAGGAACCCAGAGGTTATTTCATGAGGATGAAAGTGACCAGGAGGACGAAGGAGCAGAGAGGTCGTGAGAGGGACACATGAGGAGATGACTTGGAGCTGACGTCCAAGAAAGTGAATGTCCCAGTGAGAGCCCTGCATGGAGCTGTGTGTGCAGGACTCACGTGGGACAGTGAGAGAGCGAGGCCCTGGCGAGTGTGGGGACCTGGAGTGAGCTCAGACCCAGGGCGTGTGGACACACTGACTGTCCCTCTGTGGACACTGTGTTCCCGTCACAGGGTGGAGAGGATGCCCGGGGTGCTCAGTCTTTCAAGGAGATAATTAGGTCCCATGGGAACCTACTGAGATAATGGTCCCTGAGCCTGGACACAACTCGTCTGGGAAAGAGAATGTTGTCGACACCATTGTCGTCCTCAGTGAGATGAGGGGACACAGGGTCCAGGACAAGAAGGAGAGTCCCTGGGACCCTGAACCACAGGAAGAGCAGAAGCGCCCTGAGCACCCCAGGGAGCTGTTCTCTGCCCCTCCCTGCGAGGTTCATGCGCGATGTTCCCTGGTCAGTGACTACGGAGCGCCCCCTGCTGGTCCTGAGTGATCTGTGGGGTCCAGAGCTCCCCTTGGTGTCCTGACCCCTTCTGGTGAACTTGAGGGTCTCCTGCCTCCCAGACCCTCCTGTCTCCCTCTGATTTTGTCTGAATCACAGAAACCCTTGGTCAGGAAAATGTCACATGTCCAGTGTTTATCTCACTCAAATCTATTCACATACTCTGTGTCCCCCGTTCTGTATAAATTACCTCTTAAAATCGCAACACGGACAGCACTGCTGAGCCCATACTCCTTGGTGTGTGGTCTGTGTTCAGTCCTGATCAGGGATGAGAACATCTGGGAACCCGGTAATGGACTCCTGTCCCACAGCTGCAGGGTCAGGGATGGTCTCGTTTCATGAGCTGAGGGGGCCCTATTTTCATTTGCTCCTACTATAGAGGGATCTCTGGAGTTGGACACTGGCATAAGGGACACGGTGTTAGAGTGTGGTGTGTCCAAGGCCATATGCCTGTGCAGTATTAGTCCTGGTGTCTGGGCCTCGGCTTCTCCCAACCTGAGCCAACTGCTTCCCTGAATGACCTCCAGACCAGGGGACATGCCAAGTGAGGGTTTCAATGCTACCTGAGTGGACAATAGACCATGTTATAATGTGATCACGGTACAATCCAGCAGGAAAATATCAATATAATAGAAAACTAAAAGAAAGGATAGGACTTTAAATATCACGTCTCAGAAGGCTACCTGTATGAACACAGAAAGATGATCAACCATCACACCCAGAGGGAGATTAACTTGTGGGAATTTTATGTTCAACAGATGGGAAGTTCCCTCTGACACTGTTTCCCCTGCACAGTGTTCAGAGAACACACTGAGAACAGAGTGTGAATCTACAGCCAGTGGACCAATGTTGGGGGGCAGTGGGTGTCTGTGTGGGTCACTGGGAAGTAGAAGCCTTAACTACTGCGAAGCAGCCTGTGTCCCATGTTTGAATCCTTCAGGGAGTTTGCAGCTGGATGTGCAGCAGCTGCACGGCTTCCTGTGTGGGGTTTGTTCTCCAGACTCTGCTGGACCAGGTTCAGTCACTGGGGATGGAGAAGAACCTCAGTCATGACCAGGTGAGTTTAGGTGAAGTTGTGGGAGTAATTGAGTTTAGGTTATAGACATTTGGTTAAGAAAAATCTTGTGACTATCATTAATACAGGAAAACAAACCTAAATAAAATATCATTTTTATAAAATATTTTTTTCTTTACCCATTTTTTATTAAATGAATATGTCATTCAAATAACCTCCCATTATTTCAGCTGATTGATCTGATTTTCTATAAACTGATCAGCCTGGCAGTTCAGCCGTGTTCTCATCATCAGGATCTGTGTCCATGTGGACGTCTGACCTGGTCCAAACCAGGGCGGCAGGAGACAGGTGCATTCCTGGTTCCTCAGAAGTGAATTTCAGATTCTTCCCTTGACTTCACCTGACCCTGGGGAATGCTGTCCCCACATCCACACACAGGGAGTCCCCTGGAGTGTGACGTCTCCAGCTGTGGGTGCTGTTGGGAGCAGTGTCACTGGAACAGCAACCACCACGGTTTGACACAGTCCCGGGTGAGCTCCATGGTTTGACATTGTCCCTGGAGAAGTGGATTCTCTGCGTGGCAGGAATCACGAAGAACAGTGACTGAAGATATACAGTAAATGGGAAAATAAAAATGCAGGATGGCAAATGAAGGAGACTAATCTTTGCTTTCTCTATCTGTTAGCTGTCTGTTAGAAATTATTATAGAAGTAACATATAGATGACTAATGATGTAAATGGTAGAAAAGATTACAGGAAGAAAAGCAAGAAAATAAGATTTAGGACAGAAATGTGGAAGCTTAAAAGGATCTTAGATAGGAGGAAAGGTCAGGAGTTTTAAGAGGATGTCTGGATGAAGGGTGGAGATAGTTAGTAATTAACATGTAATATACATAAGAGTTGGGTAAACAACCAAAAGAATGTCTGTACTTTTTTGCCTAAAAGGTTTGGGGGAAACAATGTAAGGTGTGGATTGATATACATAATAAAAGGCTCTGCTAGTCTGGGGCAGAAGGCAGAAGGAGAAGCATTAAGACTAAGCAGAAGTAAGATCAAGGATTTTCTGTCTCCCACGTTGCGTGCGCTCTCTCTCTCCCTCTCTCTCTCTCTCTCTCTCTCTCTCTCTCTCTCTCTCTCTCTCTCTCTCTCGCCGACTCCGTCCACACCTTTGGGAACCCCTGGACCTGCCGAGGCTGGACCCCGGCAAGTGGCACCCGAACAGGGACCTGAAGGTAAGGTATTGCTCGGGACGGATAGGACTTCACCGTGGGTGCCCGGGACCCCCTGCATAAGATAGGTAGGTAAGGGTGGAAAGTTGAAGAACTAAAAATTAAGAAATGGGTCAGACAGGATCTAAAGTGCTACGCCTTCTTAGCAATCTATTAAGTATTTTTATGCTTTGGGGTCTAAATGGAGACACCCTGGCTCACGAACAGGAGGATGGAGCTACTGCTCCTCCGACATTCCTAGAATCTCTAGCATATGTGGCACAGAATGAGCAGGAGGAAAAGGAAGATGATGAGCGATCAGAAAAGTATGATAAAGTAACTCCTGAAGAGCAAAGGGAGTTCGATGAAGCTGCTGCAGAATATCATAGGGATGATCCCTGGGGCTTCCCCGTAACTCGGGAAGAAAAGGGGCCTCCTCCTTTTCGGAAGCTGCCTCGAAAGCCTACTAGAAAGTTTCAGGGCCCGCCTCCACCTCGGGATCGACCAAGCACTAAGCTAGGTTCCAGTTTTCAACAAGCAGTTAAAGAAGCAGAGGCTGCAGGAGATTTTGATTTTTCTCTCTGTTGTCCTGTAATGTTTGAGAGAGATTCGGAAGATGATGAATATCCGGTTTGGGAACCTTTGTCTTACAAAATTTTGAAAGAATTGAAATGCGCCTGTCCAGATTATGGTCCTTTGGCTCCTTATACTTTGACTTTGGTTGAGGCTGTTACTTCTAAATGGATGACTCCTCATGATTGGTTTCAAGTGTGTAAGGCTTGTTTAAGTGGGGGAGATTATTTGTTGTGGAGGACTGAATATGAAGATCTGGTAAAAAAGGCTGTAGAAAAGGAAAAGAAAAGAGGAGATGGTGGCTTTACATTAGACATGCTGTTGGGGAAGGTGATTATGCTACGGTTAATGATCAGCTTTACATTCCAAGGGAAGGGCTAATACAGGTTAATCATAGTGCATTAAGTGCATAGAGGGGACTTCCTGTAACTTCAGGAAAGTCTATGGCATTGGCAGAAATTAGACAAATACAGGATGAACCATTTCAGGAATTTTTGTACAGACTTGACCAGGCAGTAAAGCGAGTAATAACTAACCAAGAAGCTGCTGATATTTTGGTTAAACAACTGGCTTTTGAAAATGCTAATGCTACTTGTCAGTCTCTCCTTCGGCCCATCAGAAGGACAGGATCAATTGGAGACTATATAAAACAATGTTCTGAAGTTTCTCCAGCATTTATTCAGGGTGTAGCTATCGCAGCTGCCCTGAAGGGAGAGACATTTACTCAGTATATCAAAAATGTTAATAAGACAAAAGGAAATAATCAGTCAGATTCAGGACTTTGTTATTCATGTCGGCAGCCAGGACATTTTAGCAGACATTGTCCTACCAAAGCAGGAAACAATGGAGCTCCTATACCCCCTCCTCAGGGGGCCAAAGGGAGGAGCAATAATGCTCCAACAACACTATGTCCTCGTTGTGAGAAGGGTTTTCATTGGGCTAAAGATTGTAGATCTAAATATCATAAAAATGGCACTCTCCTGCAAGGGAGAAGGAATAATTTCAATGGCCCACAACAAGGTAATTGGCAGGGAAACTTCCAACAGGGCCAGCCCCGGGCCCAGACAACAATAGGGGCCTTGAGTGTAACCAATCCGTTCGCACAGTCCACGACTTATTCAGGGCCACCCCAGGCAGCGCAGGATTGGACCTCTGTTCCTCCACCAGTGTCATATTAACTCCTGATGCTCCAGTGACTAAAGTTCCTACAGGAACCTATGGTCCGCTTCCTCCTGGAACAGTTGGGTTAATAATTGGGCGTAGTTCGTCATCACTCAAAGGATTAATAATTATTCCAGGAGTAATAGATGCAGACTATACTGGAGAAATACAAATTTTATTATCCCCACCTACTCAGACTATTCAAATACAGGCAGGACAAAGAATAGCTCAGTTATTATTGTTACCTATTACTCAAACTGGAAAGCCGATAACGCAGGCCGAAAGAGGGAATGCAGGATTTGGATCTAGTGATGCGGCTTTTTGGATTCAGGAAATAAAATCACAGAGACCTACTAAAATTTTGAAAATTCAAGGAAAACCGATATTAGGCTTATTAGATACAGGGGCAGATGCCTCCTGTATAGCAGGCAAGGATTGGACCTCATCCTGGCCCACAGTTACTACTCCAACTTCATTAGTGGGTCTGGGGTCAGCACAAAATGTTCAAAAGAGTTCACAGGTACTTAAATGGGAAGATGAGGGAAATAATTCTGGCCATTTTACTCCATATGTGATTTCAACAATTCCCATAACCCTATGGGGACGGGATGTTTTGTCACAGATGGGAGTGTTAATATTCAGTCCAAATAACACCGTGGCAAATCAAATGCTGAATATGAATTTCAATCCTCTTAAAGGAATGGGAAAAGATGAACAAGGCATGATCATGCCAATCATTCCTCAGCCTAGGAAATCTCGCGCTGGACTGGGATCTCAGGATTTATAGGTCAGGTCACTGCTCTGACTGCAGACCCAATCACCTGGATTAATGATTCCCCGGTTTGGGTGGAGCAGTGGCCTCTGTCAGCTGAAAAATTAGTGGCAGCATGTCAGTTAGTTCAGCAGCAACTAGATGAAGGACACATAGAGCCTTCTACCAGTCCATGGAATACTCCAATCTTTGTAATTAAAAAGAAATCAGGGAAATGGAGATTACTGCAGGATCTCAGAGCTGTCAATAAAACTATGGAGGATATGGGGCCTCTTCAACCAGGCCTCCCCAGTCCAGTAGCAATTCCAAAAGGAAGTAATTTAATTGTTATAGACTTGCAGGATTGCTTTTTCACTATTCCTCTCTATGAGCCAGACAAAAGGAGATTTGCCTTCAGTGTTCCCTCTGAAAATTTAAAACAGCCTTATCAGAGGTATCAATGGAAAGTTCTCCCTCAGGGAATGAAAAACAGTCCAACTTTATGTCAAAAATTTGTAGATCAGGCATTGCAAGGAATCAGAGATCAACATCCAACAGTTTATATAATTCATTATATGGATGACATTTTGCTCGCCCACCCAGATCGAGCCTATTTACAGGAGGTTCTAATGCAAACTACTGAGGCTCTGAAAGAAAAGGGATTGAAAATAGCTCCAGAGAAAATTCAAGTTAACCCACCTTATTCATATTTAGGAAGAATTCTGCATACAGAAATTATAACTCATCAACCTTTGCAATTAAAAACACAGCATTTGCGTACTTTGAATGATTTTCAGAAATTGCTAGGGGATATTAATTGGATTAGGTCATTTTTGAAATTAAGTGCAGGGGAATTGAAGCCATTATTTGACATCTTAAAGGGAGACAGTGATCCTAATTCATCAAGGGAAATGTCTCCTGAAGCTCGGGAAGCATAAAGAAAAGTAGAACATGCTATTAACAAGCAGTTCCTAACTTATGTGTCCTATACTGAGTCCTGGAGTATAATTATTCTAGCTACTGAGCACTCACCTACAGGATGTCTATGGCAGAAGGGACCGTTAGAATGGCTGCATCTCCCTTCTACTCCTAGAAGAGTGCTTACAAGTTATCCAGATTTGGTTGCTACATTGATTACCAAAGGCAGAAAAAGAAGTTTAGAGTTATTTGGAAAAGATGCACAAGAAATTGTAATTCCTTATAACTCAGATCAATTACAGTTTCTCATTCAACAAGAAAATTGGCAGATTGCTCTTGCTTCATTCTCAGGACAAATTGCTCATCATTTACCATCTCACCCTTTGTTAATGCTGTTTTCTAGACAAAAGTTTATTTTTCCACGAAAATGCTCGGCTAAACCTTTACCGCCACCTGCTGCCTTGGTGTTTACTGATGGGTCATCTAATGGAAATGCAGCAGTCATTATAGATTCAAAACAAAAGCAATGGAATACAGCTGAGACATCAGCGCAGAGAACAGAATTATTGGCTATTATTCATGTTTTTTCAGTTCTTAATGACAGAACTTTTAATTTATATACAGATTCCCAATATGTAGTCAGATTATTTCCTCATATTGAAACAGCTCAAATTCCAGAAAACAAAACAAAAATATTCATCTTATTACAGGAATTGCAAAATTTGGTTCAAAAAAGAGATTTGGCATTTTATATTGGGCATATACGAGCACATTCAGGGTTGCCTGGTTCACTCTCAGAAGGTAATGCATTAGCTGATGCATTTACAAAAGAAGTGATGACTGTAACTGTTCTTTCTGCTGTGGAACAAGCAAGAAATTCACATGCTGTGCATCATCAGAATGCTGCTGCTCTCAGATGGCAATTTAAAATAACAAGAGAAGCAGCACGAGAAATAGTTAAAGTTTGTCCTCATTGTCCTCAGTATAGTAACAGTCTCCCTATGGGAGTAAATCCCAGAGGTCTTCAACCTAATGATCTTTGGCAAATGGATGTAACTCATATGTCCTCATTTGGAAAATTAAGCTTTGTGCATGTTTGTGTGGACACCTATTCGCATGTAATTATGGCCACTGCAAGAACAGGAGAGGCATTTAAAGATGTGGCACAACATTTGTTTGCATGTTTTGCTTATATGGGTTGGCCAAAAAATATAAAAACAGACAATGGCCCTGCCTATACTTCTAAAGCATTTGCAGAATTTGTACAGAGATTTAACATCACTCATACTACAGGTATTCCATATAATCCTCAGGGGCAGGCAATTATTGAAAGAGCTCACCAGACTTTGAAAACTCAAATAAACAAATTACAAAAGGCAGAATTTAAATACAGTTCACCTCATCAGATACTGCAACATGCTCTTTATGTAATAAATATTTCAAATTTAAACATAGATGAGAGTTCTGCCATGTCCAGACATTGGGCACCAACTCCAGCAAAGCCAGCAACTTACGTTAAATGGAAGGATTTATTATCAGGACAATGGAAAGGGCCTGATACATTGCTAACCAAGGGGCGAGGGTATGCTTGTATTTTTCCACAGGACGCAGAAAGTCCGATTTGGATTCCAGACAGACTAATTCGGCTGTGCAATGAGTCACCCGCCACCACTCAGACCCCAGCGCATCACGGAGCATCCAGATCCTGATGAGAGCTCGCTGGACCGATACCTGAGACGAATGGCTATCTGTGCCAGAAGAAGGGGAGACCCTACCTATCCAAGAAGGCACGTGGGACGATCCAGAGCCACCTGCGAGGCAACTATTCCCACCTGAGGACAGCTAAAGAGGCTCACAGAAGAAGCAACCACCATTGTGAGAGTTAGCGGGACAGAACTTTCTCCATCATCCCTATTTTTGGCTATGTTGGCTGTAATTGCATTCTGGGTGCAAGGGTCTGGTGTTTCAGGCTCACCAATTTATACTCATTGGGCTTGTGTTCCACAACCTGCGTTGTTACCACCTGTTGCTTGGGAAAATGAGAATATTCCTGTATGTACTAACCAACCATTATTGTTGGGGGGAGGTTCAATTGATTTTATTAGAAATGTCTCTACCGTTGATTTTGCCTATATGGGTAGGAGTGATTTAGTTCCTATATGTTTTCGATTTGAAAAAGGGCATATCCCAGAAATGTGTGCATATGTCTAAAAGAGTTCTTACAATTGTTACTCCCAGGGATTCTAAAGGTCAGTGTTAGATTTTAGTATTATCTGTTGTTGGTGTGACAAGGGCTTCCAAAGATAGAAGTGTAGTTCTTGCTCCATTTCTGCCCTCCTTGTGAATGCCGCGGAGGAACTTCGATAATCCCCTTTGGAGTGGACTGAGTGGTGCCCTACCCTACCTTCTTCCACTGCTGGGTCCCTTACTCGGGCTCTTGTGCCTTATATCCCTGGGGCCCATCTTATTCAACAAATTAATGGCCTTTCTGAAACAACAAATTGATGCTATAAGAATGCAGCTCATACAGGTCCATTACCACAAACTAGAGATGGCTGACCATGCCTAGACCTTGGTGAACTGGACTGGTTAGTCAATGACGGGCAACTGGAGTCCACACGCATTGCCGACCGCCACCTAAGACAGGAACTGGGCCCACGCTGCCTCAGTCTCCCATGACGGGCAAGGTTGGTCGGCTCCGTGTGAGAACATCCTGACCTAAGACAGGCACAGTCCTCTCAAGGAATTCAGCCACTTAAAATAAAAAAGGGGGAGATGTTGGGAGCAGTGTCACTGGAACAGCAACCACCACGGTTTGACACAGTCCCGGGTGAGCTCCATGGTTTGACATTGTCCCTGGAGAAGTGGATTCTCTGCGTGGCAGGAATCACGAAGAACAGTGACTGAAGATATACAGTAAATGGGAAAATAAAAATGCAGGATGGCAAATGAAGGAGACTAATCTTTGCTTTCTCTATCTGTTAGCTGTCTGTTAGAAATTATTATAGAAGTAACATATAGATGACTAATGATGTAAATGGTAGAAAAGATTACAGGAAGAAAAGCAAGAAAATAAGATTTAGGACAGAAATGTGGAAGCTTAAAAGGATCTTAGATAGGAGGAAAGGTCAGGAGTTTTAAGAGGATGTCTGGATGAAGGGTGGAGATAGTTAGTAATTAACATGTAATATACATAAGAGTTGGGTAAACAACCAAAAGAATGTCTGTACTTTTTTGCCTAAAAGGTTTGGGGGAAACAATGTAAGGTGTGGATTGATATACATAATAAAAGGCTCTGCTAGTCTGGGGCAGAAGGCAGAAGGAGAAGCATTAAGACTAAGCAGAAGTAAGATCAAGGATTTTCTGTCTCCCACGTTGCGTGCGCTCTCTCTCTCTCTCTCTCTCTCTCTCTCTCTCTCTCTCTCTCTCTCCCCCTGACTCCGTCCACACCTTTGGGAACCCCTGGACCTGCCGAGGCTGGACCCCGGCAGGGTGCCACTGTGCAGAGCTGGGAAGAGATGCTTCCAGGTACACGGATTGGGAACCAACAAGCCAGGGGCCACACTCCCAGGGCTGTTGTTCTTTATGTCCTGAGTTCCCCCCTCACAGAGCAAGTTCACAGTGTCTCATATCACTTTCCTCAGAAATAGCCACACACAATAATCTAGTCATTAATATACAAACAACTGGCTTAGAAATTACCATCCTCTTTACTCAAGCCACAGAAGGAAGGAAATCGTACCCTTTGTGTCAACGTGGATGGACCTAGAGGGACTTGTGCTGAGTGAAGAAAGTCAGACAGAGAGAGACAAACACCCTGTGGTTTCACTGATATGAGGAATCTACAGAACACAGTAAATAACAGGCAGAATAGAAACAGACCCACGGACTCAGGGAACAGACTGATGGTCCCAGAGGGTGGGCAGTTGGGGGCCTGGGTGAAATTGGGAGGGACTAAGAAGCACAGGTGGGCAGTCAGACAGCAGTGACAGGATGTGAAGTGCAGCCTAGGGAACAGTCAGTCGTATTGTCATAACTGGGTTTGGGGCCAGGCGGGCACTGGAACTATTGGTGCCTCACTTCATAAATCATATGATGTCTGACCACGTGGCTGAGCACCAGAAACTAATATAAAATAATACAGACTGTCAACGGGAATTGAAAAAGAGAGAAAAAAGGGAATTGACCCTCACTCCAGTGAGATTAAACCAAGGGTGTGGTGGGTGTGACCCAGGCAGGGGACAGGGCTGAATTCCAGGACTGTGCTCACAGGTGCATCTTCACAGGGAAAGTTCTGACATCATTAGATTCATTAGAGGCTCCCACTGACAACCTTGGCCTGAAATTATTCGCTGAAGTTTCACATCTCAATAACAACCTGAAGGCAGTGAACAAGGACTTACTTCAACAACCAGACTTGCTGAAGGGCCTTTCCTGTGCTTCCCAGAGATTCCAACTGTATACGTGATACATGTTCCCTGTCCCCTGGGTGTGTTTGTCCTCAGCCTGGACATCTGCACAAGCTGTCGTGGGTCCCTCTGCCTCTGCCTGGTGGCAACTGCTCTGGGTGCTGTGAGCATGATGCCAAGTCAGTGACTGTCACCACCGGGGACTTTCATCTCTAGCTTTGGGGTCAAAGGTCTCTGGTGTCCAATGTGCAGCACATGCATGTCCAGCTGTTGGCTGGCTGGGCCCTGAGCTGGGTGGAGCTGAGCTGCACTGTCGAATCAGCAGAACCCCTGGTTGGATGCAGCCTTACGTGGGTCAGTGGATTTCATGATTAGTTCTCATTTGGGCACAAGAGCGTCCATAAGAGACTCTGCTTTTTGTTCATTTGAGAAAGTGGTCTTTCTGGACAACAGACATTTCTTTACTCTTTCTGTTTAATTGTTAAGACATCATTATAGGTGTCCCCATCCCCCTCCAACTGCTCCCCTCCACCAGCCCCACCACGACTCCCCTGGCCATCAGCACTGTGCTGTCTGTGTCCATGGGCTGTGCATGTAGGTCCTTTGACTCCTATCGTCACCTCCTTTTATTCACTCACCCCCCCCACTCTGATCTGTGTCTGCACGATCCAGTGTCCACACCTCTGGTTCCATTGTGTTTGTCATTTTCTTTTGTTCCTCAGATTTCACATGTAACTGAGTTCATATGGTATTTGTCTTTGGCTTATTTCTCTTAGCATAATCCTCCCCAGATCCTTCCATGCTGTCCACAGGTTGAGGGGTGCTTCTTCCTTACAGCTGCGTAGTGTTCCCTTGTGTAAATGCACCTCAGGTTTTTATCCACTCGTCTACCTGGGCACTTGGACTGTTCACAGATATTGACTACTGCAAATACCACTGCTATGAATACAGGGTGCATATATTCTTTCTGATTGGAGCTTTGGAATACCTAGGATGTATTCCTAGAAGTGTGATCACTGCATTAAATGGCAGTTTCATTTTCAATTTATTGAGGAAACTCCACACTGTGTCCACAGTGGCTGCACCAGTCTACATTCCCACCAGCAGGGCATGAGGGCTCTGTTCTCTCTACATCCTCATCAGTATTTGTTGTTTGATGATTTATTGATGGGAGCCATTCTGGCAGATGTGGTTGTATTTTCAGTGGCATCTCTCTGATGATTAGTGACCTCGGACATTTTTTCATATGTCTGTTGTCCATCTGTGTGTCCTCTTCAGAGAAGTTTGTATGCGGGGTCTCTGCTCATTTATTAATGGGATTGTTGGTCCGTGTAATGAGTTGTAAACATTTTATTTAAATACATTTTTTAATATAACCACTAAACAGATGTACCACTGGCAAATAGGCAATAAACTTTTCTAACTCAGAGACTTCATAGGGAAGCATAGAATCAGGAACCCAGAGAGGTTTCCTGAGGAAAACTGTGACATGAAGAGGAAACCTCACAGGAAACCAGCCCAAACCTCCAACTGCACCCGCTCCTGGATGGTCCTTGTGTTCAAGGACCCTGAGCGCCCCCTGGTGGTCGCAGCCTCTCCTGCAGGGAGGTTTGTGTCTGGGCTCACACTGACTTCCCCTCACTGTGTGTATCTAAAAAAGTAATACACAGCCGTGTCCTCGGTTCTCAGGCTGTTCATTTGCAGATACAGCGTGTTCTTGGAGGCGTCTATGGAGATGGTGAATCGGCCCTTCACAGACTCCGCATAGTATGTGCTACCACCACTACTAATGTGTGAGACCCACTCCAGCCCTTTCCCTGGAGCCTGGCGGACCCAGTCCATCCAGTAGCTACTGAAGGTGAATCCAGAGGCTGCACAGGAGAGTCTCAGAGACCCCCCAGGCTGCACCACGCCGCCCCCAGACTCCACCAGCTGCACCTCACACTGGACACCTGCAAACACAAAGACATCCTGGTCAGGACACTGTCACACGTCCACTGTTTCTCTCTCTCATCCACTCTCACACTCAGTGCCTCTTGCTCTCCATAAATTACCTCTTAAAATAGCAACAAGGAAAACCCAGCTGAGCCCAAACTCCATGGTGAGTGCTCTGTGTTCAATTCTGATCAGGGAATGGGGCTCCTGGGAAGCCTGGGCTGGGCTCCTGTCCCAGAGCTGCAGGGTTAGGCCTGGGCTGCTTTTAATGAGCTGATGGAGCCTGATTTCCATGTCGTCCTGCTATTTAGGGAGCTCTGGGGTTGGAGACCTTCAGAGAGGGCAGTGCCTCCGTGCAGGTGCGAGTGCCCTGGGGGAGAATCATGGTCATGATAACATTTCAATAACCAAACAAAAATCATAAGGAGGTTGGGGCAAGTCTAGTGTGCACATCTAGTAACAGTGAGAAGAACATTTCGTCTGTGCTCCTCCCCACTGGGCCCCCGACACCCCTCCAGAGCAGAGTGGGACCTGCCCATGAGGGTGCAGACCCCTTGTAGGTCATGCGAGCATGAATGAACGTCTGTATCCTGGTTTTACTCAACATCAGGGCTGGAGACAAGGAGACACATGGAAAGAGACCACAGGCTGAAGATCTTATAAGAGTGGACATTGTGGAGAGTGTTGGTGGCCTCGGACCTGAGTGTCTCTAGCATCCTCCCCTTCAAGGAGACAGAGAGAGAGTGCTGAGAAGTTGATTTCCTATGCCTGGAACTCAGAGACAGTGAGAAATCGGGAGTTTCATGGAGCTGATGGAGAGGCTGTGGGTTTCCAACACCCAGTGTCCACCTACAAAAGGTCTCTCAGCATAGACAGTAATGAAAACCTTGAAGAAGGTGATATAATAGGACAATTAGTGAGATGCATTTAAGTCAGAATACCTGTGATCAGTGAGAAGGCTCATATTGAAGGTTAATCACTCATCTATGAAACAGAGACCTCTGCAGTTTAAATTCACAGTGAATGCCATGGTGATATGAGTTGAATTGATCACTTGGCCTGGGCCTTGTCAAGTGTGTTATTACCACAGTGAGAGTTTATTGTATAATGAGGACAGCACTGTGTTTCCACAGCATTTAGATAACGATATGTCATGTCCTCATGCAATAAACTGTGAATATGTAAACAGTATGTAGCATAGAAAGCTAGTCTGAACCCTGAGAAATTATATCATGTAGACTTCAGGCAGACGAGGAAGGAACCTCAAAGTATGTAAGGAATGTGCTGAGCAGAGATGACAGAGACAGGATCCCAGAGGGTATTTCAGGAGGATGAAACTGACCAGGAAGATGAAGGTGCAGAGAGGTCGTGAGAGGGAGACATGAGGAGATGAACCGGAGATGACATCCTGGAAAGTGAATGTCCCAGTGAGAGCCCTGCATGGAGCTGTGTGTGCAGGACTCACATGGGACAGTGAGAGAGCGAGGCCCTGGAGAGTGTGGGACCTGGAGTGAGCTCAGACCCGGGGCATATGGACACACTGACTCTCCCTCTGTGGACACTGCGTCCCAGTCACAGGGTGGAGAGGATACCAGGGGTGCTCAGCCTTTCAAGGAGACAATTGGGTCCCATGGGAACCTAGTGAGATAATGGTCCCTGAGCCTGGACACGACTCCTCTGGGAAAGAGAATGTTGTCCACACCATCGTCGACCTCAGTGAGATGAGGGGACACAGGACCCAGGACAAGGAGGAAGGTCCCTGGGACCCTGAACTGCAGGAAGAGCGGTAGCGTCCTGAGCACCCCAGGGAGCTGTTCTCAGCCCCTCCCTGAGCGGTTCCTGCAAGATGTTCTCAGGTCAGTGGGTCCCGAGCGCCCCCTGCTGGTCCTGAGTGGTCTACGGGGTCCAGAGCTCCCCATGGTGTCTTGACCCCTCCTGGTGGACCTGAGGGTCTCCTGCAACTCAGCCCCTCCTGTCTCCCTGCAGGGAGTTTGTGTCTGGATCATAGACACCCCTGGTCAGGAAAATGTCACATATCCAGTGTTCATCTCACACTCATTCCCATACTCTGTGTCTCTAGTTCCACATAAATTACCTCTTTAAATAGCAACACGGACAACCCAGTTGAACCCAAACTCTAGGATCAGTTGTCTGTGTTCAGTCCTGATCAGGGAAGGAGAACATTTGGGAATCCGGGGCTGGGCTCCTCTCCCAGAGCTGCAGGGTCAGGGCTGGGCTGGTTTTCATGGGCTGAGGGACCCTATTTGCTTGTACTCCTACTATAGAGGGAGCCCTGGACTCTGGCAATAAGGACACAGTTTCAGAGTGTGGTGTGTCCAGGGTCATATGTCTGAGTAGAATTAGCCCTGGTATCGGGGCCCCTGCTCCTCCCTACTTGACCCAAATGATTACCTGAATGACCTCCAGACAGGGGACATGCCCAGTGAGGGTTTCAGTGCTACCTGGGTGGACACTGGACCATGGTAAATGTGATCCTGGTACATCACAGCAAGAAAAACTAAAGTAGTAGGAAACTAAAATAAAGGGTGCTGTTTTATTTTATTTTTTTCATTACCCAAGTTGCTGTTTATTAATCTATTGGCCTGTAGTCTGGCCCCCAGGAGGGTGAATAATTGCTGTCTTGGAGAGGTGTGAGGGATGATCTAGCTTAGCACCTTTGGGAGAAGATGAAGTTGAAGGTGAGATGATCACATTGTCTTCATTTTCTTTGAAATACCGTAGAAGGGAGCAGGAAATGTCGGGCGCTTTGTGGCAAGCTTGGAGGCAGTACGAGTGGCAGGTGGCCGCTGGCCACATATTTGGGGTAACAGCGCTGTTTTTTCACACCTGTGGAGCTCCACCCTCCCTTCCCGACACATGGCCTGGAAGGAGTGCACTGAGGTCACCGCGCTGTGTCCCGATTACACACACATTCAATGGGAGTCCCTGTTTCTGCATAATAGGTTTCTCATCTTTCCCTTTCAACTGTATGTTGTTTTCCCTCATGTTTTTTCATATATTACACGTGGTTCTATGCATCTCGGGGGTTCTGACCAAGGGTGCAGTTTTAACTCTCATCTCTTACAAGGCGACCTGTACAAACACAGGAAGGTGATCAACCATCACACCTTGAGGAACATTAACCTATGGTCATTTCATGTTCAGGAGATGGAAGTTCCCTGTGACACTGTTTCACCTGCACAGTGTTCAGAGGACAAACTGAGAATGAGTGTGACCCTAGAGCCAGTGGACCAATGTTGGGGGACAGTGGGCATCTGTGTGGGTCCCTGGGAAGCAGAGCATGAACTACAGAGAAGCAGACAGGGCTCCCGGGTCCGAGACCTTTCGGGAGTTTGGAGCTGGATGTGCAGCAGCTGCACGGCCTCCTGTGTGGGGTTTGTTCTCTAGACTCTGCTGGACCAGGTTAAGTCACTGGGGATGGAGAAGCATGCCCGTCATGGCCAGGGGAGTTTAGGTAAAGTTGTAGTTAAAGATTTGTGAGTAACTAAGTTTAGGTCACCCAAGTGTCATTATTGGAAACCTGATGTCTGCATGTGACCATTGGGAACACTGTCACCATGTCTGTACCTGATGGGAGTCAACTGGGACAGGAACCTGACTCAGAATGTCATTGGTGGAAATGCTACCTGGGTGCATGAATGGGAGGATTAACCAAGACTGAGGACAGACATGTCCAGGGTTCTTGTCTCATTAGGTTTTGATTTTCCTTTTTTTTTTTTTTTTTAGCTAATTCATGTTTTCTTTCCTCACAAATAGCACACACATTTCCCAGAGTCACGAAGACACTTTGTTGAGAGTGTGCAGGAGCACAAGTCATTTGTGTGTTGATTTTGAACCTTACATCTTTCCTGAATTCACTTTCTAGTTTCATCGGTACCATGGGCTGTTTTTAGGATTTTCTATATACTAGGTCATATCTTATGTGTTCAGATAAAGAGAAACATTTTAACTTATTTTTCTCAGATTTAGACCTTTTTAAATGTCTTATCTTGCCCTATTATTCACATAAAACTTCCTTTTCTGTTGAATAGAAGCAGTCACAGGGGCGCCCTTGTGTTGGTCCTGATCTCAGAAGAGTAGCTTTGAAATTTTCTCTGTGCAGCATGATGTCACTTGTTGGCTTCTCCAATGTGGCCCTTTTTTGTTGATGTACATCTCTTCTGTACTTATTTTGTGAGGAATTGTAATCATAAGGCCATTTTCAATGTTTTAAATGCATTTTTTCTACATCTATTTATATGGTGGTATCATTTATCTTCCATTGTGTGAATGAGGTGGAGCACGTTTAATGGTTTACCTATGTCCAACCATCCTTGCATTCTAGGTCAGTATCTCAGTGATCTTGGTCAAGGATGCTTGCAATGTGCTGTTCAGCTTTCTTGTATATTGTTGAGGATTTTTGCACTGAAGTTCATCAGGGATGTTGACCTGTCATTTTTTATGTCCCTACTGGCTTTCATATGAGTGTTATGGTCACTCAGTACATTTGTTTGGAAGTGTAGCCTCTTCTTTTAATTATTGGAAGAGTTCAAGAGGGATTGATGAAAACATTACAAATTATTGCCAGACCGGTGTAGCTCAGTGGATGGAGCATCATCCCATGGACTGAGAGGCCCTGGTTTGATTTCTGGTCAGGGCACATGCCAGGGTTGTGGGCTCGATCACGAGTAGAGGGTGTGCAAGAGGCAGTCAAGTGGTGTTTCTCTCTCACATGTATGTTTCTCTTTCTCCTCTTCTCTCTCTAAAATAAATAAATAAGTAAGTAAATAAATAAATAAATAAATAAATAAATAAATAAATAACAAAAAAAAGTTATAAATTCTTACTCTAGCTGTTTTAGCTCAGCACTCAAGAGTGTCGGTCTGGGGATTGAATTGACACAAGTCTGATTCCTGGTCAAGGGCACATGCCTGGATTGAAGGTTCGAGCCCAAACCTGGTCAGGATCGGGTTGGAGGCAACTTCTGGACGTGTCTCTCTCACATTGATGTTTCTCTCTCTGTCTCTTTCTCTCCTCTGTCCCTTCCACTTCACTTAATATCAATGGAAAATTAACTCGCGTGAGGATTAACAACAACAACCAAAAACAGTTATCAATTCTTCTTTGAAGTTTTGATAGAATTCATCTTTAAGTCCATTTGGATGTGGGCTTCTATTTGATGGCCAGTGTTCACTATTACCTCAGTTATTATTTTTAAATTGATAGCAATCTAGCAATAATGAGATAAAATTTCTAATTTGAGCACCTACTAAGTGGACAGAGAAATACAACTGTTGATATTCACAGGGTGTGGTCAGTGTGAAAATTTCAGTTGTGTCCAGACCACACATTTATTTTGTATGCTATCCAAGAGAATGAAATAAATCCGTATTATTCTGTATAGAATTCAAAATGTGTCTTAGTCCTGAGAATGCACCTCCCTGACCTCCAGCTACAGGAGCACAAGGAACAGGTCCCAGCCGCTGCTCTCTGAAATCCTCCGTGGTTTGTGCTGAAGACACAGCTGTGCACGACTCCCAGACCCTGGCTGATCTCAGCAGTAACAGTAAGGCAGGTCCATTGCTGGGAGATGCAGGTGTCCTTTGACGGAAAGTTTTGGCTCAGGAAATTGTTGACCGACTTGTTGGGTCTCCTGAAATGCAGGGAGGTTTAAGTAAGTTCCACCTTTTGTGGACAGACATTGCTTGTGTGCTGACAGTTTCCCGACGCTCAGTAACCCTCTGCATTTTCATTCCTCCATAAGCGATCCACTACATGTCTGCAGGTCAGAATGTTTCTAATAATATAATGAAACTTATAAAATACTGACCCATCACTGTAGCCTCAGAATAAAAGATCAAGAGAGAATCATGGAGAAACTGCTATCCGGGAAAAACGCCCAGAGCCTCAGAGGAAACAGTCATAAACACCACCTGCACGTGTTCCTGGGGCTGCAACATGGAGTCGATGGGTCCCGAGCGCCCCCTGGTGTCCTGAGCGCCCCCTGCAGCCCTGCCCTCCTGTCCCCTCAGAAGATTTGTGTCTGGGCTCACACTGAGCTCCCCTCATTATGTGTCCCTCACAGTAATACACGGCCGTGTCTTCGGCTCTCAGGCTGATCAACTGGGGATGGCCAGTGTGGTCAGAGGTGCTGGGCTCTCCCATAGAACATACAACGACCTTAATGTATAATGAACACATTCTCCCATCAGAGATCTTATTCAGAAATGCATTCTGTGTGTAGATCTGTCATTTATTTTCCTAAATGCAATAGGTGGTGGGACAAATGTATTTAGTTGAGCAAACTCTAATTCACCCCTGTTTTCTGTCCTGGGCCTGTTTTGTTGAATCACACAGACCCACAGGACCTGCTGAACCTCACGGTCCAGGGGCATCGGCTGCAGCAGCCACAGGGACAGAGAGGTTTTTGCACCAGGAGTGAGGGCTGCTGGGAAACTGCCCAGAACTGGACGGGACTTTGACCTGGGTGAGGGGAGGAAGCTGGACGTGTTCTGAGTCACAGGACAGAGATGTGCCTGATGTTCATGGGCAGAGTGTTACTGGACATGTGGGTTTAAACCTCTTCCCCTGACGACCCAGGAGGACGTGCAGGGCATGACAGACACAGCTTCTGTCATCGTAGGAAACACCTGAGGGATTATGACCAGGAGTTTGTCAGAATAGAAATGTTAAAGGTTCTGCAGGCAGGGATCAAGGGAAATAAGGAACGTGTCATTACAAAGGGGGGAAGGGGATTCCTGTTACCCACATGCACCTGCTCACAGTGTCTCTGTCTGTGAGGTAACAACTTCACAGGTCCAGGGGTTAGCACTTGGACACCTGTGGTGTCACTACTCACATGGTCACACCATGCTCCACCCAAGCTTCACAATTTATTAGGGCCCCATTTATGAAATCCCTCAACACTTAGATGGAAGAGTGCACACCCCTCCCTGCAGGAGCCATGGTGCTGGTGTGTCTGTGTGAGGGGCCCTCATGTCATGGACCAGGACCCTGTCTCAGTCCATCATCATCACCATCATCACCATCACCTTTTGTTTATTTAAATTGTTCTTATTATCTGTAGACATGGTTGTTGTCCAAGATAATGACACCTTTTCTCACTTTCTGGTCATTTATTATATTTGCTAAGTAAGATATGTAGTCAGACTATTTTATTTTTATTTTTTTAGTGCTGACAAATGAGGGCTCCTTCTTGCCTCTTCTCCATCTACCCCACACTGGGATCTGATGGGAAAGGTTTGGTCTGTCCTCTATAGATATCATTGGGGAATTGAACCACACAAACCCCTGGAAGGAGAATTCCTCCCCCTCCCCACCACCTCACCAAAATAAAAGCCCTGAGCCTGTCTCCTTTCTTTGTCTATCAAAGCTCCTCTGCCTTGCTGAAGGGCCTTTCCTGTGCTTTTCAGAGAATCAAACTATGTACGTGATACATGTCCCTTGTGTGTGTTTGTCATCAGCCGGGATGTTTGCACCAAGCTATCGTGTGTCTCTGCGTCTGTTTGGTGTGAACTGCTCTCAGTGCTGTGAGCATGATGCCACGTCAATGACCGTCACCCCACGGGTCCTTCTTCTCTAGCTTGGGGGTCACACACCTCTGGTACTCACTGTCCACACACATGTGACCTGCTGCTAGCTGCTGGGGCCCTGAGCTGTGGAGCTGAGCTGCACTGTTGAGTCAGCAGAGCCTCTGGTGGGATTCAGCTCATGTGGGTCAGTAGATTTCATGATGAATTGTCATTTGGTCACAAGAGTGTCTGAAAGAATCTCTGTCGTTTTCACATAAGAATGTTGCCTTCGTTGACAAGAGACATTTATTTTTTTTAATTGTTGACACAATTATAGTTTCCTTTAATTCCTCCAGCTTTGCCCACATCCACCCAGCCCCCAGCAATCCTCTCCTGACCCTACCACTCTGTCTGTGTCCACGGGCTCTGCATATATGTGCCTGGGTCCTCACTTCTCCTTCTTTTATCCACTCTTCCCAACACCCCCACCCCTCTGACCTCTGCCAATCTGTTCTGTGTATCCATTTCTCTGGTTCTATTTTTTTGTCAGTTTATTTTGTTCATTAGACTCCGTATATACATGAGGTCATGTGGTATTTGTAGTTCTGTGATTGGCTTATTTTGCTTAGCACAATAATCTACAGCTCCATCCATATACTGCAAAGAGTAAGAGTTTCTTCTTTTTTACAGCTGTGTAGCATTCTATTATGTAAATGTACCACAGTTTTTTATCCACTCCTCTACATGGTCAACCAGGTGGTTTCCAGATCTTGGATATTGTAAATAATGCTGCTATGATCACGGGAGTGCATATATTCTTTCTGAATCGTGCTGTGGGATAATTAGAATATACTACCAGAAGTGGGTTCGCTGGTCAAAAAGCAGTTTTATTTTTATGTTTATATTTTTTGTTATTAATTTATTTTTATTACAGATGTTTCTCCTTTGTCCCCCTATACACCCTCCTCCCTATTCCCCACCCCCAGCATTGTTGTCTATGTCCATCCCTCCTCTGAGGTTTGCCAGTCTGAACGGTTCTATTTTTATTTTTTTGAGGAAACTCCATACTGTTTTCCACTGTGGCTGCACCAGTCTGCATTCCCACCAATAGTGCACCAGGGTCCTCCTTTCCCCACATCCTCACCTCACTTGTTGTTTGTTGATTTAGTGATAGGAGCCATTCTGACAAGTGTAGTTGTAGTTTTAATTTGCATCTTTCTGATAATTAATACTGCTGAGCATTGTTTCATATGTCTCATGGCCATCTGTATGTCCTCTTTGAAGAAGTGTCTATTCAGGGCATTGGCCCCGCTTTTAATTGGATTGTATGTCTTCCTGGCGTTGAGTTGTAGGTAGTTTTAAAATATTTTGGAATTTAACACCTTATCAGAATGTACCATTGGCAAATAGAAAACAGACAATTGTAACTCACAGAACTCAGAGGTAAACAATGAATCAATAATCCAGAGAGGGAAACTGTGAAATGAAGAGGAAAGCACACGGGAAACCAGCCCAAACCTCCAACTGCACCTGCTCCTGGATGGTCCTTGTGTTCAGGGACTCTGAGCGCCCCCTGGTGGTCGCAGCCTCTCCTGCAGGGAGGTTTGTGTCTGGGCTCACACTGACTTCCCCTTACTGTGCCTGTAACACAATAATACACGGCCGTGTCCTCGGCTCTCAGGCTGTTCATTTTCAGATACAGTGTGTTCTTGGAGTTGTCTCTGGAGATGGTGAATCGGCCCTTCACAGAGTCAGCATAGTTTATGAAACTACTATCATATTTAATATCTCCTACCCACTCCAGCCTCTTCCCTAGAGCCTGGCGGACCCAGCTCATCCAGTAGCTACTGAAAGTGAATCCAGAGGCTGCACAGGAGAGTCTCAGAGACCCCCCAGGCTGCACCACGCCTCCCCCAGACTCCACCAGCTGCACCTCACACTGGACACCTGCATACACAAAGACGTCCTGGTCAGGAAACTGTCACACGTCCACTGTTTCTCTCTCATTCACTCTCACACTCAGTGTCCCTTGCTCTCCATCAATTACGTCTTAAAATAGCAACAAGGAAAACACAGCTGAGCCCAAACTCCATGGTGAGTTCTCTGTGCTCAGTCCAGATCAGGGAATGGGGTCACCTGGGGATCCCGGGGAGGGCTCCTGTCCCAGAGCTGCAGGGTCAGGGTTGGGCTGGATTTTATGGGCAGAGGGAGCCCTATTTGCATGTCCTCCTACTATATAGGGAGCTCTGCGGTTGGAGACCTGAGAGAGGGCAGTGCCTCAGTGCAGGTGTGAGTGTCCTGGCTAAGAATCGTGGTCATGATAACATTTCAATAGCTTAAGACAGAATCATAGAGCAATTTGTGGCCTTTCCAAAGAACAAAGAGAAATGCAGGTGGAGTATACAGCTGTGTCAGGACACAGTCAGTCCTGTTCCTGGGCCCTGTGCATCCACAGGAGCCTGGGTGTGTCTGCTCAGTGTGTGGAGCCGTCCACCCTCAGGGCCCTGTGAACAATGAGGGGACATTCAGTCCCCACGGATGGGAGCTTTCCCCTGGGAATGGGAAGGAGGAGACGGAGCCCAGCAAACCCCTGTGATCCTAGGGGGCTGTGTGAACACCCAGGACACGCCCCTGTGTGACCTCTGAGCCTGGACCCTCCACTCTGAGTCATCACTGAGACCCTCCTTTGCTGAGGTGTGTATCAGTTGACGGTTATTTTCATTGCTGAGTAGTATTCCATTGAAGGATGTTCCCTAGTATGTTTAGTTTAAAATTAGAGGGTCTTTTGGTTTGTTTGCAGTTGCTAACTCAAATAAAGTTTCTATTAATATTTTCACATGTATACAAATATAAATATATATTACTCTTTCTGTGAGGATATATTTTTTGAGTTTAGAAAGAGGAGAGGAAGAGAGGAAGAGGAGGGAGGGACAGAGAGACCCTTCTCTGAAAATCACAAAATAAAGGACATTCATTCTCTGTATCATATGTTTATTTATGTTGTTATGGTGATCCAGGGAACTAAACCCAAAGAAGAGGTTAATGGGAGATCCTCGATTATTTTCTTCATTTTGTTTGGTTTGGTTAAAATGATACTCATTATAAGTTTTGAGTAATACAATATGATATGCCATTTTTTAAGATATAGCTAGATCAATTTTTTTTTTTTACAATTCTTACCAAACACATTTCAGCAGCTAAGCAGGCTCAGGCCTGGTTAGTACTTGGATGGGAGACCCTTGATTTTTGATGCTGAAAATTGGTAACTCGGTCTTAGAGTCCCTCCTCAGACTCTTCCCTTGTGTGAGCTCATGGCCTATTGCAGAGACCTCTATCTAATTATATCAGACATAATCGCGTTTAGAAAGGGTGATTATATATTAGTACAATTCAGACACTTTTATATGTTGAAGTAATAATGGCAGCAGATTAACTGATCTGATTTCTCAGTCCAGTGTTATCAGTGATGTTGTGGTTAAGGGGAGGGGGTGAAGATCATTCTCAGTACAGATTTCCTGTAGGAAAGGGAAGTTTCTGATGGAAACTCCTCACTCTCACCCCTCCCTCTGCCCCTGGGGATGGTCACTGCTCAGAGGTGCTGGGCCCTCACACTGACCATGTAACATCACTAACGTATAATGCACACGTTCTTCCATCAGACATATGGCTTGGAAACATATTGTCTCTTTGTTGGCTCGTCTCTCTTTTTAAATATGTTTTTATTGATATTTTAGAGAGAGAGGGAGGGAAAGAGAGACCGAAACATCAATGTGTGGGAGAGACTTTGATCGATGCCTCCTGCGCGCCCCCTACTGGGGATCAAGCCCACAACTCAGTCGTGTGCCCTGACCGGATGTAGAATTTGTTATCATGCACATTTTCCAGCATCTGAGTCTTTCATTTGGAAAATTAGGAAATGCGATAAGGAAACATCAAGGTATCTTTTTGGTAGAAGTTATGCCAGTACGAAGAGTATAACACCACTAAGAGACACACATAAACTTACACGTGCACTAATGGACACAGCACACATGGTAACACACCCACTGACACATGTATGGCACACACAGGTAGAACACATGCAGTCACCTCCACACAGAGGGAAGTCCCTGGAGTCATGATTCCACTGTGTAAGGAAAGTTGGGGTTAGCACGACCACTGGCCCTCATGCACCCAGCCCACTGCAGCCCCTCTCTGGGGCTTCACCAGTCCTGAGCCGGCCTCGTGCAGCACACCTGGGACAGGACACCAGGGCACATGCGGACACTGTGAGTAAGGGAGCCTCACCTGTCAGCCTCCTGACATACATTGTCTGAGATGCTCAGAACTAGGTCTGCATCAAGGGCAAGGTCCCCAAGGACATTGTGTCCATGACACACTCTTGTCCCCAGGATGACACCCAGCTCCCTGGAGGGAAACAGGCTTCCTATGGGCTGGGCTTTCCCTGGAGCCTACGGGAAGGTCCTTGATCTGTGAGATGAGGGAGACTCGGACCAGAGATGAAAACACACATGAGGACACAAGTTGCACACACACTCACAAACAAGGGTGTGAACAAATTACAATGTACACACACATATGTACATGCTCACACACTCACACACACGACTTCCAGTTGGAAGGACGGACGCTTGTCCCCAGGTCCCTGAGGTGCCATCGAGGCCCCGATCCTCAGGGTGCTGTGGGGGCTGAACACTGACCCTCAGGAGCATCTGCACTCTGAGTGCTGGGCCCTGTGGGTGTTCTCTGATACGACAGGACTTTACAGACAGGATGAAGTTTGGGATGATTGAGCTAAGGGAGTCGACTTGGGGAGATTAATCCGAGTCATGTGGTTGGGACATAAATGCAATAACGTGTCCTTTTGAGAGAGAAATAGGAGCAAATCAGACTAAAATTATTGTGATCACTGAAACCAGATGCGGGGTGGGTTTGCACATACACCCGAGTCCATGAAGACCTAGAGGACCACGTGTGGTGTGGAGGAGGGAGAGCTGGGGGGTAGAGGTCCTGGGAGGCGATCCTGATCATCATGGGCCAGGTGTGCCTGTCAGAAGGAAGGAAACATGGGGACAGGTGGACCTGAGGGGACAGAGCCTGAGTTCAGCACACAGGAGCCTGGACTGTGCTTGGGTCCCTCCTGGGGAATGTTCCCATCGAGAGGAAGACAGCACGTAGGATGGTCTCTTTGTTGAGAAAGGAACATGGAAAATACAAAGACTTGGTGAAGGAGTGGTCGGCAGTCACTGTTGAAATGTCATCTGCAAACAGACAATATTCTTCCTTCACTTGTTGTCTTCACGGAGAATATGTGAAGTTAGAGCCAAAAACAACGAAGAAGTGTCCCTGGATGCAGCTGAGAGCTGAGGGGAAATCCGTGCTCCCAACAGGAATCTCCTCCTTCCCCCTCACTCTGCACCTGCTCCTGGGCTGTTCTCTGTGGTTGGTCGGTCCTGAGCGCCCCCTGGTGTCCTGAGCGCCCCCTGGTGTCCTGAGCACCCCCTACAGTCCCGCCCTCCTGTCTCCCTCAGGAGGTTTGTGTCTGGGCTCACACTGACTTCCCCTCACTGTGTGCCTCTCGCACAGTAATACACGGCCGTGTCCTCGGCGGTCACAGAGCTCAGCTGCAGGGAAAACTGGTTCTTGGACGTGTCAGCAGTGATGGAGATGCGGCCCTGGAAGGCTGGGTTATAGTATGTGCTCCCAGTCCAGTACCCCATCCACTGCAACCCGCTCCCAGGTTTCTGGCGGATCCAGCTCCAGTAGTAACTGCTAGTGACTGAGCCCCCAGAGACAGCGCAGGTGAGGGAGAGGGTCTGCGAGGGCTTCACCAGTCCTGGGCCCGACTCCTGCAGCTGCACCTGGGACAGGACACCTGGGGACAACGAGCATAAGGCCCTGTCAGTCACGTGCAATCACAACCATCCCACAGACCCCAGTCTGACCTGTGAGACCCTCACCTTGGGGGGCTGTCACCAGGCACAGGAGAAGACCCAGCAGCCTCATCTTCTTCTAGACCACGGCTCTGCCTTCCCCAGAGACCTCAGCCCTGTGTGAGGAGAGAGCTGTGAGCCTCCCCAGCCCACGGGAGGATTTACCCTGAAGCTTGGGGAGAAATTTGCATGTGGGGCAGCCTGTTCCTTATAAGTGCAGGACTGTGGTCAGGGTGCCCTGGTCTTTCTGTGGCCCCTGTGGGGGCGTCTGTTCCCTTGAACTCGCTCTGCATGTAAGTCAGGGATAGAGGATCACCTGGTGTGTGAGACACATTGGAATGTGGTCAATGTTTGGCCTCACCTTTCTCAGGGTAAGAAAACATGATGGACTAGTTTGGTCGGTTACCCTTTTCACTTCCCATGCATCTTTCAATCTGATTTAAAGGTGATAAGTATTTGTTCAGATAATTTCTGAATCCCAACACTCTAGCATATCCACTATTTCCAATTTTTTCTATAATAATTTCAAAGAAATAATGTCTAGCTTTGTGCAAACATGAAAATAAACAACATCCATGCTCAAAATCTTATAACTCAATTTTATTTAAATATATTTTTATTGACTTCATTTTTAGAGAGAAAGGAAGGTCAGGGAGAAGGAAACATCCATGTGAGAGAGACATATCCATCTGCTGCCTCCTGCACGCCCCTACTGGGGACGGAGCCTACAACCCAGCCATGTGCCCTGACCAGGAGTCAAACCTGTTCCTTTCAGACCATGGGACAATGCTCAGTTCTCTGAGCCACACCAGCCAGGCACTAATATCTTAATTTACGAAGTTCCTTTGATCTGAGAATCTACGCCCCAAACAAAGGCAGGAGAGACATTCTTAATTATTGTTGTTGGAAAATTTGTAATTGTGTCTACAGCTTCCTGTGCAAACTCTTCCATTATGCACCCCATGGCCTATGGCAGAGACCCCAAACTAGTCACATCAGACAGAATCATGCTGCTACATGGAGAAGAGATAAGAAATGTGAACAGATTATGCGTGTGTACAACTCAGAATCATTTATATTGTGAAATGATTATGGTAGAAGGTTGACCTGTTTTCTCTGCCTAGTGTTATCAATGATGTCGGGGTCAGAGGGAGGTTAGTGAAGAGAATTCCTACCATAGATTTTCTCACAGGAAAGGAAGCGTCAACGCTGACAGGGCTCCTCAGTCCAGCCTGCCTCCCTCTGCCCCTGGGGATGGTCACTGTTGTCAGAGGCGCCGGCCTCTCCCACACGACATATAATGTCCTTAATGTACAATGAACACATTCCCCCAGCAGACAAGTGATTTGGGAACCTATTGTCTCTTTGTAGGTTGTTCATTTCTTTCTCTTAATGGAATGTTTGTTGGGAAAATATTTTTAATTATCACACAGTTCAATTCATCACTATATGATTTAAAGGGACCTGTTCTTAATGATTTATATCACACCTCACCAGAAATGTATCACTCTCCATTGCCCATGGAGGGGGGGAAACCCAGATATGAACAGAGTGGGCACTAACCCAGTGGAGAAATGATGGCTGGTGTCCATGTGATCACTGAAATCTGTCTTCTGTGTCCTCTGACCACAAGACCAACCTTCCATGGCATGAAGTCCTGATTCGTTGCAAAGATTAATTCACTTAATTGGACTTTAAACTGTGGATTTCCAAACCTTATGTAACATAGAAAATTAGACTCACCCCTGAGAAATTATGTCATGTAGATGTCAGGCAGACGAGGAAGGAACCTCAAAGGACGTGAGGATGATGCTGAGCAGAGATGACAGAGACAGGATCCCAGAGGGTATTTCACGAGGATGAAAGTGACCAGGAGGACGAAGGTGCAGCGAGGTCGTGAGTGGGAGACATGAAGAGATGAACTGGAGCTGAGGTCCGGGAAAGTGAATGTCCCAGTGAGAGCCCTGCATGGAGCTGTGTGTGCAGGACTCACATGGGACAGTGAGAGAGCGAGGCCCTGGAGAGTGTGGGGACCTGGAGTGAGCTCAGACCCAGGGCGTGTGGACACACTGACTCTCTCTCTGTGGAAACTGCATCCCAGTCACAGGGTGGAGAGGATGCCCGGGGTTCTCAGACTTTCAAGGAGACAATTGGGTCCCATGGGAACCTAGTGAGATAATGGTCCCTGAGCCTGAACACGACTCCTCTGGGAAAGAGAATGTTGTCGACACCATGGTCGTCCTCAGTGAGATGAGGGAATACAGGGCCCAGGACAAGGAGGAGGGTCCCTGAGACCCTGAACCACAGGAAGAGCTGGAGCGCCCTGAGCACCCCAGGGAGCTGTTCTCAGCCCCTCCCTGCGCGGTTCCTGCAAGATGTTCCCGGGTCGGTGGGTCCCGAGCGCCCCCTGCTGTTCCTGAGGGGTCTGTGGGGACTAGAGCGCCCCCTGTTGGTCCTGAAGTGTCTGTGGGGTCCAGAGCGCCCCCTGGTGTCCTGACCCCTCCTGGTGGACCTGAGGGTCTCCTGCAGCTCAAACCCTCCTGTCTCCAGCAGGCAGTTTGTGTCTGGATCATAGAGACGTCCTAGTCAGGAATGTGTCACATGTCCAGTGTTTATCCCACTCATACTCATTCACATACTCTGTGTTTCCAGTTCTCCATAAATTACCTCTTAAATTAGCAACACAGAGGACCCAGCTGAGCCCAAACTCCATGGTGGGTGGTCTGTGTTCAGTCCTGAACAGAGGATGGGGTCACCTGTGGATCCCGGGGCTGGGATCCTGTCCCACAGCTGCAGGGTCAGGGCTGGGCTGTTTTTCATGAGCTGAGGGGCCCTATTCGTATGTCTTCCTACTATAGAGGGAGCTGTGGGTTTGATCATTGACATAAAGGACACGGTTTCAGAGTGTGGTGTATCCAAGGGCATATGTCTGAGCAGAATTAACTCTGGTATCTGGGCCTCTGCTCCTTCCAACTTGACTCAACTGCTTCCTTGAATGACCTCCAGACAGGGGACGTGCCCAGTGAGGGTTTCAGTGCTACCTGGTTGGACACTGGACCATGTTAAACTGTGATCATGGTACAATACAGTAGTAAAAACGAAAGTATAGAAAATTAAAAGAAAAGGTGCAGTTTTACATATCATATCTTACAGGGCTACCTGTGTGAACACAGGAAGGTTGTCAGGCATCATATCCAGGGGGAGATTAATATATGGAATCTTTATATTCAGTGGATGGGAAGTTCCATCTGACATTATTTCCCCTGCACAGTGTTCAGAGAATAAACTAAGAACATAGTTTAACCCTATAGCCATGGTCCATTGTTGGGGGACAGTGGGTATCTGTGTGGGTCCCTGGGAAGCAGAAGCGTGAACTACAGAGAAGCATACAGGGCTCCAGGGTCCGAGTCTTTCAGGGAGTTTGGAGCTGAATGTGCAGCAGCTGCACAGCCTCCTGTGTGGGGTTTGTTCTCTAGACTCTGCTGGACCAGGTTCAATCTGTGGAACTATTCAAGAGTCTCAGTCAATACTACGATGTTGTGTTGAAGATGTAGGTAAAGATGTGTAAGTAATTAAGGTTAGGTCATTAAATCTTTCTTTTTGGAAACCTGATGAGTGCTGACCATTGGGAACACTGTCACCAAGTCTGTACCTGATGGGAGTCAATTGGGACAGGAACCTGACTCAGGAGGTCACTGGAGAAATGCTACCTGGGTGCATGAATGGGGGAATTGACCAAGACTGAGGACACACATCCAGGGTTCTTGTTTCGTCAGGTTCAGACTCTCGTTGTTTAGTCACTCCACGTTTTCTTCCCTCTGAAATAGACACACATATTTACTCGAGTCGTGAAGACAATCTGTTGAGTGTTCAGGAGCACAAGTCATGTGTGTGTTGATTTGGTACCTTAAGTTTTTTCAAATTTAACTTTCTAGGTCTTTCAGTTTTATTGTGTAGTTTTTAGGGTTTACTATATACAAGGTTATGTCATATGTATAGAGATAAGGAGAAACATTTTACTTTGTTTCTTTCTGATTTAGATATTTAAAAATATCTATTCTTTTCTAATTATTTTGACAAAAATGTCCCGTTCAGTTGACTAGAGCAGTCACGGGGTGCCCGTGGGGGTCCTGATGTTAGAAGAGCAGCTTTGACATTGTCTCTGTGCAGCATGATGTCCCCTGTTGGCTCCTCAAATGGGCCTTTGCTAGCTTGATGTGCATCTCTTCTATTCATAATTGTTTAAGAATTGTAATCATGAAGCCGTTTTCAATGTTTAAATGACTCTTGCTGCATCTGTATATATGATGGTATCATTTATCCTTCATTCTGTGACTGAGTGCAGCACAGTGATTGCTTACAAACATTGGCCCGTCCTTGCATCTAGGACGGCATCCCACTGGATCAGGGTAAGTGATCCTTTCAATGTGCTGTTAGTTTCCTAGGACATGGTGAGGGTTTTTGCACCTGTGCTCATCAGGGATATTGATTTGTCATTTTTTTTTTTTTTTTTTGGTATGTGCCCCTAGAGGGAACCGAACCCGAGACTCTCTGGTCTGCAGGCCAACGCTCCAACCGCTGAGCCAAATCGGCCAGGGCGATTTTTTATGTTCTTACCAGCTGCACACCCCTGGCTCCCCGCGGCCTCGCCGGCCAAGCTCAGAGGTGACGAGCCCAAGGCCCCCGAGTTGGCCCCAGCGTGGGCTTCAACGCGCACGCGCCAGGCGCTGGCGGGAACCTCAAAGCTGAGAGGAGCCGCTCTGAGGAGAACTTCCCGCCTACCTCAGGGCCTTTCGCAAGGGCAGACGGGATAGTAGTTCCCCCGGGAGCCGAACAGCAGGGTTCCGGGCTGCTCCGAAACTACATATCCCAGGAGGCACTGCGCAGGGTAGACCATGAGGCTCAGCGGTTGCGCTCCAGGGCGCGAGTTCTTTGCCTCCAACCTATGAGCCATTGTGGGGACAGAAGGTAGAGCGATGTGAGGATTCAGCTGGCCAATGGGGAGCGCGGAAGGGGCGAGGTGGGCAGGCCGCGTGGTTTCCTTGGATACCGCGGACGCGACTCTGTGGGAGAGGGTGGGGCTTTAGCGTGAGACCCTGGAAGTCCTGACTGACAGGAACTTAGGAGCTCAGGTAAGTGTCAGAGCAGAGGGCGGAGGGAGACCCTGTGGGTGTCAAGGTGAGGACGACGTGCAGACTCGGGGCCCTCAGGGTGGTGAGGTCCGAACTTCACGGCCAGGACGGGGTGCCCTGGGATGGGGCCCTGCACGGGGATGAAAGCCAGACGGGGACCCTGTGCGGGACTCGCTCTGCCCAGAAGGACGTGAGCACGAGAGCAGGTCCCGCCCCGTCCCGGCCCCGCGTGACCGAGGCCGCGCATCGGACGCGGTGTCTCAGTGTGGGCTCCGCAGCTGAGGTCGGTGACACCCTCCGTGACGACCCCGAAGGGCTGTGAGGGTCCAGTGAGACCGTGGACAGAACCGAACACAGGCCGCAGAACCGCAGTGCAAAGGCTGTGTTTCTATTTCAGGGGTGACCCTGAACCCCAGTCACCCAGACAAACCCGAGGGACCAGGACGTGTGCTGACAGCAGCACTGACCTCTGTCCCCAGGGGTCCTGGGTTTTAGGACTAAATGAGACACAGAAGGACCGTCCGTGTGGTGCGAGGGGAAGGACACGGCTGAGTGTCTCCTGGCGCTGCCTCTGGGTCATCTGTGTCCCCTGCACCTGTCTCTTCCCCCTTTAGTGGAGGGGGATTTCTACTGAGTGACTCTGTGGGGTCTCTTTTACCTTCTATTATTCTGTGGGTCATTTAAAAAATGAAAAAGAAAAAAAATGTTTTCTCCTTTCCAGCTCACGTTTCCCTCTCGGTGCCACGTCCTCTTCCCACAAATTATTCTCTGAGTTCCCAGCAAAGACACCGCAAACAGTCACGTTTAATAAAATGCAAGTGCGGAACCTGAGTGCCTTCCAGAAAGCTGAAGCCCTGGGCCACGTGCAGGAGCCAGAACCCCTGGGAGCTGCCCAGGGACAGAGGGGCTGGTTCCCGAGGAGGGGCTGCGTCTGTACGCCGGGTCCCAGGGCTCTGAGCTGCCCACTGCCTTGTAGGAAAGTCAGTATTTCTCCTCCTTTCTGTCCTCGTCCTTCCTCCTTCTTCTTCCCCTAGTGAAGACGCACAATAGGTGCTAGCTCTCAGGTTCACCAAGTTCCCACTGAACACGAGTTCTGTTCTTGGCTTTTGTTTCATTTGGTCCTAATTATTCAGACTGACCTTCAAACTGTCTTTTTAAATGACAGCCGGTGGGAATCACTTCGACAAAGGCATTGGTTTAAGCAAGTTGAGAATGCACTCACATTTGTTGAACACGTGCCCTATATTTCTGGATTAAATGAGAATTTCTACTAGATAATTTGTTTCTATGGTTATTTGTGAGACAAACCAAGTAAATGGAATTGGCAACAAACCCTTAATTTTCTATATGATAAAATGATTATTTTACTATTTTGAAATAAATACAATAAAAGTAAAGATAATTGAAAAATTAGTTTTCTGATCATATGAGTTTTTAAATGGAGAAAATTATTTATAATTAAGATTAATACAAGATATGAAAAAGTTATTGAGCCCTGGCTGGTGTGGCTCAGTTGGTTGGAGCACCATCAAGTCCCTCCTTCCCCCTCACTCTGCACCTGCTCCTGGACTGTTCTCTGTGGTCGGTGGGTCCTGAGCACCCCCTCTAGCCCGGCCCTCCTGTCTCCTCAGGAGGTTTGTGTCTGGACTCACACTGAATTCCCCTCACTGTGTCTCCTGAACAGTAATACATGGCCGTGTCCTCGGTGGTCACGGAGCTCAGCTGCAGGGAGAACTGGTTCTTGGACGTGTCTCTCGAGACTGTGGTGCGGCTCTTGAGAGATGGGTTGTAAATAGTGCTACCAGTAGAATGTATGGACCCCAACCACTCCAGGTTGTTCCCTTGTTTCTGGCGGATCCAGCTCCAGTAATGTTCATGGGTGACTGAGCCCCCAGAGACAGAGCAGGTGAGGGAGAGGGTCTGCGAGGGCTTCACCAGTCCTGGGCCCGACTCCTGCAGCTGCACCTGGGACAGGACACCTGGGGACAAGGAGCATCAGGCCCTGTCAGTCACGTGCAGTCACAACCACCCCATAGACCCCTGTCTGACCTCTGAGACCCTCACCTTGGGGGGCTGTCACCAGGCACAGGAGAAGACCCAGCAGTCTCATCTTCTTCTAGACCACGGCTCTGCCTTCCCCAGAGACCTCAGCCCTGTGTGAGGAGAGAGCTGTGAGCCTCCCCAGCCCAGGGGAAGATTTACCCTGCAGCTTGTGGAGAAATTTGCATGTGGGGCAGCCTATTCCTTATAAGTGGAGGGACTGAGGTCAGGTTGCCCTGGTCCTTCTAGGGCCTTGTGGGGCATCTCTTCCCTTGAACTGACTCAGCATGTAAGTCAGGGACGGGGGTTCCCCAGGTTCATGATACACCGTGGAATGTGGTCAAATGTCGGCCTCACCTTTCTGAGTGAAAGAAGAAATGATGGCCTAGATAGGTAGGTTACACTTTTGCTTCCCATGCATCTTTCAAACCAATTTAAAAGGGACTAATATTTGTTAAGATAGTTTCTGAATCCCAACTCATTAGTATATCCACTGTTTACAAATTTTTATATTATAATTTCATACGAGTTATGTCCACCTTCTAGCAAAAATGAAAATAAAAGGCAGGCATGCTCAATATCTTATATATTAATTTATTTAAATATAATACTATACATTTTTATTTTTTAGAAGGAGAGGAAGGGAGAGGGGGGATAGAAATTTGATGTGAGAGAGAAACATCAATTGACTTCCTCCTGCATGCCCCCTTCTGGTGTTTGAACCCGCAACCCCGGCATGTGCACAGAGCTGGAATAGAACTGGGATGTCTCAGTCTAGGGGACAATCTTCAATTCTCTGAGCCACACTGACCAGGCTCTTATATTTTAATTTACAACGTTCCTTTGATCTGAGAAACTACCTCCAAGCTCAGGCAGGTGGGACATTCTTGAAAACTGATGTTGGAAAGTTTGTAATTATGTCTACAGCTTCCTGTGCAAACTCTTCCATTATGAAACCTCATGGCCTATTGCAGAGACCCAGACTAGTTACATCACACATATTCATGCTTTTAAATGTAGATAAAAACAAAATATGAAAACATCGATTAAGTCTGTGTACAACTCAGAATCATTCATATAGTGAAGTGATTATGGTAGAAGATTGACCTGTTTTCTTTGTCCAGTGTTATCAGTGATGTCGGGGATCAGAGGGAGGTTAGTGAAGAGATTTCCTATCATACATTTTCTCATAGAAAAGGGAACTTCAACCCTGACAGCAACCTCATTCTAGTCTCCCTCCCTCTGCCCCTGGTGATGGACTCTATGGTCAGAAGTACTGGGCTCTCCCACAGAACATTTAATGTCCTTAATGTACAATGAACACATTCTCCCATCAGACAAATGATTTAGAAATGTAGTCTCTAAATAGCTTGTCTTTTCATTCCCTTAATTGATTCTTTAGTAGGATAAATGTATGTAATTTGGCAAATTCTGATTCACCCTTATTTTCTGTACTTTAAGGGAGAGACAGAGAGAGAGAGAGAAACATAGACTGGCTGCCTCCCACACGACCCCACCAGGGCCGGGGATGAATTGCAACCGAGGTACATGTCCTTGAATGGAATTGAACCGGCAAGTCTTTGGTCCATAGGACAAGGCTCTAAACATTGAGTCAATCATGACAGCATATTCCTGGGCAGGTGCTTAATTAGTTTGAGCATCATCCCGTACACTGAGAGGCTGCATGTTCAATTCTCAATCAGGGCCTTTGCTGGAGGCAACCAACCCATGTCTTTCTCTCTCTCTTTCTTTCTCTCTCTCTCTCTCTCTCTCTCTCTCTCTCTCTCTCTCTCTCTCGTCCCCCTCCTCCATCTTAATCACTAAACATATCTTCAGGTGAAGATGAAGTACATAAACAAGTGTTGTAAGTTCAAGATTTATTTAATATAGAGAACTCAGAAATTGACCCAAGACAATATGCTCAATTAATATTTGACAAAGGTGGCAAGAGTATACAGCCTCTTTAATAAATGGTGTTGGGAAAATTGGACAGCTACATGCGAAAAAATGAAGCTAGACCACCAACTTACACCAAGAATAAACTCAAAATGGGTAAAAGACTTAAATGTGACTTGTGATTCCATAAAAATCCTAGAAGAAGATTTCAGACATCATATGCTGCAGAATTTTCACTGATACATCACCTAAGGCAACAAAAACAAAGGAAAAAAATGAACACATGGGACTACATCAAACTAAAAAGCTCTGCACAGCAAAAGAAACAACCATCAAAATGGAAAGGGAACCCACTATATGGGAGAACATAATTGCCAATGATACATCAGATAAGGGGTTAATTTCCAAAATATATAGGGTACTCACACAACTCAACAAAAGGAAGACAAAGAACCCAATTAAAAAATGGGCAGAGGAACTAAAGAGACACCTCTCCAAACAGGACATACAAATGACCAAGAGACATATGAAAAAATGCTCAATGTCACTAATCATCAGAGAGATGCAAATTTAAACAATAATGAGGTATCACTTCACACCTGTCAGAATGGCCGCCATCAACAAATCATCAAAAAACAAGTGCTGGTGAGGGTGTGGAGAAAAGGGGACCCTAGTGCACTGCTGGTGGGAATGCAGACTGGTGCAGCCACTGTGGAAAACACTATGGTGTTACCTCAAAAAATTTAAAATTGAACTGCCATTTGACCCAGTGATCCCACTTCTAGGAATATACCCTAAGAAGCCTGAAACACCAATCAGAAAGAATATATGTACCCCTATGTTCATAGAAGCACTATTTACAATACCTAAGATCTGGAAACAGCCCAAGTGTTCATCAGTAGATGAGTGGATAAAAAAGCTGTGGTACATATACACAATGGAGTACTATGCAGCTGTAAGAAAGAAAGATCTCTTATCCTTTGAGATGACATGGAGGGACCTGGAAAGTATTATGCTAAGCGAAACAAGCCAAGCAGAGAAAGACAAATATCACATGATCTCACTTATTTCTGGAATATAATGAAATAAACAAACTGATGAACAAAATAGACACAGAGACATAGAAGTAGGGTACAGACTGTCATTCCTCAGAAGCGGGGAGGGGAAGGAATAAACCACAGAATTTATATGCATGTATGCATAACCGATGGGCATAGACAGCAAAGCTGGGGCCAGGGTGGGAGGGGATAGGGAGGACGGAGTCAATGAGGGGGGGGAGAGAAACATCTGTAACAAAAATAAATTAAAAAACAAAAACAAAAAAGAAAACCAGTGTAAGTCACTATATCGATACAATAAAAAATAAAATAAAAACATATAATCACCATAAAAAAAAGATTTAATGACACCTTTTCTACACACACACACACACACACAGTGAGGATTAAATAAATAAATATGTGTAGTATATATAAAATTTCTTTAATGCATAAGGACCATATGCTCCCATCACACAAGACATTTAAAAATATGATATCTATGTTCATATGGGTCTTCATTCCCTTAATGTAATCTTTAGTGGGATGAATGTGTTTAATTTAGCAAACTCTAATTCACCCCTATTTTCTGTGCTGGGCCTGTTTTGGTGAATCACACAGACCCCAGGATGTGCTGAGCCTCACGGTCCAGGGGCATCAGCTGCAGCAGCCACAGGGACAGAGAGGTTCTGGCACCAGGAGTGAGGGCTGCTGGGAAACTTCCCAGAACTGGACGGGACTTTGACCTGGGTGAGGGGAGGAAGCTGGACGTGTTCTGAGTCACAGGACAGAGATGTGTCTGATGTTCATGGGAAGAGTGTTAATGGACATGTGGGTTTAAACCTTTTCCCGTGACGACCCAGGAGGACATGCAGGGCATGACAGACACAGCTTCTGTCATCGTAGGAAACACCTGAGTGATTATGACCAGGAGTTTGTTAGAACAGAAACGTTAAAGGTTCTGCAGGCAGGGATCAAGGGAAATAAGGAACGTGTCACTGCAAAGGGGGGAAGAAGATTCCTGTTACCCACATGCACCTGCTCACAGTGTCTCTGTCTGTGAGGTAACAACTTCCAGGTCCAGGGGTTAGCACTTGGACACCTGTGGGTCATTACTCACATGGTCCCACCATGCTCCACCCAAGCTGCACAATTCACTGGGGCCCCATTTATAAAATCCCTCAACACTTAGAGGGAAGAGTGGACAACCCTCCCTGCAAGAGCCATGGTGTTGGTGTGTCTGTGTGAGGGGCCCTCACGTCATTGACCAGGACCCTGTCTCAGTCCATCGTCATCACCATCATCATCATCAGCAGCAGCAGCATTTGTTTATTTAAAGTTGTTCTTATTTTCTGTACACATGGTTGTTGTCCACTAAAAATGACCCCTTTTCTCATTTTATAGTCATTTATTATATTTTCCAAGTTAAATTGGTAGTCACATTTATTTTTTCTTTTCTTTTTCTTTCTTTTTTTTTCCTTTTTTTCTTTTTTTAGTGCTGACAAATGAAGGCTTGTTCCTGCCTCTTCTCCATCTGCCCCACACTGGGATCTGATGAGAAAGGTTGGGTCTCCTCCTTAGATGTCTTTGGGAGAGTGAACCACACAGACCCCTGGAGAGAATTGCTCCCACTCCCCACCATCTCGCCAAAGTAAAAGCTCTGACTTCGTGTCCTTTCCTGGGTCTACCAAAGCTCCCCTGACTTGCTGAAGGGCCTTTCCTGTGTTTCCCAGAGATCCCCTTTGCACATGATACACGTTCCATGTCCCTTTGTGTGTGTTTGTCCTCAGCCTGGACATCTGCACAAGCTGTCGTGGGTCCCTCTGCCTCTGCCTGGTGTCAACTGCTCTGGGTGCTGTGAGCATGATATCCAGTCAGTGACCTTCACCCCCACAAGTCCTTCTTCTCTAGCTTTGGGGTCACACACCTCTTATGCCCACTGTCCAGCACTCATGTGTCCTGATGCTGGCTGGCTGGGACCCTGAGCTGTGGAGCTGAGCTGCACAGTTGGGTCAGCAGAGCCTCTGGTTGGATTCAGCTAATGTGGGTCAGTAGATTTCATGATTGTCATTTGGTCACAAGAGTGTTTGAAAGAGAATCACTGCCTTTTTCCCATAAGAAAGTTGTCCTTCTTGAGAAAAGAGTCTATTTTTTACTTTTGACACTGTTACAGGGTCTCCCGTTTCCTCCTGCTTTGCCCACATCCACCCAGGCCCACCAATCCTCCCCAGGCCCTACCACTCTGTCTGTGTCCATGGGCTCTGCATATATGTTCCCTGCATCCTCTCTTCACCTTCTCTTATCTACCCTTCCCTACACCCACCCTCTGATCTCTGTCAGTCTGTTCCACGTATCTGTATTTCTGGTTCTATTTGTTCCTCAGTTTATTTTGTTCATTAGATTCATTAGTGTAAAGGAGATCACAGGGTATTTGTATTTCTCTTACTGTCTTGTTTTGCTTAGCATAATAGCCTAAAGGTCCATATTGTTGTAAAGAGTAAGAGTTTCTGGGGACACGTCACATCAGGCCCTGTCAGTCACGTGCAGTCACAACCACCTCACGTACCCTGTCTGACCTCTGTGACCCTATCTTTGGGGGCTGTCACCAGGCGCAGGAGAAGACCCAGCAGTCTCATCTTCTTCTAGACCACGGCTCTGCTTTCCCCAGAGACCTCACCCTGTGTGAGGAGAGAGCTGTGAGCCTCCCCAGCCCAGGGGAGGATTTACCCTTCAGCTTGGGGAGAAATTTGCATGTGGGGCAGCCTGTTCCTTATAAGTGGAGGGACTGAGGTCAGCCTGGCCAGGCTTCACTGGGTCCCCTGTGGGGGCATCTCTTCCTTTGAACTCAGTCACGAACTAAGTCAGGGATAAAGGATCAAATAGTTATTGAGACATACCGAAGTCATGTTAATAGATATGGTCATCTTTGATAAATGTTGGACTAGATGAGTAGATTATATTTTTAATGTCTCATGCATCTTTCCAATAGATTTAAGAGGTTTTACATTTTACAAGTTAGTTTCTTAAACCCTAGTTTTTATACATACCCAACTGTCAAACATTGTTAATAAACAATTCCATTTTTATAAATATTATTTTATATATACAAATAATATCGACCTTGCTTTGGAAATCAAAATATAAAGGACATTTATTCTCAGCATCTTATTCATTTAATGTGTAAAGTAATATTGATCCATGGAACTATGTTCTAAGAACATGTCATTGGTAGACCCATGATTATTTTGTTTTTCTTTGTTAAATGATATTTATTACAAGTTCTGAGTAACACTATACTACATACCGTTATTTAGGTTTAGTAGAAAGATTGTTCTTACAGTCTTTGCCAAACACTTTCACGAGCTAAGCAGGGTAGGTCCTGGTTAGTGCATGGATGGGAGACCCTGGATTCCTGATGTTGAAAATTTGGTCATTGTGCCTTTGTCCCTCCTCAGACTCTCCCCTTGTGCAAGCCCATGACATATTGCAGAGACCCCATCAAATTATACCAGACATACTCATATTTTTACATGGAGAAATGATTGAGAATAAGAGACTGATTATTCATGTGTACGATTCAGAATCCTTCATATGTGGAAATTGTAACGGCAGCAGATTAACTGACCTGTGTTCTCAGTGTAATATTTTCACTGATGTTGGGGTTCAGAGGGAGGCAAATGAAGTGGTTTCCTAGCATAGATTTGCTCATAAGAAAGGGAACATTAACCCTGACAGGAACCCTCAGTTGGGCCAACCTGTTCCCTGGGGATGGTCCCTGTGGTCAGAGGAGCTGGGCTCTCCCACTGCACACACAGCACCCTGAGGTAGGATGAACACGTTCTCCCATCAGACC
The DNA here is from genome assembly GCA_030848825.1 of Tadarida brasiliensis. Classification (NCBI taxonomy): domain Eukaryota; kingdom Metazoa; phylum Chordata; class Mammalia; order Chiroptera; family Molossidae; genus Tadarida; species Tadarida brasiliensis. The sequence goes on from CM061257.1 coordinate 247,732,296, forward strand.
TGTGACTTGGAAATACATTATTTCTGTGTAGCTTTTCTTTTCATTCACTAAATGAAATATTTGGTGGAAAATGTTTTTACTTTTAACAATGTTCAGTTCAGCACTCTTTTCTTTAATGGGGCATGTATTGTATGTTCTATGTAACAACTCACCAGGAAACTGTCCCTCTCCATTGCCCATGGCAGGGAAACCCGGATATGAACACAGTGGGTGAGTGGGCACAAAACTCAGTAGAGCAGTGATGGCTGGAATCCTTCATGTTATTGAAATCTGGTTTGCTGTGTCCTCTGACCAGGAGACCAACTTTTGACGGCATGAAGCCCTGATTCATCTGAAATACTAATTCACTTGACTGAACTTTACCTAGTGAATTTCACTACAGCATGTAGCATAGAAAACTAGACTCACCCCTGAGAAATTATATCATGTAGACGTCAGGCAGACGAGGAAGGAAACTCAAAGGACGTGAGGAAGATGCTGAGCAGAGACGACAGAGACACGATCCCAGAGGGTATTTCACGAGGATGAAAGTGACCAGGAGGACGAAGGTGCAGAGAGGTCGTGAGAGGGATACGTGAGGAGATGACCTGGAGCTGACGTCCAGGAAAGTGAATGTCCCAGTGAGAGCCCTGCATGGAGCTGTGTGTGCAGGACTCACATCGGACAGGGAGAGAGCGAGGCCCTGGCGAGTGTGGGGACCTGAGGGATGGACTCTCAGTGTGCCTAGATGGTGACACCTGGGTGGGCGGAGGTGGGTTTTAAATCATGTTCTCCAGGGCAGGTGCTCAGATAACCACCTCTCAGGGGATGCTGGGAGCAGGACTGTGGGGTGATGATGCCCCAGTGGTGACTCTGAGCCATGCAGGCTGCAGGACCCTAGGGACTGAACCAGCTGCCTCTCCACCCACCAAGACCAGGGGAGGAAAGAGCTCACCTTTAAGGTCAGGTTTTCTTCTCTGAAGAGGAGAGAGACACACGGACTCGGACAATGAGGGTATTTGTATCATCTGCAACATCCTCAGTAGTGATGCACATGGGCGTATCTCTCATAAATCTAATACTTCTAACATTTTTATAGAAATAACTAGAATGATAGTTTTAGAAACTGTGAGTGAGTAAAAAGGAGCAGCTGGACATACTGTTTCTAAATAAGTGCAGCTCTGGCTGGGTTGTGAGTTGGCTGAATCATCATCCTGTACACTGAAAGGTTGTGGGTTCAGGTCTTGGTCAGGGCACACACCTACATTCTGGTTGTGATCCCTGGTCAGAGAGCAGCCAACTGATGCTTCTCTCTCGCTCCTTCTCTCTCCAGTCCGTTTCTACAATCAATAAACATACCTTCAGTGAGGACTAAATGAATGCATACATAAAAAAATAAGTGTAGTTGGTATAGTATCTATTCAATGACACATTCTACACACACACACACACACAGTGATCATTTTCATTGTGATGAATCCCAAACTTACCTTCTCCCCTGTGCCTAGCACAGGGGCTGTGTCCCCACACTGACCGTCCTTTAGCCTGAGACCTTCCTCCACAAACAGAACAGGTCCAGAAAACCCCTGTGGTCCTAGGGGGCCATGTGGACACCCAGGACACGCCCCTGTGTGACCTCTGAGACTGGATCCTCCACTCTGAGTCATCACTGAGATTCCCCTGTGTTGAGGTGTGTATCAGTTGATGGTTATTTTCATTGCTGTGTAGTATTCCATTGACTGATGTTCCCTAGTTAGCTTATTTGTAAAATATTATAAATATTTACACATATTTTTGTATGAATATAATGATTTGTTCTTCTGCATCTAACACTCCTAGTGAAACCCATGAGATACATGTTAAGTGTATTTTTAATTAAATAAGGAGCTGCGGTTCACTTTGAGAAGGAAGAATAACAGGACACAGAGGGACTTGGAGAAGGAGAGGAGCCCAGTCACTGCCAACATGTCATCTGCACACACAGTGTCACCTCCTCACTGCACGTTCAGCTTCAAACTCCCCAAAGGACTCGAACCCGAGAGTCCTGTCTAAGTCTCTGTAGTTCATGCTTTGCTTACCATGAACCACACAGACGCCGTGTTCCCCAACATTGTTCCACAGGCTCTAGGGTCACACTGTGTTCTCAGATTGCCCTCTGCAGGCCGTGCAGGGAAAACAGTGTCCGAGGGAACACTCCATTGACTGATGTTCCCTAGTTTGATCATTTCTAAAATTAGAAGGACTTTTGGGTTGTTTGTAGCTTCTCATTCAAAGAACTTAAATATTTGCATATATTTTGTATGAACATAAAGATGTGTTCTTCTGGAGCAAACACTCCTGGGGGACCACACAGATACATGTTAGGTATATATTTAATTTAATATGAAACCACAATCACTTTATGAAGAAAGAATAATAGGATGTAGAGGAACATGGTGCAGAAGAGAGACCCAGTCACTGCCGTCATGTCATCTGCACACACAGTGTCACCTCCTCACTTGTCTGCTGTGAGAATATGAGAAGTTAGAGCCACAGAGACAAAGCGAGAATCGTCCTGGATGCAGCTGAGAGCTGAGAGGAAATCCCTGCTCACAACAGGAAGCCTCTCCTACCAGCCTCACTCTGCACCTGCTCCTGGGCTGTTGTCTGTGGTCTGTGGCTCCTGAGCGCCCCCTGGTGTCCTGAGCGCCCCCTAGTGTCCTGAGCGCCCCCTGGTACCCTGAGCATGCCCTGCAGCCCAGCCCTGCCGTCCCCCTCAGGAGGTTTGTGTCTGGGCTCACACTGACTTCCCCTCACTGTGTCTCTTGCACAGTAATACACGGCTGTGTCCTCGGTGGTCACCGATCTCAGCTGCAGGGAGAACTGGTTCTTGGAAGTGTCAACAGTGATGGAGACTCGGTCCTGCAAGGCTGGGTTATAGCTTGTGTATCCACTCCAGTACCCCATCCACTCCAGCCCTTTTCCAGGTTTCTGACGGATCCAGTTCCAGTAGTCACTGCTGGTGACTGAGCCCCCAGAGAGAGCGCAGGTGAGGGAGAGGGTCTGTGAGTGCTTCACCAGTCCTGGGCCCGACTCCTGCAGCTGCACCTGGGACAGGACACCTGGGGACAAGGAGAATGAGGCCCTGTCAGTCAAGTGCCATCACAACCACCCCACAGAACCCTGTCTGACCTCTGAGACCCTCACCTTGGGGCACTGTCGCCAGGCACAGGAGAAGACCCAGCAGTCTCATCTTCTTCTAGACCACGGCTCTGCCTTCCCCAGAGACCTCAGTCCTGTGTGAGGAGAGAGCTGTGAGCCTCCCCAGCCCAGGGGAGTATTTACCCTGGAGCTTGCAGAGACATTTGCATGTGGAGAGCTCTGTGCTCATAAATGCGGAGGGACTGAGGTCAGTGTCCCATGTCCTTCTGGGTCCTGAGCTCATTTCTTCTCCTGTACTCAAGGGTGTAGATCTGAGATGGGTGAGCACCTGGGTTAGGAGACACTTGCAATCAGGTCAGTGGATGGGTCCATGTTTTTATCACTAAACATAAATGCTGGGCTAGGTGACGGGACCACACTATTTTAATCTAATAAGTAATTTAATTTCCTAATAAAGTGGAGTCACAGCGTGTATAAACATCTTCCTAGGTCCAAAGAATCACATTAAATAGTTCAAATTGGACAATTATAACTCGGCCACTTTCTATGGACCAGCAGGGTCTGAGAGGGGTGTGGATCTGGGACCTGCTGCTGGTCACAGGGCCATTTTGGGATCTGCCATCCCAGGGTTCCCTTGAGACTTTGGGAGGATGGGAATCTGGAGGCTGATTTCCTGGGAAGGGGACTGTGAGCTCACAATGGGTAAGAATACTGTTGCACAGGAAATCAATGTATAAACTTGCTGGATCTTTTATTAAATCCCTTATTTGAGATGCAACACGTGGTAGGATTTAACAAGCTGGTAAACACTTCACACCCTGTTTGCTTCCCTGAGTCTCGCACTCCCCTCCTCACACTGAATGCAAACCGCAGTCCCAGTGATTGTAAAGGGCGCAGGGAGACCTGGGGCGCACGTGACAGACTCAGAAAGTCTATGGACCAGAGCTGAGCCTTCTTCAGGCTCACAAATGTCTCAGGAGATCCCCCTCGTGGACGGAAGGGCTGGGAGTGGGGCGTTGGTGCAGCCACGTGGGTGGAGATGGCATCGGTGACAGGGATGGCCCCACTCTCCTGCAGGTCCTGGGAAACACCTGTGGGGAGCCCTGGGCCCCGGCCAGCTGTGAGCAGCATGAGGGAAAGGGAGGTGGAGGCCTCGGGAGGGCAGCAGTGAGAAGGTCTCCTCCATCGAGCTGCACACTCTGCCCCAGGGGACACATGTGCTCTGTGACCACCGTCATCAGCCAACTCCAGACACTTTCATTTCCCAAACTGATGCTAGACCATTAAATAACAACCCTGTCCAGTATGCCCAGCCGTGGTGCTCTCTGTCTCACGGACCTGACCAGTGCCGGGTTCTCACAGAGGTGGAATCACATGGCCTTTGGAATTCTGGGGGAGGCTCACTTCACGGGGCCATGTCTCCAAGGTTCACCCATGTCCTCACATCTGTCCCCTGTGCCTCCTTTGTAAGGGTGCATGACATCTCGTTGTGAGGAGAGAGCACATTTTGCTCATTGAAGTTTCTGCTACCTCTCTCTCATTCTCACAGATTCAGTGGCTTTTACAGGTGCTGTTGTTGCTTCGCTGATCAGGAAGGAGGGTGCATGGCCCATGGAAGGCAGTCAACAAACTCACATTAGATGAATCAGAATATTAACAAATGAAATGGAAGGAAGCGTCCCATGTCCAGAGGTTGAGCTGAGTGAGGACAAACAGTAGTAATTTCTATGGAGTGCTGGTGGTCATCAGTCACACTGTCCCCACTGTCCTGGAAGCAGCAGGACGAGGAGGAAGGAGGTGGAGACAGAACCTCTGTGACTGGAGCAGAGCTGACAGGGACCCCCAGTCGGCACGGGGACGGGGTCTGATCCCAGGTCACCGTGCCTCAGCCTGGTGCTCCTCTGACATGGGCACACATCCTGCCCTGCACTGCAGCTCAGAGGAAATAAGGGATCCTGACAGGAAGAATGTTCCAAGGAAACCGAGGAGGGAGGGTGACGTGAGGTCACATAGGGGTCTGGAGGTCAGCTCCTGTCCATGTGCAACAGGCCGGACAGCAGGAGGAGCCAGGGAGTCAGTGGGAGCTGGAGGCAGGACCAAACTCCTGAGGGCGCTGCAGGGCCACAGGCGGGAGGGTCACGTGTGTGCTCTGCAGGCCTTACAAGGTCAGGCAGGGCCCACCCACCTCAGGAGGGCGATCTGCTGGACCCAGTCTCCTGACTGACAGCACCCTCACGGAACCCCAGAGAATGTTTGCACAAGTATGGGGGCTCCCAGCACCAGTGACCTTGACCCGGAATGTAACTATAACGTGACCCACATATTCCATCCTCTCAGCAGACTCGGACCCCCCCACTCCATCCTGAAGAACCTCTCCATGACCTACAACCAGGAGCTTCATGGACTGAGGGACATATCAGGGAAACGGCTTTGAGCCTCACTGAAGACATCTCATCACGAGTGTTAACAACACAGGTGGTTGTGAAATTGGGAGTAGTCCCAGGGTTCTCACCTCCCAGCTGGAGCAGCTCAGAATTCTGGAGCCGGGGAAACGGGCTCTTCCACGAAGTCGAGAGACATGCATTTCTGGGGACCTACGCATGGAGGGTGAGGTGCACCGGTGGGGTTTATTGGGATGGAAATAAATGAGCTCCCAGGTTCCTGGTGTGTCATCCATGGCCGATGCCTCAGCTCCATCCACTGGGAGAAGTCCAGCCTGAACGTCCTCTAATCCCTCGGGTGTGAGCCCCACCAGACCCTACATCCGAAGCTGCTGCGGTGGGAGGCCCTCCGGGTGCACAGAAGGGCCACAGCCATCGGCGCGTGTGCAGGCTGCGGGGACGGTGAGCGCCGCGCGGGCCTTTCTTCTCCACTCGGACGGACCAAGGCTCTGCTCCTGCCGGCAGGTGAGCCTGGGAGCTGCTGTCTGCGGCCCAGAGGTCTGTGCTGTCGGATCCCGATCCTGACTCTGGAGAAGACCCAGGAGCCCATCAGAGGAAGAGGACACCGCAGACGACAAGAGAAACCCAGGGCTTAACCTCCACCTGCACTGGTACTGGGTTTAATGCTCTGATCTCAGGGGCCTGAGCGCCCCCTGGTGTCCTGAGCGCCCCCTGGTGTCCTGAGCACCCTCTGGTGTCCTGAGCACCCCCTGCAGCCCCGTCCTCCTGTCCCCCTCAGGAGGTTTGTGTCTGGGTTCACACTGACTTCCCCTCACTGTGTCTCTCGCACAGTAATACACGGCCGTGTCCTCGGCTCTCAGGATGTTCATCTGCAGAGTGGCAATGCTTTTGGAATCATCTCGTGAGATGGTGAATCTACCTCTCAGAGATGCGGCGTATTCCGTTCTGTGATTTTGTCTCTGTTTCTGATAAAACCGATTCACTCCTGTCTCTTTCCTGGAGTCTGGTGGATCCAAGGTATATAATATTCACTGAACGTGAATCCAGAGCCTTTGCAGGAGAGTCAGAGACCCCCCAGGCTGTTTCAGGTCACCTCCAGTCTCCACCAGCTGCACATCACTTTGGACACCTGCAGACAACAGACATAGTCATTAGGAGAGGACACACACACACACACACACACACACACACACACGTCCCCAGGTCTCCGTGATGCTACCATGTAAGAGCGTCCAAGCGAGAGCCCAGCTCAGCCCAAACTTCATGGTGCTTCCTCGGGGTTGACTCCTGCAGTGAATGGAAAGTGCAGCGTCCCTGGGGTGGGGCTGCTCTCCCAGAGGTGCAGGGACAGGGCTGGGCTGCGTTTATGAGCTCCAGAAACTCTCCATGTGCATGGGCTCCTCCCTTTAAAGATAGGGAAGTGGAGTTTCTGGGTGAGGGACCGCTGGACTCAGAGAGACAAGCACCCCCTTGTGAGTGTGGAGACTTTTAGAAGGGCCTAGGTAGTCTGTGTGCTGTAGAGAAATTGTTGCTGTTGATAAACTCCAAAATCCGTCAGTCAAACAGAACTGAATATACAAGGATATCCATATCCACAGAGGGCCGTGATGTTCCAACTCAGTGTAGAATCTCCTGTGGTCCTAGGGGGCTGTATGAGCACCCAGGACATGTCCCTGTGTGATCTCTGAGACTGGATTCTTCACTCTGTGTCTTCACTGAGATCCTCCTGTGTTTAGGTGTGTAACAGTTGATTGTTATTATTATTTTTTCCTTTATTGATTTTAGAGAGAGAAGAAGGGAGAGGGAAAGAGAGATAGAAACATGGGTGAGAGAGAACATCGATTGGCCGCCTTCTGCATGGCACCCACTGGGAATTGGGCACACAACCTGGGCAACTGCCCCAACCAACATTGAACCAGCGACCACTTGGTACATGGGTCGACGCTCAAACAGTGAGCCAGGCTGGCCAGGACAAACATTCACACTTTAAATCCTAACATCCAGCATGATGGTGTCAGGAGGTGGGGCCTTGGGAGGAGCAAAAGTCATAAGGGTGTGGTTCTCATGAGAGGGGTTAGTGCCCTCATAAAAGTGGAAAGAGGATGCTCCCTTGTTCCATGTGCCCACTGAGATTACAGCAAAGTCAGAGTGAACCCAGAAACAAACCTCCCTGAGGGACACAGGCGGGTCAGTATACAGGGGTGCTCAGGACACTAGGGGGCTCACTAAAGGCCAAAGGGAAGGCCAAAGGACATCCATTTCACCTGACAATGAACATGTGCATCCCTGGGAAAGTGATCCGAGGATGAGTCTAAACTGGCTGCTTCTTCTTCCTATAAATGGACTATGCAAACGAATATGATCTCTGACGGAGGAACTCTCCCCCTAAGTAGCATTGTTGAGACTTGGTTTCTGTTCAAAGTTGACTGGACCACAAGGTGCCCAAACTCTTGGCTGAAAGTTACTTCCGGGTTTGTTCATAGTGTGTTTACAGGTGAACTTTCCCTTGGAATTGGTGGCTGAGAAAAGCAGATTTTTTTTCCCAATGTGGAAAACAATGATCCTGGACCCTGTGCATCCATAGGAGCCTGAGTGTGTCTGCTCAGTGTGTGGAGCTGTCCACCCTCAGGGCCCTGTGGACAATGGGGGAACACTCAGTCCCCACGGAGGGGAGCTTTCCCCTGGGAATGGGGAGGAGGAGACAGAGCCCAGCAAAGCCCTGTGGTCCTAGGGGGCTGTGTGAGCACCCAGGACACGCCCCTGTGTGATCTCTGAGACTGGACCCTCCACTCTGAGTCATCACTGAGATCCTCCTGTGCTGAGGTGAGTATCAGTTGATGGATAATTTCTGTGCTGAGTACTATTCCATTGACTGATGTTCCCTAGTTTGCTTTTTTGTTAAATTAGAAGGACTTTGGGGGTAGTTTGTATCTTCTAACTCAAAGATGCTATGAATATTAGGATACATTTCTGTATGAACATAAAGATTTGTTCTTCTGGAGCAAACGCTCTTAGCCGAACCACAGCAATACATGTTAAGGATATATTTAATTTAATAACAGTATGCAATTCACTTTGTGAAGAAGAATAACAAGAAATAGAGGGACCGGAAGAAGGAGAGGAGCCCAGTCAGTACCGATATGTCATCTGCAGACACACAGTGTCACCTCCTCACTTGTCTGCAGTGAGAATATAAGAAGTCAGAGCCACAGAGAAAAAGCGAAAATCCTCCTGGATGCAGCTGAGAGCTGAGAGGAAATCCCTGCTCCCAACAGGAAGCCCCTCCTTCCCCCTCACTCTGCACCTGCTCCTGGGCTGTTCTCTGTGGTCGGTGGGTCTGCAGCGCCTCCTGGTGTCCTGAGCATGCCCTGCAGCCCCGCCCTCCTGTCTCCCTCAGGAGGTTTGTGTCTGAGCTCACACTGACTTCCCCTCACTGTGTGTATCTCACACAATAATACAGGGCCGTGTCCTCGGTGGCCACCGAGCTCAGGTGCAGGGATAACTGGTTCTTGGACGTGTCTCTGGCGATGGAGGTGCGGCTCTTGAGGGACGGGCTGTAGTAAGTTCTACCATCATGATATATGTGCCCCATCCACTCCAGCCCCTTCCCTGGTTTCTGGCGAATCCAGTTCCAGGAGTTATAACTGGTTGTGATGGAGAATCCAGAGACAGTGCAGGTGAGGGAGAGGGTCTGTGAGGGCTTCACCAGTCCTGCACCTGACTCCTGTAGCTGCACCTGGGACAGGACACCTGGGGACAAGGAACATCAGGCCCTGTCAGTCACGTGCAGTCACAACCACTCCACAGACCCCTGTCTGACCTCTGAGACCTTCACCTTGGGGCGCTGTCACCAGGCACAGGACAAGACCTAGTAGTCTCATCTTCTTCTAGACCTCGGCTCTGCCTTCCCCGGAGAACTCAGCCCTGTGTGAGAAGAGAGCTGTGAGCCTCCCCAGAACAGGGGAGGATTTACCCTGGAGCTTGGGGAGAAATTTGCATGTGGGGCAGCCTATTCCTTATAAGTGGAGGACTGAGGTAAGGCTGCCTGGTCTGTCTGGAGCCTGTGTGGAGGCAAATGTTTTCTTGAACTCAATCACCATGTAAGTCATGGATAGGGGATCCCCTGGTTTCAGAGACACAGTAGAATGTGGTCAAAGGTTGGCCTCACCTTTCTGAGCATAGGAAGAAATGATGGCCTAAACAGGTAGGTAACACTTTTCACTTCCCATGCATCGTTCAAACCTATTTAAAAGGGACTAGCATTTGTTCAGATAGTTTCTGAATCCCAGATCTCTAGTATATGCACTATTTACAAATTGTATATCATAATATCATACAAATAATGTCTACCTTTGTGCAAAAATAAAAATAAAGGACATCTACAATCAATATCTTATATCTTAATTCTATTTAAATATATATTTATTGATTTTATTTTTTAGATAGATTGGAAGGGAAAGGCGAAATAGAAACATCGATGGACTGCCTCCTGCACCCCCCTTTCTGGGAATCGAACCCGAAACCCTGCATGGGCCCTGACAGGGAGTGAAACTGTGGACCTTTTAGTACAGGGGAAGGCACTGAGTTCTCGGAGCCAAACCAGCCAGGCTCTTATATCTAAATTTATGGTGTTACTTTGATCTCAGAAACTACCTCCCAAGCACAGGCAAGTGGAACATTCTTAATTAGTGTTGTTGGAAATGTTGTAGTTGAGTCTACAGCTTCCTGTGCAAACTCTTCCATTATGAACCCCATGGCCTATGGCAGAGACCCCGAACTAGTCACATCAGACAGAATCATGCTGCTACATGGAGAAGAGATAAGAAATGTGAACAGATTATGCGTGTGTACTTCTCAGAATCATTCATATTGTGAAATGATTATGGTAGAAGGTTGACCTATTTTCTCTGCCTAGGGTTCTCAGTGATGTCGGGGCCAGAGGGAGGTTAGTGAAGAGAATTCTTACCATAGATTTTCTCATAAGAAAGGAAGCTCCAACCCTGACAGGGCTCCTCAGTCCAGCCTCCCTCCCTCTGCCCCTGGGGATGGTCACTGTGGTCAGAGGTGCCGGCCTCTCCCACAGGACAAATAATATCCTTAATGTACAATGAACACATTCTCCCAGCAGGCATGTGATTTGGAAATATGTTCTGTCTGTGTAGGTGGTTTTTTTCATTCCTTTAATTAAACATTTGGTGGAAAATATTTTTAATTTTAACAATGTTCAATTCTTCACTCTTCCATTTAATGGGTCCTGTTTTTTATATTTTATGTAATAACTCACCAGCACATTGTCACTCTCCATTGCCTGTGGGAGGGGAAACCCTGATATGAATACAGTGAGCATGAACCCAATGGAGATAAAGAGGGCTGGAATCTCTAATATCATTGATATATGTTTGCTGTGTACTTTGATCAGGAGACCAACATTCTACAGCATGAAGACCTGATTCATTTCAGAGATTATTAACCTTACTGGACTTTACACTGAGAAACTCCCCACAGTATGTAACATAGATAAATAGACTGCCGCTGAGAAATTATATCATGTAGACGTCAGGCAGACGAGGAAGGAACCTCAAAGGACGTGAGGAAGATGCTGAGCAGAGATGACAGAGAGAGGAGACCAGAGGGTATTTCACGAGGATGAAAGTGACCAGGAGGACGAAGATGTAGAGAGGTCGTGAGAGGGAGACATGAGGAGATGAACTGGAGCTGATGTCCGGGAAAGTGAATGTCCCAGTGAGAGCCCTGCATGGAGCTGTGTGTGCAGGACTCACGTGGGACAGTGAGAGAGCGAGGCCCTGGTGAGAGTGGGGACCTGGGGGATGGACTCTCAGTGTGTGCAGACGATAACACCTGGGTGGGCGGAGGTGGGGTTTAAACCATGTTCTCCAGGGCAGGTGCTCAGATGACCACCACTCAGGGGATGCTGGGAGCAGGACTGTGGAATAACGGTGAAATAAAGCTGTCAGGGAAAGGCAGACAGTGTCTGATTCCACCTACACTGGGGACTGAATTAGGTTTCCTTCCAGCAGAGTGTGGAGGAGCCCAGGCCTGGGTGTGGTGAAGTCTCTGGCAGGAGAAGGGATAGTGGAGGGTCGGCGGCCCTGGATTCCTGCGCTGACAGAGAACAAAGACGGAGGCAGCTGGAGGAGACACTGTGTCAGGACACAGTCAGCCCTGGTCCTGGGCCCTGTGCATCCACAGGAGCCTGGGTGTGTCTGCTCAGTGTGTGGAGCCGTCCACCCTCAGGGCCCTGTGGACAATGAGGGGACATTCAGTCCCCAAGGAAGGGAGCTTTCCCCTGGGAATGGGGAAGAGGAGACAGAGCCCAGCAAAGCCCTGTGGTTTTAGGGGGCTGTGTGCACACTCAGGACACGCCCCTGTGTGACCTCTGAGTCTGGACCCTCCACTCTGAGTCATCTCTGAGACCCTCCTGTGCTGAGGTGTGTATCAGTTTATGGTTATTTTCATTGCTGAGTAGTATTCCATTGACGGATGTTCCCTAGTTTTCTTATTTGTAAAATTAGAACTACTTTTGGATTATTTTCAGCCTCTAACACAGAGATGCTATAAATGTTTACACATATTTTGTACAAATATAATGATTCCTTCTTCTGCATCAAACACTCCTTGTGGAATCTATGAGATATATATTAAGTGCATTTTAATTAATTAAGAGGCTGCGGTGCACTTTGAGAAGAAAGAATAACAATACATAGAAGGACCTGGAGAAGGAGAGGAGCCCAGTCGCTGCTGATATGTCATCTGCATACACATAGTGTGACCTCCTCACCGGTCTGCAGTGATGGTATGAGAAGTTAGAGTCACAGAGAAAAAACGAGCATAGTCCTGGATGCAGCTGAGAGCTGAGAGGAAATCCCTGCTCCCAACAGGAAGCCCATCCTTCCCCCTCACTCTGCACCTGCTCCTGGGCTGTTTACAATGGTCCATTGGCCTTGAGGGCCGGTTGGTGTCCTGAATGCTCCCTGGTGTCCTGAGCACCCCTGCAGCCCCGCCCTCCTGTCCCCCTCAGGAGGTGTGTGTCTGGGCTCACACTGGCTTTCTCTCAGTGTCTCACACAGTAATACATGGCCGTGTCCTCTGATTTCAGGTTGGTCATTTTAAGAGAGACTGTGCTCCTAGGGTTGTCCCTGGAGATTGTGAATCTTCCTTGAACGGATGGCACGTACCATTGATCTTTTCCTGTTGGTTTGCTCACTTCTGCCACCCACTCCAGGCCCTTTTCTGGAGCCTGGCGAACCCAGTGCATCTCATAATTAGTGAAGGTGAATCCAGTGGCTTTTCAGGAGAGGCTCAGGGACGCTCCGGGCTGCACCAAGCCTCCCCCAGACTCCACCAGCTGGACTTGGCACAGGACACCTGCAGACAGAGGAACAGACTGAGAACTGCCCCTGCAGCGCGGTCCCTCTGAGCCCGAGCCCAGGACGCAACTTTGACAGGATGAGAAGGGAGGCCCAGAGGAGAGCGGACCCCATGGTGTGGACACAGGACGGGCTGACCCTGAGGCTCCTCTCCGGGATCTGCAGGGACAGGGGTTGGGCGGGTTTTCAGGAGCAGGGCTGGGTCCTCATTTGCATGTCTTTCCCCAGTGGACCTGTCTGAGCTGCCCACCCGGGCTCCTCCCTCCCTGCCTTGCATTCAGGGAGGGCGGGGGACAGGATGCCTGGGCCTGGACCCAGGGGCACTCTGCTAGTCTGAACATTGTAGTGTTTGTCTGTGAACAGTGATAGACACCTAGACCAGGATGGAAGTGGGATATTTAAGGTTCTCCAGGCAGGTTGCACATAAACCCACTCAGGACACGTCCTGGGACAGGGCTGTGGAGACGACAGTGCCTCCTGGTGGTTGTTCTGAGCCTCATAGGCTGACGACGCTGGGTCTGAGCCAGCTTCCTGAGACAAGGCAGGGGCCACAGGGAAGTCCTTCCTGGCATTTTGAAACGGGGGCAGCCCAGTCCTGCTTCTTTCTTGTACACAGCTGAGCCTCTGCAAGGACACCTGGACCTCAGGGCTCCCACCTTGGGAGAACCTGAACAACATAACCCTCCTCAGTGCCAGGGGCACAGGCCTCTGGTGCCAGGGCCTCAGCTTGCTCCTGTGAGGTGCTGTGACCTGTCTGGTTGCACACTCACACACCCCAGAGTGTCCACCGTGTGACACACCAGAGCCTCTTTAACTCAGTGGAGATGTTTTCTGACATTTGTGGGGCCCTTCGTGACTGTGGGCAGTAGAGCTGCAGAGGGGCAGTGAGCACAGGCACAGACTCACCGAGCACAGAGGGCAGTTCACTGACCAGGAACCGGTCCCTTCACTGCAGCCCTGAGACCCTGTGTCTCTGAACCCTAGGACTGTGCCTGAGACCACAGGAGTAAGTCGTAGTGGAGAGGACAGCACAGCTCGGTCCTCCTTGCTCTGGGACATGAGGACGGGGCCCCACCCCTTTGTGCTTCTGTCTGAAAAGATGTAGAGGGGGGATGGCAGTGACCACTGTGTATGAAACTCCATGAGAGGAAGCCGGCGCTGTCAGATGTGACCATCACTGTTATTGTATCATTCCTCACCTGGGGGCAGAGGGGGCTCTGAGGCCTCCCCTCTGACTGCACAAGGAACACCTGCTCTGCTCCAGGCCTCACCTGTCACACCTGTGTGAGGGGACAGGTCACCACCATCATGCCAGTGTCCTCACCTCTGCATTGATTTATATCGATTGGTTTAAGATCTTGAAAGGCCACTTCCTCTATTTTATCATCCACAAATACTTGTATGCAAATATTACACCCTGATGTTCCACAGTGTCTGTTGGATGAATTAAGTAATAAACCCCAGTTACCTGGATGTCGGTCGTTGCAGAACCACCAGAAGTTGGATGATGCAGCTCAACAAGAAATGTCTGAGCCCTTCGGTGAGAACCTGAAAGTGTAGGCTGACCTGTTCCAGGGCAGTGGAGGGAGAGACAGCACCTGATGTCCAGAGACAGGTGACTCTGTTCTCATCAGGGGTCCCTGGTTTCTTAGCTTAAACAGATGAACAGAAGTCAGTCCTAGCTGGAGGAAATGTGAGCCCGGATGGGGACAGGTCCACGTTGTCACTCACCTAGAACAGAATACAACAGGTGTATCTATATTTATTTGAGTTGTGTACGTCACTGAGGTGTGCTCATCCCTAGGAAAGCAGAATTTAGGACTACTGGGGAGAATGAGCTCTGACATTGTGGATATTAACATCTGAGGAGGGAACCAGGTCTTGTTACGCTGATAGTGGGTAGACCTTGTGAAGAAATCACAAATGACCACATAAGAAATTAGAGGTAAATATATAAATGAGAGCTTTTGACAGTTGCCAGTAATAAGCACACGAGGTGATCCAACCCTCACGACCAGAGGAAGATTAACGTGTGGGAACGCCATGTTCAGGAGACTGAATGTTCCCTCTGACACTGTTTCCCCTGCACAGTGTTCAGAGGTCACACTGAGAACAGAGTGTGACCCTAGAGCCAGTGGATCAATGTTGGGGGACAGTGGGTGTCTTTGAGGGTCCCTGGGAAGTAGAAGCGTGAACTACAGAGAAGCAGACAGTGCTCCCAAGGAGAGGAATAGAGAGAAAGGAGGAAGAAAAGGAGGACAAGGAATGGGGTGGAGGAAGAGGAGGAGGATCTCAGATCAGCAATGTGGACATTTGGACAGAGGTTCTGGACGAAGAAAATGCAAAGTCATGTTAGAATGCGGACATAATCTGGTGGAGACAGACTGTGCTTCTCCGTGTGGAGGTGTACGGAGGTCAGCAGTGCTCACCAGGTGGACGGAGGGTGAGCTACAGGACGGCCATGCGGACAGGGTGGTGGGCTGTCTCCCTCTCAGCTCAGGTCCCAGTGGAGGGTGCACATCAGCCCAGGGTCAGCAGCCCTGGTCGCAGGAGTCAGAGTTCTCACATGACCAAGTGCACACGAGACCCGCAGAGCAACAGTGACTCAGCTCCTAGGTCATTGGGCTCTGATTTCCCTGGACTCAGACTCAGCAGAGCCCTTCCCAGTCTAGTCTGCTGAGTCATTTTACAGAGCAATGCATCTTATCGGACTTCACAGTGTTAATTACACTAGCATTTTATAGCATAGACATTTGGATCCATCCCTGAGAAATTCTAACCCCAAAATTCAGGAAGATCGCCCTGGCTGGTTTGGCTCAGCTGTTGGAGCGTCCGACTGTGGACCAAGGTGTCCTGGGTTTAATTTCGGTCAAGGGCACATATCTCTGCTGCAGTTTGGTCCCAGACCTTGTTCAGGTCATGTGGGAGGCAACCTAGTGATGTGTCTCCCTCCACTGGTGTTTCTCTCTCTCTATCTCTCTGTCTTTCCCCTCCTACTCAATCTTAAAATAAATAGAAAAATACCTTCAGGTGAGGATTAAAAAAAAATCAAGCATGTGCAGAGGGAAAGGAGGAGGATGTGCTGAGATGCCAAGAAGAGCCACCAGAAGATGAAATGAGGTGTCACCTCAGGAATTGACAGTGGCCAATGAAGACCAAGGCTGTGGAGGGGCTGTGAGGAATGAGGCGTGAGGACACCTGACTGATCTAACATCCCAGGGTGCTGGTCACACCAGTGCGTTGTTTGTACATTTGCTCACAGAGAACAAAACTGAGAGCACGTTAAACAGAGAAGGAGCAGCAGGGCCAGGAGACAGGCAGGGACAAGCACTCCTTCAGTGTGGGCGTGGGCCGCATTCACCTGGAGGGCAATGGGACGTCTGAGGGAACGTCTCTATTGGACTTGCTAATAGCACGAAGCAGGAGGTGCCTGTGTGAAGGGCCGTGGAGGTGACAGACCCCAGGGTTTCGCTCTGGGCTGCACAGGTGCCTGACCCTGGGCCTCCTCAGCCCCCTTTCCCTCCCCAGGGACTCTGGTCAGAGGAAAGCTCCTGTACAGGGTCAGCGTTTAGGGAAACACGAGGACACAGAAGAAAGTATCTTGTAACATGTACTGTTTCCTCCCTACTGACGACAGTGGGAACATCTCCGGTGGATTTGGCTGCAATGGTGACGGGTCAGCTCTCTACGTCTTCACTCTAATTGATCAACACTTCAGACAGCATCAGCATTCAAACGTGTGTGCTCAGAGCTGTGCTTCTTGCATGTACAGGGTCCTCAGGTGGGACAGTCTGTGCCTGTGTGAAGGAGAGTGTGAGCTCAGCACACGGACCTAGAGTCCCGTTCAGCACAGCGCTGGAGTGTGGGGGACATCGTTCTCAGTGAAGGCAAACGGGAGTCCCTCAGATGTCTGTGTGTCACCCGGGGAGCAGATCATACAGGGGCGTGGACAGTAACGACACAGTTGAAAAGTTGACCATATCTCAAAACACCTGTTCGTAGATTTTGCCTGCAGTGAATGTAAGAATTAAAGGCAAAGAAGGAATTAGGATTGTCTCAGGAAACAATTAGAGGGAGGCGACGACTGATGTCAAGAGGATTTCTTTTCCACACCTCCAGGCACTTGCCTCTGAGCTGATACCTTCTTATTGCAGGTGGCGAGCGCCCCCTGGTGTCCTGAGCGCCCCCTGCAGCCCCGCCCTCCTGTCCCCTCAGGAGGTTTGTGTCTGGGCTCACACTGACTTCCCCTCACTGTGTGTCTTGCACAGTAATACACGGCCGTGTCCTCGGTGGTCATGGAGCTCAGCTTCAGGGAGAACTGGTTCTTGGACCAGTCACCAGTAATAGAGATGCGGCCCTGGAAGTCTGGGCTATGGCCTGTGTTCCCACTCCACCACCCCATCCACTGCAACCCGCTCCCAGGTTTCTGGCGGATCCAGTCCCAGTAGTAACCGCTGAGTGAGCCCCCAGAGACAGTGCAGGTGAGGGAGAGGGTCTGCGAGGGCTTCAGCAGTCCTGGGCCCGACTCCTGCAGCTGCACCTGGGACAGGACACCTGGGGACAAGGAGCATCAGGCCCTGTCAGTCACGTGTATTCACATCCACCCCACAGACCCCTGTCTGACCGCTGAGACCCTCACCTTGGGGGGCTGTCACAAGGCACAGGAGAAGACCCAGCAGTCTCATCTTCTTCTAGACCACGGCTCTGCCTTCCCCAGAGACCTCAGCCCTGTGTGAGGAGAGAGCTGTGAGCCTCCCCAGCCCAGGGGAGGATTTACCCTGGAGCTTGGGGAGAAATTTGCATGTGGGGCAGCTTGTTCCTTATAAGTGGAAGGACTGAAGCCAGGTTGCCCTGGTCCTTCTGGGGACCCTGTGGGACATCTCGTTCCTTGAACTCACTCACCATGTAAGTCAGGGAAAGGGGGTCATCTGGTTGACGAGACCTGTTGGAGTCAGGTTAATGGACATGCTCAACTCTGATAAATGGTGGATGAGTTGAGTAGATTATGTTTTTAATTTCTCATACATCTTTCAAGTATATTTAAAGGGTTTACTTTTGTCCATTTAATTTATTAAAGCCAGTTTTCTAATATATACAAAATAGTTAAGTATTTTTTAATAAACAATTGTATTTTTATAAACATATTTCATATACACAATGTCTCCCTTCTCTGAAAATCACAAAATAAAGGACATTCATTCTCAGTATCGTATGTGTTTATTTGTGTTGTTATGGTGATCCAAGGAACTATATCCCAAGAACAGGTTAATGGGAGAATCTCAATTCTTTTCTTTATTTTGTTTTGTTTGGTTAAAATGATATCCAGTGCAAGTTCTGAGTAACACGATATGATATGCCATGGTTTAGGTTAGGGCTGGAACCAATTTTTACTCTCTTTACCAAACACCTTCAGCAGCTAAGCAGGGTCAGGCCTGGTTAGTACTTGCATGAGAGACCCTTGAATCTTGATGTTGAAAATTAGTAGTTCTGTGTTTGAATCCTTCCTCAAACTCTCCCCTTTTGCAAGCCCATGCCCTGTTGCAATCTAATTATATCAGACATAATCACATTTATACACGGAGAAATAACTGAAAATAGAAAGTGATTATTTTTAGTAAAATTCAGATTCTTTTATATGTTGAAATAATAAAGGCAGCATATTAACTGATCTGATTTTCAGTCTAGGGTTATCAGTGAAGTTGGGGTTCAAAGAGAGGGGAGTGGAGAGAATTCCCAGCTTAGATTTGCTCATAGGAAAGGGAACTTTAATCTTGACAGGAACCCTCACTCTCACCCCCTCCCTCTGCCCCTGGGGATGGTCACTGTGGTCCGAGGTGCTGGGCCCTCCCACTTACCATGGAACATCATTAACGTATAATGCACACATTCTCCCATCAGCCACGTGACTTGGAAACCTATTGTCTCTTTGTAGGCTTGTCTTTTCATTACCTTAATGGAATGTTT
The DNA here is from genome assembly GCA_030848825.1 of Tadarida brasiliensis. Taxonomy (NCBI): domain Eukaryota; kingdom Metazoa; phylum Chordata; class Mammalia; order Chiroptera; family Molossidae; genus Tadarida; species Tadarida brasiliensis. The sequence goes on from CM061257.1 coordinate 247,751,170, forward strand.
GATGGGGAAAAGTTTTTATTTTTAAAAATGTGCCATTCATCACTATTTGAATTAATTGGATATGTTTTTTTATGTTTTATGTAACAAATCACCAGAGATTGTCACTCTCCATTGCCCATGGGAGGGTAAACCCTGATATGAACACAGTGGGCACTAAACCCATTGGAGAAATTATGGTTGGAATATTTAATATCATTGAAATCTGTTTGCTGTGCCTTCTGACCAGGAGACCAACCTTCCACGACATGAAGCCCTGATTCATTTCAAACATGAATGCAGTTTCCTGAACTTTACATTGTGAATTTCCCTATATTATGTAGCATAGAAAACTAGCCTCACCCATGATGAATTCTATCATGTAGACATCAGACAAAGGAACCTCAAAGGACGCGAGAGAGATGCTGAGCAGAGATGACAGAGACTGGATCCCAGAGGGTATCTCACGAGGATGAAAGTGACCAGGAGGACAAAGGTGCAGAGAGGTCGTGAGAGGGAGACGTGAGGAGATGACCTGGAGCTGACGTCCGGGAAAGTGAATGTCCCAGTGAGAGCCCTGCATGGAGCTGTGTGTGCAGGACTCACATGGGACAGTGGGAGAGCGAGGCTCTGGAGAGTGTGGGGACCTGGGGGATGGACTCTCAGTGTGTGCAGACAGAGACACCTCGGTTGGCAGAGGTGGGTTTAAACCACATTCTCCAGGTCAGGGGCTCAGATAACCACCTCTCAGGGGATGCTGGGAGCAGGACTGTGGTGTGACGGTGCCCCTAGTGGTGACTCTGAGCCATGCAGGCAGCAGGACCCTAGGGACTGAACCAGCTGCCTCTCCACCCACCAAGACCAGGGGAGGGAAGAGCTCACCATTAACCTCAGGCTTCTCCTCTCTGAAGAGGAGAGAGACACGAGGACTCGGACAATGACCGTATTTTGTATCATTGCAACCTCCTCAGTAGTGTACCACACGGGAGTCTCTCTGGTCAATTTGGTATTTTTAGCGTTTTTGTAGGAACTGCTGGAATGATAGTTTTAGAAAGTGTGAATGAGTAGAAAAAGAAGCTGGACATATTGTTTTCAAATAAGCATAGCCGTGGCTGGGTAGTTAGCTGGTGGATTGTCATCCTGTACACTGAAAGGCTGTGGGTTCAGGTCTTGGTCAGGGTACATACCTACATTATGGTTGTGATCCTTGGTTGGAGAGTGTGTGGGAGGCAACCAACTGATGTTTCTCTCTCCTGTCCTTTCTCTAAAATAAATATATCCTGCGTGAGGAATAAATACATGAATACATAAGTACAGTAGGTATAATGTTTGTTCAAAGAAACATTCTCTGCAACACACACACACACTGAAGATTTTCATGGTCATGAACCCCAAATTTCACTTGTCCCCTGTACCTAGCACGTGGGCAGTGCCGCCCTCCCCACTGACCTTAACCTACTGTACCAGGGGTGTCCTGTTCTCCCAGCACCGGGAACATGGCACCTGTAGTCACTGCCCTTCTAGCAGGTGTGGGTGCACCAGGAACTGTGGGGATCACCAAGAACAAGACAAGGCCCTAAGGGGCAGGCTGTCAGGTGGCATTCGTGTGGGAGTCAGACATTGGGACTGTCAAACACTGAATTTAAACCCCTCTGATTACTCTGTGAGAACCTTAATCGGAATGAGAGGCAGACCTCAGGGTCATGAACCAACTGCAGCTGAGAGGTGGAAACTCAGAGTCCAGGGAGATTGAGAAACTGACAACACACAGACCCAGAGATGAACAGGCCGTCAACAGGCTCCTGAGGAGACGCCTGGTCGTCAGGACCTCCACGTCCAACCCCATAGGAATCTCCTCACAGCTGCAGGACGGCTGTTCTAGGAGGAAACACACTGAAGGAGAACAGACCAGTGTTGGTGAGCGTGGGAAGAGAGGAACCCTTGCACTCTCTCGGTGGGAAGGTAAGATCCTGCAACCACATGGAAACAGCGTGTCGGCTCCTCCAAAATGAGAGTAGAAACCCTGTGAGATTGAGCAGTGAGCTCCCAGGTGTTCATGGAATAATAAACCCAGGTCTCTGGAGAGGTGTTGCACGGCCCTGTTCATTGAAGCCCTGTTCAGTGTAGTCAAGACGTGGAAACATCTCTGTCCATCAGTGGGTGAGTGGATAAACATGTGTGATATTCTGAGGCTGGAATACTACTCAGCCTTATATCACAGGGAAATTCTACACAACCCCCAGCCTGGAGGACACTGTGCTCTGTGAAATAAAGCCTTCAGGGAAAGGCAAATAGTGTCTGATTCCACCTACACTGGGAAGTGAATTAGGATTCCTTCCAGCAGAGTGTAGAGGAGCCCAGGCCTGGGTGTGGTGAAGTCTCTGGCAGGAGACGAGAGAGTGGAGGGTCGGCTGCCCTGGAGTCCTGCGCTGACGGAGAACAAAGACAGAGGCAGCTGGAGGAGACACTGTGTCAGGACACAGTCAGCCCTGGTCCTGGGCCCTGTGCATCCACAGGAGCCTGGGTGTGTCTGCTCAGTGTGTGGAGCCGTCCACCCTCAGGGCCTGTGGACAATGAGGGGACATTCAGTCCCCATGGATTGGAGCTTTCCCCTGGGAATGGGGAAAAGGAGACAGAGCCCAGCAAAACCCTGTGGTCCTGGGGGGCTCTGTGCACACCCAGGACACACCCCTGTGTGATCTCTGAGACTGGACCCTCCACTCTGAGTCATCACTGAGATCCTCCTGTGCTGAGGTGTGTATCAGCTGATGGTTATATTTATTGCTGAATAGTATTCCATTGAAAGGTTTTTTCTAATTTGCTTATTTATAAAACTGGAAGGACCTTGGAGTAGTTTAAAGTTTCTAATACAGAAATTTTTTAATATTTGGTTGTAGATTTTTTTTTGGTTATATTTTTGTAGGAACATAAAGATTCATTCTTTTGGGGTAAACACTCTTGGGACCACTGAGATACATGTTAGGTATATATTTAATTTAATAAAAAACCACAATCACTTTATGAAGAAAGAATAACAGGACTCAGAGGGACCTGGAGAAGGAGAGGAGCTCAGTCACTGCTGATATGTCACCTACACACACACAGTATTTCCTCCTCACTTGTCTGCAGTGAGAATATGAGAAGTAAAAGCCACAGAGAAAGTGGGAGAATCGTCCTGGATGCAGCTGAGAGCTGAGAGGAAATCCCTGCTCCATACCAGAAGCCCCTCCTTCACCCCTCACTCTGCACCTGCTCCTGGGCTGTTCTCTGTGGTCTGTGGGTCCTGAGTGCCCCCTGCAGCCCCGCCCTCCTGTCCCCTCAGAAGGTTTGTGTCTGGGCTCACACTGACTTCCCCTCACTGTGTCTCCTGCACAGTAATACACGGCCGTGTCCTCAGTGGTCACGGAGCTCAGCTGCAGGGAGAACTGGTTCTTGGACATGTCTCTGGAGATGGAGGTGCGGCTCTTTGAAGGAAGGGCTGTATAACTTCGCATCAAAAGTGATGTACCCCAAATACTCTAGCCCCTTCCCTGGCTTCTGGCGTATCCACCTCCAGTAGTATTCACTGGTTGTGATGGATAAACCAGACACAGAGCAGGTGAGGGAGAGGGTCTGTGAGGGCTTCACCAGCCCTGGGCCTGACTCCTGAAGCTGCACCTGGGACAGGACACCTGGGGACAAGCAACATCAGGCCCTGTCAGTCACGTGCAGTCACAACCACCCCCAGACCCCTGTCTGACCTCTGAGACCCTCACCTTGGAGCGCTGTCACCAGGCACAGGAGAAGACCCAGCAGTCTCATCTTCTTCTAGACCACGGATCTGCCTTCCCCAGAGACCTCAGCCCTGTGTGAGGAGAGAGCTGTGAGCCTCCCCAGCCCAGGGGAGGATTTACCCTGGAGCTTGAGGAGAAATTTGCATGTGGGGCGGCCTCTTCTTTATAAGTGGAGGGACTGCGGTCAGGCTGCTGTGGCCCTTCTGAGGTTCCTGTAAGGCAGATTTTCCCTTGAACTCACCATGTACGACAGGGATAAGGGATCACCTGATTGATGAGACTTATTCAAGTTAAGTTAATGGAAGTTCTCTTTTCTGACTAGTAGTGGATTAGATGAGTAGATTATGTACTTAATTTCTCATGCATCTTTCCAAAAGATTTAACCTCTGCCAAGGTAGTTTCTTAAACCCTAGTTTTTAATATATACCCAATTGTCAAACATTTTAAAATAAAGAAATAATTTTCTACATAAATAATTCTGTATACACGAATAATACCTTCCTTGCTCTGAAAATCACAAAATAATGGACATTCATGCTCAATATCTTATATGTTTAATTTGTGATGTTATTTTGATCCAAGGAAATAGGTCCCAAGAACAGGTCATTGGGAGATCCACGATTCTTTTGTTTTTCTTTACCTTATTTTGTTAAAACGATATTCATTATCAGTTCTGAGTAACACTATACTAAATAACTTTATTTAGGTTTGGAAGAGACCTTTTTCTTACAATCTTTGCCCCAAAATTTCAGAACCTAAGCAAAGTCAGGCCCTGTTAGTACTTGGATGGGATACCCTTGATCCTTGATGATGAAAATTTGGTGATTGCGTCTTAGAGTCTCTCTTCAAACTCTTCCCTGTGAAACCCATGGCTTATTGCAGAGACAGCAAACTAATTTCAGACACAATTATATTTTGCATGGAAAAATGATGAAAATAAAATAGTGATTATGCATGTGTAAAATTCAGAATCTTTATATATTGAAATAATAAAGGTAGCAGATTAACTGATCTGATTTCTCAGTCCGTGTTATCAGTAATGTTGGGGTTGAAAGGGGGGTTTGGAGAAAATTCCAAGCACAGGTCAGCTCATAGGAAAGGGAACTTTAATCTTGACAGGAACCCTCACTCTCACCCTCCTCTTCTCTACCCCTGGGGATGGTCACTGTGGTCAGAGGTGCTGGGCCCTCCCACTTACTATATAATGTTCTTAACATATAATGCACACATTCTCCCATAAGACACGTAAGGTAGAAATATATTAAACAATAGTGTCTTTTAATAACCTTAATGGAATGTTGGTGGGAAAGTGTTTTTATTTTTTACAATGTTCAGTTCATCACTATTTGATTTAATGGGACCTGTTTTTGATGTTTTATATAAAAACTCACCAGAAAATTGTCACTCTCCATTGCCCATGGGAGGGGAAACCCTGATATGAACACCGTGGACACTCACCCCAATAGAGAAATGAAAGTTGGAATCCTTAATATCATTGAAATCTGTTTCCCATGTCCTCCTAACAGAGACCAACCTTCCACAGCATGAAGCCCTCAATCATTTCAGAGATTAATGCACTTTACTGGACTTTACAATATGAACTTCCCTACAGTATGTAGCATAGAAAAGTAGACTAACCTCTGAGAAAATATATCATGTGGACGTCGGGCAGATGAGGAAGGAACCTCAAAGGACTTGAGGAAGATGCTGAGCAGAGATGACAGAGACAGGATCCCAGAGGTTATTTCACGAGGATGAAAGTGACCAGGAGGACGAAGGTGCAGAGAGGTCGTGAGAGGGAGACATGAGGAGATGAATTGGAGCTGACATCCGGGAAAGTGAATGTCCCAGTGAGAGCCCTGCATGGAGCTGTGTGTGCAGGATTCACGTGGGACAGTGAAAGAGTGAGGCCCTGGGGAATGGACTCTCAGTGTGTGTAGACGGTGACACCTGTGTGGGTGGAGGTGGTGTTTTAAACCACGTTCTCCAGGGCAGGTGCTCAGATGAGCACCACTCAGGGGGTGCTGGGACCAGGACTTTGGGGTGACGATGCCCCTAGTGGTGACTCTGAGCCATGCAGGCTGCAGGACCCTAGGGACTGAACCAGCTGCCTCTCCACCCACCGAGATCAGGGGAGGGAAGAGCTCACATTTAAGGTCAGGCTTTACCTCTCTGAAGAGGAGAGAGTTGTAAGGGCAATGAAGGTATTCTTTATCATTTGCATCGTGCTTATTAGTGACGTATGTGGTAGTATCTTTGGTTAATTTTGTACTGTTAAAATTTATCATTTAATTTTAAGTGGAGAAATATGTAAACAGAAAGTTTTAGAATGTGTGACTGAGTGGAGAGAAATAGCTGAAAATATAGCTTTTAAATAAGTGTGGTAATGGTAATACTTATTCTCATGACATGTTCTCTGGTCTATGCAAATTCTTTGTTACAACACTTAGTTCATCTCTGATTGCTATTATTTATTTCCCTATGGCATTTTCAGCTGTGATATTTCTCTGTTCTGGTATAGGTCTGTCCCACAATAATTCTGGCTTTTGACGATTTCACCTGTGTGTCTGGATCTGCTTATTGAGAACACTGGGTGAGGAGCAGATCCAGCTGTTCCCTGAACCCTGTTGACCAGAGCTGTCCATGGACTTGTCCAATAGACGTCCTGCAGCAGGAGGACCAATGGGACAACACTGATATGAGGTGTGAGGTGTATGATGAGTGTGAGGTGTGAGGTGTGAGGTGTGTGAGGTGTGAGGTGTGAGGTGTGAGATGTGTGAGGTGTGAGGTGTGTGAGGTGTGAGGTGTGAGGTGTGAGGTGTGAGGTGTGTGAGGTGTGAAGTGTGTGAGGTGTGAGGTGTGAGGTGTGTGAGGTGTGAGGTGTGTGAGGTGTGAGGTGTGAGGTGTGAGGTGTGTGAGGTGTGAGGTGTGAGGTGTGTGAGGTGTGAGGTGTGAGGTGTGTGAGGTGTGTGAGGTGTGAGGTGTGTGAGGTGTGAGGTGTGAGGTGTGTGAGGTGTGAGGTGTGAGGTGTGAGGTGTGTGAGGTGTGAGGTGTGAGGTGTGAGGTGTGAGGTGTGTGAGGTGTGAGGTGTGAGGTGTGAGGTGTGTGAGGTGTGAGGTGTGAGGTGTGAGGTGTGTGAGGTGTGAGGTGTGAGGTGTGTGAGGTGTGAGGTGTGAGGTGTGAGGTGTGTGAGGTGTGAGGTGTGAGGTGTGTGAGGTGTGTGAGGTGTGAGGTGTGAGGTGTGTGAGGTGTGAGGTGTGTGAGGTGTGTGAGGTGTGAGGTGTGAGGTGTGTGAGGTGTGAGGTGTGTGAGGTGTGAGGTGTGTGAGGTGTGAGGTGTGAGGTGTGTGAGGTGTGAGGTGTGAGGTGTGAGGTGTGTGAGGTGTGAGGTGTGAGGTGTGAGGTGTGAGGTGTGAGGTGTGAAGTGTGAGGTGTGAGGTGTGAGGTGTGAGGTGTATGAGGTGTGTGAGGTGTGTGAGGTGTGAGGTGTGAGGTGTGTGAGGTGTGAGGTGTGAGGTGTGAGGTGTGAGGTGTGAGGTGTGTGAGGTGTGAGGTGTGAGGTGTGAGGTGTGAGGTGTGTGAGGTGTGAGGTGTGTGAGGTGTGAGGTGTGAGGTGTGTGAGGTGTGAGGTGTGAGGTGTGAGGTGTGAGGTGTGAGGTGTGAAGTGTGAGGTGTGAGGTGTGAGGTGTGAGGTGTATGAGGTGTGTGAGGTGTGTGAGGTGTGAGGTGTGAGGTGTGTGAGGTGTGAGGTGTGAGGTGTGAGGTGTGAGGTGTGAGGTGTGTGAGGTGTGAGGTGTGAGGTGTGAGGTGTGAGGTGTGTGAGGTGTGAGGTGTGTGAGGTGTGAGGTGTGAGGTGTGTGAGGTGTGAGGTGTGAGGTGTGTGAGGTGTGAGGTGTGAGGTGTGTGAGGTGTGAGGTGTGAGGTGTATGAGGTGTGAGGTGTGAGGTGTGTGAGGTGTGAGGTTTGAGGTGTGAGGTGTGTGAGGTGTGAGGTGTGAGGTGTGAGGTGTGAGGTGTGAGGTGTGAGGTGTGTGAGGTGTGTGAGGTGTGTGAGGTGTGAGGTGTGTGAGGTGTGTGAGGTGTGAGGTGTGAGGTGTGAGGTGTGAGGTGTGTGAGGTGTGAGGTGTGAGGTGTGTGAGGTGTGAGGTGTGAGGTGTGTGAGGTGTGAGGTGTGAGGTGTGAGGGGCCTGCACTCAGCACCTGCTCTGCTCCCACCCGACACAGGCCTGTCCCTCTAGAGCCTGTGTGAGCTGAAATCAGTTGAAAACGTCCTGGGCTCAGCCTCAGGCCTCCTGTCTGTACCCAGTCCTGGGGTGTCCACAGATGGATGACCTATGAGGGGGTGTCTGTGGGTGCAGGGGGGCTGGTGCATTTTCCAGGGTCTGCTCTGCACTTGACACTGTGGGAGCAGCGGGGGAGCGAGCGCAGGACTCTGGCCTATGAGGCTCGGCACCCAGGACAGATTTAGGGAGAATATAGACTGTGGGAGACAGAGGGTGATGTCGGGCGTTTTGGGGGGACACTGGAGGACAGCACAGGGTGGGTGTGGGTGAGGACCTGTCCAGCTGGTTCTCACGCTCCATGTACACTCTCCCTGCGGCAGCGGAAACACATGTCCGAGCACAGCCCAGGCTGCTCCCAGGACCCACAGGAAGGGCTGCCCAGCTGGGCTGTGGAGGTCCATCTCTCGGCTCCTCTCACTCTCTCCTCCACGCGGAAGTCTGAGAGCTGAGCCTGGTCCTCGGTCGGGCTGGTTCCGGTCCAGGAGACTGAGGGATGGAGGGAGCGAGGGGCAAACCCTGAACACCTGCGCTGACCTGAGTGGATGGGGAGCGAGGGGTCACCCGGCCCCAGGGACACCGAGACCTCAGGGGGCAGCGGTGCTGCTGGAAGCTGCGGGGACAGATCTGCGCCTGTCTGAGGAAGGGCGCCTGCGGGGCAGACGCGTGTGTGTCTGCGAGCAGAGAGTGAGGCCGACCAGGGCGTCTGGACACACTGACCCTCCTCTGTGGGGAGAATCACTTCCCGTCACCGGCCCAACTGCAGGGGCGGGTCCCTCCCACCGCCGCCTGGGGGTCAGGGGGTCGGACCTAGGCCACCTCCTCAGCCCTCGTCCCCTCCCCTGCAGGCGGCCGGCACCTCGCGCTCGGACCCGGGGCTCGCCCCCACAGGGCCGCACAGCCGGCCTAACCCGCCCAACACGCCTGGCGCCCTTGCTGGCTACGCTAGGAGGTGAGGAGCCCGAGGCCCAGAGACGGCCCCAGCGTGGGCTCCACCGCGCACGCGCCAGCCGCTGGCGGGAACCTCAGAGCTGAAAGGAGCCGCTCTGAGGAGAACGTCCCGCCTACCGCAGGCCCTTTCGCAAAGGCAGAAGGGATAGCAGTTCCCCGGGAGCCGAACAGCAGGGTTCCTGGCTGCCCCGAAACTACATATCCCAGGAGGCACTGTGCAGCGTAGACCGTGAGACTCAGCGGTTGCGCTCCAGGGCGCGCGTTCTTTGCCTCCAACTGATGAGCCTTTGTGGGGACTGAAGGTAGAGCGCTATGGGGATTCAGCTGGCCAATGGGGAGAGCAGAAGGGGCGAGGTGGGCAGGCCGCGTGGTTTCCTTGGATACCGCGGACGCGACTCTGTGGGAGAGGGTGGGGCTTTAGCGTGGGACCCTGGAAGTCCTGACTGACAGGAACTTAGGCGCTCAGGTAAGTGTCAGAGCCGAGGGCAGAGGGAGACCCTGTGGGTGTCAAGGTGAGGACGACGTGCAGACTCAGGGCCCTCAGGGTAGTGAGGTCCGAACTTCACGGCCAGGACGGGGTGCCCTGGGATGAGGCCCTGCACGGGGATGAAAGCCAGACGGGGACCCTGTGCGGGACTCGCTCTGCCCGGAAGGACGTGAGCACGAGAGCAGGTCCCGCCCCGTCCCGGCCCCGCGTGACCGAGGCCGCGCATCGGACGCGGTGTCTCAGTGTGGGCTCCGCACCTGCGGTCGGTGACACCCTCCGTGACGACCCCGAAGGGCTGTGAGGGTCCAGTGAGACCGTGGACAGAACCGAGCACAGGCCGCAGAACCACAGTGCAAAGGCTGTGTTTCTATTTCAGGGGTGACCCTGAACCCCAGTCACCCAGACAAACCCAAGGGACCAGGACGTGTGCTGACAGCAGCACTGACCTCTGTCCCCAGGGGTCCTGGGTTTTAGGACTAAATGAGACGCAGAAGGACCGTCCGTGTGGTGCGAGGGGAAGGACACGGGCTGAGTGTCTCCTGGCGCTGCCTCTGGGTCATCTGTGTCCCCTGCACCTGTCTCTTTCCCCTTAAGTGGAGGCGGATTTCTACTGAGTGACTCGGTGGGGTCTCTCTTACCTTCTGTTATTCTGTGGGTCATTTAAAAAATGAAAAAGAAAAAGAATTGTTTCTCCTTTCCAGCTCATGTTTCCCTTTCGGTGCCACATCCTCTTCCCACAAATTATTCTCTGAGTTCCCAGCAAAGACACTGCAAACAGTCACGTTTAATAAAATGCAAGTGCGGAACCTGAGTGCCTTCCAGAAAGCTGAAGCCCTGGGCCACGTGCAGGAGCCAGAATCCCTGGGAGCTGCCCAGGGACAGAGGGGCTGGTTCCCGAGGAGGGGCTGCGGTCTGTACCCCGGGTCCCGGGGCTCTGAGCTGCCCACTGCCTTGTAGGAAAGTCAGTATTTCCCCTCCTTTCTGTCCTCGTCCTTCCTCCTTTTTCTTCCCCTAGTGAAGACGCACAATAGGTGCTAGCTCTCAGGTTCACCAAGTTCCCACTGAACACGAGTTCTGTTCTTGGCTTTTGTTTCATTTGGTCCTAATTATTCAGACTGACCTTCAAACTGTCTTTTTAAATGACAGCCAGTGGGAATAATTCGACAAAAGCATTGTTTTAAGTAAGTTGAGAATGCACTCACATTTGTTGAACACGTGCCCTATATTTCTGGATTAAATGAGAATTTCTACTAGATAATTTTGTTTCTATGGTAATTTCTGAGACAAACCAAGTAAATGAAATTGGCAACAAACCCTTAATTGTCTATATGATAAAATGATTATTTTACTATTTTGAAGTAAATACAATAAAAGTCAAGATAATTGAAAAAATAGTTTTCTGATCATATGAGTTTTTAAATGGAGAAAAATATATATAATTAAGATTAATACAAGATAAGAAAAAGATATTGAGCCCTGGCTGGTGTAGGTCAGTTGGTTGGAGCACCATCAATGCACCGAAGGGTTGTGAGTTCAATTCCCGTCAGGGCACACACCCAGGTTTTGGGTTCAATACTCAGTCAGGATGATTTCCAAGGCAGCCAATTGTTATTTCTTCCTCCCTCTATTTCTCTCTCTGTCTCTCTCTGTCTCTCTCTGTCTCTCTCTGTCTCTCTCTGTCTCTCTCTCCCCTCTCCCTCCCCCTCTCTCTCTCCCTCTCACTACCATCAATGGAAAAACATAGCCTTGGGTGAGGATTTAAAAAAATTATTACCCAGCTGGTGTGGCTCCAGTGGATTGAGCGTCGACCTATGGACTGAGAGGGCCCAGTTCTATTCTGGTGAGGGCACATGCCTGGGTTTCGTGCTCCATCCCCAGTAGGGGGTGTGCAGGAGGTCGCTCTGTGTGTCTCTCTCACATCAATGTTTCTCTCTCTCTCCCCCTTCCTGTCTACAATATATATATATATATTTTAAAGTTATTGCTAACTTAAAAAGCCTAATGATTTATGTATTAAATCTGCCCACATATCAATTATGACTAATAAAAATACTACCTTCCATCTGTATGCCATTATACTTTCAGAGCATGTTCACATGTATCCTCACAAAACACTGTGCTTAGCACAGCAAGTATTATTATCCTCACATTATAGATGAGGAAACAAGTTCAGAAAGTTTAAGATTAAACAGTTAAAATGTCTGGCCCTCTTACCACTCTACCAAAAACTCCTATCTTTCTGATACCTTTGAAGAAAAAAAAATTATTCATCAAATCAATGCAGAATCATATATAAATTTCCCCCCTTATTTTAAGTGTACTTGTAAAATATTTTTATGTCTTCAATTTTTAGAAAGCCATTCCTGTGGTCATGAACATGTTCTGCTGGTGGGAGTGTAAGTTATTACAAATTTTCCAGCAGTCAGTTCAGCAACATACATGAAGCGCCTTAAAAATATGTGTATCCATGACCTGGAAATTGTGCTTTGTAGCATTTAATGTATGCATAAAGTTAGTGATGTTCAAAAAAACTTATGTTCAAGGAATTTTGTTTTACAGGGTTATTTATGATAGTAAATTTCTGAGATCCATCTGTGTTGAGGTGTGTATCAGTTGATGGTTATTTTTCATTGCTGAGTAGTATTCTATTGATGGATGTTCCCTAGTATTCCTGTTTGTAAAATGTGACGGACATTCAAATGATTATAGCTTTTCAGTCAAAGATGCTATGGATATTTGCATATAATTTTGAATGATATTTAGGATTCTCTCTTCTGGAGCAAACAGTCCTAGTGGAAACGCTGAGATACATGTTAAGTACATATTTAATTCAATTAGGAACCACAATTCACTTTGTGAAGAAAGAACAACAGGACATAGAAGGACCTGGAGAAGGAGAGGAGCCCTGTCACTGCCTATATGTCATCTGCACACACAGTGTCACCTCCTCACTTGTCCGCAGTGAGAATATGAGAATTCAGAGCAACAGAGAGAAAGTGAGACTCATCCTGATGCAGCTGAGAGCTGAGAGGAAATCCCCGCTCCCAACAGGAAGCCCCTCCTTCCCCCTCACTCTGCACCTGCTCCTGGGCTGATCACTGTTGTCTGTTGGTCCTGAGTGCCCCCTGGTGTCCTGAGCACCCACTGGAGTTCAGCCCTCCTGTCTCCCTCAGGGGGTATGTGTCTGGGCTCACACTGACCTCCCCTCACTGTGTGCTGCACAGTAATACACGGCCGTGTCCTCGGCTCTCAGGCTGTTCATTTGCAGATACAGCGTGTTCTTGGAGTTGTCTCTGGAGATGGTGAATCGGCCCTTCACAGAGTCCTCATAGTATGTGCTACCACCACCTTCATTAATGTATGACACCCACTCTAACCCCTTCCCTGGAGCCTGGAGGATCCAGCTCATCCAGTAGTCACTGAAGGTGAATCCAGAGGCTGCACAGGAGAGTCTCAGAGACCCCCCAGGCTGCACCACGCCTCCCCCAGACTCCACCAGCTGCACCTCACACTGGACACCTGCAAACACAAAGACATCCTGGTCAGGAAACTGTCACAGGTCCACTGCTTCTCTTTCTCATCCACTCTCACACTCAGTGTCTCTTGTTTTCCACAAATTACCTCTTAAAATAGCCACAAGGAAAACGCTAATGAGCCCAGACTCCATTATGTGTGCTCTGTGTTCGGTCCTGAACAGGGAATGGGGTCACCTGGGAATCCCGGGGCTGGGCTCGTGTCCCAGAGCTGCCGGGTCAGGGCTGGGCTGGATTTTATGGGCAGAGGGATCCCTATTTGCATGTCCTCCTACTATATAGGGAGCTCTGGGGTTGGAGAGCTGCAGAGAGGGCAGTGCCTCAGTGCAGGTGCAAGTGTCCTGCGGGAGAATCATGGTCATGACAACATATCAATAACTAAATATGTATCATAGGGACGTTTGAGGTATGTTCAACTGTCCACATCTGGTAACAGGGAGACTAGCCTCTCCCTGGCTCCTCTGGGCTCCCTGCTTAATACATACCCCAGCTGTCAATCACAGAACCCAAAAGCCTGTGATTCAGTCTTGACCCCTCCTCTCTCCACCTCCCACATTCTACAGATGAACTGAACCTGACGATGTGTCTGGAATCTCTCTACCCCCTTCTTAGCTAACTGTTCCCATTCTAGGTCACACACACCCCTGACCTTGGGTCTTGGCAGGGGCTTGTCCACTGGTCTGCCAGCCTCACACCACTTCTCAGCCCTCATGGCACCTCTCGGGCACTCAACCCAGGTGACCTTCCTTTTTGAACATTACCCTCCCTCTGCCTCCACACTAGGTACACCCATCTATTTGCGGTCCAGGTTCCCTATGTGGCTCACCTGGAGTGTAACCAAGCCTCTATCACCCCCTCCTCCACCCCAGACCACTCATACACATCCACAGCTTTAATAACTATCTTCCCAGAAGGCTCCAAACACCTTTAGCTCCAGCCTCTCCTTGGAACCTCCATTCCAGGGTCCAGGAACAGCTTGGATGTCCCAAAGTCACCTCAACTCAAAATGCTCAGCTCACAGTTCACCATCCCCCTCCACGCCTCTGTGTTCCTCATCTCATCACATCTGTCCCGACATGCAGACCACGTCTGGCTTCACCCTCTCCCTTCTCTGTGTCCTATCCATCACTCTCTCAGCTGGTTCCAACTATGACACCTCACGAACATACCCAGCCACCCCAGGTGATGGTCCCCCTGGGCAGTACCACGGGGTCCTGTTCCTGAGGGGGCATCCCAAACCATGCCCCTGCTGAGCTCCAGGGCCCCACCCTCTCTGCACTGGCCTGGGAGATGTGTGATTTGAGGGTGGGAAATACCCAAGGACAGCTGGGTGTTCACGCCCACAGCTCAGGGCTGAGGTCGGCCTGGAGAGAGATTTGACGTCACCTGTGGGACAAGAGGGGCTCACCCTGGGGAGAACAGTGAAGTGAGAAAATTAGAAGAGGGGGGAGAAACCTTGGGAAGCATCCCACCAAATGTTTATCAACCATCCAGGGGAAGAGGAGGGAATATATTTATATGTGTGCACATATATATTCATGTACCATATGTATGTGTACATACGTGTATATACACAGCCAACTGAGTTCCCTAGAGAGCTCATTGATTGTTGCCAAACTCGGGAATTTATAGCCAACCTATGCCTCCACTCAGCTGTCAAGTGAGAGCAGTTCCAACGTGTATGTTGGAGGATGTTTTATGTATCAAGTAAAACAAGCTGAAGTTGTGTGAGAACCTCACGCATTCGCTGATGATGTGAGTGACTACTCAGTCAGGCCGTCGTTCTCTGAACGCCAGACGAAGTCCCTCAGTTCCTTGTGATGTGTTCACACCGTGATGGCTACAGACATTTTTTGCAAAAATAGGGATTCAATGTACATACCCTAGTATTCACCCAAGACACATTTTATTAAGTTTAATCTTTACTATTGACAATTTCTCCATCAATTTCCTAAGTCCAGAGTCAGAGGACACTGAAGAGAACACATCCAGCCCTGACTCGGTAACGTTCGCCCGTTTCTATGGCACAAGTGTTTTCATCACAGGATGTTTCAAGCTGCCAACATGGGGTCCCTCACCGCAGAGGGAGGAAGAGATGTGGGGTCACCCTGTTATATAACATCACCTGCATGCATGTACAGTAGGTACAAATCACCCCAAGAGCAGAGGCAGCACTAAATAACTACAAGAGGCAATTTTTGAGTTTCTATTACCTTATTTTTAATACAAATTATTTAATCGCAGGTTTCCATGAGTTAATTTTTAATGATGGCTGTGTTTAACACCTGGCTTGCAAAAACCCTGGAATCTCAGCCACCTGCTCCCACAAGCCAGTGCAGGCTGGCTCCAGCACAACTAGGGGAGTGGCCCCTTTCAGGGATGGGCTGACAGGGAAGGGATAACAGGAAAGAAGTAGCCAAAGAAGGAGGTTCATGCCAAGAGCAGAGCAGCGGGGCCCTGGGAGCTTCACAGAGCTGCCCTCCTGGTCCATGCTGGCGTGTGTAGGCAGAGTGGGCTCCCCCACAGGGGCACAGAGAGGCCCCGTGGGCTGTGTCTGGAGGCTGGAAACTGCCCAGGCTTCTCTCTCTCCTTCCATCCTCCCTCCTTGACCTTTTCCAGGGAGTAGAGCGGAAAGAGTGGGGCCTGGGAAAACCATCAGCTCCCCATCTGTGAAGTGGGGCAGAGTGGACAAGGGGAAGTCAGGCAGGTGCCTGGGAGGGTCCAGGCTGGGCTGGCCCATGCTGGGGAGGGTGGGTGGTCTAGCAGGACTCAGAAATGTCATTCCCTCTCCAAGTTCTGGCTTTCTGGCCCAGCCCACTGAGGTTAGGTTCCCAGAGTCCCTTCGCACAAGCAATCTGAGGGCTGGCAGAGGCAACACCAGCCACCTGCTCCCCATCTCCCCTCCCCCAGGGACCTGAAATGAACAGGGAGGAGTCAAACCCTGGGCACCCCCCTGTGTTTCCTGCAGGAGAGCAAAGCCCTCCTGGTTCCTTCTGGATCCTCCCCAGGCCTCTGGGGCAACTGCTCTGAACTGCACGGAGTGCGCCCAGAGCCTCCACCCCACCACTGCTTCCAGGTGGGGGCGCAGTGAGGGAGAGCGGCCCACCCTGCACCAAGCCCCGCCCACCCAAGGCAGCCCAGTCCCTCCCCTCACGCAGGTCTGGCAGGCTCAGCCTGGTGGGACCTTCGACACCCTGCGTCCTGCTCCCTGGACCTGGGAGAGGAGAGTGGGCGGGGCAGCTCGGGCTGAGACAGGACGGGGTCAGGCACCTCAGGGGTAACAGAGGCTTCTGCCCGACAGAGGGGACCACCGCCCTTCAACAAGGCAGACTCCCCAACATGTCCTGGGGCAGAAAAGTCAAAACCAGTCTCTGGGATAAAGGCCTTTGGAGGGAGTGCAGGAAGAAAAACCTGGGAGGTGGGTCCCCGTCATCCCAGGGTCCAAACTGAGAGCGATTTCAGTGTCCAGGGTACTACCAGCACGTGGGTAGCATTTGGGGTTGCAGCAAGCCAGAGAGGGCTGCCCTGCCCAGGGCCCCTGGGGTGGCGCAGATCTCAAAGTCCCACACTGTCCAGGTTCCCTGGGGACATGCCCTGACCTGCCTCCAGGCAGCTAAGGCCCAGGGACGCGCACTTCAGGAGGAGCCCAAGGCCCAGCCCAGGGGAGGCTCTCCTGGGCTCAGTGGCTACCAGGCAGGTTGGGGGGATGCCATCCGGCCCTGGGGTGGGAGAGCAAGCTGATATCGTCTGAAGGTGCACTGGTCCTGGTACTTCTCCTGAATCATCTCCTTTAACTGTCTCAAGTCATCTCTTCAGTTAATTCAGCAGATGGGCCCTCTGCTGGGCTTCAGCCCCACCACCAGTACTCAGAGGGCTCCTTCTCTATCCACTGTACCACACGCCCGTCACGGGGAGCACTCCAGCATGCCTCCTAGTCCCCTTGCAGGGCTCAGGGTAGGGGTCTCCTCCCTCAGGAAGGCTACCCTGACTGCCTCCTGATCAGGTGCTTTTGAACTCTGGGCTCCCACAGTGTAGTCCCTCCTCCTCCTCCTCCAATCACAGCTGTTGTCCGAGTATCACAATGGCTGTGTTAATCCTAGTTTTCCCTTCTAATCCGAGTTTCAAAAACTCCGCCATTCAAGTTTCACTTTAGTATATTTGTAAGGGAGGAAGAAAATTTCCTCTACCTTCCTAGGTTCTCTAGGTCGGTCTAATAATTAAATGTGCAGGAGACAGATTCACAAGAGAAGATAACCAAATGTATTGACATATGTGCATGTGCACCCCTCGTACATGAGAGAGACAGAAGCCCCACATGCATGAGAGGGTCAAAGACAGGGAGGGGGAAGGTGCGTGGACTGAAAGCAGTGGGAATGGGAACACGTCTTCCCACAACACACGTAACCATTTCTCTTGTGAAAGGTCATTCTGAGCAGGACGCCCTCAAAATGTAGTGAAAACGTAGTTAGAGTCAGTATGGGAATTACAGCTGTTTGAATACATATGTTAATTTCACACACCGTCCAAGTGAATAAAATAAAACCATATAGTCCTACACAGAACTCATAGAGTGTACACTCTGGAGAAGCCCCTCCCACAGGCCCAGCTCCAGATCATGGGGAGCAGGTCCCGGCGCTGCTCTCTGAAGTGCACTGTGCTTTGTGCTGAAGACACAGCTGTGCACGACTCCTCAAGTGTACCTTCGGCAAATAGACCACAGCCTTTTCTAACTCAGGGATGTTAGAGGTAAACAGTGAATCAAGAATCCAGAGAGGTTCCCGGAGGGAAACGGTGACATGAAGAGGAAACCACACAGGAAACCAGCCCAAACCTCCAACTGCACCTGCTCCTGGATGGTCCTTGTGTTCACGGAACCTGTGCGCCCCCTGGTGGTCGCAGCCTCTCCTGCAGGGAGGTTTGTGTCTGGGCTCGCACTGACTTCCCCTCACTGTGCCTGCTGCACAGTAATACACGGCCGTGTCCTCGGTGGTCACGGATCTCAGCTGCAGGGAGAACTGGTTCTTGGACGTGTCACTGGAGATGGTGGTGCGGCTCTTGAGGGAAGGGCTGTAGTAAGTGCTACTACCAGTAGCATATATGACCCCAATCCATTCCAGCCCCTTCCCTGGTTTCTGGCGGATCCAGCTCCACCAGTAGTAACTACTGCTGAGTGAGCCCCCAGAGACAGCGCAGGTGAGGGAGAGGGTCTGCGAGGGCTTCACCAGTCCTGGGCCCGACTCCTGCAGCTGCAGCTGGGACAGGACACCTGGGGACAAGGAGCATCAGGCCCTGTCAGTCATGTGCAGTCACCACCACCCCATGGACCCTCTCTGACCTCTGAGACCCTCACCTTGCGGAGCTGTCACCAGGCACAGGAGAAGACCCAGCAGTCTCATCTTCTTCTAGACCACGGCTCTGCCTTCCCCGGAGACCTCAGCCCTGTGTGAGGAGAGAGCTGTGAGCCTCCCCAGCCCAGGGGAGGATTTACCCTGGAGCTTGGGGAGAAATTTGCATGTGGGGCAGCCTGTTCCTTATAAGTGGAGGGACTGAGGTAAGGCTGCCTGGTCTGTCTGGAGCCTGTGTGGAGGCAAATGTTTTCTTGAACTCACTCACCATGTAAGTCATGGATAGGGGATAACCTTGTTCATGAGACACCCTGGAATGTGGTCCAAGTTCAGCCTCAATTTTCTGCATGAAAGAAGAAATGATGGCCTAGATAGGTAGGTCACATTTTTTACTTCCCATGCATCTTTCAAACCAATTTGAAAGGGACTAGCATTTATTAAGATATTTTCTGATTCCCAGCCCTTTAGTATATCCAGTGTTTCCAAATATTTATATTATAATATAATAAATATAATATCCACCTTCATGCAAAAAAAAAAAAAAAGGCAGGCATGCTCAATATCGTATGTATTAATGTTATTTAAATATAACATTATAGGTTTTTATTTTTTAGAAAGAGAGGAAGGGAGAGGGGAGATAGAAACTCGATGTGAGAGAGAAACATCGATTGGCTTCCTCCTGCATGCCCCCTTCTGGTGGTTGAACCCGCAACCCCCGCATGTGCCCTGACCTGGAATAGAACTGGGACATCTCAGTCTAGGGGACAATCCTCAGTTCTCTGAGCCACACCGACCAGGCTCTTGTATCTTAATTTATGACGTTCCTTTGACCTGAGAAACTACTTCCCAGGCTCAGGCAGGTGGGACATTCTTGATAACTGATGTTGGAAAGTTTGTGATTATATCTACAGCTTCCTGTGCAAACTCTTCCATTATGAAAACTTATGGTCTTTTGTAGAGACCCAGACTAGTTATATCACACATATTCATGCTTTTAAATGTAGAAAAAATATGAAATCATTGATTATGCTTGTGTACAACTCAGAATCATTCGTGTGCTGGAATGATTATGGCAGGAGATTGACCTGTTTTCTCTGTCTAGGATTATCAGTGATGTCAGGGTTCAGAGAGAGGTTAGTGAAGATATTTCCTTCACAGATTTTCTCCTAGGATGGGGAACTTCAACCCTGACAGGAATCCTCATTCCAGCCTCCCTCCCTCTACCCCTGGCGGTGGGCTCTGTGGTCAGAGGTGCTGGGCTCTCCCACAGAACATTTAATGTCCTTAATGTACAATGAACACATTCTCCCAGCAGACAGTGATTTGGAAATGTAGTCTCTCTGGGTAGCTTGTCTTTTCATTCCCTTAATGGAATCTTTGGTGGGATACATGGATTTAACTGAGCAAAATCTAATCCACCCCTATTTTCTGTACTGGTCTTGTTTTGGTGAATCACACAGACCCCCAGGACGTGCTGAGCCTCACGGTCCAGGGACATCGGCTGCAACAGCCACAGGGACAGAGAGGTTCTGGCACCAGGAGTGAGGGCTGCTGGGAAACTGCCCAGAACTGGACGGGACTTTGACCTGGGTAGGGGAGGAAGCTGGACGTGTTCTGAGTCACAAGACAGAGATGGGCCTGATGTTCATGGGTAGAGTGTTACTGGACATGTGGGTTTAAACCTCTAGTGATGACCCAGGAGGATGTGCAGGGCATGATAGACACAGCTTCTGTCATCATAGGAAACACCTGAGTGATTATGACCAGGAGTTTGTCAGAATAGAAACGTTAAAGGTTCTGCAGGCAGGGATCAAGGGGAATGAGGAACGTGTCACTGCAAAGGGGGGAAGGGGATTCCTGTTAACCACATGCACCTGCTCACAGTGTCTTGGTCTGTGAGGTAACAACTTCACAGGTCCAGGGGTTAGCACTCGGAAACCTGTGGGTCATTACTCACATGGTCACACCAGGCTTCACCAAAGCTGCACAATTCATTGGAGTTCCATTCATGAAACACCTCAACACTTAGAGGGAAGAGTGGACACCCCTCCCTGCTGGAGCCATGGTGCTGGTGTGTCTGTGTGAGGGGCCCTCATGTCATGGACCAGGACCCTGTCTCAGTCCATCGTCATCATCATCATCATCATCATCATCATCATCGTCATCATCATCATCATCACCACCATCATCACCATTATCATTTGTTTATTTATAATTCTTCTTATTATCTCTAGACATGGTTCTTGTTCACACATAATGACACCTTTTTTCATTTTTTTGTCATTTATTACATTTGCTAATTAAAATATGTAGTCAGAGTATTTTATTTTTATTTTTTTTTTTTATTGCTGAAAAAATGAGGGTTCATTCTTGCCTCTTCTTCATCTGCCCCACACTGGGATCTGATGGGAAAGGTTTGGTCCGCCCTCTATAGATGTCAATGGGGAATTGAACCACACAAACTCCTGGAATCAGAATTCCTCCCCCTCCCCAACCATCTTACCAAAATAAAAGCCCTGAGTCAATCTTTCCTTGTCTATCAAAGCTCCCCTGACTTGCTGAAGAGCCTTTCCTGTGCTTTTATGTGATTCCAACTATGTATGAGACAAACGTTCCATGTTCCCTTGTGTGTGTTTGTCCTCAACCTGGACATCTGCACAAGCTGTCGAGTGTCTCTCTGTCTCTCTTTGGTGTGAACTGTTCTCAGTGCTGTGAGCATGATGCCACGTCAATGACTGTCACCCGATGGGTCCTTCTTCTCTAGCTTTGGAGTCACACACCTCTGGTGCTCACTGTCCACACACATGTGTCCTGCTGCTGGCTGGCTGGGGCCCTGAGTGGTGGGAGCTGCACTGCACTGTTGCGTCAGCAGAGCCCCTGGTGGAATTCAGCTGATGTGGGTCAGTAGATTCCATGATTAATTGTCATTTGGTCACAAGCGTTTTTGAAAGACAGGATCTGCATTTTTCCTTGTGAGAAAATTGTCTTTCTTGACAGGAGACATTTCTTTATTTTTTTACTGCTGACACTAATACAGGGTCCCCGATTTCCCCCTACTTGGCCCACATCAACCTAGAACCTGCCAATCCTCCCCTGGCCCTACCACTCTGTCCTTGTCCATGGCTCTGCGTGTATGTTCTTTGGGTCCCCTCTTCACCTTCTTTTATCCACTCTTCCTTACCCCCACCATCTGACTTGTGTCAGTATGTTCCATGTAGCCATTTCTCTGGTTCTATTTTTTTTTTTTTTTTTTTAGTAAAAAAGCAATTTTATTCTTGATTGTTTGTCCTCAGTTCTCATTTAAGGTAATTAAAACATTAGTATAAGGTGTTTTTCCCTAATTTATATATGCTATTTTTTTTATTAAAGGAAATTTAATATTGCTATAATGCTATTATATAATAAAGAGTCCATTTTCAAATTTCACCACTTGCTTCAATAATGTATTTTACAGCAGTCTTTCCCCCTCAATCCAACATCCAACCCAGGGTTACACATTGCTTTTAGTTGTCATGTTTCTTTTTCTTTTCTTCTTCTTTTTTTAATGAGTTTATTTGAGTCAAAGGTGATGACAGTTGCCAAGAAACAAGATCTCAAATGCTCCCAGTTGTCCTGTTTCTTTTTCTTTTTTTTTTTTTTATTAATTTACTTATGTTACAGATGATTCTCCTTTTAGTTTATTTTGTTCATTAGATTCTGTATATAAAGGAGATCACAGGGTATTTGTACTTATATGACTGGCTTGTTTTGCTTAGCATAATAATGTACATGTCCATGCATATTGTTACAAAGAGTAAGAGTTTCTTCTTTTTTACAGCTACGTAGTATTCCATTATGCAAATGTACCACTGTTTTTTATTCACTCATCTACATGTGCAACTGGGCTGTTTCTAGATCTTGGATATTGTAAATAATGCTGCTATGAACAGAGGGGTGCATATATTCTTTCTGATTCGTTTTTGGGGATAATTAGGGCATATTACCAGCAGTAAGTTCACTGGGTCAAAAAGCAGTTCCATTTCTAATTTTTTGAGAAGGCTTCACACTGTTTTCCACAGTGGCTGCACCATTCTGCATTCTACCAACAGGGCACCAGGGTTCACTTTTCCCCACATCCTCACTAGCACTTGTTGTTTATTGATTTATTGATGGGAGCCATTCTGGCAGGTGTAGGTGTAGTTTGATTGGCATCTCTCTGATGATTACTGATGCTGAGCATTGTTTCCTATGTCTCCTGGCCTCTCTGCGTCCTCTTCGGAAAAGTGTCTATTCATAGCATTTGCCCATTTTTTCATTGCATTGTTTGTCTTCCTGGCGTTGAGTTGTATAAGGTTTTTCTATATTTCGGAATTTAATCCCTTATTAAACGTACCATTTGCAATTGGACAACAGACTTTTCTAACTCAGAGATTTCAGAGTAAACACTGACACAGGAATTCAGAGAGCATCCCTAAAAGAATCTGACATGAAGAGGAAACCAGCCCAAACCTCCAAATGCATCTGCTCTTGGGTGACCCTATGTTCAGGGACCCTGCGCGCCCCCTGGTGGTCGCAGCCTCTCCTGCAGGGAGATTTGTGATGGGGAATTCCCCACATCTGAGCAGACACACCTCCAGCCAGGATTGTCATTTCATTGTGTTGCGATTTCCTCATTCCGT
The DNA here is from genome assembly GCA_030848825.1 of Tadarida brasiliensis. Classification (NCBI taxonomy): domain Eukaryota; kingdom Metazoa; phylum Chordata; class Mammalia; order Chiroptera; family Molossidae; genus Tadarida; species Tadarida brasiliensis. Next base: position 247,774,171 of record CM061257.1, read on the forward strand.
TACCAGTTCAGTTCTTCTCCCCTTTTCCTGAAACAGCCACACATAATATCTACATTCAGATAAGAAAGGAATGGCTTGAAAATTAACTCAAAATTCCAGATTCAGGTTGGGTTAAACAACATTCGTGTGCACCTCAGACAGACAGATGTGCTGGCTGAATTCCAAGAGTGTGTTTGGAATGATTTCATCTCCGTCAGAATAAATTTAGTGCATGCCTTCTATTTATTAGGCACACCCACAGAGAACCTTGACCTAATATTACTTGATGATGAATCATGTATCAATATTAGAACTGCAGGCTGTATCCAAGACTTACTGTAATAATGAAAGTTTCCTTCAGAATCTGTTCCTCTCTCTGATGTCACCTCAGCCCGAGCGCAGAAGGTGCTGCAGTTACCAGAGCTCATCCCTCAGGAAGAGACCAGGGAGGAAACACAGAGGTCTGGGTGCACCACATGCCTTTGGGAGGCTTTGCACACAAAGTGGGCCCTCGTACCCTAGCAACCCCATCGCATGCAAGGGGGAGGTCTGGACGTGCTCCTCCAAGCTGGACATGTGACCCCTGTGAAGGTGGAGGGCAGGACACACCTGCAGCCTGGAAGCTGAGAAATGCTGTGACAGCTCCTTATGCCCAGCCCGCAGCCTGACCTGGTGACTCTCCCGTCTGAGCCCTCAAAGCACCAGCCTCCACAGGGAGTCAGAGCAGTCGTTATGAAGTGTCAGAACTTCACCCGTGGTTTTAAGTAAAGAAGAATGAAAACTCTATAGCTGTCTACTGCTCTCAGATATTTCATTTCTCAAGGCAGCTGCTGGTTGGACTCGGATGATTTTAAATAGTTTCCTCCCACTCTGTGCAGTGTGACCGTAACTCCCCTCCTCCCAGGCCTGTCCATGCACAGCTTCTGGAAAGACTGCAAATAGCATTTTAAATAAAACTTATTTAACCTCCCAGAAACCCCGGAACTCCTTGTGCAAAGGTCCTCCCACGAGGATGTGTGGACGGCCGTCCTCTCCCTCAGGAGCACAGCAGCCGTCTCCCTGCCACATGGGGACGGGAAGGACCGGGCGTTTAGAGACACTGACTCCACGCTGGGCTCTGCCCGCTGCGAGCAGACGTGGGAAACAGGGAACACGGTTCTCACTCACACCCACTCCTGCCACCAGACTAAGGGGGCCTGTGCAGTCACCTGCTGACCAGGGCCGTGTGGTCCCCAGTCAGTGAGTCTCTGTGGGAAAGAACGTCTGAGAAAACTGCTCGTGAACCTCACTGGGGGGAAACCCGTCAGGTCTCCCAACAGCAACACAGCAGTGAAACTCCACGGAGCCTGTCACTGGGTTTAGTTTTCCAAAAAGAAATCATACAAAGTTCCTTCCAGTGGGAAGTCTAGTCCACTAGGGTCCTTCAACTGAGGGTCCTCACGGATCCTGGGCAGCATCTCATCCTTGGAGCAGAAAGCTGAACCAAGTCCTTCCGAAAGCTGATGACCTTGGGTCAGGTTAACATTCCCCCTCTGTCCGGTCAGGATGGCAGCGTAGGTAAATGGGGTATCCCTCCTCCCACAACCACATCGAAATTACCACTAAACTACAGAACAACCCTCCTCAGAACCGCCTGACATCGAGCGGAATGGACGTCCTACAACTACGAGGTTAGAGAAGAAGCCACTGGTGGGAGGGGCTGAGGCGGAAGGGCTGGTCCCACACCCACGTGTGGTGGATAAAAATCAGGAGGGATACCTCGGATGGAAGGTCCTCCATGAGGAGTGAGGGGTCCCCGTCCCACACCAGGTGCCCATCTCAGGGTTCCAGTGCCAGGAAGAGAACCCCTGTAACTTCTGGCTGTAAAACCAGAGGGAACTGAGGCTGAGGGAGGCTGAGGCTTATGGAGCCCCAGGCAGCTCCTCTTAAAGGGCCCGCACAGGGACTATGCGGACTTGCTTCCTCTGAGCTCCAGCCTGGAGGGGAGGCCACTTGAAATGCATCAGAGATGTAGAGGAAAAAACCATTTTTTGTCATCGAGGTGAGGACTGGAGAGACAGCTTTCTCCCAGACAGACTGCTGGTGGAGGCCGCCGTTCCTGTGTGAGCCCTTCCCCGTGAGGCTGGCAGATGGGTGCCATATCTGGGACACCAGCAACCTGGCTCACACAGTTTGCTCTGCCTGGTGATTCCCTGCAGCCCTGTCCCACTTTAATTAGGGGCCCACCCAAGCTGTTTCCACTGGCTTTACCATAAGATTGGCCTGTTTTGGCTCCTGCTTCAGATTTTCCTAAATTCTCTCAAAGAAGCAGCATCTGTCAACAGAGCCCCATATCTCTTGCTAAGTGGCCCTAGGCCTGGCACTAGAAGCAGCCAGCCTTGGTTCACAGCTTGGATTTGCCTGGACACCTCCAAGCCCAGCACAAGAAGCAGCCATCTGCACATCACTTCTTAGCCTATGCCAGGTGGCCCTGGGTAGAACACAGGCACATTATACATGGGTCGTGTTTTTTTATCCAATCAGCTACCCTATGTCTTTTGATTGGAGCATTTAAGCCATTTACATTTAAGGTTGTTATTGATAGATAGTTATTAGTTGCCATTTTTATTTTATGCCTGTGTTCCCCCCACCCCCGCTCTCTGTTTCTTCTTCTTCTTACAACAGTCCCTTCAGCATTTCTTGCAGTGCTGGTTTGGTGGTGGTGAATTCCATGAGCTTTTTTTTTTTTTTTTTTTCTGTGACGCTCTTTATTTCACCTTCATTTTTTTTAAGCTGATGTAGTTCCCATTGAGCTCTTCATAATTATTATTCAGTTGCTTGTAGTTCTCACTAAATTGTTTGAGCACCCTTAAAATCATTGCTTTGAATTCTTTATCTGACAAGTTGCTTTCATTTTCTGTAGTTCCTTTTCTGGTGATTCCTCTTTTCTTTCATTTAGGTGTTCATTTGTCTCACCATTTTCGCAGGCTGGTAGTTCTGGGCCTGGTGAGGGATGTTGTAGGCAGGTCAGTGTGTATCACATAAGGCTGCTGTGCCTCCCATACTGTTCTGGTGTGTGGCGCCTCTTGCCTGTTGTGGGTCCTGGAGGACTGACCACTGGCAGCTCGTACTGGTCTGTTGTGCAGGTCTCAGCTCCCCAGGCTTGCTGCTGCTGGGGCTGGGGCACCGCTCCTGATCAGCCTCTGCTGACGCCGCTGGGCATGGGTCTCAGCTGGCGGTCTGTGCTGCTGCTGCCTGGGGTGGGCGTCTGCTCCCAAGCCTCCACTGCTGTTGGGGGTGGGGCTCCCCTCCGCCCAGTCACTGCTGCTCTGGGGGTGGTGCTCGGCTCCGCGGGCTGCGGCGACTGCAGCAGGCACCTCGATAGCGCCGCTGCTGTGCGCTGTCCGTGTAGACACGGTGGGTCCGCTGGTCCCGCGCTGCCAGGCGCTCAGGTGCGCTCAGGTCGCTCGGCCCTCGCCGCTCCCCGCTTCCTCCACCCAAAGAAGACCAGGGATCATCAAAATCTCAACAATAAAGATAAGTTTTTAAAAAAAAGGAGTCCATCTAAGATGTTGGACCAAGACAACAGTCTAATGTCATCACCATCATCATCACAATCATCATGACTACTTACTTAGAACAGTTCTTCTCATTTTTTGTAGATCTGGTTGATGTCCACTCGTATCATCAAACTTTATCTCATATTTTGCTCATTTGGTGTGGTTGTTAAGTAACTAGGTAGCCAAACTCCATTTTATTTTATATTCCCTGACAAATAAAGGCTCATTGCTGCTTTTCTCCATCTGTCCCACCCTGGAATCTGATAGAAGTGTTGAGTCTCCCCTTTAGACATCATTGGGAGATTGAACAACAAAACCCCTGAAAACACAATTCCTCCCCCTCCCCCACAATCTCACCAAAATAAAAGTGCTGACCCAGTTTATTTCCAGGGTTAATCAAAGCATGTCTGACATGCTGAAGGGCCTTTCCTGTGCTTCGCAGGGATTTCAACTCTATACATAATAAATGTTTAATGTCCCCTTGAATGTGTGTTTGTTGTCTGCCAGGACATCAGTACCAGGCTGTCCTGGGTCTCATTCTGATAGGCATTACCTGCTCTCGGTGCTGGGAGCATGAAACCAAGTCAATGACTGTCACCACAGGGGGCTTTTATTTCAAGCTTTGGGGTCACACACCTCTGGTGCCCACTGTCCAGCAGACAGGTGTCCTCCTGCTGGCTGGTTGGGACCCTCAGTGCATGGAGCTGAGCTGCACTGTTGAGTCAGCAGAGCCTCTGGTTAGACTGAGGGGATGTGGGTCAGAAGACTTGGTGATAAATTGTCTTTTGGGCACAAGGCCGTGTGAGAGAATCACTGCCTTTTGTCCATGTGAAAAAGATGTCTCACTTTACAATAGACTTTTCTAATTCAGAGAACCCAGAGCTAAGCACAGAATCAGGAACCCAGAGAGGTTCCCTGAGGGAAACTGTGACATGAAGAGGAAACCACACAGGAAACCAGCCCAAACCTCCAACTGCACCTGCTCCTGGATGGTCCTTGTGTTCAGGACCCTGAGCGCCCCCTGGTGGTATCAGCCTCTCCTGCAGGGAGGTTTATGTCTGGGCTCACACTGACCTCCCCTCACTGTGTGCTGTACAGTAATACACGGCCGTGTCCTCGGCTCTCAGGCTGTTCATTTGCAGATACAGCGTGTTCTTGGAGTTGTCTCTGGAGATGGTGAATCGGCCCTTCACAGTGGCGGCATAGTATGTGCTACCTCCACCAGCATTAATTTGACTCACCCACTCCAGCCCCTTCCCTGGAGCCTGGCGGACCCAGTTCATGCCGTAGTCACTGAAGGTGAATCCAGAGGCTGCACAGGAGAGTCTCAGAGACCCCCCAGGCTGCACCACGCCTCCCCCAGACTCCACCAGCTGCACCTCACACTGGACACCTGCAAACACAAAGACGTCCTGGTCAGGACACTGTCACACGTCCACTGTTTCTCTCTCTCACGCTCAGTGTCTCTTGTTCTCCATCAATTACCTCTTAAAATAGCAACAAGGAAAACCCAGCTGAGCCCTAACTCCATGGTGAGTGCTCTGTGTTCAGTCCTGATCAGGGAATGGGGACACCTGGGAATCCTGGGCTGGGCTCCTGTCCCAGAGCTGCAGGGTCAGGGCTGGGCTGCTTTTAATGAGCTGATGGAGCCCTATTTGCATGTCCTCCTACTATATAGGGAGCTCTGGGGTTGGAGACCTGCAGAGAGGGCAGTGCCTCAGTGCAGGTTTGCGTGTCCTGGGGGAGAATCATGGTCATGATTACATTTCAATAACTGAAAAAGAATCATGAGGAGGTTGGGGTATGTCCTGTGTCCACATCTAGTAGCAGTGAGACTAGCATCTGGTCTGTGCTCCTCCCCACTGGGTCCCTCAAATCCCCTGAACCAACTCCAGGACAGAGCTGGACATGCTCATGACGGTGCAGGTCATTGTAGGTAATGAGAGCCTGAATCAACACCTGTATTCTGTTGCTATCCACACGTCAGGGCTGGAGGCACCCAGACTTGTGGAAAGAGACCACAAGTTGCAGAGTTTGCAAGTGTGGACGCCGTGGACACTGTTTGTTGGTGTCGTTGGCCCTGAGTGTCTCTGGCTTCCTGACCTTCAAGGAGGCAAAGAAATGAGGGTGCTGAGAAAATGCTGTTCTATCCCTGGGACTCAGAGACCCTGAGAATTTAGGGAGAGATTCATGGAGCTTATGCAGAGGCTGTGGGATTCCAACAAACAGAAGTCCATTCAGAGAGAGTCTCTCTGCATAGACAGTAATAAAAACCTTGAAGAATGTGATATAATAGAACAATTAGTGAAATAAATGTAAGTCAGAATACCTGTGATCAGTGAGAATGCTTTTATTTAAGGTCGATCACTCATCTATGAAACACAGACCTTGGCAGTTTAAATTCACAGTCAAGGTCACAGTGATATGGGTTGAATTGATCAGAGGGCCTGGTCTTTGTCAAGTGAGTTATTACAGCTGAGAGAGTTTATTGTAAAAAAAAAAAAAAAAAAAAGGACAGCTCTGTGTTTCCACAGCGTTTAGATAACAGTGTCCTGTGTCCTCATGCAATAAACTGGGAATATCCAAACACTATGTAGCATAGACAACTAGACTGGCCCCTAAGAAATTATATCATGTAGACGTCAGGCAGACGAGGAAGGAACCTCAAAGGACGTGAGGAAGGTGCTGAGCAGAGATGACAGAGACAGGATCCCAGAGGGTATTTCACGAGGATGAAAGTGACCAGGTGGAGGAAGGAGCAGAGAGGTCGTGAGAGGGACACATGAGGAGATGAACTGGAGCTGATGTCCGGGAAAGTGAATGTCCCAGTGAGAGCCCTGCATGGAGCTGTGTGTGCAGGACTCACATGGGACAGTGAGAGAGCGAGGCCCTGGCGAGTGTGGGGACCTGGGAGATGGACTCTCAGAGTGTCTAGACGGTGACACCTGGGTGGACGGAGGTGGGTTTAAACCACGTTCTCCAGGGCAGGTGCTCAGATGACCACCACTCAGGGGATGCTGGGAGCAGGACTGTGGGGTGATGATGCCCCCTAGTGGTGACTCTGAGCCATGCAGGCTGCAGGACCCTAGGGACTGAACCAGCTGTCTCTCTACCAAAGACCAGGGCAGGGAAGAGCTCACCTTTAAGGTGAGGCGCTTCCTCTCTAAACAGGAGAGAGACACAAGGATTTGCACCATGAGGGTATTTTGTATCATTGCAACCTCCTTATCAGTGATGCACATGAGAGTGTCTCTAGTAAATTTGGTACTTTTAACATTTTTATAGAAACAACTGGAATGATAATTTTAGAAACTGTGAGTGAGTTAAAAGAAGCAGCGGAACATACTGTTTTTAAATAAGCGCAGCTCTGGCTGGGTTGTTAGCTGGTTGAATCGTCATCCTGTACACTGAAAGGTTGTGGGTTCAGGGCTCGGTCAGGACACACACCTGTGTCATGGTGGTGATCCAGGTCGGAAAGCGTTCGAGTGGCAACCAGCTGATGATTCTCTCTCTTTACTTCTCTCTCCAGTCCATTGCTAAAATCAATAAAAATATGGTCAGTGAGGAAGCAATAAATGAATACATAAAAAATAAGTGCAGGTGGTGTACTATTTATTCAGTGAGACATTCTATGCCACACACACACACACACACACACACACTCACACACTGGGATGATTTTCATTGTGATGACCCCAAACTTCCCTTCTCCCCTGTACCTAGCACAGGGGCTCTACCCCACACTGACCATCATTTAGCCTGTTTCCTTCCTTCACAAAGAGAACAGACCCAACATGACTGACGTGCAGACAGGGCTGGGCCTGCACCTGTGGTTCCTGTTCTCCCAGCACCTGGATCCTGCAGATGCCGTGGTGAGAGGGTCCTGGCTCGTCCTGGGGAGGGTCAGACCCAGGACCCCTGTCCAGTCAGTGCAGCCAACACTGACCGACATGTGGGGAGCGTCTCACTGACCCCCAGCTCAGCAGTGCCCATTCTCAGAGCGCACAGCCAGGATCCCTGAGGGGAGGACCACGGGGGACACAGGACATGTGTCTCCTGAGCAGCAGATGCAGGAGTTGATGTAGCCACGGTGTGCCCAGAGAGAGGGCCTGTGTGGTCAGACATTAATTAATTACAAGGACGAAATATGACGCACAGCACAATGGAGCCCAGCACGTGTAGCTACTGCCCTTCTAGCAGGTGTGGGTGCACCAGGAACTGTGGGGATCAGCAAGAAGAAGACAAGGTCCTAAGGGTCAGGCTCTCAGGAGGCATTCACGTGGAGCTCAGGCATTGGGATTGTCAAACAGTGAATTTAAACCTCTCTGATTACTCTGTGAAAACCTTAAAGGAATGAGAGGCAGACCTCAGGGTCATGAACCAACTGCAGCTGAGAGGTGGAAACTCAGAGAATCCAGGGAGATGGAGACACTGACACCACACAGACCCAGAGATGAACAGGCGTTGAACAGGTTCCTGAGGAGACCTGGTCGTCAGGACCTGCACGTCCAACCCACAGGAATCTCCTCACAGCTGCAGGACGGCTGTTCTAGGAGGAAACACACTGAAGGAGAACAGACCAGTGTTGGTGAGCGTGGGGAGAGAGGGACCCTTGCACTCTCTCGGTGGGAAGGTGAGATCCTGCAGCCACATGGAAACAGCGTGTTGGTTCCTCCAAAATGAGAGTAGAAACCCTGTGTGATTGAGCAGTGAGCACCCAGGTGTTCATGGAATAATAAACCCAGGACTCTGGAGAGGTGTTGCACGGCCCTGTTCATTGCAGCCATGTTCAGTGTAGTGAGATGTGGAAACATCTCTGTCCATCAGTGGGTGAGTGGACAAACATGTGTGATATTCTCATGACAGAATATTACTCAGCCTGAAATCACAGGGAAACCCTGTACAACCCCAGCCTGGATGACAGTAGAGGACACTGTGCTCTGTGAAATAAAGCCGTCAGGGAAGGCAGACAGTGTCTGATTCCACCCACACTGGGGACTGAATTAGGTTTCCTTCCAGCAGAGTGTGGAGGAGCCCAGGCCTGGGTGTGGTGGAGGCTCTGGCAGGAGACGGGATCGTGGAGGGTCGGCTGCCCTGGAGTCCTGCGCTGACGGAGAACAAAGACGGAGGCAGCTGGAGGAGACACTGTGTCAGGACACAGTCAGCCCTGGTCCTGGGCCCTGTGCATCCACAGGAGCCTGGGTGTGTCTGCTCAGTGTGTGGAGCCGTCCACCCTCAGGGCCTGTGGACAATGAGGGGACATTCAGTCCCCACGGGGTGGAGCTTTCCCCTGGGAATGGGGAGAAGGAGACAGAGCCCAGCAAAGCCCTGTGGTCCTAGGGGGCTGTGTGCACACCCAGGACACGCCCCTGTGTGACCTCTGAGACTGGACCCTCCACTCTGAGTCATCACTGAGATCCTCCTGTGCTGAGGTGTGTATCAGCTGATGGTTATTTTCAGTGCTGAGTAGTATTTCACTGAAGGATGTTCCCTAGTATGTTCAGTTTAAAATTAGAGGGTCTTTTGTTTTGTTTGTAGTTGCTAACTCAAATAAAGTTTCTATTAATATTTTCACATGTATACAAATATAAATATATATTACTCTTTCTGTGAGGATATATTTTTTGAGTTTAGAAAGAGGAGAGGAAGAGAGGAAGAGGGAGAGTGAGAGAGAGACCCTTCTCTGAAAATCACAAAATAAAGGACATTCATTCTCTGTATCATATGTTTATTTATGTTGTTATGGTGATCCAGGGAACTAAACCCGAAGAAGAGGTTAATGGGAGATCCTCGATTATTTTCTTCATTTTGTTTGGTTTGGTTAAAATGATACTCATTATAAGTTTTGAGTAATACAATATGATATGCCATTTTTTAAGATATAGCTAGATCAATTTTTTTTTTTTTTTACAATTCTTACCAAACACCTTTCAGCAGTTAAGCAGGCTCAGGCCTGGTTAGTACTTGGATGGGAGACCCTTGATTCTTGATGCTGAAAATTGGTAATTCGGTCTTAGAGTCCCTCCTCAGACCCTTCCCTTGTGTGAGCTCATGGCCTATTGCAGAGACCTCTATCTAATTGTATCAGACATAATCGCGTTTAGAAAGCGTGATTATATATTAGTACAATTCAGACACTTTTATATGTTGAAGTAATAATGGCAGCAGATTAACTGATCTGATTTCTCAGCCCAGTGTTATCAGTGATGCTGTGGTTAAGGGGAGGGGGTGAAGATATTCCCAGCACAGGTTTCCTGTAGGAAAGGGAAGTTTCTGATGGGAACTCCTCACTCTCACCCCTCCCTCTGCCCCTGGGGATGGTCACTGCTCAGAGGTGCTGGGCCCTCACACTGACCATGTAACATCACTAACGTATAATGCACACGTTCTTCCATCAGACATATGGCTTGGAAACATATTGTCTCTTTGTTGGCTCGTCTCTCTTTTTAAATATATTTTTATTGATATTTTAGAGAGAGAGGGAGGGAAAGAGAGACCGAAACATCGATGTGTGGGAGAGACTTTGATCGATGCCTCCTGTAAGCCCCCTACTGGGGATCAAGCCCACAACCCAGTCGTGTGCCCTGACCAGATGTAGAATTTGTTATCATGCACATTTTCCAGAATCTGAGTCTTTCATTTGGAAAATTAGGAAATGCGATAAGGAAACATCAAGGTTTCTTTTTTGTAGAAGTTATGCCAGTACGAAGAGTATAACACCACTAAGAGACACACATAAACTTACACGTGCACTAATGGACACAGCACACATGGTAACATGCCCACTGATACATGTATGGCACACACAGGTAGAACACATGCAGTCACCTCCACACAGAGGAAATCCCTGGAGTCACGATTCCACTGTGTAAGGAAAGTTGGGGTGAGCACGATCACTGGCCCTCATGCACCCCGCCCTCTGCAGCCCCTCTCTGGGGCTTCACCAGTCCTGAGCTGGCCTCGTGCAGCACACCTGGGACAGGACACCAGGGCACATGGGGACACTGTGAGTAAGGGAGCCTCACCTGTCAGCCTCTTGACATACATTGTCTGAGATGCTCAGAAGTCAGTCTGCATCAAGGGCAAGGTCCCCAAGGACATTGTGTCCATGACACATTCTTGTCCCCGGGATGACACCCAGCTCCCTGGAGGGAAACAGGCTTCCTATGGGCTGGGCTTTCCCTGGAGCCTGCGGGAAGGTCCTTGATCTGTGAACTGAGGGAGACTCGGACCAGAGATGAAAACACACATGAGGACACACGTTGCACACACACTCACAATCACAGGTGTGAACACATTACAATGCATGCACATATATGCACATGCTCACACACTCACACACACGACTTCCAGTTGGAAGGACGGACGCCTGTCCCCAGGTCCCTGAGGTGCCGTCGAGGCCCCGATCCTCAGGGTGCTGTGGGGGCTGAACACTGACCCTCAGGAGCAGCTGCACTCTGAGTGCTGGGCCCTGTGGGTGTTCTCTGATACGACAGGACTTTGCAGACAGGATGAAGTTTGGGATGATTGAGCTAAGGGTGTCGACTTGGAGAGATTAATCCGAGTCATGTGGTTGGGACATAAATGCAATAACGTGTCCTTTTGAGAGAGAAATAGGAGCAAATCAGACTAAAATTATTGTGATCACTGAAACCAGATGCGGGGTGGGTTTGCACATCCACCCGAGTCCATGAAGACCTAGAGGACCAAGTGTGGTGTGGAGGAGGGAGAGCTGGAGGGTAGAGGTCCTGGGAGATGATCCTGATCATCATGGGCCAGGTGTGCCTGTCAGAAGGAAGGAAACATGGGGACAGGTGGACCTGAGGGGACAGAGACTGAGCTCAGCACACAGGAGCCTGGACAGTGCTTGGGTCACTCGTGGGGAATGTTCCCATCGAGAGGAAGACAGCACGTAGGATGGTCTCTTTGTTGAGAAAGGAACATGGAAAATACAAAGACTTGGTGAAGGAGAGGTCGGCAGTCACTGTTGAAATGTCATCTGCAAACAGACAATATTCTTCCTTCATTTGTTGTCTTCACGGAGAATATGTGAAGTTAGAGCCAAAAACGAGGAAGAAGTATCCCTGGATGCAGCTGAGAGCTGAGAGGAAATCCCTGCTCCCAACAGGAAGCTCCTCCTTCCCCCTCACTCTGCACCTGCTCCTGGGCTGTTCTCTGTGGTTGGTGGGTCCTGAGCGCCCCCTGGTGTCCTGAGCACCCCCTACAGTCCCGCCCTCCTGTCTCCCTCAGGAGGTTTGTGTCTGGGCTCACACTGACTTCCCCTCACTGTGTCTCGCACAGTAATACACGGCCGTGTCCTCGGCGGTCACAGAGCTCAGCTGCAGGGAAAACTGGTTCTTGGAGGTGTCAGCAGTGATGGAGATGCGGCCCTGGAAGGCTGGGTTATACCTTGTGCTCCCAGTCCAGTACCCCATCCACTCCAGCCCCTTCCCTGGTTTCTGGCGGATCCAGCTCCAGTAGTAACTGCTAGTGAGTGAGCCCCCAGAGACAGCGCAGGTGAGGGAGAGGGTCTGCGAGGGCTTCACCAGTCCTGGGCCAAACTCCTGCAGCTACACCTGGGACAGGACACCTGGGGACAACGAGCATAAGGCCCTGTCAGTCACGTGCAGCCACAACCATCCCACAGACCCCAGTCTGACCTGTGAGACCCTCACCTTGGGGGGCTGTCACCAGGCACAGGAGATGACCCAGCAGTCTCATCTTCTTCTAGACCACGGCTCTGCCTTCCCCAGAGACCTCAGCCCTGTGTGAGGAGAGAGCTGTGAGCCTCCCCAGCCCAGGGGAGGATTTACCTTGGAGCTTGGGGATAAATTTGCATGTGGGGCAGCCTGTTCCTTATAAGTGCAGGACTGTGGTCAGGGTGCTCTGGTCTTTCTGTGGCCCCTGTGGGGGCGTCTGTTCCCTTGAACTCGCTCTGCATGTAAGTCAGGGATAGAGGATCACCTGGTGTGTGAGACACATTGGAATGTGGTCAATGTTCGGCCTCACCTTTCTCAGGGTAAGAAAACATGAGGGACTAGTTTGGTCGGTTACCCTTTTCACTTCCCATGCATCTTTCAATCTGATTTAAAGGTGACAAGTATTTGTTCAGATAATTTCTGAATCCCAATACTCTAGTATATCCACTATTTCCAATTTTTTCTATAATAATTTCAAAGAAATAATGTCTAGCTTTGTGCAAAAATGAAAATAAACGACATCCATGCTCAAAATCTTATAACTCATTTTATTTAAATATATTTTTATTGACTTCAATTTTAGAGAGAAAGGAAGGTCAGGGGAGAAGGAAACATCCATGTGAGAGAGACACATCTATCTGCTGCCTCCTGCACGCCCCCTCCTGGGGACGAAGCCCACAACCCAGCCATGTGCCCTGACCAGGAATCAAACCTGGTCCTTTCAGACCATGGGACAATGCTCAGTTCCCTGAGCCACACCAGCCAGGCACTAATATCTTAATTTACGATGTTACTTTGATCTGAGAAACTACGCCCCAAGCAAAGGCAGGAGAGACATTCTTAATTATTGTTGTTGGAAAATTTGTAATTGTGTCTACAGCTTCCTGTGCAAACTCTTCCATTATGCACCCCATGGCCTATGGCAGAGACCCCAAACTAGTCACATCAGACAGAATCATGCTACTACATGGAGAAGAGATATGAAATGTGAGCAGATTATGCGTGTGTACAACTCAGAATCATTCATATTGTGAAATGATTATGGTAGAAGGTTGACCTGTTTTCTCTGCCTAGTGTTCTCAATGATGTCGGGGTCAGAGGGAGGTTAGTGAACAGAACTCCTACCATAGATTTCCTCACAGGAAAGGAAGCGTCAACGCTGACAGGGCTCCTCAGTCCAGCCTCCCTCCCTCTGCCCCTGGGGATCGTCATTGTGGTCAGTGTTACCGAGCTCTCCCACACGACATATAATGTCCTTAATATACAATGAACACATTCTCCCAGCAGACAAGTGATTTGGGAACTTATTGTCTCTTTGTAGGCTGTTCATTTCTTTCTCTTAATGGAATGTTTGTTGGGAAAATATTTTTAATTATCACACTGTTCAATTCATCACTATATGATTTAAAGGGACCTGTTCTTGATGATTTATATCACACCTCACCAGAAATGTATCACTCTCCATTGCCCATGGGAGGGGAAACCCAGATATGAACAGAGTGGGCACTAAACCCAATGGAGAAATGATGGCTGGTGTCCATGTGATCATTGAAATCTGTCTTCTGTGTCCTCTGACCACGACACCAACCTTCCATGGCATGAAGTCCTGATTCGTTGCAAAGATTAATTCACTTAATTGGACTTTAAACTGTGGATTTCCAAACCTTATGTAACATAGAAAATTAGACTAACCCCTGAGAAATTATGTCATGTAGACGGCAGGCAGACGTGGAAGGAACCTCAAAGGACGTGAGAAAGGTGCTGAGCCAAAATGACAGAGAAAGGATCCCAGAGGGTATTTCACGAGGATGAAAGTGACCAGGAGGAGGAAGGTGCAGAGAGGTCGTGAGAGGAAGACATGAGGAGATGACCTGGAGCTGATGTCCAGGAAAGTGAATGTCACAGTGAGAGCCCTGCATGGAGCTGTGTGTGCAGGACTCACGTGGGACAGTGAGAGAGCGAGGCCCTGGCGAGTGTGGGGACCTGGAGTGAGCTCAGACCCAGGGCGTGTGGACACGCTGACTCTCCCTCTGTGGAAACTGCCTCACAGTCACAGGGTGGAGAGGATGCCCGGGGTGCTGAGTCTCTCAAGGAGACAATTGGGTCCCATGGGAACCTAGTGAGATAATGGTCCCTGAGCCTGGACACGACTCCTCTGGGAAAGAGAATGTTGTCGACACCATTGTCGTCCTCAGAGAGATGAGGGAACACAGAGGCTAGGACAAGGAGGAGGGTCCCTGGGACCCTAAACCGCAGGAAGAGCGGGAGCGCCCTGAGCACCACAGAGAGCTGTTCTCAGCCCCTCCCTGCGCGGTTCCTGCGGGATGTTCCTGGGTCGGTGTGTCCCGAGCGCTCCCTGCTGGTCCTGAGGGGTCTGCGGGGTCCAGAGCGCCCCCTCGTGTCTTGACCCCTCCTGGTGGACCTGAGGGTCTCCTGCAGCTCAGCCCTTCCTGTCTCCCTGCAGGGACTTTGTGTCTGGATCATAGAGACGTCCTAGTCAGGAATGTGTCAAATATCCAGTGTTTATCTCACTCACATTCATTCACATACCCTGTGTCTCTAGTTCTCCATAAATTACCTCTTAAAATAGCAACACGGAAAACCCAGCTGAGCCCAAACTCCATGGTGAGTTCTCTGTGTTCAGTCCTGATCAGGGAAGGAGAACATCTGAGAACCTGGAGGTGGGCTCCTGTCCCAGAGCTGCAGGGTCAGGGCTGGGCTGGTTTTCATGAGCTGAGGGACCCTATGTGCTTGTCCTCCTACTATAGAGGGAGCTCTGGACGCTGGCACAAAGGACACAGTTTCAGAGTGTGGTGTGTCCAGGGTCATATGTCTGAGTAGAATTAGCCCTGGTATCGGGGCCCTTGCTCCTCCCAACTTGACCCAAATGATTCTCTGAATGACCTGCAGACAGGGGACATGCCCAGTGAGGGTTTCAGTGCTACCTGGGTGGACACTTGACCATGGTAAATGTGATCATGGTACATTACAGCAAGAAAAACTAAAGTAGTAGGAAACTAAAGCAAAGGGTGAAGTTTATTTTATTTAATTTTATTTTATTATTTTATTTTTGTTACCAAATTTGCTGTTTATTAATCTATTGGCCAGTAGTCTGGCCCCCAGGAGGGTGAATAATTGCTGTCTTGGAGAGGTGTGAGCGATGATCTGGCTTAGCACCTTTGGGAGAAGATGAAGTTGAAGGTGAGACGATCACATTGTCTTCATTTTCTTTGAAATACTGTAGAAGGGAGCAGGAAATGTTGGGCGCTTTGTGGCAAGCTTGGAGGCAGTAAGAGCGGCAGGTGGCCGCTGGCCACATATTTGGGGTAACAGCGCTGTTTCATTCACACCTGGGGAGCTCCACGCTCCCTTCCCGACACATGGCCTGGAAGGAGTGCACTGAGGTCACCGCACTGTATCCCGATTACACACACATTCAATGGGAGTCCCTGTTTCTGCATAATAGGTTTCTCATCTTTCCCTTTCAACTGTATGTTTTTTTCCCTCATGTTTTTTCATATATTACACGTGGTTCTATGCGTCTCGGATTTCTGACCAAGGGTGCATTTTTAAGTATCATGTCTTCAATGGCGACCTGTATGAACCCAGGAAGGTGATCCACCATCACACCCAGAGGGAGAGTAACGTGAGGTCATTTCATGTTCAGGAGATGGAAGTTCCTCTGACACTGTTTCCCCTGCACAGTGTTCAGAGGACAAACTGAGAACAGAGTGTGACCCTAGATCCCGTGGACCAATGTGGGGACAGTGGGCATCTATGTGGGTCACTGGGAAGCAGAAGCATGAACTGCAGAGAAGCAGACAGGGCTTCCGGGTCCGAGTCCTTCAGGGAGTTTGGAGCTGGATGTGCAGCAGGTGCACGGCCTCCTCTGTGGGGTTTGTTCTCTAGACTCTGCTGGACCAGGTTCAGTCACTGGGGATGGAGAAGAACCTCAGTCATGACCAGGTGAGTTTAGGTAAAGTTGAAGGTAGAGGTTTGTGAGTAATTAATTTAGGTCATAAAAATGTTGTTATTAGAAACCTGCTGTCTGCATGTGCGTCTTATAAACACTGTCACCAAGTCTGTACCCGATGGGAGGCAACTGGGACAGAGACCTGACTCAGAGCATCATTGGGGAAATGCTACCTGGGTGCATGAATGGGGGATTGACCAAGACTGAGGACACCTTCCAGGGTGCTTGTTCCATCAGGTTCTGACTTTCCTTGTTGTTCAGCCAGTTCACGTTTTCTTCCCTCTGAAATGGACACACATATTTACTCGAGTCGCGAAGACAGTTTGTTGAGAGTGTGCAGGAGCACAAGTCATGTGTGTGTTGATTTGGTACCTTACGTCTTTCCAAATTTCACTTTCTAGTTCTATCAGTTTTATTGAGAAGTTTTTAGGGTTTTCTACATACAAGGTTTTGTCATATGTATAGAGATAAGGAGAAACATTTTAGTGTGTTTCTTTCTGGTTTCGGTATTTTAAAATATTTATTCTTGCCTAATTATTCTGACAAAAATGTCCCGTTCAGTTGACTAGAGCAGTCACGGGGTGCCCGTGGGGGTCCTGATGTTAGAAGAGCAGCTTTGACATTGTCTCTGTGCAGCATGATGTCCCTTGTTGGCTCCTCAAATGGGCCTTTGCTAGCTTGATGCCCATCTCTTCTATACATAATTGTTAAAGAACTGTAATCATGAAGCCGTTTTCAATGTTTAAATGATTCTTGCTGCATCTGTTTATATGATGGTATCATTTATTCTTCATTCTGTGACTGAGTGCAGCACAGTGATTGCTTACAAACATTGACCCGTCCTTGCATCTAGGACTGCATCCCACTGGATCAGGGTAAATGATCCTGTCAATGTGCTGTTAGTTTCCTAGAACATTGTGAGGATGTTTGCATGTGTGTTCATCAGGGATATTGATTTGTCATTTTTTTATGTTCTTATAAAGACGCCCGGTGCCCCGTGGCCTCGCCTGTCATGCTCAGAGGTGAGGAGCCCAAGGCGCTGAGCCGGCCCCAGCGTGGGCTCCACCGCGCACGCGCCAGCCGCTGGCGGGAACCTCAGAGCTGAAAGGAGCCGCTCTGAGGAGAACGTCCCGCCTACCGCAGGCCCTTTCGCAAAGGCCGACGGGATAGCAGTTCCCCTGGAGCCGAACAGCAGGGATCTGGCCTGCTCCGAAACTACATATCCCAGGAGGCACTGCGCAGGGTAGACCGTGAGCCTCAGCGGTTGCGCTCCAGGGCGCGAGTTCTTTGCCTGGAACCGATGAGCCATTGTGGGGACAGAAGGCAGAGCGATGTGAGGATTCAGCTGGCCAATGGGGAGCGCGGAAGGGGCGAGGTGGGCAGGCCGCGTGGTTTCCTTGGATACGGTGGACAGGACTCTGTGGGAGAGGGTGGGGCTTTAGCGTGAGACCCTGGAAGTCCTGACTGACAGGAACTTAGGAGCTCAGGTAAGTGTCAGAGCCGAGGGCGGGAGGGAGACCCTGTGGGTGTCAAGGTGAGGACGACGTGCAGACTCGGGGCCCTCAGGGTGGTGAGGTCCGAACTTCACGGCCAGGACGGGGTGCCCTGGGATGGGGCCCTGCACGGGGATGAAAGCCAGACGGGGACCCTGTGCGGGACTCGCTCTGCCCGGACGTGAGGACGAGAGCAGGTCCCGCCCCGTCCGGGCCGCGCGTGACCGAGGCCGCGCATCGGACGCGGTGTCTCAGTGTGGGCTCCGCACCTGCGGTCGGTGACACCCTCCGTGACGACCCCGAAGGGCTGTGAGGGTCCAGTGAGACCGTGGACGGAACCGAGCACAGGCCGCAGAACCGCAGGGCAAAGGCTGTGTTTCTATTTCAGGGGTGACCCTGAACCCCAGTCACCCAGACAAACCCGAGGGACCAGGACGTGTAAAGATAATTCCTTCATAGATTTTCTCTTAGGAAAGGAGACTTCAAACCTGAGTTCAAACCTCACCCACAGACTCCGTCTCCCCTGGGGGTGGTCACTGCGGTCAGAGGTGCTGGGCTCTCCCTCAGAACACACAGCGTCCTCAGTGTATAGGTAGCACATTCTCCCATCAGAGCCCTTATTCAGACATGGATTCTCTGTGGAGGCCTGTCATTTAATTTCCTAAATCCAATCTTTGGTGGGAGCAATGTATTTAATTTAGTAAAGGCTACTTCACCTCTGTTTTCTGTGCTGGGGCCTGTTTTGGTGAATCACACAGACCCCAGGACGTGCTGAGCCTCACGGTACAGGGGCATCGGCTGCAGCAGCCACAGGGACAGAGAGGTTCTGGCACCAGGAGTGAGGGCTGCTGGGAAACTGCCCAGAACTGGACGGGACTTGGACCTGGGTGAGGGGAGGAAGCTGGACGTGTTCTGAGTCACAGGACAGAGATGTGCCTGATGTTCATGGGCAGAGTGTTACTGGACATGTGGGTTTAAACCTCTTCCCGTGACGACCCAGGAGGACGTGCAGGGCATGACAGACACAGCTTCTGTCATCGTAGGAAACGCCTGAGTGATTATGACCAGGAGTTTGTCAGAATAGAAACGTTAAATATTCTGCTTGCAGCGATCAAGGGAAATAAAGAATGTGTTATTGCAAAGGGGTGAAGGGGATTCCTGTTACCCACATGCACCTGCTCACAGTGTCTCTGTCTGTGAGGTAACAACTTCACAGGTCCAGGGGTTAGCACTTGGACACCTGTGTGGTCATTACTCACCTGGTCACACCATGCTCCACCCAAGCTGCACATTCACTGGAGTTCCATTCATGAAATCCTTCAACACTTAGAGGGAAGAGTGGACACCCTCCCTGCAGGAGCCATGGTGCTGGTATGTCTGTGTGAGGGGCCCTCATGTGACTGACCCAGACACTGTCTCAGTCCATCTTCATCACCATCATTATCATCATCATCACAGGACATCCCCTCCTCATTTCTTCTGTCCACGGACCCCGCGCTGTGCTCCTTGGCTGTGAATCCCCCGGGGTCTCTGCTGCACCACAGGGGAGCCCTGTGTCCCTCTCCTGTGGTGATGCCCCCACTGCAAGGGCCTTGAACAAAATCTTCCTTTCAAATTTATAGACTAGAAACTTGTTCAGTAACAGAGAGAAAACAACTGGAAGAGGCTTTAAGTTGGTCAGAAGGTTGAGGTTTATTTTTAAGCTGAAAGATGATTTAGAATCAATAATCTACAGTCAGGAAACAGGCTGAGGAATGCACGGTATTCCACCACGAGCACCTTACAGCAGAAGGAAGGGGGTCCGAGAGCAGAGCACCACACCCAGGGGTTGGGGTCTGAGCCTCAGAAGGTTGTTCCTGGCCTTGTGCTCATGGAGGTCGCTGAGATGGATGTAACAATTTTTCCCCGGTGGAGATTTCTTTCTTACTTCCATTTTAACTCTGGATGGAAATGCCTGTCCCTGGATGGAAGGCTGGCCCTGCAGCTGTGTTGTAGGAGAACATGACTAACTGGTCATGGCTGCAGGTCTGCAGATGGAGAACACTTTGCCCTAATAGACTTCCACACCTGACTGACAGGTAGATTTGGGACTTTTCTAATGGTGATATTCAGATGGATGTTAGACTTGAGGCCCTGCTCTAAGGGTCAGCATTTGGAGGATGTTGGTTTGTGCTGAATGCAATTGGCCTGTGGGTGGATGAGAACCGTTGGAAGGTGAGGGTGGCTGTGGTCCTGTGAGTCACGCTCGCAGCCTGGGGATGTTACATGGCAAATGGGACTTTGTCATATTTGATTCATGTGTGGATCCTGAGATACAAGCATTTTAGGAGATGACCCAGGTGGGTCTTCCTATGAGAAGTGTTTACATCAGAGGGAGGCAGAGGGAGGTTAGGCTCCAGGAGGACAAGAACACACTGTGATGTCTGAGGTCAGGGACCTATTCCTGGCTGTGGAGATGGATGAAGAGGCCACGGGACCAGGAATGCAGTTCTAGTCACAGCAAAAGACCAGGAAACAGGCTCCCCGTGTGACGATGGAGAAACTGAAAACACACAGAGCCAGAGATGAACAGGCCGTCAACAGCCTCCTGAGGACATGCCTGGTCGTCAGGACCTGCACGTCCAACCCCACAGGAATCTCCTCACAGCTGCAGGATGGCTGTTCTAGGAGGAAACACACTGAAGGAGAACAGACCAGTGTTGGTGAGCGTGGGGAGAGAGGAACCCTTGCACTCTCTCGGTGGGAAGGTGAGATCCTGCAGCCATATGGAAACAGCGTGTTGGTTCCTCCAAAATGAGAGTAGAAACCCTGTGAGATTGAGCAGTGAGCTCCCAGGTGTTCATGTAATAATAAATCCAGGACTCTGGAGAGGTGTTGCACAGCCCTGCTCATTGCAGTGTAGTCAAGACGTGGAAACATCTCTGTCCATCAGTGGGTGAGTGGACAAACATGTGTGATATTCTCAGGATGGAATATTACTCAGCCTTAAATCTCAGGGAAATTCTACACAACCCCCAGCCTGGAGGACACTGTGCTCTGTGAAATAAATCTGTCAGGGAAAGGCCGACAGTGTCTAATTCCACCTACAGTGGGGACTGAATTAGGTTTCCTTCCAGCAGAGTATGGAGGAGCCCAGGCCTGGGTGTGGTGAAGGCTCTGGCAGGAGACGGGATCGTGGAGGGTCGGCTGCCCTGGAGTCCTGCGCTGACGGAGAACAAAGACGGAGGCAGCTGGAGGAGACATTGTGTCAGGACACAGTCAGCCCTGGTCCTGGGCCCTGTGCATCCACAGGAGCCTGGGTGTGTCTGCTCAGTGTGTGGAGCCGTCCACCCTCAGGGCCTGTGGACAATGAGGGGACACTCAGTCCCCACGGAGGGGAGCTTTCCCCTGGGAATGGGGAGAAGGAGACAGAGCCCAGCAAAGCCCTGTGGTCCTAGGGGGCTGTGTGCACACCCAGGACACGCCCCTGTGTGAACTCTGAGACTGGACCCTCCACTCTGAGTCATCACTGAGATCCTCCTGTGTTGAGGTGTGGATGTATTGATGGTTCTTTTCATTGCTGAGTGGTATCCCATTGTTGGATGTTCCCTAGTGTGCTCATTTGTAAAATTAGAAAAACATTTGGGTTGTTGTAGCTCCTAACACAAATAAAGATGCTAAAAGTATTTCAAGTCACATTTATATGAATATAAAGATCCGTTCTTCTGGAGCAAAGATTTCTAGTGGGACCACTGAGATACATGTTAAGTATATATTTCATTTAATAAGGATCCGCAGTTCATTTTATGAAGAAGGAATAACAGAATATAGAGGGACCTGGGGTAGGAGAAACGCCCAGTCACTGCCGACATGTCATCTGTAAACACACAGAGTGTTTCCTCCTACTACTCTGCAGTGAGAATATGAGGAGTTAGAGCCTCAGAGAAAAAGCTAGGACTGTCCCTGGATGCAGCTGAGAGCTGAGAGGAAATCCCTGCTCCCAACAGTAAGCCCCTCCTTCCCCCTCACTGTGCACCTGCTCCTGGGCTGTTCTCTGTTTTCGGTGGCTCCTGAGCGCCCCCTGGTGTCCTGAGCGCCCCCTGCAGCCCCGCCCTCCTGTCCCCTAAGGAGGTTTGTGTCTGGGCTCACACTGACTTCCCCTCACTGTGTCTGCCACACAGTAATACACGGCCGTGTCCTCGGTGGTCATGGAGCTCAGCTGCAGGGAGAACTGGTTCTTGGACGTGTCTCTGGAGAAGGAGGTGCGGCTCTTGAGGGACGGGTTGTAGTAAGTGTTTCCATTATAATGTATGCACCCCATCCACACCAGCCCCTTCCATGGTTTCTGGCAGATCCAGCTCCAGCAGTAACCACTGCTGATGGAGTAACCAGAGACAGCGCATGTGAGGGAGAGGGTCTGCGAGGGCTTCACCAGTCCTGGGCCCGACTCCTGCAGCTGCATCTGGGACAGGACACCTGGGGACAAGGAGCATCAGGCCCTGTCAGTCACATGCAATCACAAACACCCCATAGACCCCTGTCTGACCGCTGAGACCCTCACCTTGGGGGGCTGTCACCAGGCACAGGAAAAGACCCAGCAGTCCCATCTTCTTCTAGACCACAGCTCTTCCTTACCCAGAGACCTCAGCCCTGTGTGAAGACAGAGCTATGAGCCTACTCAGCCCAGGGAGGATTTGCCCTGGAGTTTGAGGAGAAATTTGCATGTGGGGCAGCCTGTTCCTTATAAGTGGGGAGACTGAAGTGAGGCTGCCCTGGTCCTTCTATTGCTAATGTGTAGGCTTCCCTTTTCTTGAATGCACTTAGTACATTCGTCAGGTATAGGGGATTTCCTGGTACATAAGATTACTGGAGTCAGATTAATGGTAATGCTCATCTCTGATAAGTGGTGGACAAGTTGAGTAAATTACATTTTTAATTTCTCATGCATCTTTCAAACAGATTTAAAGAGATTAAATTTGTTTAGGTAATTTCTTATGCCCAGCTTTCTAATATCTACAAAACTGTCAAATATTTTTATAAAAAAATTTTATTTTTATAAACAATTTTATATAGCCAAATAATATCTAGGTTGGTTTGAAAATCACAAAATAAAGGGCATTTATTCTCAGTATCTTATTTCTTTATGTTGTAACTTTGATCCAAGGAACTATATCCCTGGAGCATGTCATTGAGGTACCCTTGATTCTTATTTATTTTTTATTTGTTCAAAAGATATTTCCTACAAATTCTGAGTAACACCGTGCGACATGCCTTTGTTTAGGTTAATGCTAGAAACTTTTTTCTTGCAATCTTTGCCATACACTCCCAGAGCTAAGTAGTGTAAGACCTGGTGAGTACTTGGATAGGAGACCCCTGATTCTTCATGTTGAAAATTAGGTAATTGTGTCTTTGAGTCCCTCCTCAAACTCTTCCCTTGTGCAAGCTGATGGCTTATTGCAGAGAACGCAACAAATTATATCAGACGTATTCATATTTTTACATGGAGAAATGATTGAGAATAAAAGAGTAATTATTCATGTGTACAATTCAGAATTTTTCATATGTGGAAATTGTAAACGCAGCAGATTAACTGAGCTCTTTTCTCAGTGAAATATTTTCAGTGATGTTGTGGTCAGGGGGAGGCAAATCATGAGGGTTCCTAGCACAGATATGTTCAAAGGAAAGTTCATTTTATCCCTGACAGGAATCCTCACTCCCAGGACACACAACATGGTCAACTGGGCGGTTTTCAAATTTTGGATACTGTAAATAACACTGCTATGAACATGGGGGTGTATATAGTCTTTATGATTTGTGTTTTGGGATAATTTAAGATATATTTTCAGAGGTGGATTCGCTGGGTCAAAAATCAGTTCTATTTTTATTTTTTTTAATTAATTACTTTATCTTTGTTTCAGATGTTTCTCCATTTCCCCCCTAAATACCATCCTCCTGATCCCCGCTTCCCACAACATTGTTGTCTATGTCCATTGGTTATGCATGTATGTATGTAAGTTCTTTGGTTTATATTACCCTCCTCGCCGCCCCCCTCCTCTGGGGTTTGTCAGACTGCACATTCTATTTTTTTTATTAGGCAACTTCATAGCGTTTTCCACAGTGGCTGCACCAATCTGCATTCCCACCAATAGTGCACCAGGGTCCTGTTTTCTCCTCATCCTCCCCAGCACTGGGTGTTTGCTGAAGTATTGATAGGAGCCATTCTGGCAGGTGTAGCTGTCGTTTGAATTTGCACGTCTCTGATGATCAGTAATGCCGATCATTGTTTCATATGTCTCATGGCCATCAGTACGTCCTCTTTGGAGAAGTGTCTATTCAGGGCATTGGCCAATATTTTAATTGAATTGTGTGTCTTCATGGTGTTGAGTTCTATGTAGTTTTTATTTTTTTTAACTTATCTTTATTGTTGAATGTATTACAGATGTTCCTCATTTTCCCCCCATTGCCCCCTCCTCCCCCCATTCCTGCCCCCTCCTGTCTTTCCCCACACTGTTGTCTGTGTCAATTTGTTATACATATATACATATAAGTTCTTTGGTTTATTTCTTCCCACCTCCCCAATCCCCCTTCCCTTTGAGGTTTGTCAGTCTAACAAGCAATTTGTACTTCTTAATCCTGTCACCTTTTTGCCCATCCCCCCAGCCCCCACCCATCTGGTAACCAACAAAAGTTCTCTGTGTCTATGAGAATGTTTCTGTTCTGCTTGTTCATTTTGTTTGTAGATTCAATTGTTGAAAGATACGTATTTATTGCCATTTTGTTTGTTCATATTTTTTTATCTTTTTTTTTCAAGAAGACCCTTCAACATTTCATATAATAATGGTTTGGTGGTGATGAACTCCTTTAGCTTTTCCTTGTCTGGGAAACTCTTTATATAGCTATCGATTCTAAATGACAGCTTTGCAGGATAGAGTAATCTTGGTTGTAGGTTCTTACTTTTCATCACTCTGAATATTTCTTGCCACTCCCTTCTGTTCTGCAAAGTTTCTTTTGAGAAATCAGCTGACAGTGTTATGGGAATGCCCTTGTAGGTAACTAACTGTTTTTCTCTTACTGCTTTTAAGATTCTCTCTTTGTCTTGAACCTTTTGCATTTTGCTGATGATGTGTCTTGGTGTGGGCCTCTTGGGGTTCATATTGTTTTTCACTGTCTGTGCTTCCTGGACTTGTATGTCTGTTTCCTTCACCAAGTTAGGGAAGTTTTCTGTCATTATTGTTTCAAATAGGTTTTCGATTTCTTATTCTCCCTCTTCTCCTTCTGGCACCCCCAAGATGCGAATGTTGGCACGCTTGAAGTTGTCCCAGAGACTCCTTACACTGTCCTCATTTTTTTGGATTATTTTTTCTTTTTGCTGTTCTGATTGGGTGTTTTTTGCTTCCTTATATTCCAAATCGATGGTTTGCTTCTTGGCTTTACTTACTCTACTATTGAATCTGTGTAAACTATTCTTTATTTCAGTTAGTGCCTCCTTCATTTCTGACTGGTCCTTTTTTATGCTCTTGAGGCCCTCACTAAGTTCACTGAGGTTCTCACTAAGTCCATTGGGCATCCTTATAAGCAGTATTTTGAACTCTGCATCTGTTCGGTTGCTTAACTCCATTTCACTTAGTTCTTTTCCTGGAGTTTTTTTCTGTTCTTTCATTTGGGACCTGTTTCTTTGTCTCCTCATTTTGGTTGCCTCTCTGTGTTTGTGTCTATGTATTACTTAGTGAGAGGTATGGGGCTAGCTGAGACCAGATGCTGCTTGTTTGAAAGAATTTAGGAAAAGCTGAAGCAGGATCCAGAACAGGCCAATCCTATGGTAAAGCCACTGGCAACAGCGTGGGTGGGCCTGGAAGTTGGGTGAGGCAGGGCCTCAGGGAATCACCAGGGCGGGGCCAACAGTGTGAGCCAGGTCGCTGGAGTCCCAGATATGGCGGCGTCTGCCGTCTCAGGGAAGGGCTCACCAAAGGAACAAAGGCCTCTGATAGCACGCCTGTCCAGGAGAAAGCCGCCTCTCCAGCCCTCGCTCCAATGCCAAACAGCTCAGTTCTTCCCCATATGACTCTGGTGCCTTTCAAGCTGCCTCCCGCATGCTGGAGCCTGGAGGGTGCGAGTCCGAGTAAGTCCGTGTGCGGGCCCTTTAAGAGGAGCTGCCCGGGCTCCAGCCACCTCAGCCTCAGTTCCCGCTGGTTTTGCAGCCAGAAGTGATGGGGATTCTCTTCCTGGCACTAGAACCCTGAGCTGGGCGCCTGGTGTGGGATGGGGACCCCTCAGTCCTCAGGGAGGACCTTCCCAGCCGAGGTGTCCTCCTGATTTTTATCCACCACACGTGGGTGTGGGACCAGCCCGTCCGCCTCCGCCCTCCTACCAGTCTCAATGCGGCTTCTACTTTAATTTCGTAGTTGTAGGACTTCCATTCAGCTCGATGTCAGGCAGTTTTGAATGATGGTTGTTCTGTAGTTTAGTTGTAACTTTGATGTGGTTGTGGGAGGACCCGATACCGCGTTTACCTACCCTCCATTCTGACCGGAAGTCCTGTATGTCGTTTTTAAATATTTTTGGAATTTAACCAAATGTACCTTTGGCAAATAGACCACAGCTTTTTGTAACTCAGAGATGGTAGAGGTAAACACTGAATCAGGAAGCCAGAGAGGTTCCCGGAGGGAAACTGTGACGTGAAGAGGAAACCACACAGGAAACCAGCCCAAACCTCCAACTGCACCTGCTCCTGGAAGGACCTTGTGTTCAGGGACCCTGAGCGCCCCCTGGTGGTCACAGCCCCTCCTGCAGGGAGGTTTGTTCCTGGGCTCACACTGACTTCCCCTCACTGTGTCCTGCACAGTAATACATGGCCGTGTCCTCGGCTCTCAGGCTGTTCATTTGCAGATACAGCGTGTTCTTGGAGTTGTCTCTGGAGATGGTGAACCGGCCCTTCACAGAGTCTGCATAGGATGTGATACCACCATTCCATTTAATGTATGAGACCCACTGAAGCCCCTTCCCTGGAGCCTGGCGGACCCAGACCATCCAGTAGTTGCTAAAGGTGAATCCAGAGGCTGCACAGGAGAGTCTCAGAGACCCCCCAGGCTGCACCAAGGCTCCCCCAGACTCCACCAGCTGCACCTCACACTGGACACCTGCAAACACAAAGACGTCCTGGTCAGGACACTGTCACACGTCCACTGTTTCTCTCTCTCATCCACTCTCACACTCAGTGTCTCTTGTTCTCCACAAACTACCTCTTAAAATAGCCACAAGGAAAACCCAGATGAGCCCAAACTCCATGGTGAGTGCTCTGTGTTCAGTCCAAATCAGGGAATAGGGTCATCTGGGGATCCCGGGTCTGGGCTCCTTTCCCAGAGCTGCAGGGTCAGGGCTGGGCTGGAATTTATGGGCAGAGGGAGCCCTATTTGCATGTTCTCCTACTATGTAGGGAGCTCTGGGGTTGGAGACCTGCAGAGAGGGCAGTGCCTCAGTGCAGGTGTGAGTGTCCTGGGGGAGAATCGTCGTCATGGTAACTTTTCAATAACTAAATAAGAATCATAGGGACGATTGGGGCATGTTCAAGTGTCCGCATCTGGTAAGAAGGAGTCCAGCATCTTGCCTAAGCGCCTCCCCGCTGACCCCCTTCACTCCTATGAACCAACCCCAGGCGGAGCAGGACCTGCCCGTGAGGGTGCAGACCCTGGTATGTAATGAGAACATGAATGAAGGACTGTGTTCTGGTGTTACCAACACTTCAGGGCTGGAGACGAGCAGACCCATGGAAAGAGACCACAGGCTGCAGGTCTTGTAAGAGTGGACATCGTAGACATGGTGTGATGGTGGCCTTGGCCCTGAGTGTCTCTGGCTTCCTGGTCTTCAAGAAGACAATGAAGACAGAGAGTTGAGAAAAGGCTTCTTCATCCCAGGGACTCAGAGACACTGAGAAGTCAGGGAGATTCATGGAGCTTATGGAGAGGCTGTGGGTTTCCAGCACCCAGAAGGCCATGTTCAGAGGCTCTGTCTGCAAAGACAGTAATGGAAACACATAATAAGGTGATATAATTGAACAGTTAGTGAAGTAATTGTGGGTCATGATACATATGATCAGTGAGGGGGGCTGTTGTCTGAGTCATGCTGGGAACCTTGGTATATTATGTGCAAAGGGACTTTGCTGAATTTGAGTAATTTACCGACCTGAGATCCAAATATTTTCCAGGGTAATCTACACAGGTCCTCCTAATGTAAGTGTTTATATCAGAGGGAGGCAGAGGGAGATTAGGCTCCAGGAGGACAAGAACACACTTTGACCTCTGAGGTCAGGGGGCCTATTTCTGGCTGTGGAGATGGAGGAAGAGGCCACGGGATCAGGAATTGAGTTTTAGACTCTGGAAAAGACCAGGAAACAGATTCCTCTGTCTGAGATTGTTCTGGCAGCAGTAACAATATGTCTGGGCTGGGGAGATGATAAACAACACACATTGTGTCCCACAGATCTGGAGGCTGGGAGTCCTCCGTCAAGGTGCCAGCAAGGTGCCTTCTGGGGAAGGACATCCTCCTGGTTCTGGTCTGACAGCCTCTTGCTGGGTCTGCACGTGGTGGAGGGACCAGCAGGACCTCTGGGCTCCATCAGGAAGGCACTGGTCACTGTCTGGAGGGCCCCTCATGACCTAAGCATCTCCCCGAGACCCCACCTCCCAACACCATCCTCTTTGGGGTTGAGGATTTCAACATGTGAACTTGGGGTGCACAGGTGTTCAGACCACAGCACCATCCTGGAGTCTCTGCAGGAGGGTGGTCCTGTCTCCCCCTGACCTCAGTCCAGTGAGGTGGATTCATGCTCTGACCTCCAGACTGTGAGGGAATGACCATGTGCAGACTGAAGCCCACATGTGTGGTGATGTTTTATTCTTCACGTCTGATTGCTGTGGCTGAGACTTGCAATACTAAATTAAATAAGAGTGGCGAAAGTGGGCATCCCTGTCTTGTTCCTGTTCTTAAGGAAAATGTTTTTAGTTTTTGCCCATTGAGTATGATGTTGGCTGTAGGTCTTTCATATGTGATCTTTATTATGTTAAGATATGGTCCGTCTATTCACACATTGCTGAGCATTTTTATCAGAAATGGGTGCTGGATTTTGTTGAATGTTTTTCAGCATCTATTGATAAGATCCTATGGTTTTTATCTTTCATTTTGTTTATGTGGTCTAATACATTCATTGATTTGCAAATATTGACCCATCCTTGCATGCCTGGGATGAATCCAACTTGGTCATAATGAATGATTTTTTGATGTAGTGATGGATCCGATTTGCTAATATTTTGTTAAGGTTTTGGCCTCTGTATTCATCAGGGATACTGGCCTGTAGTTTTCTTTCTTTGTAGTGTCTTCATCTGGTTTTGGGATTAGGATTATGCTGGCCTCATAAAATAAGTTTGGAAGTCTTCCATCTTCTTGGAATTTTTGGAATAGTTTGAGGAAAATGGGTGTTAGATCTTCTTTGAGTGTTTGGTAAAACTCCCCCGTGAAGCCGCCTGGGTCTGGACTTCAGTTCTTGGGGGAGATTCTTGATTACATCTTCAATTTCCTTAGTTGTTATTGATCTTTTAAAGTTTTCTATCTCTTCCTGGTTCAGTTTTGGAAGCCTGAGTGTTTCTAGAAATTTTTCCATTTTACCTAGATTGTTCAATTTGTTGACGTATAATTGTCTGTGGTACCTTTTAATGATCCTTTGTATTTCTGTGGTGTCAGTTGTTACTTTTCTTTAAAAAAAAAATTAATTTATTTATTTTTGTTACAGATGTTTCTCCTTTTCCCCCCGTTGACACCCTCCTATCCCTCTCTCCCCACCCTGTCCCCAGCTTTGTTGTCCATGTCCATTGGTTATGCGTACATGCATATAAGTCCTGTGGTTTATCTCCCCCTCCCACCTCCTTTTCTGGGGATTGTCAGTCTATACCCTACTTCCACGTCTCTGGGACTGCCATGTTCTTCAGACTGTTATGTTCATTATATTCCACAAATAAGTGAGATCTTACTTTTCCTCTTTGGTTTCTGAATTTTTTAAAAATTTTTTTTATTAATTTACTTTTGTTACAGATGTTTCTCCTTTTTTCCCCCATTGACACCCTCCTCCCCCTCCCTCCCTGCCCCGTCCCCATTTTTGTTGTCCATGTCCATCGGTTATGAGTACATGCGTACAAGTTCTGTGTTCATCGCTCCCCTCCCCCACCCCCTCTTCTGGCAAATGTCAGTCTGTACCCCACTTCCACGTCCCTGGGACTACCCTGCTCCTCACACTGTTATGTTCATTATATTCCAGAAATAAGTGAGATCATATGATATTTGTCTTTCTCTGCTTGGCTTGTTTCACTTAGGATAATAGTTTCCAGGTCCTCCCATGTCAACGTAAAGGATAAGAGATCGTTCTTTCTTACAGCTGCATAGTACTCCATTGTGTATATGTACCACAGCTTTTTTATCCATTCGTCTACTGATGGACACTTGGGCTGTTTCCAGATCTTAGCTATTGTAAATAGCGCTGCTATGAACATGGGGGTACATGTATTCTTTCTGATTGGTGTTTCAGGCTTCTTAGGGTATATTCCTAGGAGTGGGAACACTGGGTCAAATGGTATTTCAATTTTTAATTTTTTGAGGTAACACCATAGTGTTTTCCACAGTGGCTGCACCAGTCTGCATTCCCACCAGCAGTGTACTAGAGTCCCCTTTTCTCCACACCCTCGCCAACACTGGTTGTTTGATGCTTTGTTGATGGCAGCTATTCTGACAGGTGTGAGGTGATACCTCATTGTTGTTTTAATTTGCATCTCTCTGATGACTAGTGAAGTTGAGCATGTCTTCATATGTCTCTTGGCCGTTTGTATGTCCTGTTTGCAGAGGTGTCTATTTAGTTCCTCTGTCCATTTTTAAATTGGGTTCTTTGTCTTCCTTTTGTTGAGATGTATGAGCACTCTATATATTTTGGAAATTAGTCCCTTATCTGATATATCATAGGCAATTATGCTCTCCTATACAGTGGGTTGCCTTTCCACTTTGATGGTTGTTTCTTTTGCTGTGCAGAAGCTTTTGAGTTTGATGGAGTCCCATGTATTCATTTTTCCCTTTGTTTCTGTTGCCTTAGGTGATATATCAGTGAAAATTTTGCTGCGTATGATGTCTGAAATTTTGTTGCCTACATTTTCTTCTAGGATTCTTATGGTTTCATCAGTCACATTTAAGTGTTTTATCCATTTTGAGTTTATTCCTGTGTATGGTGTAAGCTGATGATCTAGTTTCATTTTTTTGCATGTAGCTGTCCAATTTTCCCAACACCATTTATTAAGGAAGCTGTCTTGACACCATTGTATGCTCTTGCCATCTTTGTCAAATATTAATTGAGCATAATGTCTTGGGTCAATTTCCTGATTCTCTGTTCTGTTCCACTGGTCTATATGCCTGTTCTTGTGCCAGTACCAGGCTGTTTTGATTACAGTAGCTTTGTAGTATATCCTGATGTCCGGTATTGTGATCCCTCCTACTTTGTCCTTCTTTTTCAAGATTGCTGTAGCTATTCGGGGTCTTTTTTGGTTCCATATGAACTTCTGAAGTATTTGTTCCAGTTCTGTGAAATATGTCGTTGGTATTTTGATGGGGATTGCATTAAATCTGTAGATTGCTTTGGGTAGTATGGACATTTTAATGATGTTAATTCTTCCAATCCATGAACAAGGTATGTGCTTCCACTTTTTTATATCTTCCTCTATTTCTTTTTTCAATGTCTTGTAGTTTTCTGCAAATAGGTCCTTTACTTCTTTGGTTAAGTTTATTCCTAGGTATCTTAATTTTTTTGCTGCGATGGTAAATGGGATTGTTTTTTTTAGTTTCTCCTTCTGTGAGTTCATCATTAGTGTATAAGAATACCGTCGATTTCTTGACGCTAAATTTGTATCCTGCTAGTTTGCCAAATTCATTTATTAAGTCTAGTAGATTTTTGATGGAGTCTTTAGGGTTTTCTATGTATAATATCATGTCATCTGTGAATAATGACAGTTTCACTTCCTCCTTTCCAATTTGGATCCCTTTTATTTTTTCTTCACGTCTGGTTGCTGTGGCTAAGACTTCCAGTACTATGTTAAATAAGAGTGGCGAAAGTGGGCATCCCTGTCTTGTTCCTGTTCTTAAGGGAAATGCTTTTAGTTTTTGTCCATTGAGTATGATGTTGGCTGTAAGTCTTTTATATATGGCCTTTATAATGTTGAGATATGATCCCTCTATTCCCAAATTGCTGAGCGTTTTTATCAGAAATGGGTGCTGGATTTTGTCAAATGCTTTTTCAGCATCTATTGATATGATCATATGGTTTTTATCTTTCATTTTGTTTATGTGATGTGTCACATTTATTGATTTGCGTATATTGTACCAGCCTTGCATCCCTGGGATGAATCCCACTTGGTCATGGTGAATAATTTTTTTGATGTATTGCTGGATCCGATTTGCTAGTATTTTGTTAAGGATTTTGGCATCTATGTTCATCAGGGATATTGGCCTGTAGTTTTCTTTCTTTGTAGTGTCTTTTTCTGGTTTTGGGATTAGAATTATGCTGGCCTCATAAAACGAGTTTGGAAGTCTTCCTTCTTCTTGAATTTTTTGGAATAGTTTGAGGAGAATGGGGGTTAGTTCTTGTTTGAATGTTTGGTAAAACTCGCCCGTGAAGCCCTCAGGGCCTGGGCTTTTGTTTGCTGGGAGGGTCTTGATTACATCTTCAATTTCCTTCGTTGTTATTGGCCTGTTCAAGTTTTCTATCTCTTCCCAGTTCAGTTTTGGGAGACTATGTGTTTCTAGAAATGTGTCCATTTCGTTTAGATTGTCGAATTTGTTGCCATATAAATGTTCATAGTATTTGCTAATGATCCTTTGTATTTCTGTGGTGTCAGTTGTTACTTCTCCTCTTTCATTTCTGATTTTGTGTATTTGGGTTCTCTCTCTTTGTTTCTTGGTGAGTCTAGCTAAGGGTCCATCAATCTTGTTTATCTTTTCAAAAAACCAGCTCTTTGTTTTATTGATCCTTTGAATTGTTTTTTTGGTCTCCATGTCGTTTATTTCTGCTCTGATCTTTACTATTTCCTTCCTACTACTTGCTCTAGGGTTTTCTTTTTGTTTGCTTTCCAGTTCTTTAAGTTGTGAGGTTAGGTAGTCAATTAGAAATTTTTCTTCTTTCTTAAGGTGGGCCTGTAGTGCTATGAACTTCCCTCTCAGAACTGCTTTCGCTGTATCCCATAGATTTTGCGTTGTTGTGTGTTCATTTTCATTGGTTTCCAGGAATTTTTTAAATTCTTCCTTGATCTCCATGGTAACCCATTCATTGTTCAGTAACATGCTATTTAGCCTCCATGTGTTCATATGTTTTTGCATGTTCTTGTTGCAATTGATTTCTAGTTTCATGTCATTGTGGTCTGAGAAGATGCTTGATATGATTTCAAACTTCTTGAACTTGTAGAGACTTAGTTTGTGCCCTAACATATGGTCTATCTTTGAGAATGTCCCATGTGCACTTGAGAAGAATGTGAATTCTGCAGTTTTGGGGTGTAATTCTCTGTAGATATCTATTAAATCCATTTGATCTTGTGCTTCATTTAGGGTCTCTGTTTCCTTGTTAATTTTTTGTCTAGATGATCTATCCAGTGATGTCAGTGGGGTGTTGAAGTCTCCTGCTATGATTGTATTGCGGTCGATTTCTCCTTTGAAGTCCTCCAGAAGATTTTTAATATATTTTGGTGCTCCTATATTGGGTGCATATATGTTTATCAAGGTTATATCTTCCTGTTGGATAGACCCTTTCAATATTATGTAGTGGCCTTCTTTGTCTCTAGTTATGGTCTTCAATTTGAAATCTAATTTATCAGATATGAGTATTGCTACCCCAGCTTTTTTTTCCTTTCCGTTTGCTTGGAAGATTTTTTTCCATCCCTTTACTTTCAACCTATGTGAGTCTTTTGTTGTGAGGTGGGTCTCTTGTAAACAACATATGTATGAATCATGCTTTCTTATCCAGTCAGCTACTCTGTGTCTTTTTATCGGAGCATTCAGTCCATTTACATTTAAGGTGATTATTGATATATACTTATTTATTGCCATTTTTGTACAGTGTGGTTCTAATTATCTTTCTATTTCTTCTAATAATTATAGCTGTCCTTTTAACATGTCTTGCAGTGCTGGTTTGGTGCTAATATATTCCCTTAGCCTTTTTTTTTGTCTGGGAAGCTCTTTATTTGACCTTCTATTTTAAATGATAGCCTTGCTGGATAGAGTAGTCTTGGATTCAGATCCTTGTTTTTCATGACCTTGATTACTTCATGCCATTCCCTTCTGTCCTGTAGTGTTTCTGTTGAGAAGTCAGATGATAGCCTAATGGGGTTTCCTTTGTAGGTAACCTGTTGCTTATCTCTTGCTGCCTTTAGGATTCTCTCTTTGTCTTTAATTTTTGGCATTTTAATTATTATGTGTCTTGGTGTGGGCCTGTTTGGCTTCTTCTTACTTGGGGCTCTCTGTGCTTCTTGAACTTGAATGCTTTCTTCCTTCACCAGGTTAAGAAAGTTTTCTGTCACTATTTCTTCAAATATATTCTCTAACCCTTGCTCATTTTCTTCTTCTTCGGGGACTCCAATAATGCAAATGTTATTACGTTTCCAGTTGTCCCACAGTTCTCTTAAGCTATCTTCCTGTTTTTTCGTTGTTTTTTCCTTTTGGTTTTCTGATTGATTGATTTTTTCTACTCTGTCTTCTAATTCACTGATCCGATCCTCTGCTTCCTCTACTCTGCTGGTCAATCCTTCCAATGAGTTCTTTATTTCTGCTATGTCATTCTTCATTTCCACTTGGTTGGTTTTCAGTGTTTCTATATCTTTACTCATGGTGTTGATGTCCTTACTCATGCTGTTTATTTTCCTCAAGATCATGGCTCGGAACTCTACCTCTGATAATTTGCTTAGCTGCATTTCATTTATCTCATCTTCGGTGGAGTTCTCTTGTTCTTTCATTTGGGATCTCTTTCTTTGTTTCACCATTTTTGCTATCTCAATGGGTTTTGGAGCCTGCCAAATTTTCCCTGTGGGTGTTGGTGTTCTGCTATTTGTGGCTCCCTCTACTGGGTTTGGATGAGTGTGGAGGGCCCTCCTTCAACACCACTGTCAAGTCTCACTTTCCTGGGTAGATTTGCAAGCTCAGGAAAGGTTTAGTTATGTTCTAGCTTTTTGCCTGGAGGCTATTAGCCTCAGTTACTTGAAAAGCCTTAGGATCTCAGTTGAATGAGAAACTCTCTCAGATGTTACAGTGTAAGAGGATTTCCCGAGGGTGGGGCCAATGCTGGTTGTTAATGAGCCTCAATTTGCATTTCTTTACTTCTTTACCTCACCTGGGAATCTCCAAGGGAGGGGCTTCCACAGCTCAGGGAAGGAGCAAACTTGGCTGCTGGTCTGTGCAACCGGGAAGGAGGGGCTGGCCACCACCGTCCTTTGTGGCCACAGCTCAGCACAAACTCTGAGCACCCTCCAAATCCCAGGTGTCCCCTCAGAGTTCCAGTCCAGTCTGCCCTCACTCTGCCAGAGCCCCAGGTGAGTGGCTGTGGCTATTTAGCGCTCTGTCCCGGCCCTCTGCGCTGTGGAGCAGTTGGGGCTCTTAACCCCGAGGGCAGGGGCCGCCGCCGCTGCTCCCAGCTAAGGCCGCTGCTCACAGCCAAGGCCGCTGCTCACAGCCAAGGCCGCTGCTGTCCGTGGGCTCCCAGCCCGCCACTCTCACGCACCTCCGCAGATCCTACCAGGCTCATTCAGTGTCCCTCATTGTATGGTCCTCTCCGGCTGCTTTTCTGTTGCTTTTTCCTGACGATTTGTCTTTATTTTAGTTGTAATTCGCGTTTGATCCTGGGAGATCGTCTGTGTAGCTTCCATTCACTCCACCGCCATTTCTTCTCCTCTCTGGTTTCTGATTTTGTTTTTTGGGTCCTCTCTCTTTGTTTCTTGGTAAGTCTGGTTAAGGGTCCATCAATCTTGTTTATCTTTTCAAAGAATCAGCTCTTTGTTTCATTCATCTTTTGAATTGTTTTTGTTGTTGTTTTTTGTTTGTTTTGTTTTTTAGTTTCTATGTCATTTATTTTTGCTCTGATCTTTACTATTTCTTTCCTTCTACTTGCTCTGGGTTTGTCTTTTTGCTTACTTTCTAGTTCTTTAAATTGTAGGGTTAGAAAGTTAATTAGGAATTTTTCTTGTTTCTTGAGGTAGGCCTGTAGTGCTATGACTTCCCTCTCAGGACTGCTTTGGCTGTGTCCCATAGATTTTGTGTTGTTGTGTGTTCGTTTTCATTGGTTTCTGGGAAGTTTTTAATTTCTTTCTTGATCTCCTTGGTAACACACATTTGTTGTTTAATAACATGCTATTTAACCTCCATGTGTTTGAATGTTTTTCCTGTAATTGATTTCTAGTTTCATGCCATTGTGATCTGAGAAGATGCTTGATGTGATTTTAATCTTCTTGAATTTGTAGAGACTTATTTTGTGTCCTAACATGTGATCTATCTTTGAGAATGTCCTGTGCACACTTGAGAAGAATGTATATTCTGCAGCTTTTGGGTGAAATGTTCTGTAAATATCAATTAAGTCCAACTGATTTAGTTTATCATTTAAGGACTGTGCTTCCTTGTTAATTTTTTTTCTAGAAGATCTATCCAGTGGTGTCAGTGGGGTGTTAAAGTCACCCTTTATGATTATATTGTTGTTGACCTCTCCCTTGAAGTCCTCCAGAAGTTTAATATATATTTTGGTGCTCCTGTATTTGATATATCTGTGTTTACTGGGGTTATATCCTCTTGTTGGACTGATCCCTTTAATATTATGCCATGACCTCTTTTGTCTCTTATTATGGCCCTCGTTTTGGAGTCTATCTTATCAGATATGAGTATTTCTACACTAGCTTTTTTTTTTTTTTTAATTTCCATTTGCCTGAGAAAAATTTTTTTCCATCCCTTCACTTTCATCCTGTGTGAGTCTTTTGTTGTGAGGTGGGTCTCTTGTTGACAGCATATATATGGGTCATGTTTTCTTATCCAATCAGGTACCCTATGTATTTTGACTGGAGCATTTAAGCCATTTACATTTAAGGTTATTATTGTTCCCATTTTTATTTTATGCCTGGGTTCCTCTCTCTCTCTAATTCTTCTTCTTACAAAAGTCCCTTTAAAAATATAGAACACTTCACAAATTTGTGTGTGATCCTTGTACCGAGGCCGTGTTAATCTTCTCTGCCTCTTTCCAATTTTATTAATTGTGTTGCCGAAGCGAGCACAGCAGAGTGTCTTGTTAGGTTTAGCAGACGTGGGTCAGAAGATGTGATGGTTAATTGTCATTTGGGCACAAGAGTGTCTGAAAGACAGTCTCTGCCTTTTATCCGTGTGAGAAAGTCGTCTCTCTTTACAACAGAATTTTCTAATTCTGAGATGTCAGAGGTAAGCGCAGAATCAGGAACCCAGAGAGGTCCCTGAGGAAAAGTGTGACTTGAAGAGGAAACCACACAGCAAACCAGTCAAACCTCCAATTGCACCTGCTCCTGGGATGGTCCTTGTGTTCAGGGACCCTGAGCGCCCCCTGGGGGTCCCAGCCCTTACTGCAGGGAGGTTTGTGTCTGGGCTCACACTGACTTCCTCTCACTGTGTTTTTCGCACAGTAATACACGGCCGTGTCCTCAGCTCTCACGCTGTTCAGTGTCATATAAACTTGGCTCTTGGAGGTTTCCCTGGTGATCCTGAGTCGGGATTTCAGCGATGGGGTGTAGTATGTGCTTCCACCACCCCATATAGATCCGACCCACTCCAGCCCCTTTCCTGGAGCATGTCGGATCCAGTCCACAGCATAGATCGTTAAGGAGAATCCAGAGACAGTGCAGGTGAGGGAAAGGGTCTGCGAGGGCTTCACCAGTCCTGGGCCTGACTCCTGCAGCTGCACCTGGGACAGGACACCTGGGGACAAGGAACATCAGGCCCTGTCAGTCACGTGCAGTCACAACCACCCCATAGACCCCTGTCTGACCTCTGAGACCCTCACCTTGGGGGGCTGTCACCAGGCACAGGAGAAGACCCAGCAGTCTCATCTTCTTCTAGACCAGGGCTCTGCCTTCCCCAACGATCTCAGCCCTGTGTGAGGAGAGAGCTGTGAGCCTCCCCAGCCCAGGGGAGGATTTACCCTGGAGTTTGAAGAGAAATTTGCATGTGGGGCAGCCTGTTCCTTACAAGTGGAGGACTGAGGTCAGGCTGCCCTGCGGGGGCATCTCTTTTCTTGAACTCACTTACCATCTATTTCACAAATAGGGGATCACCAGGTACATGAGACATATTGGAGTCAGCTTAATGGAATGTGCTCATTAGTGAGAAATGGTGGACTAGATATGTAGATATATATTTAGTTTATTGTGCATCTTTCATGTAGATTTACAAGGATTACATTTGTCCAGGTCTTTTATTAAACCCAACTCTCTAATGTATACACAACTGTCAAACTTTTTTTCTAAACGGTAGTATTTTTTAAACATAATTTTGTATATACATATAATGTCTGCCTCATTCTGATAATCACAAAATAAAGGGCATTCATTCTCAGTATCTTATTTGTTAAATTTATGTTGTTACCTTGATCTAAGAAACTATATCCCAGGAACATATCATTGAGATACCCTTGATTCTGTTTTGTTTTGTTTTGTTTGTTAAAATGATTTTTCTTCCAAGTTCTGAGTAGCACTATGTTGTATGCCTTTATTTAGGTTATTGCTAGAAACATTTTACTTACAATCTTTGTCAAACTTCTGTAGAAGTCAGTCAGGATCAGACCTTGTTAGTTCTTGGATAGGAGACACTTGATTCTTGATGTTGAAAATTGGTCATTGTGCCTTTGAGTCCCTCCTCAAACTCTTCCCTTGTGTAAGCTCATGCCATTTAACAGAGACCTCAAACAAACTGTATCAGCCATATTCATATTTTTACATGGAGAAATGATTTAAAATAAAGGACTGATTATTCATGGGTACGATTCAGAATCTTCCATATGTGGACATTGCAAAGGCAGCAGGTTAAATGCCCAGTTTTCTCAGTCTAATATTTTCAGTGATGTTGGGGTCAGAGGGAGGCACATGAAGACGGTTCCTAGCACAGATTTGCTCAAAGGAAAGGGAATTTTAACCCAGACAGGAACCCTCACTCCCAGCCTCTCTCTGCCCCTGGGGATGGTCACTGTAGTCAGAGGTGCTGGGCTCTCCTTCTTACCACACAACCTTCTTAATTATAATGCACACACTCTCCCATCAGATATATGAGTTGGGAACATTTGATCTCTGTGTAGGTTTGTCTTTAAATTTCCTTAATGGAAACATTGTTGGGACAAAGTTATTAAGTCTAACACAGTTTAATTCATGAGTATTTATTTAAATGTGTCCCGGTTTTGGTGATTTATCTAAAATCTTTCTGGAATATGGTCCCCCTTCTTCAATCATGGTGGTGGAAACCCTTAAATGAACAGAGTGGGCACTAAACCCAAAAGAGTAATGAAGGTTGGAATCCTTAAATCATTGAAATCTGTTTGCTGTGCCCTCTGACCAGGAGACTGACCTTCCATGGAATGAAGCCCTGATTCATTTCAGAGATTAATTCACTTTATTGGACTTTAGATTGTGAACTTCCCTACAGTATGTAGCTTAGAAAACTAGACTAACCCGTGAGAAATTATATCATGTAGATATCAGGCAGACGAGGAAGGAACCTCAAAGGATGTGATGCTGAGCAGAGATGACAGAGACAGGATCCCAGAGTTTATTTCATGAGGATGAAAGTGACCAGGAGGACGAAGGTGCAGAGAAGTCGTGAGAGGGAGACATGAGGGGATGAACTGGAGCTGACGTCTGGGAAAGTGAATGTCCCAGTGAGAGCCCTGCATGGAGCTGTGTGTGCAGGACTCACATGGGACAGTGAGAGAGCGAGGCCCTGGCGAGTGTGGGGACCTGGAGTGAGCTCAGACCCGGGGCGTGTGGACACACTGACTGTCCCTCTGTGGACACTGCGTCCCAGTCACAGGGTGGAGAGAATGCCCGGGGTGCTCAGTCTTTCAAAGTGACAACTGGGTCCCATGGAAACCTAGTGAGATAATGGTCCATGGACATGACTCGTCTGGGAAAGAGAATGTTGTCGACCCCTTCGTTGTCCTCA
The DNA here is from genome assembly GCA_030848825.1 of Tadarida brasiliensis. Classification (NCBI taxonomy): domain Eukaryota; kingdom Metazoa; phylum Chordata; class Mammalia; order Chiroptera; family Molossidae; genus Tadarida; species Tadarida brasiliensis. The sequence continues at coordinate 247,814,051 of CM061257.1, forward strand.
GTGAGATGAGGGAACACAGGGCTCAGGACAAGGAGGAGGGTCCCTGGGACCCTGAACAGCAGAAGAGCGGGAGCACCCTGAGTACCCCAGTGAACTGTTCTCAGCCTCTCCTTGCGGGGTTCCTGTGCGATGCTCCCAGGTTGGTGGGTCCCGGACGCCCCCTGCTGGTCCTGAATGGTCTGCAGGGTCCAGAGGGCCCCCTGGTGTCCTGACCCCTCCTGATGGACCTGAGGGTCTCCTGCAGCTCAACCCCTCCTTCTTCCTGCAGGGAGTTTGTGTCTGGATCATAGAGACCCCTGGTCAGGAAAATGTCACATGTCCAGTGTTCATCTCACTCATACACATTCGCATACTCTGTGTCTCTAGTTCTCCATAAATTATCTCTTAAAATAGCAACACGGAAAACCCAGTTGAGCCCAAACTCCATGGTGAGTGCTCTGTGTTCGGTCCTGATCAGGGAAGGAGAACATCTGAGAACCTGGGGCTGGGCTCCTGTCCCAGAGCTGCGGGGTCAGGGCTGGGCTGGTTTTCATGAGCTGAGGGGCCCTATTTGCTTGTACTCCTACTATAAGGGGAGCTCTGGACGCTGGCATAAAGGACACAGTTTCAGAGTGTGGTGTGTCTAGGGTCATATGTCTGAGTAGAATTAGCCCTTGTATCTGGGCCCCTGCTCCTCCCAACTTGACCCAAATGATACCCTGAATGACCTGCAGACAGGGGACATGCCCAGTGAGGGTTTCAGTGCTACGTGGGTGGACACTGGACCATGGTAAATGTGATCCTGGTACATCACAGGAAGAAAAACTAAAGTAGTAGGAAACTAGATTAAAGGGTGCCACTTTTTTTTTGTTTTGTTATCAAAATTGTTATTTATTAATCTATTGACCAGTAGTCTGGCCCCCAGGAGGGTGAATAATTGCTGTCTTGGAGAGGTGTGAGCGATGATCTAGCTTAGCACCTTTGGGAGAAGATGAAGTTGAAGGTGAGACTATCACGTTGTCTTCATTTTCTTTGAAATACCATAGAAGGGAGCAGGAAATGTCGGGCGCTTTGTGGCAAGCTTGGAGGCAGTAAGAGCGGCAGGTGGCCGCTGGCCACATATTTGGGGTAACAGCGCTGTTTCATTCACACCTGGGGAGCTCCACGCTCCCTTCCCGACACATGGCCTGGAAGGACTGCAATGAGGTCACCACGCTGTGTCCCGATTACACACACATCCAATGGGAGTCCCTGTTTCTGCATAATAGGTTTCTCAATTTCCCCTGCACAGTGTTCGGAGGAAAAACTCAGAACAGAGTGTGACCCTAGAGCCAGTGGACCAATGTTGCGGGACAGAGGGTGTCTCTGTGGGTCCCTGGGAAGCAGAAGCATGAACTACAGAGAAGCAGACAGGGCTCCTGGGTCCGAGTTTTACAGGGAGTTTGGAGCTGGATGTGCAACAGCTGCACGGCCTCCTATGTGGGGTTTGTTCTCTAGTGTAATAACTCCATTCTGACCCTCAGTTACTGCAAGTACACACCCTGGCAGTTTCCTTTCTGTAAACATAAGGGCCTTGAGACACCCAAAGAAAATTGTAAAGATAAGGGATTGAGGATGGCCTTGGGAACTCAGAGAAATCATGAGAAAAAAGAGATTAATAGTTACCCTGCTCCTCTCCCCCCCTTCTCTGTATCAGCCCCCCTTAACGGTGCCAAAAGTAACGCCAAGAGAATGTAGTTTTTTTTTTTCCTGTAGTTTGTGCCTTTAAAAGCAGGCAACAAAGAATGCTCGGGGCTGAGGATTTGGGGAAGCTGTACCCCCCCCCCCCAGCCCACCTGTGTAACAGCTCGCCAGTGTAATAAAGTGCTCCTTGACAATTCGGCCGTGCGTCTCTGTTATCTCGCTGACACGTTACAACATTTGGAGGCCCCAGCGAGATTTTAAAGTGGACTCCACACTTGGGGTGCACCTCCTCAGGCTATGGCGGTTGGGAATCCGTGGTCCTCATGAGAGCTGGGGGAAGGCCTCGGAGAGAAGTTCCTCCACCCCAGCCTCTCAGAGACCTTCTGTCTGTCCCCTACGCCACCCTAAAAGTACATATAAAGAGCATCTGAACATCTGGATAAAGCTCTTTCAATTTGGCCTATAGCGGAGCCTGAGTGTTTGCTTCTCGCGGGTCACAACACTGGACTCTGCGGGACCAGGTTCAGTCACTGAGGATGGAGAAGAACCTCAGCCATGATCAAGTGTGTTTAGGTGAAGATGTGAGAATAATTAAGTTTAGATTACAGAAATTTTGTTATGGAAAATCTTGATGCCTGTTACTAATATAGAATAACAGATGTAAATAAACTATTATTGATATAAAATATTATTTTTCTTTATCTATTGATTACAGAATCAATAAGTCATTCAAATAACCTCCTACTACTGCAGTTGATGGATCCGATTTTCTGTCGTTCAGGCTGACTGTTGGTTCAGCCGTGTTCTCGCCATCAGGATCTGTGTCCATGTTGACCTCTGATGTTACCCAAAGCAGGGCAGCAGGAGACAGCTGCATTCCTGGTAAGTCTGAAGTAAATCTCCGTTTATTTCTTTGTCTGCACATGACCTTGGGGAATGCTGTCCCACGTCCACACACAGGGAGTCCCTTGGAGCGTGACGTCTCCTGCTGTGGGTGTCACTGTGCAGAGCTGGGAAGAGATGCTCCCAGGTACATGGATGGGAACCAACAAGCCAGGGGCCACACTCCCAGGGCTCTTGTTCTTTATGTCCTGGGTTTCCTCCTCATGGAGCAAGTGCACAGTGTCTCATATCACTTTCCTCAGAAATAGCCGCACATGGTAGTCTAGTCATTAATATAAAACCACTGGCTTGAAAATTACCATCCTCTTTACTCAGCCACAGAAGGAAGGAAGATGTCAGCCTGCACATCTGCACAAGCTGTCGTGGGTCCCTCTGCCTGGTGTGCACTGCTCTCGGTGCTGTGAGCATGAAGCCAAGTCTATGACCATCACCACGGGGCGACTTTTATCTCTACCTTTGGGTCACAGCTCGGATGCTCACTGTCCACAAGCATGTGTCCTGCTGCTGGCTGCCGGGACCCTGAGCTGTGTGGAGCTGAGCTGCACTGTTGAGTCAGCAGAGCCCCCTCTCCTCCTCCTCCTCCTCCTCCTCCTCCTCCTCCTCCTCCTCCTCCTCCTCCTCCTCCTCCTCCTCCTCCTCCTCCTCCTCCTTCTCCTCCTCCTCCTGTTCCTTCTCCTTCTTTGTTAATTCTCACCTAAGTATTTTTATTTTTTGAGTGTGTGGGAGGGAGGGAGGGAGCTAGAAACATTGACATGAGAGAGACATATCAAATTGTTGCCTCTCGTGCAACCAAAACCAGGGCCGGGAATTGAACCTGCAACAGAAGTGCATGCCTGAGACTGGGAATCCAACCCTTGACCATTCGGTCTGCAGGCCGCCAGTCTGACGGCTGAGCCAAACCGGACAGGGCAGCAGGTCCTCTTGTTAGACTTCGGAGATGTGGGTCAGAAGACTTGATGATTAATTGTCATTTGGGCACAAGTGTGTCTACAAGAGACTCTCTGCCTTTTTTACACTTGTGAATGTTATTTCACTTTACAACATACTTGCCAACTCAGAGATGTCAGAGGTAAGTGCGAAATCAGGAACGTGGACAGGTTCCCTGAGCGAAACTGTGACATGAAGAGGAAACCAAACAGGAAACCAGCCCAAACCTCCAACTGCTCCTGCTCTTGGGTGGTCCTTGTGTTCAGGACCCTGAGCGCCCCCTGGTGGTCGCAGCCTCTCCTGCAGGGAAGTTTGTGTCTGGGCTCACACTGACTTCCCCTCACTGTGCATCTGAAGTACAGTAATACACGGCCGTGTCCTCTGATTTCAGGTTGGTCATTTGCAGATACAGCGTGTTCTTGGAGTTGTCTCTGGAGATGGTGAATCGGCCCTTCACAGAGTCCGCATAGTATGTGCTACCACCACTACTAATGTATGAGACCCACTCAAGCCCCTTCCCTGGAGCCTGGCGGACCCAGTTCATTTCATAGCTACTGAAGGTGAATCCAGAGGCTGCACAGGAGAGTCTCAGAGAACCCCCAGGCTGCCCCACGCCTCCCCCAGACTCCACCAGCTGCACCTCACACTGGACACCTGCAAACACAAAGACCTCCTGGTCAGGAAACTGTCACACGTCCACTGTTACTCTCTCATCCACTCACACACATCATGTCTCTTGTTCTCCACAAATTACCTCTTAAAATAGCAACAAAGAAAACCCAGCTGAGCCCAATCTCCATGGTGAGTGGTCTGTGTTCAATCCTGATCAGGGAATGGGGTCACCTGTGAATGCCAGGGCTGGGCTCCTGTCCCAGAGCTGCAGGGTCAGGGCTGGGCTGGATTTTATGGGCAGAGGGCGCCCTATTTGCATGGCCTCCTACTATATAGGGAGCTCTGGCGTTGGAGACCTGCAGAGAGAGCAGTGCCTCAGAGCAGGTGTGAGTGTCCTGGGGGAGAATCTTGGTCATGACAACATGTCAATAACTGAATTACAAACAGGGGCATTTGGGGCCTGTACAAGTGCCCATGTCTGGTAACAGCAAGCCCAGCATCTGGCCTGTGCTCCTCCCCTCTGGGCCCCACAGCTCCCCTGAATCAACTCCAGGACAGAGCAGGACCTGCCCAGTGAGTTTGCAGACCCCCTTGTATGTAATGTGAATATAAATGAACTCTGTAGTCTAATGTTACTCACTCACAGGGCTGTATTGACCTGTGGCCTCAGGGTCCTGAACCACAGGAAGAGCAGGAGCGCCCTGAGCACCCCAGGGAGCTGTGCTCAGCCCCTCCCTGCGCGGTTTGTGCAGGATGTTCCCTGGTCAGTGACTACCGAGCGCCCCCTGCTGGTCTTGAGTGATATGCGGTGTCCAAGGCGCCCCCTGGTGTCCTGACCCCTTCTGGTGGACCTGAGGGTCTCCTGAAGCTCAGACCCTCCTGTCTCCCTGCAGGGCGATTGTGTCTGAATCACAGAGACCCTTGGTCAGGAAAATGTCACATGTCCAGTGTTTATCTCACTCAAATACATTTACATACTCTGTGTCTCCCGTTCTCAATAAATTACCTTTTAAAATAGCAACATGGACAGCACAGCTAAGCCCATACTCCTTGGTGAGTGGTCTGTGTTCAGTCCTGATCAGGGATGAGAACATCTGGGAACCCGGGGCTGGACTCCTGTCCCAGAGCTGCAGGGTCAGGGCTGGTCTCGTTTCATGAGCTGAGGGGGCCCTATTTTCATTTGCTCCTACTATAGAGGGATCTCTGGGGTTGGACACTGGCATAAAGGACACGGTGTCAGAGTGTGGTGTGTCCAAGGCCATATGCCTGTGTAGTATTAGTCCTGGTGTCTGGGCCTCGGCTTCTCCCAACCTGAGCCAACTGCTTCCCTGAATGACGTCCAGACCAGGGGACATGCCAAGTGAGGGTTTCAGTGCTACCTGGCTGGACAATAGACCATGTTATAATGTGATCACGGTACAATCCAGCAGGAAAATATCAATATAATAGAAAACTAAAAGAAAGGATAGGACTTTAAATATCATGTCTCAGAAGGCTGCCTGTATGAACACAGAAAGATGATCAACCATCACACCCAGAGGGAGATTAACGTGTGGGAATTCTATGTTCAATAGAGGGGAAGTTCCCTCTGATGCTGTTTCCCCTACACAGTGTTCAGAGGATAAACTGAGAACAGAGTGTGAATCTACAGCCAGTGGACCAATGTTGGGGGGCAATGGGTGTCTGTGTGGGTCACTGGGAAGTAGAAGCCTTAACTACTGAGAAGCAGCCTGTGTCCCATGTTTGAGTCCTTCAGGGAGTTTGGAGCTGGATGTGCAGCAGCTGCACGGCCTCCTGTGTGGGGTTTGTTCTCCAGACTCTGCTGGACCAGGTTCAGTCACTGGGGATGGAGAAGCACGTCCGTCATGGCCAGGGGAGTTTAGGTAAAGTTGCAGCTAAAGATTTGTGAGTAATTAAGTTTAGGTCATGCAAGTGTCATTATTGGAAACCTGCTGTCTGCATGTGACCATTGGGAACACTGTCACCATGTCTGTACCTGATGGGGGTCAACTGGGACAGGAACCTGACCCAGGGCATCACTGGGGGAAATGCTACCTGGGTGCATGAATGGGGGTTAACCAAGACTGAGGACACACACGTCCAGGGTTCTTGCTTCGTCGGATTCTGACTTTCCTTATGGTTTAGCCAGTTCATATTTTCTTTCCTCACTTTCCTCTGAAATAACCACACATATATCCTAGGGTCATGAAGACACTGTGTTGAGAGTGTGCAGGAGCACAAGTCCTTTGTGAGTTGATTTGTACCTGACATCTTTCCTGAATTCACTCTCTAGTTCTATCAGTTTTCTGGTGCAGTGTTTAGCGTTTTCAATATACAAGATGTGTCCTATGTATAGAGATAAAGAGACACTTTAACTTGTTTCTTTCTCATTTAGACATGTTACAGTATTTTTCTTGCCTAATTATTCTGGAAAAAAACCTGCATTTCTGTTAAATAGAAGTAGTCACGGGGTGCCCTTGTGTGGGTCCTGATGTTAAAACAATAGATTTAAAGTGTGCTCTGTGCACCATGATATCACTTGCTGGCTTCTCCAATGTGACCTTTGTTATGTTGAAGTACGTCTCTTCTGTACCTAATTTGTGAAGAATTGTAACCATGAAGCCATTTTCAATCTTTAAAGGCTTTTTCCTGCATCTACCTATATGGTGGCAAGTGTATGCTCCATTCTCATTTACATTCGTCAAACCATCCTTGCATCTAAGGCCATGTCCGCTGCATCTCAGGAAAGGATCCTTTCAATGTGCTGCTAAGTTTCCTAGGACACCACAGAGGATTTTTGTGTTTATGATCATCAGGGATATGACCTGTCCTTTTTTGTGTAAACATACTTTGCTTTCTTATGAGTGTAATGGTTACCCCAATAATTGAGTTTGGAAGTCTTCCCTGTTCTTCCAATCCTTTGAAGTGTTTAAGAAAAAGTGTTTGTGCAGGTAGTACTTTTTCTTGAGGTTTTGATAGAATTCACCCTTGAATAAATGTGGACATGTGCCGTTCTTTGCAGAGAGGTTTTCATTAATACTCCACTTATTTTTAAAATTTCTACCAATCCAGCATAGTCAGGGAAAATTCTTAAATTAAGGAACAAAGCAGAGGACTGAGAAATACAATGTTGACCTTCCCAGGCTGTGGACAGCACATGGAGTTCCCACAAGCACACACGTGGAGCTAAGCAGTGACAGGCTAACAGGCTCCTAACTCTGCATCCCTCAGGTAGATCCGAGCTACATGGACTGACAAAGGAGCAGCTCGGGGTCCCTGCCAGGGAGAGACCTGTCTCTACAAACTGCAGCCAGGGGTTGGTCTCTGCAGGTCTGAGGTGGTGGGACCAGCTCCCACCTGAGACTCCGCAGTCATACCTGTCTGTTCTTCCTCCTTTAGAAGGGAGGGATTCGGTGAAGAAAGTGGCAACGTTCTTGTCCTCAGGATTTCTGTGCATGGAGAGAAAGCAATGGAAATGGGAACATTTACCCATTCCTCCTGTGAAAGGCCTCTCTGAGCCAGGACACCCTCAGAATTCAGTGACAATGTATTTGGGGTCAGTGTGGAAATGACAGTTGTTTTCAGAAGACAGGTTTATTTCATATGCCATCCAAGAGAATGAAGTAAAACCATTTTTCTGCACATCAGAACGTTTCTAATAATATAATAAATCTTTCAAAATACAGAGGCGTCAGTGGAGCCTCAGAACCAAAGGTCTAGAGAGACTTGTAGAAACTGTTATCTGGAGAGGAATCCCAGAGCCTCAGAGGAAACAGCCATAAACACCACCTGCACCTTCTCCTGGGGCTGCAACACAGAGTCGGTGGGTCCTGAGCGCCCCCTGGTGTCCTAAGATCCCCCTGCAGCCCCACCCTCCTGTCCCCCTCAGGAGGTTTGTGTCTGGGCTCACACTGACTTCCCCTCACTGTGTCTCTCGCACAGTAATACACGGCCGTGTCCTCGGCTCTCAGGCTCTTCAGTGTCATATAAACCTCATTCTTGGAGGTGTCCCTGGAGATGCTGAGTCGGGATTTGAGCGATGGGTTATAGTTTGTGCTTCCACCACTCCACATAGCACCGACCCACTCCAGCCCCTTTCCTGGAGCCTGGCGGGCCCAGTACACATGATAGCTCGTCAAAGAGAATCCAGAGACAGTGCAGGTGAGGGAGAGGGTCTCCGAGGGCTTCACCAGTCCTGGGGCCGACTCCTGCAGCTGCACCTGGGACAGAACACCTGGGGACAAGGAGCATCAGGTCCTGTCAGTCACATGCAGTAACAACCACCCCGCAGACCCCTGTATGACCTCTGAGACCCTCACCTTGGGGGGCTGTCACCAGGCACAGGAGAAGACCCAGCAGTCTCATCTTCTAGACTACGGCTCTGCCTTCCCCAGAGACCTCAGCCCTGTGTGAGGAGAGAGCTGTGAGCCTCCCCAGCCCAGGGGAGGATTTACCCTGGAGAATGAGGAGAAATTTGCATATGAGACAGCATTTTCTTTATAAGTGGGGGGACTGAGGTCAAGCTGCCCTAGTCCTCCTGGAGCACCTGTGTGGACATCTCTTCTCTTGAACTCACTCAGCATGTAAGACAGGGATGAGGGATCACCTGATAGATGAGACTTATTGGAGTCAGGTTAATGAACATGCTCATCTCTGATGATAAATGATGTACTGGATGAGTAGATTATATATACATATTTAATGTAGAATATTTATTATACATTAAATTATTTAAGTCAGTACACTATTTATTTTTTATTTTTAAATTATGTTTATTAATTTGTTTTTGTTACAGATGTTTCTCCTTTTCCCCCATTGACACCCTCCTCCCCATCCCCCCGCCCCATCCCCAGTTTTGCTGTCTATGTCCATTGGTTATGCATACATGTATATAAATTCTGTGGTTTATTTTTCCCCCCCAACACTCCCTCTTCTGAAGTTTTCAGTCTGTACCCTACCTCTATGCCTCTGGGTCAATTTTGTTCATCAGTTTGTGTAGTTCATTATATTCCACAAATAAGTGATATCATGTGACATTTGTCTTTCTCTGCTTGCTTGTTTCTCTTAACATAATACTCTCCAGGTCCCTCCATGTCCTCTCAAAGGATAAGAGATCTTTCTTTCTGACAACTGCATAATATTCCATTGTGTACATGCACCACAGCTTTTTTATCCACTCATCTACTGATGGACACTTGGGCTGTTTCCAGATCTTAGCTGTTGTAAATAGTGCTGATATGAACATAGGGGTACATATATTCATTCTGATTGGTGTTTCAGTCTTCTTAGAATATATTCCTAGAAGTGGGATCACTGGGTCGAATGGCAGTTCAATTTTTAACCTTTTGAGGTAACACCATAGTGTTTTCCACAGTGGCTGCACCAGTCTGCATTCCCACCAGCAGTGGACTAGAGTCTCCTTTTTTCCACACCCTCACCAACACTTATTTGATGATTTGTTGATGGCTGCCATTCTAACAGGTGTGAAGTGATACCTCATAGTTGTTTTCATTTGCATCTCTCTAATGATTAGTGGTGTTGAGCTATTTTTCACGTCTCTTGTCCATTTGTATGTCCTGTTTGGTGAGGTGTTTATTTAGATCCTCTGCCCATTTTTTAATTGGGTTCTTTGTCTTCCTTTTGTTGAGTTGTATGAGTACTCTATATATTTTGGAAATTATCCCCATATCTGATGTATCATTGGCAATTATGGTCTCCCATACAATGGGTTCCCTTTCCATTTTGATGATTGTTTCTTTTGCTGTGCAGAAGCTTTTTAGTTTGATGTAGTCCCATGTGTTCATTTTTTCCTTTGATTCTCTTGCCTTAGGTGTTGGATCAGTGAAAATTATGCCGCATATGATGGCTGAAATTTTGTTGCCTATATTTTCTTCTAGAATTTTTATGGATTCATGAGTTACATCTAAGTCTTTTTTCCATTTTGAGTTTATTCTTGTGTATCATGTAAGTTGGTGGTCTAACTTCATTTTTTTGATCCTCACTGGAGGATATTTTTCTATTTATCTTCAGATAGAGTGGAAGAGAGGCAAAGAGAGAGAAACATCGACGTGAGCGGGACACATCGATTGGTTGCCTCCCAGGGCCGGGGACGAACCGCAACCGAAGTCCATGCTTGCCGCAACCTGCATAGCTGGTCGAACCAGACCTGAGGAGGGACGACGGGAGACCAAGAAAGACACAGAGACATGATAGAGAGAAAAGCTGGAGGGGTGGGACATTGCACTCTGATGGAGAAAGAGTCACTCCGAGCTAGCTCAGCAAGTTTATTCCTTAGCCAATGAAGCGGGGGGAGGAGTTCAAAAGCTTCATCATTTTCAAACACCAGATGTTTGCACCGGCCTCTAGGTCGAGACTGTCGATACATTTATGCCCGCAGCTCAGATGCTCCTGGGTGAGCCTTGCAAACACCACAGGAGCAACAATGGACCTTGGCTCAGCCGCCCTCCACACTTGATTTTACCAGAATCGAACTCGAGGCTCATTGGTCCTCTGGCCGACGCTCTCCTGCGGAGCCAAATCGGCCAGGGCTAGATTATATTTTAATGTTTCATGCATCTTTCTTATAGATTTAAAGGCATTACATTGGTCCAGGGAGTTTCTTAAATCAAATCTATAATATATACACAATTGTCAAATCTTTTTATAAACAATTGTATTTTTATAAAAATAATTTCATTTTTACAATGTCTCCCTTCTCTGAAAATCACAAAATAAAGACATTTATTCTCAGTATCTTATAAGTGTGCTTCTGTTGTCATGGTGATCCAAGGAAGTATATCCCAAGAACAGTCAATGGGGATATCCTCGATTCTTTTCTTTATTTTGCTTTGTTTGGTAAAATGATACTCATTATAAGTTATGAGTAACATGATATGATATGCTATTTTTTAAGATATTGCTAGAACTTTTTCTTACATTCTTTACCAAACACCTCAGCAGCTAAGCCAGGTCAGTCTTGGTTAGTACTTGGGTGGGAGACCCTTGATCCTTGATGTTGAAAATTGGCAATTCTGTCTTAGAGTCCCTCCTCAGAATCTTCCCTTCTGCAAACTCATGGAATATTGTGGAGATCTCAGTGTAATTTTATAATCACGTTTATACATGGAGAAGTGATTGAAAATACAGTGATGATATATTAGTAACATTCAGTCTCTTTTGTACAGTATGTTGAAATAATAATGGCTGCAGATTAACTGATCTCTTTTCTCAGTCCAGTGTTATCAGTGATGTTGTGGGTAAGGGGAGGGGATGGAGAGAACTCCCAGCACAGATATCCTTGTAGCAAAGGGAACTTCAACCCTGACAGGAACCCTCACTCTCACTCTCCTCTGCTCTGCCCCTGGGGAGGGTCACTGTAGTCAGAGGTGCTGGGCCCTCGCACTGCCCATATAACTCCCTTAACGTATAATGCACACCTTCTCCAGCAGACACACGACTTGGAAACCTATTGTCTCTTTGAAGGATTCTCTTTTCATTCTCTTGATGGAATGTTTGTTGGGAAAATATTAACAATGTTCAGTTTATCACTATTTGATTTAACTGGACTTGTTTTTGATTATTTATATAACACCTCACCAGAAAATTGTCACTCCCCTTTGCCCATGGGAGGGGAAACCCTCACATGAACACAGTGGGCACTAAACCCAATGGAAAAATGATGGTTGGAATCCTTAATATCATTGAAATCTGTTTGTTGTTTCCTCTGACCAGGAGACCAAAATTCCACAGAATGAACCCCTGATTCTTCCAGAGATTAATTCATTTGATTAGAGTTTAGACTGTGAATTTTCTTAGAACATGTAGCATAGAAAACAAGACTAAACCTTGAGAAATTATATCATGTAGATGTCAGGCAGAAGAGGAAGGAACCTCAAAGGACGTGAGGAAGATGCTGAGCAGAGATGACAGAGACAGGATCCCAGAGGGTATTTCGCGAGGATGAAAGTGATCAGGAGGACGAAGGTGCAGAGAGGTCGTGAAAGGGACACATGAGGAGATGAACTGGAGCTGACGTCCGGGAGAGTGAATGTCCCAGTGAGAACCCTGCATTGAGCTGTGTGTGCAGGACTCACATGGGACAGTGAGAGAGCAAGGCCCTGGCGAGTGTGGGGACCTGGAGGATGGACTCTAAGTGTGTGTAGACAGTGACACCTGGGGGGAGGGGGCGGACGTGTTTTTTTTTTATCTAGAAATACATTTTATTTATTTATTTATTTATTATTTTTTATCATGTGAATTATTTATTTATTTATTTTTTATTAATTTATTTTTGTTACAGATGTTTCTCCTTTTTTCCCCATTGACACCCTCCTCCCCATCCCCCCACCCCGTCCCCAGCTTTGTTGTCCATGTCCATTAGTTATGCATACATACACATAAGTTCTGTGGTTTATCACTTCCCTCCCCATCAGCCCCTCTTCTGAGGGGTGTCATTCTATACCCTACTTCCACATCTCTGGGTCTACCCTGTTCCTCAGACTGTTATGTTCATTATATTCCACAAATGAGTGAGATCATGTGATATTTGTCTTTCTCTGCTTGGCTTGTTTCGCTTAGGATAATACTCTCGAGGTCCCTCCATGTTGTCTCAAAGGATAAGAGCTTCTGCACAGCAAAAGAAACAACCATCAAAACAGATAGGGAACCCACTCTATGGGAGAGCATAATTGCCAATGATACATCAGATAAGGGGTTAATCTCCAAAATATATAGAGTGCTCATACAACTCAACAAAAGGAAGACAAAGAACCCAATTAAAAAATGGGCAGAGGAACTAAATAGACACCTCTCCAAACAGGACATACAAATGGCTAAGAGACATATGAAGAAATGCTCAACATCACTAATCATCAGAGAGATGCAAATTAAAACAACAATGAGGTATCACCTCACACCTGTCAGAATGTCCTCCATCAACAAATCATCAAACAACAAGTGTCGGATGTGGGTTTTGAACAATGTTCTCCAGGGCAGGTGCTCAGATGACCACCTCTCAGGGGATGCTGGGAGCAGGACTGTGGGGTGACGGTGCCCCCTAGTGGTGATTTGAGCCATGCAAGCTGCAGGACCCTAGAGACTGAACCAGCTGTCTCTCTACCAAAGACCAGGGGAAGGAAGAGCTCACCTTTAAGGTCAAGCTTTTCCTCTCTGAAGAGGAGAGAGACACAAGACTCTGACAATTAGGGTATTTTGTATCATTGCAACGTCCTCATTAGTGACGCACATGGGAGTATCTCTGGTCAATTTGGTATTTTTAGCGTTTTTGTCGGACCTGCTGAAATGATAATTTTAGAAAGTGTGAATGAGTAGAAAAAGCAGCTGAACATATTGTTTTCCAATAAGCATATCCGTGGCTGGGTAGTTAGCTGGTTGGATCGTCATCCTGTACACTGAAAGGTTGTGGGTTCAGGTCTTCGTCAGGGCACACACCTACGTTGTGGTTGTGATCCTTGTTTGGAGAGCAGGTGGGAGGCACCCAACTGATGTTTCTCTTTCCCGTCCTTTCTCTAAAATGAATGAGTGAGGAATAAATACATAAATACACAAGTACAGTAAGTATAATGTTTGTTCAAAGGCACATTCTCTGAAACACACACACACACACTGATGATTTTCATGGTAATGAACCCCAAATGTCACTTTTCTCCTGTACCCAACACATAGGCAATCGCCCCCCCCCCACTTACCTTAACCTACTGTGTGACCTTCCTTCACAAACAGAAGAAACCAACATGATTGAAGTGTACACGGGGATGTGCCTGTACCTGAGGTTTCCTGTTCTCCCAGCACCGGGAACATGGCACCTGTAGCTACTGCCCTTCTAGCAGTTGTGGATGCACCAGGAACTGTGGGAATCACCAAGAACAAGACAAGGTCCTAAGGGTCAGGCTGTCAGGTGGCATTCCTGTGGGAGTCAGACATTGGGATTGTCAAACACTGAATTTAAACCCCTCTGATTACTCTGAGAAAACCTTAAAGGTAACGAGAGGCAGACCTCAGGGTCATGAATCAACTGCAGCTGAGAGGTGGAAACTCAGAGAATCCAGGGAGATGGAGACTCTAACAACACACAGACCCAGAGATGAACAGGCCATCAACAGGGTCCTGAGGAGATGCCTGGACATCAGAACCTGCATGTCCAACCCCACAGGAATCTCCTCACAGCTGCAGGACGGCTGTTCTAGGAGGTAACACACTGAAGGAGAACAGACCAGTGTTGGTGAGCGTGGGGAGAGAGGGACCCTTGCACTCTCTTGGTGGGAAGGTGAGATCCTGCAGCCACATGGAAACAGCGTGTTGGTTCCTCCAAAATGAGAGTAGGAACCGTGCGTGATTGAGCAGTGAGCTCCCAGGTGTTCATGGAATAATAAGCCCAGGACTCTGGAGAGGTGTTGCACGGCCCTGTTCATTGCAGCCATGTTCAGTGTAGTGAGACGTGGAAACATCTCTGTCCATCAGTGGGTGAGTGGACAAACATGTGTGATATTCTGAGGATGGGATATTACTCAGCCTTAAATCACAGGGAAACCCTGCACAATCCCCAGCCTGGAGGACACTAGAGGACACTGTGCTCTGTGAAATAAAACCGTCAGGGAAAGGCAGATAGTGTCTGATTCCACCTACACTGTGTCAAAGACCAGGGGTGCAATAGCGCTGGGATACCCAGGTAAAGAAAGCACGCGGAGCCGACATCAGAAGAGATAAACACATGGCAGCAGCTCCATTCAGTACAGCTAACGGCTTGTATAGACGCCTGTGGTGGACACTGTGCACGGGGCGGTGCACTACAGGGAGCAGGGCGCATGCGTCCTAGGCTTTTGCTGTATCATGCTCAGAACGGTAACGTGGTCTGCGCCTGCGCAGCCAGCTCCTCGGTCATGTCCTGAACCACGGCCTCTATGAACAAGCCGGTTCCAGGGCCCTAACACACTGGGAATTAATTAGGATTCCTTCCAGCAGAGTGTGGAGGAGCCCAGGCCTGGGTGTGGTGAAGGCTCCAGCAGGAGACGGGATAGTGGAGGGTCGGCTGCCCTGGAGTCCTGCGCTGACGGAGAACAAAGACGGAGGCAGCTGGAGGAGACACTGTGTCAGGACACAGTCAGCCCTGGTCCTGGGCCCTGTGCATCCACGGGAGCCTGGGTGTGTCTGCTCAGTGTGTGGAGCCGTCCACCCTCAGGACCTGTGGACAATGAGGGGACATTCAGTCCCCACGGAGGGGAGCTTTCCCCTTGGAATGGAGAGAAGGAGACAGAGCCCAGCAAACCCCTGTGGTCCTAGGGGGCTGTGTGCACACCCAGGACACGCCCCTGTGTGATCTCTGAGACTGGATCCTCCACTCTGAGTCATCACTGAGACCCTCCTGTGCTGAGGTGTGTATCAGTTGAGTGTTATTTTCATTGCTGAGTAGTATTGCATTGACTGAACTTCCCCAGTTTGCTTATTTGTAAAATTAGAAAGACTTTTGTTCTTTTTGCATCTTCTAACAGAAAGATGCTATAAATAAAAATGTTTTCCTATTTAGAATTCATGAAGTGTCTCAGTCCTGAGAATGCGCCTCCTTGACCTCCAGCTCCAGGAGCACAAGGAACAGGTCCCAGCTGCTGCTCCCTGAAATCCCCCGTGGTTTGTGCTGAAGACCCAGCTGTGCACGACGCCCAGACACTGGCTGACTCGGCGGGGACAGTGAGGCAGGGCCATTCCTGGGAGACGCAGGTGTCGTCTGATGGAAATTTTTGGCTCAGGAAATTCCTGACAAATTTCATGGTACTTCCTGAAATGCAGGGAGGTTCAGGAAATCTCCACCTTTCATGGACTGACATTGAATGTGTGCTGACAGTTTCCTCAGGCTCATAAATCCCTCTGCATTTTTCCTTCTCTGAATGAAAATGCCAGTTCTGATACTTGAGAATGTTGCTATAAGTAAAATAAAAATTTTAAAACACAGAGTCAGTAGTCGTTGTTACACAATCAGAGGTCTAGAGAGACCCTTGGAGAAACTGTTATCTGGAGAGGAAGCCGAAAGCCTCAGAGGAAACAGCCATAAACAACACCTGCACCTGCTCCTGGGGCTACAACACAGAGTCGGTGGGTCCTGAGCGCCCCCTGGTGTCCTGAGCGCCCCATGGTGTCCTGAGTGCCCCATGGTGTCCTGACTGCCCCCTGGTAACCTGAGCGCCCCTGGTGTCCTGAGCGCCCCTGCAGCCCCACACTCCTGTCTCCCTCAGGAGGTTTGTATCTGGGCTCACACTGACTTCCCCTCACTGTGTCTCTCACACAGAAATACACGGCCGTGTCCTCGGCTCTCAGGAGGTTCAGCTCCATGTAGGCTGAGCTTGTGGATGTTTTTCTGGTCATGGACACTCTGCCCTGGTACTTCTGAGCGTAGTTTGTGTCACCATTGTTAGGGTTAACACGCCCCATCCACTCAAGCCCCTGTCCTGGGGCCTGTCACACCCAGTTCACGTAGTGGTCAGTGAAGGTGTACCCAGAAGTTTTGCAGGAGACCCTCCCTGAGGCCCCAGGCTTCCTCACCTCGGCCCCAGACTGCACCAGCTGCCCCTGGGAGTGGACACCTGTGGAGAGGAGACAGGAGTGGGTGGAATTCCCCCTGACTGTCCCTGCTCCCCTCCTCAGCCCAGGGACTGGGGAGCCCTTACCTGTAGCCACTGCCACCAGGAGGAGGGTTCTCCAGCTCCAGTCCATGGTGAGGGGCTGAGCTGTGGGCACTTCTGTAGGGAGGGTGTGGCTGTGGGTGATGCTCTCAGGGCACAGACTTTTCCATATTTAACCTGGTCAACCTCATCTCATTTGCGTATTCATGAGGAAGAGTATTTCATAGCTGACGACTGAACCCCACCTGAGAGACGCTGGAGGACACAGGGACCGTGCTCAGTGGGAGTCTGAGGGTCCACGTACTAATCCTTGTGGGAGGACAGGTGTCCTCCGCCACATCCCTGAGCTCTGTGCACACTGAGCCCCTCTCTGAGGAACAAGCCCCACAGGACATGCTCCTCAGTGTGAACCACCTTTGAGTCACACGGGGACCTCCTGGACCAGCTCTGGGCTTTGGTACCTGAATGTTCATTCCTGGATCAGTGTGTCTCCAAAGTGCTGCACCTGGTGAGGTAATAAAGCCATCCCTGACCCAGCTCCTTACAACCCAGAAGCTCTAGAAATACCCACTTTGTGTGTGGTTCTTATGTTTATGGAGGTTGGTAATGCTCTCTTTGAACAGGATATTAGTACTCACTTCAGCATTCCTGTCCAGCTTTCTGTTTGGATTGTTTTTATGAAAAGAGGAAGACCCGACCCTCAGAGGAAATCCCTGTGCAGCTCCTGCCGCACCTGCTCCTGGGGCAGCAGCCCTGTGCTCGAGGGTCCTGAGCGCCCCCTGCTGCCTAGTCATTTCCCCTGCAGGTGAAGGTCCTTCAGGGCTCACAGGGCATTGACTTCTCAGTGTCTCTACTCCAGTAGTAAAGGCTGTGCCCTGATTTCAGAATGTTCTCTCAGGGATATCATATGCTTTTGACATTGATGTACATGGTGAACTGGCCTTACTGAACCCCATGAGTCTTGGGGAGACCCCAGCACAGGACTTTATAAAGCTACCACAGAGCCCTTTTCTGAAGCTGCCAGATGGACTAACTCAACTGAACCTCCCTGAGTCCAGAAGCTCTCGGGTGCTCTGCAGCCTCTGTGTCCTTAGGTCCTGTGGTTGAAGGTGCAATTTGAGTATCACTGCATGTGGCTCCAATCCCAGTGCATTCTACCATTCAAAAATCACACACACACACACACACACACACACACACACACACACACACACTGTGATGACTTTCACTGTTATGAATCCAGAGTTGCCCTTCTTCCCTGAACCCAGCTCATGGGCAGTGACCACAGATGGATTCTAGGCCTGGAGTGACTTTCTTTGGAAGCTCATCAAATGCACCCACGATGCACAAGCAGGCTTTGCATAGCACATGTCTTGTGTTCCTCTGTTCTTGCAGGTCCTGTGAACACAGATGCTGATTAGAACGGATCAGACCTGTTCCAGGGAGGGTCAGAGGAGGAGCTGGTTCCCCATTGACTGCAGGGCCCTGTTGCTGAGAGTCCCCTGCAGACCCCACACCTGTAATAGTGGACCCCTGAGAATGGTGAGGCTGAGGAGACAGCACTGTAGTCAGCTGTCAGGTGAGGCTTCTCTCCCAGGTCACCTGGTGGGCGGGGCTGCAGTGGGTAGCTGAGTGAGGGAGGCTCTGTGAGGGACACCCTGGCTTCCACAGGACACCTGGTTTCAGGACAAGCTTGGTGTTCATCCATTCTTGTTGCTCCATCAGGTAGTCATCTTCCCTCCTCACCATCTGTCCCTTCGATCTTATTCCCCACATCTCTGCCCTCCTGTCCCCTCAGATTTGTGTCTGGGCTCACACTGAGCTCCCCTCATTGTGTGTCTCTCACAGTAATACACAGCCGTGTCTTCGGCTCTCAGGCTGATCAACTGGGGATGGTCACTCTGGTCAGAGGTGCTGGGCTCTCCCACAGAACATACAACGAACTTAATGTATAACGAACACATTCTCCCATCAGAGATCTTATTCAGAAATGCATTCTCTGTGTAGATCTGTCATTTAATTTCCTAAATGCAATATGTGGTGGGACAAACGTATTTAATTTAGCAATCTCTAATTCACCCCTGTTTTCTGTGCTGGGCCTGTTTTGGTGAATCACACAGACCCACAGGACCTGCTGAGCCTCACGGTCCAGGGGCATCGGCTGCAGCAGCCACAGGGACAGAGAGATTCTGCACCAGGAGTGAGGGCTGCTGGGAAACTGCCCAGAACTGGACTGGACTTTGACCTGGGTGAGGGGAGGAAGCTGGATGTGTTCTGAGTCACAGGACAGAGATGTGCCTGATGTTCATGGGCAGAGTGTTACTGGACATGTGGGTTTAAACCTCTTCCCGTGACGACCCAGGAGGACGTGCAGGGCATGACAGACACAGCTTCTGTCATCGTAGGAAACACCTGAGTGATTATGACCAGGAGTTTGTCAGAATAGAAACATTAAAGGTTCTGCAGCTAGGGATCAAGGGAAATAAGGAATGTGTCACTGCAAAGGGGGGCAGGGGACTCCTGTTACCCACATGCACCTGCTCACAGTGTCTCTGTCTGTGAGGTAACAACTTCACAGGTCCAGGGGTTAGCACTTGGACACCTGTGGGTCATTACTCACATGGTCACACCATGCTCCACCCAAGCTGCACAATTTATTAGGGCCCCATTTATGAAATCCCTCAACACTTAGAGGGAAGTGTGGACACCCCTCCCTGCAGAACCCATGGTGCTGTGTGTCTGTGTGAGGGGCCCTCATGTCATGGACCAGGACCCTGTCTCAGTCCATCGTCATCGTCATCATCATCATCAACATCATCGTCGTCATCTTCATCATCACCATTTGCTTACTTATAGTTGTTCTTCTCATTGTCTGTAAACTTGGTTGTTGACCACATATAATGACCCCTAATCTCACTTTTGGCCCATTTTTTATGGTTGTTAAGTGGTATTGGTAGTCAGACTGTATTTTACTTTTTGTTGGAGTGCTTACAACAGATGGATCATTCCTGCCTCTTCTCCATCTGCCCCTCACTGGGATCAGATGAGAAAGGTTCGGTATACTCTTAAACGTCATTGGGAGATTGAACCACACAAGTCCATGGAAGTAGAATTCCTCCCCCTCCCCACCACCTCACCTAAACAAAAGCCCTGAACCATCCTCCTTTCCGGGTCTATCAAAGCACCTCTGACCTTCTGAAGGGAGGTCAACTGGGCGGTTTTCAGATCTTGGATATTGTAAGTAATGCTGCTATGCACATGGGGTGTATACATTCTTTCTGATTTGTGTTTTGGGATAATTAGGGTATATTTTCAGAGGTAGATTCACTGGGTCAAAAAGCAGTTCTATTTTATATTTTTGTATTAATTACTTTATCTTTGTTTCAGATGTTTCTCCATTGCCCCCCTTAGACACCATCCTCCTGATCCCCCTTTCCCACAGCATTGTTGTCTATGTCCATTGGTTATGCATATATGCATGTAAGTTCTTTGGTTTATATTGCCCTCCTCGCCGCCGCCGTCCTCTGGGGTTTGTCAGACTGAACATTCTATTTATTTATTTAGGAAACTCCATAGCGTTTTCCACAGTGGCTTCACCAATCTGCATTCCCACCAACAGTGCACCAGGGTCCTGTTTTCTCCACTTCCTCCCCAGCACTGGGTGTTTGCTGAGGTATTGATAGGAGCCATTCTGGCAGGTGTAGCTGTCGTTTCAGTTTGCACGTCTCTGATGATCAGTAATGTGAGCATTGTTTCATATGTCTAATGGCCATCTGTACGTCCTCTTTGGAGAAGTGTCTATTCAGGGCATTGGCCCATATTTTAATTGGATTGTATGTCTTACTGGTGTTGAGTTGTATGTAGTTTTTAAATATTTTGGAATTTAAGCCCTTATCAAATGTACCTTTGGCAAATGGACCACAGCTTTTCTAACTCAGAGATGTTAGAGGTAAACACTGAATCAAGAATCCAGAGAGGTTCCCTGAGGGAAACTGTGACATGAAGAGGAAACCACACAGGAAACCAGCCCAAACCTCCAACTGCACCTGCACCTGGATGGTCCTTGTGTTCAGGAAACCTCTGGTGGTCGCAGCCTCTCCTGCAGGGAGGTTTGTGTCTGGGCTCACACTGACTTCCCCTCACCGTGAGTCTCGCACAGTAATACACGGCCGTGTCCTCAGTTGTCAAAGAGCTCAGCTGCAGGGAGAACTGGTTCTTGGACGTGTCCATGGAGATTGTGGTGCGGCTCTTGAGGGACGGGCCGTAGTTAGTGCTACCGTCAGAACATATGCGCCCCATCCATTCCAGCCCCTTCCCTGGTTTCTGGCGCGTCCAGGTCCAGCAGGAACCACTGCTTGTGATGGAGAATCCAGAGACAGTACAGGTGAGGGAGAGGGTCTGCGAGGGCTTCAACAGTCCTGGGCCCGACTCCTGCAGCTGCACCTGGGACAGGACACCTGGAGACAAGGAATATCAGGCCCTGTCAGTCACGTGCAGTCACAATCACCCCATAGACCCCTGTCTGACCTCTGAGACCCTCACCTTGGGGAGCTGTCACCAGGCACAGGAGAAGACCCAGCAGTCTCATCTTCTAGACCACGGCTCTGCCTTCCCCAGAGACCTCAGCCCTGTGTGAGGAGAGAGCTGTGAGCCTCCCCAGCCCAGGGGAGGATTTACCCTGGAGCTTGGGGAGATATTTGCATGTGGGAAGCCTGTTCCTTATAAGTGGAGGACTGAGGTCAGGCTTCCCTGCTCCTTCTGGGGCCCCTGCAAGGGCATCTCTTTTCTTTAGCTCACTCAGCATGTAAGTCAGGGATAGGGGACCCCCTGCTTCACGAGATACATTGGAATGTGTTCAAAGGTCAGCTTCACCTTTCTGAGCATAGGAAGAAATGATGGACTAGATAGATGGGTAACACTTTCCTCTTCCCATGTATCTTTCCAACCTATTTAAAGGGACTAGCACTTGTTCAGATAGTTTCTGAATCTCAGCTCTCTAGTATACCCACTATTTCCAAAGTGTATATCATAATATCATACAAATAATGTATACCTTTGTGCAAAAATAAAAATAAAGGACATCTATGATCAATATCTTATATCTTAATTTTATTTATATATGTATTTATTGATTTTATTTTTTAGAGAGACTGGAAGGGTGAGGGAAATAGAAATATCTATCAGCTGTCTCCTGCACCCCCATTTCTAGGGATCGAACTCGAAACCCGGCATATGCCATGAACTGGAATTGAAGTGAGGACCTCTTAGTACCAGAGAAGGCGCTTAATTCTTAGAACAAACCAGCCAGGCTCTTATATCCAAATTTATGACATTATTTTGATCTCAGAAACTACCTCCCAATAACAGGCAATTGAGACGTTCTTAATTATTGTTGTTGGAAATTTTGTAATGAGTCTTCAGCTTCCTGTGCAAACTCTTCCATTATGCACCCCGTGGCCTATGGCAGAAACCCCGAACTAGTCACATCAGACAGAATCATGGTTTGACGTGGAGAAAAGACAAGAAATGTGAACAGATTATGCGTTTGTACAACTCAGAATCATTCATAGAGTGAAATGATTATGGTAGAAGACTGACCTGTTTTCTCTGTCTTGTGTTATCAGTGATGTCGGGGTCAGAGGGAGGTTAGTGAAGAGAATTCCTATTATAAATTTTCTCATAGGGAAGGAAGCTTCAATGTTGACAGGGCTCCTCAGTCCAACCTGCCTCCCTCTGCCCCTGTGGATGGTCATGGTAGTCAGAGGTGCCGGCTTCTCCCACAGGACCTATAACATCCTGAATGTATAATGAACACATTCTCCCACCAGACAAGTGATTTGGGAACCTATTGTCTCTTTGTAGGCTGTTCGTTTCTTTCTCTTAATGGAATGTTTGTTGGGAAAATATTTTTAATTATCACACTGTTCAATTCATCAGTATATGATTTAAAGGGACCTGTTCTAATGATTTATATCACACCTCACCAGAAATGTATCACTCTCCATTGCCCATGGGAGGGGAAACCCAGATATGAACAGAGTGGGCACTAAACCCAATGGAGAAATGAAGGCTGGTGTCCATATGATCATTGAAATCTGTCTTCTGTGTCCTCTGACCACGAGACCAACCTTCCATGGCATGAAGTCCTGATGCATTTCAGAGCTTAATGCACTTCACTGGAGTTTACATTGTGAACTTCCCTACAGTACGTAGCATAGACTAGACTAACCCCTGAGAAATTATATCATGTAGAAGTCAGGCAGACAAGGAAGGAACCTCAAAGAATGTGAGCAAAGTGCTGAGCAGAGATGACAGAGACAGGATCCGAGAGGTTATGTCACGAGGATGAAAGTGACCAGGAGGACGAAGGTGCAGAGAGGTCGTGAGAGGGAGACATGAGGAGATGACCTGGAGCTGACATCTGGGAAAGTGAATGTCCCAGTGAGAGCCCTGCATGGAGCTGTGTGTGCAGGACTCACATGGGACAGGGAGAGAGCGAGGCCCTGCTGAGTGTGGGGACCTGGGGGATGGACTCTCAGTTTGTGCAGACGGGGGCACCTGGGTGGGCGGAGGTAGTATTTTAAACCACGTTTCCCAGGGCAGGTGCTCAGATGACCACCTCTCAGGGGATGCTGGGAATAGGACTATGGTGTGATGGTGCCCCTAGTGGTGACTCAGAGCCATGCAGGCTGCAGGACCTTAGGGACTGAACCAGCTGCCTCTCCACACACCAAGTCCAGGGGAGGGAAGAGCTAACCTTTAAGGTCAGGCTTGTCCTCTCTGAAGAGGAGAAACACGAGGACTTGGACAATGAGGGTATTTTGTATCATTGCATCATCTGTTTTAGAGACACCCATGGGATTATATCTGGTCAATTTGGTATTTTTAGTGATTTTGTAGAAACTAATATAATGATCGTTTTAGAAAGTGTGAATGAGTAGAAAGATGTAGCTAAACATATTATTTTCAAATAAGCATAGAGGTGGCTGGGTGGATAGTTGGTTGGACTGTCATCCTGTACACTGAAAGGCTGTGGATTGAAATCTTGGTCAGGGCACACACCTATGTTATGGTTGCGAGTCTTGTTTGGAGAGCGTGTGGGAGGCAACCAACTGATGTTTCCTCTCTCCCTCTGTGTCTCCCGTGCTTTCTCTAAAATCAATAAACATATCCTGAATGAGGAATGAATAAATAAGTACATACATGCATAAGTATAGTAGGTGTAATGTTTATTCAAAGATACATAATCTGCAACACACACACACACACACACACACACACACACACTGATGATTTTCATTATGATAAACCCCAAATTTCACTTCACTTCACACTGACCCTAACCTTGCATGTGACCTTCCTTCACAGAAACGACAAACCAAAGATAATTGAATTGTACACAGGACTCTGCCTGTACCTGAGGTTTCCTGTTCTCCCAGCACCTGGAACATGGCACCTGCAGTCACTGCCCTTCTAGCAGGTGTGAGTGCACCAGGAACTGTGGGGGAATCACCAAGAACAAGACAAGGTCCTAAGGGTCAGGCTGTCAGGTGGCATTCACCTGAGTCTCAGGCACTGGGATTGTCAAACACTGAAATTAATCCACTCTGATTACTCTGTGAAAACCTTAAAAGGAACGAGAGGCAGACGTCAGGGTCATGAACCAACTGCAGCTCAGAGGTGGAAACTCAGAGTCCAGGGAGATGGAGAAACTGACAACACAAAGACTCAGAGATGAACAGGCCATCAACAGGCTCCTGAGGAGACACCTGGTCGTCAGGACCTGTATGTCCAACCTCACAGGAAATCTCCTCACATCTGCAGGACAGCTGTTCTAGGAGGAAACACACTGAAGGAGAACAGACCAGTGTTGGTGAGTGTGGGGAGAGAGGAACCTTTGCACTCTCTCGGTGGGAAGGTAAGATCCTGCAGCCACATGGAAACAGCGTGTTGGTTCCTCCAAAATGAGAGTAGACACCCTGTGTGATTGAGCAGTGAGCTCCCAGGTGTTCATGGAATAATAAGCCCAGGACTCTGGAGAGGTGTTGCATGGTCCTGTGCATTGCAGCCGTGTTCAGTGTAGTGAGACGTGGAAACATCTCTGTCCATCAGTGGGTGAGTGGACAAACATGTGCGATATTCTCAGGACGGATATTACTCATCCTGAAATCACAGGGAAACCCTGCACAACCCCAGCCTGGAGGACACTAGAGGACACTGTGCTCTGTGAAATAAAGCCGTCAGGGAAAGGCAGACAGTGTCTGATTCCACTTACACTGGGAACTAAATTAGGTTTCCTTCCAGCAGAGTGTGCAGGAGCACACGTCCTTTGTGAGTTGATTTGTACCTGACATCTTTCCTGAATGCACTCTCTAGTTCTATCAGTTTTCTGGTGCAGTGTTTAGGGTTTTCAATACAAGATGTGTGTCCTATGTATAGAGGTAAAGAGACACTTTCACTTGTTTCTTTCTCATTTAGACATTTTATAATATTTTTCTTGCCTAATTATTCTGGAAAAAAACTGCATTTCTGTTAAATAGAAGTAGTCACGGGGTGCCCTTGTGTGGGTCCTGATGTTAAAACAATAGATTTAAAATGTGCTCTGTGCACCATGATATCACTTGTTGGCTTCTCCAATGTGACCTTTGTTATGTTGATGTACATCTCTTCTGTACCTAATTTGTGAAGAATTCTAACCATGAATTCATTTTCAATCTTTAAAGGCTTTTTCCTGCATCTATCTATATGGTGGCAAGTGTATGCTCCATTCTCATTTACATTCGTCAAACCATCCTTGCATCTAAGGCCATATCCGCTGCATCTCAGGAAAGGATCCTTTCAATGTGCTGCTAAGTTTCTTAGGACACCACAGAGGATTTTTGTGTTTATGATCATCAGGGATATGACCTGTCGTTTTTTGTGCAAACATACTTTGCTTTCTTATGAGTGTAATGGTTACCCCAATAATTCAGTTTGGAAATCTTCCCTGTTTTTCCAATCCTTTGAAGTGTTTAAGAAACAGTGTTTGTGCAGGTACTATTTTTTTTTCTTGAAGTTTTGATAGAATTAACCCTTAAATAAATATGGACATGTGCCTTTCTTTGCGGATAAGTTTTTATTAATACTCCACTTATTTTTAAAATTTCTACCAATCCAGCATAGTCAGGGAAATTCTTAAATTAAGGAACAAATCATAGGACTGAGAAATACAATGTTGATCTTCACAGGCTGTAGAGGGCACATGGAGTTCCCACAAACACACCTGGAGCTGAGCAGTGACAGGCTGACAGGGTCCTAACTCTGCATCCCTCAGGTAGATCCGAGCTACACAGACTGACAAGGGAGCAGCTCAGGGTCCCTGCCAGGGAGAGACCTGTCTCTACAAACTGCAGCCAGGGGCTGGTCTCTGCAGGTCTGAGGTGGCAGGACCAGCTCCCAACTGAGACTCCGCAGTCATACCTGTCTGTTCTTCCTCCTGAAGAAGGGAGGGATTTGGTGAAGAAAAGGGGCAAAGTTCTTGTCCTCAGGGTTTCTGTGCATGGAGAGAAAGCAGTGGAAATGGGAACATTTACCCATTCCTCCTGTGAAAGGCCCCTCTGAACCAGGACACCCTCAGAATTCAGTGATAATGTATTTGGGGTCAGTGTGGAATTACAGTTGTTTTCAGACGACAGGTTTATTTCATATGCCATCCAAGAGAATGAAGTAAAACCATGTTTCCTGCACATCAGAACGTTTCTAATAATATAATAAATCTTTCAAAATACAGAGGCGTCAGTGGAGCCTCAGAACCAAAGTTCTAGAGAGACTTGTAGAAACTGTTATCTGGAGAGGAAGCCCAGAGCCTCAGAGGAAACAGCCATAAACACCACCTGCACCTGCTCCTGGGGCTGCAACACAGAGTCGGTGGGTCCTGAGCGCCCCCTGCTGTCCTAAGGTCCCCCTGCAGCCCCTCCCTCATGTCCCCCTCAGGAGGTTTGTGTCTGGGCTCACACTGACTTCCCCTCACTGTGTCTCTCGCACAGTAATACACGGCCGTGTCCTCGGCTCTCAGGCTCTTCAGTGTCATATAAACTTCATTCTTGGAGGTGTCCCTGGAGATGCTGAGTCGGGATTTGAGCGATTGGTTATAGTTTGTGCTTCCACTACTCCACATAGCACCGACCCACTCCAGCCCCTTTCCTGGAGCCTGGCGGGCCCAGTGCACACCATAGCTCGTTAAAGAGAATCCAGAGACAGCGCAGGTGAGGGAGAGGGTCTCCGAGGGCTTCACCAGTCCTGGGGCCGACTCCTGCAGCTTCACCTGGGACAGGACACCTGGGGACAAGGAGTATAAGGCCCTGCCAGTCACGTGCAGTCACAACCACCCCACAGACCCCTGTCTGACTTCTGAGATCTTCACCTTGGGGGGCTGTCACCAGGCACAGGAGAAGACCCAGCAGCCTCATCTTCTAGACCACGGCTCTGCCTTCCCGAGAGACCTCAGCCCTGTGTGAGGAGAGAGCTGTGAGCCTCCCCAGCCCAGGGGAGGATTTACCCTGGAGCTTGAGGAGAAATTTGCATATGAGGCACCATTTTCTTTATAAGTGGGGAGACTGAGGTCAAGCTGCCCTAGTTCTTCTGGGGCACCGGTGTGGACATCTCTTCCCTTGAACTCACTCAGCATGTAAGACAGGGATAAGGGATCACCTGATAGATGAGACTTATTGGAGTCAGGATAATGAACATGCTCATCTCTGATGATAAATGATGTACTGGATGAGTAGATTATATATATATTTTTAAATGTGGAATATTTATTATACATTAAATTATTTAAGTCAGTACACTTTTTATTTTTAAATTATTTTTATTAATTTCTTTTTGTTACAGATGTTTCTCCTTTTTCCCCCATTGACACCCTCCTCCCCATCCCTTCCCCCCATCCCCAGCTTTGCTGTCTATGTCCATCGATTATGCATACATGTATATAAGTTCTGTGGTTTATTTCTTCCTCCCCAACTCCCCCTCTTCTGGGGTTTGTCAGTCTGTATCATACCTCTATGTCTCTGGGTCAATTTTTTTCATCAGTTCGTTTAGTTCATTATATTCCACAAATAAGTAATATAATGTGATATTTGTCTTTTTCTGCTTGGCTTGTTTTGCTTAGCATAATACTCTCAGGTCCCTCCATGTTCTCTCAAAGGATAAGAGATCTTTCTTTCTTTCTTACAGCTGCATAGTATTCCATTGTGTACATGTACTACAGCTTTTTTATCCACTCATCTACTGATGGACACTTGGGCTGTTTCCAGATCTTAGCTATTGTAAATAGTGCTGCTATGAACATAGGGGTACATATATTCTTTCTGGTGTTTCAGTCTTCTTTGAGTATATTTCTAGAAGTGGGATCACTGGGTCAAATGGAAGTTCAATTTTTAACTTTTTGAGGTAACAAAATAATGTTTTCCATAGTGGCTGCACCAGTCTGCATTCCCACCAGCAGTGTACTAGGGTCTCCTTTTCTCCAAACCCTCGCCAACACTTGTTTGATGACTTGTTGATGGCTGCCATTCTAACAGGTGTGAAGTGATGCCTCACAGTTGTTTTCATTTGCATCTCTCTGATGATTAGTGATGTTGAGCATTTTTTCATATGTCTCTTGGTCATTTGTATGTCCTGTTTGGTGAGGTGTTTATTTAGATCCTCTGCCCATTTGTTAATTGGGTTCTTTGTCTTCCTTTTGTTGAGTTGTATGACTACTCTATATAGTTTGGAAATTAACCCCTTATCTGATTTATCACTAGCAATTATGGTCTCCCATACAGTGTGTTCCCTTTCCATTTTGATGGTTGTTTCTTTTGCTATGCAGAAGCTTTTTAGTTTGATGTAGTCCCATGTGTTCATTTTTTCCTTTGATTCTCTTGCCTTAGGTGTTGTATCAGTGAAAATTCTGCTGCGTATGATGTTTGAAATTTTGTTGCCTACATTTCCTTCTGGAATTTTTATGGATTCCCAAGTTACATTTAAGTCTTTTATCCATTTTGAGTCTATTCTTGTGTATGGTGTAAGTTGGTGGTCTAACTTCATTTTTTTAACCCTCACCGGAGGATATTTTTCTGTTTATCTTCAGATAGAGTGGAAGAGAAGCAAAGAGACAGAAACATCGACGTGAGCGGGACACATCGAATGGTTGCCTCCCAGGGCCGGGGATGAACTGCAACCGAGGTCCATGCTTGCCGCAACCTGCATAGCTGGTCGAACCAGACCTGAGGAGGGGCGACGGGAGACGAAGAAAGACACAGAGACATGATAGAGAGAAAAGCTGGGGCAGGTGGGACATTGCACTCTGATGGAGAAAGAGTCACTCCGAGCTAGCTCAGCAAGTTTATTCCTTAGCCAATGAAGTGGGAGAGGGGTTCAAAATCTTCATCATTATCAAACACCAGATGTTTGCACGGACCGCTGAGCTCAAGGTCGAGACTGTCGATACATTCTTGCCCGCGGCTCAGAATGCTCCTGGGTGAGCCTTGCAAACACCACAGGAGCAACAAGGGATCTTGGCTCAGCCGCCCTCCACACTTGCCCTTGACCGGAATCGAACTCGAGGCTCATTGGTCCTCTGGCCGACGCACTCCTGCGGAGCCAAACCGGCCAGGGCTAGATTATATTTTAATGTCTCATGCATCTTTCTTATAGATTTAAAGGCATTACATTGGTCCAGGTAGTTTCCTAAATCAAATCTATAATATATACACAATTGTCAAATATTTATAAACAATTGTATTTTTATAAAAATAATTTCATTTTTACAATGTCTCCCTTCTCTGAAAATCACAAAATAAAGACATTCATTCTCAGTATCTTACAAGTGTGCTTCTGTTGTCATGGTGATCCAAGGAAGTATATCCCAAGAACAGTCAATGGGGATATCCTTGATTCTTTTCTTTATTTTGCTTTGTTTGGTTAAATGATACTCATTATAAGTTCTGAGTAACATGATATGATATGCTATTTTTTAAGATATTGCTAGCACTTTTTTCTTA
This sequence comes from Tadarida brasiliensis, assembly GCA_030848825.1. NCBI lineage: Eukaryota > Metazoa > Chordata > Mammalia > Chiroptera > Molossidae > Tadarida > Tadarida brasiliensis. The sequence goes on from CM061257.1 coordinate 247,843,812, forward strand.
CATTCTTTACCAAACACCTCAGCAGCTAAGCCAGGTCAGTCTTGGTTAGTGCTTGGGTGGGAGACCCTTGATCCTTGATGTTGAAAATTGGCAATTCTGTCTTAGAGTCCCTCCTCAGAATCTTCCCTTCTGCAAACTCATGGAATATTGTGGAGATCTCAGTGTAATTTTATAATCACGTTTATACACGGAGAAGTGATTGAAAATACAGTGATGATATATTAGTAACATTCAGTCTCTTTTGTACAGTATGTTGAAATAATAATGGCAACAGATTAACTGATCTCTTTTCTCAGTCCAGTGTTATCAGTGATGTTGTGGGTAAGGGGAGGGGATGGAGAGAACTCCCAGCACAGATATCCTTGTAGAAAAGGGAACTTCAACCCTGACAGGAACCCTCACTCTCACTCTCCTCTGCTCTGCCCCTGGGGAGGGTCACTGTAGTCAGAGGTGCTGGGCCCTCCCACTGCCCATATAACTTCCTTAACGTATAATGCACACCTTCTCCAACAGACACACGACTTGGAAACCTATTGTCTCTTTGTAGGATCCTCTTTTCATTCTCTTGATGGAATGTTTGTTGGGAAAATATTAACAATGTTCAGTTTATCACTATTTGATTTAACTGGACTTGTTTTTGATTATTTATATAACACCTCACCAGAATATTGTCACTCCCCTTTGCCCATGGGAGGGGAAACCTTCACATGAACACAGTGGGCACTAAACCCAATGGAAAAATGATGGTTGGAATCCTTAATATCATTGAAATCTGTTTGTTGTTTCCTCTGACCAGGAGACCAAAATTCCACAGAATGAACCCCTGATTCTTCCAGAGATTACTTCATTTGATTAGAGTTTAGACTGTGAATTTTCTTAGAACATGTAGCATAGAAAACAAGACTAAACCTTGAGAAATTATATCATGTAGATGTCAGGCAGACAAGGAAGGAACCTCAAAGGACGTGAGGAAGATGCTGAGCAGAGATGACAGAGACAGGATCCCAGAGGGTATTTCGCGAGGATGAAAGTGATCAGGAGGACGAAGGTGCAGAAAGGTCGTGAAAGGGACACATGAGGAGGTGAACTGGAGCTGACGTCCGGGAGAGTGAATGTCCCAGTGAGAGCCCTGCATGGAGCTGTGTGTGCAGGACTCACATGGGACAGTGAGAGAGCAAGGCCCTGGCGAGTGTGGGGACCTGGAGGATGGACTCTAAGTGTGTGTAGACAGTGACACCTGGGGGGGGGGCGGACGTGTTTTTTTTTTTTTTATCTAGAAATACATTTTATTTATTTATTTTTTTATTATTTTTTTATCATGTGAATTATTTATTTATTTATTTTTTATTAATTTATTTTTGTTACAGATGTTTCTCCTTTTTTCCCCATTGACACCCCCCTCCCCATCCCCGCACCCCGTCCCCAGCTTTGTTGTCCATGTCCATCAGTTATGCATACATACACATAAGTTCTGTGGTTTATCTCTTCCCTCCCCCCCACCCCCTCTTCTGAGGGGTGTCATTCTATACCCTACTTCCACATCTCTGGGTCTACCCTGTTCCTCAGACTGTTATGTTCATATATTTCACAAATGAGTGAGATCATGTGATATTTGTCTTTCTCTGCTTGGCTTGTTTCGCTTAGGATAATACTCTCGAGGTCCCTCCATGTCGTCTCAAAGGATAAGAGCTTCTGCACAGCAAAAGAAACAACCATCAAAACAGATAGGGAAGCCACTCTATGGGAGAGCATAATTGCCAGTGATACATCAGATAAGGGGTTAATCTCCAAAATATATAGAGTGCTCATACAACTCAACAAAAGGAAGACAAAGAACCCAATTAAAAAATGGGCAGAGGAACTAAATAGACACCTCTCCAAACAGGACATACAAATGGCTAAGAGACATATGAAGAAATGCTCAACATCACTAATCATCAAAGAGATGCAAATTAAAACAACAATGAGGTATCACCTCACACCTGTCAGAATGTCCTCCATCAACAAATCATCAAACAACAAGTGTCGGATGTGGGTTTTGAACCATGTTCTCCAGGGCAGGTGCTCAGATGACCACCTCTCAGGGGATGCTGGGAGCAGGACTGTGGGGTGACGGTGCCCCCTAGTGGTGATTTGAGCCATGCAGGCTGCAGGACCCTAGAGACTGAACCAGCTGTCTCTCTACCAAAGACCAGGGGAAGGAAGAGCTCACCTTTAAGGTCAGGCTTTTCCTCTCTGAAGAGGAGAGAGACACAAGACTCTGACAATGAGGGTACTTTGTATCATTGCAACGTCCTCATTAGTGACGTACATGGGAGTATCTCTGGTCAATTTGGTATTTTTAGCGTTTTTGTCGGACCTGCTGAAATGATAATTTTAGAAAGTGTGAATGAGTAGAAAAAGCAGCTGAACATATTGTTTTCCAATAAGCATATCCGTGGCTGGGTAGTTAGCTGGTTGGATTGTCATCCTGTACACTGGAAGGTTGTGGGTTCAGGTCTTCGTCAGGGCACACACCTACGTTGTGGTTGTGATCCTTGTTTGGAGAGCAGGTGGGAGGCAACCAACTGATGTTTCTCTTTCCCGTCCTTTCTCTAAAATGAATGAGTGAGGAATAAATACATAAATACACAAGTACAGTAAGTATAATGTTTATTCAAAGGCACATTCTCTGAAACACACACACACACACACACACACACACACACACTGATGATTTTCATGGTAATGAACCCCAAATGTCACTTTTCCCCTGTACCCAACACATAGGCAATCCCCCCCACTTACCTTAACCTACTGTGTGACCTTCCTTCACAAACAGAAGAAACCAACATGATTGAAGTGTACACAGGGATGTGCTTGTACCTGAGGTTTCCTGTTCTCCCAGCACCGGGAACATGGCACCTGTAGCTACTGCCCTTCTAGCAGGTGTGGGTGCACCAGGAACTGTGGGGATCACCAAGAACAAGACAAGGTCCTAAGGGTCAGGCTGTCAGGTGGCATTCCTGTGGGAGTCAGACATTGGGATTGTCAAACACTGAATTTAAACCCCTCTGATTACTCTGAGAAAACCTTAAAGGTAACGAGAGGCAGACCTCAGGGTCATGAGTCAACTGCAGCTGAGAGGTGGAAACTCAGAGAATCCAGGGAGATGGAGAAACTGACAACACACAGACCCAGAGATGAACAGGCCATCAACAGGGTCCTGAGGAGATGCCTGGACATCAGGAACTGCATGTCCAACCCCACAGGAATCTCCTCACAGCTGCAGGACGGCTGTTCTAGGAGGAAACACACTGAAAGAGAACAGACCAGTGTTGGTGAGAGTGGGGAGAGAGGAACACTTGTTCTCTCTTGGTGGGAAGGTGAGATCCTGCAGCCACATGGAAACAGTGTGTTGGCTCCTCCAAAATGAGAGTAGGAACCCTGCGTGATTGAGCAGTGAGCTCCCAGGTGTTCATGGAATAATAAGCCCAGGACTCTGGAGAGGTGTTGCATGGCCCTGTGCATTGCAGCCATGTTCAGTGTAGTGAGACGTGGAAACATCTCTGTCCATCAGTGGGTGAGTGGACAAACATGTGTGATATTCTGAGGATGGGATATTACTCAGCCTTAAATCACAGGGAAACCCTGCACAATCCCCAGCCTGGAGGACACTAGAGGACACTGTGCTCTGTGAAATAAAGCCGTCAGGGAAAGGCAGATAGTGTCTGATTCCACCTACACTGTGTCAAAGACCAGGGGTGCAATAGCGCTGGGATACCCAGGTAAAGAAAGCACGCGGAGCCGACATCAGAAGAGATAAACACATGGCAGCAGCTCCATTCAGTACAGCTAACGGCTTGTGTAGACACGTGTGGGGGACACTGTGCACGGGGCGGTGCACGACAGGGAGCAGGGCGCATGCGTCCTAGGCTTTTGCTGTATCATGCTCAGAACCGTAACGTGGTCTGCGCCTGCGCAGCCAGCTCCGCGGTCATGTCCTGAACCACGGCCTCTATGAACAAGCCGGTTCCAGGGCCCTAACACACTGGGAATTAATTAGGATTCCTTCCAGCAGAGTGTGGAGGAGCCCAGGCCTGGGTGTGGTGAAGGTCCAGCAGGAGACGGGATAGTGGAGGGTCGGCTGCCCTGGAGTCCTGCGCTGACGGAGAACAAAGACGGAGGCAGCTGGAGGAGACACTGTGTCAGGACACAGTCAGCCCTGGTCCTGGGCCCTGTGCATCCACAGGAGCCTGGGTGTGCCTGCTCAGTGTGTGGAGCCGTCCACCCTCAGGGCCTGTGGACAATGAGGGGACATTCAGTCCCCACGGAGGGGAGCTTTCCCCTGGGAATGGAGAGAAGGAGACAGAGCCCAGCAAACCCCTGTGGTCCTAGGGGGCTGTGTGCACACCCAGTACACGCCCCTGTGTGACCTCTGAGCCTGGATCCTCCACTCTGAGTCATCACTGTGACCCTCCTGTGCTGAGGTGTGTATCAGTTGAGTGTTATTTTCATTGCTGAGTAGTATTCCATTGACTGATCTTCCCCAGTTTGCTTATTTGTAAAATTAGAAAGACTTTTGTTCTTTTTGCAGCTTCTAACAGAAAGATGCTATAAATAAAAATGTTTTCCTATTTAGAATTCATGAAGTGTCTCAGTCCTGAGAATGCGCCTCCTTGACCTCCAGCTCCAGGAGCACAAGGAACAGGTCCCTGCTGCTGCTCCCTGAAATCCCCCGTGGTTTGTGCTGAAGACCCAGCTGTGCACGACGCCCAGACACTGGCTGACTCGGCGGGGAAGGTGAGGCAGGGCCATTCCTGGGAGACGCAGGTGTCGTCTGATGGAAATTTTTGGCTCAGGAAATTCCTGACAAATTTCATGGTACTTCCTGAAATGCAGGGAAGTTCAGGAAATCTCCACCTTTCATGGACTGACATTGATTGTGTGCTGACAGTTTCCTCAGGCTCATAAATCCCTCTGCATTTTTCCTTCTCTGAATGAAAATGCCAGTTCTGATACTTGAGAATGTTGCTATAAGTAAAATAAAAACTTTAAAACACAGAGTCAGTAGTCGTTACACAATCAGAAGTCTAGAGAGACCCTTGGAGAAACTGTTATCTGGAGAGGATGCCGAGAGCCTCAGAGGAAACAGCCATAAACAACACCTGCACCTGCTCCTGGGGCTGCAACACAGAGTCGGTGGGTCCTGAGCGCCCCCTGGTGTCCTGAGTGTCCCCTGGTGTCCTGAGTGCCCCATGGTGTCCTGAGCACCCCCTGGTAACCTGAGCGCCCCCTGGTGTCCTGAGCGCCCCTGCAGCCCCACACTCCTGTCTCCCTCAGGAGGTTTGTGTCTGGGCTCACACTGACTTCCCCTCACTGTGTCTCTCACACAGAAATACACGGCCGTGTCCTCGGCTCTCAGGAGGTTCAGCTCCATGTAGGCTGAGCTTGTGGATGTTTTTCTGGTCATGGACACTCTGCCCTGGTACTTCTGAGCGTAGTTTGTGTCACCATTGTTAGGGTTAACACGCCCCATCCACTCAAGCCCCTGTCCTGGGGCCTGTCGCACCCAGTTCACGTAGTGGTCAGTGAAGGTGTGCCCAGAAGTTTTGCAGGAGACCCTCTCTGAGGCCCCAGGCTTCCTCACCTCGGCCCCAGACTGCACCAGCTGCCCCTGGGAGTGGACACCTGTGGAGAGGACACAGGAGTGGGTGGAATTCCCCCTTGACTGTCCCTGCTCCCCTCCTCAGCCCAGGGACTGGGGAGCCCTTACCTGTAGCCACTGCCACCAGGAGGAGGGTTCTCCAGCTCCAGTCCATGGTGAGGGGTGAGCTGTGGGCACTTCTGTAGGGAGGGTGTGGCTGTGGGTGATGCTCTCAGGGCACAGACTTTTCCATATTTAACCTGGTCAACCTCATCTCATTTGCGTATTCATGAGGAAGAGTATTTCATAGCTGAGGACTGAACCCCACCTGAGAGACGCTGGAGGACACAGGGACCGTGCTCAGTGGGAGTCTGAGGGTCCAGGTACTAATCCTTGTGGGAGGACATGTGTCCTCCGCTACGTCCCTCAGCTCTGTGCACACTGAGCCCCTCTCTGAGGAACAAGCCCCACAGGACATGCTCCTCAGTGTGAACAACCTTTGAGTGACACGGGGACCTCCTGGACCAGCTCTGGGCTTTGGTACCTGAATGTTCATTCCTGGATCAGTGTGTCTCCAAAGTGCTGCACCTGGTTAGGTAATAAAGCCATCCCTGACCCAGCTTTTTACAATCCAGAAGCTCTAGAAATACCCACTTTGTGTGTGGTTCTTATGTTTATGGAGGTTGGTAATGCTCTGTTTAAACAGGATATTCGTACTTACTTCAGCATTCTTGTCCAACTTTCTGTTTGGATTGTTTTTATGAAAAGAGGAAGACCCGGCCCTCAGAGGAAATCCCTGTGCAGCTTGTGCGGCACCTGCTCCTGGGGCAGCAGCCCTGTGCTCGAGGGTCCTGAGCGCCCCCTGCTGCCTAGTCATTTCCCCTGCAGGGGAGGGTCCTTCAGGGCTCACAGGGCATTGACTTCTCAGTGTCTCTACTCCAGTAGTAAAGGCTGTGCCCTGATTTCAGAATGTTCTCTCAGGGATATCATATGCTTTTGACATTGATGTACATGGTGAACTGGCCTTACTGAACCCCATGGCTCTTGGGGAGACCCCAACACAGGACTTTATAAAGCTACCACGGAGCCCTTTTCTGAAGCTGCCAGATGGACTAACTCAACTGAACCTCCCTGATTCCAGAAGCTCTCGGGTGCTCTGCAGCCTCTATGTCCTTAGGTCCTGTGGTTGAAGGTGCAATTTGAGTATCACTGCATGTGGCTCCAATCCCAGTGCATTCTACCATTCAAAAATCACACACACACACACACACACACACACACACACACACACACACACACACTGTGATGACTTTCACTGTTATGAATCCAGAGTTGCCCTTCTTCCCTGAACCCAGCTCATGGGCAGTGACCACAGATGGATTCTAGGCCTGGAGTGACTTCCTTTGGAAGCTGATCAAATGCACCCACGATGCACAAGCAGACTTTGCAGAGCACATGTCTTGTGTTCCTCTGTTCTTGCAGGTCCTGTGAACCCAGATGCTGATTAGAACGGATCAGACCTGTTCCAGGGAGGGAAAGAGGAGGAGCTGGTTCCCCATTGACTGCAGGGCCCTGTTGCTGAGAGTCCCCTGGAGACCCCACACCTGTATTAGTGGACCCCTGAGAGTGGTAACGCTGAGGAGATAGCATTGTAGTCAGCTGTCAGGTGAGGCTCCTCTCCCAGGTCACCTGTTGGGCGGGGCTGCAGTGGGTAGCTGAGTGAGGTCGGCTCTGTGAGGGACACCCTGGCTTCCACAGGACACCTGGTTTCAGGACAAGCTTGGTGTTCATCCATTCTTGTTGCTCCATCAGGTAGTTATCTTCCCTCCTCACCACCTGTCCCTTGGATCTTATTCACCACATCTCTGCCCTCCTGTCCCCTCAGATTTGTGTCTGACCTCACACTGAGCTCCCCTCATTGTGTGTCTCTCACAGTGATACACAGCTCTGTCTTCGGCTCTCAGGCTAATCAACTGGGGATGGTCACTCTGGTCAGAGGTGCTGGGCTCTCCCACAGAACATATAACGATCTTAATGTATAACGAACACATTCTCCATCAGAGATCTTATTCAGAAATGCATTCTGTGTGTAGATCTGTCATTTATTTTCCTAAATGCAATATGTGGTGGGACAAACGTATTTAATTTAGCAATCTCTAATTCACCCCTGTTTTCTGTGCTGGGCCTGTTTTGGTGAATCACACAGACCCACAGACCTGCTGAGCCTCACGATCCAGGGGCATCGGCTCCAGCAGCCACAGGGACAGAGAGGTTCTGGCACCAGGAGTGAGGGCTGCTGGGAAACTGCCCAGAACTGGACGGGACTTAGACCTGGGTGAGAGGAGGAAGCTGCACGTGTTCTGAGTCACAGGACAGAGATGTGGCTGATGTTCATGGACAGAGTGTTACTGGACATGTGGGTTTAAACCTCATTCAGTGATGACCCAGGAGGACATGCAGGGCATGACAGACAAAGCTTCTGTCATCGTAGGAAACACCTGAGTGATTGTGACCAGGAGTTTGTCAGAATGGAAACGCTAAAGGTTCTGCAGGCAGGGATCACGGGAAATAAGGAACGTGTCATTGCAAACGGGGGAAGGGGATTCCTGTTACCCACATGCACCTGCTCACAGAGTCTCTGTCTGTGAGGTAACAACTTCATAGGTCCAGGGGTTAGCACTTGGACACTGGTGGGGTCATTACTCACATGGTCACACCATGCTTCACCCTAGCTGCACAATTTATTAGGGCCCCATTTGTGAAATCCCTCAACCCTTAGAGGGAAGAGTGGACACCCCTCCTTGCAGGACCCATAGTGCTGGTGTGTCTGTGTGAGGGGCCCTCATGTCATGGACCAGGTTCCTGTCTCAGTCCATCGTCATCGTCATCATCATCATCAACATCATCGTCGTCATCTTCATCATCACCATTTGCTTACTTATAGTTGTTCTTCTCATTGTCTGTAAACTTGGTTGTTGACCACATATAATGACCCCTAATCTCACTTTTGGCCCATTTTTTATGGTTGTTAAGTGGTATTGGTAGTCAGACTGTATTTTACTTTTTGTTTGAGTGCTTACAACTGATGCCTCTTCTTACATTCCTGCCTCTTCTCCATCTGCCCCTCACTGGGATCAGATGAGAAAGGTTCGGTTTACTCTTAAACGTCATTGGGAGATTGAACCACACAAGTCCGTGGAAGTACAATTCCTCCCCCTCCCCACCACCTCACCTAAACAAAAGCCCTGAACCATCCTCCTTTCCGGGTCTATCAAAGCTTCTCTGACCTTCTGAAGGGAGGTCAACTGGGCGGTTTTCAGATCTTAGATATTGTAAGTAATGCTGCTCTGAACATGGGGGTGTATATCTTCTTTCTAATTTGTGTTTTGGGATAATTAGGATATATTTCAGAGGTGGGTTTGCTGGGCCAAAAAGCAGTTCTATTTTATTTTTTTGTATTTATTACTTTATCTTTGTTTCAGATGTTTCTCCATTTCCCCCCTAGACACCATCCTCCTGATCCCCCCTTCCCACAGCATTGTTGTCTGTGTCCATTGGTTATGCATATATGCATGTAAGTTCTTTGGTTTATATTGCCCTCCTTGCTGCCGCCCTCCTCTGGGGTTTGTCAGACTGAACATTCTATTTATTTATTCAGGAAACTCCATAGCGTTTTCCACAGTGGTTGCACCAATCTGCTTTCACACCAGTAGTGCACCAGGGTCCTGTTTTGTTCTCATCCTCCCCAGCACTCGGTGTTTCCTGAGGTATTGATAGGAGCCATTCTGGCAGGTGTAGCCGTCGTTTCAATTTGCACGTCTCTGATGATCAGTAACGTGAGCAATGTTTCATATGTCTCATGGCCATCTGTACGTCCTCTTTGGAGAAGTGTCTATTTAGGGCATTGGCCCATATTTTAATTGGATTGTATGTCTTACTGGTGTTGAGTTGTATGTAGTTTTTAAATATTTTGGAATTTTAGCCCTTTTCAAATGTACCTTGGCAAATAGACCACAGCTTTTCTAACTCAGAGATGTTAGAGGTAAACACTGAATCAAGAATCCAGAGAGGTTCCCTGAGGGAAATTGTGACATGAAGAGGAAACCACACAGGAAACCAGCCCAAACCTCCAACTGCACCTGCTCCTGGATGGTCCTGGGATGGTTCAGGACCCTCGCGCCCCCTGGTGGTCGCAGCCTCTCCTGCAGGAGGTTTGTGTCTGGGCTCACACTGACTTCCCCTCACTGTGTCTCGCACAGTAATACAGAGCTGTGTCCTCGGTGGTCACAGATCTCAGCTGCAGGGAGAACTGGTTCTTGGACGTGTCACTGGAGATGGTGGTGCGGCTCTTGAGGGACGGGTTGTAGATAGTGCTACCACTACTAGCATATATTTGCCCAATCCATTCCAGCCCCTTCCCTGGTTTCTGGCGGATCCAGCCCCAGTCGTAACCACTGCTGATGGAGTAACCAGAGACAGAGCAGGTGAGGGAGAGGGTCTGCGAGGGCTTCACCAGTCCTGGGCCTGACTCCTGCAGCTGCACCTGGGACAGGAAACCTGGGGACAAGGAGCATCAGGCCCTGTCAGTCACAGGCAGTCACAACCACCCCATGTACCCTGTCTGACTTCTGAGTCCTCACCTTGGGAGGCTGTCACCAGGCACAGGAGAAGACCCAGCAGTCTCATCTTCTAGACCACGGCTCTGCCTTCCCCAGAGACCTCAGCCCTGTGTGAAGAGAGAGCTGTGAGTCTCCCCAGCCCAGGGGAGGATTTACCCTGGAGCTTGTGGAGAAATTTGCATGTGGGGCAGCCTGTTCCTTATAAGTGAAGGGACTGAGGTCAGGCTGCCCTGGTCCTTCTATTGCTAATGTGTAGGCTTCCCTTTTCTTGAATGCATGTAGTACTTTCCTCCATTATAGGGGATCTCCTGGTACACAAGAATACTGGAGTCCGCTTAATGTCCGTGCTCATCTCTGATAAGTGGTGGACTAGATGAGTAGGTTACATTTTTAATGTCTCATGTATTTTTCAAATAGATTTAAAGGGATTACTTTTATTTAGGTAATTTCTTAAACCCAGCTCTCTTATATCTACAGAACTGTCAAATATTTTTGTAAAAAATTCTAATTTTTTAAACATAATTTTATATAGCCAAATAATATCTAGGTTGGTTTGAAAATAACAAAATAAAGGACATTCATTCTCAGTATCTTATTTCTTTATGATGTAACTTTGATCCAAGGAGCTATATCCCAGGAACATGTCATTGAGGTACCCTTGATTCTTTTTTATTTGTTAAAATGATATTTCTTACAAATTCTATGTAACACCATGCTATATGCCTTTGTTCAGGTTAATGCTAGAAACATTTTTCTTGCAATCTTTGCCAAACACTCTCAGGGTAAGTACTGTCAGACCTGGTGAGTACTTGGATAGGAGACCCCTGATTCTTGATGTTGAAAATTAGGTAATTGTGCCTTTGAGTCCCTCCTCAAACTCTTCCCTTGTGCAAGCTGACGGATTATTGCAGAGACTGCAACAAATTGTATCAGACATATTCATATTTTTAAATGGAGAAATGATTGAGAATAAAAGAGTGATTATTCATGTGTACAATTCAGAATCTTTCATATGTGGAAATTGTAAACGCAGCAGATTAACTGACCTCTTTTCTCAGTCAAATATTTTCAGTGAAGTTGGGGTCAGAGGGAGGCAAATCATGGAGGTTCCTAGAACAGATATGCTAACAGGAAAGGGAACTTTATCCCTGACAGGAATCCTCACTCCCAGGACACACGACATGATCAACTGGGCGGTTTTCAGATCTTGGATATTGTAAATAACACTGCTATGCACACGGGGGTGTATATATTTTTTCTGATTTGTGTTTTGGGATAATTAGGATATATTTTCAGAGGTGGATTCGCTGGGTCAAAAAGCAGTTCTATTTGTATTTTTTTGTATTAATTACTTTATCTTTGTTTCAAATGTTTCTCCATTTCCCCCCTAGACACCATCGTCCTGATCCCCTCTTCCCACAGCATTGTTGTCTATGTCCATTGGTTATGCATATATGCGTGTAAGTTCTTTGGTTTATATTACCCTCCTCGTGCCCCCCTCCTCTGGGGTTGTCAGACTAAACGTTCTATTTTTATATATTTAATTTTTTAGTAAACTGCATACTGTTTTCCACAGTGGCTGCACCAATCTGCATTCCCACCAGTAGTGCACCAGGGTCCTGTTTTCTCCACATCCTCCCCAGCACTGGGTGTTTGCTGAGGTATTGATAGGAGCCATTCTGGCAGGTGTAGCTGTCGTTTCAATTTGCACGTCTCTGATGATCAGTAATGTGAGCATTGTTTCATATGTCTCATGGCCATCTGTACGTCCTCTTTGGAGAAGTGTCTGTTCAGGGCATTGGCCCATATTTTAATTGGATTGTATGTCTTCCTGGTGTTGAATTGTATGTAGCTTTTAAATATTTTGGAGTTTAAGATTTTATCAAATATACTTTGGCAAGCAGACCACAGCTTTATCAAACTCAGTGATGTTAGAGGTAGACACTGAATCAAGAATCCAGAGAGGTTCCCTGAGGGAAACTGTCACATGAAGAGGAAACCACACAGGAAAACAGCCCAAACCTCCAACTGCACCTGCTCCTGGATGGTCCTTGTGTTCAGGACCCTGTTCGCCCCCTGGTGGTCGCAGCCTCTCCTGCAGGAGGTTTATGTCTGGGCTCACACTGACTTCCCCTCACTGTGTCTCTCGCACAGTAATACATGGCCATGTCCTCGGTGGTCACAGATCTCAGCTGCAGGGAGAACTGGTTCTTGGACGTGTCACTGGAGATGGTGGTTCGGCTCTTGAGGGACGGGTTGTAGTAAGTGCTACTACCACTACCATATATGTATCCAATCCATTCCAGCCCCTTCCCTGGTTTCTGGCGGATTCAGTTCCACCCGTAACTACTGACTGAGCCCCCAGAGACAGCGCAGGTGAGGGAGAGGGTCTGAGAGGGCTTCACCAGTCCTGGGCCCGACTCCTGCAGCTGCACCTCGGACAGGACACCTGGGGACAAGGAGCATCAAGCCCTGTCAGTCACATGCAATCACAACCACCCTGTGAACCCTGTCTGAATTCTCAGACCCTCACCTGGGGGCGCTGTCACCAGGCACAGGAGAAGACCCAGCAGTCTCATCTTCTTCTAGACCACGGCTCTGCCTTCCCCAGAGACCTCAGCCCTGTGTGAGGAGAGAGCTGTGAGCCTCCTCAGCCCAGGGGAGGATTTACCCTTGAGCTTGGGGAGAAATTTGCATGTGGGGCAGCCTGTTCCTTATAAGTGGAGGGACTGAGGTCAGAGTTCCTTGGTCCTTCTGGGGCCCTGTGGGGGCATCTCTTCCCTTGATCTCACTCTGTATATAAGTCAGGGATAGGGGATCTCTTGGTTCAAGAGACATTGGAATGTGGTCAAAGATTGGCCTCACCATTCTGAGCATAAGAAGAAATGATGGACTAGACAGGTAGGTTAGACTTTTAACTTCCCATACATCCTTCAAACTGATTTGAAAGGGATTAGCATTTGTTGAGAGACTTTCTGAATCCCAACTCTCCAGTATACCCACTATTTCCAAATTTTATGTAATAATTTCATACAAATGTTATCTTTCTTAATCCAAAAATACAAATAAAGGACATCTATGTTCAATATCTTATATTTTAATCATATTTAAATATGATTTATTGATTTTATTTATTAGAGAGTGGAAAGAACAGGATAACTTCATTGCTGACAAAAATACCTGACTCCAGTCTCCCTCCTTCTGCCCCCGGGCATGGTCACTTGGTCAGAGGTGCCGGGATCTACCACAGAATATATAACGTCCTTAATGTACAATGAACACATTCTCCCATCAGACAAGTGATTTGGAAATGTAGTCTCTCTGGGTAGCTTATGTTTTCATTCTCTTAATTGATTCTTTGGTGGGATAAATGTATGAATTTGGCAAAGTCAAATTCACCCCTATTTGCTGTACTTCTAGGGAGCAAGAGAGAGAGAGAGAGAGAGAGAGAGAGAGAGAGAGAGAGAGAGAGAGAGACATCAACTGGCTGCCCCCAACACGACCAAACCAGGACCAGGGTTGAATTGTAACCAAGGTACATGTCCTTGACTGGAATTGAACCTGCAAGTATTTGGTACATGGGACAACGCTCTACCCATTGAGTAAATCATGACACAGCATATTCCTGGGCAGGTGCTTAATTGGTTGGAGCGTCATCCGGTACACTGAACGGTTTCAGGTTCAATTCTCAATCCGGGCCTGTGCTGGAGGCAACCAATCCATCTCTCTCTCTCTCTCTCTCTCTCTCTCTCTCTCTCTCTCTCTCTCTCTCTCTCTCTCTCCGCCCTCCTCCCTCTAAATCCCTAAACATATCTTCAGGTGAGGATGAAAACATAAACAAGTGTTGTAGATTCAAGATTTATTTAATGATACCTTTTCTACACACACACACACACACACACACACACACAGTGAGGATTAAATAAACAAATACGTGTAGTATATGTAATGTTTCTTTAATGCATAAGGAACACCTGCTCCCATCAGACAAGACATTCTAAAATACAATAGCTATGTTCATATGGGCCTTTTCATTCTCTAAATGCAATATTTGGTGGGATGAATGTGTTTAATTTAGGAAATTCTAATCCACCCCTATTTTCTGTGCAGGGCCTGTTTTGGTGAATCACACAGACCCCAGGACGTGCTGAGCCTCACGGTCCAGGGGCATCGGCTGCAGCAGCCACAGGGACAGAGAGCTTCTGGCAGCAGGAGTGAGGGCTGCTGGGAAACTGCCCAGAACTGGACGGGACTTTGACCTGGGTGAGTGGAGGAAGCTGAACGTGTTCTGAGTCACAGGACAGAGATGTGGCTGATGTTCATGGGCAGAGTGTTACTGGACATGTGGGTTTAAACCTCTTCCCCTGACAACCCAGGAGGATGTGCAGGGCATGATAGACACAGCTTCTATCATCGTAGGAAACACTTGAGTGACTATGACCAGGAGTTTGTCAGAGAAGAAATGTTAACGGTCTTGCCCTGGCCAGTCTGGCTCAGAGGTTAAAGCGTCGGCCCGCGGCCCAGAGAGTCCTGGGTTGGTTCCCGCTAAGGGCTCCTACCTCGGTTGCAGTGTGTCCCAGGCCCCTGATGGAGTTGTGTGAGTGGCAACCACTCGATGTATCTCTCTCATATCGATGCTTCTCTCTCTCTCTCCTCCTCCCTCTTTCCCTCCCCCCTCTGTCAAAAAAAAAAAAGATAGAAACGTTAAAGGTTCTGCAGGCAGGGATCAAGGGAAATAAGGAACATGTCATTGCAAAGGGGGGAAGGGGATTCCTGTTACCCACATGCACCTGCTCACAGTGTCTCTGTCTGTGAGGTAACAACTTCACAGGTCCAGGGGTTAGCACTTGGACACCTGTGGGGTCATTACTCACATGGTCACTCCATGCTTCATCCAAGCTGCACCATTCATGGGGGTTCCATTAATGAAATCCCTCAACCCTTAGAGGGAAGAGTGGACACCCCTTCCTGCAGGAGCCATGGTGCTGGTGTGTCTGTGTGAGGGGCCCTCATGTCATTGACCAGGACCCTGTCTCAGTGTATCATCACCACCATCATCATCATCACCATCACCATCATCGTTTGCTTACTTGTAGTTGTTGTTCTCATTTTCGGTAGACATGGTTGTTGTTCACACACAATGACTTTTTATTGGAAAAGAAACCAAGTGTCTCCTCTTTCCATGTCAGTGGGAGAGTGAAACAAAGGACTACCCTGTAGGTGACACAGGCCTTCCAACACGCTGAAGACCTGGGTTCCATACAGATGCCACCCAGGACGTCGGACCAGGAGCCCTCTCCAATCCCATTGTCACCGCCAACACCGTCGTCACCATCATCAATAATGCTTATATGTAATCAGTTTTCTCATTTTCTCTAGACCTGGTTGTGTACACTTTATCTGAATTTTGTTCATTTTATGATTTTTAAGTAAAATATGTAGCCTTATTCTATTTTCTTTTTCATTTCTTGCTGAAAACAGATGGTTTATTCCTGCCTCTTCTCCATCTGTCTCACACGGTAATCAGATAAGAAAGCTTGGGTCTCCTCTTTAGATGTCATTGGGGAGACTGAATCCACACAAGCCCCTGGAGAGACTTCCTCCCACTCCTCACCACCTCACCAAAATAAAAGCCCTGAGCCTGTCTGCTTTCCTGGTCTCTCAAAGCTCCTCTCACCTCCTGAAGGGCCTTTCCTGTGCTTCCCAGAAACTGCACTTATGTACATAATATGTGTTCCATGTCCCATTGTGTTTGTGTTTGTCATCATCCTGAACATCTGCACCAAGCTATCGTGGGTCCCTCTGCCTCTGCCTGGTGTCAGCTGCCCTCACTGCTGTGAGCATGATGCCAAGTCAATGACAGTCCCCACCAGAGTCCTTCTTCTCTAGCTTTGGAGTCACATATCTTTGGTGCCCCTCTCCTGCCCACAGATGCCCAGCTGCTGGTTGGCTGGGGCCCTGAGCTGTGTGGAACGGAACTGCACTGTTGGGTCAGCAGAGCCTCTGGTTGGATTCAGGTGACATGGGTCAGGAGATCTCATGATTAATTGTCCTTTGAGCACAACAGTGTCTGGAAGAGACTCTCTGCCTTTTGTTCACCTGAGAAAGTTGTCTTTCTTGACAACAGACATTTCTTTTTATTTTTATTGTTGACCCCATGACAGGTGTCCCCCATCCTACCCCTCTGCCCACCTCCACACGCCCCCACCAACCCTCCGTTGGCCTGCACCACTATGTCCTGTCTGTCATGGGCTGTGCACACATATGTTTATTGGATGCTCTCTACATCTTCTTTAATCCACGTCTCCCTAATAATCTCTCCTCTGCTCTGTGCAGTTCGTCCCATGTATCCACGCCTCTGGTTCTACCTGGTTTGTCAGTTTACTTTGTTCATTTGTGTGCACATATAAGTGAGATTATATTGTATTTGCCTTTGGCTTGTTTCTCTTAGTATAATAAATCCAGGTCCATTCATGCGTTGTACAGGGTAAGATTTCCTTCTTATAAACAGATGTATAGTATTCCATTGTATACATGTACCACCGGTTTTAAACCACTCATCTACCCATAGACACCTGGGCTGTTTTCAGATCTTGGCTATCATGAATTACACTGCCATGAATATAAGTGTTCATGTACTCTTCCTGATTGGTGTTTTGGGATTCTTAGGATATATTCCCAAAAGTGGCATCAGTAGCTCAAACGGTAGTTTCATTTTTAGTTTTCTGAGGAAGCTCCATACTGTTTTCCAAAGTGGCTTCCCCAGTCTGCATTCCCACCAACAGGGCACCAGGGTTCCCTTTTCCCCACATCCTCACCATCACTTGTTGATTCTTGATTTATGGATGGGGGCCACTCTGGCAGGTGTAGTTGTAGTTTTAATCTGCATCTCTCTGATGGTTAGTGACGTTGAGCATTGTTTCCTATGTCTCTTGGCCATCTGCGTGTCCTCTTTGAAGAAGTGTCTATTAGGGCATTTGCCCATTATTTAATTGGATTGTTAATCATCCTGGTATTGAGTTGTATATGTTTTTTATATATTTTGGAATTGATCATCTTATCAGATGTACAACTGGGAAATAACAACAGAGATTTCTAACTCAGAGACTTCAGAATTAGCACTGAATTAGAAACTCAGAGAGGTTCCCTGAGGGAAACTGTGACACGAGGAGGAAACCACACAGGAAACCAGCCCAAACCTCCAACTGCACCTGCTCCTGGGTGGTCCTTGTGTACAGGGCCCCTGAGCGCCCCCTGGTGGTCGCAGCCTCTCCTGCAGGGAGGTTTGTGTCAGGGCTCACACTGACTTCCCCTCACTGTGTGTCTCTCGCACAGTAATACAGGGCCGTGTCCTCAGATATCAGGCTGCTCAATATCATATAAACTTGGCTCTTGGAGGTGTCCCTGATGATGCTGAGTCGGGAATTCAGAGATGGATTATAGATTGTGTTTCCATCACCCCATATACCACCAACCCACTCCATCCCCTTTCCTGGAGACTGGCGGACCCACTGCATAGCACAGTCCTTTAAAGAGAATCCAGAGACAGTGCAGGTGAGGAAGAGGGTCTCCGAGGTCTTCACCTGTCCTGGGCCCGACTCCTGCAGCTGCACCTGGGACAGGACACCTGGGGAAAAACAGCATCAGGCCCTGTCAGTCACATGTCGTCACAACCACCCCACACACCCTTGTCTAACCTCTGAGACCCTCACCTTGGGGGGCTGTCACCAGGCACAGGAGAAGACCCAGCAGTCTCATCTTCTTCTGCCTTTCCCAGAGGCCTCAGCCCTGTGTGAGGAGAGAGCTGTGAGCCTCCCCAGCACAGGGGTGGATTTACCCTGGAGTTTGGGGAGGAATTTGCATGTGGGGCAGCCTGTTCCTTATAAGTGGGGGACTGAGGTCAGGCTGCCCTGGTCCTTCTGTGGCCCTTGTGTGTTCACCCCTTCCCTTGAACTCATTCAGCTTGTAAGTTAGGGATAGGGCATCACCTGGTAGACGAGACGTACTGGAGTCAGGTTATAGGATGTGCTCATTTCAAATACATGTTGGACTGTATGAGTAGATTACATGTGTAGTTTAACATGCAGCTTTCAAATAGATTTAAACGATTACATTTGTCCAAGCAGTTTATCAAACCCTTCTCCCTAATGTATGTTCAAATGTCAAAACTATTTTCTAAACAATTATATTTTTAAACATAATTTTATATATATATAAATAATGTCTATCTTGTTCTGAAAATTCCAAAGTAAGGACATTAATTCTTAGTAATTATTTGTTAATTTATTTTGTTACTTTGATCCAAGTAACTGTATCCTAAGAACAGGTCATTGGGGGACCCTTGATTGTGCTTTATTTTGTTTGGTTTTTTTAATTAATTAATTAATTAATTTATTTATTTATTTATTTATTTATTTTGTTAAAAGGATATTTTATAAAAGTAGTGAGTAACAGTATATTAAATACCTTTATTTAGGGTGTTTCTAGAAATATTTTTTCTTACAATCTTCGCCAAACATTTTCAGAAGCTGAGCATGGTCAGTCCTGTTTAATATTTGGATGAGAGATCCTTGATTCTTGATGTTGAAAATTGGTAATTGTGACTTTGAGTCCCTCCTGAAATTTTTCTTATTGCAGTGACCCCACACAATTTACATCATACATAAGCACGTGTATACATGGAAAAAATGATTAGAAATAGAAAAAATGATTATGCATTAGTAACACTCAGACACTTTTATATGTTGTGATTGTAAAGGCAGCAGAGTAATGATAAGTTTTCTCAGTCCAGCGTTATCAATGAGATTGGTGTTCAAAAAGAGGGACATGAAGAGAATCCCAGCTCACATTTGCTCATAGGAAGGGATCTTTAATGCTGACAGCACCCTCACTCCTGTCCTCCTCTGTTCTGTCCCTGGGAAGGTCAGAGGGAGCAGGGCTCTCCCACATAATCTAGAGCATCCTGAACGTATGAGGCACACATTCTACCATCAGACATATCACCGAGAACTATGTTGTCTCTTTATAAGCTGGTATTTTATTTCCCTTAATGGCTTGGTTGATGGGAAAATTGTTTATTTCCAACAATGATCAATTAATTCATCACTGTTTCAATTAATGGGTCCTGTTTTTGAAGTTTTCTATAACTATTCTCAAGAAAATTTTCACTCTCCGTTTCCATGGGAGGAGAAACCTGATATGAACAAGGGGGCACGAAATCCGATGGGAAATAACAGCTGGAATCCTTAATATAATTGAAATTTGTTTGCTGTGTCCTCTGACCAGGAGACCAGCTTTCCATGACATGAAGCTCTGATTCATTTCAGAGATTAATTCACTTTACTGGACTTTACATTGTGAATTACCCTGTTGTATGTAGCATAGAAGTCTAGACTAAAGCCTGAGAAATTATATCATGTAGACTTCAGGCAGACAAGGAAGGAACCTCAAAGGACGTGAGGAAGATGCTGAGCAGAGATGACAGAGACAGGATCCCAGAGGGTATTTCACGAGGATGAAAGTGACCAGGAGGACGAAGGAGCAGAGAGATAGTGAGAGGGAGACATGAGGAGATGACCTGGAGCTGACTTCCGGGAAAGTGAATGTCCCAGAGAGAGCCCTGCATGGAGCTGTGTGTGCAGGACTCACATGGGACAGTGAGAGAGCGAGGCCCTGGCGAGTGTGGGGAGCTGGAGTGAGCTCAGACCCAGGGCGTGTGGACACACTGACTCTCCCTCTGTGGACACTGCGTCCCAGTCACAGGGTGGAGAGGATGCCCGGGGTGCTCAGACTTTCAAGGAGACAACTGCGTCCCATGGGAACCTAGTGAGATAATGGTCCCTGAGCCTGGACACAACTCGTCTGGGAAAGAGAATGTTGTCGACACCATCGACGTCCTCAGTGAGATGAGGGAACAAAAGGTCCAGGACAAGGAGGAGGGTCCCTGGGACCCTGAACCACAGGAAGAGCAGAATCGCCCTGAGCACCACAGAGAGCTGTTCTCAGCCCCTCCCTGCGCGGTTCGTGCACGGTGTTCCCTGGTCAGTGACTACCGAGCGCCCCCTGCTGGTCCTGAGTGATCTGTGGGGTACAGAGCGCCCCCTGGTGTCCTGACCCCTTCTGGTGGACCTGAGGGTCTCCTGCTGCTCAGAACCTCCTGTCTCCCTGCAGGGAGTTTGTGTCTGAATCACAGAGACCCTTGGTCAGGAAAATGTCACATGTCCAGTGTTTATCTCACTCAAATCTATTCACATACTCTGTGTCTCCCTTTCTCAATAAATTACCTCTTAAAATCGCAACACGGACAGCACTGCTGAGCCCATACTCCTTGGTTAGTGGTCTGTGGTCAGTCCTGATCAGTGATGAGAACATCTGGGAACCCAGGGCTGGACTCCTGTCCCAGAGCTGCAGGGTCAGGGCTGGTCTCATTTCATGAGCTGAGGGGGCCCTATTTTCATTTGCTCCTACTATAGAGGGATCTCTGGGGTTGGACACTGGCATAAAGGACACGGTGTCAGAGTGTGGTGTGTCCAAGGCCATATGCCTGTGTAGTATTAGTCCTGGTGTCTGGGCCTCGGCTTCTCCCAACCTGAGCCAACTGCTTCCCTGAATGGCGTCCAGACCAGGGGACATGCCTAGTGAGGGTTTCAGTGCTACCTGGCTGGACAATAGACCATGTTATAACGTTGTCATGGTACAATACAGCAGGAAAATAGCATCATAATAGGAAACTAAAAGAAAGGATAGGATTTCAAATATCACATCTCAGAAAGTGTGTTCATACAGGAAGGTGATCAACCATCACACCCAGAGGGATATTAACGTATGGGAATTTTATGTTCAACAGATGGGAAGTTCCCTGTGACACTGTTTCCCTTACACAGTGTTCAGAGGATAAACTGAGAACAGAGTGTGAATCTACAACTAGTGGACCAATGTTGGGGGACAGTGGGTGTCTCTGTAGGTCACTGGGAAGTAGAAGCCTTAACTACTGAGAAGCAGCCTGTGTCCCATGTTTGAATCCTTCAGGGAGTTTGCAGCTGGATGTGCAGCAGCTGCACGGCCTCCTGTGTGGGGTTTGCTCTCCAGACTCTGCTGGACCAGATTCAGTCACTGGGGATGGAGAAGAACCTCAGTCATGACCACGTGAGTTTAGGTGAAGTTGTGGGAGTAATTGAGTTTAGGTTATAGATATTTGGTTAAGAAAAATCTTGTGACTATCAATAATACAGGAAAACATACCTAAATAAAATATAATTTTTATGAAATATTTTTTCTTTACCCATTTTTTTATGAAATGAATAAGTCATTCAAATAACCTCCCATTATTGCAGCTGATGGATCTGATTTTCTATAAACTGGTCAGCCTGGTGGTTCAGCCATGTTCTCACCATCAGGATCTGTGTCCATGTGGACGTCTGACCTGGTCCAAACCAGGGCGGCAGGAGACAGGTGCATTCCTGTTTCCTCACAAGTAAATTTCAGACTCTTTCCTTGTCTGCACATGACCCTGGGGAATGCTGTCCTCACGTCCTCACACAGGGAGTCCCCTGGAGCGTGACATCTCCTGCTGTGGGTGTCACTGTGCAGAGCTGGGAAGAGATGCTCCCAGGTACGTGGATGGGGAACCAGCAAGCCAGGGACCACACATCCAGGGCTCTTGTTCTTTATGTCATGAGTTCTCCCCTCACAGAGCAAGTTCTCAGTGTCTCATATCACTTTCCTCAGAAATAGCCACACATGGTAATCTAGTCATTAATATACAAACAACTGGCTTAGAAATTACCATCCTCTTTACTCAGGCACAGAAGGAAGGAAATCGTACGCTGTGTGTCAATGTGGATGGACCTAGAGGGACTTGTGCTGAGTGAAGAAAGTCAGACAGAGAGAGACAAACACCCTGTGGTTTCACTGATATGAGGAATCTACAGAACACAGTAAATAACAGGCAGAATAGAAACAGACCCACGGACTCAGGGAACAGACTGATGGTCCCAGTGGGTGGGCAGTTTCGGGCCTGGGTGACAGGGGGAGGGACTAAGAAGCACAGATGGGCAGTCAGACAGCAGTGACAGGATGTGAAGTGCAGCCCAGGGAACAGTCAGTCGTATTGTCATAACTGGGTGTGGGGCCAGGCGGGCACTGGAACTATTGGTGCCTCACTTCATAAATCATATGATGTCTGACTACACGGCTGTGCACCAGAAACTAATATAAAATAATACAGACTGTCAACGGGAATTGAAAAAGAGAGAAAAAAGGGAATTGACCCTCACTCCAGTGAGATTAAACCAAGGGTGTGGTGTGTGTGACCCAGACAGGAGACAGGGCTGAATTCCAGGACTGTGCTCACAGGTGCATCTTCACAGGGAAAGTTCTGACATCGTTAGATTCATTAGAGGCTCCCACTGAGAACCTTGACCTGAAATTATTCGCTGAAGTTTCACATCTCAATAACAGCCTGAAGGCAGTGAACGAAAACTTATTTCAACAACCAGACTTGCTGAAGGGCCTTTCCTGTGCTTCCCAGAGATTCCAACTGTGTACGTAATACATGTTCCCTGTCCCCTGGGTGTGTTTGTCCTCAGCCTGGACATCTGCACAAGCTGTCGTGGGTCCCTCTGCCTCTACCTGGTGTCAACTGCTCTGGGTGCTGTGAGCATGAGGCCAAGTCAGGGACCGTCACCACCAGGGACTTTCATCTCTAGCTTTGGGGTCAAAGGCCTCTGGTGTCCAATGTGCAGCACATGCATGTCCGGTTGCTGGCTGGCTGGGCCCTGAGCTGGGTGGAGCTGAGCTGCAATGTCGAATCAGCAGAACCCCTGGTTGGATGCAGCCTACGTGGGTCAGTGGATTTCATGATTAGTTCTCATTTGGGCACAAGAGCATCTGAAAGAGACTCTCTGCCTTTTGTTCATATGAGAAAGTGGTCTTTCTGGACAACAGACATTTCTTTACTCTTTCTGATTAATTGTTAAGACATCATTATAGGTGTCCCCAACCCCCCCTCCAACTGCTCCCCTCCACCAGCCCCTACACGACTCCCCTGGCTGTCAGCACCGTGCTGTCTGTGTCATGGGCTGTGCATGTAGGTCCTTTGACTCCTATCTTCACCTCCTTTTATTCACTCACCGCCCCCACTCTGATCTGTGTCTGTATGATCCAGTGTCCACACCTCTGGTTCCATTTTGTTCATCAGTTTATTTTGTTCCTCAGATTTCACATATAACTGAGGTCATGTGGTATTTTTCTTTGGCTTATTTCTCTTAGCATAATCCTCCCCAGGTCCCTCCATGCTGTCCACAGGGTGAGGGCTGCTTCTTCCTTACAGCTGAGTAGTGTTCTCTTGTGTAAATGCACCTCAGGTTTTTATCCACTCGTCTACCTGGGCACTTGGACTGTTCACAGATATTGAGTACTGCAAATACCACTGCTATGAGTACAGGGGTGCAGCCATTCTTTCTGATTGGAGCTTTGGAATACCTAGGATGTAGTCCCAGAAGTGTGATCACTGTGTTAAATGGCAGTTTCATTTTCAATTTATTGAGGAAACTCCACACTGTGTCCACAGTGGCTGCACCAGTCTGCATTCCCACCAGCAGGGCATGAGGGTTCTGTTCTCTCTACATCCTCATCAGTATTTGTTGTTTAATGATTTATTGATGGGAGCCATTCTGGCAGATGTGGTTGTATTTTCAGTGGCATCTCTCTGACGATTAGTGACCACGGACATTTTTTCATATGTCTGTTGTCCATCTGTGTGTCCTCTTCAGAGAAGTTTGTATGCGGGGTCTCTGCTCATTTATTAATGGGATTGTTGGTCCATGTAATGAGTTGTAAACGTTTTATTTAAATACATTTTTCAATATAACCACTAAACAGATGTACCACTGGCAAATAGGCAATAAACTTTTCTAACTCAGAGACTTCATAGGGAAGCATAGAATCAGGAACCCAGAGAGGTTCCCTGAGGGAAACTGTGACATGAAGAGGAAACCACACAGGAAACCAGCCCAAACCTCCAACTGCACCTGCTCCTGGGTGGTCCTTGTGTTCAGGACCCTGAGCGCCGCCTGGTGGTCGCAGCCTCTCCTGCAGGGAGGTTTGTGTCTGGGCTCACACTGACTTCCCCTCACTGTGTGTATCCAAAACAGTAATACACGGCCGTGTCCTCGGTTCTCAGGCTGTTCATGTGCAGATACAGCGTGTTCTTGGAGGCGTCTATGGAGATGGTGAATCGGCCTTTCACAGACTCCGCATAGTATGTGCTACCATCACTACTAATGTGTGAGACCCACTCCAGCCCTTTCCCTGGAGCCTGGCGGACCCAGTGCATCCAGTAGCTACTGAAGGTGAATCCAGAGGCTGCACAGGAGAGTCTCAGAGAACCCCCAGGCTGCATCACGCCTCCCCCAGACTCCACCAGCTGCACCTCACCCTGGACACCTGCAAACACAAAGACATCCTGGTCAGGACACTGTCACATGTCCACTGTTTCTCTCTCTCATCCACTCACACACTCAGTGCCTCTTGCTCTCCATAAATTACCTCTTAAAATAGCAACAAGAAAAACCCAGCTGAGCCCAAACTCCATGGTGAGTGCTCTGTGTTCAGTTCTTATCAGGGAATGTGGGCTCCTGGGAATCCTGGGCTGGGCTCCTGTCCCAGAGCTGCAGGGTTAGGCCTGGGCTGCTTTTAGTGAGCTGATGGAGCCCTATTTGCATGTCCTCCTGCTATTTAGGGAGCTCTGGAGTTGGAGACCTGCAGAGAGGGCAGTGCCTCAGAGCCGGTGCAAGTGTCCAGGGGGAGAATCATGGTCATGAGAACATTTCAATAACCAAACAAGCATCATGAGGAGGTTGGGGCATGTCCTGTGTGCACATCTAGTAACAGTGAGAACAACATTTGGTCTGTGCTCCTCCTCACTGGACCCCCGACACCCCTCCAGAGCAGAGTGGGACCTGCCCATGAGGGTGCAGACCCCTTGTAGGTCATGAGAGCATGAATGAAGGTCTGTATCCTGGTGTTACTCAACGTCAGGGCTGGAGACAAGGAGACACATGGAAAGAGACCACAGGCTGAAGATCTTATAAAAGTGGACATTGTGGAGAGTGTTGGTGGCCTCGGACCTGAGTGTCTCTAGCATCCTCCCTTTCAAGGAGACAGAGAGGGAGTGCTGAGAAGTTGATTTTCTATGCCTGGGACTCAGACAGTGAGAAATCAGGGAGTTTCATGGAGCTGATGGAGAGGTTGTGGGTTTCCAACACCCAGTGTCCACCTACAGAAGGTCTCTCAGCATAGACAGTAATGAAAACCTTGAAGAAGGTGATATAATAGGAAAATTAGTGAGAATCATTTAAGTCAGAATACCTGTGATCAGCGAGAAGGCTCATATTGAAGGTTAATCACTCATCTATTAAACAGAGACCTCTGCAGTTTAAATTCACAGTGAATGCCATGGTGATATGAGTTGAATTGATCACGTGGCCTGGGCCTTGTCAAGTGTGTTATTACCACAGTGAGATTTTATTGTATAATGAGGACAGCTCTGTGTTTCCACAGCATTTAGATAACGATCTGTCATGTCCTCATGCAATAAACTGTGAATATCCAAACAGTATGTAGCATAGAAAGCTAGTCTGACCCCTGAGAAATTATATCATGTAGATGTCAGGCAGACGAGGAAGGAACCTCAAGGTACCTAAGGAATGTGCTGAGCAGAGATGACAGAGACAGGATCCAAGAGGGTATTTCACGAGGATGAAAGTGACCAGGAGGACGAAGGTGCAGAGAGGTTGTGAGAGGGAGACGTGAGGAGATGACCTGGAGCTGACATCCGGGAAGGTGAATGTCCCAGTGAGAGCCCTGCATGGAGCTGTGTGTGCAGGACTCACATGGGACAGTGAGAGAGCGAGGCCCTGGCGAGTGTGGGGACCTGGAGTGAGCTCAGACCCAGGGCGTGTGGACACACTGACTCTCCCTCTGTGGACACTGCGTCCCAGTCACAGGGTGGAGAGGATGCCCGGGGTGCTCAGCCTTTCAAGGAGACAATTGGGTCCCATGGGAACCTAGTGAGATAATGGTCCCTGAGCCTGGACACGACTCCTCTGGGAAAAGGAATGTTGTCCACACCATCGTCGTCCTCAGTGAGATGAGGGGACACAGGGCCCAGGACAAGGAGGAGGGTCCCTGGGACCCTGAACCACAGGAAGAGAGGGAGCACCCTGAGCACCCCAGGGAGATGTGCTCAGCCCCTCCCTGCGCGGTTCCTGAGCGATGTTCTCAGGTCAGTGGGTCCCGAGCGCCCCCTGCTGGTCCTGAGTGGTCTGAGGGGTCCAGAGCGCCTCCTGGTGTCCTGACCCCTCCTGGTGGACCTGAGGGTCTCCTGCAGCTCAGCCCCTCCTATCTCCCTGCAGAGAGTTTGTGTCTGGATCATAGAGACCCCTGGTCAGGAAAATGTCACATGTCCAGTGCTCATCTCACACTCATTCCCATACTCTGTGTCTCTAGTTCCCCATAAATTACCTCTTAAAATAGCAACACGGAAAACCCAGTTGAGCCCAAACTCCATGGTGAGTTGTCTGTGTTCAGTCCTGATCAGGAAAGGAGAACATCTGGGAACCCGGGGCTGGCTCCTGTCCCAGAGCAGCGGGGTCAGAGCTGGGATGGTTTTCACGAGCTGAGGGTCCCTATTTGCTTGTCCTCCTACTATAGAGGGAGCTCTGGATGCTGGCAGAAAGGACACAGTTTCAGAGTGTGGTGTGTCCAGGGTGATATGTCTGAGTAGAATTAGCCCTGGTATCTGGGCCCCTGCTCCTCCCAACTTGACCAAAATGATTCCCTGAATGACCTCCAGACAGGGGACATGCCCAGTGAGGGTGTCAGTGCTACCTGGGTGGATACTAGACCATGGTAAATGTGATCCTGGTATATTACAGCAAGAAAAACTAAAGTAGTAGGAAACTAAAATAAAGGGTGCTGTTTTATTTTATTTTTTCATTACCCAAATTGCTGTTTATTAATCTATTGGCCAGTAGTCTGGCCCCCAGGAGGGTGAATAATTGCTGTCTTGGAGAGGTGTGAGCGATGATCTAGCTTAGCACCTTTGGGAGAAGATGAAGTTGAAGGTGAGACGATCACATTGTCTTTATTTTCTTTCAAATACCGTAGAAGGGAGCAGGAAATGTCGGGTGCTTTGTGGCAAACTTGGAGGCAGTAAGAGCGGCAGTTGGCCGCTGGCCACATATTTGGGGTAACAGCGCTGTTTCATTCACACCTGGGAAGCTCCACTCTCCCTTCCCGACACCTGGCCTGGAAGGATTGCACTGAGGTCACCGCGCTGTGTCCATATTACACACAAATTCAATGGGAGTCCCTCTTTCTGCATAATAGGTTTCTCATCTTTCCCTTTCAACTGTATGTTGTTTTCCCTCGTGTTTTTTCATATATTACACGTGGTTCTATGCATCTCGGGGTTCTGACCAAGGGTGCAGTTTTAACTATCATCTCTTAGAAGGCTGCCTGTATGAACACAGGAAGGTGATCAACCATCACACCCAGAGGGAGAGTAACGTGTGGTCACTTCATGTTCAGGAGATGGAAGGTCCCTCTGACACTGCCCTGCACAGTGTTCAGAGGACAAATTGAGAATGAGTGTGACCCTAGAGCCAGTGGACCAATGTTGGGGGACAGTGGGCGTCTGTGTGGGTCCCTGGGAAGCAGAAGCATGAACTACAGAGAAGCAGACAGGGCTCCCGGGTCCGAGTCCTTCAGGGGATTTGGAGTTGGATGTGCGGCACCTGCATGGCCTCCTCAGTGGGGTTTGTTCTCTAGACTCTGCTGGACCAGGTTCAGTCACTGGGGATGGAGAAGCACATCTGTCATGGCCAGGGGAGTTTAGGTAAAGTTGCAGTTAAAGATTTGTGAGTAATTAAGTTTAGGTCACGCAAGTGTCATTATTGGAAACCTGATGTCTGCATGTGACCATTGGGAACCCTGTCACCATGTCTGTACCTGATGGGAGTCAACTGGGACAGGAACCTGACTCAGAATGTCATTGGTGGAAATGCTACCTGGGTGCATGAATGGGAGGATTAACCAAGACTGAGGACAGACATGTCCAGGGTTCTTGTCTCATTAGGTTTTGATTTTCCTTTTTTTTTTTTCAGCTAATTCATGTTTTCTTTCCTCACAAATAGTACACACATTTCCCAGAGTCACGAAGACACTTTGTTGAGAGTGTGCAGGAGCACAAGTCATGTGTGTGTTGATTTTGAACCTTACATCTTTTCTGAATTCACTTTCTAGTTTCATCAGTACCATGGTCTGTTTTTAGGATTTTCTATATACTAGGTCATATCTTATGTGTTCAGATAAAGAGAAACATTTTAACTTATTTTTCTCAGATTTAGACCTTTTTAAATGTCTTATCTTGCCCTATTATTCACACAAAACTTCCCGTTCTGTTGAATAGAAGCAGTCACAAGGGCGCCCTTGTGTTGGTCCTGATCTCAGACGAGGAGCTTTGAAATTTTCTCTGTGCAGCATGATGTCACTTGTTGGCTTCTCCAATGTGGCCTTTTTTATGTTGATGTACATCTCTTCTGTACTTATTTTGTGAGGAATTGTAATCATAATGCCATTTTCAATGTTTTAAATGTTTTTTCTACATCTATTTATGTGGTGGTATCATTTATCTTCCATTGTGTGAATGAGGTGGAGCACGTTTAATGGTTTACCTATGTCCAACCATCCTTGCATTCCAGGTCAGTATCTCAGTGATCTTGGTCAAGGATGCTTGTAATGTGCTGTTCAGCTTTCTTGTATATTGCTGAGGATTTTTGCACTGAAGTTCATCAGGGATGTTGACCTGTCATTTTTTATGTCCCTACTGGCTTTCATATGAGTGTCATGGTCACTCAGTACATTTGTTTGGAAGTGTAGCCTCTTCTTTTAATTATTGGAAGAGTTCAAGAGGGATTGATGAAAACATTACAAATTATTGCCAGACCAGTGTAGCTCAGTGGATGGAGCATCATCCCATGGACTGAGAGGCCCTGGTTTGATTTCTGGTTAGGGCACATGCCAGGGTTGTGGGCTCGATCACGAGTAGAGGGTGTGCAAGAGGCAGTCAAGTGATGTTTCTCTCTCACATGTATGTTTCTCTTTCTCCTCTTCTCTCTCTAAAATAAATAAATAAATAAATAAATAAATAAATAAATAAATAAATAACAAAAAAAAGTTATAAATTATTACACTAGCTGTTTTAGCTCAGCACTCAAGAGTGTCGGTCTGGGGATTGAAGTGACACAAGTCTGATTCCTGGTCAAGGGCACATGCCTGGATTGAAGGTTCGACCCCAACCCTGGTCAGGATCGGGTTGGAGGCAACTTCTGGACGTGTCTCTCTCACATTGATGTTTCTCTCTCTCTCTCTCTCTCTCTCTCTCTCTCTCTGTCTCTTTCTCTCCTCTGTCCCTTCCACTTCACTTAATATCAATGGAAAATTAACTCGCGTGAGGATTAACAACAACAACCAAAAACAGTTATCAATTCTTCTTTGAAGTTTTGATAGAATTCATCTTTAAGTCCATTTGGATGTGGGCTTCTATTTGTTGGCCAGTGTTCACTATTACCTCAGTTATTATTTTTAAATTGATAGCAATCTAACAATAATGAGATAAAGTTTCTAATGTGAGCACCTACTAAGTGGACAGAGAAATACAACTGTTGATATTCACAGGGTGTGGTCAGTGTGAAAATTACAGTTGTGTCCAGACTACACACTTATTTTGTATGCCATCCAAGAGAATGAAATAAATCCATATTATTCTGTATAGAATTCAAAATGTGTCTTAGTCTTGAGAATGCACCTCCCTGACCTCCAGCTACAGCAGCACAAGGAACAGGTCCCAGCCGATGCTCTCTGAAATCCTCCGGGGTTTGTGCTGAAGACACAGCTGTGCACGACTCCCAGACCCTGGATGATCTCAGCAGTAACAGTAAGGCAGGTCCATTGCTGGGAGATGCAGGTGTCCTTTGACGGAAAGTTTTGGCTCAGGAAATTGTTGACCGACTTGTTGGGTCTCCTGAAATGCAGGGAGGTTTAAGTAAGTTCCACCTTGTGTGGACAGACATTGCTTGTGTGCTGACAGTTTCCCGATGCTCATGTAACCCTCTGCATTTTCATTCCTCTATAAGCGATCCACTACATGTCTGCACGTCAGAATGTTTCTAATAATATAATGAAACTTATAAAATACTGACCCATCACTGTAGCCTCAGAATAAAAGATCAAGAGAGAATCATGGAGAAACTGCTATCCGGGAAAAACGCCCAGGGCCTCAGAGGAAACAGTCCTAAACACCACCTGCACCTGCTCCTGGGCTGCAACACGAAGTCGGTGGGTCCAGAGCGCCCCCTGGTGTCCTGAGCGCCCCATGCAGCCCCGCCCTCCTGTCCCCTCAGAAGATTTGTGTCTGGGCTCACACTGAGCTCCCCTCTTTGTGTGTCCCTCACAGTAATACACGGCCGGGTCTTCGGCTCTCAGGCTGATCAACTGGGGATGGCCAGTGTGGTCAGAGGTGCTGGGCTCTCCCATAGAACATACAACGACCTTAATGTATAATGAACACATTCTCCCATCAGAGATCTTATTCAGAAATGCATTCTGTGTGTAGATCTTTCATTTATTTTCCTAAATGCAATAGGTGGTGGGACAAATGTATTTAATTTAGCAATCTCTAATTCACCCCTGTTTTCTGTACTGGGCCTGATTTGGTGAATCACACAGACCCCCAGGACGTGCTGAGCCTCACGGTCCAGGAGCATCGGCTGCAGCAGCCACAGGGACAGAGAGGTTCTGGCACCAGGAGTGAGGGCTGCTGGGAAACTGCCCAGAACTGGACGGGACTTAGACTTGGGTGAGGGGAGGAAGCTGGACGTGTTCTGAGTCACAGGACAGAGATGGGCCTGATGTTCATGGGCAGAGTGTTACTGGACATGTGGGTTTAAACCTCTTCCAGTGATGACCCAGGAGGATGTGTAGGGCATGACAGACACAGCTTCTGTCATCGTAGGAAACACCTAGTGATTATGACCAGGAGTTTGTCAGAATAGAAATCTTAAAGGTTCTGCAGGCAGAAATCAAGGGAAATAAGGAACGTGTCATTGCAAAGGGGGGCAGGGGATTCCTGTTACCCACATGCACCTGCTCACAGAGTCTCTGTCTGTGAGGTAACAACTTCCATGTCCAGGGTGTTAGCACTTGGACACCTGTGGGTCATTACTCACATGGTCACACTATGCTTCACCCAAGCTGCTCCATTTATTAAATCTGTCAACACTTAGAGGGAAGAGTGGACACCCCACCCTGTAGGAACCATGGTGATGGTGTGTCTGTGTGAGGGGCCCTCATGTCATTGACCAGGACCCTGTCTCAGTTCACAGTCATCATCATCATCAACATCATCATCATCATCACCATTTGTTCACATAAATTTTTTCTTATTTTCTGTAGAAATGGTTGTTGTTCACACATAATGACCCCTTTTCTCATTTTTGGCTAATTTTTTATGGTTGTTAAGTTTAAATTGTAGTCACTCTATTTTATGTTTTGTTTGAGTGCTGACACTGATGGGTTATTCCTGCCTCTTCTCCATCTCCCCACACTGAGACCTAATGAGAAAGGTGATCTCCTCTATAGAGGTCATTGGGAGATTGAAACCACACAAACCCCAGGAAGAAGAATTCCTCCCTCTGATTCTGCCTGGTGTCAACTGCTCTCGGTGCTGGGAGCATGATGCCAAGTCAATGACTGTCACCACAGGGGCTTTTATTTCAAGCTTTGGGGTCACACACCTCTGATGCCCACTGTCCACTGGACAGGTGTCCTGTTGCTGGCTTGTTGGGACCCTCAGTGTGAGGAGCTGAGCTGCACTGTTGAGTCAGCAGAGCCTCTGGTTAGACTGAGGGGACGTGGGTCAGAAAAGTTGATGATAAATTATGTTTTGGACACAAGAGTGTCTGAAAGAGAATCTCGATCATTTGTCCGTGCGAGAAAGATGTCTCGCTTTAAAACAGACTTTCTAATTCAGACACGTAAGAGGTAAGAACAGACTCAGGAACCCAGAGAGGTTCCCTGAGGGAAACTGTGATGTGAAGAGGAAACCACACAGGAAACCAGCCCAAACCTCCAACTGCACCTGCTCCTGGATGGTCTATGTGTTCAGGACCCTGCGCCCCCCCTGGTGGTCGCAGCCTCTCCTGCAGGGAGGTTTGTGTCTGGGCTCACACTGACTTCCCCTCACTGTGTCTCTTGCACAGTAATACATGGCCGTGTCCTCGGTTCTCAGGCTGTTCATGTGCAGATACAGCGTGTTCTTGGAGTTGTCTCTGGAGATGGTGAATCGGCCCTTCACAGAGTCCGCATAGTATATGCTACTACTACCACTACTAATGTATGAGACCCACTGCAGCCCCTTCCCTGGAGCCTGGCGGACCCAGTTCATTTCATAGCCACTGAAGGTGAATCCAGAGGCTGCACAGGAGAGTCTCAGAGACCCCCCAGGCTGCACCACGCCTCCCCCAGACTCCACCAGCTGCACCTCACCCTGGACACCTGCAAACACAAAGACGACCTGGTCAGGAAACTGTCACACGTCCACTTGTTCTCCCTCTCATCCACTCTCACACTCAGTGTCTCTTTTTCTCCATAAATTACCTCTTAATATAGCAACAAGGAAAACACAGCTGAGCCCAAACTCCATGGTGAGTGCCCTGTGTTCAGTCCTGTTCAGGGAATGGGGACACCTGTGAATGCCAGGGCTGGGCTCCTGTCCCAGAGCTGCAGGGTCAGGGCTGGGCTGGATTTTATGGGCAGAGGGGGCCCTATTTGCATGTCCTCCTACTATATAAGGGGCTCTGGGGTGGGAGACCTGCAGAGAGGGCGTTGGCTCTGTGCAGGTGCGAATGTCCTGAGGGAGACTCGTGGTCATGACAACATATCACGAACTATATATGAATCATAAGGAGGTTGGGGCATGTCCTGTGTCCACATGTAGTAACAGTGAGCCCAGCATCTGGCCTGGCTCCGTTCCACTGGGCCCCTCAACTCCCCTGAACCAACTCCAGGGTAGAGGGTGCAGACCCCTTGAATGTAATGGGAGCATGAATGAACATCTGTGTTCTGGTGTTACACACATGTCAGGGTGGAGACAAGCAGACACGTGGAAACAGACCACAGGCTGCAGAATGTGTAAGAGTGGACATCGTGTACACAGTGTCTTTGTGGCCTTGGCCCTGAGTGTCTCTGGTGTCCTGAACTTCAAGGAGACAATGTAGACAGAGGGTTGAGAAGATGCTTCTCTATCCCAGGGACTCAGAGACCCTGAGAAGTCAGGGAGATTCATGGAGCTAATGGAGAGGCTGGGGGTTTCCAACACCCAGAAGTCCATGATCAGAGGGTCTGTCTGCATAGACAGTGATGAAAACCTTAAAGGAGGTGATATAATGGAACAATTAGTGAAGTAATTGTGGATGATGTTACATATGATCAGTGAGGGAGGGTGTTGTCTGAGTCCTGCTGGGAACCTTGGTATATTATGTGCAAAGTGACGTCCTATTTGAGTCATTTAGTGAGCTGAGATCCAAATATTTTCCAGGGAAATCTAGACAGGTCCTCCTATGGTAAGTGTTTACATCGGAGGGAGACACAGGGAGATTAGGCTCCAGGAGGACAAGAACACACTGTGACCTCTGAGGTCAGGGGAGCTATTCCTGGCTGCGGACATGGAGGAAGAGGCCATGGGACAGGAATCAAGTTCTAGACTCTGGAAAAGACCAGGAAACAGACTCCCCTGTCTGAGATTGTTCAGGCATCTGTAACAATATGCCTGTGCTGGGGAGATGATAAACAATACACATTGTGTCCCACAGATCTGGAGGCTGGGAATCCTCAGTCAAGGTGCCAGCAAGGTTCCTTCTGGGGAAGGACATCCTCCTGGTTCTGGTCTGAAAGCCTCTTGCTGAGTCTTCAGGTGGTGGAGGGACCAGCAGGACCTCTGGGCTCCATCAGGAAGTCACTGGTCACTGTCTGGAGGGCCCCTCATGACCTAAGCATCTCCCCCAGACCTCACCCCTCAATGCCATTGTCTTTGGCAATGAGGATCTCAACATGTGAACTTGGGGAGCACAGGTGGTCAGACCACAGCACTGTCCAGGATTCTCTGCAGGAGGGTGGTCCTTCCTCCCCTGACCTCAGTCCAGTGAGGTGGATTCATGCTCTGAGCTCCAGACTGTGAGGGAGTGACCCTGTGCAGACTGAAACCCAGGTGTGTGGTGATGTGACTGGTTGTCCTAGGAAGGCACAGGCTGGACGTGGTCTCCCAATATCAAGCGTGTCCCCACACTGCACCTGCTGCGTGATGACCTCAGTGCTGGCCCAAGGACAGGGACACCGCAGGGCTGGGGATGCGAGGAGGAGTCTCCTTGGTGTGTCCCTCTGAAGGGAGGCCTGTGAGACGCTGTGCTGACCGAGCCTGTGCTTGAACCTGGCTCCCCTGCCAACCCACGGCTTCCCCACCCGGTGAGCTGACTGTGCTGCCGAATGTCCCGGGTGTGGTGCTCGGCCAGAGACAGGGACACGGAAATTCATCCTTGACTGTCTCACTCATCCTGTTCCCCAAGCCCAGTGCCATGTTTCAGAAAGAGGGGAACATCCTAGAACCTGTGAGGGAGACACTCCCATCCACATCCCCAAGTCGGACACCAAGAAGGTGTTCCCAGGTGATGCCCCAATGAACATCCCTCATTCAGAGAAAAGGAGGCTCCATTGTGCCCTGGAAAATAACGATGAGGAACAGGGTCCTTTCAGGAACACCTTCCCTGCCAATTCCTTGCAGTGCACTTGACCCCTGTGACCTTTCCCTGGATCACTGACTCGCCCGTGACAGCATCACTCCTGGTCTCAGGGCCTGACTGTGTGAGGAGTCAGCAGGCTCCTGGCCCTGCATCTCCTCCCCCAGCACAGCCGGCCTGTCCCTCAGGGTCGGGACCGTCCCAGGATGGGGTCCTCACACTGTGTCTCACACAGTCATGCACGGCCGTGTCCTCAGACTTCAGGCCATTGGTCTGCAGATAGGCCGTGCTGACCGAGGTGTCCATGGAGGAGACAGATCGTTCTGAGCAGCCTGGGCACACGTGGGCTTCCCAGTGTTTGTGCTAAACCAGCTCACACCCTGCAGGCCCTGTCCTGGGGCCTGTCGCACCCGGTGCACTTAGTAGCTGGTGAAGGTGGACCCAGAAGCCTTGCAGGAGACCCTCCCTGAGGCCCAGGCTTCCTCCCTCAGCCCCAGACTGTACCCGTTGCCCCTGGGAGTGGACACCTGTGGAGAGGAGACAGGAGTGGGTGGAAATCCCCCTGACTGTCCCTGGTCCCCTCCTCAGCCCAGGGACTGGGGAGCCCTTGCCTGTAGCCACTGCCACCAGGAGGAGGGTTCTCCAGCTCCAGTCCATGGTGAGGGGCTGAACTGTGGGCACTTCTGTAGGGAGGGTGTGGATGTGGGTGAGGCTCTCAGGGCACAGACTTATCCATATTTAACTTGGTCTCCATCATCTCATTTGCATATTTATGAAGCGGAGTATTTCATAGCAGAGGGCTGGACCCCACCTGAGGGTAGATGGAGGTCACAGGGACTGTCCTCAATGGGAGTCTGAGAGTCCACATCCCAATCCTGTAAAGAGGACATGTGTCCCCTGCCAGGTCCCTGAGTTCTTTGCACACTGAGCTCCTCCCATCCCCCATGGTTACAATGAGGGAACACTCAGTCCCCACGGAGGGGAGCTTCTCATCTGTCAATGGGTCAGGAGAGACAAAAGCCCAGCAAACCAGAAATCGTCCCCTGTGTCACCCCTGAGACTGGCTTCCTTCACACTGAATAATCACTGAGAGCCTCCTGGGTTGAGGTTGTATCAGTAGATGGTTATTATTTCTGACCAGTATTCCATTGATGGATATTCCCTAGTTTGTTTATTTGTAAAATTCAAGGACTTTTGGGTTGTTGTAGCTCCTCACACAAATAAAGATGGTATATATATATTTGGATACATTTTTTTTTATGAACATAAAGGGTTTTTCTTCTAGAGCTAACACTGCTAGTGGAAACACTGAGACATATGTTAAGCATACATTTAATTTAATAAGAAAATGTGATTCACCTTGAGAAGAAAGAATAACAGGGCATAGAAGGACCTGGAGGAGGAGAGGAGCCCAGTCACTGCCGACACATCGTCTGCACACTCACAGTGTCACCTCCTCACTTGTCTGCAGTGAGAATATGAGAAGTAAGAGCCACAGAGAAAAAGCAAGAACCATCCTAGATGTAGCTGAGAGCTGAGAGGAAATCCCTGCTCCCAACCGGAAGCCCCTCCTTCTCCCTCACTCTGCACCTGCTCCTGGGCTATTCTCTGTGGTCGGTGGGTCCCGAGCGCCCCCTGGTGTCCTGAGCGCCCCTTTCAGCCTCACCCTCCTGTCCCCCTCAGGAGGTTTGTGTCTGGGCTCACACTGACTTCCCCTCACTGTGTGTGTGTGTGTCTCCTGCACAGTAATACACGGCTGTGTCCTCCGTGGTCACGGAGCTCAGCTGCAGGGAAAACTGGTTCTTGGACGTGTCTCTGGAGATCGTGGTGCGGCTCTTGAAGGATGGGCTGTAGTTAGTGCTACCATCATAATATATGTACCCCACCCACTCCAGCCCCTTCCCTGGTTTCTGGCGGATCCAGTTCCAATAGGAATAACTGGTTGTGATGGAGAGTCCAGAGACAGCGCAGGTGAGGGAGAGGGTCTGCGAGGGCTTCACCAGTCCTGGGCCCGACTCCTGCAGCTGCACCTGGGACAGGACACCTGGGGACAAGGAGCATCAGGCCCTGTCAGTCACGTGCAGTCACAACCACCCCATAGACCCCTGTCTGACCTCTGAGACCCTCACCTTGGGGGGCTGTCACCAGGCACAGGAGAAGACCCAGCAGTCTCATCTTCTTCTAGACCAGGGCTCTGCCTTCCCCAGAGACCTCAGCCCTGTGTGAGGAGAGAGCTGTGAGCCTCCCCAGCCCAGGGGAATATTTACCCTGGAGCTTGAAGTGAAATTTGCATGTGGGGTTACCGTTTCCTTATAAATGGGGGGACTGATGTCCAGCTTCCCGGGTTCTTCTGGGACTCCTCTGAAGGCATCTCTTCCCTTAAACTCAGTCACCATGTAAGTCAGGAATAGGGGATCATCTGTTTCAAGAGAACTACTGGAATCAGGTTAATGGACACGCTCGTCTCTGATAAATGGTGGATGAGTTGAGTATATTATATTTTTAATTTCTCATGCATCTTTCAAATAGATGTAAAGGGATTACATTTGTCCAGGTAGTTTCTTAAACCCAACTTTCTAATATATACAATATTGTTAAATATTTTTATGAACAAGTGTATTTTTATAAACCTAATTTCTTATATACAATGTCTTCCTTCTCTGAAAATCACAAAATAAGGGACATTCACTCTCATTATCTTGTATGTTTATTTATGTTTTATGGTGATTCAAGAAACTATATCCCAAGAACAGGTTAGTGGGAGATCCTCAATTCTTTTGTTTATTATGTTTTGTTTGGTTAAAATGATATTCATTATAAGTTCTGAGTAACACTATATGATATGCCATGTTTTTAGGTTATTGTTGGAAACATTATTTACACTACCAGTTTGCTACGTTACACTTTTAACTTCCCATGCATCATTCAATCCGATTTAAAAGTGAGAATATAGTTTCTGAATCCCAATACTCCAGTACATCCACTATTTCCAAAATTTTCTATCATAATTTCATACAAATAATGTCTAGCTTTGTGCAAAAATAAATATAAAGGACATCCTTGCTCAATAGCTTTTATCTCAATTTTATTTAAATATATTGTTATTGACTTTATTTTGAGAGAAAGAGGATGGGCAGGGGAGATAGAAACATCAATGTGAGAGAGAAACATCCATCTGCTGCCTCCTGCACGCCCCCTACTGGGGACGGAGCCTGCAACCCAGCCATGTGCCCTGACCAGGAATCAAACCTGGTCCTTCCAGACCATGGGACGATGCTCAGTTCTCTGATCCACACCAGCCAGGCGCTAATGTCTTAATTTACGATGTTACTTTGATCTGAGAAACTACCCCCCAAGCAATGGCAGCTGAGACATTCTTAATTATTTTTGTTGGAAATTTTGTAGTTCTGTCTACAGCTTCCTAAGCAAACTTCCATTATGCACCCCATGGCCTGTGGCAGAGACCCCAAACTAGTTACATGAGGCATAACCATGCTCTTCCATGGAGAAAAGACAAGAAATGTAAGCAGATTATGCATGAGTACAACTCGGAATCATCCATGTGCTGAAATGATTATGGTAGAAGGTTGACATGTTTTCTCAGTCTAGTTGTATCAGTGATGTCAGGGTTCAGAGGGAGGTTAGTGAAGAGAATTCCTTCCATAGATTATCTCATAGGAGAGGAAATTTCAAACATGACTTCAAACCTCAGTCACAGACTCTCTCTGCCCCTGGGGATGGACACTGTGGTGAGAGGTTCTGGGCTCTCCCAGAGAACATATAACGACCTTAATGTATAATGAACACATTTTCCCATTAGATATTTATTCTGTGTGTATGCCTGCCATGTATTAACCTAAGTGAAATATTTGGTGGGACAAATGTATTTAATATAGCAAACTCTAATTCATCCCTGTTTTCGGAACTGATCCTGATTTGGGTGAATCACACAGACCCCCAGGATGTGCTGAGCCTCACGGTCCAGGGGCATCGGCTGCAGCAGCCACAGGGACAGAGAGGTTCTGGCACCAGGAGTGAGGGCTGCTGGGAAACTGCAAAGAACTGGACGGGACTTGGACCTGGGTGAGGGGAGGAAGCTGGACGTGTTCTGAGTCACAGGACAGAGATGGGCCTGATGTTCATGGGCAGAGTGTTACTGGACATGTGGGTTTAAACCTCTTCCCGTGACGACCCAGGAGGATGTGCAGGGCATGACAGACACAGCTTCTGTCATCGTAGGAAACACCTGAGTGACTATGACCAGGAGTTTGTCAGAATAGAAACGTTAAAGGTTCTGCAGGCAGGGATCAAGGGAAATAAGGAACGTGTCATTGCAAAGGGGTGGAAGGGGAGTCCTGTTAACCACATGCACCTGCTCACAGTGTCTCTGTCTGTGACGTAACAACTTCACAGGTCCAGGGGTTAGCACTGGGAAACCGGTGGGTCATTACTTACATGGTCACATCATGCTCCACCCAAGCTGGACAATTCACTGGGGCTCCGTTTACGAAATCCCTCAACCCTTAGAGGGAAGGGTGGACACCCCTCCTTGCAGGACGGATCGTGCTGGTGTGTCTGTGTGAGGGGCCCTCATGTCATTCACCAGGATCCTGCCTCAGTCCATCATCATCACCATCATCACCATCACCACTTGTTTATTTAAAATTGATCTTATTTTCTGTAGAATGGTTGTTGTCCAATATTTTGTTCTTGTCTTCTCATTTTTTGGTCATTTATTATATTTGCTAAGTAAAATATGTAGTAAGACTATTTCATTTTTATTTTTTTAGTGCTGACAAATAAGGGCTCCTTCTTGTCTCTTCTCCATCTGCCCCACACTGGGATCTGATGAGAAACGTTTGGTCCGCCCTCTATAGGTGTCATTGGGGAATTGAACCACACAAACCCCTGGAAGGAGAATTCCTCCCCCTCCCCCACCACCTCACCAAAATAAAAGCCCTGAGCCTGTCTCCTTTTCTGGAATATCAAAGCTCCTCTGACTTGTTGAAGGGCCTTTCTTGTGCTTCTCAAAATTCCAACTATGTACGTGATACATGTCCCTTGTGTGTGTGTTTGTCATCAGCCGGGAAGTCTGCACCAAGCTATCGTGTGTCTCTGCCTCTCTTTGGTGTGAACTGCTCTCCGTGCCATGAGCATGATGTCATGTCAATGACCATCACCCCACGGGTCATTCTTCTCTAGCCTGGGTTTCACACACCTCTGGTGCTCACTGTCCACACACATGTGTCCTGCTGCTGGCTGGGGCCCTGAGCTGTGGAGCTGAGCTGCACTGTTGAGTCAGCAGAGCCTCTGGTTGGATTCAGCTCATGTGGGTCAGCAGATTTCATGATGAATTGTCATTTAGTCACAAGAGTGTTTGAAAGAGAATCTCTGTCTTTTTCCCATAAGAATGTTGTCTTCCTTGACAAGAGACATTTCTTAATTTTTTTTAAATTGTTGACACAATTATGGTTTCCTTTAATTCCTCCAGCTTTGCCCACATCCACCCAGCCCCCAGCAATCCTCTCCTGACCCTGCCATTCTGTCTGTGTCCACGGGCTCTGCATATATGTGCCTGGGTCCTCACTTCACCTTCTTTTATCCACTCTTCCCAACACCCCCACTCCTCTGACCTCTGCCAATCTGTTCTGTGGATCCATTTCTCTGGTTCTACTTTGTTTGTCAGTTTATTTTGTTCATTAGCTTCTGTATATACATGAGATCATGGGGTATTTGTATTTCTATGACTGGCTTATTTTGCTTAGCATAATAATCTACAGGTCCATCCATATACTGCAAAGAGTAAGAGTTTCTTCTTTTTTACAGCTGTGTAGCATTCTATTATGTTAATGTACCACAGTTTTTTATCCACTCCTCTACATGGTCAACCAGGTGGTTTCCAGATCTTGGATATTGTAAATAATGCTGCTATGATCACGGGAGTGCATATATTCCTTCTGAATCGTGCTTTGGGATAATTAGAATATATTACCAGAGGTGGGTTCGCTGGTCAAAAAGCAGTTTTATTTTTATATTTATATTTTTGTTATTAATTTATTTTTATTACAGATGTTTCTCCTTTGTCCCCCTAGACACCCTCCTCCCTATTACCCTTCCCCAGCATTGTTGTCTATGTCCATCCCTCCTCTGAGGTTTGCCAGTCTGAACGGTTCTATTTTTATTTTTTTGAGGAAACTCCATACTGCTTTCCACAGTGGCTGCACCAGTCTGGTTCCCACCAATAGTGCACCAGGGTCCTCCTTTCCCCACATCCTCACCTCACTTGTTGTTTGTTGATTTGTTGTCAGGAGCCATTCTGGCAAATGTAGTCGTAGTTTTATTTTGCGTCTTTCTGATAATTAATAATGCTGAGCATTGTTTCATATGTTTCATGGCCATCTGTATGTCCTCTTTGGAGAAGTGTGTATTCAGGGCATTGGCCCATATTTTGATTGGATTGTATGTCTTCCTGGGGTTGAGTTGTACATAGTTTTAAAATACTTTGGAATTTAACACCTTATCAAAATGTACCATTGGCAAATAGACCACAGACTTTTGTAACTCAGAGAACTCAGAGGTAAACACTGAATCAGGAACCCAGAGAGGTTCCCTGAGGGAAACTGTGACATGAAGAGGAAACCACATGGGAAACCAGCCCAAACCTCCAACTGCACCTGCTCCTGGGATGGTCCTTGTGCTCCGGGACCCTGAGCGCCCCCTGGAGCCCTGAGCACCCCCTGCAGCCCCGCCTTCCTGTCCCCCTCAGAGGGTTTGTGTCTGGGCTCACACTGACTTCCCCTCACTGTGTGCCTCTCGCACAGTAATACACAGCCGTGTCCTCGGTGGTCATGGAGCTCAGCTGCAGGGAGAACTGGTTCTTGGATGTGTCTCTGAAGATCGTGGTGTGGCTCTTGAGGGACGGGATATAGTAAATGTTACCACTAGCACATACTTTCCCCATCCACTCCAGCCCCTTCCCTGGTTTCTGGCGGATCCAGTTCCAGCAGTAACCACTGGTGATGAGGAAACCAGAGACAGTGTAGGAGAGGGAGAGAGTCTGCGAGGGCTTCACCAGTCCTGGGCCCGATTCCTGCAGCTGCACCTGGGACAGGACACCTGGGGACAAGGAGCATCAGGCCCTGTCAGTCACGTGCAGTCACAATAACCCCATAGACCCCAGTCTGACCTCTGAGACCCTCACCTTGGGGGGTTTGTCACCAGGCACAGGAGAAGACCCAGCAGTCTCATCTTCTTCTAGACCAGGGCTCTGCCTTCCCCAGAGACCTCAGCCCTGTGTGAGGGGAGAGCTGTGAGCCTCCCCAGCCCAGGGGAGGATTTACCCTGGAGCTTGGGGAGAAATTTGCATGTGGGGCAGTCTTGTCCTTATAAATGGAGGACTGAAGTCAGGCTGCCCTGGTCCTTGCATGTGGGGCAGCCTTGTCCTTATAAGTGGAGGACTGAAGTCAGGCTGCCCAGATACCTTCTGAGGGTATCTCTTTTCTTGAACTCACTCACTGCGTAAGGCAGGGATAACGGATCAACTGGTTGATGAAACCTATTGGAGTCAGGTTAATGGACCTGTTCATTTCTGATAAATGGTGAACTAGATGAGTAAATTATATTGTCAATTTCTCATGCGTCTTTACAAAAGGTTTAAGGAGGTTTAAATTTTCCAAAGTAGTTTTTTAAAGTCTAGTTTTTAATATATACCCAACTGTCAAATATTTTAAATGAACAATTAACTTTTTATAAATACAATTTTCCATATACAAATAATGTCTACTTGTTCTGTAAATCACAAAATAAAGGACATTCGTATTCAGTATCTCATTTGCTTAACTTGTGATGTTACTTTGATCCAAGGAACTATGTCCCAAGAATAGGCTATTAGGAGATTCTTTTGTTTTTCTTTGCTTTATTTTGTTAAAATGATATTTAGTACAAGTCCTGAGTAACACTATACTAAATAAGTGTATTTAGGATTGGAAGAGACATTTTTCTTACAATCTTTGCCAAACACTTTCAGAAGATAAGCAGAGTCGGGCCTGGTTAGTGCGTG
This sequence comes from Tadarida brasiliensis, assembly GCA_030848825.1. Taxonomy (NCBI): domain Eukaryota; kingdom Metazoa; phylum Chordata; class Mammalia; order Chiroptera; family Molossidae; genus Tadarida; species Tadarida brasiliensis. Next base: position 247,886,970 of record CM061257.1, read on the forward strand.
AAAGGGAGATCTTTGATTCTTGATATTGAAAATTTGGTAATTGTGCCTTTGAGTCCTTCCTCAAAGACCCAAACTAATTACATCAGACATAATCATATTTTACATGGAGACATGATGAAAATAAAAGAGTGATTATGCATGTGTACAATTCATAATCTTTTATATGTTGAAAGAGTAAAGGCAGCAGATGAACTGATCTGATTTCTCAGTCCAGTGTTATCAGTGATGCCAGAGTCCAAAGGGAGAGGGGATGGAGAGAATTCCCAATATAGATTTGTTCTCAGGAAAGGGCACTTTAACCCTGACAGGAACCCTCACTTCCATCCTCCTCTGCTCTGCCCCTGGGGATGGTCACTGTTGTCAGAGGTGCTGGGCCCTCCCACTTACCACACAACGTCCTTAACGTATAGTGCACACATTCTCCCATCACACATATGAGTTTAAAACATTGTATGTTTATTGTCTAGTCTTTTTTTTAAATATCTTTTCATGATTTTTTAGAGAGACAGGAAGGGAAGGAGACAGAAACATGGATGTGAGAGCGTAACATCCATTGGCTGTCTCCTGCACGCCCCCTACTGGCGATCCAGCCCATAACCCAGGTATGTGTCCTGACCCAGAATGGACCCAGGCCCTCTCAGTCCATTGGATGATGTTCCATCTGCTGAGCCACACTGGCTGGGCTGTAGGCTTGTCTTTTAATGAACTTAATGGAATGTTGGGTCAGCAAATGTTTTGATTTTTAACAAAGTTCAATTCATCATTATTTGATTTAATGTGACCTGTTTTTGATGTATTTATAAAACTCACCAGAAAATTGTCACTCTCCATTGCTCATGGGGGGAGGGGAAACCCTGATATGAACACAGTGGGCACTAAACCGAATGGAGAAATAATGGCTGGAATCCTTAATGTCATTGAAATCTGTTTTCCTTGTCCTCTGACCAGGAGACAAACTGTCCACGGCATAAAACCCTCATTCATTTCAAAGATTAATTCATTTTATTGGACTTTACACTGTGAAATTCCCTACCGTATGTAGCATAGAAGACTAGCCTCACCTCTGAGAAATTATATCATGTACATGTCAGGCAGACGAGGAAGGAACCTCAAAGGACGTGAGGAAGATGCTGAGCAGAGATGACAGAGATAGGATCTCATAGTTTATTTCACGAGGATGAAAGTGACCAGGAGGACGAAGGTGCAGAGAGGTCGTGAGAGGGACACATGAGGAGATGACCTGGAGCTGACGTCCGGGAAAGTGAATGTCCCAGTGAGAGCCCTGCATGGAGCTGTGTGCTCAGAACTCACATGGGACAGTGAGAGAGCGAGGCCCTGGTGAGTGTGGGGACCTGGGGGATGGACTCTCAGAGTGTCTAGACGGTGACATCTGGGTGGGCTGAGGTGGGTTTTAAACCACGTTCTCCAGGGCCAGTGCCCAGATGAGCACCACTCAGGGGATGCTGGGAACAGGACTGTGGGGTGACAGTGACCTCTAGTGGTCACTTTGAGCCATGCAGGCTTCAGGACCCTAGGGACTGAACCAGCTGCCTCTCCACCCACCCAAGACCAGGGAAGAGAAGAGCTCACCTTTAAGGACGGGCTCTTCCTCTCTGAAGAAGAGAGACAGGAGGACTTGAACAACGAGGTTATTTTTATTGCTGAGTAGTATTCCACTGATGGATGTTCCCTAGTTTGATTATTTGTAAAATTAGAAGGACGTTTGTGTTGTCTGTAGCATGTAGCACAATGTTGCTATGAATATTTGGATGTCCATATATTTTTGTATGAACACAAGGAATCCTTGTTCTGCAGCAAACACTCCTTGTGGGGCAGCTGAGATACATGTTAAGTACATATTTTACTTGATAAGAAACTGCGATTCACTTTGTGGAGAAAGAATAACAGGACACAGAGGGACCTGGGGAAGGAGAGGAACCCAGTCACTGCTGACATGTCATCTGCACACACAGTGTCACCTCCTCACTTGTCCGCAGTGAGAATATGAGAAGTTAGAGCCACAGAGAAAAAGCAAGAATCCTCCTGGATGCAGCTGAGAACTGAGAGGAAATCCCTGCTCACATAGGGAAGCCCCTCCTCCCCCCTCACTCTGCACCTGCTCCTGGGCTGTTCTCTGTGGTCGGTGGGTCCTGAGAGCCCCCTGCAGCCCCGCCCTCCTGTCCCCCTCAGGAGGTTTGTGTCTGGGCTCACACTGACTTCCCCTCACTGTGTCTCGCACAGTAATACACGGCCGTGTCCTCGGTGGTCACGGAGCTAAGCTGAAGGGAGAACTGGTTCTTGGACGTGTCTCTGGAGATGGAGGTGCGGCTCTTGAGGGACGGGCTGTAGTAAGTGCTGCCAATAGCACATATTTCCGCCATCCACTCCAGGCCATTCCCTGGTTTCTGGCGGATCCAATCCCAGCAGTAATCACTGGTTGTGATGGAGAATCCAGAGACAGCACAGGTGATGGAGAGGGTCTGCGAGGGCTTCACCAGTCCTGGGCCCGACTCCTGCAGCTGTACCTAGGACAGGACACCTGGGGACAAGGAGCATCAGGCCCTGTCAGTCATGTCCAGTCACAACCACCCCATACACCCCTGTCTGACCTCTGAGACCTTCACCTTGGGGGGCTGTCACCAGGCACAGGAGAAGACCCAGCAGTCTCATCTTCTTCTAGACCACGGCTCTGCCTTCCCCGGAGACCTCAGCCCTGTGTGAGGAGAGAGCTGTGAGCCTCCCCAGCCCTGGGGAGGATTTACCCTGGAGCTGGAAGAGAAATTTGCATGTGGGGCAGCCTGTTCCTTATAAGTGGAGGACTGAGGTCAGGTTGTCTTGTTCATTCTAGGGCCCATGTGGGATCATCTCTTCCCTTGAACTCACTCACCATGTAAGTCAGGGAAAGGGGATCACTTGCTTCATGAAACCTATGGAGTCAGCTTAATAGACATGCTCATCTCTGATAAACGGTGGACTGGATGAGAAGATTATCTTTTTAATTTATCATGCATCTTTCTTATAGATTTATAAGAATTACATTGGTACAGGTAGTTACTTAAACTCAATTCTGTAATATATACACAACTGTCAAATATTTTTTGATAAACAATTGTGTTTTTATAAATATAATTTCATATGTACTATGTCCACTTCTGATAAAATCACAAAATAAAAGACAACATTCTCAGTATCTTGCATGTTTATTTAAGTTGTTATGATGATCCAAGGAACTATATTCCAAGAAGATGTCAAAGGGAAATCCTCTATTATTTTCTATATTTTGTTTTGTTTGGATAAAATTATATTCATTATAAGTTTTGAGTAACAAGATATGATAGACCATTTTTAAGGCTATTGCTAGATTCATTTTTTTACAATCTTTACCAAACATGTTCAACAGCTAAGCAGGGACAGGTCTGGTTAGTACTTGAAAGGGAGAACCTTGATTCATGATACTGAATATTGGTAATTCTGTCTTAGAGTCCCTCCTCAGAATCTTCCCTTCTGCAAGCCCATGGATTCTTGCAGAGACCTCACTCTAATTATATCAGACATAATCCCATTTATATACAGAGAAATGATTGAAAATAGAAAAAGTGATTATGTATTAGTAAAATAAAGAATCTTTTATATGTTTAAACAATAAAAGCAGCCGATTAACTGACCTGTTTTCTCAGTCTATTCTTATCAGTGATGCTGGGGTTAAGGGTTGGACAGGTAGGAGAGAATTCTCAGCAGAGGTTTGCTCATGAGAAAGGGAACATGTATCTTTACAGGATTTCTCACTCTCACCCTCCTCTGCTCTGCCCCTGGGGATGGTCACTGTGGTCAGAGGTTTGGGCCCTCCCACTCACCATGTAACTTCCTTAGCATATAATGCAAACCTTCTCCCATCAGACATATGACCTGGAAATCTGTAGTCTCTTTGTAGGCTACTCTTTTCATTCCCTTGATGGAATGTTTGTTGGTAAAATGTTTTTACTTTTAACAATGTTCAGTTCACCACTATTTCATATAATGGGACCTGTTTTTGATGATTTATATATAACACCTAACCAGGAAATTGTCACTCTCTATTGCCCATGGGTGGGGAAAGCCTGACAGAAACACAGTGGGCACTAAACCCATGGAAGAAATGGGTTGGAATATACAATGACATTGAAATCTATTTGCTGTGTCCTCTGACCCGTAGACCAACCTTCCATGGCATGAAGCCCTGATCCATTTCAGAGATTAATTCACTTCAGTGGACTTTACATTGTGAATTTCCCTGCGGTATGTAGCATAGAAAACTAGACTAACCCCTGAGTACTTGTATCATGTAGACGTCAGGCAGACGAGGAAGGAACCTCAAAGGACGTGAGGAAGATGCTGAGCCCAAATGACAGAGACAGGATCCCAGAGGGTATTTCACGGGGAAGAAAGTGTCCAGGAGGAAGAAGGAGCAGAGAGGTCGTGAGAGGGAGACATGAGGAGATGAACTGGAGCTGACGTCCGGGAACGTGAATGTCCCAGTGAGAGCCCTGCATGGAGCTGTGTGTGCAGGACTCACATGGGACAGTGAGAGAGCGAGGCCCTGGTGAGTGTGGGGACCTGGAGTGAGCTCAGACCCTGGGCGTGTGGACACACTGACTCTCCCTCTGTGGACACTGCGTCCCTGTCACAGGATGGAGAGGATGCCCGGGGTGCTCAGTCTTTCAAGGAGACAATTGGGTCCCGTGCAAACCTAGTGAGATAATGGTCCCTGAGCCTGGACACGACTCGGCTGGGAAAGAGAATGTTGTCCACACCATCATCGACCTCAGTGAGATGAGGGAACACAGGGTCCAGGACAAGGAGGAGGGTCCCTGGGACCCTGAACCTCAGGAAGAACAGGGGGGTCCTGAGTACCAGAGAGAGCTGTTCTCAGCCCCTCCCTGCGCGGTTCCTGCGGGATGTTCCTGGGTCGGTGTGTCCCGAGCGCTCCCTGCTGGTCCTGAGGGGTCTGCGGGGTACAGAGCGCCCCCTCGTGTCTTGACCCCTCCTGGTGGACCTGAGGGTCTCCTGCAGCTCAGCCCTTCCTGTCTCCCTGCAGGGACTTTGTGTCTGAATCATAGAGACCCCTGGTCAGGAAAATGTCACATGACCAGTGTTTATCTCACTCACACTCATTCCCATACTCTGTGTCTCTAGTTCTCCATAAATTACCTCTTAAAATAGCAACACGGACAACCCAGCTGAGCCCAAACTCCATGGTGAGTGGTCTATGTTCAGTCCTGATCAGGGAAGGAGAACTTCTAGGGACCCGGGCCTGGGCTCCTGTCGCAGAGCTGCAAGGTTGGAGCTGGGCTGATTTCCATGACCTGAGAGGGCCCTATTTGCACGCCCTCCTATTGTATAGGGAGCTCTAGGGTTGGACGCCAACATAAAGGACATAGTCTCAGAGTGTGGAGTGTCCAAGGGCACATGTCTGTGAAAGACTAGCCCTGGTGTCTGGGCTTCTGTTCTTTTAAACTGGACCCAACTGCTTCCCTGAATGGCCTCCTGACAGGGGGACATGCCAAATGAAGGTTTCAGTGGTACCTGGCTGGACACTGGAGCAAGTTAAAATGTGATCATGGTGCTACAGAGGAGGAAAAATCAATGTAATAGGAACCTAAAAGAACAAGTACGGTTTTAAATATCATATCTTAGAAGGCTACCTGTATGAACACAGGAAGGTGCTCAACCATCACACCCAGAGGACAATTAATATGTGGGAACTTCATGTTCAGCACATGGGAAATTCCATCTCACACTGTTTCCCCTACACAGTGTTTAGAGGATAAACTAACAACAGAGTGTGAACCTTGAGACTGTGGACCAATGTTGGGGGACAGTGGGTGTCTGTGTGGGTCACTGGGAAGCAGAGCATGAACTACAGAGAAGCAGACAGGGCTCCCGGGTCTGAGTCCTTCAGGGAGTTTGGAGCTGGATGTGCAGCAGCTGCACGGCCTCCTGTGTGGGGTTTGTTCTCCAGACTCTGCTGGACCAGGTTCAGTCACTGGGGATGGAGAAGAACCTCAGTCATGGTCAGGGGTGTTTAGGTAAAGCTGTAGGTAGAGGTTTGTGAGTAATTAAGGTTAGGTCATGAAGATGTTGTTGGAAACCTGATGGGTGCCTGTGACCATTGGGGATGGTGTAACCATGTCTGTACCAGATGGGAGTCAACTGGGACAGGACCTGACTCAGGGCAACATTTGGTAAGATGCGACCTGGGTGCATGAATGGGGGATTAATCAAGACTGAGGACACACACGTCCAGGGTGCTTGTTTCATTAGGTTCTAATTTTCTTTCGTTCTTTTTTTTTTCAGCCAGTTCAAATTGTCTTTCCTCTAAAATAACCACACACATGTCCTAGAGTCATGAAGACACCTTGTGGAGAGTGTGCAGGAGCACAAATCACGTACTTTCCATCTTTCCTAAATTCATTTTCTAGTTCTATCAATATCATGGGGCAGCTTTTCGGATTTTGAATACCTATGGTCATGTCACATGTGCAGAGATAACGAGAAACATTTTAACTTGTTTCTTTCTGATTTAGTCATTTTTAAAATTTATTTTCTTCCCTAATTATTCTGACAAAATCTACCAGTTCTAGGGAATAGAAGCAGTCACAGGGGTGCCCTTGTGCTGGTCCTGACCTTAGAAGAGTAGTGTTGGAATTTTCTTTGTGCAGCATGATGTCACTTGTTGGCTTCTCAAATGTGGCCTTGCTATGTTTATATACATCTTTCTGTACCTAATTTGTGAATAATTATAATCATGAAGATATTTTCCATTTATTAAATGCTTTTTTCTGCATCTATTTATATGATGGTATCGTTTATCCTTCATTCTGTGAATGAGGTGTAGCACATTTACTAGTTTACAAACATTGAGCTGTCCTTGCATTCTAGTTCGATATCATACTCCTTTGTGGTCAATGGTCTCTTAATGTGCTGTGACGTTTCCTAGTACATTGCGTAAATTTTTGCATCTATGTTCGTCAGAAACATTGATTTGTTATTTCTTTGTCATTACTTGGCTTTCACATGAGTGTCATGGTCACCTCAGTTTATTTATTTGGAAGTGTAGTTTCACCTTTTAATTCTTGGAGGAATTCAAAAAGGATTGATTAAAAAGTTATAAATTCTCGCCTTAGTCAGTGGGGTTTGTTCTCTAGACTCTGCTGGACCAGGTTCAGTTGTTCTCAGATGATAGAGTCACCCTGAGTACCAAATTTTCAAGGGTTTGATCTGTGGTCAAAGGCACACACCTGAACTTCTTGCTCTGGGTCCTGCGAGAGGCCACCACTGATGTGTCACTCTCACATTGATGTTTCCTCTCCCTCTCTCTCCTTTCCTCCCCTCCACTCTATCTAAATTCATGGTAAAATATTCTCGGGTGAGAGCTAACAACAACAACAAAAAAGTTATCAAATCTTCTTTGAACTTTTGGTAGAATTCATCCTTATGCCTATTTCCTTGTGATCGTTGAGTTTTTGTAAGGTTTTCACAGCAATTATTTTTAAAAATTCATAGCAGTTTCGCAATGTTGAAATCAAATTCCTAATTTGAGCACCTACTAAGTGGACTTGAAATTACAACTCTTGATAATCACAAAGTGTGGTCAGTGTGGAAATTTCAGGTGTTTGCAGACCACATGTTTATTTCATATGCCATCCAAGAAATCATATAAAACTGTATTTTCCTATATAGAATTCATAAAGTGTCTTAGTCCTGAGAATACACCTCCCTTAAATCCAACTCCAGGAGCACAAAGAACAGGCCTCAACCGCTGCTCTCTGAAATCCCTGTGGTTTGTGCTGAAGACACAGCTGTGCTCGATTCCCAGACCCTGGCAGACTCCGCGATGACCCTCAGGCAGAGCCATTGCTAAGAGACGCAGTGGTGTCTGACAGAAAGTTCGGTTCAGGAAATTCTTGACAATTTTCTTGGTTTTACCTGAAATGCAGGGAGGTTTCCTGGACAGACTCAAATTGAATGCTGACAGTTTCCCGAGGCTCAGCAACCTTCTGCATTTTTTCTTCTCCAAGTAAAAATTCTGCCTGTGGTGCATGTGAGAATGATGCTAATGATATGAAAAGGTTTTAAGACACAGATTAGACAGTGGCTAACACAGAATCATAGGTCTAGAGAGACTCTTGGAGGAAGCCTAGACCCTGAGAGGAAACCATAAACACCCAGCTCCTGCACCTGCTCCTGGGGTTGCAACAGAGTCCGTGGGTCCTGAGCGCCCCCTGGTGTCCCGAGCGCTCCCTGCAGCTCCGCCCTCCATCTCCCTCAGGAGGTTTGTGTCTGGGCTCACACTGACTTCCCCTCACTGTGTCTCTCACACAGTAATACACAGCTGTGTCCTCGGTGGTCACGGAGCTCAGCTGCAGGGAGAACTTGTTATTGGAAGTGTCTCTGGAGATGGAGGTGCGGCTCTGGAGGGACGGGCTGTAGTAAGTGCTGCCACCACTATCGATGTACCCCAGCCACTCCAGCCCCTTTCCAGGTTTCTGGCGGATCCAGCACCATTCGTGACCACTGGCGATGGTGTAACCAGAGACAGCGCAGGTGACGGAGAGGTTCTGCGAGGGCTTCACCAGTCCTGGGCCCGACTCCTGCAGCTGTACCTGGGACAGGACACCTGGGGACAAGGAGCATCAGGCCCTGTCAGTCACGTGCAGTCACAACCACCCCACAGAACCCTGTCTGACCTCTGAGACCCTCACCTTGGGGCGCTGTCACCAGGCACAGGAGAAGACCCAGCAGTCTCATCTTCTTCTAGACTACAGCTCTGCCTTCCTCAGAGACCTCAGCCCTGTGTGAGGAGAGAGCTGTGAGCCTCCACAGCCCAGGGGAGGATTTACCCTGGGGCTTGAAAATAAATTTGCATGTGGGGCAGCCTGTTCCTTATAAGAGGGGGCACTGAGGTCAGACTGCCCTGGTCCTTCTGGGCCCCCTATTGGAGTACCTCTTCCTTGGAAGTCAGTCACCATCTAATTCAGAGGTAAGGGATCAGCTAGTTATGAGACCTATTGCACTCAGGTTAATGGACATGGTCATCTCTGGTAAAGTGTGCACTAGATGAGTAGATTATATTTTAAATTTCTCATACATCTATCCAATAGATTTAGGCGGGTTAACATTTTCCAAGGTAGTTTCTTAAACTCTAGTTTTTCATATATACCCAACTGTCAAATATTTTTCATAAACAATTACATTTTTATATATATAATTTTATATATACAAATTATATTTACCAAAAATATTGACCTTGCTTTGAAAATCACAAAATAATGGACACCTATTCTCAGCATCCTTTTCATTTAATGCATAATGTAACATTTATCCATGGAACTGTTCTAAGAAGATGTCATTGGGAGACCCGTGATTATTTTGTTTTTCATTGTTGAAATAATATTTTTTACAAGTTCTGAGTAACACTATACTCCATACCTTTATTAAGGTATGGTAGAAACATTGTTCTTACAAGCTTTGCCAAACACTTTCACTAGCTAAGCAGGATCGGTCCTGGTTAGTGCATGGATGGGAGACCCTGGATTGTCGATGTTGAAAATTTGGTCATTGTGCCTTTGTCCCTCCTTAGACTCTCCCTTGTGCAAGCCCATGGCATATTGCAGAGGATCTCAACAAATAATATCAGACATAATCCTATTTTACTTGGATAAACGATTTAAAATAAGAGACTGATTATTCGTGTGTACAGTTCTGAATCATTCATATGTGCAAATTGTAAAGGCAGAAGATTAACTGACCTGTGTTCTCAGTGTAATATTTTCACTGATGTTGGGGTTCAGAGGGAGGCAATTGTAAAGGTTTCCTAGCCGAGATTTGCTCATAAGAAAGGGAACATTACACCCTCACCGGCAGCTGAATGAGAGGAAGAACTCTAGTTCTGTCCATTGGCAGGGATTCGTGAACTCAGCATTCTGTTCCCAACCTCTAGGCTGCATTGAAAAATGACCAGTCTGTATTTTTATTAAGCCTTAAAACTTTATGTGCATCTGGTGCCAACTTTTTTCTAGAGCTGTATCAAAAACAGCAAACTTGTACTCACATCTCAATGTAATTTTGATAGGAACATTTTGTTATTTTTACAAGGCAGAATTGGGTATAGCAGTTGAATTAAACTTAGTAATTATGTGCTCAAAAAAAAAAAGAAAGAAAGAATAGGAACATTAACCCTGACAGGACCCCTCAGTGGGGCCAACCTGTTCCCTGGGGATGGTCCCTGTGGTCAGAGGTGCTGGGCCCTCCCACTGCACACACAGCACCCTGAGGTAGGATGAAAACGCTCTCCCATCAGACCTTTGACTTGGAAAAACATCATTTCTGTGTAGCTTGTCTTTTCATTCCCTAAATGAAATATTTGGTGGAAAATGTTTTTAATTTTAACAATGTCCAGTTCAGCACTCTTTTCTTTAATGGGTCATGTTTTGTGTGTTCTATGTGACAACTCACCAGGAAACTGTCCCTCTCCATTGTCCACGGTAGGCGAAGCCATGATATGAACACAGTGGACGAGTGGGCACAAAACCCAATAGAGTAATGAAGGCTGGAATCCTTCATATTATTGAAATCTAGTTTGTTGTGTTCTCTGACCAGGAGAAGAACTTTCGATGGCATGAAGCCCTGATTCATCTCAAATATTAATTCACTTGACTGGACTTGGGTGAGGATTAAAAAAATAAAGTTATTGCCCAGCGGGTGTGGCTCCAGTGGATTGAGCGTCGACCTATGGACTGAGAGGGCCTGGTTCCATTCTGGTAAGGGCACATGCCCGGGTGTCGTGCTCCATCTCCAGTAGGGGGTGTGCAGGAGGCCGATCTGTGTGTCTCTCATATGGATGTTTCTATCTCTCTCTCCCTTCGTCCCTCTCTACAAAAAACATAAAAATAAAAAAATAAAAAATTTTAAAAAGTTATTGATACCTTAAAAAGTCTAACGATTTATGTATCAAATCTGTCCACATGAAAATAATGACTAATAAAAATACTACCTTCCATCTGTATGACATTATAGTTTCAGAGCATGTTCACATGTATCCTCACAGAACACTGTGTTTAGCAGAGCAACTCTTGTTATCCTCACATTATAAATGAGGAAATAAATTCAGAAAGCTTAAGAGTAAACAGTGAAAAGGTCTGGCCCTCTTACCACTCTACCAAAAACTCCTATCTTTCTGACGCCTTTGAAGAAAAAAAAAATTATTCATGAAATGAATGCAGAATCATATATAAATTTTCTCCCTTATTTTAAGTGTACTTGTAAGATATTTTTATGTCTTCAGTTTTTAGAAAGCCGTTCCTGTGGTCATGAACATGTTCTGCTGGTGGGAGTGTAAGTTATTACAAACTTTCCAGCAGTCAGTTCAGCAACATACATGAAGTGCCATAAAAATATGGGTATCTGTGACCTGGAAATTGTGTTTTTTAGCATTTAATGTATGCATAAAGTTAGTGATGTTCAAAAAAACTTATGTTCAAGGAATTTTTTCTACAAGGTTATTTATGATAGTAAATTCCTGAGATCCATCTGTGTTGAGGTGTGTGTCAGTTGATGGTTATTTTTCACTGCTGAGTAGTATTCTATTGATGGATGTTCCCTAGTATTCCTGTTTGTAAAATGTGAAGGACATTAGAATGTTTATAGCTTCTAAGTCAAAGTTGCTATGAATATTTGCATATAATTTTTTTTTGGTATGTGCCCCCAGCGGGAACCGAACCCAGAACTCTCTGGTCCGCAGGCCCATACTCCAACTGCTGAGCCAAACCACAGAGTGTCACCTCCTCACTTGTCTGCAGTGAGAATATGAGAAGTTAGAGCCACAGAGAAAAAGTGAGAATCTTCCTGGATGCAGCTGAGAGCTGAGAGGAAATCCCTGCTCCCAACAGGAAGCCCCTCCTTCCCCCTCACTCTGCACCTGCTCCTGGGCTGTTCTCTGTGGTCGGTGGGTCCTGAGCGCCCCCTGGTGTCCTGAGCGCCACCTACAGCCCCGACCTCCTGTCCCCCTCAGGTGGTTTGTGTCTGGGCTCACACTGACTTCCCCTCACTGTGTCTTGCACAGTAATACATGGCCGTGTCCTCAGTGGTCACGGATCGCAGCTGCAGGGAGAACTGGTTCTTGGATGTGTCTCTGGAGATCGTGGTGCAGCTCTTGAGGGACGGGCTGTAGTAAGTGTTACCATCATAACATATGCGCCCCACCCACTAGAGCCCCTTCCCTGGTCTCTGGAGGATCCAGTTCCAGCAGTAACCACTGGTTGTGATGGAGACTTTATAGTCAGCGCAGGTGAGGGAGAGGGTCTGCGAGGGCTTCACCAGTCCTGGGCCCCACTGTTTCAGCTGATCCTGGGACAGGACACCTGGGGACAAGGAGCATCAGGCCCTGTCAGTCACGTGCTGTCACAACCACCCCATGGACCCTGTCTGACCTCTGAGACCCTCACCTTGGGGGGCTGTCGCTAGGCACAGGAGAAGACCCAGCAGTCTCATCTTCTTGTAGACCACGATTCTGCCTTCCCCAGAGACCTCAGCCCTGTGTGAGGAGAGAGCTGTGAGCCTCCCCAGCCCAGGGGAGGATTTACCCTGGTGCTTGAGGAGAAATTTGCATGTGGGGCAACCTATTCCTTATAAGTGGAGGACTGAGGTCAGGCTTCCCTGGTCCTTCTGGGGCCGCAGTGGGTTCATCTCCTCCCTTGCACTCACTCAGCATATACGTCAGGGATGGGGAATCACCTGGTGTATGAGACACATTGGAAGGAGGTCCGAGGGCGGCCTCACCTTTCTGAGCATAAGAGAAACAATGGACTCGATGAGCAGTCATACTGTTATCTTTTCAGGCATCTTTCAAACAGACTCAGAAGGGACAATCTCCCAGGGAGATTCTAGAATATTCACAATTTTGTAAATATTTTATCATTATTTCATACAAATAAGTTATACGGTCATGGAAAACAACTAATATATAAAACACAGCCATTTTCAGTATTTTATATTTTAATTTATGACGTTACTCTGATCTGAGATGCCCCCTCCCAAGCACAGAGCGGTGGGCATTCCTGATCCTGATGTTGGAAGCTTTGTTGTTGTGTCTACAGCTCCTTGTACAAACTCTTCCCTTATGAAAGCTCATGGCACGTTGCAGAGACCCCAAACTAATTACATCGGAAATGATCATGGTTTCCCTGGTCTGTTTGGCTCAGAGGGTTGAGCATCAGCCCACGGATCAAGGTCCTAGGGTTTGACTCCCGGTCAAGGGCCCATACCTGGGTTGAGGTTCAAACCCTGTCCAGTTCAGGTTTTGAGGGAGGCAACAAGTCGTTGTGTCTCCCTCATATTGCTCTCTCTCTCTCTCTCTCTCTCTCTCTCTCTCTCTCTCTCTCTCTAAAATCAATAAACATATCCTCAGGTAAGAATTAAATAAATAAAAAAGTGTACTAGGTGTAAGATTTATTTAATGACACTTTCTCTGCTCCCCTCCCCCCACACACATTGTGATGATTTTCCTTGTAATGGATCCCAGTCTTTCCTTCTCCCCTGTACCTAGCCCTGCACATAGCACTTGGGCATTGACCCCACTCTGACCCTCACCTAGTGTGTGACCTTCCTTCACAAACAAGAGACCAACATGACTGACGTGCAGACAGGGCTGGGCCTGCAACTGTGGTTCCTGTTCTCCCAGCACCTGGATCCTGCAGATGCCGTGGTGAGAGGGTCCTGGCTCCTCCTGGGGAGGGTCAGACCCAGGAGCCCCTGTCCAGTCAGTGCAGCCAACACTGACCGACATGTGGGGAGCATCTCACCGACCCCCACCTCAGAAGTGCCCATTCTCAGAGCTCACACCCCTGAGGGCAGGACCATCGGGGACACCGGACTGATGTCTCCCCAGCAGCAGAAGCAGGAGTTCATGCAGCAACAGGGGGCCCTGAGAAGTGGGCCTGGGCAGTCAGATCATGTGGCACAGGGAAGGGGATGTTTTCCACTTTGCACCCTGGAGTCCTGACTGCCCGCTAAGGTCTTGACCATCCCCTGGAGTCCTGAGCGCCCCCTGCAGCCTAGCCTTTTGTCTTTGCACAGGGAGGTGGGTGTCTGGGCTCACACTGACTTTATTTCTCAGAGTCTCACACAGTAACACATGGAGCTGTCTTTTTGCAGAGAGGTAATGCTTTAGAGTCATCCATTTAGAAGAAGAATCAGCCTTTCACAGATGCAGCATACTCTGTCATGTGACCTTAGATTCCTTCTAATGACATGTACCCACTCCAGTCTGTCTTTTTTTTTTTTTTTTTTTTTGAGACTGTAAGATTTAGTTTGTATCAAGTCAGTGAATATAAATCTGGGACCTTTACAGGAGAACCTCCACGACCCCCAGGACAGGAACAGCTAGAAGGTCACAGGCCAGTCCTGGGGCATCCTGCCTAAGAATGAGGCTCATCGGAGCTCAGAGAGTGATGTTCGCCCAGTCCACCAGCAGCCCTGTGACCTCGTGTGCACATGAGGCTGAGAAGCACCTGGACCAGCAGGAGGGGACAGATGCTCCTCCGGGAGGACAGCAGGTGCAGACCTGTCACCAGGGAGGGAACACAACAAGGAGACACTGGAGAACTGAAGTCTGCAGAGCGCATAGGAGAACACAGCTACACAATGGTCTCCATCGCAACAGGCACCTCCAGAAGCGGCCGTGACTGATTCACAGTGATGTCCCAGTGAAGGGCACCTGGGAGGGAGAGGGAGCTGTTCTCCCAGCAAAGTTAATTTATTACAAGCAAGAAATATGACACACGGCACAATGGAACCAAACACCTGTAGCTACTGCCCTTCTAGCAGGTGCGGGTGCACCAGGAACTGTGGGGATCACCAAGAACAAGACAAGGCCCTAAGGGTGAGCCTGTCAGGTGTCATTCGCGTGGGAATCAGGCAATAGATTGTCAGACACTGAGTTTAATCCACTCTGATTACTCTGTGAGAACCTTAATCAGAACGAGAGGCAGACCTCGGGGTCATGAACCAACTGCAGCTGAGAGGTGGAAACTCAGAGAATCCAGGGAGATGGAGACACTGACACCACACAGACCCAGAGACGAACAGGACATCAACAGGGTCCTGAGGAGATGCCTGGTCGTCAGGACCTGCACGTCCAACCCCACAGGAATCTCCTCACAGCTGCAGGACGGCTGTTCAAGAAGGAAACACACTGAAGGAGAACAGACCAGTGTTGGTGAGCATGGGGAGAGAGGAACCCTTGCACTCTCTCGGAGGGAAGGTGAGATCCTGCAGCCACATGGAAACAGCGTGTTGGTTCCTCCAAAATGAGAGTAGAAACCCTGTGTGATTGAGCAGTGAGCTCCCAGGTGTTCATGGAATAATAAACCCAGGACTCTGGAGAGGTGTTGCACGGCCCTGTTCATTGCAGCTGTGTTCAGTGTAGTCAAGACCTGGAAACATATCTGTCCATCAGTGGGTGAGTGGACAAACGTGTGATATTCTCACGACGGATATTACTCAGCCTCAAATCACATGGCAACCCTGCACAACCCCAGCATGGATGACACTAGAGGACACTGTACTCTGTGAAATAAAGCCGTCAGGGAAAGGCAGACAGTGTCTGATTTCACCTACACTGGGGACTGAATTAGGTTTCCTTCCAGCAGAGTGTGCAGGAGCACAAGTCCTTTGTGAGTTGATTTGTACCTGACATCTTTCCTGAATGCACTCTCTAGTTCTATCAGTTTTCTGGTGCAGTGTTTAGGGTTTTCAATATACAAGATGTGTGTCCTATGTATAGAGATAAAGAGACATTTTAACCTGTTTGTTTCTCATTTTGACATTTTATAGTATTATTCTTGAACAATTATCCTGGAAAAAAACTGCATTTCTGTTAAATAGAAGTAGTCACAGGGTGCCCTTGTGTGGGTCCTGATGTTAAAACAATAGATTTAAAATGTGCTCTGTGCATCATGATATCACTTGTTGGCTTCTCCAATGTGACCTTTGTTATGTTGATGTACATCTTTCTGCACCTAATTTGTGAAGAATTGTAACCATGAAGCCATTTTCAATCTTTAAAGGCTTTTTCCTGCATCTACCTGTATGGTGGCAAGTGTATGCTCCATTCTCATTTACATTCGTCAAACCATCCTTGCATCTAAGGCCACATCCGCTGCATCTCAGGAAAGGATCCTTTCAATGTGCTGCTAAGTTTCCTAGGACACCACAGAGGATTTTTGTGTTTATGATCATCAGGGATATGACCTGTTATATTTTGTATAAACATACTTTGCTTTCTTATGAGTGTAATAGTTACCCCAATAATTGAGTTTGGAAATCTTCCCAGTTCTTCCAATCCTTTGAAGTGTTTAAGAAAAAGTGTTTGTGCAGGTACTATTTTTTATTGAAGTTTTGATAGAATTCACCCTTGAATAAATGTGGACATATGCCTTTTTTGCAGATAGGTTTTTATTAATACTCCACTTATTTTTAAAATTTCTACCAATCCAGCATAGTCAGGGAAAATTCTTAAATTAAGGAACAAATCAGAGGACTGAGAAATACAATGTTGATCTTCGCAGGCTGTGGACAGCACATGGAGTTCCCACAAGCACACACCTGGAGCTGAGCAGTGACAGGCTGACAGGCTCCTAACTCTGCATCCCTCAGGTAGATCCGAGCTACATGGACTGACAAGAGAGCAGCTCTGGGTCCCTGCCGGGGAGAGACTTGTCTCTACAAACTACAGCCAGGGACTGGTCTCTGCAGGTCTGAGTTGGTGGGACCAGCTCCCACCTGAGACTCCGCAGTCATACCTGTCTGTTCTTCCTCCTGAAGAAGGGAGGGATTCACTGAAGAAAGCGGCAAAGTTCTTATCCTCAGGATTTCTGTGCATGGAGAAAAAGCAATGGAAATGGGAACATTTACCCATTCCTCTTGTGAAAGGCCCCTCTGAGCCAGGACATCCTCAGGATTCAGTGAAAATGTATTTGGGGTCAGTGTGCAAATTACAGTTGTTTTCAGACGATAGGTTTATTTCATATGCCATCCAGGAGAATGAAGTAAAACCATGTTTCCTGCACATCAGAACGTTTCTAATAATATAATAAATCTTTCAAAATACAGATGTGTCAGTGGAGCCTCAGAACCAAAGGTCTAGAGAGACTTGTAGAAACTGTTATCTGGAGAGGAAGCCCAGAGCCTCAGAGGAAACAGCCATAAACACCATCTGCACCTGCTCCTGGGGCTGCAACACAGAGTAGGTGGGTCCTGATCGCCCCTTGCTGTCCTAAGGTCCCCCTGCAGCCCCGCCCTCATGTCCCCCTCAGGAGTTGTGTGTCTGGGCTCACAATTACTTCCCCTCACTGTGTCTCTCGCACAGTAATACACGGCCGTGTCCTCAGCTCTCAGGCTCTCCAGTGTCATATAAACCTCGTTCTTGGAGGTATTCCTGGAGATGCTGAGTTGGGATTTGAACGATGGGTTATAGTTTGTGCTTCCACCACTCCATATAACACCTACCCACTCCAGCCCCTTTCCTGGAGCCTGGCGGGCCCAGTGCACACCATAGCCCATTAAAGAGAATCCAGAGACAGTGCAGGTGAGGGAGAGGGTCTCTGAGGGCTTCACCAGTCCTGGGCCTGACTCCTGCAACTTCACCTGGGACAGGACACCTGGGGACAAGGAGCAACAGGCCCTGTCAGTCACATGCAGACACAACCACCCCACAGACCCCTGTCTGACCTCTGAGACCTTCACCTTGGGGGGCTGTCACCAGGCACAGGAGAAGACCCAGCAGCCTCATCTTCTAGACCAAGGCTCTGACTTCCCGAGACACCTCAGACCTGTGTGAGGAGAGAGCTGTGAGCCACTCCAGCTCAGGAAAGGATTTACCCTGGAGCTTGAGGAGAAATTTGCATATGAGGCAGCATTTTCTTTATAAGTGGGGAGACTGAGGTCAAGCTGCCCTAGTCTTTCTGGAGCACCTGTGTGGACATCTCTTCCATTGAACTCACTCAGCATGTAAGACAGGGATAAGGAATCACCTGATAGATGAGTCTTATTGGAATCAGCTTAATGAACATGCTCATCTCTGATGATAAATGATGTACTGGATGAGTAGATTATATATATTTTTTAAAGTAGAATATTTATTATACATTAAATTATTTAAGTCAATACACTTTTTATTTTTAAATTATTTTTATTAATTTGTTTTTGTTACAGATGTTTCTCCTTTTCCCCCCATTGACACTCTCCTCCCCATCCCTTCCCCCCATCCCCAGCTTTGCTATCTATGTCCATTCGTTATGCATACATGTATATAAGTTCTGTGGTTTATTTCTTCCTCCCCAGCTCCCCTCTTCTGGGGTTTGTCAGTCTGTACCCTACCTCTATGTCCTGGGTCAATTTTGTTCATCAGTTCGTTTAGTTCATGATATTCCACAAATAAGTGATATCATGTGATATTTGTCTTTTTCTGCTTGGCTTGTTTCGCTTAGCATAATACTCTCCAGGTCCCTCCATGTTCTCTCAAAGGATAAGAGATCTTTCTTTCTTACAGCTGCATAGTATTCCATTGTGTACATTTACTACAGCTTTTTTTATCCACTCATCTACTGATGGACACTTGGGCTGTTTCCAGATCTTAGCTATTGTAAATAGTGTTGCTATGAACATAGGGGTACATATATTCTTTCTGTTGTTTCAGTCTTCTTAGAGTATATTCCTACAAGTGGGATCACTGGGTCAAATGGAAGTTCAATTTTTAACTTTTTGAGGTAACAAAATAGTGTTTTCCATAGTGGCTGCACCAGTCTGCATTCCCACCAGCAGTGTACTAGAGTCTCCTTTTCTCCAAACCCTCGCCAACACTTGTTTGATGATTTGTTGATGGCTGCCATTCTAACAGGTGTGAAGTGATACCTCACAGTTGTTTTCATTTGCATCTCTCTGATGATTAGTGATGTTGAGCATTTTTTCATATGTCTCTTGGTCATTTGTATGTCCTGTTTGGTGAGGTGTTTATTTAGATCCTCTGCCCATTTGTTAATTGGGTTCTTTTCCTTCCTTTTGTTGAGTTGTATGAGTACTCTATATAGTTTGAAAATTATCCCCTTATCTGATTTATCACTGGCAATTATGGTCTCCCATACAGTGTGTTCCCTTTCCATTTTGATGATTGTTTCTTTTGCTGTGCAGAAGCTTTTTAGTTTGATGTAGTCCCATGTGTTCATTTTTTCCTTTGATTCTCTTGCCTTAGGTGTTGTATCAGTGAAAATTCTGTTGCGTATGATGTCTGAAATTTTGTTGCCTACATTTTCTTCTGGAATTTTTATGGATTCCCAAGTTACATTTCAGTCTTTTATCCATTTTGAGTTTATTCTTGTGTATGGTGTAATTGGTGGTCTAACTTCATTTTCTGAACCCTCACTGGAGGATATTTTTCTATTTATCTTCAGATAGAGTGGAAGAGAGGCAAAGAGAGAGAAACATCGACGTGAGCGGGACACATCGATTGGTTGCCTCCCAGGGCCAGGGATGAACCGCAACCGAGGTCCATGTCTGCCGCAACCTGCATAGCTGGTCGAACCAGACCTGAGGAGGGGCGACGGGAGAGGATTAAAGACACAGAGACATGATAGAGAGAAAAGCTCGAGGGGTGGGACATTGCACTCTGATGGAGAAACAGTGACTCCGAGCTAGCTCAGCAAGTTTATTCCTTAGCCAATGAAGTGGGGGGAGGAGTTCAAAAGCTTCATCATTTTCAAACACCAGATGTTTGCACCGGCCTCTAGGTCGAGACTGTCGATACATTCTTGCCCGCGGCTCAGATGCTCCTGGGTGAGCCTTGCAAACTCCACAGGAGCAACAAGGGACCTTGGCTCAGCCGCCTTCCACATTTGCTTTGACTGGAATCGAACTCGAGACTCATTGGTCCGCTGGCCGACGCTCTCCTGCGGAGCCAAACCGGCCAGGGCTAGATTATATTTTAATGTCTCATGCATCTTTCTTATAGATTTAAAGGCATTACATTGGTCCAGGGAGTTTCTTAAATCAAATCTATAATATATACACAATTGTCAGATATTTTTATAAACTGTTGTATCGTGTCAGCGAGATAACAGAGATGCACAGCCGAATTGTAAAGGAGCACTTTATTACACCGGTGGGCTGTTACACCGGCGGGCTTGAGGGGTACAGCTTCCCCAAATCCTCAGCCCAGAGCCTTCTTTGCTGCCTGCTTTTAAAGGCACAAACTACAGAAAAAAAAAACAAAACACAACACTACGTTCTCTAACTACATTGGCGCCGCTTTTGGCACCGTTAAGGGGGGCTGATACAGAGAAGAGGGGGAGAGGAGCAGGGTAACTATTAATCTCTTTTTTCTCATGATTTCTCTGAGTTTCCCAAGGCCATCCTCAACCCCTTATCTTTACAGTTTTCTTTGGGTGTCTCAAGGCCCTTATGTTTACAGAAAAGAAACTGCCAGGGTGTGTATGTGCAGTAACTGAGGGTCAGAATGGAGTTATTACAAAACAATTGTATTTTTATAAAAATAATTTCATTTTTACAATGTCTCCCTTCTCTGAAAATCACAAAATAAAGGCATTCATTCTCAGTATCTTATAAGTGTGCTTCTGTTGTCATGGTGATCCAAGGAAGTATATCCCAAGAACAGTTAATGGGGACATCCTCGATTCTTTTCTTTATTTTGCTTTGTTTGGTAAAATGATACTCATTATAAGTTCTGAGTAACACGATATGATATGCTACTTTTTAAGATATTGCTAGAACTTTTTTCTTACCTTCTTTACCAAACACCTCAGCAGCTAAGCCAGATCAGTCTTGGTTAGTACTTGGGTGGGAGACCCTTGGTCCTTGATGTTGAAAACAGGTAATTCTGTCTTAGACTCCCTCCTCAGAATCTTCCCTTCTGCAAACTCATGGCATATTGTGGAGATCTCAGTGTAATTTTATAATCACGTTTATACACGGAGAAGTGATTGAAAATACAATGATGATATATTAGTAACATTCAGTCTCTTTTGTACAGTACGTTGAAATAATAATGGCAGCAGATTAACTGATCTCTTTTCTCAGTCGAGTGTTATCAGTGATGTTGTGGTTAAGGGGAGGGGATGGAGAGAACTCCCAGCACAGATTTCCTTGTAGGAAAGGGAACTTCAACCCTGACAGGAACCCTCACTCTAACCCTCCTCTGCTCTGCCCCTGGGGAGGGTCACTGTGGTCAGAGGTGCTGGGCCCTCCCACTGCCCATATAACTTCCTTAACGTATAATGCACACCTTCTCCAGCAGACACACGACTTGGAAACCTATTGTCTCTTTGTAGGATCCTCTTTTCATTCTCTTGATGGAATGTTTGTTGGGAAAATATTAACAATGTTCAGTTTATCACTATTTGATTTAACTAGACTTGTTTTTGATTATTTATATAACACCTCACCAGAAAATTGTCACTCCCCTTTGCCCATGGGAGGGGAAACCTTCACATGAACACAGTGGGCACTAAACCCAATGGAAAAATGATGGCTGGAATCCTTAATATCATTGAAATCTGTTTGTTGTTTCCTCTGACCAGGAGACCAAAATTCGACAGAATGAACCCCTGATTCTTCCAGAGATTACTTCATTTGATTAGAGTTTAGATTGTGAATTTTCTTAGAACATGTAGCATAGAAAACAAGACTAAACCTTGAGAAATTATATCATGTAGATGTCAGGCAGACAAGGAAGGAACCTCAAAGGACGTGAGGAAGATGCTGAGCAGAGATGACAGAGGTTATTTCGAGAGGATGAAAGTGATCAGGAGGACGAAGGTGCAGAAAGGTCGTGAAAGGGACACATGAGGAGGTGAACTGGAGCTGACGTCTGGGAGAGTGAATGTCCCAGTGAGAGCCCTGCATGGAGCTGTGTGTGCAGGACTCACATGGGACAGTGAGAGAGCAAAACCCTGGCGAGTGTGGGGACCTGGAGGATGGACTCTAAGTGTGTGTAGACAGTGACACCTGGGGGGGGGGGGGCGGACGTGTTTTTGTTGTTTTTTTTTATCTAGAAATACATTTTCTTTCTTTATTTTTTTATTATTTTTTATCATGTGAATTATTTATTTATTTATTTTTTATTAATTTATTTTTGTTACAGATGTTTCTCCTTTTTTCCCCATTGACACCCTCCTCCCCATCCCCCCACCCCGTCCCCAGCTTTGTTGTCCATGTCCATCAGTTATGCATACATACACATAAGTTCTGTGGTTAATCTCTTCCCTCCCCCCCACCCCCTCTTCTGAGGGGTGTCATTCTACACCCTACTTCCACATCTCTGGGTCTACCCTGTTCCTCAGACTGTTATGTTCATATATTCCACAAATGAGTGAGATCATGTGATATTTGTCTTTCTCTGCTTGGCTTGTTTCGCTTAGGATAATACTCTCGAGGTCCCTCCATGTCGTCTCAAAGGATAAGAGCTTCTGCACAGCAAAAGAAACAACCATCAAAACAGATAGGGAACCCACTCTATGGGAGAGCATAATTGCCAATTACATCAGATAAGGGGTTAATCTCCAAAATATATAGAGTGCTCATACAACTCAACAAAAGACAAAGAACCCAATTAAAAAATGGGCAGAGGAACTAAATAGACACCTCTCCAAACAGGACATACAAATGGCTAAGAGACATATGAAGAAATGCTCAACATCACTAATCATCAGAGAGATGCAAATTAAAACAACAATGAGGTATCACCTCACACCTGTCAGAATGTCCTCCATCAACAAATCATCAAACAACAAGTGTCGGATGTGGGTTTTGAACTATGTTCTCCAGGGCAGGTGCTCAGATGACCACCTCTCAGGGGATGCTGGGAGCAGGACTGTGGGGTGACAGTGCCCCCTAGTGGTGATTTGAGCCATGCAGGCTGCAGGACCCTAGAGACTGAACCAGCTGTCTCTCTACCAAAGACCAGGGGGAGGAAGAGCTCACCTTTAAGGTCAGGCTTTTCCTCTCTGAAGAGGAGAGAGACACAAGACTCTGACAATGAGGGTATTTTGTATCATTGCAACGTCCTCATTAGTGACGTACATGGGAGTATCTCTGGTCAATTTGGTATTTTTAGCGTTTTTGTCGGACCTGCTGAAATGATAATTTTAGAAAGTGTGAATGAGTAGAAAAAGCAGCTGAACATATTGTTTTCCAATAAGCATATCCGTGGCTGGGTAGTTAGCTGGTTGGATCGTCATCCTGTACACTGAAAGGTTGTGGGTTCAGGTCTTCGTCAGGGCACACACCTACGTTGTGGTTGTGATCCTTGTTTGGAGAGCAGGTGGGAGGCAACCAACTGATGTTTCTCTTTCCCGTCCTTTCTCTAAAATGAATGAGTGAGGAATAAATACATAAATACACAAGTACAGTAAGTATAATGTTTGTTCAAAGGCACATTCTCTGAAACACACACACACACACACACACACACACACACACACACACTGATGATTTTCATGGTAATGAACCCCAAATGTCACTTTTCTCCTGTACCCAACACATAGGCAATCCCCCCCCCACTTACCTTAACCTACTGTGTGACCTTCCTTCACAAACAGAAGAAACCAACATGATTGAAGTGTACACAGGGATGTGCCTGTACGTGAGGTTTCCTGTTCTCCCAGCACCGAGAACATGGCACCTGTAACTACTGCCCTTCTAGCAGGTGTGGGTGCACCAGGAACTGTGGGGATCACCAAGAACAAGACAAGGTCCTAAGGGTCAGGCTGTCAGGTGGCATTCCTGTGGGAGTCAGACATTGGGATTGTCAAACACTGAATTTAAACCCCTCTGATTACTCTGAGAAAACCTTAAAGGTTACGAGAGGCAGACCTCAGGGTCATGAGTCAACTGCAGCTGAGAGGTGGAAACTCAGAGAATCCAGGGAGATGGAGAAACTGACAACACACAGACCCAGAGATGAACAGGCCATCAACAGGGCCCTGAGGAGATGCCTGGACATCAGGAACTGCATGTCCAACCCCACAGGAATCTCCTCACAGCTGCTGGATGGCTGTTCTAGGAGGAAACACACTGAAGGAGAACAGACCAGTGTTGGTGAGAGTGGGGAGAGAGGAACACTTGTTCTCTCTTGGTGGGAAGGTAAGATCCTGCAGCCACATGGAAACAGTGTGTTGGTTCCTCCAAAATGAGAGTAGGAATCCTGCGTGATTGAGCAGTGAGCTCCCAGGTGTTCATGGAATAATAAGCCCAGGACTCTGGAGAGGTGTTGCACGGCCCTGTGCATTGCAGCCATGTTCAGTGTAGTGAGACGTGGAAACATCTCTGTCCATCAGTGGGTGAGTGGACAAACATGTGTGATATTCTGAGGATGGGATATTACTCAGCCTTAAATCACAGGGAAACCCTGCACAATCCCCAGCCTGGAGGACACTAGAGGACACTGTGCTCTGGGAAATAAAGCCGTCAGGGAAAGGCAGATACTGTCTGATTCCACCTACACTGTGTCAGAGACCAGGGGTGCAATAGCGCTGGGATACCCAGGTAAAGAAAGCACGCGGAGCCGACATCAGAAGAGATAAACACATGGCAGCAGCTCCATTCAGTACAGCTGACGGCTTGTGTAGACGCGTGTGGGGGACACTGTGCACGGAGCGGTGCACGACAGGGAGCAGGACGCATGCGTCCTAGGCTTTTGCTGTATCATGCTCAGAACCATAACGTGGTCTGCGCCTGCGCAGCCAGCTCCGCGGTCATGTCCCGAACCACGGCCTCTGTGAACAAGCCGGTTCCAGGGCCCTAACACACTGGGAATTACTTAGGATTACTTCCAGCAGAGTGTGGAGGAGCCCAGGCCTGGGTGTGGTGAAGGTCCAGCAGGAGACGGGATAGTGGAGGGTCGGCGGCCCTGGAGTCCTGCGCTGACGGAGAACAAAGACGGAGGCAGCTGGAGGAGACACTGTGTCAGGACACAGTCAGCCCTGGTCCTGGGCCCTGTGCATCCACAGGAGCCTGGGTGTGTCTGCTCAGTGTGTGGAGCCGTCCACCCTCAGGGCCTGTGGACAATAAGGGGACATTCAGTCCCCACGGAGGGGAGCTTTCCCCTGGGAATGGAGAGAAGGAGACAGAGCCCAGCAAACCCCTGTGGTCCTAGGGGGCTGTGTGCACACCCAGGACACGCCCCTGTGTGACCTCTGAGACTGGATCCTCCACTCTGAGTCATCACTGAGACCCTCCTGTGCTGAGGTGTGTATCAGTTGAGTGTTATTTTCATTGCTGAGTAGTATTCCATTGACTGATCTTCCCCAGTTTGCTTATTTGTAAAATTAGAAAGAGTTGTTCTTTTTGCAGCTTCTAACAGAAAGATGCTATAAATAAAAATGTTTTCCTATTTAGAATTCATGAAGTGTCTCAGTCCTGAGAATGCGCCTCCTTGACCTCCAGCTCCAGGAGCACAAGGAACAGGCCCCAGCTGCTGCTCCCTGAAATCCCCCGTGGTTTGTGCTGAAGACACAGCTGTGCACGACGCCCAGACACTGGCTGACTCGGCGGGGAAGGTGAGGCAGGGCCATTCCTGGGAGACGCAGGTGTCGTCTGATGGAAATTTTTGGCTCAGGAAATTCCTGACAAATTTCATGGTACTTCCTGAAATGCAGGGAAGTTCAGGAAATCTCCACCTTTCATGGACTGACATTGATTGTGTGCTGACAGTTTCCTCAGGCTCAGAAATCCCTCTGCATTTTTCCTTCTCTGAATGAAAATGCCAGTTCTGATACTTGAGAATGTTGCTATAAGTAAAATAAAAACTTTAAAACACAGAGTCAGTAGTCGTTACACAATCAGAAGTCTAGAGGGACCCTTGGAGAAACTGTTATCTGGAGAGGAAGCCGAGAGCCTCAGAGGAAACAGCCATAAACAACACCTGCTCCTGGGGCTGCAACAGAGTCCTTGAGTCCTGAGTGCCCCATGGTCGAACCCGAGAGCCCTGTCTGAGTCTCTGTAGTTCATGCTTTGCTTACCATGAACCACACAGACGCCGTGTTCCCCAACATTGATTCACAGGCTCTAGGGTCACACTGTGTTCTCAGATTGCCCTCTGCACGCCGTGCAGGGGAAACAGTGTCCGAGGGAACACGCCATTGACTGATGTTCCCTAGTTTGATCACTTCTAAAATTAGAAGGACTTTTGGGTTGTTTGTAGCTTCTCATTCAAAGAACTTAAATATTTGCATATATTTTTGTATGAACATAAAGATGTGTTCTTCTGGAGCAAACACTCCTAGGGGGACCACACAGATACATGTTAGGTATATATTTAATTTAATATGAAACCACAATCACTTTATGAAGAAAGAATAATAGGATGTAGAGGAACCTGGAGCAGAAGAGACACCCAGTCACTGCCGTCATGTCATCTGCACACACAGTGTCACCTCCTCACTTGTCCGCTGTGAGAATATGAGAAGTTAGAGCCACAGAGACAAAGCGAGAATCGTCCTGGATGCAGCTGAGGGCTGAGAGGAAATCCCTGCTCCCAACAGGAAGCCCCTCCTTCCAGCCTCACTCTGCACCTGCTCCTCTGCTGTTGTCTGTGGTCTGTGGCTCCTGAGCTCCCCCTGGTGTCCTGAGCGCCCCCTAGTGTCCTGAGGGCCCCCTGGTACCCTGAGCATGCCCTGCAGCCCCGCCCTCCCGACCCCCTCAGGAGGTTTGTGTCTGGGCTCACACTGACTTCCCCTCACTGTGTCTCTTGCACAGTAATACACGGCTGTGTCCTCGGTGGTCACGGAACTCAGCTGCAGGGAGAACTGGTTCTTGGACGTGTCAACAGTGATGGAGAATCGGTCTTGCAAGGCTGGGTTATAGCTTGTGTGTCCACTCCAGTACCCCATCCACTCCAGCCCTTTTCCAGGTTTCTGACGGATCCAGTTCCAGTAGTCACTGCTGGTGACTGAGCCCCCAGAGACAGCGCAGGTGAGGGAGAGGGTCTGTGAGGGCTTCACCAGTCCTGGGCCCAACTCCTGCAGCTGCACCTGGGACAGGACACCTGGGGACAAGGAGAATGAGGCCCTGTCAGTCAAGTGCAGTCACAACCACCCCATGGACCCTGTCTGACCTCTGAGACCCTCACCTTGGGGCACTGTCGCCAGACACAGGAGAAGACCCAGCAGTCTCATCTTCTTCTAGACCACAGCTCTGCCTTCCCCAGAGACCTCAGTCCTGTGTGAGGAGAGAGCTGTGAGCCTCCCTAGCCCAGGGGAGGATTTACCCTGGAGCTTGAAGAGACATTTGCATGTGGAGAGCTCTGTGCTCATAAATGCGGAGGGACTGAGGTCAGTGCCCCATGTCCTTCTGGGTCCTGAGCTCATTTCTTCTCCTGTACTCAAGGGTGTAGATCTGAGATGGGTGAGCACCTGGGTTAGGAGACACTTGCAATCAGGTCAGTGGATGGGTCCATGTTTTTATCACTAAACAAATGCTGGGCTAGGTGACGGGATCACACTATTTTAATCTAATAAGTAATTTAATTTCCTAATAAAGTGGAGTCACAGCGTGTATAAACATCTTCCTAGGTCCAAAGAATCACCTTAAATAGTTCAAATTGGACAATTATAACTCGGCAACTTTCTATGGACCAGCAGGGTCTGGGATGGGTGTGGATAGGGGACCTGCTGCTGGTCACAGGTTCATTTTGGGATCTGCCATCCCAGGGTTCCCTTGAGACTTTGGGAGGATGGGAATCTGGAGGCTGATTTCCTGGGAAGGGGATTGTGAATTCACGATGGGTAAGAATACTGTTGCACAGGAAATCAATGTATAAACTTCCGGATCTTTTATTAAATCCCTTATGTGGGATGCAACACGTGGTAGGATTTAACAAGCTGGTAAACACTTCACACCCTGTTTGCTTCCCTGAGTCTCGCACTCCCCTCCACACACTGAATGCAAACCGCAGTCCCAGTGATTGTAAAGGGTGCAGGGAGACCTGGGGCGCATGTGACAGACTCAGAAAGTCTATGGACCAGAGCTGAGCCTTCTTCAGGCTCACAAATGTCTCAGGAGATCCCCCTCGTGGACAGAAGGGCTGGGAGTGGGGCGTTGGTGCAGCCACGTGGGTGGAGATGGCATCGGTGACAGGGATGGCCCCACTCTCCTGCAGGTCCTGGGAAACACCTGTGGGGAGCCCTGGGCCCCGGCCAGCTGTGAGCAGCATGAGGGAAAGAGAGGTGGAGGCCTCGGGAGAGCAGCAGTGAGAGGGTCTCCTCCATCGAGCTGCACACTCTGCCCCAGGGGACACCTGTGCTCTGTGACCACCGTCACCAGCCAACTCCAGACACTTTCATTTCCCAAACTGATGCTAGACCATTAAATAACAACCCTGTCCAGTATGCCAGCCGTGGTGCTCTCTGTCTCATGGACCTGACCAGTCCAGGGTTCTCACAGAGGTGGAATCACACGGCCTTTGGAATTCTGAGAGAGGGTCATTTCACAGGGTCATGTCACCAAGGTTCACCCATGTCCCACATCTGTCCCCTGTGCCTCCTTTGTAAGGGTGCATGACATCTCGTTGTGAAGAGAGAGCACATTTTGCTCATTGAAGTTTCTGCTACCTCTCTCCATTTTCACAGAATCAGTGGCTTTTACAGGTGCTGTTGTTGCTTCACTGATCACGAAGGAGGGTGCATGGCCCATGGAAGGCATTCAACAAACTCACATTAGATGAATCAGTATATTAACAAATGAAATGGAAGGAAGTGTCCCATGTCCAGAGGTTGAGCTGAGTGAGGACAAAGAGTAATAATTTCTATGGCGTGCTGGTGGTCATCAGCCACACTGTCCCCACTGTCCTGGAAGCAGCAGGACGAGGAGGAAGGAGGTGGAGACAGAACCTCTGTGATGGGAGCAGAGCTGACAGGTACCCCCAGTCGGCACGGGGACGGGGTCTGATCCCAGGTCACCGTGCCTCAGTCTGGTGCTCCTCTGACATGGGCACACATCCTGCCCTGCACTGCAGCTCAGAAGAAATAAGGGATCCTGACAGGAAGAATGTTCCAAGGAAACCGAGGAGGGAGGGTGACGTGAGGTCACACAGGGGTCTGGAGGTCAGCTCCTGCCCATGTGCAACAGGCCGGACAGCAGGAGGAGCCAGGGAGTCAGTGGGAGCTGGAGGCAGGACCAAACTCCTGAGGGCACTCCAGGGCCACAGGCGGGAGGGTCACGTGTGTGCTCTGCAGGCCTTACAAGGTCAGGCAGGGCCCACCCACCTCAGGAGGGCCATCTGCTCGACCCAGTCTCCTGACTGACAGCACCCTCACGGAACCCCAGAGAATGTTAGCACAAGTATGGGGGCTCCCAGCACCAGTGACGTTGACCCGGAATGTAACTATCACGTGACCCACATATTCCGTCCTCTCAGCAGACTCAGACCCCCCCCCCCATCCTGAAGAACATCTCCATGACCTACAACCAGGAGCTTCATGGACTGAGGGACATATCAGGGAAACGGCTTTGAGCCTCACTGAAGACACCTCATCATGTGTGTTAACAACACAGGTGGTTGTGAAATTGGGAGTAGTCCCAGGGTTCTCACCTCACAGCTGGAGCAGCTCAGAATTCTGAAGCCGGGGAAACGGGCTCTTCCACGGAGTCGGGAGACACGCATTTCTCGGGACCCCCGCATGGAGGGTGAGGTGCACTGGTGGGGTTTATTGGGATGGAAATAAATGAGCTCCCAGGTTCCTGGTGTGTCATCCATGGCCGGTGCCTCAGCTCCATCCACTGGGAGAAGTCCAGCCTGAACGTCCTCTAATCCCTCGGGGTGTGAGCCCCACCAGACCCAACATCCGAAGCTGCTGCGGTGGGAGCCCCTCCGGGTGCACAGAAGGGCCACAGCCATCGGCGCGTGTGCAGGCTGCGGGGACGGTGAGCGCCGCGCGGGCCTTTCTTCTCCATTCGGAGGGACCAAGGCTCTGCTCCTGCCTGCGGGTGAGCCTGGGCGCTGCTGTCTGCGGCCCAGAGGTCTGTGCTGTCGGATCCCGATCCTGACTCTGGAGAAGACCCAGGAGCCCATCAGAGGAAGAGGACACCGCAGACGACAATAGAAACCCAGGGCTTAACCTCCACCTGCACTGGTACTGGGTTTAATGCTCTGATCTCAGGGGCCTGAGCGCCCCCTGGTGTCCTGAGCGCCCCCTGGTGTCCTGAGCACCCTCTGGTGTCCTGAGAGCCCCCTGGTGTCCTGAGCGCCCTCTGGTGTCCTGAGCACCCCCTGCAGCCCCGCCCTCCCGTCTCCCTCAGGAGGTTTGTGTCTGGGCTCACACTGACTTCCCCTCACTGTGTCTCTCGCACAGTAATACACGGCCGTGTCCTCGGCTCTCAGGATGTTCATCTGCAAAGTGGCAATGCTTTTGGAATCATCTCGTGAGATGGTGAATCTACCTCTCAGAGATGCGGCGTATTCCGTTCTGTGATTTTGTCTCTGTTTCTGATAAAACCGATTCACTCCTGTCTCTTTCCTGGAGTCTGGCGGATTCAAGGTATATAATATTCACTGAACGTGAATCCAGAGCCTTTGCAGGAGAGTCAGAGACCCCTCAGGCTGTTTCAGGTCACCTCCAGTCTCCACCAGCTGCACCTCACTTTGGAAACCTGCAGACAACAGACATAGTCTTTAGGAGAGGTCACACACACACACACACACACACACACACACACACACGTCCCCAGGTCTCCGTGATGCTACCATGTAAGAGCGTCCAAGCGAGAGCCCAGCTCAGCCCAAACGTCATGGTGCTTCCTCGAGGTTGACTCCTGCAGTGAATGGAAAAGGCAGCGTCCCTGGGGTGGGGCTGCTCTCCCAGAGGTGCAGGGACAGGGCTGGGCTGCGTTTATGAGCTCCAGAAACTCTCCATGTGCATGGGCTCCTCCCTTTAAAGACAGGGAAGTGGAGTTTCTGGGTGAGGGACCGCTGGACTCAGAGAGACAAGCACCCCCTTGTGAGTGTGGAGACTTTTAGAAGGGCCTAGGTAGTCTGTGTGCTGTAGAGAAATTGTTGCTGTTGATAAACTCCAAAATCCGTCAGTCAAACAGAACTGAATATACAACGATATCCACATCCACAGAAGGCCGTGATATTCCAATTCAGTGTAGGATCTTCCTGTGGTCCTAGGGGGCTGTATGAGCACCCAGGACATGTCCCTGTGTGATCTCTGAGACTGGATTCTTCACTCTGTGTCTTCACTGAGATCCTCCTGTGTTTAGGTGTGTAACAGTTGATTATTATTATTATTTCCTTTATTGATTTTAGAGAGAGAAGAAGGGAGAGGGAGAGATAGAAACATGGGTGAGAGAGAACATCGATTGGCTGCCTTCTGCATGGCACCCACTAGGAATTGGGCCCACAACCTGGGCAACTGCCCCAACCAACATTGAACCAGCGACCACTTGGTACATGGGTCGACGCTCAAACAGTGAGCCAGGCTGGCCAGGACAAACATTCACACTTTAAATCCTAACATCCAGCATGATGGTGTCAGGAGATGGGGCCTTGGGAGGAGCAAAGGTCATAAGGGTGTGGTTCTCATGAGAGGGGTTAGTGCCCTCATAAAAGCGGAAAGAGGATGCTCCCTTGTTCCATGTGCCCACTGAGATTACAGCAAAGTCAGAGTGAACCCAGAAACAAACCTCCCTGAGGGACACAGGCGGGTCAGTATACAGGGGTGCTAAGGACACTAGGGGGCTCACTAAACGCCAAAGGAAAGGGCAAAGGACATCCATTTCACCTGACAATGAACATGTGCATCCCTGGGAAAGTGATCCCAGGATGAGTCTAAACTGGCTGCTTCTTCTTCCTATAAATGGACTATGCAAACGAATATGATGTCTGACGGAGGAACTCTCCTCCTAATTAGCATTGTTGAGACTTGGTTTCTGTTCAAGGTTGACTGGACCACAAGGTGCCCAAACTCTTGGCTGAAAGTTACTTCCGGGTTTGTTCATAGTGTGTTTACAGGTGAACTTTCCTTTGGAATTGGTGGCTGAGCAAAGCAGATTGTTTTTCCCAATGTGGAAAACAATGATCCTGTACCCTATGCATCCACAAGAGCCTGGGTGTGTCTGCTCAGTGTGTGGAGCCGTCCACCCTCAGGGCCTGTGGACAATGGGGGAACACTCAGTCACCACGGAGGGGAGCTTTCCCCTGGGAATGGGGAGAAGGAGACAGAGCCCAGCAAAGCCCTGTGGTCCTAGGAGGCTGTGTGCACACCCAGGACACGCCCCTGTGTGACCTCTGAGACTGGACCCTCCACTCTGAGTCATCACTGAGATCCTCCTGTGCTGAGGTGAGTATCAGTTGATGGTTATTTTTTTGCTGAATAATATTCCATTGAAAGGTGTTTCCTAGTTTGCTTATTTATAAAACTGGAAGGATCTTGAGGTTGTTTAAAGATTCTAATACAGCCCTGGCCAGTTTGACTTAGCGGTTAGAGCCTTGACCTACGATCCAGAGAGACCCGGTTTCAGTTCCCTCTAAGGGCACTTACCTCGGTTGCAGTTTGTTCCCGGCCCTGGTTGGGTCGTGCGGGAGGCAGCCACTCAATGTGTCCCTATCACATCGATGTTTCTCTCTCTCTCTCTCTCTCTTCCTCTCTCTCCCTCCCACTCTGTCTGAACAAAAAATGGAAAAATATCCTCAGGTAAGGATAAAAAAAATATTGTAATACAGAGATGTTTAAATATTTGGTTGAAGGTTTTTTTTTCCCCCTTGGGGTGGGGGTTGTATTTTTGTATTAACATAAAGATTCATTCTTTTGGGGTAAACACTCCTAGTGGCACCATTGAGATACATGTTGGGTATATATTTAATTTAAGAACAAACCACAATCACATTATGAAGAAAGAATAACAGGACACAAAGGGACCTAGAAAAGGAGAGAGGCCCAGTCATTACCAATATGTCATCTGCACACACAGTGTCACCTCCTCACTTGTCCGCAGTGAGAATATGAGAAGTTAGAGCCACAGAGAAAAAGCGAGAATCGTCCTGGATGCAGATGAGAGCTGAGAGGAAATCCCTGCTCCCAACAGGGAGCCCCTCCTTCCCCCTCACTCTGCACCCTGGCTCCTGTGCTGTTCTCTGTGGTCGGTGGGTCCTGAGCGCCCCCTGGTGTCCTGAGTGTCCCCTGCAGCCCCACCCTCCTGTCCCCCTCAGGAGGTTTATGTCTGGGCTCACACTGACTTCCCCTCACTGTGTGGTGCACAGTAATATAGGGCCGTGTCCTCGGCTCTCAGATTGTTCATTTGCAGATGCAGTGTGTTCTCGGAGTTGTCTCTGGAGATGGTGAAGCGGCCCTTCACAGAGTCCGCATAGTATGTGCTACCTCCATCAGGATTAATAGCTGACACCCATTCCAGCCCCTTCCCTGGAGTCTGGCGGACCCAGTTCATCCAGGAGCTACTGAAGGTGAATCCAGAGGCTGCACAGGAGAGTCTCAGAGACCCCCCAGGCTGCACCAACGCTCCCCCAGACTCCGCCAGCTGCACATCACACTGGACACCTGCAAACACAAAGACGTTCTGGTCAGGAAACTGTCACACATCCACTGTTTCTCTCTCTCATCCACTCTCACACTGAGTATATCTTGTTCTCCATAAATTACCTCTTAAAATAGCAACAAGGAAAACCCAACTGAGCCCAAACTCCATGGTGAGTGCTCTTTGTTCAGTTCTGATCAGGGAATGTGGCTCCTGGGAATCCTGGGCTGGGCTCCGCCCCCAGAGCTGCAGGGTTAGGCCTGGGCTGCTTTTAATGAGCTGATGGAGCCCTATTTGCATGTCCTGATACTATTTAGGGAGCTCTGGGGTTGGAGACCTGCAGACAGGGCAGTGCCTCCGTGCATGTGCGAGTGTCCAGGGGGAGAATCATGGTCATGACTACATTTCAATAACCAAACAAGAATCATAAGGAGGTTGGGGCATGTCCTGTGTCCACATCTAGTAACAGTGAGAACAACATTTGGTCTGTGCTCCTCCCCACTGGGCCCCCCGACTCCCCTGAACCAACTCCAGAGCAAAACAGGACCTGCCCATGAGGCTGAAGATCCCTTGTAGGTCATGAGAGCATGAATGAACGTCTGTATCCTGGTGCTACCCAACGTCAGGGCTGGAGACAAGAAGACACATGGAAAGAGATCACAGGCTGAAGATCTTGTAAGAGTGGATATTGTGGACACAGAGTGTTGGTGCCCTCGACACCAACTGAGTGTCTCTAGCATCCTCCCCTTCAAGGAGACAGAGATGGAGTGCTGAGAAGATGATTTTCTATGCCTGGGACTCAGAGACAGTGAGAAATCAGGAAGTTTCATGGAGCTGATGGAGAGGCTGTGGGTTTCCAACAACCAGTGTCCACCTACAGAAGGTCTCTCGGCATAGACAGTAATGAAAACCTTGAAGAAGGTGATATAATAGAACAATTAGTGATACATATGTAAGTCAGAATATCTGTGATCAGCGAGAAGGATCATATTGAAGGTTAATCACTCATCTATGAAACAGAGACCTTTGCAGATTAAAATCACAGTGAATGCCATGGTGATATGAGTTGAATTGATCACAGGGCCTGGTCCTTGTCGAATGTGTTATTACAGCTGAGAAAGTTTATTGTAAAAAGGGACAGCTCTGTGTTTCCACAGCGTTTAGATAATGGTGCGTAGTGTACTCACGTAATACACGTGTTTACAGAGCATGGAGATAAAGCCTGGACAGTAGACGAGCCCAGAACCCACCTCCTCCTGGGGGACGTGAGCTCAGTGGGTCCTGAGCTCCCCAGGGTCCTGAGAGCACGTTTTCCTTCAAAGCCCACAGAGGACCAGAGACTCCTCATCGCCTTCCCCTCAACCAGCCTGCTTTTCGGGTCCCTACCGGCAGGAGCTCTATGGACCCTGCTGTTCACAGGACATCCCCTCCTCATTCTTTCCATCCACGGACCCCGCCCTCCACTCCTTGGCTGTGAATCCCCCGCGGTCTCTGCTGCACCACAGGGGAGCCCCGTGTCCCTCTCCTGTGGTGATGCCCACACTGCAAGAGCTTTGAACAAAACCTTCCTTTAAAATATAGCGACTGTCAGAGAACTTTCCACCAGGATGGAAGTGGGATATTTAAGGTTCTCCAGGCAGGTAAACTCACTCAGCACACGTCCTGGGACAGGATTGTGGAGACGACAGTGCCCCCTGGTGGTTGTTCTGAGCCACACAGGCTGAGACGCTGTGGCTGAACCAGCTTTCTGAAACAAGACAGAGGTGTCGGCCACAGGGAAGTCCTTCCTGGCATTTTGAAATGGTAGTTCCCCCAAATGTTGCTTCTCACTTGTACACTGCTGAATCTCTTCAAGGTTCCTTGGGCCTCAGGGCTTCCCCCTTGAGGAGAACCTGAGGAACATAGCCCTCCTCAGTGCCAGGGGCATGATGGGAGTCAACTGGAACAGGAACCCGACTCAGGGCATCACTGGGGCAAATGCTACCTGGGTGCATGAGTGGGGGGATTAACCAAGACTGAGGACACACGTCCAGGGTGCTTGTTTGATCAGGTTCCGACTTTCCTGGTTGTGCACCCAGTTCACGTTTTCTTTCCTCAATTTCCTCTGAAATAGCCACACACATTTCCGAGGGTCATGAAGACACTTTATGGAGAGTGTGCAGGAGAACAAGTCCTTTGTGTGTTAATTTTGTACCTTACATCTTTCCCCAGTTCACTTTCTAGTTGTATTAGTATAATGGGCTACTTTTTAGGGTTTTCCATATTCAATGTCAGGTCATATGTACAGATATAAAGAGAACCATTTTAAGTTCATTCTTTCTGATTTAGACTTTTTTTTTTATCTTGCCCAATTATTCTCACAAAAACTTCCAGTTCTGTTGAATAGAAGTAGTCACCAGGGTGCCCTTGTGTTGGTCCTAATGTTAGAAGAAAAACTTTGAAATATTCTCTGTGTAGAATAAGATCACTAGTTGGCTTCTCAAATGTGACCATTTTTATGTTGAGGTAGAATGCCTTGAATAACTAATCTATTTAGAAATGAGTCATGAAAGAATTTTGGATTTTTTAAATGTTATTTCTTCTTTACATCGTTTTATATGATGACGTAGTTTTATCCGTCATTCTGTGAAAGAGGTGTAGCACATTTACTGATTTACAAACATTGAACCATCCTTGCATTCTAGGTCGCTATCCCACATGTCCATGGTCAATGATCCTTTCAATTTTCTGGTGAGTTTCCTAGTTTATTTTTGAGGATTTTTACATTTATGTTCATCATGGATGCAAAGTGTCATTTTCTTTTTTCTTTTTAAATTTTTGTCCGTATTTGGCTTTGGTATAAGTGTAATGATCACCTCAATAAAAGTCTGTGGATCTTTCCCTTGTTCTTTTCTAGCTAGGAAGAGTTTGGGAAGGACTGACTAAGAAGGCATTAATTGTTCTTTCAAGTTTTAGTGGAATTCACCCCTGAAGATTTTGGACATGAGCTTTATTTGTTAGCACATATGGTTTCAACTTCAATTATTCTTTTAAATTAATATCAATTCATAAACTTTGGGGTCACATTCCTAATTCAAGGAAAAATTAACTGACTGGGTAATACAATGTTGACCTTCACAGGCTGTGGACAGCACATTGGAGTTCCCACAAGCACACACGTGGAGCTGAGCAGTGACAGGTTAACAGGCTCCTAATTCTGCATCCCTCAGATAGATCTGAGCTACATGCTGACAAGGGAACAGCTCGGGGTCCTGCCCAAGGAAAGACCTGTCTCTACAAACTGCAGCCAGGGGCTGGGCTCTGCAGGTCTGAGGTGGCAGGACCAGCTCCCACCTGAGACTCCGCACTCAGATCCATGTCTGCTCTTCCACCAGAAGAAGGGGGGCACTCAGTGAAGAAAGGGGCAAAGTTATTCACCTCGGGATTTCTGTGCATGGAGAGAAAGCAATGTAAATGAGAACACATCTTCCCACACCACATGTAACCATTCGTCCTGTGAAAGGCCACTCTGAACAAGGACACCCACATAATTCAGTGATAATGCACTTGGAGCCAGAGTGGAAATTACAGTTGTTTGCAGGTCATATGTTTATTTCACATGCCAACCAAGAGAATGAAGTTAAACCATATTTTCCTATTAGAATTCACAAAATGCCTTAGTCCTAACAATGCAACTCTCTGACTCCAACTCCAGGGGCACAAGGAACAGGTCCCAGCTGCTGCTCCCTGAAATCCCCCGTAGTTTGTGCTGAAGTCACACCATGCCCATCTCCCAGACCCTGGCGGACTTGGCGGGGACAGTGAGGCAGGGCCATTGCTGGGAGACGCAGGTGTCATCTGATGGAAATTTTTGGCTCAGGAAATTCCTGACAAATTTCATGGCCCTTCCTGAAATGCAGGGAGGTTCAGGAAATCTCCACCTTTCATAAACTGACATTAATTGTGTGCTGACAGTTTCCCCAGGCTCATAAATCCCTCTGCATTTTTCCTTCTCTAAATGAAAATGCCAGTTCTGATACTTGAGAATGTTGGTATAAGTAAAATAAAAATTTTAAAACACAGAGTCAGTAGTCATTGTTACACAATCAGAGGTCTAGAGAGACCCTTGGAGAAACTGTTATCTGGAGAGGAAGCCGAGAGCCTCAGAGGAAACAGCCATAAACACCACCTGCTCCTGGGGCTGCAACAGAGTCCTTGAGTCCTGAGTGCCCCATGGTGTCCTGAGCGCCCCCTGGTAACCTGAGAGCCCCTTGGTGTCCTGAGCGCCCCTGCAGCCCCACCCTCCCGTCTCCCTCAGGAGGTTTGTGTCTGGGCTCACACTGACTTCCCCTCACTGTGTCTCTCACACAGAAATACATGGCCGTGTCCTCGGCTCTCAGGAGGTTCAGCTCCATGTAGGCTGAGCTTGTGGATGTTTCTCTGGTCATGGACACTCTGTCCTGGAACTTCTGAGCGTAGTTTGTCTCAGGGCACAGACTTTTCCATATTTAACCTGGTCTACCTCATCTCATTTGCATATTCATGAGAAAGTGTATTTCATAGCTGAGGGCTGGACCCCACCTGAGAGACGCTGGAGGACACAGGGACCATGCTCAGGGGGAGTCTGAGGGTCCACGTACTAATCCTTGTGGGAGGACAGGTGTCCTCCGCCACGTCCCTGAGCTCTGTGCACACGGAGCCCCTCTCTGAGGAACAAGCCCCACAGGACATGCTCCTCATTGTGAACCACCTTTGAGTGACACGGGGACCTCCTGGACCAGCTCTGGGCTTTGGTACCTGAATGTTCATTCCTGGATCAGTGTGTCTCCAAAATGCTGCACCCACTGAGGTAATAAAGCCATCCCTGCCCCAGCTCCTTACAATCCAGAAGCTCTAGAAATACCCACTTTGTGTGTGGTTCTTATGTTTATGGAGGTGGGTAATGCTCTGTTTGAACAGGATATTAGTACTCACTTCAGCATTCCTGTCCAACTTTCTGTTTGGATTGTTTTTATGAAAAGAGGAAGACCAGGCCCTCAGAGGAAATCCCTGTGCAGCTCTTGCTGCCCCTGCTCCTGGGGCAGCAGCCCTGTGCTTGAGGGTCCTGAGCGCCCCCTGCTGCCTAGTCATTTCCCCTGCAGGGGAGGGTCCTTCAGGGCTCACAGGGCATTGACCTCTCAGTGTCTCCACTCCAGTAGTAAAGGCTGTGCCCTGATTTCAGAATGTTCTCTCAGGGATATCATATGCTTTTGACATTGATGTACATGGTGAACTGGCCTTACTGAACCCCATGAGTCTTGGGGAGACCCCAACACAGGACTTTATAAAGCTACCACGGAGCCCTTTTCTGAAGCTGCCAGATGGACTAACTCAACTGAACCTCCCTGATTCCAGAAGCTCTCGGGTGCTCTGCAGCCTCTATGTCCTCAGGTCCTGTGGTTGAAGGTGCAATTAGAGTATCACTGCATGTGGCTCCAATCCCAGTGCATTCTACCATTCAAAAATCACACACACACACACACACACACACACACACACACAGTGATGACTGTCATTGCTATGAATCCAGAGTTGCCCTTCTTCCCTGAACCCAGCTCATGGGCAGTGACCACAGATGGATTCTAGGCCTGGAGTGACTGCCTTTGGAAGCTGATCAAATGCACCCATGATGCACAAGCAGACTTTGCAGAGCACATGTCTTGTGTTTCTCTGTTCTTGCAGGTCCTGTGAACCCAGATGCTGATTAGAACGGATCAGACCTGTTCCAGGGAGGGTCAGAGGAGGAGCTGGTTCCCCATTGACTGCAGGGCCCTGTTGCTGAGAGTCCCCTGCAGACCCCACACCTGTATTAGGGGACCCCTAAGAATGGTGAGGCTGAGGAGACAGCACTGTTGTCAGCTGTCAGGTGAGGCTGCTCTCCCAGGTCACCTGGTGGGCGGGGCTGCAGTGGGTAGCTGAGTGAGGTCGGCTCTGTGAGGGACACTCTGGCTTCCCCAGGACACCTGGTTTCAGGTCAAGCTTGGTGTTCATCCATTCTTGTTGCTCCATCAGGTAGTCATCTTCCCTCCTCACCACCTGTCCCTTGGATCTTATTCCCCACATCTCTGCCCTCCTGTCCCCTCAGATTTGTGTCTGGGCTCACACTGAGCTCCCCTCATTGTGTGTCTCTCACAGTAATACACAGCCGTGTCTTCGGCTCTCAGGCTGATCAACTGGGGATGGTCACTCTGGTCAGAGGTGCTGGGCTCTCCCAGAACATATAACGAACTTAATGTATAACGAACACATTCTTCCATCAGAGATCTTATTCAGAAGTGCATTCTGTGTGTATATCTGTCATTTATTTTCCTAAATGCAATAGGTGGTGGGACAAATGTATTTAATTCAGCAATCTCTAATTCACCCCTGTTTTCCCTACTGGGCCTGTTTTGGTGACTCACACAGACTCCACGACGTGCTGAGCCTCATGCTCCAAGGGCATCGGCTGCAGCAGCCACAGGGACAGAGAGGTTCTGGCACCAGGAGTGAGGGCTGCTGGGAAACTGCCCAGAACTGGACGGGACTTAGACCTGGGTGAGGGGAGGAAGCTGGACGTGTCACAGGACAGAGATGTGCCTGATGTTCTTGGGCAGAGTGTTACTGGACATGTGGGTTTAAACCTCTTCCAGTGACAACCCAGGAGGATGTGCAGGGCATGACAGACACAGCTTCTGTCATCGTAGGAAACACCTGAGGGATTGTGACCAGAAGTTTGTCAGAATAGAAACGTTAAAAGTTCTGCAGGCAGAAATCAAGGGAAATAAGGAAAGTGTCATTGCAAAGGGGTGGAAGGGGAGTCCTGTTACCCACATGCACCTGGTCGCAGTGTCACTGTCTGCGAGGTAACAACTTCACAGGTCCAGGGGTTAGCACTTGGACACCTGTGGGTCATTACTCACATGGTCACAACAAGCATCACCCAAGCTGCACAATTCATTGGAGTTTCATTTATGAAATCGCTCAAAACTTAGAGGGAAGAGTGGACACCCCTCCCTGCAGGAGCCATGGTGCTGGTGTGTCTGTGTGAGGGGCCCTCATGTTATTGACCAGGACCCTGTCTCAGTCCATCATCCTCACCATTTGCCTACTTCTCATTGTCTGTAGACATGGTTGTTGACCATATTTAATGACCCCTTATCTCATGTTTTGCCCATTTTTTATGATTTTTACATGGAATTGGTATTCAGACTCTATTTTATTGTTTGATTGAGTGCTGATGACTGATGGGTAATTCCTGCCTCATCTCCCTTGACCACCAGGATCTGATGAGAAAGGTTAGGTCTCTTCAGATGTCATTGGGATAGTGAACCACACAATTCCCTGGAGAGAATTTGTCCTCCTCTGCACCACCTCACCGAAATACAACCCTGAGCCCATCTCCTTTCCTGGTGTACCAAAGCTCCTCTGACTTGCTGAAGGGCCTTTCCTGTGCTTCCCAGAGATTCCAACTGTGTACGTGATACACGTTCCCTGTCTCCTGTGTGTGTTTGTCCTCAGCCTGGACATCTGCACAAGCTGTCGTGGGTCCCTCTGCCTCTGCCTGGTAGCAACTGCTCTGGGTGCTGTGAGCATGATGCCAAGTCAATGAACATAACCACCGGGGACTTTCATCTCTAGCTTTGGGGTCACATTCCTCTGGTGTCCAACGTCCAGCACATGGGTGTCCAGCTGCTGGCTGGCTGGGACCTGAGCTGGGTGGAGCTGAGCTGCAATGTCGAATCAGCAGAACCCCTGGTTGGATGCAGCCTACGTGGGTCAGTGGATTTCATGATTAGTTCTCATTTGTGCACAAGAGGGTCCATAAGAGACTCTCTGCCTTTTGTTCATATGAGAAAGTGGTCTTTCTGGACAACAGACATTTCTTTATTCTTTCTGTTTAGTTGTTGACATTATTACAGGTGTCCTCATCCCACAACCAACTGCTCCGCTCCACCAGCCCCCACCACGACTCCCCTGGCCATCAGCACTGTGTTGTCTGTGTCCATGGGCTGTGCATGTAGGTCCTTTGACTCCTCTCTTCACCTCCTTTTATTCACTCACCCCCCACCCCCACTCTGATCCGTGTCTGTTCATTCCAGTGTCCAGGCCTCTGGTTCTATTGTGTTCGTCAGTTTATTTTGTTCCTCAGATTTCACATGTAACTGAGGACAGATGGTATTTATCTTTGCTTATTTCTCTTAGCATAATCCTCCCCAGGTCCCTCCATGCTGTCCACAGGGTGAGGGCTGCTTCTTCCTTACAGCTGTGTAGTGTTCCCTTGTGTAAATGCACCTCAGGTTTTTATCCACTCGTTACTGATGGGCACTTGGGCTGTTCACTGATATTGGCTACTGCAAATACCACTGCTATGAGTACAGGGGAGCAGACATTCTTTCTGATTGAAATTTTGGGATACCTAGGATATAGTCCCAGAAGTGTGATCACTGTGTTGAATGGCAGTTTCATGTTTAATTTCTTGAGTAAACTCCACACTGTGTCCACAGTGGCTGCACCAGTCTGCATTCCCACCAGCAGGGCATGAGGGTTCTGTTCTCTCCACACCCTCACCAGCACTTGTTGTTGGTTGATTTATTGATGGGAGCCATTCTAGCAGATGTGGTTGTATTTTCAGTGGCATCTCTCTGATGATTAGTGACCTCAAACATTTTTTCATATGTCTGTTGTCCATCTGTTTGTCCTCTTCAGAGAAGTTTGTATGCAGGGCCTCTGCCCATTTATTAATGGGATTGTTGGTCTGTGAAATGAGTTGTAAACGTTTTATCTAAATACATTTTACAGTATAACCACTAAACAGTTGTACCATTGGCAAATAGGCAATAAACTTTTCTAACACAGAGACTTCATAGGTAAGCACAGAATCAGTAACCGAGAGAGGTTCCCTGAGGAAAACTGTGACATGAAGAGAAAACCACACAGGAAACCAGCCCAAACCTCCAACTGCACCTTCTCATGGATGGTCCTTGTGTTCAAGGACCCTGTGCGCCCCCTGCAGCCCCACCCTCCTGTCTCCCTCAGGAGGTTTGTGTCAGGGCTCACACTGACTTCCCCTCACTGTGTGCTGCACAGTAATACACGGCCGTGTCCTCGGCTCTCAGGCTGTTCATTTGCAGATACAGCGTGCTCTTGGAGTTTTCTCTGGAGATGGTGAATCGGCCCTTCACAGAGTCCGCATAGTTTGTGATACTACTATCATACTTAATTTCACCAACCCACTGCAGCCCCTTCCCTGGAGCCTGGCGGACCCAGCTCATCCAGTAGCTATTGAAGGTGAATCCAGAGGCTGCACAGGACAGTCTCAGAGACCCCCCAGGCTGCACCATGCCTCCCCCAGACTCCACCAGCTGCACCTCACACTGGACACCTGCAAACACAAAGACGTCCTGGTCAGGAAACTGTCACACGTTCACTGCTTCCCCTTCATCCACTCACAGACTCAGTGTCTCTTGTTCTCCACAAATTACCTCTTAAAATAGCAACAAGGAAAACCCAGCTGAGCCCAAACTCCATGGTGAGTGCTCTGTGTTCAGTCCTGATCAAGGAATGTGGTGACCGTGGGATCCCAGGTCAGGGCTCCTGTCCCAGAGCTGCAGGGTCAGGGCTGGGCTTGTTTTTATGGGCAGAGGGAGCCCTATTTGCATGTTCTCCTACTATATAGGGAGCTCTGGGGTTGGAGACCTGCGGAGAGGGAGTGCCTCAGTGCAGGTGTGAGTGTCCTGGGGGAGAATCGTTTTCATGGTAACATTTCAATAACAAAATGAGAATCATAGGGACTTTTGGGGCATGTTCAAGTGTCCACATCTGGAAACAGGGAGTCCAGCATCTGGCCTGTCCTCCTCCCCACTGGTCCCTATGACTCCCCTGATCCAACTCCAGGGCAGAGCTGGACCTGCCCAGTGAGGGTGCAGACCCCTTGTAGGTAATGAAAGCATGAATGAAGTTCTGTGATCTGGTTTTACCCACACATCAGGGCTGGAGACAAGCAGACATGTGGAAAAAGACCACAGGCTGCCGATCTTCTAAGAGTGGACATCTTGTACAGGGTGTGTAGGTGGCCTTGGCCCTGAGTATCTCTGCCATCCTGACCTTCAAGGAGACAAAGAAGAGATAATAGTGCTGAGAAGATGCTTCTCTATCCCTGGGACTCTGAGACACTGAGAAGTCAGTGAGATTAATGGAGCTGATGGAGAGGCTCTAGGTTTCCAACACCCAGAAGTCCATTTTCAGAGGGTCTGTCTGCATAGACAGTAATGAAAACCTTAAAGAAGGTGATATAATAGAACAATCAGTGATGCATATGTAAGTCAGAATACCTGTGATCAGCAAGAATGCTCATATTGAAGGTTAATCACTCATCTATGAAACAGAGACCTTTGCAGTTTAAATTCACAGTGAATGCCATGGTGATATGAGTTGAATTCATCACAGGGCCTGGGCCTTGTCAAGTGTGTTATTACAGCTGACAGAGTTTATTGTAAAAAGGGACAGCTCTGTGTTTCCACAGTTTTCAGATAACAGTGTGTCGTGTCCTCATGTAATACACGTGTTCACAGAGCATGGAGATAAAGCCTGGACAGTAGACGAGCCCAGAACCCACCTCCTCCCGGGGGACGTGAGCTCAGTGGGTCCTGAGCTCCCCAGGGTCCTGAGAGCACGTTTTCCTTCAAAGCCCACAGAGGACCAGAGACTCCTCATCGCCTTCCCCTCATCCAGCCTGGGTGTCGGGTCCCTGCCCGCAGGAGCTCTATGGACCCTGCTGTTCACAGAACGTCCCCTCCTCGTTCTCTCTGTCCACAGACCCCGCCCTCCGCTCCTTGGCTGAGAATCCCCCGGGGTCTCTGCTGCACCACAGGGGAGCCCGTGTCCCTCTCCTGTGGCTATGCCCCCACTGCAAGAGCCTTGAACAAAATCTTTCTTTAAAATATAGCGACTGTCAGAGAACCTTCCACCAGGATGGAAGTGGGATATTTAAGGTTCTCCAGGCAGGTAAACTCACTCAGGACACGTCCTGGGACAGGATTGTGGAGACGACAGTGCCCCCTGGTGGTTGTTCTGAGCCACACAGGCTGACGATGCTGGGTCTGAACCAGCTTCCTGAGACAAGGCAGGGGGGTCTGCCACAAGGAAGTCCTTCCTGGCATTTTGAAACGGTGGCAGCCCTTCTTTCTTGTACACAGCTGGTCGCTGTAAGGTCTGCTCGTAGCATACTGATGTCTCTACCCTGCACTCCATCTTCCCTCCCTCAGCCCTTTAGGGAAATGCTTTCATCCAGGAGTTTCTGGCAAATATTTAACAACCTGTCCTCAGAAAAATAAGAAAAAGTACTGGATTGCAGTTGTATGCTGTTTTC
The DNA here is from genome assembly GCA_030848825.1 of Tadarida brasiliensis. Lineage (NCBI taxonomy): Eukaryota > Metazoa > Chordata > Mammalia > Chiroptera > Molossidae > Tadarida > Tadarida brasiliensis. The sequence goes on from CM061257.1 coordinate 247,931,911, forward strand.
TGCTGTGTAAATATTCCCACCATGAATGATTTCAAGCTACCCATCCGGAGTTGAAAGAGATACCCACAGTCAATGCCAGAGAGCTAGAGCTGGCTCCAGTCCACCACTCCTGCTGTCCCTTACCCAACATTGACTGGTGGGCTGACATTGGCAACATTCCACACAAAGGGGACACATGACCCAGACATGGCCAATCCCCAGGCCCAATCCCTTTGCCTTAGGTGGATGTGTGACCCAGTTTGGGTTATTCAAGGTCTTGATAAGGAATTTGATAGTGGAAAGCTAGAGAGAAGTTCTTTTGTCTTTGAATAATGAGCTGCGATGTTATAAACTCAGTTTCTAGTGCCTTGTTCTCCATGTGTATGTGGTAGGAGAGAATGAGGCTCAGTAGAGAATGGGAGAGATGATGGAGGGAATATGAGAGAGAGAGAGAGAGAGAGAGAGAGAGAGAGAGAGAGAGAGAGAGAGAGGAACACATCATGTTTTCAGTATCTTTTACAGCTATATGAGCCAAAGTATCCATTAGTTGCTTACATTAATTTGAACTGAATTTGTCTAACTTGTCGTTTAGTATATACCTGGCATATTCAAACAGTAAAATACTACAAAACTATTAAAACTATTTAGAAGCATAATAATTGACATTTGAAGATGTTCTTACAATTACCATGAATTTTATTTTTAATCTTAAAAAGATTTTTAAAAATGGATACAGGTTGAAGTCCCGTGTGTTCTGTGGTCTCCGGATGCCCACTGCCCCTTGAAAGTCAGCATCTCAATGGCCACATGACCCACACTATGCGTATATTGATTTTCCATCCAACAGAAACATACACAGAATAAGCTTGGACCCTAATCTGAGTTCACGACACAAAGGTCTGAAGAAGTGATCGATACAGGTAACTACATTTTCCTTCAAAAAACAAAAGCACAACAAAACCTCTGTCCTGATACTGTACACAGTATCTTAGGACCATCCATTTCCAAGGCTGCTCAGAGAGCGGTCTGATTCCCGTGGTTGCAGAAGTTGAAATTTTGATTCTGAAAATGCCCACACATTCTTGCTCATTTTCATTTATTTATTAATGAAGCTGCCACAGAGCTCGGAGGGTTATGGTGCTGCTGCCCCGTGGCTCAGAGCATTCCCCAGCCACATGGTCTCGGGTCAGTACTAACCCCTGTAAGAATCAGTTGCCTCATGTGTCAAACGAGAGTATTTATATTCTGTGAGGTTCCTATTTTCTATCTGCCCTGCAATCCATGCCAGCACTTTTTCTGAAAATTTCCTGTTTCTACCCTGTAATCTACGTGACTGCCTGACAGTTGCCAAGGTGGTGAAATACGGGTGAGCTGGTCTCCTCTGCAGCTCACCCACGTACCCATACCGGGCTTTTCCTTCCCACCAGTGCTGTTACTTGGTGGGTCAAGTGTCCTGTGCTATGCTCTGGGGGACTTGTGAGTGTCCTGGACTGATGATGAAGACAGTGTCCACAAGGGGCTCTGCAAAGTTTGGGGCATCACTGGACGCTCGCGTGCTGGAGCACACCCGGCTGAGGTCGAGCAGCTGGTCGTGCAGCCATGCTCTGCCCAAGGACAATGACAGTCGCTGCCATGGTTTTCTGTAAGGGCAAGGATAGTCCATCCCTGACTCCCCTGTGATCTGTCTGGTCTGGAGATTCTGTCCTCTTCTGAGACATTGGCCCCACCGCTTCCTTCCTCTCTCTCAGTCCAATAACCCTCAGCCATCTTCCTTCCAAGTAGAGCAGTGGGAATCATTTTCTTCCCTCTTTTTGGCTTTTTAATCTTTTCTTTCTTTCTTTCTTTCTTTCTTTCTTTCTTTCTTTCTTTCTTTCTTTCTTTCTTTCTTTCTTTCTTTCTTAAACATAGACTCTTTGACACACTTCCTTTAGGGACTTCCTTTCGCGTCTCAAGAGACTAGTTAGGAAGCATTAAAAACAAAACAAAACAAAATCCAACCAGCCAACAATAGTCAAACGAAACTTAGAAATGAATACAAATGTGCGTGTTTTTTTTCTTTTCTTTTTACTTTCCTTGCTTAAAAAATGCTAACTAGTCTGGGTTTCTCTAACCAATGGAAGGGAGAATGACAGTATATGAAAGCAAGTAAAATCAGACATACTAATATTTCAATACTATATCTCAGCTGTGATCACTGCAGACATTGGGAGTGACAAACCAACCCAGCCTGTTCGAGGACAGTCCTCTGCTCCTGCCACCCATGGGCTTGTCCATCACTGTGATCTGCAACTGGTGGGGCCACCTGGATGACAGTGACACAAGGTGTGAGTCTGGTTACCGGTGCCCTGAGGTCTGCTGCCCGTTGGACACGAGACCTGCAATCCTAACTGATGACCCATCAGCCCTGATGAGGGGATCAAAAGACAATCCTCAGACTCAGGAAATATACTGTGAAATCCCATTTTGGTAAAGGACTAGTGTCATGAACACACAGCACATTTGAAAGGAGAGAAGAAAAACTGAACCCCAGCCAGTCCTCGGAGCAGACACCTGCTCAAATGGTGCAGCCGCTTGCACACCAGCAGGTGTTTCCCCAGGTGTGGAGCAGGACTCGCACAGGACCCGCCACACAGCTTCCGTGTGCGTGCAGCAGACACATCAGTCTGGAGGGAGACTCGGCTCCCCTGCCCATTGCAGCCCCACTCAGTGTGCCCAAGGCATGGGGGCCTCTGAGTGTCCCAGTGGATGAGAGGATCAGTGTGTTATATGTGCACCATGGAGACTGACTACTCAGCCTCAAATCACAGGGAAACCCTGCACAACCCCAGCCTGGAGGACACTAGAGGACACTGTGCTCTGTGAAATAAAGCCACCAGGGAAAGGCAGACAGTGTCTGATTCCACCTACACTGGGGACTGAATTAGGTTTCCTTCCAGCAGAGTGTGGAGGAGCCCAGGCCTGGGTGTGGTGGAGGCTCTGGCAGGAGACAGGACAGTGGAGGGTCGGCTGCCCTGGAGTCCTGCGCTGATGGAGAACAAAGACGGAGGCAGCTGGAGGAGACACTGTGTCAGGACACAGTCAGCCCTGGTCCTGGGCCCTGTGCATCCACAGGAGCCTGGGTGTGTCTGCTCAGTGTGTGGAGCCGTCCACCCTCAGGGCCTGTGGACAATGAGGGGACACTCAGTCCCCACGGAGGGAAGCTTTCCTCTGGGAATGGGGAGAAGGAGACAGAGCCCAGCAAAGCCCTGTGGTCCTAGGGGGCTGTGTGCACACCCAGGACATGCCCCTGTGTGACCTCTGAGACTGGACCGTCCACTCTGAGTCATCACTGAGATCCTCCTGTGCTGAGATGTGTATCAGCTGATGGTTTTTTTCATTGCTGAGTAGTATTCCATTGAATACTAGTTTGTCTATTTGTAAAATTAGAAAAAAGTTTGGGTGGTTGTAGCTCTTAAATAAAGATACTAGGAGTATTTGGATTCACATTTTTATGAACATACAGATGTGTTCTTCTGGAGCAAACATTCCTAGTGGGACCACTGAGATACATGTTAAGAATATATTTAATTTAATAAGGGTCCGCAGTTTATTTTGTGAAGAAATAATAACAGGATATAGAGGAAACTGGGGTAGGAGAGACCTCCAGTCACTGCCAACTTGTCACCTGCAAACACAGAGTGCTTCCTTCTCACTTCTCTGCAGTGAGATTATGAGAAATTAGAGCCACAGAGGAAAAGTGAGAACCTTCCTGGATGCAGCTGAGAGGAAATCCCTGCTCCCAACAGGAGGCCCCTGCTTCCCCCTCACTCTGCACCTGCTCCTGGGCTGTTCTCTGTGGTCAGTGGGTCCTAAGGTCCCCCTGCAGCCCCTCTCTCCTGTCCCCCTCAGGAGGTTTGTGTCTGGGCTCACACTGACTTCCCCTCACTGTGTCTCTTGCACAGTAATACACGGCCGTGTCCTCGGTGGTCACGGAGCTCAGCTGCAGGGAGAACTGGTTCTTGGACGTGTCTCTGGAGATGGAGGTGTGGCTCTTGAGGGACGGACTGTAGTAAGTGTTATCATCATAACGTATGCGCACCAACCACTCCAGCCCCTTCCCTGGTTTCTGGCAGATCCAGCTCCAGTAATCACTGGGTACTGAGCGCCCAGACACAGCGCAGGTAAGGGAGAGAGTCTGCGAGGGCTTCACCAGTCCTGGGCCCGACTCCTGCAGCTGCACCTGGGACAGGACACCTGGGGACAAGGAGCATCAGGCCCTGTCAGTCACATGCCACCCCATGGACCCTGTCTGACCTCTCAGACCCTCACCTTGTTGGGCTGTCACCAGGCACAGGAGAAGACCCAGCAGCCTCATCTTCTTCTAGACCACGGCTCTGCCTTCCCCCAGAGACCTCAGATCTGTGTGAGGAGAGAGCTGTGAGCCTCCCCAGCCCAGGGGAGGATTTACCCTGGAGCTTGAAGAGATATATGCATGTGGGACAGCCTGTTCCTTATAAGTGGAGGGACTGAGGTCAGGCTGCCCTGGTCCTTCTGGGGTCCCTGTAGGGGGCATTTTTCCCTTGAACTGACTCAGCATATAAGTTTGAGATATGGGATTCCCAGGTTTATGATACACCCCGGAATGTGGTCAAAGTTCAGTCTCACTTTTCTGAGTGAAAGAAGAAATGATGGCCTAGCTAGGTAGGTCACACTTTACTTCTCATGCATCTTTCAAACCAATTTAAATGGGACTAGCATTTGTTTTGATAGTTTCTGATTCCCAACACTTTAGTATATCCACTATTTCTAAATGTTTATATTATAATGTTATACAAATAATGTCCACCTTCATGCACAAATAAAAACAAAGGCAGGCATCCTCAATATCTTATATATTAATTTTATTTCAATTTATTATTATAGGTTTTTATTTTTTAGAAGGAGAGGAAAGGAGAGGGGAGATAGAAAGTCGAAGTGAGACAGAAACATCAGTTGGCTTCCTCCATCTCGCCTCCTTCTGGTGGTTGAACCCGCAACCCCGGCTTGTGTTCTGACCTGGAATTGAACTAGGACGTCTCAGTTTAGGGGACAATCCTCAGTTCTCTGAGCCACACTGACCAGGCTCTTATATTTTAATTTACAACCTTCCTTTGATCTGAGAAACTACCTTCCAAGCACAGGGAGTTGGGACATTCTTGATAAATGATGTTGGAAAGTTTGTGATTATGTCTACAGCTTCCTGTGCAAACTCTTCCATTATGAAACCTCATGGCCTTTTGTAGAGACCCAGACTAGTTACATCACACATATTCATGCTTTCAAATGTAGAAAAAAATATGAAATCATTGATTAAGCCTGTGTACAACTCAGAATGATTCATGTGCTGAAATGATTATGGCAGGAGATTGACCTGTTTTCTCTGTGTAGTGTTATCAATGATGTCGGGGTTCAGAGGGGGGTTAGTGAAGAGGATTGCTATCATATATTTTCTCATAGGAAAGGGAGCTTCAGCCCTGACTGGAACCCTCATTCCAGCCTCCCTCCCTCTGCCCCTGTAGATGGACTCTGTGGTCAGAGGTGCTGGGCTCTCCCACAGAACATTTAATGTCCTTAATTTACAATGAACACATTCTCCCATCAGACAGTGGTTTGGAAATGTAGTCTCTCTGGGTAGCTTGTATTTTCATCTCCTTAATTGATTCATTGTTGGGATAAATGTATGTAATTTGGCAAAGTCTAATTCACCTCTATTTTCTGTACTGGGAGGAAGAGAGAAAGGGAGAGAGAGAGAGAGAGAGAGAGAGAGAGAGAGAGAGAGAGAGAGAGAGAGAGAGAGAGATCAACTGGCTGCCTCCCGCCTTCCACACGACCCTACCAGGGCCGTGGATGAACTGCAACCGAGGTACATGACCTTGACTGGAATTGAACCTGCAAGTCTTTGGTCCAGGGGCCTAAGATCTAACCTTTGAGCCAATCATGCCCCAGCCTATTCCTGGGCCGGTGCTTGACTGGTTGGAGCGTCATCCTGTACACTGAGAGGCTGCAGGTTCAATTCTCAATCAGGGCCTGTGCTGGAGGAAACCAGTCCATGTCTTTGTCTCTCTCTCTCTCTCTCTCTCTCTCTCTCTCTCTCTCTCTCTCTCTCTCTTAACCCTCCTCCCTCTAAACAACTAAACATAACCTCAGGTGAGGATGAAATACAAAAATAAGTGTTGTAGGTTCAAGATTTATTTAATGACACCTTTTCTACACACACACACACACACACACACACACACACACAGGATTAAATAAACAAATACGTGTAGTATATGTAATATTTCTTTACTGCATAAGGACCACATGCTCCCATCAGACAAGTTATTTTAAAATATAATCTCTATGTTCATATTGGTCTTTTCATTCCATTAATGCAATCTTTAGTGGGATGAAAGTATTTAATTCAGCAAAGTCTAATTCACCCCTGTTTTCTGTGCTGGGCCTGTTTTGGTGAATCACACAGACCCCCAGGACGTGCTGAGCCTCACGGTCCAGGGTCATCGGCTGCAGCAGCCACAGGGACAGAGAGGTTCTGGCACCAGGAGTGAGGGCTGCTGGGAAACTGCCCAGAACTGGACGGAACTTTGACCTGGGTGAGGGGAGGAAGCTGGACGTGTTCTGAGTCACAGGACAGAGATGTGCCTGATGTTCATGGGCAGAGTGTAACTGGACATGTGGGTTAAACCTCTTCCCGTGACGACCCAGGAGGACGTGCAGTGCATGACAGACACAGCTTCTGTCATCGTAGGAAACACCTGAGTGATTGTGACCAGGAGTTTGTCAGAATAGAAACGTTAAAGGTTATGCAGGCAGGGATCAAGGGAAATAAGGAACGTGTCATTGCAAAGGGGATGGGGGCAGGGGATTCCTGTTACCCACATGCACCTGCTCACAGTGTATCTGTCTGTGAGGTAACAACTTCACAGGTCCAGGGGTTAGCACCTGGACACCTGTGGGATCATTACTCAAGTGGTTACACCATGCTTCACCCAAACTACACAATTCATTGGAGTTCCATTCATGAAATCCCTCAACACTTAGAGGGAAGAGTGGACACCCCTCCCTGCAGGACCCATGGTGCTGGTGTGTCTGTGTGAGGGGCCCTCATGTCATTGACCAGGACCCTGTCTCAGTCCATCGTCATCACCATCATCATCATCATCATCATCATTTTCTTACTTAAAATATTTCTTAATTTTATATACATAAATGTTGTTCAACATAATGACCCTTTATATCCATTTTTATGGTTGTTAAGTAAATAGGTTGTCAGACTCTATTTTATTGTTTCATTGAGTGCTGACAACTGATGGGTCATTCCTGCCTTTTCTCCATCTACCCCACTCTGGGATCTGATGAGAAATGTTGGGTTTCCTCTTCAGATGTCATTGGGAAATTGAACCACACAAGCCCCAGAAGGAAAATTTCTCTGCCTCCCACACCACCTCACCAAAATAAAACTCCGAGCCCATCTCCTTTCCCGGTCTATCAAAGCTCCCCTGACTTTCGGAAGATCTTTCCTGTGCTTCCCAGAGATGCCAACTGTGTACATGATACACGTTCCATGTCCCCTTGTGTGTGTTTGTCGTCAGCCTGGATATCTGCACAAGCTGTCGTGGGTCCCTCTGCCTCTGCCTGGTGTCAGCTGCTCTGGGTGCTGTGAGCATGATGCCAAGTCAATGAGCGTCATCACCACCGGGGACTTTCATCTCTAGCTTTGGGGTCACAAGCCTCTGGTGCCCGCTGCCCACACACACACTTGTCTGGCTGCTGGCTGGCTGGGCCCTGAGCTGGGTGGAGCTGAGCTGCACTGTCGAATCAGCAGAACCCCTGGTTGGATGCAGCCTACGTGGGTCAGTGGATTTCATGATTAGTTCTCCTTTGGGCACAAGAGTGTCTGAAGAGACTCTCTGCCTTTTGTTCATATGAGAAAGTTGTCTTTCTGGACAACAGACATTTCTCCACTCTTTTTCTTTATTTGTTGACATCATTATAGGTGTCCCCATCCCCCAACCAACTGCTCCCCTCCACCAGCCCCCACCTCGACTCCATGGGCTGTGCATGTAGGTCCTTTGACTCCTCTCTTCACCTCTTTTTATTCACGCACACCCCCCGCCCCCGATCTGTGTCTGTATGTTCCAGTGTCTACGCCTCTGGTTCCATTTTGTTCGTCAATTTACTTTGTTCCTCAGATTTCTCATATAACTGAGATCACATGCTATTTGTCTTTGGCTTATTTCTCCTAGCATAATCCTCCCCAGGTCCCTCCATGCTGTCCACAGGGTGAGGGGTGCTTCTTCCTTACAGCTGAGTAGTGTTCCCTTGTGTAAATGCACCTCAGGATTTTATCCACTCGTTACTGATGGGCACTTGGACTGTTCACAGGTACTGCAAATACCACTGCTATGAGTACAGGGGTGCTGACATTCTTTCTGATTGGAGCTTTGTAATACCTAGGATTTATTCCCAGAAGTGTGATTACTGCGTTAAATGGTAGTTTCATTTTTAATTTATTGAGGAAACTCCATACTGTCCACAGTAGCTGCACCAGTCTGCATTCCCACCAGCAGGGCATGAGGGTTCTGTTCTCTCCACACCCTCACCAGCACTTGTTGTTGGTTGATTTATTGATGGGAGCCATTCTGGCAGATGTGGTTGTATTTTAAGTGGCATCTCTCTGATGATTAGTGACCTAGAACATTTTTTCATATGTCTGTTGTCCATCTGTGTATCCTCTTCAGAGAAGTTTGTATGCAGGGTCTCTGCCCATTTATTAATGGGGTTGTTGGTCCATGTAATGAGTTGTATAAGTTTTTTCTAAATACATTTTTTAATATAACCCCTTAACAGATGTACCATTGGAAAATATACAATAAACTTTTCTAACTCAGAGACTTCATAGGTAAGCACAGAATCAGGAACCCAGAGAGGTTCCCTGAGGGAAACTGTGACATGAAGAGGAAACCACACAGGAAACCAGCCCAAACCTCCAACTGCACCTGCTCCTGGGATGGTCCTGGGATGGTTCAGGACCCTCCGCGCCCCCTGGTGGTCGCAGCTCCTTCTGCAGGGAGATTTATGTCTGGGCTCACAATGATTTGCCCTCACTGTGTCTCTGGCACAGTAATACACGGCCGTGTCCTCAGCTTTCAGGTTGCTCATTTGCAGATACAGCGTGTTCTTCGAATTGTCTCTGGAGATGGTGAATCGGCCCTTCACAGAGTCCGCATAGTACGTGCTACCTCCACCAGTATTAATAAGTGACACCCATTCCAGCCCCTTTCCTGGAGCCTGGCGGACCCAGCTCATCCAGGTGCTACTGAAGGTGAATCCAGAGGCTGCACAGGAGAGTCTCAGAGACCCCCCAGGCTTCACCAAGGCTCCCCCAGACTCCACTAGCTGCACCTCACAATGGACACCTGCAAACACAAAGACGTCCTGGTCAGGACACTGTCACACGTCCATTGTTTCTCTCTCTCATCCACTCACACACTCAGTGTCCCATAATCTCCACAAATTACCTCTTAAAATAGCAACAAGGAAAACCCAGCTGAGCCCAAACTCCATGGTGAGCGCACCGTGTTCAGTCCTGTTCAGGGAATGTGGACACCTGGAATCTTGGGGCTGAGCTCCGGTCCCAGACCTGCAGGGTTGGGGCTGAGCAGGATTTTATAGGCAGATGGGGCCCTATTTGCATGTCCTCCTACTATATAGGGAGCTCTGGAGTTGGACACCTGCAGAGAGGGCCGTGCCTCAGAGCAGGTGTGAGTGTCCTGAGGGAGAATCATGGTCATGACAACATTTCAGTAACAAAATGTGAATCATAAGGAGGTTGGGGCATGTCCTGTGTTTATATATGGTGGTAAGAGTGAGCCCAGCATCTGGCCTGTGGCCTCCCCACTGGGCTACTCAACTCCCCTGAACCAACTCCAGGGCAGAGCAGGACCTGCCCAGTGTGGGTTCAGACCCCTTCAATATAACGAGAGCATGATTGAACGTCTGTATTGTGATGCTACCCACATGTCAGGGCTGGAGACAAGCAGACACATGGAAAGAGACCACAGGCTGCAGATCTTGTAAGAGTGTACGTCATGGACACTGTGTATGATGCCCTTGGCCCTGAGTGTCTCTGGCTTCCTGACCTTCAATGAGAGAAAGAAGACTGAGTGTTGAGAAGGCGCTTTTTTGTCCCTGAGGCTCAGAGACCCTGAGAATTTAAGCAGTGACTACGGAGCTCATGGAGAGGCTGTGGGATTCCAGCACACAGAAGTCCATCTGCAGAGGGTCTGTCTGCATAGACAATACTGAAAACCTGAAAGAAGGCGATATCATAGAACAATTAGGGAGATAAATTTAAGTCGGAATACCTGTGATCAGTGAGAAGGCTCCTATTTAAGGTTAATCACTCATTTATGAAACAGAGAGTTTTGCAGTTTAAATTCACAGTCAAGGCCATGGTGATATGAGTTGAACTGATCACATGGCCTTGTCCTTCTCAAGTGTGTTATTTCACCTGTGAGAGTTTATTGTACAAAGAAACAGCTCTGTGTTTCCACAGCGTTTAGATAACAGTGTGTCGTGTCCTCATGTAGTAAACGTGTTCACAGAGCATGGAGATAAAGCCTGGACAGTAGATGAGCCCGGAACCCACCTCCTCCTGGGGGACGTGAGCTCAGTGGGTCCTGAGCTCCCCAGGTCCTGAGAGCACGTTTTCCTTCAAAGCCCACAGAGGACCAGAGACTCCTCATCGCCTTCCCCTCATCCAGCCTGAGTGTTGGGTCCCTTCCCGCAGGAGCTCTATGGACCCTGCTGTTCACAGGACGTCCCCTCCTCGTTCTCTCCGTCCATGGACCCCGCCCTCCGCTCCTTGGCCTTGAATCCCCCGGGGTCTCTGCTGCACCACAGGGGAGCCTGAGTCCCTCTCCTGTGGCAATGCCCCCACTGCAAGAGCCTTGAACAAAATCTTTCTTTAAAATATAGCGGCTGTCAGAGAACCTTCCACCAGGATGGAAGTGGGATATTTAAGGTTCTCCAGGCAGGTTGCACAGAAACTCACTCAGGACACGTCCTGGGACAGGATTGTGGAGACGACAGTGCTCCCTGGTGGTTGTTCAGAGCCTCACAGGCTGATGACACTGGGTCTGAACCAGCTTTCTGAGACAAGGCAGGGGTGTCTGCCACAGGGAAGTCCTTCCTGGCATTTTGAAATTGTGGCAGCCCTTCTTCCTTGTACACAGCTGAGCCTCTGCAAGGACACCTGGGCCTCAGGGCTCCCACCTAGGGGAGAACCTGAGGAACATAACCCTCCTCAGTGCCAGGAGCACAGGCCTCTGGGGCCAGGGCCTCAGCTTGCATGTGTGAGGTGTTGTGACCTGCCTGGTTGCACACTCACACACCCCAGAGTGTCCACCGTGTGACACACCAGAGCCTCCTTAACTCAGTGGAGATGTTTTCTGACATTTGTGGGGCCCTTCGTGACTGTGGGCAGTAGAGCTGCAGAGGGGCGGTGAGCACAGGGACAGACTCACCTAGCACAGAGGGCAATTCCCTGCCCAGGAACCGGTCCCTTCACTGCAGCCCTGAGACCCTGTGTCTCTGAACTCTAGGACTGTGCCCGAGACCACAGGAGTAAGTCGCAGTGGAGAGGACAGCACAGCTCCGTCCTCCTTGGTCTGGGACTGGAAGTCAGGGCCCCACCCCTTTGTGCTTCTATCTGAAAAGACAGAATGGGGACTGCAGTGACCACTGTGTATCCAACCTCCATAAATGGAGACCGGCTCTGTCAGATGTGACCATCACTGTTATTGTATCATTCCCCACCTGGGGGCAGAGGGTCTCTGAGGCCTCACCTCTGACTGCACAAGGAACACCTGCTCTGCTCCAGGCCTCACCTGTCACACCTATGTGAGGGGACAAGTAACCTCCATCAGGCCTGTGTCCTCGCCTTTGTTTTGATTTTGATCTATTTGTTCTAGATCCTGAAAAGTCATTTCCTTTAGTTTTTCATCTACAAAGACTTGAATGCAAACTATTACACCCTGGTGTTCCATAGTATGTCTTGGATGGATTAAGTTATAAACTCTACCTCCCTGGATGTAGGTCGTGGAAGAGCCACCAGAAGTTGGATGAAGGAGCTCAACAAAAAACATCTGGGCCCTTTGATGAGAACCTGAAAATGTGGGCTGAACCGTTCCAGGGCAGCAGAGCTGAGAGGCAGGCACCGACATCCAGAGCCAGGTGAGTCGTTCTCATCATGGGACCCTGATCCCTGGGTTTGTCTGTGTGTGCACAGGTCGGTCCTGGCCAGACGGAAATGTGAGCCTGGATGGAGACTGCTCCATTGTGTTGTTCACGTAGAAGAAAATGCACGAGGTGTGCATATGTTTATGTGGTTGGGAAGCGTGCTCAGGTGTGCTCATCCCCAGGAAAGCAGGATTTAGGTCTACGGGGAGAACGAGCTGTGACGTTGTGGATATTCACAACTGAAGAGGGAACTAGATCTCATGATAGTGACACAGGTTAGACCCTGTGGGGAAATCACAGGTGGTCACATAAGAAAAGACAGGTGAACATATAAATTTTGTGTCTTTGAGAGTCACCAGTAATGAACTGACAAAGTTGAAGCAACCCTCACGACCAGAGAAATATTTAAAATAATATTCATGTTCAGGGGACAGGATGTTCCCTCTGACACTGTTTCCCCTGCACAGGGTTCTGAGGATAAAATGAGGACAGATGTCACCCCAGAGCCGGTGGACCAATGTAGGGGGTCAGTGGGTGTCTGTGTGGGTAACTGGGAAGCAGAAGCATGAACTGCAGAGAAGCAGACAGGGCTCCCGGGTCCGAGTCCTTCAGGGAGTTTGGAGCTGGATGTGCAGCAGCTGCACGGCCTCCTGTGTGGGGTTTGTTCTCCAGACTCTGCTGGACCAGGTTCAGTCACTGGGGATGGAGAAGCACGTCCGTCATGGCCAGGGGTGTTTAGGTAAAGTTGTAGTTAATGATTTGTGAGTAATTAAGGTTAGGTCATGCAAGTGTCATTATTGGAAATCTGATGTCTGTATGTGACCATTGGGGATGCTGTCACCATGTCTGTACAGGGCGGGAGTCAACTGGGACAGGAACCTGACTCAGGGCAACATTTGGTAAGATGCTACCTGGGTGCATGAATGGGGGGATTAACCAAGACTGAGGACACACACGTCCAGGGTCCTTGTTTCATTCGGTTCTAATTTTCTTTCTTTTTTTTTTTCAGCCAGTTCAAATTTTCTTTCCTCTGAAATAGCCACACACATGTCCTAGAGTCATGAAGACACCTTGTTGAGAGTGTGCAGGAGCAGAAATCACGTACTTTCCTTCTGTCCTAAATTCATTTTCTAGTTCTATCAATATCATGGGGCAGCTTTTCGGATTTTGAATACCTATGGTCATGTCACATGTGCAGAGATAACGAGAAACATTTTAACTTGTTTCTTTCTGATTTAGTCATTTTTAAAATTTCTTTTCGTCCTTAATTATTCTGCCAAAATCTACCAGTTCTAGGGAATAGAAGCAGTCACAGGGGTGCCCTTGTGCTGGTCCTGACCTTAGAAGAGTAGTGTTGGAATTTTCTTTGTGCAGCATGATGTCACTTGTTGGCTTCTCAAATGTGGCCTTGCTCTGTTGATATACATCTTTCTGTACCTAATTTGTGAATAATTATAATCATGAAGAGATTTTCCATTTATTAAATGCTTTTCTCTGCATCTATTTATATGATGGTATCGTTTATCCTTCATTCTGTGAAGGAGGTGTAGCACATTTACTAGGTTACAAACATTGAGCTGTGCTTGCATTCTAGTTCGATATCATACTCCTTTGTGGTCAATGGTCTCTTAATGTGCTGTGACGTTTCCTAGTACATTGTGAGAAATTTTGCATCTATGTTGGTCAGAAATATTGATTTGTTATTTTATGTCCTTACTTGGCTTTCACAGGAGTGTCCTGGTCACCTCCGTTCATTTTTTCGGAAGTGTAGCTTCTTCTTTTAATTCTTGGAGGAATTCAAAAAGGATTGATTAAAAAGTTATAAATTCTTGCCTCAGTCCGTTGTTCTCAGATGATAGAGTCACCCTGAGTACCAAATTTTCAAGGGTTCGATCTGGGGTCAAAGGCACATACCTGAATTGCCTGCTCTGGGTCCTGCGAGAGGCAATCACTGATGTGTCTCTCTCACATTGATGTTTCCTCTCCATCTCTCTCCCTTCCTCGCTTCCACTCTATCTAAATTCATGGTAAAATATTCTCCGGTGAGAGTTAGCAACAACAAAAAAAGTTATCAAATCTTTGAATTTTTGGTAGAATTCATCCTTATGCCTATTTCGTTGTGATCGTTGAGATGTTGTAAGATTTTTCATTGCAATTATTTTTAAAAATTCATAGCAGTTTGGCAATGTTGAAATCAAATTCCTAATTTGAGCACCTACTAAGTGGACTCGAAATTACAACTCTTGATAATCACAAGGTGTGGTCAGTGTGGAAATTTCAGGTGTTTGCAGACCACATGTTTATTTCATATGCCATCCAAGAAATCATATAAAACTGTATTTTCCTATATAGAATTCATAAAGTGTCTTAGTCCTGAGAATGCACCTCCCTTAAATCCAACTCCAGGAGCACAAGGAACAGGCCTCAGCCGCTACTCTCTGAAATCCCCATGGTTTGTGCTGAAGACACAGCTGTGCTCGACTCCCAGACCCTGGGAGACAGCGATGACCCTTAGGCAGAGCCATGCTGGGAGATGCAGTGGTGTTTGACAGAAAGTTCGGTTCAGGAAATTCTTGACAATTTTCTTGGTTTTACCGGAAATGCAGGGAGGTTTCCTGGACAGACTCAAATTGAATGCTGACAGTTTCCCGAGGCTCAGCAACCTTCTGCATTTTTTCTTCTCCAAATAAAAATTCTGCTTGTGGTGCATGTGAGAATGATGCTAATAATATGAAAAAAGTTTTAAGACACAGATTAGTCAGTGGCTGACACAGAATCATAGGTCTAGAGAGACTCTTGGAGGAAGCCTAGACCCTGAGAGGAAACCATAAACACCCAGCTCCTGCACCTGCTCCTGGGGTTGCAACAGAGTCTGTGGGTCCTGAGCGCCCCCTGGTGTCCTGAGCGCCCCCTGCAGCCCTGCCCTCCATCTCCCTCAGGAGGTTTGTGTCTGGGCTCACACTGACTTCCCCTCACTGTGTCTCTCACACAGTAATACACAGCTGTGTCCTCGGTGGTCACGGAGCTCAGCTGCAGGGAGAACTGGTTCTTGGAAGTGTCTCTGGAGATGGAGGTGCGGCTCTGGAGGGACGGGTTGTAGTAAGTGCTGCCACCACTATCGATGTACCCCAGCCACTCCAGCCCCTTTCCAGGTTTCTGGCGGATCCAGCACCATTCATGACCACTGGCGATGGTGTAACCAGAGACAGCGCAGGTGACGGAGAGGTTCTGCGAGGGCTTCACCAGTCCTGGGCCCGACTCCTGGAGCTGTACCTGGGACAGGACACCTGGGGACAAGGAGCATCAGGCCCTGTCAGTCACGTGCAGTCACAACCACCCCACAGAACCCTGTCTGACCTCTCAGACCCTCACCTTGGGGCGCTGTCACCAGGCACAGGAGAAGACCCAGCAGTCTCATCTTCTTCTAGACTACAGCTCTGCCTTCCTCAGAGACCTCAGCCCTGTGTGACGAGAGAGCTGTGAGCCTCCCCAGCCCAGGGGAGTATTTACCCTGGGGCTTGAAAATAAATTTGCATGTGGGGCAGCCTGTTCCTTATAAGAGGGGGGACTGAGGTCAGGCTGCCCTGGTCCTTCTGGGCCCCCTATTGGAGTACCTCTTCTTTGGAAGTCAGTCTCCATGTAATTAAGAGGTAAAGGATCAGCTAGTTGATGAGACCTATTGCACTCAGGTTAATGGACATGGTCATTTCTGGTAAAGTGTGCACCAGATGAGTAGATTATATTTTAAATTTCTCATGCATCTATCCAATAGATTTAGGCAGGTTAACATTTTCCAAGGTAGTTTCTTAAACTCTAGTTTTTCATATATACCCAACTGTCAAATATTTTTCATAAACAATTACATTTTTATAAATATAATTTTATATATACAAATTATATTTACCAAAAATATTGACCTTGCTTGGAAAATCACAAAATAAAGGACACCTATTCGCAGCATCCTTTTCATTTAATGCATAATTTAACGTTTATCCATGGAACTGTTCTAAGAACATGTCATTGGGAGACCCGTGATTATTTTGCTTTTCATTGTTGAAATAATATTTTTTACAAGTTCTGAGTAACACTATACTCCATACCTTTATTCAGGTTTGGTAGAAACATTGTTCTTACAAGCTTTGCCAAACACTTTCACTAGCTAAGCAGGATCGGTTCTGGTTAGTGCATAGATGGGAGACCCTGGCTTCTCAATGTTGAAAATTTGGTCATTGTGCCTTTGTCCCTCAAACTCCCCCCTTGTGCAAGCCCAAGGCATATTGCAGAGGATCCCAACAAATAATATCAGACATAATCCTATTTTACTTGGATAAACGATTTAAAATAAGAGACTGATTATTCGTGTGTACAGTTCTGAATCATTCATATGTAGAAATTGTAAAGGCAGCAGATTAACTGACCTGTGTTCTCAGTGTAATATTTTCACTGATGTTGGGGTTCAGAGGGAGGCAATTGTAAAGGTTTCCTAGCTGAGATTTGCTCATAAGAAAGGGAACATTACACCCTCACCGGCAGCTGAATGAGAGGAAGAACTCTAGTTCTGTCCATTGGCAGGGATTCGTGAACTCAGCATTCTGTTCCCAACCTCTAGGCTGCATTGAAAAATGACCAGTCTGTATTTTTATTAAGCCTTAAAACTTTATGTGCATTTGGTGCCAACTTTTTTCTAGAGCTGTATCAAAAACAGCAAACTTGTACTCACATCACAATGTAATTTTGATAGGAATATTTTGTTATTTTTACAAGGCAGAATTGGGTATAGCAGTTGAGTTAAACTTAGTAATTATGTGCTCAAAAAAAAAAAAAAAAGAAAGAAAGAAAGAAAGGGAACATTAACCCTGACAGAACCCCTCAGTGGGGCCAACCTGTTCCCTGGGGATGGTCCCTGTGGTCAGAGGTGCTGGGCTCTCCCACTGCACACACAGCACCCTGAGGTAGGATGAAAACGCTCTCCCATCAGATCTGTGACTTCTAAAAACATTATTTCTGTGTAGCTTGTCTTTTCATTCCCTAAATGAAATATTTGGTGGAAAATGTTTTTAATTTTAACAATGTCCAGTTCAGCACTCTTTTCTTTAATGGGTCATGTTTTGTATGTTCTGTGTGACAACTCACCAGGAAACTGTCCCTCTCCATTGTCCACGGTAGGTGAAACCATGATATGAACACAGTGGACGAGTGGGCACAAAACCCAATAGAGTAATGAAGGCTGGAATCCTTCATATTATTGAAATCTAGTTTGTTGTGTTCTCTGACCAGGAGACGAACTTTCGATGGCATGAAGCCCTGATTCATCTCAAATATTAATTCACTTGACTGGACTTGGGTGAGGATTAAAAAAAATAAAGTTATTGCCCAGCGGGTGTGGCTCCAGTGGATTGAGCGTCGACCTATGGACTGAGAGGGCCCGGTTCCATTCTGGTGAGGGCACATGCCCGGGTTTCGTGCTCCATCTCCAGTAGGGGGTGAGCAGGAGGCCGATCTGTGTGTCTCTCATATCGATGTTTCTATCTCTCTCTCCCTTCGTCCCTCTCTACAAAAAACATAAAAATAAAAAAATAAAAAATTTTAAAAAGTTATTGATACCTTAAAAAGTCTAACGATTTATGTATCAAATCTGTCCACATGAAAATAATGACTAATAAAAATACTACCTTCCATCTGTATGACATTATAGTTTCAGAGCATGTTCACATGTATCCTCACAGAACACTGTGTTTAGCAGAGCAACTCTTATTATCCTCACATTATAGATGAGGAAACAAATTCAGAAAGCTTAAGAGTAAACAGTTAAAAGGTCTGGCCCTCTTACCACTCTACCAAAAACTCCTATCTTTCTGACACTTTTGAAGAAAAAAAAAATTATTCATCAAATGAATGCAGAATCATATATAAATTTCCCCCCTTATTTTAAGTGTACTTGTAAGATATTTTTATGTCTTCAGTTTTTAGAAAGCCGTTCCTGTGGTCATGAACATGTTCTGCTGGTGGGAGTGTAAGTTATTACAAACTTTCCAGCAGTCAGTTCAGCAACATACATGAAGCGCCTTAAAAATATGGGTATCTGTGACCTGGAAATTGTGCTTTTCAGCATTTAATGTATGCATAAAGTTAGTGATGTTAAAAAAAACTTATGTTCAAGGAATTTTTTCTACAGGGTTATTCATGATAGTAAATTTCTGAGATCCATCTGTGTTGAGGTGTGTGTCAGTTGATGGTTATTTTTCATTGCTGAGTAGTATTCTATTGATGGATGTTCCCTAGTATTCCTGTTTGTAAAATGTGAAGAACATTAGAATGTTTATAGCTTCTAAGTCAAAGATGTTATGGATATTTGCATATAATTTTTTTTTTTGGTATGTGCCCCCAGCGGGAACCGAACCCAGGACTCTCTGGTCTGCAGGCCGATGCTCCAACTGCTGAGCCAAACCACAGAGTGTCACCTCCTCACTTGTCTGCAGTGAGAATATGAGAAGTTAGAGCCACAGAGAAAAAGTGAGAATCTTCCTGGATGCAGCTGAGAGCTGAGAGGAAATCCCTGCTCCCAACAGGAAGCCTCTCCTTCCCCCTCACTCTGCACCTGCTCCTGGGCTGTTCTCTGTGGTCGGTGGGTCCTGAGCGCCCTCTGGTGTCCTGAGCGCCGCCACCTACAGCCCCGCCCTCCTGTCCCCCTGAGGAGGTTTGTGTCTGGGCTCACACTGACTTCCCCTCACTGTGTCTCGCACAGTAATACACGGCCGTGTCCTCAGTGGTCACGGATCCCAGCTGCAGAAAGAACTGGTTCTTGGTCGTGTCTCTGGAGATCGTGGTGCGGCTCTTGAGGGACGGGCTGTAGTAAGTGTTACCATCATAACATATGCGCCCCACCCACTCGAGCCCCTTCCCTGGTTTCTGGCGGGTCCAATGCCAGCAGTAACCACTGGTTGTGATGGAGACTTTATAGTCAGCGCAGGTGAGGGAGAGGGTCTGCAAGGGCTTCACCAGTCCTGGGCCCCACTGTTTCAGCTGATCCTGGGACAGGACACCTGGGGACAAGGAGCATCAGGCCCTGTCAGTCACGTGCTGTCACAACCACCCCACAGACCCTGACTGACCTCTGAGACCCTCACCTTGGGGCACTGTCACCAGGCACAGGAGAAGACCCAGCAGTCTCATCTTCTTCTAGATCACGGCTCTGCCTTCCCCAGAGACCTCAGCCCTGTGTGAGGAGAGAGCTGTGAGCCTCCCCAGCCCACGGGAGGATTTACCCTGGAGCTTGAGGAGAAATTTGCATGTGGGGCAGCCTGTTCCTTATAAGTGGAGGACTGAGGTCAGGCTTCCCTGGTCCTTCTGGGGCCGCAGTGGGTTCATCTCCTCCCTTGCACTCACTCAGCATATATGTCAGGGATGGGGAATCACCTGGTTTATGAGACACATTGGAAGGAGGTCCGAGGGCGGCCTCACCTTTCTGAGCATAAGAGAGACGATGGATTCTATGAGCAGTCACACTGTTAACTTCTCAGGCATCTTTCAAACAGAATCAAAAGGGACAAGCATTTCCCAGAGAGATTCTAGAATATTCACAATTTTGTAAATATTTTATCATTATTTCATACAAATAAGTTATACGGTCATGGAAAACAACTAATATATAAAACACAGCCATTTTCAGTATTTGTATTTTAATTTATGACGTTACTCTGATCTGAGAAGCCCCCTCCCAAGCACAGAGCGGTGGGCATTCCTGATCCTGATGTTGGAAGCTTTGTTGTTGTGTCTACAGCTCCTTGTACAAACTCTTCCCTTATGAAAGCTCATGGCACGTTGCAGAGACCCCAAACTAGTTACATCGGAAATGATCATGGTTTCCCTGGTCTGTTTGGCTCAGAGGTGTGAGCATCAGCCCACGGATCAAGGTCCTAGGGTTTGACTCCCGGTTAAGGGCCCGTACCTGGGTTGAGGTTCAAACCCTGTCCAGTTCAGGTTTTGAGGGAGGCAACAAGTCATTGTGTCTCCCTCACATTGCTCGCTCTCTTCTCTCTCTCTCTCTCTCTCTCTCTCTCCCTCTAAAATCAATAAACATATCCTCAGGTAAGAATTAAATAAATAAATAAGTTTACTAGGTGTAAGATTTATTTAATGACACATTCTCTGCCCCCCTCTCCACACACATTGTGATGATTTTCATTGTAATGGATCCCAGTCTTTCCTTCTCCCCTGTACCTAGCCCTGTACTTAGCACTTGGGCATTGACCCCACTCCGACCCTCACCTAGTGTGTGACCTTCACAAACAAGAGACCAACATGACTGACGTGCAGACAGGGCTGGGCCTGCACCTGTGGTTCCTGTTCTCCCAGCACCTGGATCCTGCAGATGCCGTGGTGAGAGGGTCCTGGCTCGTCCTGGGGAGGGTCAGACCCAGGAGCCCCTGTCCAGTCAGTGCAGCCAACACGGACCGACAGGTGGGGAGCATCTCACAGACCCCCACCTCAGCAGTGCCCATTCTCAGAGCTCACACCCCTGAGGGCAGGACCATCGGGGACCCCGGACTGATGTCTCCCCAGCAGCAGAAGCAGGAGTTCATGCAGCAACAGGGGGCCCTGAGAAGTGGGCCTGGGCAGTCAGATCATGTGGCACAGGGAAGGGGATGTTTTCCACTTTGCACCCTGGAGTCCTGACTGCCCCCTGAGGTCTTGACTATCCCCTGGAGTCCTGAGCGCCCCCTGCAGCCTAGCCTTTTGTCTTTGCGCAGGGAGGTGGGTGTCTGGGCTCACACTGACTTTATTTCTCAGAGTCTCACACAGTAACACATGGAGCTGTCTTTTTGCAGAGAGGTAATGCTTTAGAGTCATCCCTTTAGAAGCAGAATCAGCCTTTCACAGATGCAGCATACTCTGTCATGTGACCTTAGATTCCTTCTAATGACATGTACCCACTCCAGTCTGTCTTTTCTTTTTTGAGACTGTAAGATTTAGTTTGTATCAAGTCAGTGAATATAAATCTAGGACCTTTACAGGAGAACCTCCACGACCCCCAGGGCAGGAACAGCTGGAAGGTCACAGCCCAGTCCTGGGGCATCCTGCCTAAGAATGAGGCTCATCGGAGCTCAGAGAGTGATGCTCACCTAGCCCACCAGCACCCCTGTGACCTCGTGTGCACATGAGACTGAGAAGCAGCTGGACCAGCAGGAGTGGACAGATGCTCCTCCAGGAGGACAGCAGGTGCAGACCCGTCACCAGGGAGGGAACACAACAAGGAGACACTGGAGAACTGAAGTCTGCAGAGCACATAGGAGAACACAGCTACACAATGGTCTCCATGGCAACAGGCATCTCCAGAAGCGGCCCTGACTGATTCACAGTGATGTCCCAGTGAAGGGCACCTGGGAGGGAGAGGGAGCTGTTCTCCCAGCAAAGTTAATTTATTAAAAGTAAGAAATATGACACATGGCACAATGGAACCAAACACCTGTAGCTACTGCCCTTCTAGCAGGTGTAGGTGCACCAGGAACTGTGGGGATCACCAAGAACAAGACAAGGCCCTAAGGGTGAGCCTGTCAGGTGTCATTCGCATGGGAATCAGGCAATAGATTGTCAGACACTGAATTTAATCCACACTGATTACACTGTGAGAACCTTAATCAGAATGAGAGGCAGACCTTGGGGTCATGAACCAACTGCAGCTGAGAGGTGGAAACTCAGAGAATCCAGGGAGATGGAGACACTGACACCACACAGACCCAGAGATGAATAGGTCATCAACAGGATCTGAGGAGACACCTGGTCATCAGGACCTGCACGTCCAACCCCACAGGAATCTCCTCACAGCTGCAGGACGGCTGTTCTAGGAGGAAACACATGAAGGAGAACAGACCAGTGTTGGTGAGCGTGGGGAGAGAGGGACCCTTGCACTCTCTCGGTGGGAAGGTAAGATCCTGCAGCCACATGGAAACAGCGTGTTGGTTCCTCCAAAATGAGAGTAGAAACCCTGTGTGATTGAGCAGTGAGCTCCCAGGTGTTCATGGAATAATAAGCCCAGGACTCTGGAGAGGTGTTGCATGGCCCTGTTCATTGCAGCTGTGTTCAGTGTAGTCAAGACGTGGAAACATCTCTGTCCATCAGTGGGTGAGTGGGCAAACATGTATGATATTCTCAGGACGGATATTACTCAACCTTAAATCACAGGGAAACCCTGCACAATCCCCAGCCTGGATGACACTCGAGAACACTGTGCTCTGTGAAATAAAGCCGTCAGGGAAAGGCAGACAGTGTCTGATTCCACCTACACTGGGGACTGAATTAGGTTTCCTTCCAGCAGAGTGTGCAGGAGCCCAGGCCTGGGTGTGGTGAAGGCTCTTGCAGGAGATGGGACAGTGAAGGGTCAGCTGACCTGGAGTCCTGCACTGACGGAGAACAAAGACGGAGGCAGCTGGAGGAGACACTGTGTCAGGACACAGTCAGCCCTGGTCGTGGGCCCTGTGCATCCACAGGAGCCTGGGTGTGTCTGCTCAGTGTGTGGAGCCATCCACCCTCAGGGCCTGTGGACAATGAGGGGACATTCAGTCCCCATGGAGGGAGCTTTCCCCTGGGAATGGGGAGAAGGAGACAGAGCCCAGCAAAGCCCTGTGGTCCTAGGGGGCCGTGTGCACACCCAGGACACGCCCCTGTGTGATCTCTGAGACTGGATGGTCCACTCTGAGTCATCACTGAGATCCTCCTGTGCTGAGGTGTGTATCAGTTGATGGTTATGATTTTTGCTGGGTATTATTCCATTGATGGATGTTCCCTAGTTTGCTTATTTGTAAAATCAGAAAAGTATTTGGGTTGTTGTAGCTCCTAACACAAATAAAGATGTTATATATATTTGGGTACATTTCTTTTATGGACATAAAGACTTGTTCTTCTGAAGCAAACATTCCTACTGGGACCACGGAGATCCATGTTAAGTATATATTTAATTTAATAAGGATCCGCAGTTCATTTTCTGTAGAAAGAATAAGCGGACACAGAGGGAACTGGAGAAGGAGAGGAGCCCAATCACTGCCAATATGTCATCTGGACAGACACAGTGTCACCTCCTCACTTGTCTGCAGTGAGAATATCAGAAGTTAGATCCACAGAGAAGAAGGGAGAATCGTCCTGGATGCAGGTGAGAGCTGAGAGGAAATCCCTGCTCCCAACAGGAAGCCCCTCCTTCCCCCTCACTCTGCACCTGCTCCTGGGCTGTTCTCTGTGGTCGTGGGTCCTGAGCGCCCCCTGGTGTCCTGAGCATCCCCTGCAGCCCCGCCCTCCTGTCCCCCCTCAGGAAGTTTGTGTCTGGGCTCACACTGACTTCCCTCACTGTGTATCGCACACAGTAATACGTGGCTGTGTCCTCGGTTCTCAGGCTGCTCAGTGTCATATAAACTTGGCCCTTGGAGGTGTCCCTGCTGATGCTGAGTCTGGATTTCAGCGATGGGCTAAACCTTGTGCCTCCAGTATTCCATATAAGCCCGACCCACTCCAGCCCCTTTCCTGGAGCTTGGCGGATCCAGTCCACACCATAACTCGTTAAAGAGAATCCAGAGACAGAACAGGTGAGAGAGAGGGTCTCCAAGGGCTTCACCAGTCCTGGGCCCAACTCCTGCAGCTGCACCTGGGACAGGACACCTGGGGACAAGGAGCATCAGGCCCTGTCAGTCACATGCAGTAACAACCATCCCATAACCCTGTCTGACCTCTGAGACCCTCACCTTGGGGGGCTGTCACCAGGCACAGGAGAAGACCCAGCAGTCTCATCTCCTTCTAGACCACGGCTCTGCCTTCCCCAGAGACCTCAGCCCTGTGTGAGGAGAGAGCTGTGAGCCTCCCCAGCCCAGGGGAGGATTTATCCTGGAGCTTGAAGAGAAATTTGCATGTGGGGCAGCCTGTTCCTTATAAGTGGAGGACTGAGGTCAGGCTGCCCTGGTCCATCTGGGGCCCCTATGGGGCATCTCTTCCTATGAACTGACTCAACATGTAAGTCAGGGATAGGAGATCACCTGGTTCATGAGACACTCTGGAATATGGTCCAAGTTCGGCCTCAACTTTCTAAGTGAAAGAAGAAATGATGGCTTAGATAGGTAGGTCACACTTTTTACTTCCCATGCATCTTTCAAACCAATTTAAAAGGGACTAGCATTTGTTAAGATAGTTTCTGATTCCCAGCCCTTTAGTATATCCACTGTTTACAAATATTTACATTATTATTTAATAAATATAATATCCACCTTCATGCAAAACTAAAAATAAAGGACAGGCATGCTCAATATCGTATGTATTGATGTTATTTAATTATAACATTATAGGTTTTTATTTTTTAGAAAGAGAGGAAGGGAGAGGGGAGATAGAACTCACTGTGAGAGAGAAACATCGATTGGCTTCCTCCTGCTCCTCCCCTTCTGGTGGTTGAACCCCCAACCCAGGCATGTGCCCTGACCTGGAATAGAACTGGGACATCTCAGTTTAGGGGACAATCCTCAGTTCTCTGAGCCACACCGACCAGGCTCTTGTATCTTAATTTATGACATTCCTTTGATCTGAGAAACTACATCCCAAGCTCAGGCAGGTGGGACATTCTTGATAACTGATGTTGGAAAGTTTGTGATTATGTCTACAGCTTCCTGTGCACACTCTTCCATTATGAAACCTTATGGCCTATTGCAGAGACCCAGACTAGTTACATCACACATATTCATGCTTTTAATTGTAGAAAAAAATGAAATCATTGATTATGCCTGTGTACAACTCAGAATCATTCATGTGCTGAAATGATTATGGCAGGAGATTGACCTGCTTTCTCTGTCTAGTGTTATCAGTGATGTCGGGGTTCAGAGGGGGGTTAGTGAAGAGAATTCCTATCCTATATTTTCTCATAGGAAAGGGAATTTTACCCCTGACAGGAACCCTCATTCCAGCCTCCCACCCTCTGTCCTTGGAGATTGACTCTGTGGTCAGGGGTGCTGGGCTCTCCCACAGAACATGTAATGTCCTTAATGTACAATGAACACATTCTCCCATCAGACAGTGATTTGGAAATGTAGTCTCTCTGGTAGCTTGTCTTTTCACTTCCTTCATTGATTCTTTGGTGGGATAAATGTATGTAATTTGGCAAAGTCTAATTCACCCCTATTTGCTGTAGTTTGAGGGAGAGAGAGAAAGAGAGAGAGAGAGAGAGAGAGAGAGAGACATCAGCTGGCTGCCCCCGCCCCCCCACGACCAAACCAGGACCAGGGTTGTATTGCAACCGAGATACATGTCCTTGACTGGAATTGAACCTGCAAGTATTTGGTCCATGGGACGACGCTCTAACCATGGAGCAATCATGACACAGCATATTCATGGGCAGGTGCTTAATTGGTTGGAGCGTCATCCCGTACACTGAGCGGTTGCAGGTTCAATTCTCAATCAGGGCCTGTGCTGGAGGCAACCAATCCTCTCTCTCTCTCTCTCTCTCTCTCTCTCTCTCTCTCTCTCTTCGCTCTCTTCCCTCTAAATCCCTAAACATATCTTCAGGTAAGGATGAAAACATAAACAAGTGTTGTAGGTTCAAGATTTATTTAATGATACCATTTCTACACACACACACACACACACGCACACACACAATGGGTATTAAATAAACAAATACGTGTAGTATATGTAATGTTTCTTTAATGCATAAGGACCACATGCTCCCATCAGACAAGACATTTTAAAATACAATATCTATGTTCATATGGGTCTTTTCATTCTCTAAATGCAATATTTGGTGGAATGAATGTGTTTAATTTAGCAAACTCTAATCAACCCCTATTTTCTGTGCTGGGTGTGTTTTTGTGAATCACACAGACCCCCAGGACCTGCTAAGCCTCACAATCCAGGGGCATTGGCTGCAGCCACAGGGACAGAGAGGTTCTGGCACCAGGAGTGAGGGCTGCTGGGAAACTGCCCAGAACTGGACGGGACTTGGACCTGGGTGAGGGGAGGAAGCTGGACGTGTTCTGAGTCACAGGACAGAGATGTGCCTGATGTTCATGGGCAGAGGGTTATTGGACATGTGGGTTTAAACCACTTTCCTCTGATGACCCTGAGGGAGGGCCATAGTTGGAGATGAAGGGTTCGCCTGACAGAAAGTTTTTGCTCAGGAAATTCAGGAGAAACTGCATGGTCCTTCCTGAAATGCAGGGAGATTTAGGAAATCTCAAACTTTCATGGACTGATATTAATTATGTGCTGACCATTTCCCCTAGCTCAGAAATCCCTCTGCATTTTTTCTTCTCAGAATAAAAATGCTGGTTCTGATACATGTGAGAATGTTGCTATCAGAGAGACCCTTGGAGAAACTGTTATCTGGAGAGGAAGCCCAGAGCCTCAGAGGATACAGCCATACACAACCTGCCTGTGCTCCTGGGGCTGCAACAGAGTCCCTGGGTCCTGAGCGCCCCCTGCAGCCCCGCCCTCCTGTCCCCTCAGGAGGTGTGTGTCTGGGCTCACGCTGACTTCCCCTCACTGTGTTTCTCCCACAGTAATACAGGGCCATGTCCTCTGCTCTCAGGCTGTTCAATGTTAAATAAAGTTGGCTCTTGGAGGTGTCCATGGAGATGCTGAGTTGGGATTTCAGAGTTGGGTTATAGTATGTGTTTTCAACCCTATCGACAGCACTGACCCACTCCAGACCCTTTCCTGGAGCCTGGAGGATCCAATTCACATCATAGCTCATTAAAGAGAAGCCAGAGACAGTGCAGGTGAGGGAGAGGGTCTGCGAGGGCTTCACCAGTCCTGGGCCCGACTCCTGCAGCTGTACCTGGGACAGGACACCTGGGGACAAGGAGCATCAGGCCCTGTCAGTCACGGTGAGGGGCTGAGCTGTGGGCACTTCTGTAGGGAGGGTGTGGATGTGGGTGATGCTCTCAGGGCACAGACTTATCCATATTCATCCTGGTCTACTTCATCTAATCTACATATTCATGAGGTGGAGTATTTCATAGCTGAGGACTGGACCCCACCTGAGAGAAGTTGAAGGGACAGGAAAGTTGCTCAGTTGGAGTCTGAGGGTCCACATCCCAATCCTGGTAGGAGGATATGTGTCCCCTGCCAGGTCCCGAGCTCCGTGCTCACTGAGGCCCTCCCTCTGAGGAACAAGCCCCCACAAGACTTGTTCCTCATTGTGAACCCAACATTGAGAGACAGGGGGATTTCCTGGACCATCTCTGGGCTTTGGTACCTGAATGTTTATTCCTGGATCAGTGTGTCTGCAAAGTGCTGCACCCACTGAGGTAATAGAGCCATCCCTGACCCAGCTCCTCACAATCCAGAAGCCCTATAAATACCCACTTTGTGTGTGTTTCTTATGTTTATGGATGTTGGTAATGCTCTGATTGAACAGGATATTAGTACTCACTTCAGCATTCCTGTCCAGCTTTCTTTTTAGATTGTTTTTATGAAAAGAGGAAGACCCCGGCCCTCAGAAGAAATCCCTGTGCAGCTCGTGCCGCACCTGCTCCTGGGGCAGCAGCCCTGTGCTCAAGGGTCCTGAGCGCCCCCTGCTGCCTAGTCATTTCCCCTGCAGGTGAAGGTCCTTCAGGGCTCACAGGGCATTGACCTCTCAGCCTCTCTAGTTCAGTAGTAAAGGCTGTGCCCCAACTTCACAATGTTCCCGCAGGGACACCGTATACTTTTCATATCTATGTACATGATGAACTGGCCTTACTGAGCCCCGTGACTGTGCAAGGAGACCCCAACACAGAGCTTTATGAAGCTACCACTGAGCCTTTCTCTGAATCAGCCAGATGGACTAACACAGCTGAACCTCCCTGAGTCCAGAAGCTCTCAGGGACGCTGGGGCCTCTTATGTCCTTAGGTCCTGTGGTTGAAGGTCACATCTGAGTATCCCAAATCCCACTGCACGTCTACCATTCAATAAATCACACACACACACACACACACACACACACACACACACACACACACACTGTGATGACTTTCATTGCTATGAATCCAGAGTTGCCCTTCTTCCCTGAACCCAGCTCATGGGCAGTGACCACAGATGGATTCTAGGCCTGGAGTGACTTCCTCTGGAAGCTGATCAAATGCACCCACGATGCACAAGCAGGCTTTGCAGAGCACATGTCTTGTGTTCCTCTGTTCTTGCAGGTCCTGTGAACACAGATGCTGATTAGAACGGATCAGACCTGCTCCAGGGAGGGTCAGAGGAGGAGCTGGTTCCCCATTGACTGCAGGGCCCAGTAGCTGAGAGTCCCCTGGAGACCCCACACCTGTATTAGGGTACCCCTGAGAGTGGTGAGGCTGAGGAGACAGCACTGTAGTCAGCTGTCAGGTGAGGCTGCTCTCCCAGGTCACCTGGTGGGTGGGGCAGCAGTGGGCAGGGGAGTGAGCCCAGCTCCATAAGGGACACCCTGGCTTCCTCAGGACCCCTGGTTTCAGGACAGGCTTGGTGTTTGTCCATTCTGGTTGCTGCATCCTGGTAGTTATCTTCCCTCCTGACCACCTGCCCCATGGCTCTGTTCCCCACATCCCACGTGAAGACAGACCCTCTATTCAGTGACATCCCAGCTATGCCCGTCAGTCCCTGCAGAAACCACCATCTACAATTGCTTGTGCATGTCTGGTTCAGCCTTCACGGCTATTCCTGCATTGAGTGTGTCCTCACGACTGAGAATTCAGGTACCTACTCCTGGATGGTCCTTGTGTTCAGGGACCCTGTGCGCCCCCTGGTGGTCGCAGCCTCTCCTGCAGGGAGGTTTGTGTCTGGGCTCACACTGACTGCCCCTCACTGTGTATCTCGCACAGTAATACAGGGCCGTGTCCTCAGCTCTCAGGTTGTTCATTTGCAGATACAGCATGTTCTTGGAGTTGTCTCTGGAAATGGTGAATCTCCCCTTGACAGAGTCAGCGTAGTATGTTTTACTTCCATCACCATAGATTAGACTTATCCACTCCAGCCCCTCCCCTGGAGCCTGGCGGACCCAGTGCATGCCATAGCTAATGAAGGTGAATCCAGAGGCTGCACAGGAGAGTCTCAGAGACCCCCCAGGCCGCGCCGAGGCTCCCCCAGACTCCACCAGCTGCACCTCACACTGGACTCCTGCAAACACAGAGACGTCCTGGTCAGGAACCTGTCACACGTCCACTGTTTCTCACTCTCATCCACTCTCACACTCAGTGCCCCACATGCTCCACAAATTACCTCTTAAAATAGCAACAAGGAAAACCCAGCTGAGCCCAAACACCATGGTGAGTGCTCTGTGTTCAGTCCTGTAGACACCTGTAGTCTTGGGGCTGGGTTCAGGTCCCAGACCTGCAGGGTCTGGGCTGGGCAGGACTTTTTAGGCAGATGGGGCCCTATTTGCATGTCCTCCTACCATATAGGGAGCTCTGTCACCTGGTGGGCGGGGCAGCAGTGGGCAGGGGAGTGAGCCCAGCTCCATAAGGGACACCCTGGCTTCCTCAGGACCCCTGGTTTCAGGACAGACCTGCAGAAAGGGCAGTGCCTCAGTGCAGGTGTGAGTGTCCTGGGGGAGAATCATGGTCATGACAACATTTCAATAACAAAATGAGAATCATAAGGAGGTTGGGGCATGTCCTGTGTCCACATCTGGTAACAGTGAGCCCAGCATCTGGCCTGTTGCCTCCCCACTGTGCCACTCAACTCCCCTGAGCAACTCCAGGGCAGAGCAGGACCTGCCCAGTGTGGGTGCAGACCCCCTTCAATATAACGAAAGTGTGAATGAACGTCTGTATTGTGATGCTACCCACATGTCAGGGTTGGAGACAAGCAGACACATGAAAAGAGACCACAGGCTGCAGATCTTGTAAGAGTGTACGTCATGGACACTGTGTATGATGCCCTTGGCCCTGAGTGTCTCTGGCTTCCTGACCTTCAAGGAGAGAAAGAAGACTGAGTGTTGAGAAGGCGCTTTTGTGTCCCTGGGACTCAGAGACCTTGAGAATTTAAGCAGTGACTACGGAGCTCATGGAGAGGCTGTGGGTTTCCAGCACACAGAAGTCCATCTGCAGAGGGTCTGTTGGCATAGACAATACTGAAAACCTGAAAGAAGGCGATATCATAGAACAATTAGGGAGATAAATTCAAGTCGGAATACCTGTGATGAGCGAGAAGGCTCCTATTTAAAGTTAATTACTCATTTATGATACAGAGACCTCTGCAGTTTAAATTCACAGTGAATGCCATGGTGATATGAGTTGAACTGATCACATGGCCTGGTCCTTCTCAAGTGTGTTATTACAGCTGTGAGAGTTTATTGTAAAAAGGGACAGCTCTGTGTTTCCACAGCGTTTAGATAACAGGGTGTCATGTCCTCATGTAATACACGTGTTTACAGAGCATGGAGATAAAGCCTGCACAGTAGACGAGCCCGGAACCCACCTCCTCCTGGGGGACGTGAGCTCAGTGGGTCCTGAGCTCCCCAGGTCCTGAGAGCACGTTTTGCTTCAAAGCCCACAGAGGACCAAAGACTCCTCATCGCTTTCTCCTCATCCAGCCTGGGTGTGGGGTCCCTTCCCGCAGGAGCTCTATGGACCCTGCTGTTC
The DNA here is from genome assembly GCA_030848825.1 of Tadarida brasiliensis. Classification (NCBI taxonomy): domain Eukaryota; kingdom Metazoa; phylum Chordata; class Mammalia; order Chiroptera; family Molossidae; genus Tadarida; species Tadarida brasiliensis. Next base: position 247,962,718 of record CM061257.1, read on the forward strand.
ACTGGACATTCCCTCCTCATTCTTTTCATCTATAGACCCCGCCCCCCGCTCCTTGGCTGTGAATCCCCCGGGGTCTCTGCTGCACCACAGGGGAGCCCCGTGTCCCTCTCCTGTGGTGATGCCCCATTGCAAAGGCCTTGAACAAACCTTCCTTTCAAGTTTATAGATTCTCTTACAGAGAGAACAAATTGAGAGGGACTTTCATTTGCTCAGAAGGTTGAGGGTTATTTTTAAGCTGAAAGAGGCTTCATACTCAATAACCTACAGTCAGGAAACAGGCTGAGGAACGTGCTCCGTTCCAAAACGAGCACCTGCCAGCCGATGGAAGGGGGTCCAAGAGCTGAGCACCAGGCCCAGGGGTTGGAGTCTGAGCCTCAGAAGGTTGTTTCTGGCCTTGTGCTCATGGAGGTCGCTGAGATGGATGTAACAAGTGCTTCAGGGTGGGGATTTCTTTCTCACTTCCATTTTAACTCTTTGGATAGAAATGCCTGTCCCTGGATGGAAGGCCCGCCCTGCAGCTGTGTTGTAGGAGAACATGACTAACTGGTCATGGCCGCAGGTCTGCAGACGGAGAACTCTTTGCCCTAATAGTCTCCCACACCTGACTGACAGGTGGATTTGGGACTTTTCTAATGGTGATATTCAGATGGATGTTGGACTTGAGGCCCTGCTCTCAGGGTCAGCATTTGGAGGATGTTGGTTTGTGCTGAATGCAATTGGCCTGTTGGTGGATGAGAACCGATGGAAGGTGAGGGTGGCTGTGGTCCTGTGAGTCATGCACGCAGCCTGGGGATGTTACGTGGCAAGTGGGACTTTGTCAAATTTGATTCATGTGGAGATCCTGAGATACAAGCATTTTAGTAGATGACCCGGGTGGGTCCTCCTATGAGAAGTGTTCATATCAGAGGGAGGCAGAGGGAGGTTAGGCTCCAGGAGGACAAGAACACACTGTGACCTCTGAGGTCAGGGACCTATTCCAGGCTGTGGAGATGGAGGAAGAGGCCACGAGACCAGGAAGGCAGTTCTAGTCACTGGAATAGACCAGGAAACAGGCTCCCCTGTGTGACGATGGAGACACTGACAACACACAGACCCAGAGATGAACAGGCCATCAACAGGCTCTGAGGAGATGCCTGGTCGTCAGGACCTGCACGTCCAACCCCACAGGAATCTCCTCAAAGCTGCAGGATGGCTGTTCTAGGAGGAAACACACTGAAGGAGAACAGACCAGTGTTGGTGACCGTGGGGAGAGAGGGACCCTTGCACTCTCTCGGTGGGAAGGTGAGATCCTGCAGCCGCATGGAAAACAGCGTGTTGGTTCCTCCAAAATGAGAGTAGACACCCTGTGAGATTGAGCAGTGAGCTCCCAGGTGTTCATGGAATAATAAACCCAGGACTCTGGAGAGGTGTTGCACGGCCCTGTTCACTGCAGCCATGTTCAGTGTAGTCAAGACGTGGAAAGATCTCTGTCCATTAGTGGATAAACTTGTGTGATATTCTCAGGACGGAATATTACTCAGCATTAAATTACCAGGAAACCCTGCACAATCCCAACCAGGATGACACTAGAGGACACTGTGCTCTGGGAAATAAAGCCGTCAAAGAAAGGCAAATTGTGTCTGATTGCACTTACACTGGGGACTGAAATAGGTTCCCTTCGAGCAGAGTGTGCAGGAGCCCAGGCCTGGGTGTGGTGAAGGCTCTGGCAGGAGACGAGATAGTGGAGGGTTGGCTGCCCTGGAGTCCTGCGCTGACGGAGAACAAAGACGGAGGCAGCTGGAGGAGACACTGTGTCAGGACACAGTCAGCCCTGGTCCTGGGCCCTGTGCATCCACAGGAGCCTGGGTGTGTCTGCTCAGTGTGTGGAGCCGTCCACCCTCAGGGCTCTGTGGACAACGAGGGAACATTCAGTCCCCATGGAGGGGAGCTTTCCTCTGGGAATGGGGAGAAGGAGACAGAGCCCAGCAAAGCCCTGTGGTCCTAGGGGGCTGTGTGCACACCCAGGACACGCCCCTGTGTGACCTCTGAGCCTGGATCCTCCACTCTGAGTCATCACTGAGATCCTCCTGTGTTGAGGTGTGTATCAGTTGATGGTTATTTTCATTGCTGAGTTGTATTCCATTGACGGATGTTCCCTAGTTTGCTTATATGTAAATTTAAAGGACTTTGGGGATGTTGTAGCTCCTGACACAAATAAAGATGCTATATATATTTGGATACATTTTTTTTTACATTTTTTATTTTTATATTTTATTTATATTTTTATTTTTTTATTATTATTAATTTACTTTTGTTACAGATGTTTCTCCTTTTTTCCCCCATTGACACCCTCCTCCCCCTCCCTCCCTGCCCCGTCCCCATTTTTGTTGTCCATGTCCATTGGTTATGAGTACATGCGTACAAGTTCTGTGTTCATCACTCCCCTCCCCCACCCCCTCTTCTGGCAGATGTCAATCTGTTCCCCACTTCCACGACCCCAGGACTACCCTGCTCCTCACACTGTTATGTTCATTATATTCCAGAAATAAGTGAGATCATATGATATTTGTCTTTCTCTGCTTGGCTTGTTTCACTTAGGATAATAGTGTCCAGGTCCTCCCATGTCGACGCAAAGGATAAGAGATCGTTCTTTCTTAAAGCTGCATAGTACTCCATTGTGTATATGTACCACAGCTTTTTTATCCATTCATCTACTGATGGACACTTGGGCTGTTTTCAGATCTTAGCTATTGTAAATAGCGCTGCTATGAACATGGGGGTACATGTATTCTTTCTGATTGGTGTTTCAGGCTTCTTAGGGTATATTCCTAGGAGTGGGATCACTGGATCAAATTGTAATTCAATTTTTAATTTTCTGAGGTAACACCATAGTGTTTTCCATAGTGGCTGCACCAGTCTGCACTCCCACCAGCAGTGTACTAGAGTCCCCTTTTCTCCACACCCTCGCCAACACTTGTTGTTTGATGCTTTGTTGATGGCGGCTATTCTGACAGGTGTGAGGAGATACCTCATTGTTGTTTTAATTTGCATCTCTCTGATGATTAATGAAGTTGAGCATTTCTTCATATGTCTCTTGGCCATTTGTATGTCCTGTTTGGAGAGGTGTCTATTTAGTTCCTCTGCCCGTTTTTTAATTGGGTTCTTTGTCTTCCTTTTGTTGAGATGTATGAGCACTCTATATATTTTGGAAATTAGTCCTTTATCTGATATATCATAGGCAATTATGCTCTCCCATACAGTGGGTTGCCTTTCCACTTTGATGGTTGTTTCTTTTGCTGTGCAGAAGCTTTTGAGTTTGATGTAGTCCCATGTGTTCATTTTTTCCTTTGTTTCTGTTGCCTTAGGTGATGTATCAGTGAAAATTCTGCTGCGTATGATGTCTGAAATTTTGTTGCCCACATTTTCTTCTAGGATTTTTATGGATTCATGAGTCACATTTAAGTCTTTTATCCATTTTGAGTTTATTCTTGTGTGTGGTGTAAGCTGATGGTCTAGTTTCATTTTTTTGCATGTACCTGTCCAATTTTCCCAGCACCATTTATTAAAGAGGCTGTCTTTAGTCCATTGTATGCTCTTGCCACCTTTGTCGAATATTAATTGAGCATAATGTTTTGGGTCAATTTCCGGGTTCTTTGTTCTATTACACTGATCTATGTGCCTGTTCTTGTGCTGGTACCAGGCTGTTTTGATTACAGTAGCTTTGTAGTATAACCTGATGTCCGGTATTGTGATCCCTCCTACTTTGTCCTTCTTTTTCAAGATTGCTGTAGCTATTCAGGGTCTTTTTTGGTTCCATATGAACTTCTGAAGTATTTGTTCTAGTTCTGTGAAATATGTCGTTGGTATTTTGAAGGGGATTGCATTAAATCTGTAGATTGCTTTGGGTAGTATGGACATTTTAATGATGTTAATTCTCCCAATCTATGAACGAGGTATGTGCTTCCACTTTTTTATATCTTCCTCTATTTCTTTTTTCAATGTCTTGCAGTTTTCTGCAAATAGGTCCTTTACTTCTTTGGTTAAGTTTATTCCTAGGTATCTTAATTTCTTTGCCGCGATGGTAAATGGGATTGTTTTTTTAGTTTCTCTTTCTGTGAGTTAATCGTTGGTGTATAAGAATGCCGTCGATTTCTTGACGTTAATTTTGTATCCTGCTACTTTGCCAAATTCATTTATTAAGTCTAGTAGATTTTTGATGGAGTCTTTAGAGTTTTCTATGTATAATATCATGTCATCTGCGAATAATGACAGTTTCACTTCCTCCTTTCCAATTTGGATCCCTTTTATTTTTTCTTCACGTCTGATTGCTGTGGCTAAGACTTCCAGTACTATGTTAAATAAGAGTGGTGAAAGTGGGCATCCTTGTCTTGTTCCTTTTCTTAAGGGAAATGCTTTTAGTTTTTGTCCATTGAGTATGATGTTGGCTGTAGGTCTTTCATATATGGCCTTTATAATGTTGAGATATGATCCCTCTATTCCCAAATTGCTGAGCGTTTTTATCAGAAATGGGTGCTGGATTTTGTCAAATGCTTTTTCAGCATCTATTGATATGATCATATGGTTTTTATCTTTCATTTTGTTTATGTGATGTATCACATTTATTGATTTGCGTATATTGTACCAGCCTTGCATCCCTGGGATGAATCCCACTTGGTCATGGTGAATAATTTTTTTGATGTATTGCTGGATCCGATTTGCTAGTATTTTGTTTAGGATTTTGGCATCTATGTTCATCAGGGATATTGGCCTGTAGTTTTCTTTCTTTGTAGTGTCTTTTTCTGGTTTTGGGATTAGAATTATGCTGGCCTCATAAAACGAGTTTGGAAGTCTTCCTTCTTCTTGAATTTTTTGGAATAGTTTGAGGAGAATGGGTGTTAGTTCTTCTTTGAATGTTCGGTAAAACTCCCCCGTGAAGCCGTCAGGGCCTGGGCTTTTTGTTTGCTGGGAGAGTCTTGATTACATCTTCAATTTCCTTCGTTGTTATTGGCCTGTTCAAGTTTTCTATCTCTTTCCGATTCAGTTTTGGGAGACTATGTGTTTCTAGAAATGTGTCCATTTCGCTTAGATTGTCGAATTTGTTGCCATAGAAATGTTCATAGTATTTGCTAATGATCCTTTGTATTTCTGTGGTGTCAGTTGTTACTTCTCCTCTTTCATTTCTGATTTTGTGTATTTGGGTTCTCTCTCTTTGTTTCTTGGTGAGTCTAGCTAAGGGTCCATCAATCTTGTTTATCTTTTCAAAAAACCAGCTCTTTGTTTTATTGATCCTTTGAATTGTTTTTTTGGTCTCCATGTCGTTTATTTCTGCTCTGATCTTTACTATTTCCTTCCTTCTACTTGCTCTAGGGTTTTCTTTTTGTTTGCTTTCCAGTTATTTAAGTTGTGAGGTTAGGTATTCAATTAGAAATTTTTGTTGTTTCTTGAGGTAGGCCTGTAGTGCTATGAACTTCCCTCTCAGAACTGCTTTCGCTGCATCCCATAGATTTTGCGTTGTTGTGTGTTCATTTTCATTGGTTTCCAGAAATTTTTTAAATTCTTCCTTGATCTCCATGGTAACCCATTCATTGTTTAATAACATGCTATTTAGCCTCCATGTGTTCATATGTTTTTGCATGTTCTTGTTGCAATTGATTTCTAGTTTCATGCCATTGTGGTCTGATAAGATGCTTGATATGATTTCAATCTTCTTGAACTTGTAGAGACTTAGTTTGTGCCCTAACATATGGTCTATCTTTGAGAATGTCCCATGTGCACTTGAGAAGAATGTGAATTCTGCAGTTTTGGGGTGTAATTCTCTGTATATATCTATTAAATCCATTTGATCTAGTGCTTCATTTAGAGTCGCTGTTTCCTTGTTGATTTTTTGTCTAGATGATATATCCAGTGATGTCAGTGGGGTGTTGAAGTCTCCTGCTATGATTGTATTGCGGTCGATTTCTCCTTTGAAGTCCTCCAGAAGATTTTTAATATATTTTGGGTGCATATATGTTTACCAAGGTTATATCTTCCTGTTGGATAGATCCTTTCAATATTATGTAGTGGCCTTCTTTGTCTCTAGGTATGGTGTTCAATTTGAAATCTAATTTATCAGATATGAGTATTGCTACCCCAGCTTTTTTTTCCTTTCCATTTGCTTGGAAGCTTTTTTTCCATCCCTTTACTTTCAACCTATGAGAGTCTTTTGTTGTGAGGTGGGTCTCTTGTAAGCAACATATGTGTGAATCATGCTTTCTTATCCAGTCAGCTACTCTGTGTCTTTTTATCGGAGCATTCAGTCCATTTACATTTAAGGTGATTATTGATATGTACTTATTTATTGCCATTTTTGTACAGTGTGGTTCTAATTATCTTTCTATTTCTTCTAATAATTATAGTAGTCCTTTTAACATGTCTTGCAGTGCTGGTTTGGTGCTAATATATTCCCTTAGCCTTTTTTTGTCTGGGAAGCTCTTTATTTGACCTTCTATTTTGAATGATAGCCTTGCTGGATGGAGTAGTCTTGGATTCAGATCCTTGTTTTTCATGACCTTGATTACTTCATGCCATTCCCTTCTGGCCTGTAGTGTTTCTGTTGAGAAGTCAGATGATAGCCTAATGGGGTTTCCTTTGTAGGTAACCTGTTGCTTATCTCTTGCTGCCTTTAGGATTCTCTCTTTGTCTTTAATTTTTGGCATTTTAATTATTATGTGTCTTGGTGTGGGCCTGTTTGGGTTCTTCTTACTTGGGGCTCTCTGTGCTTCTTGAACTTGAATGCTTTCTTCCTTCACCAGGTTAGGAAAGTTTTCTGTCACTATTTCTTCAAATATATTCTCTAACCCTTGCTCATTTTCTTCTTCTTCGGGGACTCCAATAATGCGAATGTTATTACGTTTTCAGTTGTCCCACAGTTCTCTTAAGCTATCTTCCAGTTTTTTCATTGTTTTTTCCTTATGGTTTTCTGATTTATTGATTTTTTCTACTCTGTCTTCTAATTCACTGATCCGGTCCTCTGCTTCCTCTACTCTGCTGGTCAATCCTTCCAATGTATTCTTTATTTCTGCTATGTCATTCTTCATTTCCACTTGGTTGTTTTTCAGTGTCTCTATATCTTTACTCATGGTGTTGATGTCCTTACTCATGCTGTTTAGTTTCCTCAAGATCATGGCTCGGAACTCTACCTCTGATAATTTGCTTAGATGCATTTCATTTATCTCATCTTCGGTGGAGTTCTCTTGTTCTTTCATTTGGTATCTGTTTCTTTGTTTCACCATTTTTGCTATCTCAGTGGGTTTTGGAGCCTGCCAAATTTTCCCTGTGGGTGTTGGTGTTCTGCTATTTGTGGCTCCCTCTACTGGGTTTGGATGAGTGTGGAGGGCCCTCCTTCAACACTACTATCAAGTCTCACTTTCCTGGGTAGATATGCAAGCTCAGGAGAGGTTTAGTTATGTTCTAGCTTTTTGCCTGGAGGCTACTAGCCTCAGTTACTTGAAAAGCCTTAGGATCTCAGTTGAATGAGAAACTCCCTCAGATGTTTACAGTGTAAGAGGATTTCCCGAGGGTGGGGCCAATGCTGGTTGTTAATGAGCCTCAATTTGCATTTCTTTACCTCTTTACCTCACCTGGGAATCTCCGAGGGAAGGGCTTCCACAGCCCTGGGAAGGAGCAAACTTGGCTGCAGGTCTGTGCAACCGGGAAGGAGGGGGTGGCCACCACCGTCCTTTGTGGCCACAGCTCAGCACAAACTCTGAGCGCCCTCCAAATCCCAGGTGTCCCCTCAGAGTTCCAGTCCAGTCCGCCCTTCCTCTGTTGGAGCCCCAGGTGAGTGGCTGTGGCTATATAGCGCTCTGTCCCGGCCCTCTGCGCTGTGGAGCAGCTGGTGCTCTTAACCCGGAGGGCGGGCGCCACCGCCGCTGCTCCCAGCCAAGTGCGCTGCTGCTCCCAGCCGAGGCAGCCACTCCCAGCCGAGGGCGCCGCTCACAGCCAAGGCCGCTGCTGTCCGTGGGCTCCCAGCCCACCACCCTCACGCGCCTCCACAGATCCTACCAGGCTCATTCAGTGTCCCTGGTTGTATGGTCCTCTCCCGCTGCTTTTCTGTTGCTTTTTCCCTATGATTTGTCTTTATTTTAGTTGTAATTCCCGTTTGATCCTGGGAGATCGTCTGTGTAGCTTCCATTCACTCCACCGCCATTTCTCTTCCTCACATTTTTTTTATGGACATAAAAACTTGTTCTTCTGGATCTAACATTGCTAGTGGAAACACTGAGATACATGTTAAGTACATATTTAATTTCATAAGAAACTGTGATTCACTTTGTGAAGAAAGAATAACAGGACTTAGAGGGACCTGGAGAAGGAAGGAGCCCAGTCACTGTCGACATGTCATCTGCACACACAGTGTCACCTCCTCGCTTGTCCGGAGTGAGAATATGAGAAGTTAGAGCCACAGAGAAAAAGCGAGAATCCTCCTGGATGCAGCTGAGTGCTGAGAGGAAATCTCTGCTCCCAACAGGAAGTCCCTCCTTCCCCCCTCACTGTGTACCTGCTCCTGAGCTGCTCTCTGTGGTCCATGGGTCCTGAGCGCCCCCTGGTGTCCTGAGCGCCCCCTGCAGCCCTGACCTCCAGTCCTCTCAGGAGGTTTGTGTCTGGGCTCACACTGACCTCGCCTCACTGTGTCTCGCACAGTAATACACGGCTGTGTCCTCGGTGGTCATGGGGCTCAGCTACAGGGAGAACTGGTTCTTAGAGGTGTCCCTGGAGATGGAGGTGCGGCTCTTGAGGGACGGGCTGTAGTAAGTATTTCCATCATAACTTATGCGCACAATCCATTCCAGCCCCTTCCCTGGTTTCTGGCGGATCCAGTGGCAGCAGTAACGACTGCTGGTGGAGTAACCAGACACAGCGCAGGTGAGGGAGAGGGTCTGCGAGGGCTTCACCAGTCCTGGGCCCGACTCCTGCAGCTGCACCTGGGACAGGACACCTGGGGACAAGGAGCATCAGGCCCTGTCAGTCACGTGCAGTCACAATGACCCCACAGACCCCTTTCTGATCGCTGAGACCCTCATCTTGGGGTATGTCACCAGGCACAGGAGAAGACCCAGCAGCCTCATCTTCTTCTAGACCACGGCTCTGCCTTCCCCAGAGACCTCAGCCCTGTGTGAGGAGAGAGCTGTGAGCCTCCCCAGCCCAAGGGAGGATTTACCCTGGAGCTTGAGTAGAAATTTGCATGTGGGGAAGCTTGTTCCTTATAAGTGGAGGACTGAGGTCAAGCTGCCCTGATCCTTCTATTGCTAATGTGTAGGCTTCCCTTTGCTTGAATGCACTTAGTACATTCGTCAGTTATAGGGGATCTCCTGGTACACAAGAATACTGCAGTCTGTTTATTGGTAATGCTCATCTCTGATAAGTGGTGGTCAAGTTGAGTAGATAACATTTTTAAGTTCTCATGCATCTTTCAAATAGATTTAATGGGATTAAATTTGTTTATGAAATTTCTAAAACCCAGCTTTCTAATATCTACAGAACTGTCAAATATTTTTATAAAAAATTTTATTTTTATAAACATAATTTTATATAGCAAAATAATGTCTAGGTTGGTTTGAAAATCACAAAATAAAGGACATTCATTCTCAGTATCTTATTTCTTTATGTTGTAACTTTGATCCAAGGAACTATACCGTAGGAACATGTCATTGAGGTACCCTTGATTCTTTTTTTATTTTTTATTTGTTAAAATGATATTTCTAACAAATTCTGAGAACACCGTGCTACATGCCTTTGTTTAAGTTAATGCTAGAAACCTTTTTCTTTCAATCTTTGCCAAACACTCTCAGGGTAAGTACTGTCAGACCTGGTGAGGACTGGGATAGGAGACCCCTGATTCTTGATGTTGAAAATTACGTAATTGTGCCTTTGAGTCCCTCCTCAACTCTTCCCTTGTGCAAGCTGATGGCTTATTGCAGAGACAACAACAAATTATATCAGACATATTCATATTTTTACATGGAGAAATGATTGAGAATAAAAGAGTGATTATTCATGAGTACAATTCAGAATCTTTCATATGTGGAAATTGTAAACGCAGCAGGTTAACTGAGCTCTTTTCTCAGTCAAATATTTTCAGTGATGTGGGGGTCAGAGGGAGGCATTCATGGAAGTTCTTAGCATAGATATGCTCATAAGAAAGGGAACTTTATCTCTGACAGGAACCCTCACTCCCAGGACCCACGACATGGTCAACTTGGTCGTTTTCAAATCTTCGATATTGTAAGTAACACTGCTATGAACAAGGGGGTGTATATATTCTTTCTGAATTGTGTTTTGGGATAATTAGAATATATTTTCAGAGGTGGATTTGCTGGGTCAAAAAGCAGTTCTATTTTTATTTTTGTATTAATTATTTTATCTTTGTTTCAGATGTTCCTCCATCCCCCCCCATACACTATCGACCTGATCCCCCTTCCCACAGCATTGTTGTCTGTGTCCATTGGTTATGCATATATGCATGTAAGTTTTTTGGTTTAGATTACCCTAGTCGCCACCCCCCTCCTCTGGGGCTTGTCAACTGAACGTTCTATTTTTTATTTTTTTGAGGAAACTCCATAGTGTTTTCCTCAGTGGCTGCACCAATCTGCATTCCCACTAATAGTACAGCAGGGTCCTGTTTTCTCCTCATCCTCCCCAGCACTGGGTGTTTGCTGAGGTATTGATAGGAGCCATTCTGGCAGGTAGCTGTCGTTTCGATTTGCACGTCTCTGATGGTCAGTAATGTGAGCATTGTTTCATATGTCTCACGGCCATCTGTATGTCCTCTTTGGAGAAGTGTCTATTCAGGGCATTGGCCCATATTTTAATTGGATTGTATGTCTTACTGGTGTTGAGTTGTATGTAGTTTTTAAATATTTTGAATTTAAGCCCTTATTAAATGTACCTTTGGCAAATAGACCACAGCTTTTCCAACTCAGAGATGTTAGAGGTAAACATTGAATGAAGAATCCAAAGAGGTTCCCGGAGGGAACCTGTGACATGAAGAGGAAACCACACAGGAAACCAGCCAAAACCTCCAACGGCACCTGCTCCTGAGATGGTCCTTGTTTTCAGGAAACCTCTGCGCCTCCTGGTGGTCGCAGCCTCTCCTGCAGGGAGGTTTGTGTCTGGGCTCACACTGACTTCCCCTCACTTTGTGCCTCTTGCACAGTAATACACTGCCGTGTCCTCGGTGGTCACGGATCTCAGCTGCAGGGAGAACTGGTTCTTGGACGTGTCACTGGAGATGGTGGTGCGGTTCTTGAGGGACGGGTTGTAGTAAGTGCTACTACTACCAGCATATATGTACCCAATCCATTCCAGCCCCTTCCCTGGTTTCTGTCGGATCCAGCTCCACCAGTTACCACTGAGTGAGTCCCCAGAGACAGAGCAGGTGAGGGAGAGGGTCTGCGAGGGCTTCACCAGTCCTGAGCCCAACTCCTGCAGCTGCAGCTGGGACAGGACACCTGGGAACAAGGAGCATCAGGCCCAGTCAGTCACATGCAGTCACAACCACTCCATAGACCCCTGTCTGACCTGTGAGACCCTCACCTTGGGGGGCTGTCACCAGGCACAGGAGAAGACCCAGCAGCCTCATCTTCTTCGAGACCACGGCTCTGCCTTCCCCAGAGACTTCAGCCCTGTGTGAGGAGAGAGCTGTGAGCCTCCCCAGCCCAGGGGAGGATTTACCCTGCAGCTTGAGGAGAAATTTGCATGTGGGGCAGCCTGTTCCTTATAAGTGGAGGGACTGAGGTCAGGCTGCCCTGGTTCTTCTAGGGCTCTGTGGGGGCATGTCTTCCCTTGATCTCACTCTGTATGTAAGTCAGGGATAGGGGATCACCTGGTTCAAGGGAACTACTGGAGTCAGCTTAATGGACGTGCTCATTTTAAATAAATGGCAGAAGAGATGAATAGATTATAGTCTTAATTTCTCATACATCTTTCAAATAGATTTTAGGGGATTACATTTAGTTAGGTAGTTTCTTAATCCCAACTATTTAATGTATACACAACTGTCAAAACTTTTAAGTAAACAATTATATTTTATAAATATGATTTTATATATACAAATAATTTCTACTTTAATTTGAAAATCACAAAATCAAGGACATTCATTCTGAGTATCTTGTTCGTTTAATTTTTGTCATTACTTTGGTCCAAGGAGCTATGACCCAAGGACAGGTCACTGTCAGACACTGGATTTATTTTATTTTGTTTTTTTAAAATGATATTTCTTACAAGTTCTGAGTAACCCTATTCTACCTTTTTTTCGGGGTATTAATAGAAACATTTTTTCTTACAATCCTTGCAAAACTCTTTCAGAATCTAAGCCCTTGATTCTTGATGTTGAAAATTCTGTAATTGTGTCCTTCGGTCTCTCTACCCTTGTGCAAGCCCATGGTATATCTCAGAGTCACTAAACCAATTACATCAGAAATGATCACATTTTTACATGGAGAAATCATTGAAAATAAATAAGAGTAATTATTCATGTGTACAATTCAGAATCTTTCATATGTTGTCATTGTGAAGGCAGCAGATTAACTGGCCCATGTTCTCAGTTTGGTGTTTCCAGTGGTGCTGGAGTTTAGAATGAGAGAAATGACGAGATTTCCCATCATAGATTTGCTCAAAGAAAAGTAAACCCTGACAGAAACATTCACTCCCAACCCCCCTCTCTCTGACCCTTTGGATAGTCACTGTGGTCAGAGTTCCTGGGCTCCTGAAATAATCTCTAACATCCTTAATGTATAATAAACACATTCTCCCATAAGACACATGGTAGGAAAATATATTCTCAGAGTACCTTGTCTTTTCATTTCCTTCATGAAATATTTGGTGGAAAATGTTTTTAATAGTAACAATTTTCAATTTATCAAAATTTTCTCTAATGGGTCCAGTTTTGTAAATTTTATGTAACAGCTGACCAGAAATTGTCACTCTCCATTGGCCATGGGAGGGGAACCCTGATATGAACACACTGGGCAGTAAACTCAATAGAGAAATGTTGGTTGGAATCCTTAATATCATTGAAATCTGCTTGCTGTGTCCTCTGACCAGGAGACCAGCCTTCCATGGCATGAAGCTCTGATTCATTTCAGAGATTAATTCACTTTACTGGACTTTACATTGTGAATTGCTCTGTTGTATGTAGCATAGAAGACTAGACTAAAGCCTGAGAAATTATATCATGTAGACGTCAGGCAGACGAGGAAGGAACCTCAAAGGACACGAGGAAGATGCTGAGCAGAGATGACAGAGACAGGATCCCAGAGGTTATTTCACGAGGATGAAAGTGACCAGGACGACGAAGGTGCAGAGAGGTCGTGAGAGGGAGACATGAGGAGATGACCTGGAGCTGACGTCCGGGAAAGTGAATGTCCCAGTGAGAGCCCTGCATGGAGCTGTGTGTGCAGGACTCACATGGGACAGTGAGAGAGTGAGGCCCTGGAGAGTGTGGGGACCTGGGAGATGAACTCTCAGTGTGTGTAGACGGTGAAACCTGGGTGGGCGGACGTGGGTTTTGAACCATGTTCTCCAGGGCAGGTGCTCAGATGACCACCTCTCAGGGGATTCTGGGAGCAGGACTATGGGGTGATGGTGACCCCTAGTGGTGACTTTGAGCCATGCCGGCTGCAGGGCCCTAGGGACTGAACCAGCTGCCTCTCCACCCAAGACCAGGGGAGGGAAGAGCTCACCTTTAAGGTCAGGCTTTTCCTCTCTGAAGAGGAGAGAGACACAAGACTCCGACAATGAGGGTATTTTGTATCATTGCAACGTCCTCATTAGTGACGCACATGGGAGTATCTCTGGTCAATTTGGTATTTTTAGCGTTTTTGTAGGACCTGCTGAAATGATAGTTTTAGAAAGTGTGAATGAGTAGAAAAGGCAGCTGAACCTATTGTTTTCCAATAAGCATAGCTGTGGCTGGGTAGTTAGCTGGTTGGATCGCCATCCTGTAAACTGAAAGGCTGTGGGTTCAGTTCTTGGTCAGGGCACACACCTACGTTGTGGTTGTGATCCTTGTTTGGAGAGCGGGTGGGAGGCACCCAACTGATGTTTCTCTTTGCCGTCCTTTCTCTAAATACAATGAGTGAGGAATAAATACATAAATACATAAGTATAGTAGGTGCAATGTTTGTTCAAAGACACATTCTCTGCAACACACACACACACACACACACACACACTGATGCTTTCCATGGTAATGAACCCCAAATTTCACTTGTCCCCTGTACCCAACACATGGGCAGTGCCCCCTCACTGACCTTAAACTACTCCCTTCACAAACAGAAGAAATCAAACATGATTGAAGTGTAGACAGGGCTGTGCCTGTACCTGAGGTTTCCTGTTCTCCCAGCACCGGGAACATGGCACCTGTAGCTACTGCCCTTCTAGCAGGTGTGGGTGCACCAGGAACTGTGGGGAACACCAAGAACAAGACAAGGCCCTAAGGGTCAGGCTGTGAGGTGGCATTGACGTGGGACTCAAGCATTGGAATTTTCAAACACTGAGTTTAATCCACTCTGATTACTCTGAGAAAACCTTAAAGGGAACGAGAGGCAGACCTCAGCGTATTGAACGAACTGCAGCTGAGAGGTGGAAACTCAGAAAATCCAGGGAGATGGAGACTCTGACAACACACAGACCCAGAGATGAGCAGGCTGTCAACAGGCTCTGAGGAGACGCTTGTTTGTCAGGACCTGCATGTCCAACCCAACAGAGAATCTCCTCACAGCTGCAGGCCTGTAATCTGTAACCCCTTACCCATTGTTATCCCCATGCCTGTAATCTGTAACCCCTTACCCATCGTTATTCCCCCAGCCTGTAATCTGTAACCTCTTACCCATAGTTATCCCCAAGCCTGTAATCTGTAACCCCTTACCCATCGTTGTTCCCCATGCCTGTAATCCTTAACCCCTTACCCATCGTTATCCCACATGCCTGTAATCTGTAACTCCTTACCCATCGTTGTGTGATTTCTGTCTTTGTTTCTGATAAAACTGAATCACTCCGGTCTCTTTTCTGGAGCCTGGCCGATCCGAGTTATATAATATTCACTGAACGTGAATCCAGAGCCTTTGCAGGAGAGTCAGAGACCCCACGGCCTGTTTCAGGTCACCTCCAGTCTCCACCAGCTGCACCTCACTTTGGACACCTGCAGACAACAGACATAGTCATTAGGAGAGGCCACACACACACACACACACACACACACACACACACACACACGTCCCCAGGTCTCCGTGATGCTACCATGTAAGAGCGTCCAAGCGAGAGCCCAGCTCAGCCCAAACTTCATGGTGCTTCCCCAGGGTTTACTCCTGCAGTGAATGGAAAGTGCAGGATCTCTGGGGTTGAGCTCCTATCCTCAGGTGCAGGGACAGGGCTGGCCTCGATTATGAGCTCCAGAAACTCTCCATGTGCATGGGCTCCTCCCTTTAAAGACAGGGAAGTGGAGTTTCTGGGTGAGGGACCGCTGGACTCAGAGAGATAAGCACCCCCTTGTGAGTGTGGAGACTTGTAGAAGGGCCTGGGTAGTCTGTGTGCTGTAGAGAAATTGTTGCTGTTGATAAACTCCAAAATCTGTCAGTCAAACAGAACTGAATATACAATGATATCCATATCCACAGAGGGCGGTGATATTCCAATTCAGTGTAGAATCTTCGTGTGGTCCTAGGGGGCTGTATGAGCACCCAGGACATGTCCCTGTGTGATCTCTGAGACTGGATTCTTCACTCTGTGTCTTCACTGAGATCCTCCTGTGTTTAGGTGTGTAACAGTTGATTATTATTATTATTTCCTTTATTGATTTTAGAAAGAGAAGAAGGGAGAGGGAGATAGAAACATGGGTGAGAGAGAACATCGATTGGCCGCCTTCTGCATGACACCCACTGGGAATTGGGCACACAACCTGGGCATCTGCCCCAACCAACATTGAACCAGCGACCACTTGGTACATGGGTCAATGGTCAAACAGTGAGCCAGGCTGGCCAGGACAAACATTCACACTTTAAATCCTAACATCCAGCATGATGGTGTCAGGAGGTGGGGCCTTGGGAGGAACCAAGTTCATAAGGGTGGGGTTCTCATGAGAGGGGTTAGTGCACTCATAAAAGAGGAAAGAGGATGCTCCCTTGTTCCATCTTCCCTCTGAGATTACAACAAAGTCAGAGTGATCCCAGAAACAAACCTCACTGAGGGAGACAGGCGGGTCAGTATACAGGGGTGCTCAGGACACTAGGGGGCTCAGTAAATGCCAAAGGGAAGGCCAAAGGACATCCATTTCACCTGACAATGAACATGTGCATCCCTGTGAAAGTGATCCCAGGATGAGTCTAAACCGACTGCTTCTTCTCCATATAAATGGACTATGCAAACGAATATGATCTCAGACGGAGGAACTCTCCCCCTAAGTAGCATTGTTGAGACTTGGTTTCTGTTCGAGGTTGACTGGACCACAAGGTGCCCAAACTCTTGGCTGAAAGTTACTTCCGGGTTTGTTCATAGTGTGTTTACAGGTGAACTTTCCCTTGGAATTGGTGGCTGAGAAAAGCAGATTGTTTTTCCCAATGTGGAAAACAATGATCCTGGACCCTCTGCATCCACAAGAGCCTGAGTGTGTCTTCTCAGTGTGTGGAGCCGTCCACCCTCAGGGCCCTGTGGACAATGGGGGAACATTCAGTCCCCACGGAGGGGAGCTTTCCCCTGGGAATGGGGAGAAGGAGACAGAGCCAAGCAAAGCCCTGTGGTCCTAGGGGGCTGTGTGCACACCCAGGACATGCCCCTGTAGACCTCTGAGACTGGACCCTCCACTCTGAGTCATCACTGAGATCTTCCTGTGCTGAGGTGTGTATCAGCTGATGGTTATTTTTATAGCTGAGTAGTAGTCCATTGATAGATGTTCCTTAATTTACTTATTTATAAAATTAGAACCAATTTGGGTTATTTTCAGCTTCTAATACAAAGATAATATAAATATTTACACATATTTTTGTATGAACATAAGGTTCCTTCTTCTGCATCAAACATGCCTGGTGAAACCCATGAGATACATGTTAAGTGCATTTTTAATAAGAAACTGTGGTTCACTTTGAGAAGAAAGAATAACAGGGCACAGAGGGACATGAAGAAGGAGAGGAGCCCAGTCGCTGCCGGTATGTTATCTGCACACACACAGTGTCACTACCTCTCTTGTCTCCAGTGAGAATATGAGAAGGTAGAGCCACAGAGGAGAAGCGAGAATCGTCCTGGATGCAGCTGAGAGCTGAGAGGAAATCCCTGCTCCAAACAGGAAGCCCCTCCTTCCCCCTCACTCTGCACCTGCTCCTGGGCTGTTCTCTGTGGTCGGTGGGTCCTGAGTTCCCTCTGGTGTTTTGCGCGCCCCCTGGTGTCCTGATCGCCCCCTGCAGCCCTGCTCTCCTGTGCCCCTCAGGAGGTTTGTGTCTGGGCTCACACTGACTTCCCCTCACTGTGTCTGCTGCACAGTAATATACAGCCGTGTCCTCGGCTCTCAGACCGTTCAGCTCCATGTAGGCTGTGCTCGTCGACGTGTCTGTGGTCAAGGAGACCCTCCCCTGGAATTTCTGAGCGTATCCAGTGTTATCACTGGAAGTGTAAATCCACCCCATCCACTCAAGCCCCTGTCCTGGGGCCTGTCGTAACCACTACATGTAGGAATTGCTGAAAGTGTACCCAGAAGCCTTGCAGGAGACCTTCACTGAGGCCCCAGGCTTCCTCACCTCAGCCCCAGACTGCACCAGCTGCACCTGGGCGTGGACACCTGTGGAAAGGAGTCAGGAGTGGGTGGAATTTCCCCTTGACTGTCCCTGGTCCCCTCCTCAGCCCAGGGACTGGGGAACGCTTACCTGTAGCCACTGCCACAAGGAGGGTTCTCCAGCTCCAGTCCATGGTTAGGGGCTGAGCTGTGGGCACTTCTCTAAGAAGGGTGTGCCTGTGGGTGAGGCTCTTAGGGCACAGACTTATCCATATTTAACCTGGTCTACTTCATCTAATTTGCATATTCATGAGGAAGAGTATTTCATAGCTGAAGACTAAACCCTACCTGAGAGGTAATAGAGGTCTCACTTCAGCATTCCTGTACAACTTTCTGTTTAGATATATTTTTATGAAAGGAGGAAGACTCTGGTCCTCAGAGGAAATCCAAGCCCTGGTTTCTGCATCTGCTACTGAGGCCGCAGCCCTCTGCACAAGGGTCCTGAGCGCCCCCTGCTGTCAAGTCTTTTTTTTTTTTTTTTTTTTTTTTTTTGGCAGGCGAAGGTCCTCTCAGAACTCACAGGGCCCTGACATCTCAATGTCTCTAGTCCAGTAGTAAGGGCTGTGCTCTTACTTCAGACTGTCCCCTCAGGGACACCTTATGCTTTTGATATCTATGTACATGGTGAACTGGCCTTACTGAACCCCATAACTCTGCACGGAGACCCCAAGCCAGGGCTTTGCGAAGACAACAGGGAGCCCTTCCCTGGAGTGCCAGATGGACAGACAGAGCGACACTGCCGAGTCCAGAAGCTCTCGGGGGCTCTGGGGCCTCTTATGTCCTTAGGGTCCTGTGGTTGAAGGTCCTATCTGAGTATCCCAAATCCCACTGCATTGTACCTTTCAATAAATCACACACACACACACACACACACACACACACACACACACTGTGATGACTTTCATTGCTATGCTACCAGAGTTGCCCTTCTTCCCTGAACCGAGCTCATGGGCAGTGACCACAGATAGATTCTAGGCCTGGAGTGACTTCCTTTGGAAGCTGATCAAATGCACCGACAACACACAACCACACTTTGCAGAGCACATGTCTTGTGTTTCACTCGTCTTGCAAGTCCTGTGAACCCAGATGCTGATTAGAATGGATCAGACCTGCTCCAGGGAGGGTCAGAGGTGGAGCAGGTTCCCCCATTGACTTCAGGGCCCTGTAGCTGAAGAGTCCCCTAGAGACCCCACACCTGTATTAGGGGACCCCCTGAAAATGGTGAGGCTGAGGGGACAGCACCATTGTCAGCTGTCAGGTAAAGGTTGTCTCCGAAGTAACCTGGTGGGCAGGGGAGCAATGAGCAGGGAAGTGATGCCACTTCTGTGAGGGACAGCCTGGCTTTCTCAGGACACTTGGTTTCAGGACTGGCTTGGCATTTGTACATTCTTGTTGCTCCACCCTGATAGTTATCTTCCTTCCTGACCACATGCCACATGGATCTCAGTTCCCCACATCCCATGTGGAGACCTACTATCTACTCAGTCACCCCACAGCTTTGCCCATCAGGCCCTGCAGGAACCACCATCTCCACCTGCATCTGCATCACTGGTTCAACCGTAGTCGATATTCCTTCACTGAGTAAGTCCTCACGAGTTAGAATTCAGGCTACTGATCCTGGGATGGTCCTAGTTTTCAGCTCCTTCTAGTGATCGATACCCCTCCCACAGGAAGATTTGTTTCTAGGTTCACACTGACATCCCCTCATTGTCTTTTTCACAGTAATACATGGTGGTGTCCTCGACTCTCAGGCCGCTCATTTGCAGATACAGTGTGTTATTGGTGTTGTCCCTGGAGATGGTGAATCTGCCCTTCACAGAGTCTGCCTAGTATATTTTACTTCCATCACTATAAATTAGACTTATCCACTCCAGCTCCTTCCCTGGAGCCTAGTGGATCCAAGTCATCCAGTAGTTACTGAAAGTGAATCCAGAGGCTTCACAAGAGAGTCTCAGAGACCCCTCCCCCCAGGCTGCAGCACGCCTCCCCCAGACTCCACCATCTGCACCTCACACTGGACACCTGAAAACACAAAGATGGCCTTGTCAGGAAACTGTCACACTCCACTGTTATCTCTTTCATCCACTTACACACTCAGCGTCTCTTGTTCTCCACAAATTATCTCTTAAAATAGCAACAAGGAAACCACAGCTGAGTGGTTTCCATAGTGAATGGTCTGTGTTAAGTCCTGATCAGGTAATCAGAACATCTAGGATCCGGGGGCTGGGCCCCTGTCCAAGAGCTGCAGGGTCAGGGCTGGGCTGGTTCTCATGAGCAGAAGAGGCCCTGTTTGCATGTCCTCCTACTACAGAGGGAGGTCTTGGTTAGGACGGTGGCATTAGGGACACGGTCCCAGAGTGTGACATTGCCAAGGGTGTTTGCCCTTTAAGAATTACTCCCTTTTCTGCAGTTAATGTGGAACTTGATGGAGGTTCTGTTGAGTTAGAAGAATTGGCAAAATGTCTGGACATTTAGGAAATGGATTTTGTAACTATCTTTAAAACTAGGCCAAGGAACCGCTCTTCTGCAAATTAGATTTTGAAATTACAGGCATCCCATGGGTTAGTCTTTGTTTGGGACAGAGAATCCTTACTCAAATGACTTCTATAGTTTCAGATCAGTAGGCAGACTACAAAGTACTTGTATGGTAACTGTTTCAATGTTTTTATATAAGTAATTGATATTAAATTTTTTTCAATTAAACTTTCGACAATTTCTTTTTTCTTTTTTTACTTCCTAAAGGAAAATTACCTTAACTTTTTTACAGTCTGAAAAAAACACAGTAGACATGTTATACTTCTCAGTTAATAAATAAGTGAAAATGCCATTTATTTTCCTTGTTGGCATGTACCTGCAAACATTATCTCTTCCTGGTTTAGTTTTGGGAGACTGTGTTTCTAGAAATTTGTCCATTTCTCCTAGGTTGTCCAATTTGTTGGCGTATAATTGTTCATCGTATGTTTCGATGATCCTTTGAATTACTGTGGTATCAGTTGTTACTTCTCCTCTTTCATTTCTGATTTTGTTTATTTGGTTCCTCTCTTTTTGTTTCTTGGTGAGTCTGGCTAAAGGTCCTTCGATCTTGTTTATCTTTTCAAAGAACCAGCTTTTTTTTTCATTGATCTTTTGAATTGTTTTTTTAGTCTCTATGTCGTTTATTTCTGCTCTGACCTTTACTATTTCCTTCCTCCTACTAGCTCTGGGTTTTTCTTTTTGTTTACTTTCTAGTTCTTTAAGTTGTAGGGGTAGAAAGTCAATTAGGAATTTGTCTTGTTTCTTGAGGTAGGCCTGTAGTGCTATGAACTTCCCTCTCAGGACTGCTTTCGCTGTGTCCCATAGATTTTGTTTTGTTGTGTGTTCATTTTCATTGGTTTCCAGGAAATTTTAAATTTCTTCCTTGATCTTGTTAGTAACCCATTCGATGTTTAATAGCATGCTATTTAGCCTCCAGGTGTTTGAATGTTTTTGTGTGTTTTTACTGTAATTGATTTCTAGTTTCATGCCACTGTGATCTGAGAAGATGCTTGATATGATTTCAATTTTCTTGAATTTGTAGAGACTTGCTTTGTGTCCTAACATGTGGTCTGTCTTTAAGAACAGCCCAAGTGTCCATCAGTGGATGAATGGATAAAAAAGCTGTGGTACATATACACAATGGAGTACTATGCAGCTGTAATAAAGAAAGATCTCTTATCCTTTGAGACAACATGGAGGGACCTCGAGAGTATTATCCTAAGCGAAACAAGCCAAGCAGAGGAAGACAAATATCACATGATCTCACTTATTTGTGGAATATAATGAACATAACAGTCTGAGGAACAGGGTAGACCCAGAGATGTGGAAGTAGGGTATAAACTGACACCCCTCAGAAGAGGGGGTGGGGGGAGGGAAGAGATAAACCACAGAACTTGTGTGCATGTATGCATAAGTGATGGACATGGACAACAAAGCTGGGGACAGGGTGGGGGGATGGGGAGGAGGGTGTCAATGGGGAGAAAAAGGAGAAACATCTGTAACAAAAATAAATTAAAAAAAAAAGAATGACCCATGTGCACTTGAGAAGAATGTATATTCTGCAGCTTTGGGGTGAAATGTTCTATAAATATCAATGAAGTCCAACTGATCTAGTTTGTTTTGTAAGGACTCTATGTCCTTGTTAATTTTTTGTCTAGAAGATCTATCCAGTGGTGTCAGTGTCGTGTTACAGTCACCCACTATGATCGTGTTGCTATTGATCTCTCCCTTGAAGTCCTCCAGAAGTTTTTAAATATATTTTGGTGCTCCCAAATATGTGTTTGGTGCATGTATGTTTACCAGGGTTATATCCTCTTGTTGGATTGATCCTTTTAATATTATGTAGTGACCTTCTCTGTCTCTTATTATGGCCCTTGTTTTGAAGTCTATCTTGTCAGATATGAGTATTGCTACACCAGTTTTTTTTTCCATTTCCATTTGCTTGGAAAATATTTTTCCATCCCTTCACTTTCATCCTGTGTGAGTCTTTTCTTGTGAGGTGGGTCTCTTGTAGACAGCATATATATGGGTCGTGTTTTCTTATCCAATCAGCTACCCTATGTCTTTTGATTGGAGCATTTAAGCCATTTACATCTAAGGTAATTTTTTATAGATAGTTATTAGTTGCCATTTTAATTTTATTCCTCTGTTCCTCTCTCTCTCTCTCTCTCTCTCTCTCTCTCTCCTCCTTCTTCTTCTTCTTACAACAGTCCCTTCAGCATTTCTTGCAGTGGTGGTTTGGTGGTGGTAAATTTCTTTAGTTTTCTTTTCTTTTTTTTTTATCCGTGAAGCTCTTTATTTCTCCTTGAATTTTGAATGATAGCCTTGCTGGAAAGAGTAGTCTTGGATTCAGACCCTTGCCTTGCATTACTTTGTACACTTCATGCCATTCCCTTCTGGCCTGCATCGTTTCTATTGAGAAATCAGCTGACAGTCTAATGGGAGCTCCCTTGTAGGAAACTTTCTGTCTCTCTCTTGCTTCCTTTAAGATTCTATCTTTGTCTTTACTGTTTGCCATTTTTATTATGATGTGTCTAGCTGTGGGTCTTCTGGGGTTCATCTTGCTTGGGACTCTCTGTTTTTCCTGGACTTGTGTGACTTTTTCCTTCAACAGTTTAGGGAAGTTTTCTGTCATTATTTCTACAAACAGGTACTCTATTCCTTTCTCTGATTCTTCTCCTTCCGGTCCCTATAATACGAATGTTGTTACGTTTCATATTGTCCCACAGCTCCCTAAAACTTTCCTCCTGCTTTTCAATTTTTTTTTTCCATTTGCTGCTCTATTTTTGGAGTTTTTCTCTATCTTCTTTTCTAAGTCACTGATTCGGTCTTCAGCTTCTTCTAATCTATTATTTAACCCTTCTAAGATATTTTTCATAACAGCTATGTCATTCTTTATTTCCTCTTCATTTTTATGCGTAGTTTCCATTTTTTTAAAAGCTGAAGTAGTTCCCATTGAGCTCTTCATAATTCTTATTAAGTTGCTTGTAGTTCTCACCAAATTGTTTGAGCATCCTTAAAATCATTTCCTTGAATTATTTATCTGACAAGTTGCTGTCTTCCATTTCCTGTAGTTCCTTTTCTGGTGATTCCTCTTTCTCTTTCCTTTGGGTGTTGTTTCTTTGTCTCCCCATTTTAGCTGTCTGGTAGCTCTAGACAAGTGAGGGATGTTTGGATGTGTAGGCAGCTCACTGTATATCAAATAAGGCTACTGTGCCTCCCAGCCTGTTCTGTTGCGTGTCACCTCTTGCCTGCTGTGGATCCTGGAGGATTGACTCCTGGGGGCTGGTGTTGGTGTGTCCTGGTAGGTGCTGCTGCTGGATCACGTGGGCCTCTCTGGAGCTGTGTTCCCAGCTGGTCACTGGTGCCACCTGCAGCTGTATAGCTCAGGCACTGTTTGAGCCACGCTCCCTGCCAGTACCTTGGGCAGCTGTGTTGCACAGGTCTCACTGAAGCCTTTGCTCCCCATCGATCTTGTGGGCAGTTGGATTGCACTTCCCCTTTGGAGACCAGGACCCACGCCTATCTTGTGGACCGCTGGGTCTTGCAGGCCTCTCTGGTGCCCCAGCATCCCCCTAGTCCTGTGGGCGGCTGGATCACACAGTTCCTTTTGAGACCCTTCTCCATGCCTATCTTGTGGGCTGCTGGGTCACGCAGGCTTCTCTGGTGTACAGGTCCGGCTGCTGGAGGCTGGGGAGTGCTGTTGCCCCGTGGGGCTCAGCTCCTGCTCAGCCTTTGATGTAGTTTTGGGGGATGGGTCTCAGCTGCTGATCTGTGCTTCTGTTGCCTGGAGATGGATGTCTGCTCCCCAGCCTCTGTTGCTGGGGGTATATCTCGACTCTGATTTGGCTGCTACTGTGGGGGATGGTGCTGGGCTCCCGGCCGTTTGCGGCTTCCGCCACCAGCACCGTGGCAGCTCCACTACTGTGCACTGGTCTGTGTTGACACAGGGTGTCCACTGGTCCGATGGTGCCAGGTGCACTGGTGGGCTCAGATGGCTGTGCCCTAGCCGCTCCCACTGACTCCTCCCAGGGAAGGCCCTGGATCTTCCAAAACTGTGGGACCTCCCCGGGGCGCAGGGAGAAGCACCCTGAAGGGCCGCTTACTGCAGTAGCCGGCTGCTCTCGTCCACAGTACAGGAACCTGCTGCTCCGTGTCTCTGCGCGTCACGAGTTTGGTTGTCCACCTTCACGTCCACTCACACTCTCACACACACTGGCTCACTCTCCCATGCACTCACCCTCCCTCCAGCCCTGCCCGCCGCCATCTCGGGATGTTTGCAGTTTCTAACATTAATAAAGATGCTATAAATATTTGCATATATTTTTGAGTGAACATAAAGAGGCATTCTTCTCTACCAAACAATCCTAGTGGCACCGCTGAGATATATGTTTTGTATATATTTAATTGAATAAGGATCCGCAGTTCACGTTGCGAAGAAAGAATAACAGGACACAGAGGGACTTGGAGAAGGAGAGGATACCGGTCACTGCCCACATGTCATCTTCACACACACACTGCCACCTCTTCACTTGTTTGCAGTGAGAATATGAGAAGGTAGAGGCACAGAGAAAAGGCAAGTGCCATCCTGGATACAACTGAGAGCTGAGGGGAAATCACTCTTCCCAAGGGAAACCCCTCCTTCCCCCGTCACTCTGCACCTGTTCCTGGGCTGCTTTCTGTGGTCAATGGGTCTTCAGCGCCCCCTGGTATCCTGAGCGCCCCCTGCAGCCCCGCCCTCCTGTCCCCCTCAGGAGGTTTGTGTCTGGGCTCACACTGACTTCCCCTCACTGTGTGTGTCTCGCACAGTAATACACAGCCGTGTCCTCGGTAGTCACGGAGCTCAGCTGCAGGGAGAACTGATTTTTGGCCGTGTCTCTGGAGATCATGGTGCAGCTCTTCAAGGATGGGTTATAGCCAGTGTTTCCATTATATGATATATCTCCGACCCACACCAGCCCCTTCCCTGGTTTCTGGCAGATCCAGTCCCAGTGGTAATTACTGGTTGTGATGGAGAATCCAGAGACAGCACAGGTGAGGGAGAGGGTCTGTGAAGGCTTCACCAGTCCTGAGCCTGACTCCTGAAGCTGCACCTGGGACAGGACACCTGGGAACAAGGAGTATCAGGCCCTGTCAGTCACGTGCAGTCACAACCACCCCACAGACCCCTGTCTGACCTCTGAGACCCTCACCATGAAGGGCTGTCACCAGGCACAGGAGAAGACCCAGCAGTCTCATCTTCTTCTAGACCACGGCTCTGCCTTCCCCAGAGACCTCAGCCTTGTGTGAGGAGAGAGCTGTGAGCCTCCCCAGCCCAGGGGAGGATTTACCCTGGAGCTTGAGGAGAAATTTGCATATGGGACAACCTCTTCCTTATAAGTGGAGGACTGAGGTCAGGCTGCCCTGGTCCTTCTGGGGCCCCTCTGAAGACATCTCTTCTCTTGAACTGACTCAGCATGTAAGTCAGGGAAAGGGGATTACCTGGTTCATGAGACCTATGGAGTCAGCTTAATAGACATGCTCATCTCTGATAAGTGGTGGACTGGATGAGAAGATTATATTTTTAATTTCTCATGTGTCTTTCTTATAGATTTAAAGGAATTACATTGGTCTAGGCAGTTTTTTTTAAATCAAACTCTGTAATGTATACAAAATTGCCATACATTTCCATAATCCATTGTATTTTTATAAAAATAATTTTATTTTTAAAATGTCACTCTTCTCTGAAAATGACAAAATAAAGCCATTCATTCTCAGTATCTTATATGTTTGCTTATATTGTCATGGTGATCCAAGGAACACTATCCCAAGAACAGTTTTGGGGAAGATCCTTGATTCTTTCATTTATTTTGTCTTATTTGGTTAAAATGATACTCATTATAAGTTCTGAGTAACACGATATGATAGGTCATTTTCAAAGTTATTGCTAGATCCATTTTTCTTACAATCTTTACCAGTCACCTTCTGCAGTTATGCAGGGTCAGGCCTGGTTAGCACATGGATGGGAGACACTTGACCTTTGATGTTGAAAACAGGTAATTCTGTCTTAGAGTTTCTCCTCAGACTCTTCCCTTCTGCAAGCACATGGCATATTTTGGAGACCTCTATCTAATTATATCAGACATAAACACGTTAATATACAGAAAAATGATTGAAAATAGGAAGAGTGAATATGCATTAGTAAAATTCATACTTTTTGTATGTTGAAGTAATAAAGGCAGCAGATTAACTGATCTGTTTTCTCAGTTCAGTGTTATCAGTGATGTTGTGGTTAAGGGGTGGGGGGTGGAAATAATTCCCACCATAGATTTCCTTGTAGGAAAGGGAAATTTACTCCTGACAGGAAGCTCTCACTCTCACCCCTCCCTCTGGCCCTGGGGATGGTCACTGTGGTCAGGTGAGAGTCCTGGGGAGAATCATGGTCATGACAACATTTCAATAACTAAATAAGAATCATAAAGAAGTTGGGGCATGCCCTGTGTCCACATCTAGTAACAGTGAGACTGCATCTGGCCTGTGCTCCTCCCCACTGGGCCCTCGACTCCCCTGAACCAACTCCAGGACAGAGCTGGACTAGCTCATGACGGTGCAGGTCATTGTAGGTAATGAGAGCATGAATCAACACCTGTATTCTTTTGCTATCCACACATCAGGGCTGGAGGCACCCAGATTGTGGAAAAAGACCACAAGTTGCAGATGTTGTAAGTGTGGATGCCGTGGACACTGTTTGTTGGTGTCGTTGGCCCTGAGTGTCTCTGGCTTCCTGACCTTCAAGGAGGCAAAGAAGAGAGGGTGCTGAGAAAATGCTTTTCTATTCCTGGGACTCACAGACCCTGAGAGTTTAGGGAGTGATTCATGGAGCTGATGGAGAGGCTGTGGGTTTCCAAGTAACAGAAGTCAATTCAGATAAAGTCTCTCTGCAAAGATAGTGATAAAAACCTGAAAGAAGGTGATATAATAGAACAATTAGTGAGATAAATGTAAGTCAAAATACCTGTGATCAGCGAGAAGGCTCCTATTTAAGGTTGATCACTCATCTACGAAACAGAGACCTTGGCAGTTTAAATTCACAGTGAATGCCACAGTGATATGAGTTGAATTGATCAGAGGGCCTGGTCCTTCTCAAGTGTGTTATTACAGCTGAGAGAGTTTATTATATAAAGAGGACAGCTCTGTGTTTCCACAGCGTTTAGATAACAGTGTGTCATGTCCTCATGTAATAAACGTGTTTACAGAACATGGAGATAAAGCCTGGACAGTAGACGAGCCCAGAACCCACCTCCTCCTGGGGGACGTGAGCTCAGTGGGCCCTGAGCTCCCCAGGGTCCTGAGAGCACTTTTTCCTTCAAAGCCCACAGAGGACCAGAGGCTCCTCATCGCCTTCCCCTCACCCAGCCTGGGTGTCGGGTCCCTTCCGCAGGAGCTCTATGGGCCCTGCTGTTCACAGGACATCCCTTCTCCATACTTTCCGTCCACGGACCCCACCCTCCGCTCCTTGGCTGTGAATCCCCCGGGGTCTCTGCTGCCACAGGAGAACCCTGTGTCCCTCTCCTGTGGCGATGCCCCCACTGCAAGAGCCTTGAACAAACCTTCCTTTTACATTAGCAACTGTCAGAGAACATTTCACCAGGATGAACGTGGGACATTTAAGGTTCTCCAGGGCGGAATTTACACAAACCAACTCAGAACACGTCCTGGGACAGGATTGTAGAGACGACAGTGCCCCCTGGTGGTTGTTCTGAGCCACCCAGGCTGACGACGCTAGGTCTGAATCAGCTTCCTGAGACAAGGCAGGGGCGTCTGCCACAGGGAAGTCCTTCCTGGCATTTTGAAATGGTGGCAGCCCCAATCCGGCTTCTTTCTTGTACACAGCTGAGTCTCTGCAAGGACACCTGGACCTCAGGCTCCCACTTTGGGGAGAATCTGAGGAATAGAACCCTCCTCAGTGCCAGGGGTATGAGTAGAGTAAACTGGAACCAGAACCTGACTCTGGGCATCACTGGGGGAAATGCTACCTGGGTGCATGAATGGAGGGATTAACCAAGACTGAGGACACATGGTCAGGGTGCTTGTTTAATCAGGTTCTGACTTTCCTTGTGTTTTTGCCAGTTCATGTTTTCTTTCCTCTGAAATAGCCACACCTATATCCCAGGGTCATGAAGACACTGTGTTGAGAGTGGCAGGAGCACAAGTCATTTGTGTATTAATCTTGTACCTTACATCTTTCCTAAATTCACTGTCTAGTTCTATCAGCTTCATGGAGCAGTTTTTTTGGGTTTTCTGTATTCAATGTCAGGTCATATGTATGTAAAATGAAATAAAAAACACTTTAACTCATTTTTTATGTTTAATATTTTTCTTTATTGATTTTAGAGAGAGGGAGGGAAAGGGAGAGAGAGATAGAAACATCGCTGAGAGAGAACATTGACTGGCCACCTCCTGCATGCCCACCACTGGGGATCGGGCCCACACCCTCGGCATGTGCCCTGACTGGGAATGGAACCAGTGGTGCATGAGTTGACGCTCAACCACTGAGCCACAACAGCCTGGCATAATATATTTTTTTTTCTATTTTAGACATTTTTTTACTTCTTATCTTGTTCAATTATTCTCACAATAACTTCCCCTTCTGTTGAATAGAAGTAGTCACTGGAGTGCCCTTGTGTTGGTCCTGATCTTAGAAGAGTAGAGTTGAAATTTTCTTTGTGCAGCATGATGTCACTTGTTGGCTTCTCAAATGTGACCTTTCTGTGTTGATGTACATCTTTCTGTACCTAATTTGTGAAGAATTGTAATCATGAAGCCATTTTCCATTTATTAAATGCTGTTTTCTGCATGTATTTATATGATGGTGTCATTTATCTTTCATTCTGTGAATTAGGTGCAGCACATTTACTGGTTTAAAATTATTGAACAGTCCTTGCATTCTAGGTCAATATCATATTGCTTTATGGTCAAACATCTTTCAATGTGCTGTTAAGTTTCCTAGCACATTGTGAAGGTTTTTGCATCTATGTTCATCAGGGATATTGATTTGTCATTTTTTATGTCCTTACTTGGCTTTCACATGAGTGTAATAGTCACCTCAGTACATTTGTTTGGAAGTATAGAATCTTCTTTAATTCTTGGAGGAATTCAAGAAGGATTGATTATAAAGTTATAAATTCTTGCCTTAGTCAGTTTTTCTCAGAGGATAGAGACACCCTGAGTACCAAACTTCCGAGGATTCAATATGTGGTCAAATGCAAATACCTGAATTGCCTGCTCTGGGTCCTGTGAGAGGCAACCAATTGATGTGCCTTTCTCACATTGATGTTTCCTCTTCTCTATCTCCCTTCCTCCCTTAAACTCTATCTAAAATCCATGAGTAAATATCCTTGGGTTAGTATTAATAACAACAAAAAATGTTATGAAATGTTCTTTAAAGTTTTGGTAGAATTCACCCTTATGTCCATTTAGTTGTGAGCTTTTATTTGTTGGAAGGTTTTCATTTTCATATGAATTATTTTTTAAAATTCACAGCAATTTGGCAATGTTGAGATCAAATTCCTAATTTGAGCACTTACTAAATGGACTCAAAATTACAAATCTTGCTATTCACAAGGTGTGGTCTGTGAGAAAATTTCAGTTGTTTGCAGACCACTTGTTTATTACATATGCCATTCAAGAAATCAAATGAAACTGTATTTTCCTATAGAGAATTTATAGTGTCTTAGTCCTGAGAATGCACTTCCCTTACCTCCACCTCCAGGAGCAGAAGGAACAGGCCCCAGCCCCTGCTCTCTGAAATCCCCTGAGGTTTGTGCTGAAGACACAGCTGTAAACGACTCCCAGGACCCTGGCTGACTCGGCAGTGACACTGAGGCTGGGCCATTGCTGGGAGACGCAGGTGTCGTCTGACAGAAAGTTTGGTTCAGGAAATTCTTGCCAATTTTCTTGGTCTTTCCTGAAATGCAGGTAGGTTTAAAAAATCTCCACCTTTCCTGGATAGACCTAGATTGAGTGCTGACAGTTTCCTGAGGCTCATCAACCCTTCTGCATTTTTTCTTCTCCAAATAAAAATTCCGCCCCTGGTGCTTGCAATAATGATGCCACTAATATGAAATAGTTTTAAAATACAGAGCCGGCAGTGGCTAACACAGAATCATAGGTCTAGAGAGACTCTTGGAGAGTTATCTGGAGAGGAATCCGATACCCTGAGGAAACAGCCATAAACACCACCTGCACCTGCTTCTGGGGCCAAAACAGAGTCTGTGGGTTCTGAGCGCCCCCTGGTGTCCTGAGCGCCCCCTGCAGCCCCGCCTGCCTGTCCCCTCAGGAGGTCTATGTCTGGGCTCACACTGACTTCCCCTCACTGTGTCTCGCACAGTAATACACGGCCGTGTCCTCGGTGGTCCGGAGCTCAGCTGCAGGGAGAACTGGTTCTTGGACGTGTCTCTGGAGATCGTGGTGCGGCTCTTGAGGGACGGGCTGTAGTAAGTGTTTCCATCATAACATATGCACCCCATCCACTCCAGCCCCTTTCTTGGTTTCTGGCGGATCCAACTCTAGTAGTAACCACTGCCGATGGAGCAACCAGAGACAGCGCAGGTGAGGGAAAGGGTCTGCGAGGGCTTCACCAGTCCTGGGCTCGACTCCTGCAGCTGAACCTGGGACAGGGCACCTGGGGACAAGGAGCATCAGACCCTGTCACTCACGTGCAGTCACAACCACTCCATAGACCCCTGTCTGACCTCTGAGACCCTCACCTTGGGGGGCTGTCACCAGGCACAGGAGAAGACCCAGAAGTCTCATCTTCTTCTAGACCACAGCTCTGCCTTCCCCAGAGACATCAGCCCTGTGTGAGGAGAGAGCTGTGAGCCTCCCCAGCCCAGGGGAGGATTTACCCTGGAGCTTGAAGATTTACCCTTTGCATGTGGGGCAGCCTGTTCCTTATAAGTGGAGGGACTGAAGTCAGGCTGCCCTGGTCCTTTTGGGGCCCTGTGGGGGCATCTCATTCCTAGATCTTACTCACCATGTAAGTCAGGGATAGGGGATCACCTGGTTCAAGAGACATTGGAATGTGGTTAAAAGTTGGCCTCGCCTTTTTGAGCATAAGAAGAAATGATGGACTAGACAGGTAGGTTAGACTTTTAACTTCCCATACATCCTTCAAACTGGGTGAGGGGAGGAAGCTGGACGTGTTCTGAGTACAGGACAGAGATGTGCCTGATGTTCATGGGCAGAGTGTTACTGGACATGTGGGTTTAAACCTCTTCCCCTGACGACACAGGAGGACGAGCAGGGCATGACACACACAGCTTCTGTCATCGTAGGAAACACCTCAGTGATTGTGACCAGGAGTTTGTTAGAACAGAAACATTCTGCAGGTAGGGCTCAAAGGAAATAAGAAATGTGTCATTGTAAAGGGGTGAAAGGGGATTCCTTTTACCCACATGCACCTGCTCACAGTGTCTCTGTCTGTGAGGTAACAACTTCACAGGTCCAGGGTTTAGCACTTTTACACCTGTGGGGTCCTTACTCATATGGTCACACCATGCTTCATCCAAGCTGTACAATTCACTGGGGCTCCATTTGTGAAATACCTCAGAACTTTGAGGGTAGAGTGGACACCCCTCCCTGAAGGACTCATGGTGCTGGTGTGTGTGTGTGAGGAACCATCATATCATTGACCAGGACCCTCTTTCAGCCCATCGTTGTCGTCATCATCACCATCACCATCACCATCATCACCATCATTATCATCATCATCATCAACATCACCATCATTACCTTCATTATCTTCATCCTCATCACCATAATTAACATCATCACTATCACCATCATCATCACCATCACCAGCATCACCATCATCATCATCATCCAGATCATCACCATGATCATCTTCATGTTCATCCTCATCACCATCATTTGCTTACTTACAGTTGCTCTTCTCATTTTCTATAGAAATGTTTGTTGTCCACAGATAATTACTTTTTACTAGGGATAAAAAGAAGACATCTTGCCCAGCCAGTGTTTCTCAGTGGTTGAGCATCAACTCATGCACCAAGAGATCGCCAATTCAATTCCTGGTCAGGGCAAAGGCCCAGGTAGTGGGCCCAATCCCCATGAAGGGCATGCAGGAGGCGGCCAATCGATGGTCTCTCTCATCGATATTTCTATCTCTCTCTCCCTCTCCCTTCCTCTCTCTCTAAGTTAATACAGAAAAAAAATTAAATAAAAAGCAGGCATCTCCTCTTTCCATGTCAGTGGGATATCTAAATAAAGGCCTCACCTGTACTTGAAAAAGGCCTTCCTAAAAGCTGATGACCTTGGAAACATACCTAGGACCTTGAACGAGAACCCCTGTCCAATTTGACCACCACCACCATCATCACCATCATTAATATTGTTTATTGATAACCAGTCTTCTCATTTTCTCTAGATCTGGTTTTGCACTCACATAATGACCCTTTATCTCAATATCTCAATTTTTACTAATTTTATACAATTTTGAACTTGAATATGTAGCCGCATGCTATTTCCTTTTCATTACTGGTGAGTCCCTGCCAGGTTCCCGAGCTCTGTGCACACTGAGATCCTCCATCACTTAGGGCCTGGTGACAATGAGGGAACATTCAGTCAACACAGAGTACAGGTTTCCTCCTGGGATGGGGAGGAGATGGAAGCCCAGCAAACCCCTGTGGTCCCAGAGGGCCATGTTAACACCCAGGACACGCCCCTGTGTGATCTCTGAGAATGGCTCCTCCAGTCTGAGTCATCACTGAGACGCTCCTGTGTTGAGGTGTGGATCAGTTCATGGTTATTTTCATTGCCGAATAGTATTGCATTGATGGATGATCTCTAGTTTGATTATTTGTAAAATTAGAAAAAATTTTGGGTTGTTGTAGCTCCTAACACAAATAAAGGTGATAAAAATATTTGGATTCATTTTTTTTATGAACATAAAGATGTGTTCTTCAGGAGCAAACTTTCCTAGTGGTATCACTAAGATACATGTGAAGAATATAATTAATTTAATAAGAAACTGCGATTCACTCTGTGAAGAAGGAATAACAGGATATAGAGGGACCTGGAGGAGAAGAGGAGCCCAGACACTGCCGACATGTCATCTGCACACACAGTGTCACCTCCTCAGTTGTCTGCAATGAGAATATGAGAAGTTAGAGCCACAGAGAAGAGGCGAGAACCATCCTGGACATTGATGAGAGCTGAAAGGAAACCCCTGCTCCCAAGGGAAGCCCCTCCTTCCCCCTCACTCTGCTTCTGCTCCTGGGCTGTTCTCTGTGGTCAGTGTGTCCTGAGCGCGCCCTGCAGCCCCGCCCTCCTGTCCCCCTCAGGAGGTTTGTGTCTGGGCTCACACTGACTTCCCCTCACTGTGTCTCTTGCACAGTAATACACGGCCGTGTCCTCGGTGGTCACAGAGCTCAGCAGCAGGGAGAACTGGTTCTTGGACGTGTCTCTGGAGATCGTGGTGTGGCTCTTGAGGGACGGGCTGTAGTAAGTGACTCTATCATAACGTATGTACCCCACCCACTCGAGCCCCTTCCCTGGTTTCTGGCAGATCCAGCTCCAGTAGTAATAACTTGTTGTGATGGAGAATCCAGAGACACCACAGGTGAAGGAGAGGGTCTGCGAGGGCTTCACAAGTCCGGGGCCCGACTCCTGCAGCTGCACCTGGGACAGGACACCTGGGGACAAGGAGCATCAGGCCCTGTCAGTCACGTGCAGTCACAACAACCCCACAGACCCCTGTCTGATCTCTGAGATCCTCACCTTGGGGGGATGTCACCAGGCACAGGAGAAGACCCAGCAGTCTCATCTTCTTCTAAACTAGGGCTCTGCCTTCCACAGAGACCTCAGCCTTGTGTGAGGAGAGAGCTGTGAGCCTCCCCAGCCCAGGGGAGGATTTACCCTGGAGCTTGGGGAGAAATTTGCATGTGGGACAGCCTGTTCCTTATAAGTGGAGGACTGAGGTCAGGCTGCCCTGATCTTTCTGTTGCTAATGTGTAGCTTCCCTTTTCTTGAATGCACTTAGTACATTCGTCAGTTATGTGGGATTATCTGATACACAAGATATACTGAAGTCCACTTAATGCCTGTGCTCATGTCTGATAAGTGGTGGACTAGATGAGTAGATTACACTTTTAATTTCTCATGCATCTTTCAAATAGATTTAAAGGGATTAAATTTGTTTAGGTACTTTCTTAAACCCAGTTTTCTAATATCTACAAAACTGTCAAATATTTTTATAAAATTTATATTTTATAAACATAATTTTGTATAGTCAAAATATATCTAAGTTGGTTTGACAATCAGAAGATAAAGGACACTCATTCTCAGTATCTCATTTCTTTAGGTAGTAACTTTGATCCAAGAAACTATATCCCAGGAACATGTCATTGAGAAACCCTTGATTATTTTTTACTTTTTATTTGTTAGAATGATATTTCTTACAAATTCTGAGTACCACTGTGCTACATGTCTTTGTTTAGGTTAATGCTAGAAACCTTTTTCTTGCAATCTTTGCCAAACACTCTCAGAGCTAAGTAGTGTCAGACCTGGTTAGTACTGGGATAGGAGACCCCTGATTCTTGATGTTGAAAATTTGGTAATTGTGCCTTTTTGTCCCTCCTGAAGCTATTCCCTTGTGCAAGCCTATGGCTTATTGCAGAGACCACAACAAATTATATCAGACATATTCATATTTTTACATGGAGAAATGATTGAGAATAAAAGAGTGATTATTCATATGTACAATTCAGAATCTTTCATATGTGGAAATTGTAAACGCAGCAGATTAACTGACCTCTTTTCTCAGTCAAATATTTTCAGTGATGTGGGGTTCAGAGGGAGGCAAATCATGGAGGTTCCTAGCACAGATATGCTCATAGGAAAGGGAACTTTATCCCTGACAGGAACGCTCACTCCCAGGATACACGACATGGTCAACTGGGGTGTTTTCAAATCTTGGATATTATAAGTAACACTGCTATGCACATGGGGGTGTATATACTCCGTTTGATTTGTGTTTTGGGATTATTAGGATATATTTTCAGAAGTGGGTTTGCTGGGTCAAAAAGCTGTTCTATTTTTATTTTTTTTGTATTAATTACTTTATCTTTGTTTCAGATGTTTCTCCATTTCCCCCCCTAGACATCATACTCCTGTTCCCCCCTTCCCACAGCATTGTTGTCTATGTCCATTGGTTATGCATATATGCATGTAAGTTCTTTGGTTTATATTACCCTCCTCGCCGCCCTCCTCCTCTGGGGCTTGTCAGACTGAACGTTCTATTTTTATTTTTTTTTAGGTAACTCCATAGCGTTATCCACAGTGGCTGCAACAATCTGCATTCCCACCAGTAGTGCACCAGGGTCCTGTTTTCTCCACATCCTCCCCAGCACTGGGTGTTTGCTGAGGTATTGATAGGAGCCACTCTGGCAGGTGTAGCTGTCGTTTCAGTTTGCACGTCTCTGATAATCATAATGTGAGCATTGTTTCATATGTCTCATGGCCATCTGTACGTCCTCTTTGGAGAAATGTCTATTCAGGGCATTGGGCCATATTTTAATTAAATTGTATGTTTTCCTGGTATTGAGTTTTATGTAGTTTTTAAATATTTTGGAATTTAAGCCCTTATCAATGTACCTTTGGCAAATAGACCACAGCTTTTTCTAACTCAGAGATGTTAGAGGTAAACATTGAATCTGGAAGCCAGAGATGTTCCCGAAGGAAATTGTGACATGAAGAGGAAACCACACAGGAAACCAGCCCAAACCTCCAACTGCACCAGCTCCTGAGATGGTCTTTGTTTTCAGGAAACCTCTGCGTCCCCTGGTGGTCGCACCCTCTCCTGCAAGGAGGTTTGTGTGTGGGCTCACACTGACTTCCCCTCACTGTGTATCTTGCACAGTAATACACGGCCGTGTCCTCGGTGGTCACGGAGCTCAGCTGCAGGGAGAACTGGTTCTTGGACGTGTCACTGGAGATGGTGGTGCGGCTCTTGAGGGACGGGCTGTAGTTAGTGCTACCACTAGCATATATGCCCCCAATCCATTCCAGCCCCTTCCCTGGTTTCTGTCGGATCCAGCTCCAGTGGTTACCACTGATTGAGCCCCCAGAGACAGCGCAGGTGAGGGAGAGGGTCTCCGAGGGCTTCACCAGTCCTGGGCCTGACTCCTGCAGCTGCACCTCGGACAGGACACCTGGGGACAAGGAGCATCAGGTCCTGTCAATCACGTGCAGTCAAAACCACCCCATGGACCCTGTCTGACCTCTGAGACCATCACCTTGGGGGGCTGTCACCAGGCACAGGAGAAGACCCAGCAGCCTCATCTTCTTCTAGACCACGGCTCTGCCTTCCCCGGAGACCTCAGCCCTGTGTGAGGAGAGAGCTGTGAGCCTCCCCAGCCCAGGGGAGGATTTACCCTGGAGCTTGGGCAGAAATTTGCATGTGGGGCAGCTTGTTCCTTATAAGTGGAGGGACTGAGGTCAGGCTGCCCTGGTCCTTCTGGGCCCCTGTGGGGGCATCTCTTTCCTTGATCTCACTCTGTATGTTAGTCAGGGAGAGGGGATCCCTGGGTTCAAGAGACATTGGAATGTGGACAAAGGTTGGCCTCACCTTTTTGAGCATAAGAAGAAATGATGGACTAGACAGGTAGGTTAGACTTTTAACTTCCCATACATCCTTCAAACTGATTTAAAAGGGATTAGCATTTGTTCAGATAATTTCTGAATCCAAATTCTCTAGTATACCTATTGTTTCCAATTTTATATAATAATTTCATACAAATATTATCTATCTTAGTGCAAAAATAAAAGTAAAGGACATCTATGTTCAATATCTTATATTTTAATTATATTTAAATATATGATTTATTGATTTTATTTTTTAAAGAGTTGAACAGTAGGGTAACTTCATCGCTGATAAAATACCTGACTCCAGTCTCCTTCCTTCTGCCCTTGGGCATGGTCAGTAGATCAGAGGTGCCGGGATCTATCACAGAATATGTAATGTCCTCAATGTGTATTGAACACATTCTCCCATCAGACAAATACTTTGGAAATGTTCTCTCTCTGTGGAGTTTGTCTTTTCATTCCCTTAAGGGGATCTTTGGTGGGATAAAAGCATTTAATATAGCAAAATGTAATTGATGCCTATTTTCTGTACTGGGCCTGTTTTGGTGAATCACACAGACCCCCAGGACGTGCTGAGACTCACGGTCCAGGGGCATAGGCTGCAGCAGCCGCAGGGACAGACTGGTTTGGCACCAGGAATGAGGGCTGCTGGGAAACTGCCCAGAACAGGACTGGACTTGGGCCCGTGCCCAGGACACACCTTTGACAGGATGAGAAGGGAGGCCCAGAGAAGAGCAGACCCCGTGGTGTGGACACAGGACGGGCTGACCCTGAGGCTCCTCTTCGGGATCTGCAGGGACAGGGGCTGGGCAGGTTTTCATGAGCACGGCCGGGTCCTCATTTGCATGTCTTTCCCCCGTGGACCTGTCTGAGCTGCCCACCCGGGCTCCTCCCTCCCTGCCTTGCCTTCAGGAGGGCGGGGGGACAGGATGCCTGGGCCTGGACCCAGGGGCACTCTGCTGGTCTGAACATTGTAGTGTTTGTCTGTGAACAGGGATAGACACCTAGACCAGTATGGAAGTGGGATATGTAAGGTTCTCCAGGCAGGGTGCACATAAACCCACTCAGGACACGTCCTGGGACAGGATTGTGGAGACGACAGTGGCCCCTGGTGGTTGTTCTGAGCCACACGGGCTGACGATGCTGGGTCTGAACCAGCTTCCTAGGACAAGGCAGGGGTATCTGCCACAGGGAAGTCCTTCCTTGGCATTTTGAAACAGTGGCAGCCTCAGTCCTGCTTCTTTCTTGTACACAGGTGAGCCTCTGCAAGGACACCTGGACCTCAGGGCTCCCACCTTGGGAAAACCTGAACAACAGAACCCTCCTCAGGGCCAGGGGCACAGGCCTCTGGTGCCAGGGCCTCAGCTTTCTCCTGTGAGGTGCTGTGACCTGCTTGGTTGCACACTCACACACCCCAGAGTGTCCACCGTGTGACACACCAGAGCCTCTTTAACTCAGTGGAGATGTTTTCTGACATTTGTGGGGCCCTTCGTGACTGTGGGCAGTAGAGCTGCAGAGGGCTGGTGAGCACAGGCACAGACTCACCGAGCACAGAGGGCAGTTCCCTGACCAGGGACCAGTCCCTTCACTGCAGCCCTGAGACCCTGTGTCTCTGAACTCTAGGACTGTGCCCGAGACCACAGGAGTAAGTCATAGTGGAGAGGACAGCACAGCTCCATCCTCCTTGCTCTGGGACATGAGGACGGCCCCCACCCCTTCGTGCTTCTGTCTGGAAAGACGTAGAGGGAGGATGGCAATGACCACTGTGTATGAAACTCCATGAGAGGAAGCCGGCTCTGTCAGATGTGACCATCACTGTTATTGTATCATTCCTCACCTGGGGGCAGAGGGGCTCTGAGGCCTCACCTCTGACTGCACAAGGAACACCTGCTCTGCTCCAGACCTCACCTGTTGGGAGCCATCAGGCAAACACGGCAGTGTAGCCTGAGGGGCAAGGCGAAAGCCACCAACGCGCGACCCCCCTGAATACTTGGAGTTTGGCTTGATGCATGGGAACAAGGATATGCAGAGGTCAATTCTAGGGCAGAAGATTAGAAGCATACCAAGAAAAAGTCAACAATGTATGAGATGCCAAACAGGGAATGTCAGCAAACCTCCCTAGCTGTATATAACTGCTTACTTCAAAAAATAAAATTGCTGGATCTTGCAGACCAGTCCTCCTGACCCCGACTCCAAATTCCGCGTGTCCTCTCTCCCCGGGTTCGGTTGTCGAGCGGGCCTCGACAAGTGGCGCCCGAACAGGGACCTGAAGAAGTCCGCGAGAAGCCCCCGAGTTGCCGGCGAAGACAAAGTGAAAGTAAGTTTTCCGGGGAAAGCAATATTAATCAGGAGTAAAAATGGGGCAAACTGAGTCAAAAGAAAGACATCTCTATGCTCAAATGCTTAAATCTATGTTAGTAGCTAGAGGGGTAAAAATTAGTACCGATCAAATTCATCGGTTCCTCAAATTGATACAAGAACAATGCCCTTGGTTTCCGGAAGAAGGAACCCTTAACTCTGAGTCTTGGCAGCGAGTGGGTGACCGACTTAAGGATTATCATGCGGGGAATCCCACTCGCATCCCCATTGACACTTTCTCCATTTGGGGACTTGTTAGGGACACTTTAGGGGAACCCCCTCAGCCATTGCGTCGGAAGCAATCGCTTGAGTCTTTTCCTCGAGTGCAGATAGTTCAAAAGGAAGAAAGGATTTATAATGAACCTCAGATGGATGGAGATTTTGAGGATGAGATGAGGCGAGAGGATGAACAACATGATGATTATGATCATCATATTACTGCTTTAGCTCAGGAAAATCAGGAGCTGAAGAAGCGTCTAGAGGCATTAGAAAACAAGGTAGATTTTGCTACTGAGCGGCCGCCTCCCTGGAAGCTGCCATCTCGAGCTTCTTCCCATTTCGGGTTGCTTCCAACTGCTCCTATTACTAGGATTGACCTGTGGGCCCATTATAATCAATAGAATAGTCCAGTTTGTTAAGGGGAGAATTCAGTCTGTTAAATTGATAGTACTTAGCTCCGCATACCAGAGGCTCCCCACTGCAGAAGAATATATTACTGAGTCAAGGATTTGAACTCCCCCATAAAACCAGTAGGGAATATTGAAGGCCACTTTAGCTTTAAAAGGGTTAAACAGTCTCTGTGAGCTGCCTGTGAGAAAAACTTTGTTCTGCAGGGATCGTCCCAACCCTAAGTCTTTGCACAGATATGAGAACTATGTAAAAGGAGGCACACAGTAACCTTGCCTCAAGATAAACAGAACTAGGGAGACATGCAGTAACCTTGAGAACTGTTGAATCTTCCTGCAAAGTTGCTAATTGCTAACCATGATATCTGCTTCTGTACGTACTTGCTTGCCATGGACTGCAAAAACCCTGCCCTTTATAAGCACCCCCTCCCTGAGCTCGGGACTGCTTCCCTCCTCTGCGGAGGTTGGGAACAGTCCCTGCGCAGGTAATAAAGCTCTTTCAATTTGGCCTATAGTGGAACCTGAGACCCTTAACCGCTTACGTGGAAATCAGCGTTTTGGGTCATCTGATAAGGCTTATTGGATACAAGAAATAAGAAAAAAATCGCCCCGAAAGAATCTTAGAGATTGAAGGAAAACAATTTAAAGGAATCCTTGACACTGGAGCTGACGTTTCAGTAATCAGTCTAGAATATTAGCCAAAAAGGTGGCCGTTATCCTCAGCTCTTACCAGCCTACAAGGCATTGGTCAAACAAATAATCCCCTACATAGCACTAAGCTCTTAACCTAGAAAGACTCTGAGGGTCATCAAGGACAGTTTCAGCCTTATGTTCTGCCCCAATTGCCAGCCAACCTTTGGGGCCGAGATATACTAGAGACAATGGATGTCATTATGGTCACCAGGGACCAACCTTTTCCTTAGTAGGCGCTGTTTCTACTGCACCCCATACTGCAGATCCCATTACGTGGCTATCTGATGATCCCGTATGGGTGGAGCAGTGGCCTTTAACTAAGGAAAAAATTGAGGCTGCGCAAAGCTTAGTGCAGGAGCAATTGCAGCTAGGCCACATAGAAGAATCTAATAGTCCCTGGAATAGTCCAATCTTTATAATCAAAAAGAAGTCAGGAAAATGGAGATTACTGCAAGACTTAAGAGCAGTGAACAAAACTATGGAGCTTATGGGGCCTTTGCAACCTGGTCTAAAATCTCCAGTAGCTATTCCCCAGAATTTCTGTATGCTGATAATTGACTTGAAGGATTGTTTTTACACTATTCCTCTACATCAGAATGACTGCCCTCGTTTTGCCTTCTCTGTACCTTCGGTAAATTTCACTGAGCCAATGAAGAGATATCACTGGAAGGTATTGCCTCAAGGAATGGCAAACAGCCCCACCTTATGTCAAAAATTTGTTGCACAGGGATTAGATAATGTTCGAAGATACTTTCCTCAATGTTATATTATCCATTATATGGATGATATTTTATTTCCTGCAGCTACACCTGCAGAATTGTCTAAGTTATTTGAACAGGCAAAAACTGACTTACAATTTGGGGGATTAAAAATAGCAGAGGAAAAAGTCCAAAGTCAACCTCCCTATCAGTATCTCGGTTACATGATCCTAGGAAGAACTATTAAATGTCAAAAGGCTCAAATTCGCAGAGACCACTTAAAAACCTTAAATGATTGGCAAAAATTACTTGGGGATATTAACTGGATTCGTCCCTCTCTTAGCTTAACCACAGGGGAAATGAAACCTTTATTTGACATTCTTAAAGGGGACCCACATCCTACCTCTCCTCGTAGTAGTACCCCGGAAGCTGAAAGGATATTGAATGAAGTGCAGAATAAGATTTCAGATCAATTTGTACAAAGAATAGATTATACTAAACCTTGGCAATACCTAATAATAGCTACTGTATTTCTACCTACGGGGCTTTTTTGGCAAGATGGACCCTTAGAGTGGGTCCACCTCCCTTCCTCCAGAAAAAGAAATATCTTGCCTTATCATGATGCTGTTGCATTTCTAATTATATTAGGAAGACCGAGAGCCATGCAACTCTTTGGCCAAGAGCCCTATACTATCGTAACACCTCATAAACCTGTTCAAATAGAATGGCTCTTGCAGACGTCAGAAGAATGGGGCCTTGCTATAGCCCATTATCCAGGTCAACTATCTTATCATCTACCTGGTCACAAATTAATTGAATTCATTAAAGTTCATCCTCTTATTTTTCCTAATAAGTGCAAAACAACCCCTATTAAAGGAGCTACTATTATTTACACTGACCGCTCCTCTTCAGGAAAGTATAGTTATGTGGTTAATCAGACTTCGCAGGTGTTCCAGGGAAATTTCACTTCGGCCCAGCAAGCCGAATTAGCTGCAATGTTAAAAGTTTTTCAGGATTTTCCCACAGAACCTTTAAATATTTACTCAGATAGTTTATATGTTGTCAAAGTTATGCAACAATTAGAGACTGCTATAATTGGATCCGAAAATAATCCTCCCATTTTTAATTTATTTATAGAAATCCAAAAATGCCTTGTTCAAAGGACTCAAGAGTTTTTTATAGGACATCTTCGGGCTCATTCTGGCCTCCCAGGACCTCTAACCGAGGGCAATGCAATGGCTGACGCTTGCCTTCGCGCTTATCCAGCTTGGGAGGAAGCCAAAGCAAGTCATCAATTATTCCATCAAAATAGCAACAGCTTGCGTAAAAAATTCTGTATTACCTGAGAACAAGCTAGAGCTATTATAAAACAATGTCCTCATTGTCAGGATGTTAACTTTATCCCCCAAAAGAAGGGGTTAATCCTAGAGGCCTCCGACCTAATCATATTTTGCAAATGGATGTAACTCACTATTCCCCTTTTGGAAAACAAAAATATATTCATGTTATTGTTGACACATTTAGTGGATATATATTCGCTTCATTGCAAATTGGAGAAGCACAAAAGCACGTGATAAATACTTGCTTACAAGCATTTCATACTTTAGGTATGCCAAAAATTATTAAAACTGATAATGGCCCTGCATACACCGGTAAGGGATTTCAACACTTCTGTACTCAATTTCATATTCAACATATTACTGGCATCCCTTACAATCCTCAAGGACAAGGCATTATTGAACGGGCGCACCGTACATTAAAAAATCAATTACAAAAAATAAAGAAGGGGGAACAGGGGAGTATCTCATTCC
This sequence comes from Tadarida brasiliensis, assembly GCA_030848825.1. Taxonomy (NCBI): domain Eukaryota; kingdom Metazoa; phylum Chordata; class Mammalia; order Chiroptera; family Molossidae; genus Tadarida; species Tadarida brasiliensis. Next base: position 248,005,838 of record CM061257.1, read on the forward strand.
ACTCTCCTCAGAATACTCTCTCATTAGCCCTCTTCACTCTTAATTTTTTAAATTTGGATTCTGACTCGCGCTCCGCATTTGAGAGGCAATATCAACCTGCTAATAGTAAGCAACACTTGGTCCGATGGCAGGACCCGTTAACAAGGCAATGGAATGGGCCAGATCCTGTATTGATATGGGCCCGGGGAAGTGCTTATGTTTTCCCCACAGATGGAGATTCCCCCCGATGGATTCCAGCTCGGCTTGTCCGGACGGCAGAGACACAAGAGGCGAATCTTCCAAATTGCAGCGGGACTCCACCGGCTGTCCTGCAGGAGCCCACAGTGAAGCAACCTGCTTATATTATGTTGTCTGTTAACATTTCAGAACCTTGGTACCAACAGTCAGGGCTTCAGGTATTAGAAGACTTAAATCAGTTCTTAAAGAGGCCAAAAAGAGTCATAGGGCTTATTATTGCTGGGTTAGTAGGCCTAGTTTCATTAATCGCTACCGCCACTACTGCTGCCATTGCTTTAACTCAAGAAATTAAGACAGCTCATTATGTAAATAATTTAGCTCAAAATATATCCTCTGCTCTGGGAGAACAAGAGAGAATTGATAGGAAAATTGAAAGAAGATTAGATTCTCTAGAAGAGGCAGTGTTACTATTAGGGGATGAAGTTCAAGCTCTCCGAGTTCGAAGTACTTTGCGCTGTCATGCAGCTTTCTCATATATATGTGTCACTCCGAAAAAATATAATTCCTCCCTTTGGGAATGGGAAAAGGTCAAACGTCATTTATATGGAATTTGGCGTGAAAATAATATTTCTTTAGATTTAGCAAAATTGCATGCAGAAATTATGAATATAGAAGAAAGTGAACCCCCATTAATGTCAGCTGCCGAAGTTGCCAATCAAATATTTGGAACTCTGAATGACTGGTTTTCTCACTTGTCTTTGACCTCCTTGTTATCCAGCGTTGGAGGAGTTGTATTTATATTATTCCTAATTATGTGTTTATTGCCTTTCGGGTTGAGGGCCCTGGGAAAGACTTTCTTGCAGCTCCGAGTAACCATGCATGAGTTAAAACTAAAAAGTAAAGAAGGGGGAGATGTTGGGAGCCATCAGACAAACACGGCAGTGTAGCCTGAGGGGCAAGGCGAAAGCCACCAATGCGCGACCCCCCTGAATACTTGGAGTTTGGCTTGATGCATGGGAACAAGGATAGACAGAGGTCAATTCTAGGGCAGAAGATTAGAAGCATACCAAGAAAAAGTCAACATTGTATGAGATGCCAAACAGGGAATGTCAGCAAACCTCCCTAGCTGTATATAACAGCTTACTTCAAAAAATAAAATTGCTGGATCTTGCAGACCAGTCCTCCTGACCCCGGCTCTTAATTCCGCGTCTCCTCTCTCCCTGGGTTCGGTTTTTGAGCGGGCCTCGACACTCACCTGTCACACCTGTGTGAGGGGACAGGTCACAACCATCAGTCCTGTGTCCTCATGTCTGCTTTGATGTTGATCCATTTGTCCTAGCTTCTGAAAGACCATTTCCTTTATTTTTCATTAACAAAATCTTGAATGCGAGTATCATAGCCTGGTGTCCACAGTGTCTGTTGTGTGAATTGAGTAATAAGCCCCACCTCCCTGCATGTAGTGTCGAAGAGCCACAGAGGTTGGATGGTGAAGCTGAACAAGAGAAATCTGAGCCCTTTGCTGAGAACCTGAAAATGTGGGCTGACCTGTTCCAGGGCAGGGAGGAGAGAGACAGCCCCTGACATGCAGAGCCAGGGGAGTCCGTTCTCATCATGGGTCCCTGGTCCCATGGTTTGAGCAGATGTGCACAGGTCAGTCCTGGCTGCAGGGAGAATGCGTCCTGGATTCAGACTAGTCCACATTGTTGCTCACCTGGAATAAAATACAACAGGTGTTGTATTTTATGTTTATGGTGTTGTATCTAAGTTTATGTGTGTTGGGTGGGTTACTCAGGTGTGCTGATCCCAGGAAAGCAGGACTCAGATCTCCTGGGGGAAATGAGCTGTGCCATTGTGGATATTCACAACTGAGGAGGGAACCAGATCACGTTGCAGTGACAGTGGGTAGACCCCGTGGGAAACCTTACAAGTGGTCACATAAGAAAATAGAGGTGAAGATGTAAGTGAAATGCCTCTGAGAGTCACCAGTAATGAGCACACCCAGGTGAACCCACCCTCAGGACCAGAGGAAGATTAACGTGTGGAAACTTCATGTTCAGGAGACAGGAGATTCCATCTGACAGTTTCCCCTGCACAGTGTTCAGAGGACACACGGAGAACAGAGTGTGAAACTACAACCAGTGGACCATTGTTCGGGGACAGTGGGTGTCTGTGTGGGTCCCTGGGAAGCAGAAGTGTGAACTACAGAGAAGCAGACAGGGCTCCTGGGTCCGAGTCCTTCAGGGGATTTGGAGCTGAAGGTGCAGCAGCTGCACGGCCTCCTCTGTGGGGTTTGTTCTCTAGACTCTGCTGGACCAGGTTCAGTCACTGGGGATGGAGAAGAACCTCAGTCATGACCAGGTGTGTTTAGGTAAAGTTGAAGGTAGAGATTTGTGAGTAATTAATTCAGGTCATGAAAATGTTGTTATTAGAAACCTGCTGTCTGCATGTGCGTCTTTTTTTTTTTTTAAGATGTATAAATTTATTAAAACTTTGAAGACATTTAAAAATTTATTGAAGTCAGAAATATAAATTCTAAATATTAACTCTAGAAACCTGAGCAGCTCCAGAAATTCAATTTCAAAGGCTTTAGAAAGCATTCTTTGTAAAAGGTGTTAATATTACATTCTTTGTTAGACTGGTACTTGGAGCACTTTTGATATCATTTTACCATTTCCCCGACCCATTGCCTTGATAAATCAGCAATAACACATGAAATTGTGGATAGATGAGAGTCTCATATTCATATTGACCTAAATGTAGCAAATGCACCCAGTTTCCCATCTAATGCAATGCAGTGTCTTTGACAATTCTTTGAAGCAATAAGCCTTTAGATTCCCATTTGTCCCCAGGCAGAGAAGAGCCACTCAAGGGCCTTTGTCCTAACACCTTTGAATATCTGTCCGGAGTTAACACACTGGCTGAATCATCACCACAGGCCTCCTTATAGGGATGCAGGTAAACATGTCTCAGAAGGTGCTTTGCTCTATTCTGTTCTTTCACATCTCAAATTCACTTGGCTGGTCAAAGTCAGGCAGGTAGAAATGGGTTAAAAAGTTTGCAACTCACAATAATTTTGTCCACAACTAGGTTAAGATTGTTGCCATCAAGCGTGACAGAAGAACCTGAACCAGCATTCTGTCCCAAGATATCCCTGCTGGTGTGAAGGCATCACAAAAGCCATCCCAGCCGTCCTCCACCTGCAGCCAGGTGCGGTGCGGCCCGTGAGCCAATCGCACAGCAAGGTCACCAGGCTCTGGCAGTCCCGGTCAACGTTGTCATCCCATTCCTTCAGTTCCCACGTGTGGCCTGACGGCGGTCGCTCCAGCAGGATCCCCGTGAAAGTCACGAGCGCCACCACGCGTCCCCAGGTGGGGACTCCGCGGTCTGGAAGTATCTCCTGCGCCGCGCGCGCCACCAGCTCGACGTGGTTCCCCCGAAATCCGCGGTAGCGGGAAGAGAGGTACTGGTAACGCTGCCGTACCTGGGTGGCCACGGAGCGCAGCAGGGCGGCCTCGCGGGTGGACAGCGGCTGTGCGATGGCGCCGGGCCTCCGGGCGCAGTACTCCAGGTAGTCGGTCAGCAGCCGCGCGGTGCGCAATCTCAGCGCGTCCCCCATGGCCAGGTGTCTGCATGTGCGTCTTATAAACACTGTCACCAAGTCTGTACCCGATGGGAAGCAACTGGGACAGAGACCTGACTCAGAGCATCATTGGGGAAATGCTACCTGGGTGCATGAATGGGGGATTGACCGAGACTGAAGACACACGTCCAGGGTGCTTGTTCCATCAGGTTCTGACTCTCCTTGTTGTTCAGCCAGTTCACGTTTTCTTCCCTCTGAAATGGACACACATATGTACTCGAGTCGCCAAGACAGTTTGTTGAGAGTGTGCAGGAGCACAAGTCGTGTGTGTGTTGGTACATTACGTCTATCCAAATTTCACTTTCTAGTTCTATCAGTGTTACTGCGTAGTTGTTAGGGATTTCTATATATAAGGTTTTGTCATTTGTATAGAGATAAGGAGAAACTTTTTAGTGTGTTTCTTTCTGGTTTCGGTATTTTAAAATATTTATTCTTGCCTAATTATTCTGACAAAAATGTCCCGTTCAGTTGACTAGAGCAGTCACGGGGTGCCCGTGGGGGTCCTGATGTTGGAAGAGCAGCTTTGACATTGTCTCTGTGCAGCATGATGTCCCTTGTTGGCTCCTCAAATGGGCCTTTGCTAGCTTGATGCCCATCTCTTCTATACATGATTGTTTAAGAATTGTAATCATGAAGCCGTTTTCAAAGTTTAAATGACTCTTGCTGCATCTGTTTATATGATGGCATCATTTATCCTTCATTCTGTGACTGAGTGCAGCACAGTGATTGCTTACAAACATTGGCCCGTCCTTGCATCTAGGACTGCATCCCACTGGATCAGGGTAAATGATCCTTTCAATGTGCTGTTAGTTTCCTAGGACATGGTGAGGGTTTTTGCACCTGTGCTCGTCAGGGATATTGATTTGTCATTTTTTATGTTCTTATAAACACGCCGGGCGCCCCACGGCCTCGCTGGCCACACTTGGAGGTTACCAGCCTGAGGCCCCGAGCCGGCCCCAGCGTGGGCTCCACCGCGCACGCGCCAGCCGCTGGCGGGAACCTCAGAGCTAAAAGGAGCCGCTCTGAGGAGAACGTCCCGCCTACCGCAGGCCCTTTCGCAAAGGCAGACGGGATAGCAGTTACCCGGGAGCCAAACAGCAGGGTTCCTGGCTGCCGCCAAACTACATATCCCAGGAGGCACTGCGCAGGGTAGACCGTGAGCCTCAGCGGTTGCGCTCCAGGGCGCGAGTTCTTTGCCTCCAACCGATGAGCCATTGTGGGGACGGAAGGTAGAGCTATATGGGGATTTAGCTGGCCAATGGCGAGCGCGGAAGGGGCGAGGTGGGCAGGCCGCGTGGTTTCCTTGGATACCGCGGACGCCACTCTGTGGGAGAGGGTGGGGCTTTAGCGTGAGACCCTGGAAGTCCTGACTGACAGGAACTTAGGAGCTCAGGTAAGTGTCAGAGCCGAGGGCGGAGGGAGACCCTGTGGGTGTCAAGGTGAGGACGACGTGCAGACTCGGGGCCCTCAGGGTGGTGAGGTCCGAACTTCACGGCCAGGATGGGGTGCCCTGGGATGGGGCCCTGCACGGGGATGAAAGCCAGACGGGGACCCTGTGCGGGACTCGCTCTGCCCGGACGTGAGGACGAGAGCAGGTCCCGCCCCGTCCCGGCCCCGCGTGACCGAGGCCGCGCATCGGACGCGGTGTCTCAGTGTGGGCTCCGCACCTGCGGTCGGTGACACCCTCCGTGACGACCCGAAGGGCTGTGAGGGTCCAGTGAGACCGTGGACGGAACCGAGCATAGGCCGCAGAACCGCAGTGCAAAGGCTGTGTTTCTATTTCAGGGGTGACCCTGAACCCCAGTCACCCAGACAAACCCGAGGGACCAGGACGTGTGCTGACAGCAGCACTGACCTCTGTCCCCAGGGGTCCTGGGTTTTAGGACTAAATGAGACCCAGAAGGACCGTCCGTGTGGTGCGAGGGGAAGGACACGGCTGAGTGTCTCCTGGCGCTGCCTCTGGGTCATCTGTGTCCCCTGCACCTGTCTCTTCCCCCTTAAGTGGAGGGGGATTTCTACTGAGTGACTCTGTGGGGTCTCTTTTACCTTCTATTATTCTGTGGGTCATTTAAAAAATGAAAAAGAAAAAAAATGTTTTCTCCTTTCCAGCTCATGTTTCCCTTTCGGTGCCACATCCTCTTCCCACAAATTATTCTCTGAGTTCCCAGCAAAGATACTGCAAACAGTGAGTTTAATAAAATGCAAGTGCGGAACCTGAGTGCCTTCCAGAAAGCTGAAGCCCTGGGCCACGTGCAGGAGCCAGAACCCCTGGGAGCTGCCCAGGGACAGAGGGGCTGGTTCCCGAGGAGGGGCTGCGGTCTGTACGCCGGGTCCCAGGGCTCTGAGCTGCCCACTGCCTTGTAGGAAAGTCAGTATTTCTCCTCCTTTCTGTCCTCGTCCTTCCTCCTTCTTCTTCCCCTAGTGAAGACGCACAATAGGTGCTAGCTTTCAGGTTCACCAAGTTCCCACTGAACACGAGTTCTGTTCTTGGCTTTTGTTTCATTTGGTCCTAATTATTCAGACTGACCTTCAAACTGTCTTTTTAAATGACAGCCGGTGGGAATCACTTCGACAAAGGCATTGGTTTAAGCAAGTTGAGAATGCACTCACATTTGTTGAACACGTGCCATATATTTCTGGATTAAATGAGAATTTCTACTAGATAATTTGTTTCTATTGTTATTTCTGGGACAAACCAAGTAAATGGAATTGGCAACAAACCCTTAATTTTCTATATGATAAAATGATTATTTTACTATTTTGAAATAAATACAATAAAAGTAAAGATAATTGAAAAATTAGTTTTCTGATCATATGAGTTTTTAAATGGAGAAAATTATTTATAATTAAGATTAATACAAGATATGAAAAAGTTATTGAGCCCTGGCTGGTGTGGCTCAGTTGGTTGGAGCACCATCAAGTCCCTCCTTCCCCCTCACTCTGCACCTGCTCCTGAACTGTTCTCTGTGGTCGGTTGGTCCTGAGCGCCCCCTGCAGCCTGGCCCTCCTGTCTCCTCAGGAGGTTTGTGTCTGGACTCACACTGAATTCCCCTCACTGTGTCTCCCGCACAGTAATACATGGCCGTGTCCTCGGTGGTCACGGAGCTCAGCTGCAGGGAGAACTGGTTCTTGGACGTGTCTCTCGAGACTGTGGTGCGGCTCTTGAGAGATGGGTTGTAAATAGTGCTACCACTAGAATGTATGGACCCCAACCACTCCAGGTTGTTCCCTTGTTTCTGGCGGATCCAGCTCCAGTAATGTTCACGGGTGACTGAGCCCCCAGAGACAGAGCAGGTGAGGGAGAGGGTCTGCAAGGGCTTCACCAGTCCTGGGCCCGACTCCTGCAGCTGCACCTGGGACAGGACACCTGGTGACAAGGAGCATCAGGCCCTGTCAGTCACGTGCAGTCACAACCACCCCATAGACCCCTGTCTGACCTCTGAGACCCTCACCTTGGGGGGCTGTCACCAGGCACAGGAGAAGACCCAGCAGTCTCATCTTCTTCTAGACCATGGCTCTGCCTTCCCCAGAGACCTCAGCCCTGTGTGAGGAGAGAGCTGTGAGCCTCCCCAGCCCAGGGGAAGATTTACCCTGCAGCTTGTGGAGAAATTTGCATGTGGGGCAGCCTGTTCCTTATAAGTGGAGGGACTGAGGTCAGGTTGCCCTGGTCCTTCTAGGGCCTTGTGGGGCATCTCTTCCCTTGAACTGACTCAGCATGTAAGTCAGGGACGGGGGTTCCCCAGGTTCATGATACACCGTGGAATGTGGTCAAATGTCGGCCTCACCTTTCTGAGTGAAAGAAGAAATAATGGCCTAGATAGGTAGGTTACACTTTTGCTTCCCATGCATCTTTCAAACCAATTTAAAAGGGACTAATATTTGTTAAGATAGTTTCTGAATCCCAACTCCTTAGTATATCCACTGTTTACAAATTTTTATATTATAATTTCATACGAGTTATGTCCACCTTCAAGCAAAAATAAAAATAAAAGGCAGGCATGCTCAATATCTTATATATTAATTTATTTAAATATAATACTATACATTTTTATTTTTTAGAAGGAGAGGAAGGGAGAGGGGAGATAGAAATTTGATGTGAGAGAGAAACATCAATTGGCTTCCTCCTGCATGCCCCCTTCTGGTGTTTGAACCCGCAACCCTGGCGTGTGCACAGACCTGGAATAGAACTGGGATGTCTCAGTCTAGGGGACAATCTTCAATTCTCTGAGCCACACTGACCAGGCTCTTATATTTTAATTTACAACGTTCCTTTGATCTGAGAAACTACCTCCAAGCTCAGGCAGGTGGGACATTCTTGAAAACTGATGTTGGAAAGTTTGTAATTATGTCTACAGCTTCCTGTGCAAACTCTTCCATTATGAAACCTCATGGCCTATTGCAGAGACCCAGACTAGTTACATCACACATATTAATGCTTTTAAATGTAGATAAAAACAAAATATGAAAACATCGATTAAGTCTGTGTACAACTCAGAATCATTCATATAGTGAAGTGATTATGGTAGAAGATTGACCTGTTTTCTTTGTCCAGTGTTATCAGTGATGTCGGGGATCAGAGGGAGGTTAGTGAAGAGATTTCCTATCATACATTTTCTCATAGAAAAGGGAACTTCAACCCTGACAGCAACCTCATTCTAGTCTCCCTCCCTCTGCCCCTGGTGATGGACTCTATGGTCAGAAGTACTGGGCTCTCCCACAGAACATTTAATGTCCTTAATGTACAATGAACACATTCTCCCATCAGACAAATGATTTAGAAATGTAGTCTCTAAATAGCTTGTCTTTTCATTCCCTTAATTGATTCTTTAGTAGGATAAATGTATGTAACTTGGCAAATTCTGATTCACCCTTATTTTCTGTACTTTAAGGGAGAGACAGAGAGTGAGAGAGAAACATGGACTGGCTGCCTCCCACACGACCCCACCAGGGCCGGGGATGAATTGCAACCGAGGTACATGTCCTTGAATGGAATTGAACCGGCAAGTCTTTGGTCCATAGGACAACGCTCTAACCATTGAGTCAATCATGACAGCATATTCCTGGGCAGGTGCTTAATTAGTTTGAGCATCATCCCGTACACTGAGAGGCTGCATGTTCAATTCTCAATCAGGGCCTTTGCTGGAGGCAACCAACCCATGTCTTTCTCTCTCTCTTTCTCTCTTTCTCTCTTTCTCTCTCTCTCTCTCTCTCTCTCTCTCTCTCTCTCTCTCGTCCCCCTCCTCCATCTTAATCACTAAACATATCTTCAGGTGAAGATGAAGTACATAAACAAGTGTTGTAAGTTCAAGATTTATTTAATATAGAGAACTCAGAAATTGACCCAAGACAATATGCTCAATTAATATTTGACAAAGGTGGCAAGAGTATACAGCCTCTTTAATAAATGGTGTTGGGAAAATTGGACAGCTACATGTGAAAAAATGAAGCTAGACCACCAACTTACACCAAGAATAAACTCAAAATGGATAAAAGACTTAAATGTGACTTGTGATTCCATAAAAATCCTAGAAGAAGATTTCAGACATCATATGCTGCAGAATTTTCACTGATACATCACCTAAGGCAACAAAAACAAAGGAAAAAAATGAACACATGGGACTACATCAAACTAAAAAGCTCTGCACAGCAAAAGAAACAACCATCAAAATGGAAAGGGAACCCACTCTATGGGAGAACATAATTGCAATGATACATCAGATAAGGGGTTAATTTCCAAAATATATACGGTACTCACACAACTCAACAAAAGGAAGACAAAGAACCCAATTAAAAAATGGGCAGAGGACCTAAAGAGACACCTCTCCAAACAGGACATACAAATGACCAAGAGACATATGAAAAAATGCTCAACGTCACTAATCATCAGAGAGATGCAAATTTAAACAATAATGAGGTATCACTTCACACCTGTCAGAATGGCCGCCATCAACAAATCATCAAAAAACAAGTGCTGGTGAGGGTGTGGAGAAAAGGGGACCCTAGTGCACTGCTGGTGGGAATACAGACTGGTGCAGCCACTGTGGAAAACACTATGGTGTTACCTCAAAAAATTAAAAATTGAACTGCCATTTGACCCAGTGATCCCACTTCTAGGAATATACCCTAAGAAGCCTGAAAAACCAATCAGAAAGAATATATGTACCCCTATGTTCATAGAAGCACTATTTACAATACCTAAGATCTGGAAAAAGCCCAAGTGTTCATCAGTAGATGAGTGGATAAAAAAGCTGTGGTACATATACACAATGGAGTACTATGCAGCTGTAAGAAAGAAAGATCTCTTATCCTTTGAGATGACATGGAGGGACCTGGAAAGTATTATGCTAAGCGAAACAAGCCAAGCAGAGAAGGACAAATATCACATGATCTCACTTATTTCTGGAATATAATGAACTAAACAAACTGATGAACAAAATAGACACAGAGACATAGAAGTAGGGTACAGACTGTCATTCCTCAGAAGCGGGGAGGGGAAGGAATAAACCACAGAATTTATATGCATGTATGCATAACCGATGGGCATAGACAGCAAAGCTGGGGCCAGGGTGGGAGGGGATAGGGAGGAGGGAGTCAATGAGGGGGGGAAGAGAAACATCTGTAACAAAAATAAATTAAAAAACAAAAACAAAAAAAGAAAACCAGTGTAAGTCACTATATCGATACAATAAAAAATAAAATAAAAACATATAATCACCATAAAAAAAAGATTTAATTACACCTTTTCTACACACACCCACACACAGTGAGGATTAAATAAATAAATATGTGTAGTATATATAAAATTTCTTTAATGCATAAGGACCATATGCTCCCATCACACAAGACATTTAAAAATATGATATCTATGTTCATATGGGTCTTCATTCCCTTAATGTAATCTTTAGTGGGATGAATGTGTTTAATTTAGCAAACTCTAATTCACCCCTATTTTCTGTGTTGGGCCTGTTTTGGTGAATCACACAGACCCCAGGATGTGCTGAGCCTCACGATCCAGGGGCATCAGCTGCAGCAGCCACAGGGACAGAGAGGTTCTGGCACCAGGAGTGAGGGCTGCTGGGAAACTGCACAGAACTGGACGGGACTTTGACCTGGGTGAAGGGAGGAAGCTGGACGTGTTCTGAGTCACAGGACAGAGATGTGCCTGATGTTCATGGGAAGAGTGTTAATGGACATGTGGGTTTAAACCTTTTCCCGTGACGACCCAGGAGGACATGCAGGGCATGACAGACACAGCTTCTGTCATCGTAGGAAACACCTGAGTGATTATGACCAGGAGTTTGTTAGAACAGAAACGTTAAAGGTTCTGCAGGCAGGGATCAAGGGAAATAAGGAACGTGTCACTGCAAAGGGGGGAAGAAGATTCCTGTTACCCACATGCACCTGCTCACAGTGTCTCTGTCTGTGAGGTAACAACTTCCCAGGTCCAGGGGTTAGCACTTGGACACCTGTGGGTCATTACTCACATGGTCACACCATGCTCCACCCAAGCTGCACAATTCACTGGGGCCCCATTTATAAAATCCCTCAACACTTAGAGGGAAGAGTGGACACCCCTCCCTGCAAGAGCCATGGTGCTGGTGTGTCTGTGTCAGCAGCCATCATATCATTGACCAGGACCCTGTCTCAGTCCATCGTCATCACCATCATCGTCCTCACCATCGTCAACATCATCATCATCATCATTACCATCATTTGCTTCCTTATAGTTGCTCTTCTCATTTTCTGTAGACATGTTTGTTGTCGATGGAATATTACTTTTTATTGGAGATAAAATGCAGGCATCTTGCCCAGCCAGTGTTGCTCAGAGGTTGAGCAGTGACCCTTGCACCAAGAGGTCACCAGTTTGATTCCTCGTCAGGGCAATGCCCAAGTTATAGGCCCAATCCCCAGTGGGGGGCATGAAGGAGGTGGCCAATCAGTGTTCTTTTTCACTGATGTTTCTGTCTCTCTCTCTCTCTCTCTCTCTCTCTCTCTCTCTCTCTCTCTCTCTCCCTTCCTCTCTGTAAATCAATAAACAAAATAAAATTTCTTTAAAGCAGGCAATTCCTCTTTCCTTGTCTATGGGAGAGTGAAACAAAGGCCTCCTCTGCAGCTGACACAGACCTTCCATAGTGCAGAGGACCTTGGATACATACAGATTCCACCCAGGACCTGGGACGAGGACCCCTGCCCAACCCCATTGTCATTGTCACCACCACCACCATCGTCACCATCATCAATATTGCTCATTTATAATCAATCTTCTCATTTTCTCTACACCTGGTTTGTACTCACATACTGACCCTTTATCTCAATTTTTACTCATTTTGTACAATATTTAACTTGAATATGTAGCCGTACGCTATTTTCTTTTTCATTACTGCTGAGTCCCTGCCAGGTCCCTGAGCTGTGTGCACACTGAGCTCCTCCCATCCCTCAGGGCCTGGTGACAATGAGGGAACACTCAGTCCTCACAGAGGGGAGCTTTTCACCTGTTGGTAAGAAGAGAGAGACAGAGCCCAGCAAACCCCTGTGGTCCTAGGGGGCTGCGTGCATACCCAGGACACGCCCCTGTGTGATCTCTGAGACTGGACCCTCCACTCTGAGTCATCACTGAGACCCTCCTGTGCTGAGGTGTGTATCAGCTGATGATTATTTTCATTGCTGAATAGTATTGCATTAATGGATGTTCCCTAGTTTGATTATTTGTAAAATTAGAGAAACCTTTGGGTTGTTGTAGCTCCTAACACAAATAAAGGTGCTAAAAGTACTTGGATTCATTTTTTTTTAATCCTCACCCGAGGACATTTTTGCATTTATCTTCAGATAGAGTGGGAGGGAGAGAAGGAGGAAGAGAGATAGAGAAACATCGAAATGAGAGAGACATAGTGAGTGGTTGCCACCCACAGGACCCCAACTGGGGCCAGGGACAAACTGCAACTGAGGTACATGCCCTTAGGGGGAACCAAACCCGGCACTCTCCAGTCCGCGGGCTGACACTCTAACCGCTGAGCAAAATCTGACAGGGCGGATTTATTTTTTATGAACATAAAGATGTGTTCACCTGGAGCAAACATTCGTAGTGGGACCATTGAGATATATGTTAAGTACACATTTAATTTCATAAGCAACTTTGAGTTACTTTGTGAAGAAAGAATAACAGGACTTAGAGGACCCTGGAGAAGGAAGGAGCCCAGTAACTGTCGGCGTGTCATCTGCACACATTGTCACCTCCTCACTTGTCTGCAGTGAGAATATGAAAAGTTAGAGCCTCAGAGAAAAAGTGAGAATCGTCCTGGATGCAGCTGAGAGCTGAGAGGAAAGCCCTGCTCCCAACAGGAAGCCCCTCCTCCCCCCTCACTCTGCACCTGCTCCTGGGCTTTTCCCAGGGGTGGGTGTGTCCTGAGAGCCCACTGGTGTCCTCAGCGCCCCCTGCAGCCCCGCCCTCCTGTCCCCTCAGGAGGTTTGTGTCTGGGCTCACACTCACTTCCCCTCACTGTGTCTCACACAGTAATACACGGCCGTGTCCTCGGTGGTCACAGAGCTCAGCTGCAGGGAGAACTGGTTTTTGGACGTGTCTCTGGAGATGGAGGTGCGGCTCTTGAGGGACGGGCTGTAGTAAGTGTTTCCATCATAACATACTCGCCCCATCCACTCCAGCCCCTTCCCTGGTTTCTGGCGGATCTAGCCCCAGCAGTAACCACTGCTGATGGAGTAACCAGAGACAGCGCAGGTGAGGGAGAGGGTCTGCGAGGGCTTCACCAGTCCTGGGCCCGACTCCTGCAGCTGCACCTGGGACAGGACACCTGGGGACAAGGAGCATCAGGCCCTGTCAGTCACATGCAGTCACATCCACCCCACAGACCCCTGTCTGACCTCTGAGACCCTCACCTTGGGGGGTTGTCACCAGGCACAGGAGAAGACCCAGCAGTCTCATCTTCTTCTAGACCACGGCTCTGCCTTCCCCAGAAACCTCGCCCTGTGTGAGGAGAGAGCTGTGAGCCTCCCCAGCCCAGGGGAGGATTTACCCTGGAGCTTGAGGAGAAATTTGCATGTGGGGCAGCTTGTTCCTTATAAGTGGAAGACTGAGGTCAGGCTGCCCTGGTCCTTCTATTGCTAATGTGTAGGCTTCCCTTTTCTTGAATGCACTTAGTACATTCGTCAGTTATAGGGGATCTCTTGGTACACAAGAATACTGGAGTCTGCTTATTGCTAATGCTCATCTCTGATAAGTGGTGGACGAGTTGAGTAGATAACATTTTTAATTTCTCATGCATCTTTCAAATAGATTTAATGGGATTAAATTTGTTTAGGTAATTTTTGAAACGCAGCTTTCTAATATCCACAAACTGTCAAATATTTTTATAAAAATATTTATTTTTATAAACATAATTTTATATAGCCAAATAATGTCTAGGTTGGTTTGAAAATCACAAAATAAAGGACATTCATTCTCAGTATCTTATTTCTTTATGTTGTAACTTTGATCCAAGGAACTATACTCCAGGAACATGTCATTGAGGTACCCTTGATTCTTTTTTATTTTTTATTTGTTAAAGTGATATTTCTAACAAATTCTGAGTAACACCGTGCTACATGCCTTTGTTCAGGTTAATGCTAGAAACTTTTTCTTGCAATCTTTGCCAAACACTCTCAGAGCTAAGTAGTGTCAAACCTGGTGAGGACTGGGATAGGAGACCCCAGATTCTTGATGTTGAAAATTACGTAATTGTACCTTTGAGTCCCTCCTCGAACTCTTCCCTTGTGCAAGCTGATGGTTTTTTGCAGAGACAGCAACAAATTATATCAGACATATTCATATTTTATATGGAGAAATGATTGAGAATAAAAGAGCAATTATTCATGTGTACAATTCAGAATCTTTCGTATGTGGAAATTGGAAACGCAGCAGATTAACTGACCTCTTAGTCAAATATTTTCAGTGATGTTGGAGTCAGAGAGAGGCAAATCATGGAGGTTTCTAGCATAGATATGCTCATAGGAAAGGGAACTTTATCCCTGACAGGAACCCTCACCCCCAGGACACACGACATGGTCAATTGGGGCGTTTTCCAATCTTGGATATTATAAGTAACACTGCTATGAACATGGGGGTGTATATATATTTTCTGATTTGTGCTTTGGAATAATTAGGATATATTTTCAGAGGTGGATTGGCTGGGTCAAAAGCAGTTCTATTTTTATTTTTGTATTAATTATTTATCTTTGTTTCAGATGTTCTCCATTTCCCCCCTAGACACCATCCTCCTGTTCCCCCCTTTCCACAGCATTGTTGTCTATGTCCATTGGTTATGCATATATGCATGTAAGTTCTTTGGTTTATATTACCCTCCTCGCCAACCCCCTCCTCTGGGGTATGTCAGACTGAACGATTTATTTATTTATTTATTTATTTATTTATTTATTTATTTATGAAACTCCATAGTGTTTTCCACAGTGGCTGCACCAATCTGCATTTCCACCAGTAGTGCACCAGGGTCCTGTTTTCTCCTCATCCTCCCCAGCACTGGGTGTTAGCTGAGGTATTGATAGGAGCCACTGTGGCAGGTGTACTGTCATTTCAATTTGCACGTCTCTGATGATCAGTAATGTGAGCATTGTTTCATATGTCTCATGGCCATCTGTACGTCCTGTTTGGAGAAGTGTCTATTGAGGGCATTGGCCCATATTTTAATTGGATTGTATGTCTTCCTGGTGTTGAGTTGTATGTAGTTTTAAAATATTTTGGAATTTAAGCCTTTATCAAATGTACCTTTGGCAAATAGACCACAGCTTTTTCTAACTCAGAGATGTTAGAGGTAAACACTGAATCAAGAATCCAGAGAGGTGCGGGGAGGGAAACTGTGACGTGAAGAGAAAACCACACAGGAAACCAGCCCAAACCTCCAACTGCACCTGCTCCTGGATGGTCCTTGTGTTCAGGGAACCTCTGCGCCCCCTGGTGGTCGCAGCCTCTCCTGTAGTGAGGTTTGTGTCTGGATTCACCCTGACTTCCCCTCACTGTGTCTCTGGCACAGTAATACATGGCTGTGTCCTTGGTGGTCACGGATCGCAGCTGCAGAAAGAACTGGTTCTTGGACGTGTCTCTGGAGATGGTGGTGCGGCTCTTGAGGGACGGGTTGTAGTAAGTGCTACTTCCATATATGTACCCAATCCATTCCAGCCCCTTCCCTGGTTTCTGGCGGATCCAGCTCCAGTCGTAACCACTGAGTGAGCCCCCAGAGACAGAGCAGGTGAGGGAGAGGGTCTGTGAGGGCTTCACCAGTCCTGGGCCCGACTCCTGCAGCTGCACCTCGGACAGGACACCTGGGGACAAGGAGCATCAGGCCCTGTCAGTCACGTGCAGTCACAACCACCACATGGACCCTGTCTGACCTCTGAGACCCTCACCTTGGGGAGCTGCCACCAGGCACAGGAGAAGACCCAGTAGTCTCATCTTCTTCTAGACCAGGGCTCTGCCTTCCCCTGAGACCTCAGCCCTGTGTGAGGAGAGACCTGTGAGCCTCCTCAGCCCAGGGGAGGATTTACCCTGGAGCTTGGGGAGAAATTTCCATGTGAGGC
This sequence comes from Tadarida brasiliensis, assembly GCA_030848825.1. Lineage (NCBI taxonomy): Eukaryota > Metazoa > Chordata > Mammalia > Chiroptera > Molossidae > Tadarida > Tadarida brasiliensis. Next base: position 248,022,237 of record CM061257.1, read on the forward strand.
AGCCTGTTCCTTATAAGTGGAGGACTGAGGTCAGGCTGCCCTGGTACTTGTGGGGCCCTGTGGGGCCATTTCTTTCCTTGATCTCACTCTGTATGTAAGTCAGGGATAGGGGATCCCCTGGTTCTAGAGACTTTGGAATATGGTCAAACGTTGGCCTCACCTTTCTGAACACAAGAAGAAATGATGGACTAGACAGGTAGGTTAGACTTTTAACTTCCCATACATCCCTCAACTGATTTAAAGGCGATTAGCATTTGTTCACAGACTTTTTGAATCCCAATTCTCCAGTATATCCACTATTTCCAAATTTTATATCACAATTTCATACAAATATTATCTTAGTGCAAAAATAAAAATAATGGACATCTATGCTCAATATTTTATATTTTAATTTTATTTAAATATATTTTTATTGATTTTATTTTTTAGAGAGTTGAACGGAGAGGGTAACTTCATCGCTGACAAAATACCTGACTCCAGTCACCCTCATTCTGCCCCTGGGTATGGTCAGTTGGTCAGAGGTGCTGAGTACTGCCACAGAATATATAACGTCCTTAATGTATATTGAACACATTCTTCCATCAGACAAATACTTTGGAAATGTTATCTCTCTGTGGAGTTGTCTTTTCATTCCCTTAATGGAATCTTTGGTGGGATAAAAGCATTTAATATAGCAAAATGTAATTGATATCTATTTTATGTACTAGGCCTGTTTTGGTTAATCACACAGACCCCAGGACGTGCTGAGCCTCATGGTCCAGGGCCATCGGCTGCAGCAGCCACAGGGACAGAGAGGTTCTGGCACCAGGAGTGAGGGCTGCTGGCAAACTGCCCAGAACTGGACAGGACTTTGACCTGGGTGAGGGGAGGAAGCTGGACGTGTTCTAACTCACAGGACAGAGATGGGCCTGATGTTCATGGACAGAGAGTTACTGGACATGTGGGTTTAAACCTCTTCCCCTGACGACCCAGGAGGATGTGCAGGGCATGACAGACACAGCTTCTGTCATTGTAGGAAACACCTGACGGATTATGACCAGGAGTTTGTTAGAACAGAATCGTTAAAGGTTCTGCAGGCAGGGATCAAGGGAATTAAGGAACGTGTCACTGCAAAGGGGGGAAGAAGATTCCTGTTACCCACATGCACCTGCTCACAGTGTCTCTGTCTGTGAGGTAACAACTTCCCAGGTCCAGGGGTTAGCACTTGGACACCTGTGGGTCATTACTCACATGGTCACACCATGCTCCACCCAAGCTGCACAATTCATTGGGGCCCCATTTATAAAATCCCTCAACACTTAGAGGGAAGAGTGGACACCCCTCCCTGCAGGAGCCATGGTGCTGGTGTGTCTGTGTGAGGGGCCCTCACGTCATTGACCAGGACCCTGTCTCAGTCCATCATCACCATCATCATCAGCAGCAGCAGCAACATTTGTTTATTTAAAGTTGTTCTTATTTTCTGTACACATGGTTGTTGTCCACTAAAAATGACCCCTTTTCTCATTTTATAGTCATTTATTATATTTTCCAAGTTAAATTGGTAGTCACATTTATTTTTTCTTTTCTTTATCTTTCTTTCTTTATTTTTTTTAGTGCTGACAAATGAAGGCTTGTTCCTGCCTCTTCTCCATCTGCCCCACACTGGGATCTGATGAGAAAGGTTGGGTCTCCTCCTTAGATGTCTTTGGGAGAGTGAACCACACAGGCCCCTGGAGAGAATTGCTCCCACTCCCCACCATCTCGCCAAAGTAAAAGCTCTGAGGTCGTGTCCTTTCCTGGGTCTACCAAAGCTCCCCTGACTTGCTGAAGGGCCTTTCCTGTGTTTCCCAGAGATCTCAACTTTGCATATGATACACGTTCCATGTCCCTTTGTGTGTGTTTGTCCTCAGCCTGGACATCTGCACAAGCTGTCGTGGGTCCCTCTGCCTCTGCCTGGTGGCAACTGCTCTGGGTGCTGTGAGCATGATATCCAGTCAGTGACCTTCACCCCCACAAGTCCTTCTTCTCTAGCTTTGGGGTCACACACCTCTTGTGTCCACTGTCCAGCACTCATGTGTCCTGCTGCTGGCTAGCTGGGACCCTGAGCTGTGGAGCTGAGCTGCACAGTTGGGTCAACAGAGCCTCTGGTTGGATTCAGCTAATGTGGGTTAGTAGATTTCATGATTGTCATTTGGTCACAAGAGTGTTTGAAAGAGAATCACTGCCTTTTTCCCATAAGGAAAGTTGTCCTTCTTGAGAAAAGACAGTCTATTTTTTACTTTTGACACTATTACAGGGTCCCCCATTTCCTCCTGCTTTGCCCACATCCACCCAGACCCACCAATCCTCCCCGGGCCCTACCACTCTGTGTGTGTCCATGGGCTCTGCATATATGTTCCCTGCATCCTCTCTTCACCTTCTCTTATCTACCCTTCCCTACACCCACCCTCTGATCTCTGTCAGTCTGTTCCACGTGTCTGTATTTCTGGTTCTATTTTGTTCCTCAGTTTATTTTGTTCATTAGATTCATTAGTATAAAGGAGATCACAGGGTATTTGTATTTCTCTTACTGTCTTGTTTTGCTTAGCATAATAACCTAAAGGTCCATATTGTTGTAAAGAGTAAGAGTTTCTGGGGACACATCACATCAGGCCCTGTCAGTCACGTGCAGTCACAACCACCTCATGTACCCTGTCTGACCTCTGTGACCCTACCTTTGGGGGCTGTCACCAGGCGCAGGAGAAGGCCCAGTAGTCTCATCTTCTTCTAGACCACGGCTCTGCTTTCCCCAGAGACCTCAGCCCTGTGTGAGGAGAGAGCTGTGAGCCTCCTCAGTCCAGGGGAGGATTTACCCTGGAACTTGGGGAGCAATATGCATGTGGGGCAGCCTGTTCCTTATAAGTGGAGGGACTGAGGTCAGCCTGGCCAGGCTTCACTGGGTCCCCTGTGGGGGCATCTCTTCCTTTGAACTCAGTCACCAACTAAGTCAGGGATAAAGGATCAAATAGTTATTGAGACCTACCGAAGTCATGTTAATAGATATGGTCATCTTTGATAAATGTTGGACTAGATGAGTAGTTTATATTTTTAATGTCTCATGCATCTTTCCAATAGATTTAAGAGGTTTTACATTTTACAAGTTAGTTTCTTAAACCCTCGTTTTTATACATACCCAACTGTCAAACATTGTTAATAAACAATTCCATTTTTATAAATACAATTTTATATATACAAATAATATCGACCTTGCTTTGTAAATCAAAATATAAAGGACATTTATTCTCAGCATCTTATTCATTTAATGTGAAAAGTAATATTGATCCATGGAACTATGTTCTAAGAACATATCATTGATAGACCCATGATTATTTTGTTTTTCTTTGTTAAATGATATTTATTACAAGTTCTGAGTAACACTATACTACATACCGTTATTTAGGTTTAGTAGAAAGATTGTTCTTACAGTCTTTGCCAAACACTTTCACGAGCTAAGCAGGGTAGGTCCTGGTTAGTGCATGGATGGTAGACCCTGGATTCCTGATGTTGAAAATTTGGTCATTGTGCCTTTGTCCCTCCTCAGACTCTCCCCTTGTGCAAGTCCATGACATATTGCAGAGACCCCATCAAATTATACCAGACATACTCATATTTTTACATGGAGAAATGATTGAGAATAAGAGACTGATTATTCATGTGTACGATTCAGAATCCTTCATATGTGGAAATTGTAAACGCAGCAGATTAACTGACGTGTGTTCTCAGTGTAATATTTTCACTGATGTTGGGGTTCAGAGGGAGGCAAATGAAGTGGTTTCCTAGCATAGATTTGCTCATAGAAAGGGAACATTAACCCTGACAGGAGCCCTCAGTTGGGCCAACTTGTTCCCTGGGGATGGTCCCTGTGGTCAGAGGTGCTGGGCTCTCCCACTGCACACACAGAACCCTGAGGTAGGATGAACACGTTCTCCCATCAGACCTGTGACTTGGAAATACGTTATTTCTGTGTAGCTTGTCTTTTCATTCACTAAATGAAATATTTGGTGGAAAATGTTTTTACTTTTAACAATGTTCAGTTCAGCACTCTTTTCTTTAATGGGGCATGTATTGTATGTTCTATGTAACAACTCACCAGGAAACTGTCCCTCTCCATTGCCCATGGCAGGGAAACCCGGATATGAACACAGTGGGTGAGTGAGCACAAAACTCAGTAGAGCACTGATGGCTGGAATCCTTCATGTTATTGAAATCTGGTTTGCTGTGTCTTCTGACCAGGAGAGCAACTTTCGATGGCATGAAGCCCTGATTCATCTCAAATACTAATTCACTTGACTGGACTTTACCTAGTGAATTTCACTACAGCATGTAGCATAGAAAACTAGACTCGCCCCTGAGAAATTATATCATGTAGACGTCAGGCAGACGAGGAAGGAAACTCAAAGGACCTGAGGAAGATGCTGAGCAGAGATGACAGAGACAGGTTCCCAGAGGTTATTTCACGAGGATGAAAGTGACCAGGAGGACGAAGGTGCACAGAGGGTGTGAGAGGGAGACGTGAGGAGATGACCTGGAGCTGACGTCCGGGAAAGTGAATGTCCCAGTGAGAGCCCTGCATGGAGCTGTGTGTGCAGGACTCACGTGGGACAGTGAGAGAGCGAGGCCCTGGAGAGTGTGGGGACCTGGGGGATGGACTCTCAGTGTGCCTAGATGGTGACATCTGCGTGGGTGTTGGTGGCATTTTAAACCACGTTCTCCAGGACAGGTGCCCAGATGACCACCTCTCAGGTGATGCTGGGAGCAGGACTGTGGGGTGATGATGCCCCTAGTGGTGACTCTGAGCCATGCAGGCTGCAGGACCCTAGGGACTGAACCAGCTGTCTCTCCACCCACCAAGACCAGGGGAGGAAAGAGCTCACCTTTAAGGTCAGGTTTTCTTCTCTGAAGAGGAGAGAGATACACGGACTCGGACATTGAGGGTATTTGTATCATCTGCAACATCCTCAGTAGTGATGCACATGGGAGTATCTCTCATAAATCTGATACTTCTAACATTTTTATAGAAACAACTAGAATGATAGTTTTAGAAACTGTGAGTGAGTAAAAAGGAGCAGCTGGACATACTGTTTCTAAATAAGCGCAGCTCTGGCTAGGTTGTGAGTTGGCTGAATCATCCTGTACACTGAAAGGTTGTGGGTTCAGGTCTTGGTCAGGGCACACACCTGCATTATGGTTGTGATCCCTGGTCAGAGAGCAGCCAACTGATGCTTCTCTCTCGCTCCTTCTCTCTCCAGTCCGTTTCTACAATCAATAAACATACCTTCAGTGAGGACTAAATGAATGCATACATAAAAAATAAGTGTAGTTGGTGTACTATCTATTCAATGACACATTCTACACACACACACACACACACACACACACACACACACACACACACAGTGTGATCATTTTCATTGTGATGAATCCCAAACTTACCTTCTACCCTGTGCCTAGCACATGGGTATTGTCCCCACACTGACCCACACCTAGTGTATGACCTTCCTTCACAAACAGAACAGTCCCAGAAAAACCCTGTGGTGCTAGGGGGCAGTGTGCACACCCAGGACACGCCCCTGTGTGATCTCTGAGACTGGATCCTCCACTCTGAGTCATCACTGAGATCCTTCCGTGTTGAGGTGTGTATCAGTTGATGGTTATTTTTCATTGCTTAGTAGCACTTCTATTTTTATATTTATATTTATTGTTAATTAATTTATTTTTTGTTAGAGATGTTTCTCCTTTGTCCCCCTGGACACCCTCCTCCCTATTCCCCTTCCCCAGCATTGTTGTCTATGTGCATCCCTCCTCTGAGGTTTGCCAGTCTGAACGGTTCTATTTTTATTTTTTTGAGGAAACTCCATAGCGTTTTCCACAGTGGCTGCACCAGTCTGCATTCCCACCAATAGTGCACCAGGGTCCTCCTTTCCTCACATCCTCACCATCACTTGTTGTTGATTTATTGATAGGAGCCATTCCGACAAGTGTAGTTGTAGTTTTAATTTGCATCTTTCTGATCATTAATAATGCTGAGCATTATTTCATATGTCTCATGGCCATCTGTATGTCCTCTTTGGAGAAGTGTGTATTCAGGGCATTGGACCATCTTTTGATTGGATTGTATGTCTTCTTGGAGTTGAGTTGTACACAGTTTTAAAATATTTTGGAATTTAACACCTTATCAAAATGTACCATTGGCAAATAGAACACAGACTTTGGTAACTCAGAGAACTCAGAGGTAAACAATGAATCAAGAATCCAGAGAGGTTCCCTGAGGGAAACTGTGACATGAAGAGGAATCCGCACGGGAAACCAGCCCAAACCTCCAACTGCACCTGCTTCTGGGATGGTCCTTGTGTACAGACACCCTGAGCGCCCCCTGGTGGTCGCAGCCTCTCCCTCCGGAGGTGTGTGTCTGGGCTCACACTGACTTCCCCTCACTGTGTGTCTCGTACAGTAATTAATACACGGCCGTGTCCTCAGATTTCAGGTTGGTCATTTTATGAGAGACTGTGCTCGTAGGGTTGTCCCTGGAGATTGTGAATCTTCCTTGAACGGATGGCGCGTACCACTGATCTGTTCCCGATGGTTGGCTCACTCTCGCCACCCACTCCAGCCCCTTCCTGGAGCCTGGCGGACCCAGTGCATGCTGTAGTCAGTGAAGGTGAATCCAGAGGCTTTGCAGGAGAGGCTCAGGGACCCCCCCAGGCTGCACCAAACCTCCCCCAGACTCCACCAGCTGGACTTGGCACAGGACACCTGCAGACAGAGGAACAGACTGAGAACTTCCCCTGCAGCGCGGTCCCCCTGAGCCCGAGTCCAGGGCTGCACCTTTGACAGGATGAGAATGGAGACCCAGAGGAGAGCAGACCTCATGGTGTGGACACAGGACGGGCTGACCCTGAGGCTCCTCTCCGGGATCTGCAGGGACAGGGGCTGGGCAGGTTTTCATGAGCAGGTCCGGGTCCTCATTTGCATGTCTTTCCCCTGTGGACCTGTCTGAGCTGCCCACCCGGGCTCCTCCCTCCCTGCCTTGCCTTTGGGAAGGGCGGGGGGACAGGATGCCTGGGCCTGGACCCAGGGGCCCTCTACTGGTCTGAACATTGTAGTATTTGTCTGTGAACAGTGATAGACACCTAGACCAGGATGGAAGTGGGATATGTAAGGTTCTCCAGGCTGGTTGCACCTAATCCCACTCAGGACACGTCCTGGGACAGGATTCTGGAGACCACAGTGCCCCCTGGTGGTTGTTCTGAACCACACAGAAGGATGACGCCAGGTCTGAACCAGCTTCCTGAGACAAGGCCAGGGTGTCTGCCAGAGGGAAGTCCTTCCTGGCATTTTGAAACGGTGGTAGCCCAAATCCTGCTTCTTTCTTGTACACAGCTAGTCTCTATAAGGTCACCGGGGCTTCAGGGATCCCACCTTGGGGAGAACGTGAGTAACATAACCCTCCTCAGTGCCAGGAGGAAGATAGGAGTCAACTGGAACAGGAACCTGACTCAGGGCATCACTGGGGAAAATGCTACCTGTGTACATGAATGGGGGGATTAACCAAGACTGAGGACACGTGTCCAGGGTGCTTGTTTGATCAGGTTCTGACTTTCCTTGCTATTTAGTCAGTTCACATTTTCTTTCCTCACTTTCCTCTGAACTAGCATTCCAAGGTCATGAAGACACTTTGTTGAGAGTGTGCAAGAGCACAAGTCATGTGTGTGTTGATTTTGTAGCTTACATCTTTCCTGAAATCACTTTCTAGTGATATCAGTATCATAGGGCAATTTTTAGGGTTGTCTATATGCAAGGTCTGGTGGTGTGTATATAGATAAAGAGAACCATTTTCATCTTTTTCTTTAGGATTTAGACATCTTTTGTTTTTTATCTTGCCCAATCATTCTCACAAAATCTTCCAATTCTGTGGAATTGAAGTAGTCATAGGGGTGCCCTTGTATTGGTGCTGATCTTAGAAGACTAGCTCAAAAATTTTCTCTGTGCACTGTTGTGCCACTTGTTGACTTCTCAAATGTGGCCTTTGTCATATTGATGTGCCTACTTATCATTTCTGTACCTATTTTTTTTTATCCTCACCCGAGGACATTTTTCCATTTTTTGTTCAGATAGAGTAGGAGGGAGAGAGAGAGAGAGAGAAACATCGACGTGAAAGGGACACATCAAGTGGCTGCCTACGGCACGACCAGCCAGGGCCGGGGACAAACGGCAACCGAGGTACATGCCCTTAGCAGGAACCAAACCCGGGTCTCTCTGGACCACAGGCCGATGCTCTAACCGCTGAGCCAAACTGGCCAGGGCTGTACCTATTTTTTTTTTTTTAAGAATTGTAATCATGAAGCCAATTTCAATGTTTTTAATGCTTTTTTCTACATCTATGTATATGATGGAATCGTTTATCTTTCATTGTGTGAATGAGTGTAGCACATTTAATGGTTTGCGTATGTCAAACCATCCTTGCATTCTGGGTTGACATCCCAATGCACCATGGTCAATGATCCTTTCAATGTGCTGTTCAACTTTCTTGCATATTGTTGAGTATTTTTGCACTTAAGTTCATCAAGGATGTTGACCTGACATTTTTTACATCCCTACTTGGCTTTCATATTGATGTAATGGTCACCTCAGTAAATTAGTTTGGAAGTGTTTCCTCTTCAATTAATTCTTGGAAGAGCTCCAGAAGCATTGATTCAAAATTTATAAATTCTTGCCAGGCCATGTGGCTCAGTGGATGCAGCATCGTCCCATGGACTAAGAGGTCCTGGTTTGATTCCTGGTCAGGGCACATGCGAGGGTTCTGGGCTTGATCTCCAGTAGAGGGTGTGCAAGAGGCAACCGAGTGATGTTTCTCTCTCACAGAAATGTTTCTATATCTCTGTCCCCTCTTCTCTCTCTAAAATACATAAATAAATGAATAAATAGTAAATATAAAAAGTTATACATTCTTGTTCTAGCTGGTTTGGCTCTGTGGTTAGAGTGTTTGCCTGAGGACTGAAGTGTCACAGGTTCAATTCTTGGTCAAGGGGCACGTTCCTTGACCAAGAAGTTTCGACCCCGACCCTGGTCAGGATCGGGTTGGAGGCAACCACTTGACTTTTCTCTCTCACATCTCTCTCACTCTCTCTCTCTCTCCCTTCCCTTCCACGCCCCCGTCCCTTCCACTCCATCTGAAGTCAATGGAAAAATAACAAATAACCTTGGGTGAGGATTAACAACAACAAAACAAGTAGTAAACTCTTCTTTGATGTTTCGGTAGAATTCATTTTAAGTCCATTTGGTCATGGGCTTCAATTTGTTGGCAGGTTTTCACTACTGCTCAACTTTCGTTTTTAAATCCTCACCCGAGAAATATTTTTTTCCATTTATCTTCATATGGAGTGGGAGGGAGGGAGAAGGAGAGGGGGAGGGAGGGAGAGAGAGAGAGAGAAACATCTACATGAGAGAGACCAATCGATGGTTTGCCTCCCGCAGGGCCGTGAACAGGGCAGAGGACCGGACAGCAACCAAGGTACATGCCCCTGACGGAATCGAACTCGCGACTCTTTGGTCTGCGGGCAGATGCTGTAACCGCTGAGCCAAACCAGCTAGAGCATACATCAATTATTTTTGAAACTTCATAACGATCTAACAATAATAAAATCACATTCCTAATTTGAACACCTACTAAGCAGACCGAGAAATACTACAGTTGATATTCACAGGGTGTGGCCAGTGTGGAAATTACTGTTCTGTCCTGACCACATATTTATTTTATTTTCCATCCAAGAGAATGAAATAAATTCCTATTATCCTACATAGAATTTATAAAATGTCGTGGTCCTAAGAATGCATCTCCCTTACCTCCAACTCCAGGAGCACAAGAAACAGGTCCCAACCGCTGCCCTCTGTAATGCACCCTGGTTTGTGCTGAAGGCACAGCTGTGCACGACCCCCCAGACCCAGGATGACTCCGCGGGGACACTGAGGCAGGACCATTACTGGGAGACGCAGGTGTCGTCTGATAGAAACATTGGCTCAGGAAATTCCTGACTGAGTTGTTTGGTCTCCGGAAATGCAGGGAGGTTCAGGCACGTTCCACCGTTTGTGGACAGACATTGAATGTGTGCTGACAGTTTCCCGAGGCTCATCAACCCTTTCGCATTTTCATTCCTCCATAAGTGATACACTACATTTCTGCACATGATAATGTTTCTAATAATATCGTAAATATTTCAATACACAGAACCGACAGTGCAGCTTCAGAACCAAAGTCCTACAGAGACTCTTGTAGAAACTGTTATCTGGAGAGGAAGCCAAGAGCCTCAGAGGAAACAGCCATAAACACCACCTGCACCTGCTCCTGGGGCTGCAACAGAGTCGGTGGGTCCTGAGCGACCGCTGGTGACTTGAGCGCCCACTGCAGCCCCGCTCTCCGGTCCCCTCAGGAGGTTTGTGTCTGGGCTCACGCTGACTTCCCCTCACTGTGTGCCTCTAGCACAGTAATACACGGCCGTGTCCTCAGTGGTCACGGATCTCAGCTGCAGGAAGAACTGGTTCTTGGATGTGTCACTGGAGATGGTGGTGCGGCTCTTGAGGGACGGGTTGTAGTTAGTGCTACTATCACTAGCAGATATGCGCCCAATCCATTCCAGCCCCTTTCCTGGTTTCTGTCGGATCCAGCTCCACCAGTTACCACTGAGTGAGCCCCCAGAGACAGAGCAGGTGAGGGAGAGGGTCTGTGAGGGCCTCATCAGTCCTGGTCCCGACTCCTGCAGCTGCACCTGGGACAGGACACCTGGGGACAAGGAGCATCAGGCCCTGTCAGTCACGTGCTGTAACAACCACCCCATGGACCCTGTCTGACCTGTGAGACCCTCACCTTGGGGGGCTGCCACCAGGCACAGGAGAAGACCCAGCAGCCTCATCTTCTTCTAAACCACGGCTCTGCCTTCCCCAGAGACCTCAGCCCTGTGTGAGGAGAGAGCCGTGAGCCTCCCCAGCCCAGGGGAGGATTTACCCTGGAGGTTGGGGAGAAATTTGCATGTGGGGCAGCCTGTTCCTTATAAGTGGGGGGACTGAGGTCAGGCTGCCCTGGTTCTTCTAGGGCTCTGTGGGACCATCTCTTCCCTTGATCTGACTCTGTATGTAAGTCAGGGATAGGGGATCACCTGTTTCAAGGGAACTACTGGAGTCAGCTTAATGGATGTGCTCATTTTATTTTGTTTTTACATTCATTTTTATTTTTTTATTTTTTATTTTTATTTATTTATTTATTTATTTTTATTAATTTATTTTTGTTACACATGATTCTTCTTTTTTCCCCATTGACACCCTCCTCCCCATCCCCCCACCCTGTCCCCAGCTTTGTTGTCCATGTCCATCACTTATGCATACATGCGCATAAGTTCTGTGGTTTATCTCTTCCCTCCCCCCCCACCCCCTCTTCTGAGGGGTGTCAGTTTATACCCTACTTCCACATCTCTGGGTCTACCCTGTTCCTCAGACTGTTATGTTCATTATATTCCACAAATAAGTGAGATCATGTGATATTTGTCTTTCTCTGCTTGGCTTGTTTCGCTTAGGATAATACTCTCGAGGTCCCTCCACGTCGTCTCAAAGGATAAGAGATCATTTTAAGTAAATGGCAGAAGAGATGTATAGATTATAGTTTTAATTTCTCATACATCTTTCAATAGATTTAAGGAGATTACATTTATCTATGTAGTTTCTTAATCCCAACTATTTAATGTATATACAACTGTCAAACCTTTTAAGTAAACAATTATATTTTATAAATATGATTTTATATATACAAATAATTTATACTTTGTTTTGAAGATCACAAAATCAAGGACATTCATTCTGAGTATCTAGTTCATTTAATTTTTGTCATTACTTTGGTCCGAGGAACTATGACCCAAGAACAGGTCATTGTCAGACACTGGATTTCTTTTATTTCTTTTATTTTTTTTAATGATATTTCTTACAAGTTCTGAGTAACCCTCTTCTACCCTTTTTCAGGGAATTAATAGAAACATTTTTTTTTACAATCCTTGAAAAACTCTTTCAGAATCTAAGCCCTTGATTCTTGATGTTGAAAATGTTGTAATTGTGTCCTTTGGTCCATCTATCCTTGTGCAAGCCCATGGTATATCTCAGAGACACTAAACCAATTACATCAGAAATGATCATATTTTTACATGGAGAAATCATTGAAAATAAATAAGAGTAATTATTCATGTGTATAATTCAAAATCTTTCATATGTTGTCATTGTGAAGGCAGCAGATTAACTGGCCAATGTTCTCAGTTTGGTGTTTCCAGGGGTGCTGGGGTTTAGAAGAAGACAAATGAAGAGATTTCCTATCATAGATTTGCTCAAAGGAAAGTAAACCCTGACAGAAACATTCACTCCCAGCCCCCCTCTCTCTGACCCTTTGGATAGTCACCGTGGTCAGAGTTCCTGGGCTCCTGAATTAATGTCTAACATCCTTAATGTATAATAAACACATTGTACCATAAGAAAAATGGTAGGAAAATATATTCTCAGTGTAGCTTGTCTTTTCATTTCCTTCATGAAATATTTGGTGGAAAATATTTTTAATATTAACAATTTTCAATTTATCAAAATTTTCTGTAATGGGTCCAGTTTTGTAAATTTTATGTAACAACTGACCAGAAAGTGTCACTCTCCATTGGCCATGGGCGGGGAACCTTGATATGAACACAGTGGGAAGTAAACCCAAGAGAGAAGTGTTGGCTGGAATCCTTAATATCATTGAAATCTGTGTGTTGTGCCCTCTGACCAGGAGACCAACTTTCCTCGGCACAAAGCCCTGATTCATATCAAAGATTAATTCACTTGATTGGACTTTACTGTGTGAATCACCCTGCTGTATGTAGCATAGAAAACTAGACTAACCCCTGAGAAATTATATCATGTAGACGTCAGGCAGACGAGGAAGGAACCTCAAAGGACGTGAGGAAGATGCTGAGCAGAGATGACAGAGACAGGATCCCAGAGGGTATTTCACGAGGATGAAAGTGACCAGGAGGACGAAGGTGCAGAGAGGTCGTGAGAGGGAGACATGAGGAGATGAACTGGAGCTGACTTCCGGGAAAGTGAATGTCCCAGTGAGAGCCCTGCATGGAGCTTTGTGTGTGCAGGACTCACATGGGACAGTGAGAGAGCGAGGCCCTGGCGAGTGTGGGGACCTGGGGGATGAACGCTCAGTGTGTGTAGACGGTGACACCTGGGTGGGTGGAGGTGGGATTTAAACCATGTTCTCCAGGGCTGGTGCTCAGATGACCACCTCTCATGGATGCTGGGAGCAGGACTCTGGGGTGACGGTGCCCCAAGTGGTGACTCTGAGTCATGGAGGCTGCAGGACCCTAGGGACTGAACCAGCTGTCTCTCCACCCACCCAAGACCAGGGGAGGGACGAGCTCACCTTTAAGGTCAGACTCGTCCTCTCTGAAGAGCAGAGAAACATGAGGACATGATCAATGAGGATATTATTTTTATAATCTGCATCATCCTCATTTGTAACATTTTGCTGTCAACTTCGGTGTATAAATTATTGGAGAAAAAAGCAGTCCTCCCTGACCTGACTGGGTGCCCTGGGCCTGCAGCCTCGGTCTCAGTCCAGCTCCAGGGAACCGGCCTGGTCAGGATTCACCTGCCACGTGTCCAGAGCAGGCCCTGCCCCAGAGACAGGTTCACACACGCTGTGTCCCTCCTTCTTCTCACCTCTCCCAGGGCAGGGCAGCCCATTAATAGGTGAGCAGCTCAGGACGGCCTCCTAGGCCCTTGACCACAGAGAGGCTCTGAGACTCTGGACTCATCTTCTCCCAGAGAGACAGAGGCCTAATAATTCTTGATGGTGTATCATTTATCAATATTAAAACTGGAGGCTGTATCGAGGACTTACTGTAATAATGTAAGTATCCTTCAGAATCAATTCCTCTCTCTGATGTCACCTCAGCCCGAGCGCAGAAGGTGCTGCAGTTACCAGAGCTGGTCCATCAGGAAGAGACCAGGGAGGAAACACAGAGTTCTGGGTGCACCGCCTGCCTTTGGGAGGCTTTGCACACGAAGTGGGTCCTCGTACCCTGGAAACCCCAAGACTGAGGACACACACGTCCAGGGTTCTTGTTTCTTCAGGATCTGACCTTCCCTGTTGTTTCGCCAGGTGACATTTTCTTTCCTCTGAAATAAGCACACTCATTTCCTAGGGTCATGAAGACCCTTTGTTGAGAGAGTGCAGGAGCACAAGTCATGGTGTGTAGATTTTGTACCTTACATCTTTCCTGAGTCCACTTTTACTTCTATCAGTTTTCTGGTGCAATGTTTAGAGTTTTCTATATAATAGATCATGTTATCTGCATACACATAGAAAGAGACATTTTAACATGTTGTTTTATTTAGCCATTTTGATTTCTTTTTCTTTGTAATTATTGTGATAAAAACTTCCAGTTCTGTTGAATAGAAGTAGTCCCCGGGGTGCCCTTGTGTTGGTCCTAATGTTAGAACAGCAGGTTTGAATTTTCTCTGTGCACTATGATATCACTTGTTAGTTTCTCAAATGTAGCATTTTTTATGTTGAAGAAGATGCCTTGATCAACTAAATTATTTAGATATAATCATGAAATAATTTAAAATTTTTAAAACGTGATTTCTTCTTTATATCTATTGATATGATGATGTAGTTTTGTCCTTCATACTGTGAATGAGGTGTAGCACATTTACTGATTTACAAACATTGAACCATCCTTGCATTCTAAGATGCTATCCCACTTGTCCATGGTCAATGATCCTTTCAATTTTATTTTTTTATGCCTACTTATCATTTTTTAAATTATTTTTTATTAGTTTGTTTTTGATACAGATGTTTCTCCTTTTTCCCCCCATTGACACCCTCCTCCCCAACCCCCATCCCCAGCTTTGTTGTCTATGTCCATTGGTTATGTATACATTAATATAAGTTCTGTCGTTTATCTCTCCCCCCCCCCCCAGGTTTGTCAGTCTGTACCCTACATCCGTGTCTCTGGGTCAATTTTGTTCATCAGTTTGTTTAGTTCATTATGTTCCACAAATAAGTGAGATGACGTGATATTTGTCTTTTTCTGCTTCATTTGTTTCACTTAACATAAAACTCTCCAGGTCCCTCCATGTAATCTCAAATGATAAGAGATCTTTCTTTCTTACAGTTTCATAGTATTGCATTCTGTACATGTACCAGAGATTTTTTTATCCACTCATCTACTGATGGACACTTGGGTTGTTTACAGATCTTAGCTATTGTAAATAGTGCTGCTATGAACATAGGGGTACATATAGTCTTTCTGATTGGTGTTTCAGGCTTCTAGGGTATATTCCTGGAAGTGGGATCACTGGGTCAAACGGCAATTCAATTTTTAACTTTTTGAGGTAACACCATAGTGTTTTCCATAGTGGCTGAGTTTCCTAGTATATTTTTGAGGATTTTTGCATTTATGTTCATCATGGTTATGGTATGTCATTCTTTTTTCATCCTTATTTGGGTTTGGTATGAGTGTGATAGTCACCTCAATAAAAGTCTCTGAATGTGTTCCTTCTTCTTTCTAATGTAGGAAGAGTTTGGGGTGGATTGACTGAGAAGGCATTAACTATTCTTTCAGTTTCAGTAGTATCCACCCCTGAATCAGTTAAACGTGGGCTTTACTTGGTTAGGGCATATGGTTTCTGCTTCAATTATTCTTTTAAATTTATATCAATTTAGCAATTTTGGGGTCAACTTTCTAATTTAAGGTCAAATTAACTGACTGAGAAATACAATGTTGATCTTCCCAGGCTGTGGACAGCACATGGGAGTTCCCACAAGCACACACGTGGAGCTGAGCAGTGACAGGCTGACAGGCTCCTAACTCTGCATCCCTCAGGTAGATCCGAGCCACATGGACTGACAAGGGAGCAGCTCGGGGTCCCTGCCAGGGAGAGACCTGTCTCTGCCAACTGCAGCCAGGAGCTGGTCTCTGCAGGTCTGAGGTGGTGGGACCAGCTCCCACCTAAGACTCAGCAGTAATACATGTATGCTCTTCCACCTGAAGAAGGGAAGGGTTTGGTAAAGAAAGGGGCAAAGTTATACTATTTGAGATTTCTGTGCATGGAGAGAAATCAATTTAAATGGGAACACATCTTCCCACACCACATTTAACCATTCCTCCTGTGAAAGGCCCCTCTGAGCCAGGACCCTCAGAATTCAGTGATGATGTATTTGGAGTCAGTATGGAAACTACAGTTGTTTGAAGACCATATGTTAGTTTCACACACCGTCCAAGAGAATAACATAAAACCGTATTTTCCTATATAGAATTCATCAGGTCTTTAGCCTGGAGAATGCCCCTCCCACACTTCCAACTTCAGACCATGAGGAGCAGGTCCCAGCCACTGCTCTCTGAAATCTCCGTGGTTTGTGTTGAGGGCACAGCTGTGCACGACTCCCAGACCCTGGCTGACTCGGCGGTGACACTGAGGCAGGGCCATAGCTGGGAGACACTGGTGTCGTCTGATGGAAAGTTTTGGCTCAGGAAATCCTTGGCAGACTTGTTGGGTCTTTTGAAATGCAAGGAAGTTCACGCAAGTTCCACATTTCGTGGATTGACATTGCTTGTGTGTTGACAGTTTCCCGAGGCGGGTTGTAGTTAGTGCTACCAAAACTAGCAGATATGTACCCAATCAATTCCAGCCCCTTCCCTGGTTTCTGGCGGATCCAGCTCCACCAATAACTACTGAGTGAGCCCCCAGAGACAGAGCAGGTGAGGGAGAGGGTCTGCGAGGGCTTCACCAGTCCTGGGCCCGACTCCTGCAGCTGCACCTGGGACAGGACACCTGGGGACAAGGAGCATCAGGCCCTGTCAGTCATGGGCAGTCACAACCACCCCATGTACCCTGTCTGACTTCTGATTCCTCACCTTGGGGGGCTGTCACCAGGCACAGGAGAAGACCCAGCAGTCTCATCTTCTTCTAGACCACGGCTATGCCTTCCCCAGAGACCTCAGCCCTGTGTGAGGAGAGAGCTGTGAGCCTCCCCAGCCCAGGGGAGGATTTAACCTGGAGCTTGGGGAGAAATTTGCATGTGGGGCAGCCTGTTCCTAATAAGTGGACGACTGAGGTCAGGCTGCCCTGGTCCTTCTATTGCTAATGCGTAGACTTCCCTTTTCTTGAATGCACCTAGTACATTCGTCTGTTATAGGGTATCTCCTGGTACACAAGAATACTGGGTCAACTTAATGTCCTTGCTCATCTCTGATAAGTGGTGGACTAGATGAGTAGATTACATATTTAATGTCTCATGCATCTTTCAAATAGATTTAAAGGGATTAAATTTGTTTAGGTAATTTCTTAAACCCAGCTCTCTAATATCTACAGAACTGTCAAATATTTTTGTAAAAAATTCTATTTTTATAAACATAATTTTATATAGCCAAATAATATCTAAGTTGGTTTGAAAATAGCAAAATAAAGGACATTCATTCTCAGTATCTTTTTTCTTTATGATGTAACTTTGATCCAAGGAGCTATATCCCAGGAACAGGTCATTGAGGTACCCTTGATTCTTTTTTATTTTTTATTTGTTAAAATGATATTTCTTAAAAATTCTAAGTAACACCATGCTATATGCCTTTGTTCAGGTTAAAGCTAGAAACCTTTTTCTTGCAATCTTTGCCAAACACTCTCAGAGCTAAGTAGTGTCAGACCTGGTGAGTACTTGGCTAGGAGACCCCTGATTCTTGATGTTGAAAATTAGGTAATTGTGCCTTTGAGGCCCTCCTCAAACTCTTCCCTTGTGCAAGCTGATGGCTTATTGCAGAAACCGCAACAAATTATATCAGACATATTCATATTTTTACATGGAGAAATGATTGAGAATAAAAGAGTGATTATTCATGTGTACAATTCAGAATCTTTGATATGTGGAAATTGTAAAGGCAGTACATTAACTGACCTTTTTTCACAGTCAAATATTTTCAGTGATGTGGGGGTCAGAGGGAGGCAAATTCTGGAGGTTCCTAGCATAGATATGCTCACAGGAAAGGGAACTTTATCCCTTACAGGAACCCTCACTCCCAGGACACACGACATGTTTAACTGGGCGGTTTTCAAATTTTGGATATTGTAAATAACACTGCTATGCACATGGGGGTGTATATATTCTTTCTGACTTGTGTTTTGGGATAATTAGGATATATTTTCAGAGGTGGATTCGCTGGGTCAAAAAGCAGTTCTATTTCTATTTTTTTGTATTAATTACTTTATCTTTGTTTCAGATGTTTCTTCATCCCCCCTAGACACCATCCTCCTGATCCCCCTTCCCACAGCATTGTTGTCTATGTCCATTGGGTAGGCATGTATGCATGGAAGTTCTTTGGTTTATATTATCCTGCTCGCGCCCCCCTCCTCAGCGGCTTGTCAGACTGAACATTCTATTTTTATTTATTTATTTTTGAGGAAACTCCATAGTGTTTTCCACAGTGGCTGCACCAATCTGCATTCCCACAAATAGTGCACCAGGGTCCTGTTTTCTCCTCATCCTCCCCAGCACTGGGTGTTTGCTGAGGTATTGATAGGAGCCTTTCTAACAGGTGTAGCTTTCGTTTCGATTTGCACGTCTCTGATGGTCAGTAATGTGAGCATTGTTTCATATGTCTCATGGCCATCTGTACGTCCTCTTTGGAGAAGTGTCTATTCAGGGCATTGGCTCATATTTTAATTGGATTGTATGTCTTCCTCGTGTTGATTTGAATGTAGTTTTAAAATATTTTGGAATTTTAGCCCTTATCAAATGTACCTTTGGCAAATAGACCACAGCTTTTTCTAACTCAGAGATGTTAGAGGTAAACATTGAATCAAGAATCCAGAGAGGTTCCCTGAGGGAAACTGTGACACGAAGAGGAAACCACACAGGAAACCAGCCCAAACCTCCAACTGCACCAGCGCCTGGATGGTCCTTGTGTACAGGGACCCTGTGCGCCCCCTGGTGGTCGCAGCCTCTCCTGCAGGGAGGTTTGTGTCTGGGCTCACACTGACTTCCCCTCACTGTGTCTCTTGCACAGTAATACACGGCCGTGTCCTCGGCTCTCAGGCTGTTCATTTGCAGATACAGCGTGTTTTTGGAGTTGTCTCTGGAGATGGTGAATCGGCCCTTCACAGATTCCGCATAGGATGTGCTACCACCATTCCAATTAATGTATGAGACCCACTGCAGACCCTTCCCTGGAGCCTGGCGGACCCAGTACATTGCATAGTCATCAAACGTGAATCCAGAGGCTGCACAGGAGAGTCTAAGAGACCCCCCAGGCTGCACCACGCCTCCCCCAGACTCCACTAGCTGCACCTCACACTGGACACCTGCAAACACAAAGACGTCCTGGTCAGGAAACTGTCACACGTCCACTGTTTCTCTCTCTCATCCACTCACACACTCAGTTTCCCATAATCTCCACAAATTACCTCTTAAAATAGCAACAAGGAAAACCAAGCTGAGCCCAAACTCCATGGTGAATGCACCGTGTTCAATCCTGTTCAGGGAATGTGGACACCTGGAATCCTGGGGCTGGGCTCCGGTCCCAGACCTGCAGGGTTGGGGCTGAGCATGATTTTATGGGCAGAGGGGACCCTATTTGCATGTCCTCCTACTATATAGGGAGCTCTGGAGTTGGAGACCTGCAGAGGGCAGTGCCTCAGTGCAGGTGCGAGTGTCCTGGGGGAGAATCGTGGTCATGACAACATTTCAATAACAAAATGAGAATCATAAGGAGGTTGGGGCATGTCCTGTGTCCATATCTAGTAACAGTGCGCCCAGCATCTGGCCTGTGCTCCTCCTCACGGGGCTGCTCAACTCCACTGAACCAACTCCAGGGCAGAGCAGAACCTGCCCAGTGTGGGTGCAGACCCCTTCAATATAACGAGAGCGTGAATGAACGTCTGTATTGTGATGCTACCCACATGTCAGGGCTGGAGACAAGCAGACACATGGAAAGAGACCACAGGCTGCAGATCTTGTAAGAGTGGACGTCATGGACACTGTGTATGATGCCCTTGGCCCTGAGTGTCTCTGGCTTCCTGACCTTCAAGGAGAGAAAGAAGACTGAGTGTTGAGAAGGCGCTTTTGTGTCCTGGGACTCAGAGACCCTGAGAATTTAAGGAATGACTACGGAGCTCATGGAGAGGTTGTGGGTTTCCAACACACAGAAGTCCATCTGCAGAGGATCTGTTGGCATAGACAATACTGAAAACCTGAAAGAAGGCGATATCATAGAACAATTAGGGAGATAAATTTAAGTCGGAATACCTGTGATCAGCGGGAAGGCTCCTATTTAAGGTTGATCACTCATTTATGAAACACAGATATTTGCAGTTTAAATTCACAGTCAAGGCCATGGTGATATGAGTTGAACTGATCACATGGCCTGGTCCTTCTCAAGTGTGTTATTACAACTGTGAGAGTTTATTGTACAAAGAAACAGCTCTGTGTTTCCACAGCGTTTAGATAACAGGGTGTCATGTCCTCATGTAATACACGTGTTTACAGAGCATGGAGATAAAGCCTGGACAGTAGACGAGCCCAGAACCCACCTCCTCCTGGGGGACGTGAGCTCAGTGAGTCCTGAGTTCCCCAGGTCCTGAGAGCACGTTTTCCTTCAAAGCCCACAGAGGACCAGAGACTCCTCATCGCCCTCCCCTCATCCAGCCTGGGTGTCGGGTCCCTTCCTGCAGGAGCTCTATGGACCCTGCTGTTCACAGGACGTCCCCTGCTGGTTCTTTCCGTCCACGGACCCCGCCCTGCGCTCCTTGGCTGTGAATCACCCGGGGTCTCTGCTGCACCACAGGGGAACCACGTGTCCCTCTCCTGTGGCGATGCCCCCACTGCAAGAGCCTTGAACAAACCTTCCTTTCAAATTTATAGACTCTGTTACAGAGAGAACAAAATGAAAGGGACTTTAAGTTGGTCAGAAGTTTAAGGGTTATTTTTAAGCTGAAAGAGGCTTCATACTCAATAACCTACAGTCGGGAAACAGGCTGAGGAACGCGCTCTGTTCCAACACGAGCACTTTCCAGCTGATGGAAGGGGGTCCGAGAGCCGAGCACCAGGCCCAGGGGTTGGAGTCTGAGCCTCAGAAGGTTGTTCCTGGCCTTGTGCTCATGGAGGTCTCTGAGATGGATGTAACAAGTGCTTCAGGGAGGGAATTTCTTTCTCACTTCCATTTTAACTCTTTGGATGGAAATGCCTGTCCCTGGATGCAATGCCGGCCCTGCAGCTGTGTTGTAGGAGAACATGACTAACTGGTCATGGCCGCAGGTCTGCTGTTGGAGAACACTTTGCCCTAATAGTCTCCCACACCTGACTGACAGGTGGATTTGGGACTTTTCTAAGGGTGATATTCAGATGGATGTTGCACTTGAGGCCCTGCTCCCAGGCTCAGCATCTGGAGGATGTTGGTTTGTGCTGAATGCAATTAGCCTGTGGGTGGATGAGAACCGGTGGAAGGTGAGGGTGGCTGTGGTCCTGCGAGTCACGCTCGCAGCCTGGGGATGTCACATGGCAAATGGGGCTCTGTCATACTTGATTCCTGTGGAGATCCTGAGATACAAGCATTTCAGTAGATGACCCAGGTGGGTCCTCTTATGAGAAGTGTTTACATCAGAGGGAGGCAGAGGGAGGTTAGGCTCCAGGAGGACAAGAACACGCTGTGACCTCTGAGGTCAGGGACCTATTCCTGGCTGTGGAGATGGAGGAAGAGGTCACGGGACCAGGAATGCAATTCTAGTCGCTGAAATAGACGAGGAAACAGGCTCCCCTGTGTGACGATGGAGAAGCTGACAACACACAGACCCAGAGATGAACAGGCCGTCAACAGGATCCTGAGGGGACGCCTGGTCGTCAAGACCTGCAGGTCCATCCCCACAGGAACCTCCTCACAGCTGCAGGACGGCTGTTCTAGGAGGAAACACACTGAAGAAGAACAGACAGACCAGTGTTGGTGAGCGTGGGGAGAGAGGGACCCTTGCACTCTCTCGGTGGGAAGGTGAGATCCTGAAGCCACACGGAAACAACGTGTGGGTTCCTCCAAAATGAGAGTAGGAACCCTGTGTGATTGAGCAGTGAGCTCCCAGGTGTTCATGGAATAATAAACCCAAGACTCTGGAGTGGTGTTGCATGGCCCTGTTCATTGCAGCCGTGTTCAATGTAGTGAGACGTGGAAACATTTCTGTCCATCAGTGGGTGAGTGGACAAACACGTGTGATATTTTCACGACGGAATATTACTCAATCTTAAATCACAGGGAAACGCTGCACAATCCCCAGCCTGGAGGACACTAAAAGACACTGTGCTCTGTGAAATAAAGCCGTCAGGGAAAGGCAGACAGTGTCTGATTCCACCTACACTGTGTCAGAGACCGGGGATTACAAGTGGGGTTCGCGCTGAGATACCCAGGGTGAAGACAGCACACGGAGCCGACATCAGGAGGGATCAACACATGGCAGCAGCTCCATTCAGTACAGCTAATGGCTTGTGTAGACGCCTGTGGGGGACACTGTGCACGGGGCGGTGCACGACAGGGAGCAGGGCGCATGAGTCCTAGGTTTTGCTGTATCATGCTCAGAACGGTAACGTGGTCTGCGCCTGCGCAGCCAGCTCAGCGGTCCTGTCCTGAATCAGGGCCTCTATGAACAAGCCAGTTCCAGGGCCCTAACACACTGGGAATTAATTAGGTTTCCTTCCAGCAGAGTGTGGAGGAGCTCAGGCCTGGGTGTGGTGAAGGCTCTGGCAGGAGACGGGATAGTGGAGGGTCGGCGGCCCTGGAGTCCTGCGCTGACGGAGAACAAAGACGGAGGCAGCTGGAGGAGACACTGTGTCAGGACACAGTCAGCCCTGGTCCTGGGCCCTGTGCATCCACAGGAGCCTGGGTGTGTCTGCTCAGTGTGTGGAGCCGTCCACCCTCAGGGCCCTGTGGACAATGAGGGAACATTCTGTCCCCAAGGAGGGGAGCTTTCCCCTGGGAATGGGGAGAAGGAGACAGAGCCCAGCAAACCCCTGTGGTCCTAGGGGGCTGTGTGCACACCCAGGACACGCCCCTGTGTGATCTCTGAGACTGGACCCTCCACTCTGAGTCATCACTGACATCCTCCTGGGTTGAGGAGTGGATGATGATTATTTTATTGCTGAGTAGTATTCCATTACGGATGTTCCCTAGTTTGCTTATTTGTAAAATAAAGGATTTTTGGGTTTTCGTTGCTCTTGACACAAATAAAGATGCTGTTTATATTTTGATACTTTTTTTTATCAACATAAAGATTTGTTCTTTTGGAGCTAACACTGCAAGTGGAAACGCTGGGATACATGTTAAGTGCATTTTAAATTAAATAGGAAACTGCGATTAACTTTGAGAAGAAAGAACAACAGTACACAGAGGGACCTGGAGAAGGAAGACCAGTGACTGCTGACATGTCATCTTCACACACAGTGTCACCTCCTGACTTGTCTGCAGTGAGAATATGAGAAGTTAGAGCCTCAGAGAAAAAGTGAGAAACGTCCTAGATGCAGCTGAGAGCTGAGAGCTAAGAGGAAATCCCTGCTCCCGACAGGAAGCCCCTCCTTCCCCCTCACTCTGCACCTGCTCCTGGGCTGTTCTCTGTGGTCGGTGGGTCCTGAGCGCCCCCTGGTGTCCTGAGTGTCCCCTGCAGCCCCGCCCTCCTGTCCCCCTCAGGAGGTTTGTATCTGGGCTCACACTGACTTCCCCTCACTGTGTGTGTCGCACAGTAATACACGGCTGTGTCTTCAGTGGCCACGGATCTCAGCTGCAGGGAGAACTGGTTCTTGGACGTGTCCATGGAGATGGTGGTGCGGCTCTTGAGGGACGGGTTGTAGTAAGTTTTTCCATCATAACGTATGCTCCCCATCCACTCCAGCCCCTTCCCTGTTTTCTTGCGAATCCAGGTCCAGCCATAACCACTGGTTGTCATGGAGACTTTATAGTCAGCGCAGGTGATGAAGAGGGACTGTGATGGCTGCACCTGTCCTGGGCCCCACTGCTTCAGCTGCTCCTCAGAATGGACACCTGGGAACAAGGAGCATCAGGCCCTGTCAGTCACGTGCAGTCACAACCACCCCACAGACCCCTGTCTGACCTCTGAGACCCTCACCTTGGGGGGCTGTCACCAGGCACAGGAGAAGACCCAGCAGTCTCATTTTCTTCTAGACCGGGGCTCTGCCTTCCTCAGTGACCGCAGCCCTGTGTGAGGAGAGAGCTGTGAGCCTCCCTAGCCCAGGGGAGGATTTACCCTGGAGCTTGAGGAGAAATTTGCATGTGGGGGGCTCTGTTCTCATAAATGTGCACAGACTGAGGTCAGTGCCCCATGTCCTTCTGGGTCCTGAGCTCATTTCTTCTCCTGGACTCAGGGGTGTAGGTCTAGGGTGGGAGAGCCCCTGGGTTACGAGGCACCTTGGAATCAGGTCAGTGGATGGGCCCGTGTTTTTAACTTTAAAAATAAATGTTGGGCTAGGTGATGGGATCATCAAATTTAATCTAGTAGGTCATTCAATCCCCTAATTAAATGGATTGAAATTATGTAGAAACATCATCCCAAGTGCAACAAAACACACTGAGGTCTGAGACTCAAAGTTGCCAAATTGGACAATCATAAATCCTTATAAAATAACATTTGATATCATCCTTGATGTATAAATTATTGGGGTGAAGAGCAGTCCTCCCTGACCTGGCTGGGTGCCCTGGGCCTGCAGCCTCGGTCTCAGTCCAGCTCCAGGATACAGGCCTGGTCAGAACCCTCCTCCCACGTGTCCAGAGCAGGCCCTGCCGCAGACACAGGTTTCAGACACGCTGTGTCCCTCCTTCTTCTCACCTCTCCCAGGGCAGGGCAGCTCAGGGTGGCCTCCCAGGTCCTTGACCAGAGAGAGGCTCTGAGACTCTGGACTCATCGTCTCCCAGAGAGGCTCTGGCACTTCCTATGGACCGGCTGGGTCTGAGATGGGTGTGGACCCCGGGACCTGTGCAGGTCACAGGGTCATTTTGGAACCTGCCATCCCAGCCTTCCCCTGAGATCCTGGGAGGAAGGGAATGTGGAGGCTGATTCCCTGGGAAGGGGACTGTGAGCTCAAGATGGGTAAGAATACACATGGAGGGAAATTAAAGTGCAAAGAAGCAGACTCTTTTATTAAGTCTTTAAATCGAGATGTATCTAAGAATGAGCTAAGAGTAGAAAGGCTTTGTACCCCACTGAATCGCCCCTACTGATGTGTTCACCACAGAGGCTGCGGTGAACCTTCTGATAGTCCTGAGTTCACGCCTTCCAGCTCCCGGCACATTTCAGGATCCACTGTGATGAGACCCACAGGGAAGGACGTCTAACTCAGGACCCTCAGAATCTTCTAGAAGCTGCAATTCTGCAAACAGATTCTGACCCATGACCTTGGCTCAAGGAGAGGATCTCACGTAGGGGAATTGTTCACTGCAAGTCCGAATAGGACCCCACTCTTCCTCCTGGTTGGTTCTCGTCTGCTTGCTCATCATCCCTGTTTGCTGTCGCCCAAATGCAGGGCTTTCCCCGTCATTGCACAGGTTGGGGACTCAGGAGCCCGACGCCAGGTTTGGGTCCTGACGGTGAAAGCTTTGAACCCTCGTCCTCCTTCCTCCACGTCCATCCGCACCCGGACCGGCTGGTAAGGAAGCCTGGTGATCTCTCCTCTGCCCCTGGTGGGAGAGTCAGTCCGCACAAGCGCTGCCGCTCACGGAACCCCCACTGGGCCTCCCACCCTGACACCACACACCGGAGCCGGCTCCTTGCATGGCTGTCTGAGCCCATTTCACCCCTGCTTGAGAGGCCGTCCCGGCCGCCCCGAGACCTCGATTACTTCAGAACTGAACGTCCTCTAATCCCTCAGGTGTGAGCCCCACCAGACCCCACATCTGAAGCTGCTGCGGTGGGAGCCCCTCCGGGTGCACAGAAGGGCCACAGCCATCGGCGCGTGTGCAGGCTGCGGGGACGGTGAGCGCCAGGCGGCTTTTCTTCTCCACTCGGACGGACCACCGCTCTGCTCCTGCCGGCGGGTGAGCCTGGGCGCTGCTGTCTGCGGCCCAGAGGTCTGTGCTGTCGGGTCTTGATCATGACTCTGGAGAAGACCCAGGAGCCCATCAGAGGAAGAGGAACCGCAGACGACAAGAGAAACCCAGGGCTTGCCCTGGCCGGTTTGGCTCAGCGGTTAGAGCGTTGGCCCGCGGATCCGAGAGGCCCGGGTTCGGTTCCCGCTAAGGGCACGTACCACAGTTGCAGTTTGTCCCTGGCCCTGGGGTCGTATGGGTGGCAACCACTAGGTGTGTCTCTCTCACATTGATGTTTCTCTCTCTCTCTCTTCCTCCCTCTCTCCCTCCCGCTCTATCTGAAGATAAATGCAAAAAAAAAAAATGTCCTCCTGGTGAGGATTAAAAAAAAAAGAAAAAAGAAAACCAGGGCTTAACCTCCACCTGCACATGGTACCTGTACTGGGTTTAATGCACTGATCTCAGGGTCCCGAGCGCCCCCTGGTGTCCTGAGTGCCCCCTGGTGTCCTGAGCGCCCCCTGCAGCCCCGCCCTCCTGTCCCCTCAGGAGGTTTGTGTCTGGGCTCACACTGACTTCTCCTCACTGTGTGTCTCTCACAGTAATACACGGCCGTGTCCTCGGTGGTCACGGGGCTAAGGTGCAGGGAGAACTGGTTCTTGGACGTGTCTCTGGAGATGGAGGTGCGGCTCTTGAGGGACGGGCTGTAGTAAGTGTTGCCATCATAATATATGCGCCCCACCCACTCTGGCCCCTTCCCTGGACACTGGTGGATCCAGTTTCAGGAGTAATAACTGGTTGTGATGGAGAATCCAGACATAGCGCAGGTGAGGGACAGGGTCTGCGAGGGCTTCACCAGTTCTGGGCCGAACTCCTGCAGCTGCACCTGGGACAGGACACCTGGGGACAAGGAACATCAGGCCCTGTCAGTCACATGCAGTCACAACCACACCATGGACCCTGTCTGACCTCTGAGACCCTCACCTTGGGGAGTTGTCACCAGGCACAGGAGAAGATCCAGCAGTCTCATCTTCTTCTAGACCACAGCTCTGCCTTCCCCAGAGACCTCAGCCCTGTGTGAGGAGAGAGCTGTGAGCCTCCCTAGCCCAGGGGAGGATTTACCCTGGAGGTTGGGGAGAAATTTGCATGTGGGGCAGCTTAGGATAATACTTTCCAGGTCCCTCCATATCGACACAAAGGATAAGAGATCATTCTTTCTTAAAGCTGCATAGTACTCCATTGTGTATATGTACCACAGCTTTTTTATCCATTCGTCTACTGATGGACACTTGGGCTGTTTCCAGATCTTAGCTATTGTAAATAGCGCTGCTATGGACATGGGGGTACATGTATTCTTTCTGATTGGTGTTTCAGGCTTCTTAGGGTATATTCCTAGGAGTGGGATCACTGGGTCAAATGGTAATTCAATTTTTAATTTTCTGAGGTAACACCGTAGTGTTTTCCATAGTGGCTGCACCAGTCTGCACTCCCAACAGCAGTGTACTGGAGTCCCCTTTTCTCCACACCTTCGCCAACACTTGTTGTTTGATGATTTGTTGATGGCAGCTATTCTGACAGGTGTGAGGTGATACCTCATTGTTGTTTTAATTTGCATCTCTCTGATGATTAGTGAAGTTGAGCATTTCTTCATATATCTCTTGGCCGTTTGTATGTCCTGTTTGGAGAGGTGTCTATTTAGTTCCTCTGCCCCTTTTTTAATTGGGTTCTTTGTCTTCCTTTTGTTGAGATGTATGAGCACTCTATATATTTTGGAAATTAGTCCCTTATCTGATATATCATAGGCAATTATGCTCTCCCATACAGTGGGTTGCCTTTCCACTTTGATGGTTGTTTCTTTTGCTGTGCAGAAGCTTTTGAGTTTGATGTAGTCCCATGTGTTCATTTTTTCCTTTGTTTCTGCTGCCTTAGGTGATATATCAGTGAAAATTTTGCTGCGTATGATGTCTGAAATTTTGTTGCCTACATTTTCTTCTAGGATTTTTATGGATTCATGAGTCACATTTAAGTCTTTTATCCATTTTGAGTTTATTCTTGTGTATGGTGTAAGTTGATGATCTAGTTTCATTTTTTTGCATGTAGCTGTCCAATTTTCCCAACACCATTTATTGAAGAGGCTGTCTTTACTCCATTGTATGCTCTTACCAACTTTGTCAAATATTAATTGAGCATAATGTCTTGGGTCAATTTCCGGATTCTCTGTTCTATTCCACTGGTCTATGTGCCTGTTCTTGTGCCAGTACCAGGCTGTTTTGATTACAGTAGCTTTGTAGTATATCCTGATGTCCGGTATTGTGATCCCTCCTACTTTGTTCTTCTTTTTCAAGATTGCTGTAGCTATTCAGGGTCTTTTTTGGTTCCATATGAACTTCTGAAGTATTTGTTCTAGTTCTGTGAAATATGTCGTTGGTATTTTGAAGGGGATTGCATTAAATCTGTAGATTGCTTTGGGTAGTATGGACATTTTAATGATGTTAATTCTCCGAATCTATGAACAAGGTATGTGCTTCCACTTTTTTATATCTTCCTCTATTTCTTTTTTCAATATCTTGTAGTTTTCTGCAAATAGGTCCTTTACTTCTTTGGTTAAGTTTATTCCTACGTATTTTAATTTTTTTGCCGCGATGGTAAATGGGATTGTTTTTTTTAGTTTCTCTTTCTGTGAGTTCATCATTAGTGTATAAGAATGCCGTCGATTTCTTGATGTTAATTTTGTATCCTGCTACTTTGCCAAATTCATTTATTAAGTCTAGTAGATTTTTGATGGAGTCTTTAGGGTTTTCTATGTATAATATCATGTCATCTGCGAATAATGACAGTTTCACTTCCTCCTTTCCAATTTGGATCCCTTTTATTTTTTCTTCACGTCTGATTGCTGTGGCTAAGACTTCCACTACTATGTTAAATAAGAGTGGTGAAAGTGGGCATCCTTGTCTTGTTCCTGTTCTTAAGGGAAATGCTTTTAGTTTTTGTCCATTGAGTATGATGTTGGCTGTAGGTCTTTCATATATGGCCTTTATAATGTTGAGATATGATCCCTCTATTCCCAAATTGCTGAGCGTTTTTATCAGAAATGGGTGCTGGATTTTGTCAAATGCTTTTTCAGCATCTATTGATATGACCATATGGGTTTTATCTTTCATTTTGTTTATGTGATGTATCACATTTATTGATTTGCGTATATTGTACCAGCCTTGCATCCCTGGGATAAATCCCACTTGGTCATGGTGAATAATTTTTTTGATGTATTGCTGGATCCGATTTGCTAGTATTTTGTTAAGGATTTTGGCATCTATGTTCATCAGGGATATTGGCCTGTAGTTTTCTTTCTTTGTAGTGTCTTTTTCTGGTTTTGTGATTAGAATTATGCTGGCCTCATAAAACGAGTTTGGAAGTCTTCCTTCTTCTTGAATTTTTTGGAATAGTTTGAGGAGAATGGGTATTAGTTCTTCTTTGAATATTCGGTAAAACTCCCCCGTGAAGCCGTCAGGGCCTGGGCTTTTGTTTGCTGGGAGAGTCTTGATTACATCTTCAATTTCCTTCGTTGTTATTGGCCTGTTCAAGTTTTCTATCTCTTTCTGATTCAGTTTTGGGAGACTATGTGTTTCTAGAAATGTGTCCATTTCGCTTAGATTGTCGAATTTTTTGCCATACAAATGTTCATAATATTTGCTAATGATCCTTTGTATTTCTGTGGTGTCAGTTGTTACTTCTCCTCTTTCATTTCTGATTTTGTGTATTTGCGTTCTCTCTCTCTGTTTCTTGGTGAGTCTAGCTAAGGGTCCATCAATCTTGTTTATCTTTTCAAAAAACCAGCTCTTTGTTTTATTGATCCTTTGAATTGTTTTTTTGGTCTCCATGTCGTTTATTTCTGCTCTGATCTTACCTATTTCCTTCCTTCTACTTGCTCTAGGGTTTTCTTTTTGTTTGCTTTCCAGTTCTTTAAGTTGTGAGGTTAGGTAGTCAATTAGAAATTTTTCTTCTTTCTTAAGGTGGGCCTGTAGTGCTATGAACTTCCCTCTCAGAACTGCTTTCGCAGTATCCCATAGGTTTTGCGTTGTTGTGTGTTCATTTTCATTGGTTTCCAGAAATTTTTTAAATGCTTCCTTGATCTCCATGGTAACCCATTCATTGTTCAGTAACATTCTATTTAGCCTCCATGTGTTCATATGTTTTTGCATGTTCTTGTTGCAATTGATTTCTAGTTTCATGCCATTGTGGTCTGAGAAGATGCTTGATATGATTTCAATCTTCTTGAACTTGTAGAGACTTAGTTTGTGCCCTAACATATGGTCTATCTTTGAGAATGTCCCATGTGCACTTGAGAAGAATGTGAATTCTGCAGTTTGGGGGTGTAATTCTCTGTATATATCTATTAAATCCATTTGATCTAGTGCTTCATTTAGAGTCTCTGTTTCCTTGTTGATTTTTTGTCTAGATGATATATCCAGTGATGTCAGTGGGGTGTGTTGAAGTCTCCTGCTATGATTGTATTGCGGTCCATTTCTCCTTTGAAGTCCTCCAGAAGATTTTTAATATATTTTGGGTGCATATATGTTTACCAAGGTTATATTTTCCTGTTGGATAGATCCTTTCAATATTATGTAGTGGCCTTCTTTGTCTCTAGGTATGGTGTTCAATTTGAAATCTAATTTATCAGATATGAGTATTGCTACCCCAGCTTTTTTTTCCTTTCCATTTGCTTGGAAGCTTTTTTTCCATCCCTTTACTTTCAACCTATGAGAGTCTTTTGTTGTGAGGTGGGTCTCTTGTAAGCAACATATGTGTGAATCATGCTTTCTTATCCAGTCAGCTACTCTGTGTCTTTTTATCGGAGCATTCAGTCCATTTACATTTAAGGTGATTATTGATATGTACTTATTTATTGCCATTTTTGTACAGTATGGTTCTAATTATCTTTCTATTTCTTCTAATAATTATAGCAGTCCTTTTAACATGTCTTGCAGTGCTGGTTTGGTGCTAATATATTCCCTTAGCCTTTTTTTGTCTGGGAAGCTCTTTATTTGACCTTCTATTTTGAATGATAGCCTTGCTGGATAGAGTAGTCTTGGATTCAGATCCTTGTTTTTCATGACCTTGATTACTTCATGCCATTCCCTTCTGGCCTGTAGTGTTTCTGTTGAGAAGTCAGATGATAGCCTAATGGGGTTTCCTTTGTAGGTAACCTGTTGCTTATCTCTTGCTGCCTTTAGGACTCTCTCTTTGTCTTTGATTTTTGGCATTTTAATTATTATGTGTCTTGGTGTGGGCCTGTTTGGGTTCTTCTTACTTGGGGCTCTCTGTGCTTCTTGAACTTGAATGCTTTCTTCCTTCACCAGGTTAGGAAATTTTTCTGTCACTATTTCTTCAAATATATTCTCTAACCCTTGCTCATTTTCTTCTTCTTCAGGGACTCCAATAATGCGAATGTTATTACGTTTCCAGTTGTCCCACAGTTCTCTTAAGCTATCTTCCTGTTTTTTCATTGTTTTTTTTCCTTTTGGTTTTCTGATTGATTGATTTTTTCTACTCTGTCTTCTAATTCACTGATCCGGTCCTCTGCTTCCTCTACTCTGCTGGTCAATCCTTCCAATGTATTCTTTATTTCTGCTATGTCATTCTTCATTTCCACTTGGTTGTTTTTCTGTGTTTCTATATCTTTACTCATGGTGTTGATGTCCTTACTCATGCTGTTTAGTTTCCTCAAGATCATGGCTCAGAACGCTACCTCTGATAATTTGCTTAGCTGCATTTCATTTATCT
The DNA here is from genome assembly GCA_030848825.1 of Tadarida brasiliensis. Lineage (NCBI taxonomy): Eukaryota > Metazoa > Chordata > Mammalia > Chiroptera > Molossidae > Tadarida > Tadarida brasiliensis. The sequence continues at coordinate 248,054,114 of CM061257.1, forward strand.
CATCTTCGGTGGAGTTCTCTTGTTCTTTCATTTGGGATCTGTTTCTTTGTTTCACCATTTTTGCTATCTCAGTGGGTTTTGGAGCCTGCCAAATTTTCCCTGTGGGTGTTGGTGTTCTGCTATTTGTGGCTCCCTCTACTGGGTTTGGATGAGTGTGGAGGGCCTTCCTTCAACACCACTATCAAGTCTCACTTTCCTGGGTAGATTTGCAATTTCAGGAATGGTTTAGTTATGTTCTAGCTTTTTGCCTGGAGGCTATTAGCCTCAGTTACTTGAAAAGCCTTAGGATCTCAGTTGAATGAGAAACTCCCTCAGATGTTTACAGTGTAAGAGGATTTCCCGAGGGTGGGGCCAATGCTGTTTGTTAATGAGCCTCAATTTGCATTTCTTTACCTCTTTACCTCACCTGAGAATCTCCGAGGGAGGAGCTTCCACAGCTCCGGGAAGGAGCAAACTTGGCTGCAGGTCTGTGCTACTGGGAAGGCGGGGGTGGCCACCACCGTCCTTTGTGGCCACAGCTCAGCACAAACTCTGAGCGCCCTCCAAATCCCAGGTGTCCCCTCAGAGTTCCAGTCCAGTCCGCCCTCCCTCTGTCGGAGGCCAGGTGAGTGGCTGTGGCTATTTAGAGCTCTGTCCGGGCCCTCTGCGCTGTGGAGCAGCTGGTGCTCTTAACCCCGAGTGCGGGCGCCACCGCCGCTGCTCCCAGCCAAGGCCTCCGCTGCTCCCAGCAGAGGCCGCCGCTGATCCCAGCCGAGGCCGCCGCTCACAGCCGAGGCCGCCGCTCACAGCCAAGGCCGCTGCTGTCCGTGGGCTCCCAGCCCACCACCCTCACGCGGCTCCACAGACCCTACCAGGCTCATTCAGTGTCCCTGGTTGTATGGTCCTCTCCCGCTGCTTTTCTGTTGCTTTTTCCCTATGATTTGTCTTTATTTTAGTTGTAATTCCCGTTTGATCCTGGGAGATCGTCTGTGTAGCTTCCATTCACTCCACCGTCATTTCTTTTCCTCACATTTTTTTTTATGGACATAAAAACTTGTTCTTCTGGATCTAACATTGCTAGTGGAAACACTGAGATACATGTTAAGTACATATTTAATTTCATAAGAAACTGATTCACTTTGTGAAGAAAGAATAACAGGACTTAGAGGGACCTGGAGAAGGAAGGAGCCCAGTCACTGTCGACATGTCATCTGCACACACAGTGTCACCTCCTCGCTTGTCCGGAGTGAGAATATGAGAAGTTAGAGCCACAGAGAAAAAGCGAGAATCCTCCTGGATGCAGCTGAGTGCTGAGAGGAAATCTCTGCTCCCAAGGGAGCAGAGAAGAAGTCCCTCCTTCCCCCCTCACTGTGTACCTGCTCCTGAGCTGTTCTCTGTGGTCCATGGGTCCTGAGCGCCCCCTGCAGCCCTGACCTCCAGTCCTCTCAGGAGGTTTGTGTCTCGGCTCACACTGACCTCCCCTCACTGTGTCTCGCACAGTAATACACAGCTGTGTCCTCGGTGGTCATGGGGCTCAGCTACAGGGAGAACTGGTTCTTAGAGGTGTCCCTGGAGATGGAGGTGCGGCACTTGAGGGACGGGCTGTAGTAAGTATTTCCATCATAACTTATGCGCACAATCCATTCCAGCCCCTTCCCTGGTTTCTGGCGGATCCAGTGGCAGCAGTAACCACTGCTGGTGGAGTAACCAGACACAGCGCAGGTGAGGGAGAGGGTCTGCGAGGGCTTCACCAGTCCTGGGCCCGACTCCTGCAGCTGCACCTGGGACAGGACACCTGGGGACAAGGAGCATCAGGCCCTGTCAGTCACGTGCAGTCACAACCACCCCACAGACCCCTGTCTGATCGCTGAGACCCTCATCTTGGCGTATGTCACCAGGCACAGAAGAAGACCCAGCAGTCTCATCTTCTTCTAGATCACAGCTATGCTTTCCCCAGAGACCTCAGCCCTGTGTGAGGAGAGAGCTGTGAGCCTCCCCAGCCCAGGGGAGGATTTACCCTGGAGCTTGAGGAGAAATTTGCATGTGGGGCAGCTTGTTCCTTATAAGTGGAGGGCTGAGGTCAAGCTGCCCTGGTCCTTCTCTTGCTAATGTGTAGGCTTCCCTTTTCTTGAATGCACTTAGTACATTCGTCAGTTATAGGGGATCTCCTGGTACACAAGAATACTGCAGTCTGTTTATTGGTAATGCTCATCTCTGATAAGTGGTGGTCAAGTTGAGTAAATAACATTTTTAATTTCTCATGCATCTTTCAAATAGATTTAATGGGATTAAATTTGTTTATGAAATTTATAAAACCCAGCTTTCTAATATCTACAGAACTGTCAAATATTTTTATAAAAAATTTTATTTTTATAAACAATTTTATATAGCAAAATAATGTCTAGGTTGGTTTGAAAATCACAAAATAAAGGACATTCATTCTCGGTATCTTTTTTCTTTATGTTGTAACTTTGATCCAAGGAACTATATCCCAGGAACATTTCATTGAGTTACCCTTGATTCTTTTTTTATTTTTTATTTGTTAAAATGATATTTCTAACAAATTCTGAGTAACACCGTGCTACATGCCTTTGTTTAGGTTAATGCTAGAAACCTTTTTCTTTCAATCTTTGCCAAACACTCTCAGGGTAAGTACTGTCAGACCTGGTGAGTACTTGGATAGGAGACCCCTGATTCTTGATGTTGGAAATTAGGAAATTGTGCCTTTGAGTCCCTCCTCAACTCTTCCCTTGTGCAAGCCCATGACTTATTGCAGAGACCCCAAACAAATCACATCAGACATATTCATATTTTTACATGGAGAAATGACTAAGAATGAAAGAGCAATTATTCATGTGTACAATTCAGAATCTGTCATATGTAGAAATTGTAAAGGCAGCAGATTAACTGACCTCTTTTCTCAGTCAAATATTTTCAGTGATGTGGGGGTCAGAGGGAGGCATTCATGGAGGTTCCGAGCACAGATATGCTCATAGGAAAGGGAACTTTATCCCAGACAGGAACCCTCACTCCCAGGACACACAGCATGGTCAACTGGGCGGTTTTCAAATCTTGGATATTGTAAGTAGCACTGCTATGCACATGGGGGTGTATATATTCTTTCTGATTTGCATTTTGGGATTATTGGGATATATTTCAGAGGTGGATTTTCTGGGTCAAAAATTAGTTCTATTTTTATTTTTCTGTATTAATTACTTTATCTTTGTCCCTCAAACTGATTTAAAAGGGATTAGCATTTGTTCAGAGACTTTTTGAATCCCATTTCTCCAGTGTATCCGCTTTTTCCAAATTTTATATCATAATTTCATACAAATATTATCTTTGTGCAAAAATAAAAATAATGGACATCTATGCTCAATATATTATATTTTAATTGTATTTGAATATATTGTTATTGATTTTATTTTTTACAGAGTTGAATGGAGAGGGTAACTTCATCGCTGACAAAATACCTGACTCCAGTCACCCTCCTTCTGCCCCTGGGCATGGTCAGTTGGTCAGAGGTGCTGAGATCTACCACAGAATATGTAACGTCCTTAATGTATATTAAACACATCCTCCCATCAGACAAATACTTTGGAAAAGTTATCTCTCTGTGGAGCTTGTCTTTTCACTCCCTTAATGGAATCTTTGGTGGGATAAATATGTTTAATATAGCAAAATGTAATTGATGCCTATTTTCTGTACTGGTCCTGTTCTGGTGAATCACACAGACCCCCAGGACATGCTGAGACTCACGGTCCAGGGGCATTGGCTGCAGCAGCCACAAGGTAGAGAGGTGCTGGCACCAGGAGTGAAGGCTGTTGGGAAACTGCCCAGAACTGGACAGAACATTCACCTGGGTGAGGGGAGGATGCTGGACGTGTTCTGAGTCACAGGACAGAGATGGGCCTGATGTTCATGGGCAGAGTGTTACTGGACATGTGGGTTTAAACCTCTTCCCCTGACGACCCAGGAGGACGTGCAGGGCATGATAGACACAGCGTCTGTCATCATAGGAGACACCTGAGTCATTATGACCAGGAGTTTGTCAGAATAGAAACGTTAAAGTTTCTGCAGGCAGGGATCAAGGGAAGTAAGGAACGTGTTATTGCAAAGGGGGGAAGAAGATTCCTGTTACCCATATGCACCTGCTCACAGTGTCTCTGTCTGTGAGGTAACAAATTCCCAGGTCCAGGGGTTAGCACTTGGACCCCTGTGGGGTCATTACTCACCTGGTCACACCATGCTCCACCCAGCTGCACAATTCATTGGGGTTCCTTTTATGAAATCCCTCAACATTTAGGAGGAAGTGAGGACACCACTCCCTGCAGTATTCATGGTGATGGTGTGTGTGTGTGAGAAACCATCATATCATTGACCAGGAACATGTCTCAGTCCATTGTCGCCATCATCACCATCATCATATCTTCACCATCATCACCATCATATGCTTACTTATTGTTGTTCTCATTATCTATAGACATGTTGTTGTCCACAGAGAATTACATTTTTGGCGATAAAAAGTAGGAATCTTGCCCGTCCGGTGTGGCTCAGTGGTTGAGAATCCACTCATACACCAAGAGGTCACCAGTTCTATTCCCAATCAGGGCAACTGCCCAGGTTGTGGGCCCAATCCCAAGTGGGGGGCATGTAGGATGCGACCTGTCGATGTTCTCTCTCATCAATGTTTCCATCTCTCTCCCTCTCCCTTCCTCTGTCTCTGAGCCAATAAAGAAAATATAAATAAATTAAAACAGGCATCTCCTCTTTCCATGTCAGTGGGACAGTGAAACAAAGGCCTCCCCTGAGCTGACCCAGGCCTTCCAACACGCTGAGGACCTGGGATACATGCGGATTCCACCCAGCACTTGGGCCAGGACGCCTGTCCAATCCCATTGTCATTGTCAAAACCACCACCGCCATCACCATCATCAATATTTCTTATGTGTAACCAGTTTTCTCATTATCTCTAGACCTGGTTTTGTACTCACGTAATGATATTTAATTTAATAAAGATCCGCAGTTCATTTTGTGAAGAAAGAATAACAGGATATAGAGGAAACTGGGGTAGGAGAGACCTCCAGTCACTGCCAGCTTGTTACCTGCAAACACAGAGTGCTTCCTTCTCACTTGTCTGCAGTGAGATTATGAGAAATTAGAGCCACAGAGGAAAAGCGAGAACCTTCCTGGATGCAGCTGAGCTGAGAGGAAATCCCTGCTCCCAACAGGAAGCCCCTCCTCCCCCTCACTCTGCACCTGCTCCTGGGCTGTTCTCTGTGGTCCATGGGTCCTGAGCGCCCCCTGGTGTCCTGAGCGCACCCTGCATCCCCGCCCTTTTGTCTTCCTCAGGAGGTTTGTGTCTGGGCTCACACTGACTTCCCCTCACTGTGTCTCCTGCACAGTAATACATGGCCGTGTCCTCGGTGGTCAGGGATCTCAGCTGCAGGGAGAACTGGTTCTTGGACGTGTCTCTGGAGATGGTGGTGCGGCTCTTGAGGGACGGGTTGTAGTAAGTGCTGCCACCAGAATTGATTAACCCCACCCACTCCAGCCCCTTCCCTGGTTTTTGGCGGATCCAGTTCCAGTCGTGACTACTGGTTGTGATGGAGAATCCAGACACAGAGCAGGTGAGAGAGAGGGTCTGCGAGGGCTTCACAAGTCCTGGGCCCGACTCCTGCAGCTGCACCTGGGACAGGACACCTGGGGACAAGGAGCATCAGGCCCTGTCAGTCCGGGGCGGTCACAACCACCCCACAAACCCCTGTCTGACCTCCGAGACCCTCACCTTGGGGGGCTGTCACCAGGCACAGGAGGAGACCCAGCAGTCTCATCTTCTTCTAGACCAGGGCTCTGCCTTCCCCCGAGACCTCAGGCCTGTGTGAGGAGAGAGCTGTGAGCCTCCCCAGCCCAGGGGAGGATTTACCCTGGAGCTTGAGGAGAAATTTGCATGTGGGGCAGCCTGTTCCTTATAAGTGGAGGGACTGAGGTCAGGCTGCCCTGGTCCTTCTATTGCTAATGTGTAGGCATCCCTTTTCTTGAATGCACGTAGTACTTTCCTCTATTGTAGGGGATCTCCTGGTACACAAGAATCCTGGAGTCCGCTTAATGTCTGTGCTCATCTCTGATAAGTGGTGGACTAGATGAGTAGATTACATTTTGAATGTCCCATGTATTTTTCAAATAGATTTAAAGGGATTAAATTTGTTTAGGTAATTTCTAAAACCCAGCTCTCTAATATCTACAGAACTGTCAAATATTTTTGTAAAAATTTCTATTTTTATGAACATAATTTTATATAGCCAAATAATATCTAGGTTGGTTTGAAAATAACAAAATAAAGGGCATTCATTCTCAGTATCTTATTTCTTTATGATGTAACTTTGATCCAAGGAACTATATCCCAGGAACATGTCATTGAGGTACCCTTGATTCTTTTTTATTCTTTATTTGTTAAAATGATATTTCTTACAAATTCTATGTAACACAATGTATATGCCTTTGTTTAGGTTAATGCTAGATACCTTTTTCTTGCAATCTTTGCCAAACACTCTCAGAGCTAAGTAGTGTCAGACCTGGTGAGTACTTGGATAGGAGACCCCTGATTCTTGATGTTGGAAATTAGGAAATTGTGCCTTTGAGTCCCTCCTCAAACTCTTCCCTTGTGCAAGCTGACGGCTTATTGCAGAGACCGCAACAAATTATATCAGACATATTCATATTTTTACATGGAGAAATGATTGAGAATAAAAGAGTGATTATTCATGTGTACAATTCAGAATCTTCCATATGTGGAAATTGTAAACGCAGCACATTAACTGACCTCTTTTCACAGTAAAATATTTTCAGTCCTGTGGGGGTCAGAGGGAGGCAAATTCTGGAGGTTCCTAGCACAGATATGCTCACAGGAAAGGGAACTTTATCCCTGACAGGAACCCTCAGTCCCAGGACACACGACATGGTCAACTGGGCGGTTTTCAAATCTTGGATATTGTAAATAACAGTGCTATGAACATGGGGGTGTATATATTCTTTATGATTTGTGTTTTGGGATAATTAGGATATATTTTCAGAGGTGGATTCGCTGGGTCAAAAAGCAGTTGTATTTCTATTTTTTTGTATTAATTACTTTATCTTTCTTTCAGATGTTTCTCCATTTCCCCCCTAGACATCATCCTCCTGATCCCCCCTTCCCACAGCATTGTTGTCTATGTCCATTGGTTATGCATGTATGCATGTAAGTTCTTTGGTTTATATTACCCTCCTCGCTGCCCCCCTCCTCTGGGGCTTGTCAGACTGAACGTTCTATTTTTATTTATTAATTTTTAGGAAACTCCATAGCGTTTTCCACAGTGGCTGCACCAATCGGCATTCCCACCAATAGTGCACCAGGGTCCTGTTTTGTCCTCATCCTCCCCAGCACTGGGTGTTTGCTGAGATATTGATAGGAGCCTTTCTAACAGGTGTAGCTGTCGTTTCAGTTTGCACGTCTCTGATGATCAGTAATGTGAGCATTGTTTCATATGTCTCATGGCCATCTGTACGTCCTCTTTGGAGAAGTGTCTATTCAGGGCATTGGCCAATATTTTAATTGGATTGTATGTCTTCCTGGTGTTGAGGTGTATGTAGTTTTTAAATATTTTGGAATTTTAGCCCTTGTCAAATGTACCTTTGGCAAATAGAACACAGCTTTTTCTAAGAGATGTTAGAGGTAAACATTGAATCAAGAATCCAGAGAGGTTCCCGAGGGAAACTGTGACATGAAGAGGAAACCACACAGGAAACCAGCCAAACCTCCAACTGCACCTGCTCCTGGATGGTCCTTGTGTTCAGGGACCCTGAGCGCCCCCTGGTGGTCGCAGCCTCTCCTGCAGGGAGGTTTGTGTCAGGGCTTACACTGACTTCCCCTCACTGTGTACCCAACAGTAATACAGGGCCGTGTCCTCAGCTTTCAGCCTGTTCATTTGCAGATACAGTGTGTTCTTGGAGTTGTCTCTGGAGATGATGAATCGGCCCTTCACCGAGTCTGCATAGTTTGTGGTACTTCCATCAGTATTACTTTGACTCACCCACTGCAGCCCCTTCCCTGGAGACTGGCGGACCCAGCTCATCCAGTAGCTACTGTAGGTGAACCCAGAGGCTGCACAGGAGAGTCTCAGAGACCCCCCAGGCTGCACCAAGGCTCCCCCAGACTCCACCAGAGACACCTGACACTGGAAATCTGCAAACACAAAGTGGTCCTGGTCAGGAAACTTTCACACATCCACTGTTTCTCTCTCTCATCCACTCTCACACTCAGTATATCTTGCTCTCCATAAATTACCTCTTAAAATAGCAAAAAGAGAAACCCAGCTGAGCCCAAACTCCATGGTCAGTGCTCTGTGTTCAGTTCTGATCAGGGAATGGAGGCTCCTGGGAAGCCTGGGCTGGGCTCCTATCCCAGAGCTGCAGGGTTAGGCCTGGGCTGCTTTTACGAGTTGATGGAGCCCTATTTGCATGTCGTCCTGCTATTTAGGGAGCTCTGGGGTTGGAGACCTGCAGACAGGGCCGTGCCTCCGTGCATGTGCGAGTGTCCAGGGGGAGAATCCGTGGTCATGACAACATTTCAATAACCAAACAAGCATCATGAGGAGGTTGGGGCATGTCCTGTGTCCACATCTAGTAGCAGTGAGCCCAGCATATGGCCTGTGCTCCTCCCCACTGGGCCCCCTGACATCCCTGTTCCAACTCCAGAGCAGAGTGGGACCTGCCCATGAGGGTGCAGACCATTTCTATGTCATGAGAGCATGAATGAACGTCTGAATCCTGATGCTACCCAACGTCAGGGCTGGAGACAAGGAGACACATGGAAAGAGACCACAGACTGAAGATCTTGTAAGAGTGGACATTGTGGACACAGAGTGATGGTGCCCTCGACACCAACTGAGTGTCTCTAGCATCCTCCCCTTCAAGGAGACAGAGATGGAGTGCTGAGAAGTTGATTTTCTATGCCTGGGACTCAGAGACAGTGATAAATCGGGGAGTTTCATAGAGCTGATGGAGAGGCTGTGGGTTTCCAACAACCAATGTTCACCTACAGAAGGTCTCTCAGCATAGACAGTAATGAAAACCTTGAAGAAGGTGATGTAATAGGACAATTAGTGAGAATCATTTAAGTCAGAATATCTGTGATCAGCGAGAAGGCTCCTATTGAAGGTTAATCACTCATCTATGAAACAGAGACCTCTGCAGTTTAAATTCACAGTGAATGCCATGGTGATATGAGTTGAACTGATCACTTGGCCTGGGCCTTTTCAAGTGTGTTATTACCAAAGTGAGAGTTTATTTTACAATGAGGACAGATCTGTGTTTCCACAGCGTTTAGATAACAATGTGTCATGTCCTCATGTAATAAACTGAATATCCAAACAGTATGTAGCATAGAAAGCTAGTCTGACCCCTAAGAAATTATATCATGTAGACGTCAGGCAGACGAGGAAGGAACCTCAAAGTACCTAAGGAATGTGCTGAGAAGAGATGACAGAGACAGGATCCAAGAAGGTATTTCACGAGGATGAAAGTGACCAGGAGGACGAAGGTGCAGAGAGGTAGAGAGAGGGACACATGAGGAGATGAACTGGAGCTGACGTCCGGGACAGTGAATGTCCCAGTGAGAGCCCTGCATGGAGCTGTGTGTGCAGGACTCACATGGACAGTGAGAGAGTGAGGCCCGGGCGAGGGTGGGGACTTGGAGTGAGCTCAGACCCGGGGCGTGTGGACACACTGACTCTCCCTCTGTGGACACTGCGTCCCAGTCACAGGGTGGAGAGGATGACCAGGGTGCTCAGTCTTTCAAAGTGACAACTGGGTCCTATGGGAACTTAGTGAGATAATGGTCCCTGAGCCTGGACACGACTCGTCTGAGAAAGAGAATGTTGTTGACACCATCGTCGTCCTCAGTGAAACGAGGGAACACAGGACCCAGGACAAGGAGGAGGGTCCCTGGGACCCTGAACTGCAGGAAGAGCGGGAGCGCCCTGAGCACCCCAGGAAGCTGTGGTCACCCCCCTCCCTGCCCGGTTCCTGAGCGATGTGCCCGGGTCGGTGGGTCCCGAGCGCCCCCTGCTGGTCCTGAGGGGTCTGTGGGGTGCAGAGCGTCCCCAGGTGTCCTGACCCCTCCTGGTGGACCTGAGGGTCTCCTGCAGCTCAGCCCCTCCTGTCTCCCTGCAGGAAGTTTGTGTCTGGATCATAGAGACCCCTCAAGAAAATGTCACATGTCCAGTGTTTATCTCATTCACATCATTCACTTTCTCTGTGTCTGTAGTTCTACGTAAATTACCTCTTAAAATAGCAACACGGAAAACACAGTTGAGCCCAAACTCCGGGGGCTGGGCTCCTGTCCCAGAGCTGCGGGGTCAGGGCTGGGCTGGTTTTCATGGGCTGAGGGGCCCTATTTGCTTCTCCTCCTACTATAGAGGGAGCTCTGGACGCTGGCAATAAGGACACAGTTTCAGAGTGTGGTGTGTCCAGGGTCATATGTCTGAGTAGAATTAGCCCTGGTATCTGGGCCCCTGCTCCTCCCAATTTTACCCAAATGATTCCCCGAATAACCTCCAGACAGGGGACATGCCCAGTGAGGGTTTCAGTGCTACCTGGGTGGACACTAGACCACGGTCAATGTGATCCTGGTACATCACAGCAAGAAAAACTGAAGTGTTAGAAAACTAAAATAAAGGGTGCTGTTTTATTTTATTTTATTTTTTTCGTTATCAAAATTGCTGTTTATTAATCTATTGGCCTGTTGTCCGGTCTCCAGGAGGGTGAATAATTGCTTTCTTGTAGAGGTGTGAGGGATGATCTGGCTTAGCACCTTTGGGAGAAGTTGAAGTTGAAGGTGAGACGATCACATTGTCTTCGTTTTGTTTGAAATACCGTAGAAGGGAGCAGGAAATGTCGGGCGCTTTGTGGCAAGCTTGGAGGCAGTAAGAGCGGCAGGTGGCCGCTGGCCACATATTTGGGGTAACAGCGCTGTTTCATTCACACCTGGGGAGCTCCACCCTCCCTTCCAGACACATGGCCTGGAAGGAGTGCACTGAGGTCACCGCGCTGTGTCCCGATTACACACACATTCAATGGGAGTCCCTGTTTCTGCATAATAGGTTTTCTCATCTTTCCCTTTCAACTGTATGTTGTTTTCCCTCATGTTTTTTCATATATTACACGTGGTTCTATGCATCTCGGGGTTCTGACCAAGGGTGCAGTTTTAACTCTCATCTCTTAGAAGGCTGCCTGTACGAACACAGGAAGGTGATCCACCATCACACCCAGAGGGAGAGTAACGTGTGGTCATTTCATGTTCAGGAGATGGAAGTTCCTCTGACACTGTTTCCCCTGCACAGTGTTCAGAGGACAAACTGAGAACAGAGTGTGACCCTAGATCCCGTGGACCAATGTGGGGACAGTGGGTGTCTGTGTGGGTCCCTGGGAAGCAGAAGCATGAACTACAGAGAAGCAGACAGGGCTCCCGGGTCCGAGTCCTTCAGGGAGTTTGGAGCTGGATGTGCAGCAGCTGCACGGCCTCCTGTGTGGGGTTTGTTCTCCAGACTCTGCTGGGCCAGGTTCAGTCACTGGGGATGGAGAAGCACGTCCGTCGTAGGTAAAGCACGTGTTTAGGTAAAGTTGTAGTTAAAGATTTGTGAGTAATTAAGTTTAGGTCATGCAAGTGTCATTATTGGAAACCTGATGTCTGCATGTGACCATTGGGAACACTGTCACCATGTCTGTGCCTGATGGGAGTCAACTGGGACAGGAACCTGACCCAGGGCATCACTGGGGGAAATGCTACCTGGGTGCATGAATGGGGGGGGGGGTAACCAAGACTGAGGACACACACGTCCAGGGTTCTTGCTTCGTCGGATTCTGACTTTCCTTATGGTTTAGCCAGTTCACATTTTCTTTCCTCACTTTCCTCTGAAATAACCACACATATATCCTAGGGTCATGAAGACACTGTGTTGAGAGTGTGCAGGAACACAAGTCCTTTGTGAGTTGATTTGTACCTGACATCTTTCCTGAGTTCACTCTGTAGTTCTATCAGTTTTCTGGTGCAGTGTTTAGGGTTTTCAATATACAAGATGTGTGTCCTATGTATAGAGATAAAGAGACATTTTCACTTGTTTCTTTCTCATTTAGACATGTTATAGTATTTTTCTTGCCTAATTATTCTGGAAAAAAAACTGCATTTCTGTTAAATAGAAGTAGTCACGGGGTGCCCTTGTGTGGGTCCTGATGTTAAAACAATAGATTTAAAGTGTGCTCTGTGCACCATGATATCACTTGTTGGCTTCTCCAATGTGACCTTTGTTATGTTGATGTACATCTCTTCTGTACCTAATTTGTGAAGAATTCTAACCATGAAGCCATTTTAAATTTTTAAAGGCTTTTTCCTGCATCTACCTATATGGTGGCAAGTGTATGCTCCATTCTCACTTACATTCGTCAAACCATCCTTGCATCTAAGGCCATATCCGCTGCATCTCAGGAAGGGATCCTTTCAATATGCTGTTTACTTTCCTAGTACACCACAGAGGATTTTTGTGTTTATGATCATCAGGGATATGACCTGTTATTTTTCGTGTAAACATACTTTGATTTCTTATGAGTGTAATGGTTACCCCAATAATTGAGTTTGGAAGTCTTCCCAGTTCTTCCAATCCTTTGAAGTGTTTAAGAAAAACTGTTTGTGCAGGTACTACTTTTTCTTGAAGTTTTGATAGAATTCACCCTTGAATAAATGTGGACATATGCCTTTCTTTGTGGATAGGTTTTTATTACTACTCCACTTATTTTTAAAATTTCTACCAATCCAGCATAGTCAGGGAAAATTCTTAAATTAAGGAACAAATCAGAGGACTGAGAAATACAGTGTTGACCTTCACAGGCTGTGGACAGCACATGGAGTTCCCACAAACACACACCTGGAGCTGAGCAGTGACAAGCTGACAGGGTCCTAACTCTGCATCCCTCAGGTAGATCTGAGCTACATGGACTGACAAGGGAGCAGCTCAGGGTCCCTGCCAGGGAGAGACCTGTCTCTACAAATTGCAGCCAGGGACTGGTCTCTGCAGGTCGGAGGTGGCGGGACCAGCTCCGACCTGAGACTCCGCAGTCATACCTGTCTGTTCTTCCTCCTGAAGAAGGGAGGGATTCGGTGAAGAAAGCGGCAAAGTTCTTGTCCTCAGGATTTCTGTGCATGGAGAGAAAGCAGTGGAAATGGGAACATTTACCCATTCCTCCTGTGAAAGGCCCCTCTGAGCCAGGACACCCTCCGGATTCAGTGAAAATGTATTTGGGGTCAGTGTGGAAATTACAGTTGTTTTCAGACGACATGTTTATTTCATATGCCATCCAAGAGAATGAAGTAAAACCATGTTACTGCACATCAGAACGTTTCTAATAATATAACAAATCTTTCAAAATACAGAGGCGTCAGTGGAGCCTCAGAACCAAAGGTCTATAGACACTTGTAGAAACTGTTATCTGGAGAGGAAGCCCAGAGCCTTAGAGGAAACAGCCATAAACACCACCTGCACCTGCTCCTGGGGCTGCAACACAGAGTCGGTGGGTCCTGGGCGCCCCCTGGTGTCCTGAGCGCCCCCTGCAGCCCCGCCCTCATGTCCCCATCAGGAGGTTTGTGTCTGGGCTCACATTGACTTCCCCTCACTGTGTCTCTCGCACAGTAATACACGGCCGTGTCCTCGGCTCTCAAGCTCTTCAGTGTCATATAAACCTCGTTCTTGGAGGTATCCCTGGAGATGCTGAGTCGGGATTTGAGCGATGGTTTATAGTTTGTGCTTTCATCACTCCATATAACACCGACAAACTCCAGCCCCTTTCCTGGAGCCTGGCGAACCCAGTGCACATGATAGCTCGTCAAAGAGAATCCAGACACCGTGCAGGTGAGGGAGAGGGTCTCTGAGGGCTTCACCAGTCCTGGGCCCGACTCCTGCAGCTGCACCTGGGACAGGACACCTGGGGACAAGGAGCATCAGGCCCTGTCAGTCACGTGCAATCACAACCACCCAGCAGACCCCGGTCTGACCCTGAGACCCTCACCTTGGGGGGCTGTCACCAGGCACAGGAGAAGACTCAGAAGCCTCATCTTCTTCTAGACCACGGCTCTGCCTTCCCGAGAGACCTCAGCCCTGTGTGAGGAGAGAGCTGTGAGCCTCCCCAGCCCAGGGGAGGATTTACCCTGGAGAATGAGGAGAAATTTGCATATGAGGCAGCATTTTCTTTATAAGTGGGGGGATGAGGTCAGGCTGCCCTAGTCCTTCTGGGGCACCTGTGTGGACATCTCTTCCCTTGAACTCAGTCAGCATGTAAGACAGGGATAGGGGATCACCTGATTGATGAGACTTATTTGAGTCAGGTTAATGAACATGCTCATCTCTGATGATAAATGATGTACTGGATGAGTAGATTATATATATATATAAATATATATATATATAATATATATATTTACATATATTATATATAAATATATATATTATAAATATATAAATGTATATTTATATATTATATATATTAATGTAGAATATTTATTATACATTAAATTATTTAAGTCAGTACACTATTTATTTTTTATTTTTAAATTATGTTTATTAATTTGTTTTTGTTACAGATGTTTCTTCTTTTTCCCCCATTGACACCCTCCTCCCCATCCCCCTGCCCCATCTCCAGCTTTGCTGTTTATGCATACAGGTATATAAGTTCTGTGGTTTATTTCCCCCCCCAACACTCTTTCTTCTGATGTTTGTCAGTCTGTACCCTACCTCTATGTCTCTGGGTCAATTTTGTTCATCAGTTTGTTTAGATCACTATATTCCACAAATAAGTGATATCATGTGATATTTGTCTTTCTCTGCTTGGCTTGTTTCTCTTAGCATAATACTCTCCAGGTCCCTCCATGTCCTCTCAAAGGATAAGAGATCTTTCTTTCTGACAACTGCATAGTATTCCATTGTGTACATGTACCAAAGCTTTTTTATCCACTCATCTACTGATGGACACTTGGACTGTTTCCAGATCTTAGCTGTTGTAAATAGCGCTGTTATGAATGTAGGGGTACATATATTCATTCTGATTGGTGTTTCAGTCTTCTTAGAATATATTCCTAGAAGTGGAATCACTGGGTCGAATGGAAGTTCAATTTTTAACTTTTTGAGGTAACAAAATAGTGTTTTCCATAGTGTCTGCATCAGTCTGCATTCCCACCAGCAGTGTACTAGAGTCCCCTTTTCTCCACACTGTCGCCAACACTTGTTTGATGATTTGTTGATGGCGGCTATTCTAACAAGTGTGAAGTGATACCTCATAGTTGTTTTCATTTGCATCTCTCTGATGATTAGTGATGTTGAGCTATTTTTCATATGTCTCTTGGCCATTTGTATGTCCTGTTTGGTGAGGTGCCTATTTAGATCCTCTGCCCATTTTTTAATTGGGTTATTTGTCTTCCTTTTGTTGAGTTGTATGAGTACTCTATATAGTTTGGAAATTATCCCCTTATCTGATGTATCATTGGCAATTATGGTCTCCCATACAGTGTGTTCCCTTTCCATTTTGATGATTGTTTCTTTTGCTGTGCAGAAGCTTTTTAGTTTGATGTAGTCCCATGTGTTCATTTTTTCCTTTGATTCTCTTGCCTTAGGTATTGTAGAGGGACCTGGAGAAGGAGAGGAGCCCAGTCACTGCCGATATGTCATCTGCACACACAGTGTCACCTCCTCACTTGTCTGCAGTGAGAATATGAGAAGGTAGAGCCACAGAGAGAAAGTGAGACTCATCCTGATGCAGCTGAGAGCTGAGAGGAAATCCCTGCTCCCAACAGGAAGCCCCTCCTTCCCCCTCACTCTGCACCTGCTCCTGGGCTGATCACTGTTGTCTGTTGGTCCTGAGCGCCCCCTGGTGTCCTGAGCACCCACTGGAGTTCAGCCCTCCTCTCTCCCTCAGGAGGTTTGTGTCTGGGCTCACACTGACCTCCCCTCACTGTGTGCTGCACAGTAATACACGGCCGTGTCCTCGGCTCTCAGGCTGTTCATTTGCAGATACAGCGTGTTCTTGGAGTTGTCTCTGGAGATGGTGAATCGGCCCTTCACAGAGTCTGCATAGTATGTGCTACCACCACCTTCATTAATGTATGACACCCACTATAACCCCTTCCCTGGAGCCTGGCGGACCCAGCTCATCCAGTAGTCACTGAAGGTGAATCCAGAGGCTGCACAGGAGAGTCTCAGAGACCCCCCAGGCTGCACCACGCCTCCCCCAGACTCCACCAGCTGCACCTCACACTGGACACCTGCAAACACAAAGACGTCCTGGTCAGGAAACTGTCACAGGTCCACTGTTTCTCTTTCTCATCCATTCTCACACTCAGTGTCCCTTGTTCTCCACAAATTACCTCTTAAAATAGCCACAAGGAAAATCCAGCTGAGCCCAGACTCCATTATGTGTGCTCTGTGTTCAGTCCTGTTCAGGGAATGGGGTCACCTGGGAATCCCGGGGCTGGGCTCCTGTCCCAGAGCTGCAGGGTCAGGGCTGGGCTGGATTTTATGGGCAGAGGGGGCCCTATTTGCATGTCCTCCTACTATATAGGAAGCTCTGGGGTTGGAGAGCTGCAGAGAGGGCCGTGCCTCAGTACAGGTGCGAGTGTCCTGCGGGAGAATCATGGTCATGATAACATATCAATAACTAAATATGTATCATAGGGACGTTTGAGGTATGTTCAACTGTCCACATCTGGTAACAGGGAGACTAGCCTCTCCCTGGCTCCTCTGGGCTCCCTGCTTAATCCAGACCCCAGCTGTCAATCACAGAAGCCAAAATCCCGTGATGCAGGCTTGACCTCTCCTCTCTCCACCTCACACATTCTACAGATGAACTGATCCTGACTATGTGTCTGGAATCTGTCTACCCCCTTCTTAGCTAACTGTTCCCATTCTAGGTCACACACACCCCTGACCTTGGGTCTTGGCAGGGGCTTGTTCACTGGTTGCAGCCTCACACCACTTCTCAGCCCTCATGGCACCTCTCTGGCACTCATCCCAGGTGACCTTCCTTTTTGAACATTACCCTCCCTCCGCCTCCACACTAGGTACACACATCTATTTGTGGTCCAGGTTTCCTATGTGGCTCACCTGGGGTTTACCCAAGCCTCTATCACCCCCTCCTCCACCCCAGACCACTCATACACATCCACAGGTTTAATTACTATCTTCCCAGAAGGCTCCAAACACCTTTAGCTCCATCCTCTCCTTGGAACCTCCATTCCAGGGTCCAGGAACAGCTTGGATGTCCCAAAGTCACCTCAACTCAAAATGCTCAGCTCACAGTTCACCATCCCCCCAACAAGCCTCTGTGTTCCTCATCTCATCACATCTGTCCCTACATGCAGACCACGTCTGGATTCACCCTCTCCCTTCTCTGTGTCCTATCCATCACTCTCTCAGCTGGTTCCAACTATGACACCTCACGAACATACCCAGCCACCCCAGGTGATGGTCCCCCTGGGCAGTACCACGGGGTCCTGTTCCTGAGGGGGCATCCCAAACCATGCCCCTGCTGAGCTCCAGGGCCCCAAACTCTCTGCACTGGCCTGGGAGATGTGTGATTTGAGGGTGGGAAATACTCAAGGACAGCTGGGTGTTCACGCCCACAGCTCAGGGCTGAGGTCCGCCTGGAGAGAGATTTGACGTCACCTGTGGGACAAGAGGGGCTCACCCTGGGGAGAACAGTGAAGTGAGAAAATTAGAAGAGGGGGGAGAAACCTTGGGAAGCATCCCACCAAACGTTTATCAACCATCCAGGGGAAGAGGAGGGAATATATTTATATGTGTGCACATGTATATGCATGTACCATATGTATGTGTACATACATGTATATACACAGCCAACTGAGTTTCCTAGAGAGCTCACTGTTGCCAAACTCGGGTATTTATATCCAACCTATGCATCCACTCAGCTGCCAAGTGAGAGTAGTTCCAACGTGAATGTTGGAGGATGTTTTATGTATCAAGTAAAACAAGCTGAAGGTGTGTGAGAACCTCACGCATTCGCTGATGGTGTAGTGACTACTCAGTCAGGCCGAAGTTCTCTGAACGCCAGACGAAGTCCCTCAGTTTCTTGTGATGTGTTCACACCGTGATGGCTACAGACATTTTTTGTAAAAATAGGGATTCGATGTACATACCGTAGTATTCACCCAAGACACATTTTATTAAGTTTAATCTTTACTATTGACAATTTCTCCATCACTTTCTTAAGTCCAGAGTCAGAGGACACTGAAGAGAACACATCCAGCCCTGACTCGGTAACTTCCGCCCGTTTCTATGGAGTAAGTGTTTTCATCACAGGGTGTTTCAAGCTGCCAACATGGGGTCCCTCACCGCAGAGGGAGGAAGAGATGTGGGGTCACCCTGTTATATAACATCACCTGCATGCAAGTACAGTAGGTACAAATCACCCCAAGAGCAGAGGCAGCACTAAATAATTACAAGTGGCAATTTTTGAGTTTCTATTACCTTATTTAATACAAATTATTTAATCGCAGGTTTCCATGAGTTAATTTTTAATGATGGCTGTGTTTAACACCTGGCTTGCAAAAACCCTGGAATCTCAGCCACCTGCTCCCACAAGCCAGTGCAGGCTGGCTCCAGCACAGCTAGGGGAGTGGACCCTTTCAGGGATGGGCTCACAGGGAAGGGATAACAAGGAAGAAGTAGCCGAAGAAGAGGTTTATGCCAAGAGCAGAGCAGCGTGGCCCTGGGAGCTTCACAGAGCTGCCCTCCTGGTCCATGCTGGCATGTGTAGGCACAGTGGGCTCCCCCACAGGGGCACAGAGAGGCCCCATGGGCTGTGCCTGGAGGCTGGAAACTGCCCAGGCTTCTCTCTCTCCTTCCATCCTCCCTCCTTGACCTTTTCCAGGGAGTAGAGTGGAAAGAGTGGGGCCCGGGAAAACCATCAGCTCCCCATCTGTGAAGTGGGGCAGAGTGGACAAGGGAAAGTCAGGCAGGTGCCTGGGAGGGTCCAGGCTGGGCTGGTCCATGCTGGGGAGGGTGGGTGGTCTAGCAGAACTCAGAAATGTCATTCCCTCTCCAAGTTCTGGCTTTCTGGCCCAGCCCACTGAGGTTAGGTTCCCAGAGTCCCTTCGCACAAGCAATCTGAGGACTGGCAGAGGCAACACCAGCCACCTGCTCCCCATCTTCCCTCCCCCAGGGACCCCAAATGAAAAGGGAGGAGTCAAACCCTGGCCCCCCTCCCCATGTTCCCTGCAGGAGAGCAAAGCCCTCCTGGTTCCTTCTGGATCCTCCCCAGGCCTCTGGGGCAGCAGCTCTGAACTGCGGGGAGTGCGCCCAGAGCCCCAACCCCACCACTGCCTCCAGGTGGGGGCGCAGTGAGGGAGAGGGGCCCACCCTGCACCAAGCCCCGCCCACCCAAGGCAGCCCAGTTCCTCCCCTCATGCAGGTCTGGCAGGCTCAGCCTGGTGGGACCTTCGACACCCTGCGTCCTGCTCCCTGGACCTGGGAGAGGTGAGTGGGCGGGGCAGCTCGGGCTGAGACAGGACAGGGGGCAGGCACCTCAGGGGTAACAGGGGCTTCTGCACGACAGAGGGGACCACCGCCCTTCAACAAGGCAGGCTCCCCAACATCTCCGGGGGCAGAGAAGTCAAAACCAGTCTCTGGGATAAAGGTCTTTGGAGGGAGTGCAGGAAGAAAAACCTGGGAGGTGGGTCCCCGTCATCCCAGGGTCCAAACTGAGAGCGATTTCAGTGTCCAGGGTACTACCAGCACGTGGGTGGCATTTGGGGATGCAGCAAGCCAGAGAGGGCTGCCCTGCCCAGGGCCCCTGGGGTGGGGCAGATCTCAAAGTCCCACACTGTCCAGGTTCCCTGGGGACATGCCCTGACCTGACTCCAGGCAGCTAAGGCCAAGGGACGCGCACTTCAGGAGGAGCCCAAGGCCCAGCCCAGGGGAGGCTCTCCTGGGCTCAGTGGCTTCCAGGCAGGTTGGGGGGATGCCATCCGGCCCTGGGGTGGGGGAGCAAGCTGATATCATCTGAAGGTGCACTGGCGCCTGGTACTTCTCCTGAATCATCTCCTTTAACTGTCTCAAGTCATCTCTTCAGTTCATTCATCAGATGGGCCCTCTGCTGGGCTTCAGCCCCACCACCAGTACTCAAAGGGCTCCTTCTCTATCCGCTGTACCACACGCCCGTCACGGGGAGCACTCCAGGATGCCTCCTAGTCCCCTTGTAGGGTTCAAGGTAGGGGTCTCCTCCCTCAGGAAGGCTACCCTGACTGCCTCCTCATCAGGTGCTTTTGAACTCTGGGCTCCCACAGTGTGGTCCCTCCTCCTCCTCCTCCAATCACAGCTGTTGTCAGAGTATCACAATGACTGTGTTAATCCTAGTTTTCCCTTCTAATCCGAGTTTCAAAAACTCCGCCATTCAAGTTTCACTTTAGTATATTTGTAAGGGAGGAAGAAAATTTCCCCTAACTTCCTAGGTTCTCTAGGTCTGTCTAATAATTAAATCTGCAGGAGACAGATTCACAAGAGAAAATAACCAAATGTATAGACATATGCGCATGTACACCCCTCGTACATGAGAGAGGAAGAAGCCCCACATGCATGAGAGGTTCAAAGACAGGGAGGGGGAAGGTGCGTGGACTGAAAGCAGTGGGAATGGGAACACGTCTTCCCACACACACGTAACCATTTCTCTTGTGAAAGGTCATTCTGAGCAGGACGCCCTCCAAATGTAGTGAAAACGTAGTTAGAGTCAGTATGGAAATTACAGCTGTTTGAATACATATGTTAATTTCACACACCGTCCAAGTGAATAAAATAAAACCATATAGTCCTACACAGAACTCATAGAGTGTACACTCTGGAGAAGCTCCCCCCACAGGCCCAGCTCCAGGTCATGGGGAGCAGGTCCCAGCGCTGCTCTCTGAAGTGCACTGTGCTTTGTGCTGAAGACACAGCTGTGCACGACTCCTCAAGTGTACCTTCGGCAAATAGACCACAGCCTTTTCTAACTCAGTGATGTTAGAGGTAAACACTGTATCAAGAATCCAGAGAGGTTCCCGGAGGGAAACTGTGACATGAAGGGGAAACCACACAGGAAACCAGCCCAAACCTCCAACTGCACCTGCTCCTGGATCATCCTTGTGTACAGGGACCCTGAGCGCCCCCTGGTGGTCGAAGGCTCTCCTGCAGGGAGGTTTGTGTCTGGGCTCACACTGACTTCCCCTCACTGTGTGCCTGTAGCACAGTAATACACGGCTGTGTCCTCGGTGGTCACGGATCTCAGCTGCAGGGAGAACTGGTTCTTGGACGTGTCACTGGAGATGGTGGTGCGGCTCTTGAGGGACGGGTTGTAGTAAGTGCTACCACCACTACCATATATGCTCCCAATCCATTCCAGCCCCTTCCCTGGTTTCTGGCGGATCCAGCTCCACCAGTAGTAATCACTGAGTGAGCCCCCAGAGACAGTGCAGGTGAGGGAGAGGGTCTGCGAGGGCTTCACCTGTCCTGGGCCCGACTCCTGCAGCTGCACCTGGGACAGGACACCTGGGGACAAGGAGCATCAGGCCCTGTCAGTCACATGCAGTCACAACCACCCCATAGATCCCTGTCTGAAATCTGAAACCCTCACCTTGGGGGGCTGTCACCAGGCACAGGAGAAGACCCAGCAGCCTCATCTTCTTCTAGACCACGGCTCTGTCTTCCCCAGAAACCTCAGCCCTTTGTGAGGAGAGAGCTGTGAGCCTCCCCAGCCCAGGGGAAGATTTACCCTGGAGCTTGGGGAGAAATTTGCATGTGGGGCAGCCTGTTCCTTATAAGTGGAGGGACTGAGGTCAGACTGCGTGGTCCCTCTGGGGGCATCTCTTCCCTTGAATTGACTCAACATGTAAGTCAGGGAAAGGGGATATCTTGGTTGATGAGACCTATGGAGTCAGCTTAATGGACATGCCCGTGTCTGATAAATGGTGGACTCGATTAGAAGATTCTATTTTTTTTCCTTAAAAATTTTTATTTATGTATTGTCAATGGGGAAAAAACGAGAAACATTTGTAACAAAATAAATTAATAAATAAATAATAAATAAATAAAAATAAATTTAGAACATTCTATTTTTAATTCCTAATGCATCTTTCTTATAGATTAATAGGAATTGCATTGGTCCAGGTAGTTTCTTAAACTCAACTCTGTAATATATACACAACTGTCAAATATTTTTATATACAATTGTATATTCATAAACATAATTTCATATATATAATGTCTATCTGCTCAGAAAATCACAAAATAAAGGACATTCATTCTCATATCTTATATGTTTATTTATGTTGTTATGGTGATCCAAAGAACTATATCCCAAGAAGAGGTTAATGGGAAATTCTTGATTCTTTATTTTGTTTTGTTTGGATAAAATTATATTCATTATAAGTTCTGAGTAACACGGTATGATAGGCCATTTTTAAGGTTACTGCTTTATCCATTTTTCTTACAATCTTTACCAAACACCTTCAGCAGCTAAGCAATGTCAGGCCTGGTTAGTACTTGGAAGGGAGACCCTTAATCCTCGATGTTGAAAATTCGTAGTTCTGTCTTAGAGTCACTCCTCAGGGTCTTTCCTTCTGCAAGTCCATGGCTTATTTCATAGACTTCAATTTAATTATATCAGACATAATCACGTTTATATACAGAGAAATGATTGAAAATAGAGTGATTATATATTAGTAAATTCAGATCCTTTTGTTTATAATTGGGGGGACTGAGAACAGGCAGCCCTGGCCCTTCTGGGGCCCCTGCTGGGCATCTCTTTTCTTGAACTCACTCACGATGTAAGTCAGGGATAGGGGATCACCTAGTGTGTGAGACACATTGGAATGAGGTCAAAAGACGGCTTCACCTTTCTGAGCATAAGAGAAAGGATGGATTCACTGAGCAGGTCCCACTGTTAACTTCTCAGGCATCTTTCAAACAGACTCAAAAGGGAAAAGCATTTTTCACACAGTTTCTGAATCCCAATTCCCTAGTATATTCACAATTTTGTGAATCTTTTATCATCATTTCATACAAATAAATTCCAATCGTAGAAAAAACCTAATAAATAAAACATCCACTTTTAGTATTTTTTGTCTTAATTTATGACATTACTCTGATCTGAGAAACCACCTCCCAAGCACAGGCTGATGGGACATTCTTCCTCCTGATGTTGTAAGTTGTGTAACTGAGTCTACAGTTTCTTGTGCAAACTCTTTCTTTATGAAAGCTCAAGGCACATTGCAGAGACAAAAAACTTGTTCCTTTAGAAATGATCATAGTTTCCCTGGTCGGTTTGGCTTAGTGGTTTGAGCGTCAGCCCATGGATCACGGGTTCTAGGGTTTGATTCCTGGTCAAGGATATGCCTGTGTTGCAGGTTCGATCCGCGCTAGGTTCCGGTCTTGCGGGAGGTAACAAATCGTTGTGTTTCCCTTACATCTCTCTCTCTGTCTCTCTCTCTGTCTCTCTCTGTCTCTCTCTCTGTCTCTCTCTCTCTCTCTCTTACTCTCTCCTCTCCCTCTACAATCAATAAAAATATCCTCAGGTAAGGATTAAATTGTAGGTGTAATATTTATTTAATGGCACATCTCTGCACACACACACACACACACACACACACACACTGTGATGGTTTTCATTGTAATGAATTTCAAACTTCCCTTCTCCCCTGTACCTAGCACATGGGCATTGCCCCCACAGTGACCCTCACCTAGTGTGTGACCTTCCTTCACAAAGAGAACAGACCCAACATGACTGACATGCAGACAGGGCTGGGCCTGCACCTGTGGTTCCTGTTCTCCCAGCACCTGGATCCTGCAGATGCCGCGGTGAGAGGGTCCTGGCTCGTCCTGGGGAGGGTCAGACCCAGGACCCCCTGTCCAGTCAGTGCAGCCAACACTGACCGACATGTGGGGAGCATCACTGACCCTCAGCTCAGCAGTGCCCATTCTCAGAGCCCACAGACTCTCTACTCAGTGACCCCACGGCTGCACCCATCAGGCCCTGCAGGAACCTCCATCTCCTCCTGTATTTGTGTCTCTGGTTCAACCTCGTGGATATTCCTGCACCAAATGGATCGCACAGGTGAGAATTCAGACACCTGGTTTTCACTCAGGCTCCCATTCAAAGGAGGTCCTCTCGAGGTCGTGTATGCATGAGCTCCAGTGACTTCCCAGGTGGACTGTGTTCCCCAGCCCAGCAGCCCTCCAGGCACGGAGTCCCTGCTCAGCTCCAGGGATAGACAGAAGCACCTGCTGAGGTTCAGTTGTCTGGGGAATGTCTCAGGGGCTCCCACCTGGGAGAGGACGGAAGTCCCCACATCCTCAGGACCGTGGGTCTGCGCTGGTGTATCAGCAGCCGTCAGGTGTGAGCCCTCTTCCTGTGAGTCAGTGCACGTGTGTCTTCCATGTGCTCTTGTCATTACACTGAGTCCTCACACGTGGGACCTGCCTCACAAACACCCTTTCTAAACAAGGTTCCCAGTGATCTGAGGACTCCAGTGTAACTCTATCACCTCAGTACGTGTAGGTCAGGACCTTCCCGCAGGAAGGAAGCCTGCAGGTGGTTACTGTCCGAGGTCTATGTGGAGGAGTCTCGTTTGGAAAGCCCATCAGGAGGACCAGCGTCCTGTGGCTGGTGGTCAGCTCCGTCCTGCTGCGGTCGCCCATTGAGCTCTGACTCTGGGCGGTGCTGCTCTGCTCAGCCCTCAGGGACCCCCTCGGATCTGCACGAGGCCCCTGCATCGTCAGTGGGCTCACAGGTCTGGGGCACAGGAGGGTCAGGGGCCAGCTCTGCACATTCTAACGTGTCAGTGATCACTGTGACCCCTTCCATGTGCTCACCACGTGCCCGCTGCTGCTTCACGTTGATGCCCGAGTGGGCTCTGGTGGGCAGAGGGGCATGGCCTCTGCTGGACAATGGTGCTGGTCATCGGTCTCCAGAGAGGAAGGGCCAATAAATGCATATTTACACTTACATGTCTCCTACAAGGAGCTGATGCTCTCGTCATGGAGTGTGAGACGTCCCGAGTCCCATGATCTGCTGTTGCCCCAGTAGACCCAGGAGAGCTGCTGTCGTAACTCAGCCTGGCCCGAGGGCTGAGGACCCTGGTGCTCCGGGCAGGAGAAGTCCTCAGAAGGGAAGCGGAAATGGTCCCTCTAGGTAGCTGAGAGCTTTGAGAGGAAATCCCTGCGGTTAACAGGAAGTGCCTTCCCCAGCTCCCTCTTCCCCTGACCCTGGGACTGTTCTGTGTGTTCCCTGGGTTCCAAAAGGCCCCTGTGTCCTCAGAGCCCCATGGTATCCTGAGCACCCCTGCTGCCCAGTCATTTTCTCCTGCAGGCGAGGGTCCTCTCAGGACTCACAGGGCACTGACCTCTCAGCGTCTCTAGTCCAGTAGTAAGGGCTGTGTCCTGATTTCAGACTGTGCCCTCAGGGACACCGTATGCTTTTGATATCTGTGTACATAGTGAACTGGCCTTACTGAACCCCATGGCTCTGCAGGGAGACCCCAAGCCAGGGCTTTGGGAAGACACCAGGGAGCCCTTCCCTGGAGTGCCAGATGGACAGACAGAGCGACACTGCCCTGAGTCCAGAAGCTCTCGGGGGCTCTGGGGCCTCTTATGTCCTTAGGGTCCTGTGGTTGAGGGTCCCATCTGAGTATCCCAAATCCCACTGCATTGTACCTTTCAATAAATCTCTCTCTCTCTCTCTCTCTCTCTCTCTCTCTCTCTCTCTCTCTCTCTCACACACACACACACACACACACACACACACACACACAGTGATGACTGTCATTGCTATGAACCCAGCGTTGCCCTTCTTCCCTGAACCCAGCTCATGGGCAGTGACTGCACATGGATTCTAGGCCTGGAGTGACTTCCTCTGGAAGCTGATCCAATGCACCCACGATGCACAGACTTTTCACACCTGTCTTGTGTTTCTCTGTTCTTGCAGGTCCTGTGAACCCGGATGCTGATTAGAACGGATCAGACCTGCTCCAGGGAGGGTGAGCGGTGGAGCTGGTTCCCCCACTGACTGCAGGGCCCTTCAGCTGAGAGTTCCCTGGAGACCCCACACCTGTATTAGGGGACCCCTGAGAATGGTGAGGCTGAGGAGACAGCACTGTTGTGAGCTGTCAGGTGAGGCTGCTCTCCCAGGTCACCTGGTGGGCGGGGCAACAGTGGGCAGGGGAATGAGTCCAGCTCTGTGAGGGACACCCTGGCTCCCTAAGGACACCTGGTTTCAGGACAGGCTTGGTGTTCATCCATTCTTGTTTCCTCCATCCTGACGGTTATCTTCCTTCCTGACCACCTGCTCCGTGGATCTCATTTCCCACACGTGAGACAGACTCTCTACTCAGTCACCCCATAGCTGCGCCCGTCAGTCCCTGCAGGAACCACCCTCTCCTCCTGCATCTGCGTCTCTGGTTCAACCTCGGGGATATTCCTGCACTGAGTGAGCCATCACGAGTGATACTTCAGGCACAGCTGGTGATCACTGCGGCTCCATTCAAAGGCAACGTCCAGGGAAAGACCTCTCACTACAAACTGAGCCAGGGTCAGGTCTCTGCAGGTCTGAGGGGGCGGGACCAGCTCCCACCTGAGACTCAGCAGTCGGATCCATGTCTGCTCTTCCACCTGGAGAAGGGAGGGATTTGGTGAAGAAAAGGGCAAAGTTATACTACTCGAGATTTCTGTGCCTGGAGAGAAAGCAATGGAAATGGGGACACATCTTCCCATAACACAGGTAACCATTCCTCCTGAGAATGCTCACTCTGAGCCAGGAAACCCTCAGAATTCAGTGATAACGCATT
Source organism: Tadarida brasiliensis (assembly GCA_030848825.1). Classification (NCBI taxonomy): domain Eukaryota; kingdom Metazoa; phylum Chordata; class Mammalia; order Chiroptera; family Molossidae; genus Tadarida; species Tadarida brasiliensis. The sequence goes on from CM061257.1 coordinate 248,080,995, forward strand.
TGGGCTCAGTGTGGAAATTACAGTTGTTTGCAGACCACATGTTTATTTCACACGCCAACTAAGAAAATGAAATAAACTTGTATTATCCTCTATAGAATTCATAAAGTGTCTTAGCCCTGGGAATGCCCCTCCCTGACCTCCAGCTCCAGGAGCACAAGGAACAGGTCCCAGCCGCTCCTCTCTGAAATCCCTGTAGACTATGATGAAAACACAGCTGTGCACGACCCCCAGACCCTGGCTGACTCGGTGGGGACACTGAGCCACGGCCATTGTTGGGAGATGCAGGTGTCGTCTGAGGGAAAATTTTGGCTCAGGAAATTCCTGACAGACTTGTTGGGTCTCCAAAAATGCAGGTAGTTCAGGCAATTTCCAACTTTCTCGGACAGATATTTCTTGTGTGCTGACGGTGTCTCCAAGCTCAGCAACCCTTCTGCGTTTTTTCCTTCTCCAAATAAAAAATGCAGCCTCTGCTGTATGAGAGAAAGTTTCTACTAATATAATAAAACTTATAAAATACAAAGCCATCATGGAAGCCACAGAACCATTCGACTGGAGAGACTCATGGAGAAAATGTTATATGGGGAGGAAGCCAGAACCTTCAGAGGAAACAGCCACAAACACCACCTGCACCTGCTCCCGGGCTGTTCTCTGTGGTCCGTGGGTCCTGAGCGCCCCCTGGTGTTCTGAGCGCCCCCTGCAGCCCCGCCCTCATGTCCCCTCAGGAGGTTTGTGTCTGGGCTCACACTGACTTCCCCTCACTGTGTCTCTCGCACAGTAATACACGGCCGTGTCCTCAGATTTCACGTTGGTCATTTTAAGAGAGACTGTGCTCATAGGGGTGTCCCTGGAGATTGTGAATCTTCCTTGAACGGATGGCGCGTACCACTGATCTGTTCCCTTTGGTTTGCTCACTTCTGCCACCCACTCCAGCCCATTCCCTGAAGCCTGGCGGAACCAGTGCATGCTGTAGTCAGTGAAGGTGAATCCAGAGGCTTTGCAGGAGAGGCTCAGGGACCCCCATGGCTGTACCAAGCCTCCCCCAGACTCCACCAGCTGGACTTGGCACAGGACACCTGCAGACAGAGGAACAGACTGAGAACTGCCCCTGCAGCGCCGTCCCGCTGAGCCTGAGCCCAGGGCCGCACCCTTGACAGGATGAGAAGGGAGGCCCAGAGGAGAGTGGACCCCGTGGTGTGGACACAGGACGGGCTGACCCCGAGGCTCCTCTCCGGGATCTGCAGGGACAGGGGCTGGGCGGGTTTTCATGAGCAGGGCCGGGTCCTCATTTGCATGTCTTTCCCCCATGGACCTGTCTGAGCTGCCCACCCGGGCTCCTCCCTCCCCGCCTTGCCTTCGGTGGGGGGGGGAACAGGATGCCTGGGCCTGGACCCAGGGGCACTCTGCTGGTCTGAACATTGTAGTGTTTGTCTGTGAACAGTGATAGACACCTAGACCAGGATGGAAGTGGGATATTTAAGGTTCTCCAGGCAGGTTGCACCTAAACCCACTCAGGACACCTCCTGGGACAGGATTGTGGAGACGACAGTGCCCCCAGGTGGTTGTTCTGAGCCACACAGGCTGACGACGCTGGGTTTGAACAAGCTTCCTGAGACAAGGCATGGAGGTCGCCACAGGGAAGTCTTTCCTGGCATTTTGAAATCTTGCTTCTCACTTGTACACAGCTTATACTCTGCAAGGTCACCTGGGCCTCAGGGATCCCACATTGGGTAGAACCTGAAGAATATCACCCTCCTCAGTGCCAGGAGCATGATGGGAGTCAACTGGAACATGCACCTGACTCAGAGCATCACTGGGGGAAATGCTACCTGGGTGCACGAATGGGGGGATTAACCAAGACTGAGGACACACACGTCCAGGGTGCTTGTTTCATTAGGTCTGACTTTCCTTGTTGTTTAGCCAGTTCACCTTTATTTTTTCCTCTGAAATAAGCACACACACATTTCCAGTGTCGTGAGGTCACTTTGTTGAGAATGTGCAGGAGCACAAGCCATTTGTGTGTAGATTTTGTACCTTACATCTTTCCTAAATCACTGTCTAGTTGGATCAGTATCATGGGGCAGTTTTTAGGATTTTCTATATTCAATGTCAGGTCACATGTACCGAGACAAAGAAGACCATTTTAAGTTCTTCTTTCTGATTTAGACAAATTTTTTTATTTCTTGACTTGCCCAATTATTCTCACAGAAACTTCCAGTTTTGTTGAATAGAAGTTGTCACCAGGGTGCTCTTGTGTTGCTCCTAATGTTAGAAAAACAGCTTTGAAGTATTCACTGATTAGCACAGGTCACTTGTTGGCTTCTCAGACGTGGCCTTTGTTATGTTGAGGTAGATGCCTTGAATAACTAATTTATTTAGAATTTAGTCATGAAATAATTTTGTGTTTTAAAATGTCCTTTCTTCTTTACATCTATTTATATGATGATGTTTTGTCTTTCATTCTGTGAATGAGGTGTAGCACATGTACTGATTTACAAACATTGAACCATCCTTGCATTCTAGGATGCTATCCCACTTGATCATGGCCAATGATGCTTTAAATTTTCTGTTGAGTTCCCCAGTTTATTTTTGAGGATTTTTGCATTTATGTTCATCATGGATATGGTGTCATTTTACTTTTTTCTCTTTGTCCATATTTGCCTTTGGTATCAGTGTGATGGTCACCTTAATAAAAGTCTCTGGATGTGTTCCTTCTTCTTTCTAATCTAGGAAGAGTTTGGAAAGGATTGACTGAGAAGGCATATATTGCTCTTTCAAGTTTAAGTAGAATTCACCCCTAATCATTTGGTCATGGCCTTCACTTTGTTAGCACATTATGGTTCAATTTCAATTATTATTTTTAATTAATGTCAATTCATAAACTTTGGGTTCAAATTCCTAATTTAAGGTCAAATTAACTGACTGGGAAATACAATGTTGACCTTCACAGACTGTGGACAGCACATGGAGTTCCCACAAGAACACACGTGGAGCTGAGCAGTGACAGGCTGACAGGCTCCTAACTCTGCATCCCTCAGGTAGATGCGAGCTACATGGACTGACAAGGGAGCAGCTCTGGGTCCTAGCCAGGGAGAGACCTGTCTCTGCCAACTGCAGCCAGGGGCCGGTCTCTGCAGGTCTGAGGTGGCAGGACCAGCTCCCACCTGAGACTCCGCACTCAGATCTATGTCTGCTCTTCCTCCTGAAGAAGGGAGGGATTCAGTGAAGAAAGGGGCAAAGTTCTTCTCCTCGGGATTTCTGTGCATGGAGAGAAAGCAATGGAAATGGGAACACGTCTTCCCACACCACATTTACAAAGTCCTCCTGTGAAAGGCCCCTCTGAGCCAGAACACCCTCAGAATTCTGTGATAATGCACTTGGAGTCACAGTGTAAATTACAGTTGTTTGCAGACCATATGTTTATTTTATATGGCAATGAAGAGAATGAAGTAAAACCATATTTTCCTATATATAATTCATAAAATATCTTAGTCCTGAGAATGCACCTCCCTTATCTCCAACTCCAGGGACACAAGGAACAGGTCCCAGCTGGTGCTCCCTGAAATCCCCCGTGGTTTGTGCTGAAGACCCAGCTGTGCATGACTCCCAGACCCTGGTGGACTCGGCAGTGACACAGAGGCAGGGCCATTGCTGGAGACGAAGGGGTCGTCCGACGGAAAGTTTTTGCTCAGGAAATTCAGGAGAAACTTCATGGTCCTTCCTGAAATGCAGGGAGATTTAGGAAATCTCAAACTTTCATGGACTGATATTAATTATGTGCTGACCGTTTCCCCTAGCTCATAAATCCCTCTGCATTTTTTTCTTCTCTGAATAAAAATGCTGGTTCTGATACATGTGAGAATGTTGTTACCAGAGAGACCCTTGGAGAAACTGTATCTGGAGAGGAAGCCCAGAGCCTCAGAGGAAACAGCCATAAACACCGCCTGCCCTTGCTCTTGGGGCTGCAACACAGAGTCCCTGGGTCCTGAGCGCCCCCTGGTGTCCTAAGAGCCCCCTGCAGCCCTGCCCTCCTGTCCCCTCAGGAGGTTTGTGTCTGGGCTCACACTGACTTCCCCTCACTGTGTCTCTCGCACAGTAATACACGGCCGTGTCCTCTGCTCTCAGGCTGTTCAGTGTTAAATAAAGTTGGCTCTTGGAGGTGTCCCTGGAGATGCTGAGTCGGGATTTCAGCGTTGGGTTATAGTATGTGTTTCCAACACTATCTACAGCACCGACCCACTCCAGACCCTTTCCTGGAGCCTGGCGGATCCAATTCACATCACAGCTCGTTAAAGAGAAGCCAGAGACAGTGCAGGTGAGAGAGAGGGTCTCTGATGGCTTCACCAGTCTTGGGCCTGACTCCTGCAGCTGCACCTGGGACAGGATGCCTGGAGACAAGGAACATCAGGCCCTGTCAGTCACATGCAGTAAAAACCACCCCATGGACCCTGTCTGACCTCTGAGACCCTCACTTTGGGGGGCTGTCACCAGGCACAGAAGACCCAACAGTCTCATCTTCTTCTAGACCAGGGCTCTGCCTTCCCCAGAGACCTCAGCCCTGTGTGAGGAGAGAGCTGTGAGCCTCCCCAGCCCAGGGGAGGATTTACCCTGGAGCTTGCTGAGAAATTTGCATGTGGGGCAGCCAGTTCCTTATAAGTGGAGGACTGAGGTCAGGCTGCCCTGGTCCTTCTGGGGCCCCTCTGGGAGCATCTCTTCCCTTGAACTCACTCAGCATGTAAGTCAGGGAAAGGGGGTCACTTGATTAATGAGACCTACGGAGTCAGCTTAATCGAATTTCTCATCTCTGAGAAATGGTGCATGAGTTGAGTAGATTCTACTTTTAATTTCTCATGCATCTTTCAAATAGATGTAAAGGGATTACATTTGTCCAGGTAGTTTCTTAAACCCAACTTTCTAATATATACACAATTGTTAAATGTTTTTATGAACAATTGTATTTTTATTAACATAATTTCATATGTACAATATCTCCCTTCTCTGAAAATCATAAAATAAAGGACATTTATTCTCAATATCTTATATGTTTATTTATGTTTTATGGTGATCCAAGGAACTGTATCTGAAGAACATGTTAATGGGAGATCCTCAATTCTTTTTTTCATTTTCTTTTGTTTGGTTAAAATGATATGCATTATAAGTTTTGAGTAGCACTATACGATATGCCATTTTTTAGGTTATTGTTGGAAAAATTATTTACAATTTTAACCAAAAACCTACAGCAGCTAAGTAGGATGGATCTTGGTTAGTATTTGCATGAGAGACCCTTGAATCTTCATGTTGAAAATTGGTAATTCTGTCTTTGAGGCCCTCCTCAGACTATTGTCTTGTGCACACCCATGTCTTATTGCAGATACCTCTATCTAATTAGATCAGACATAATCACCTTTATACACGGAGAAATACTGAAAATAGAAAGAGTGATTATGTATTAGTACAATTCAGATTCTTTTATATGTTGAAATATTAAAGGCACTAGATTACTGTAACTGATCTGATTTCCATTCTAGTGTTGTCATTGATGCTGGGGTTCAGGTGATGGGGGAATGGAGAAAATTCCCATAACAGCTTTGCTCATAATAAAGGGACCTTTAACCCTGACAGGAACCCTCACTCTCACCCCCTCCCTCTGCCCCTGGGGATGATCACTGTGGTCAGAGGTGCTGGGCCCTCCCACTTACCATGTAACATCATTAACGTAGAATGCACACACTCGCCATCAGACATACGACTTCGAAACCTATTGTCTCTTTGTAGGCTTGTCGTTGCATTACCGTAAAGGAATGTGTGCTGGGAACATGTTTACATTTTCAACAATGTACAATTCATCACTATTTGATTTAATGGGATATGTGTTTTATGTGTTAGGTAACAACTCACCAGAAAACTGTCACTCTCCATTGCTCATGGTGGGGGAAACCTTGTTATGAACTCCATGGGCACTGAACCCAATAGAGAAATGAAGGTTGGAATCCTCAATATCATTTAAATCAGTTTGCTGTGTGCTGTGACCAGGAGACCAGCCTTCCATGGCATGAAGCTCTGATTCATTTCAGAGATTAATTCACTTTACTGGACATTACATTGTGAATTACCCTGTTGTATGTAGCATAGAAGACTAGACTAAAGCCTGAGAAATTATATTATGTAGACGTCAAGCAGACGAGGAAGGAACCTCAAAGGACGTGAGGCAGATGCTGAGCAGAGATGACAGAGACAGGATCCCAGAGGTTATTTCACGAAGATGAAAGTGACCAGGAGGACGTAGGTGCAGAGAGGTCGTGAGAGGGACACATGAGGAGATGACCTGGAGCTGACGTCCGGGAAAGTGAATGTCCCAGTGAGAGCCCTGCATGGAGCTGTGTGTGCAGGACTCACGTGGGACAGTGAGAGAGCGAGGCCCTGGCGAGTGTGGGGACCTGGAGTGAGCTCAGACCCAGGGCGTGTGGACACACTGACTCTCCCTCTGTGGACACTGGGTCCCAGTCACTGGTGCAGAGCATGCCCGTTGTGCTCAGTCTTTCAAGGAGACAGTTGGGTCCCATGGGAACCTAGTGAGATAATGGTCCCTGAGCCTGGACACGGCTCGTCTGGGAAAGAGAATGTTGTTGACACAAACGTCGTCCTCAGTGAGATGAGGGAACAAAGGGCCCAGGACAAGGAGGAGGGTCCCTGAGACCCTGAACCACAGGAAGAGCAGGAGTGCCCTGACGACCCCAGGGAGCTGTTCTCAGCCCCTCCCTGCGCGGTTCCTGTGCGATATTCCCGGGTCCGTGGGTCCCGAGCGCCCCCTGCTGGTCCTGAGGGGTCTTCCGGGTCCAGAGCGCCCCCTGGTGTACGTGAGGGTCTCCTGCAGCTCAGCTCCTCCTGTCTCCCTGTAGGGTGTTTGTGTCTGAATCATAGAGACCCCTGGTCAGGAAAATGTCACATGACCAGGGTTTATCTCACTCAGATCCACTCACATACTCTGTGTCTCCAGTTCTCAATAAATAACCTCTTAAAATAGCAACACGGACAACCCAGCTGAGCCCAAACTCCATGGTGAGTTCTCTGTGTTAGTCCTGATCAGGGAAGGAGAACATCTGGGGACCCGGGGCTGGGCTCCTGTCCCAGAACTGCAGGGCGGGGTTGTGCTGGTTTCATGGGCTGAGGGGCCCTATTTGCTTGTCCTCCTACTACAGAGGGAGCTCTGGGGTTGGACACTGGCATAAATGACATGTTTTCAGAGTGTGGTGTGTCCAAGGCCATATGCCTGTGTAGAATTAGCCCTGGTGTCTGGGCTTCTGCTCCTCCCAACTTGACCACACTGCTTCCCTGAATGACCTCCAGACCAGGGGACATGCGCAGTGAGGGTGTCAGTGCTACCTGGCTGGACACTGGACCAGGTTAACATGTGATCATGGTGCAGTACAGCAGGAAAATCAATGGAAAGGGAAACTAACAGAAAGGATAGGATTTTAAATAACACATCTTAGAAGGCTACCTGTATGAACACACAAAGGTGATCAACCATCACACCCAGAGGGAGATCAATGTTTTAAAATTTCATGTTCAGGAGACGGGAAGTTCCCTCTGACACTGTTTCCCCTGCACAGTATTCAGAGGATAAACTGAAGATAGTGTGTGAACCGAGAGCCAGTGAACCAATGTTGGGGGACAATGGGTGTCTGTGTGGATCCCTAGGAAGGAGACGCATGAAATACTGAGAAGCAGCCTGTGTCCCATGTTCAAATTTTCAGGGAGTTTGGAGCTGGATGTGCAGCAGCTGCACGGCCTCCTGTGTGGGGTTTGTTCTCTAGGCTCTGCTGGACCAGGTTCAGTCACTGGGGATGGAGCAGAACCTCAGTCACGGCCAGGGGAGTTTACGTGAAGTTGTGGGAGTAATTAAGTGTAGATTATAGAAATTTGGTTAAGAAAATTCTTGTGACTATCATTAATACGGGAAAAAAAATCTAAATAAGATATCATTGTTAGAAAATATATTTTTCTTTATACATGTTTTTAAAGGAAGAGAGAGGGAGAGAGAAAGAAACATGGATGTGAGAGAGACACAGCAACTGGTTGCCTCCCACACAACTGGACCAGGGCCAGGGATGAGCCGCAGCCGAGGTACGTGCCCTTGACTGGCATTGAACCTGCGACTCTTTGGTCTGCAGGCCGACACTCTAACCGCGGAGCCAAGCCAGCCAGGGCAGTCTTTACCCATTTTTAACAAAATGAATAAGTCATTCAAATAACCTCCCATTATTGCAGCTGATGGATCTGATTTTCTATAAATTGGTCAGCCTGGTGGTTCAGCCATGTGCTCACCATCAGGATCTGTGTCCACGTGGATGTCTCACGTGGTCCAAACCAGGGCGGCAGGAGACAGGTGCATTCCTGGTTCCTCAGAAGTGAATTTCAGATTCTTTCCTTGTCTGCACATGACCCTGGGAAATGCTGTCCCCACATCCACACACAGGGAGTCCCCTGGAGCGTGACGTCTCCTGCTGTGGGTGTCACTGTGCAGAGCTGGGAAGAGATGCTCCCAGGTACATGGATGGGAACCAGCAAGCCAGGGACCACACTCCCAGGGCTGTTGTTCTTTATGTCGTGAGTTCCCCCCTCACAGAGCAACTTCTCAGTGTCTCATATCACATTCCTCAGAAATAGTCACACACAGTAATCTAGTCATTAAAGTACAAACAAGTGGCTTGGAAATTACCATCCTCTTTACTCAGCCATAGAAAGAAGGAAATTGTACCCTTTGTGTCAACGTGGATGGACCTAGAGGGACTTATGCTGAGTGAAGAAAGTCAGACAGAGAGAGACAAACACCCTGTGGTTTCACTGATATGAGGAATCTACAGAACACAGTAAATAACAGGCAGAATAGAAACAGACCCATGGACTCAGGGAACAGACTGATAGTCCCAGAGGGAGGGCAGTTGGGAGCCTGGGTGGAATGGGGAGGGACTAAGAAGCACAGATGGGCAGTCAGACAGCAGTGACAGGATGTGAAGTGCAGCCCAGGGAACAGTCAGTCGTATTGTCATAACTGGGTGTGGGGCCAGGCGGGCACTGGAACTATTGGTGCCTCACTTCATAAATCATATGATGTCTGACCACACGGCTGTGCACCAGAAACTAATATAAAATAATATAGATTGTCAATGGGAATTGAAAAAGAAACCAAAAAAGCAATTGACCCTCAGTCCAGTGAGATTAAACCAAGGGTGTGGTGTGTGTGACCCAGACAGGAGACAGGGCTGAATTCCAGGACTGTGCTCACAGGTGCATCTTCACTGGGGAAGTTCTGACATCGTTAGAGTCATTAGTGGCTCCCACTGAGAACCTTGTCCTGAAATTATTCGCTGAGGGTTCACATCTCAATAACAACCTGAAGGCAGTGAACGAGGACTTACTTCCACAACCAGACTTGCTGAAGGGCCTTTCCTGTGCTCCCCAGAGATTCCAACTGTGTATATGATACAAGTTCCCTGTCGCCTGTGTGTGTTTGTCCTCAGCCTGGACATCTGCACAAGCTGTCGTGGGTCCCTCTGCCTCTGCCTGGTGTCAGCTTCTCTGGGTGCTGTGAGCATGATGCCAAGTCAAAGACTGTCACCATCATGGTGGCTTTTATCTCTAGCTTTGGGGTCACTCCTCTGGTGCCCACTGTCCACATGCATGTGTCCTGCTACTGGCTGGTCGGGACCCTGAGCTGTGTGGAGCTGAGCTGCACTTTTGATTCAGCAGAGCCCCTCCCATCCTCCTCCTCCTCCTCATCCTCCTCTTCCTCCTTCCCCTCCTTCTCCTTCTTTTTTGCTAATTCTCACCTGAGGATATATTTCATTGATTTTTTTTGATAGAGTGGAAGGAAAGGAGGGAGGGAGAGTGAAACATTGTTGTGAGAGAGACATATCGATTTGCTTCCTCTCCTACAACCCCAGCTAGGCTGGGAAATTGAACCTGAACCCCTGAACCGAGGTGCGTGCCCGAGACTGGGGATCCAACCCTTGACCATTGGGTCTGCAGGCCGCCAGTCTGACTGCTGAGGCAAACCGGAGAGGGCGGCAGGCCCTCTTGTTAGACTTAGCAGATGTGGGTCAGAAAATTTGATGATAAATTTTCATTTGGGCACAAGAGTATCTGAGAGAGACTCTCTGCTTTTTTCCACTTGTGAATGTTGTCTCACTTTACAACAGACTTTTCTAACTCAGAGATGCAGAGGTAAGCATAGAATCATGAGCCCAGAGAGGATCTTTGAAAGAAACTGTAAAGTGAAGAAAAACCACACAGGAAACCAGCCCAAACCTCCAACTGCACCTGCTCCTGGATGGTCCTTGTGTTCAGGACCCTGAGCGCCTCCTGGTGGCTGCAGCCTCTCCTGCAGGGAGGTTTGTGTCTGGGCTCACACTGACTTCCCCTCACTGTGTCTCTCGCACAGTAATACACGGCCGTGTCCTCGGTTCTCAGATTGTTCATTTGCAGATACAGCATGTTCTTGGCGTTGTCTCTGGAGATGGTGAATCGGCCTTTCACAGAGTCCGCATAGTATGTGCTACCACTACTACTAATGGTTGACACCCACTGCAGCCCCTTCCCTGGAGCCTGGCGGACCCAGTACATCCAGTAGTTACTGAAGGTGAATCCAGAGGCTGCACAGGAGAGTCTCAGAGACCCCCCAGGCTGCACCACGCCTCCCCCAGACTCCACCAGCTGCTCCTCACACTGGACACCTGCAAACACAGAGACGTCCTGGTCAGGACACTGTCACACGTCCCCTGTTTCTCTCTCTCATCCACTCTCACACTCAGTGTCCCATATTCTCCACAAATTACCTCTTAAAATAGCAACAAGGAAAACCCAGCTGAGACCAAACTCCATGATGAGTGCACCGTGTTCAGTCCTGTTCAGGGAATGTGGACAGCTGGAAATCTTGGGGCTGGGCTCCGGTCCCAGACCTGCAGGGTTAGGGTCGGGCTGGATTTTATGGGCAGAGTGGGCCCTATTTGCATGTCCTCCTACTATATAGGGAGCTCTGGGGTTGGAGACCTGCAGAGAGGGCCGTGGCTCAGTGCAGGTGTGAGTGTCCTGAGGGAGAATCGTGGTCATGATAACATATCAATAACTAAATATGTATCATAGGGACGTTTGGGGCATGTTCACCAGTCCACATCTGGTAACAGGGAGACTAGCATCTTGACTTAGCAACTTTCCGCTGTCCCCCGTGACTTCCCTGAACCAACTCCAGGTGGACCGGGACCTGCCCATGAGGGTGTAGACCCCTTATAGGTAATGAGAGCATGAAGGAAAGACTGTGTTCTGGTGTTACCCAACGTCAGGGCTGGAAACAAGCAGACACGTGAAAAGAGACACAGGCTGCAGATCTTGTAAGAGTGGACGTCATGTACACAGTGTGTTGGTGCCCTTGGCCCTGAGTGTCTCTGGCTTTCTGACCTTCAAGGAGACAAAGAATACAGAGTGTTGAGAAGATGCTTCTCTATCCCAGGGACTCAGAGACCCTGAGAAGTCAGGGAGATTCATGGAGCAGATGGACAGGCTGTAGTTTCCAACACCTAGAAGTTCATGTTCAGAGGGTCTGTCTGCATGGACAATAATGAAAATCTTGAAGGAAGCAATATAATGAAACAATCAGTGAAGCAATTGTGGATGATGATACATATGATCAGTGAGGCGGCTGTTGTCTGAGTCATGCTGGGAACCTTGGTATATTACGTGCAAAGGGACTTTGTCCTATTTGAGTCATTTAGTGATCTGAGATCCAAACATTTTCCAGGGTCATCTAGACAGGTCCTCCTAATGTAAGTGTTTACATCAGAGGGAGGCAAAGGGAGATTAGGCTCCAGGAGGACAAGAATGTACTGTGACCTCTGACGTCAGGGGAAATATTCCTGGCTGTGGACATGGAGGAAGAGGCCATGGGAGAAGGAATTGAGTTCTAGACTCTGTAAAAGACCAGGAAACAGGATCAGATGTCTGAGATTGTAAAGGCAGCTGTAATAATATGTCTGCGTTGGAAAGATGATAACACACATTTGTGTCCCACAGATCTGCAGGCTGGGAGTCCTACGTCAAGGTCCCAGCAAGGTGCCTTCTGGGGAAGGACATCCTCCTGGTTCTGGTCTGAGAGCCTCTTGCTGGGTCTGCACGTGGTGGAGGGACCAGCAGGACCTCTGGGCTCCATCAGGAAGGCACTGATCCCATCAGGAGTGTCCCTCATGACCTAAGCATCTCCTCAAGACCCCACCTCCCAACACCATCCTCTTTGGGGATGAGGATTTCAACATATAAACTTGGGGAGCACAGGTGTTCAGACCACAGCACCGTCCTGGAGCCTCTGCAGGAGGGTGGTCCTGCCTCCCCCTGACCTCAGTCCAGTGAGGTGGATTCATGCTCTGACCTCCAGACTGTGAGGGAATGACCATGTGCAGACTGAAGCCCAGGTGTGTGGTGATGTGACCAGTTGTCCTAGGAACACACAGGGTGGACGTGGTCTCCCATTATCAAGGGTGTCCCCATGCTGCTCCTGCTGTGTGATGACTCAGTGCTGGCCCAGGGACAGGGACACCGCAGGGCTGAGGATGCGAGGAGGAGTCTCCTTGGTGTGTCCCTCTGAAGGGAGGCCTGTGAGACGCTGCGCTGACCGAGCCAGTGCTTGAACCTGGCTCCCCTGCCAACCCACGGCTTCCCCACCCGGTGAGCTGACTGTGCTGCCGAATGTCCCGGGTGTGGTGCTCGGCCAGAGACAGGGACACGGAAATTCATCCTTGACTGTCTCCTTCGTCCTGTTCCCCAAGCCCAGTGCCATGTTTCAGAAAGAGGGAACATTCTAGAACCTGTGAGGGAGACACCCCCGTCCAGACCCCCAAGTCAGACACCAGCCAGGTGTTCCCAGGTGATGGCTCAATGAACATCCCTCATTCAGAGAACAGGAGGCTGCAATGTGCCCTGGAAAAGAATGATGAGGAACAGGGTCCTTTCAGGAATACCTTCGTTGCCAATTCCTTGCAGTGCATTTGACCCCTGTGACCTTTCCCTGAATCACTGACTTGCCTGTGACAGCATCGCTCCTGGTCTCAGGGCCTGACTGTGTGAGGAGTCAGCAGGCTCCTGGCCCTGCATCTCCTCCCCCAGCACAGCCGCCCTCAGGGTCTGGGACCCTCTCAGGACGGGGTCCTCACACTGTGTCTCACACAGTCATGCACGGCCGTGTCCTCAGACTTCAGGCCATTGGTCTGCAGATAGGCCGTGCTGACCGAGGTGTCCATGGAGAAGACAGATCATTCTGAGCAGCCTGGGCACACGTGGGCTTCCCAGTGTTTGTGCTAAACCAGCTCACACACTGCAGGCCCTGTAATGGGGACTGTCACACCCGGTGCACGTAGTCGCTGGTGACGGTGGACCCAGAAGCCTTGCAGGAGACCCTCCCTGAGACCCAGGCTTCCTTCCTCAGCCCAGACTGCATCAGCTGCCCATGGGAGTGGACAGCTGTGGAGAGGAGACAGGAGTGGGTGCAGATTCCCCTGATTGTTCCTGGTCCCCTCCTCAGCCGTTTCCTGTAGCCACTGCCAACAGGAGGAGGGATCTCCAGCTCCAGTCCATGGTGAAGGGATGAGCTGTGAGCACGTCTGTAGGGAGGGTGTGGCTCTGGGTGATCCTGTCAGGGCATAGACTTATCCATATTTAACCTGGTCTCCCTCATCTCATTTGCATATTTATAAAGTGTAGTATTTGATAGCTAAAGGTTGGACCACACCTGAGAGGTGATCGAGGTCACAGGAACCGTGCTCAGTAGAAATCTGAGGGTCCACATCCCCATCCTGTAAGGAGGACATGTGTCCCCTGCCGGGTCTCTGAGCTCTGTGCACACTGAGCTCCCCCACCCCCCCAGGGCCCTGGTGACAACGAGGGAACACTCAGTCCCCACGGAGAGGAGCTTCTCATCTGTCAATGGGTGAGAAGAGACAAAAGCCCAGCACACCAGAAAACGCTCCCTGTGTCAACCTGATACTGGCTTCCTCCACACTGATAACCACTGAGATCCTCCTGGGTTGAGGTGTGTATCAGTAGATGGTTATTATTGTTTCTGACTAGTATTCCATTGATGGATGTTCCCTAATTTTTTTATTTATCAAATTAAAGGATTTTTGCGTTGTTCTAGCTCCTTACACAAATAATGGTGCTACATATATTTGGATACATTTTCTTAAGACCCTAAAGATTTGTTCTTTTGCTGCAAACACTGCCAGTGGAACCACTGAGATACATGATAAGTGTATTTTTAATTAAAAAAGAAACTGCGATTCACTTTGTGAAGAAGAATAAGAGGACACAGAGGGACCTGCAGAAGGAGAGGGGCCCAGTCACTGGGGACATGTCATCTGCACACACAGCGTAACCTCCTCACTTGTCTGCAGTGAGAATATGAGAAGTTGAGCCACAGAGAAAAAGTGAGAATCGTCCTGGATGCAGCTGAGAGCTGAGAGGAAACCCCTGCTCCCAACAGGAAGCCCCTCCTTCCCCCTCACTCTGCACCTGCTCCTGGGCTGTTCTCTGAGGTCGGTGGGTCCTCAGCGCCCCCTGGTGTCCTGAGCGTCCCCTGCAGCCCCGCCCTCCTGTCCCCTCAGGAGGTTTGTGTCTGGACTCACACTGACTTCCCCTCACTGTGTCTCCTGCACAGTAATACACGGCCGTGTCCTCGGTGGTCACGGAGCTCAGTTGCAGGGAGAACTGGTTCTTGGACGTGTCTCTGGAGATGGAGATGCGGCTCTTGAGGGTTGGGCTGTAGTAACTATTCCCATTATAATTTATGTGCCGCACCCACTCCAGTCCCTTCCCTGGATTCTGGCAAATCCAGCTCGAGCCATAATCAGTGGTTGTGATGGAGAATCCAGAGACAGCGCAGGTGAGGGAGAGGGTCTGCGAGCGCTTCACCAGTCCTGGGCCCGACTCCTGCAGCTGCACCTGGGACAGGACACCTGGGGACAAGGAACATCGGGCCCTGTCAGTCACTTGCCATCACAAACATCCCCAAAACAACTGTCTGACCTCGATGACCCTCACCTTGGGGGGCTGTCACCAGGCACAGGAGAAGACCCAGCAGTCTCATCTTCTTCTAGGCCACGGCTCTGCTTTCCCCAGAGACCTCAGCCCTGTGTGAGGAGAGAGCTGTGAGCCTCCCCAGCCCAGGGGATGATTTACTCTGGAGCTTGGGGAGAAATTTGCATGTGGGGCAGCCTGTTCCTTATAAGTGGAGGACTGAGGTCAGGCTACCCTGGTCCTTCTGGGCCCCTCTGAGGGCATCGCTTCCCTTGAACTCACTCAGCATATAAGTCAGGGAAAGGGGATCACTTGGTTCATGAGACCTATGGAGTCAGCTTAATATAAATGCTCATCTCTGATATTTGGTTGACTAGATGAAAAGATTATATTTTTAATTTCTCATGCTTCTTTCTTATAGATTTATAGGAATTACATTTGTCCAGGTAGTTTCTTAAACTCAAATCTGTAATATATACACAGTTTCAAATATTTTTATGAACAATTTATTTTTATAAACAGAATTTTATATATACTATATCTACCTTCTCAGAAAAACATAAAATAAAGAACATTGATTCGCAATATCTTATATGTTTATTTATGTAGTCATGGCGATCCAAGGAACTATATCCCAAGAAGATGTTAATGGGACATCCTCTATTATTTTTAATATTTTGTTTTGTTTGGATAAAATTATATCCATTATAAATTCTGAGTAACACGATATGATAGGCCTTTTTAAGGTTATTGCTCGATCCATTTTTCATATAATCTTTACCAAACAACTTTCAGCAGCCAAGCAGGGTAAGGTCTGGTTAGTAAGTGGAAGGGAGACCCTTGATTCTTGATGTTGAAAGTTTGTAATTGTGTCTTAGAGTCCCTCCTCAGACTCTTCCCTTCTGCAAGCCCATGGCTTATTGCAGAGACTTCAATCTATTTATATCATACTTAATCACATTTATACATAGAGAAATGATTGAAAATAGAAAGAGTGATTATATATTAGTAAAATTAACATTCTTTTGTATTTGGAAATAATAAAAGCAGCAGATTAACTGACCTTTTTACTCAGTCTGGTGTTTTCGGTGATGTTGTGGTTAAGGTGGTGGGTGGAATGGAGACAATTCCCAGGAGAGATTTGCTGGTAGGAAAGGGAACTTTAATCCTGACAGAAACTCTCACTCTCACCCTCCTCTGCTCTGCCCCTGGGGATGGTCTCTGTGGTCAGAGGTGCTGGGCCCTCCCACTCACCATATAACGTCCTTAACGTATAATACACACATTCTCCCATCAGACGTGGGACTTGGAAACCTATTGTACCTGAATGTTTGTTGGGAAAATGTTTTTACTCTTAACAGTGTTCAGTTCACCACTATTTAATGTAATGGGACCTAGTTTTGATGATTTATGTATCACCTCACCAGAAAATTGTCACTCTCCATTGCCCCTGGGAGGGGAAACCCTCGTATGAACATAGTGGGCTCTAAACCCAATAGAGAAATGGGGGTTGGGATACATAATGTTATTGAAATTTGTTTGCTATATCCTCATACAGGGAAACCAATCTTCAACGGCAGGAATCCTTGATCCATTTCAAAATTAATTCACTTGATTGGACTTTACATTGTGAACTTCATTACAGTATGTAGCATAGAAGACTAGACTAACCTCTGAGAAATTACATCATGTAGATGCTCCTGACTTTCTGCAGCTTCTTAAGTGCTGCTCTTAGCTAATGACACTTTCTCTTTCTAAGTGTTTCTGTAAAAGTATTTCCAAGGTGGATTCACCTCACAGTCCTGTTCTGTCCTGTTGGGCTCACAGATACTGACTGTATACCTCAGCTGTGGTCACTGCACTCATTGGGAGTGACCAGCCACTCAGCCTGTTCGAGGACTGTCCTCTGCTCCAGCCACACATGGGTCTGTCCATCACTGTGATCTTCAGCTGGTGGGGCCACCTGGACAACTGTGACACAAGGTGTGAGGCTGGTTACAGGTGCCCTGGGGTCAGCTGCCAGCTGGACGAGAGACCTGCAATCCTAACTGATGACCCATCAGCCCTGATGAGGGGATTTAAAGACAGGCCACAACCTCGGGGAATATACTGTGAAATCGTATGTTTGGTAAAGGACTAATTTCATGAACACACAGCACATTTGCAAGGAGAGAAGAAAACAAACTGAACCCCAGCCAGTCCTCGGAGCAGACACCTGCTCAAATGGTGCAGCCGCTTGGACACCAGCAGGTGTTTCCCCAGGTGTGGAGCAGGACTCGCACAGGACCCGCCACACAGCTTCCGTGTGCGTGCAGCAGACACAGCGGTCTGGAGGGAGACTCGGCTCCCCTGTCCATTGCAGCCCCACTCAGTGTGCCCAAGGCATGGGGGACTCTGAATGCCCCTCAGTGTATGTTCTCTGTTAAATAAAGCTGTCAGGGAAAGGCAGATAGTGTCTGATTCCACCTACACCGGGGACTGAATTAGGTTTCCTTCCAGCAGAGTGTGGAGGAGCCCAGGCCTGGGTGTGGTGAGGGCTCTGGCAGGAGACGCGATAGTGGAGGTTCGAATGCCCTAAGTCCTGCGCTGACGAAGAACAAAGACGGAGGCAGCTGGAGGAGACACTGTGTCAGGACACAGTCAGCCCTGGTCCTGGGCCCTGTGCATCCACAGGAGCCTGGGTGTGTCTGCTCAGTGTGTGGAGCCGTCCACCCTCAGAGCCCTGTGGACAATGAGGGGACACTCAGTCCCCACGGAGGGGAGCTTTCCCCTGGGAATGGGGAGAAGGAGACAGAGCCCAGCAAACCCCTGTGGTCCTAGGGGGCTGTGTGCACACCCAGGACACGCCCCCGTGTGATCTCTGAGACTGGACCCTCCACTCTGAGTCATCACTGAGATCCTCCTGTATTGAGGTGTGTATCAGTTGATGGCTATTTTCGGTGCTGAGTAGTATTCGATTGACTGATGTTCCCTACTTTGCTCATTTGTAAAATTAGAAGAGCATTTGGGTTAGTTTAGCTTCTAACTCAAAGACGCAGTGAATATTTGGATACATGTTTGTACGAAAATGAAGATTCGTTCTTCTGGAGCAAACACTCCTAGTGGAACCGCTGCAATACATGCTAAGTATATATTTAATTTAATAACAGTATGTATTTCACTTTGTGAAGAAGAATAAGAGAACATAGAGAAACCAGGAGAAAGGGAGGAGCCCAGTTACTGCGGATATGTCATCTGCACACACAGTGTCACCTCCTCACTTGTCTGCAGTGAGAATATGAGAAGTTAGAGCCACAGAAAAAAAGCGAGAATCCTCCTGGATGCAGCTGAGAGCTGAGAGGAAATCCCTGCTCCCAACAGGAAGCCCCTCCTTCCCCCTTCACTCTGCACATGCTCCTGGGCTGTTTGCTGTGGTCGGTGTGTCCTGAGCGCCCCCTGGTGTCCTGAGCGCCCCCTGCAGCCCCGCCCTCCTGTCCCCCTCAGGAGGTTTGTGTCTGGGCTCACACTGACTCCCCCTCACTGTGTCTCTCGCACAGTAATACACGGCCGTGTCCTCGGCTCTCAAGCTGTTCATCTGCAGAGTGGCAATGCTTTTGGAATCATCTCTTGAGATGGTGAATATGCCTCTCACAGATGCTGCATATTCTGTTGTGTGACTTCTGGCTGCGTCTCTAATGAAACCGATCCACTCTGGTCTCTTTCCTGGAGCCTGGCGGATCCAGATTATATAATAGTCACTGAACGTGAATCCAGAGCCTTTGCAGTTGAGTTTCAGAGACCCCCCAGGATGTCTCAGGTCCCCTCCAGTCTCCACCAGCTGCACCGCACATTGGACACCTGCAGACAACAGACATAGTCATTAGGAGAGGACACACACACACACACACACACACACACACACACACACACACGACCCCAGGTCTCCGTGATGCTACCATGTAAGAGCGTCCAAGCGAGAGCCCAGCTCAGCCCAAACTACATGGTGCTTCCTCGGGGTTGACTCCTGCAGTGAATAGAAAGTGCAGCATCCCTGGTGTGGGGCTGCTCTCCCAGAGGTGTAGGGACAGGGCTGGGCTAGTTTATCAGCACCTGGAGCTCCCCATTTGCATGGGCTCCTCCCCTTAAAGTCAGGGAGGTGGAGTTTCTGTTGAGGGACAGCTGGACCCACAGAGACAAGCCCCCTCCTTGTGAGTGTGGAGACTTTTATAAGGGGCTGGGTGGTCTGTGTGCTGTAGAGAAATTGTTGTTGTTGATAAACTCCACCATCCGTCAGTCAGACAGAACTGAATCCACACTGATACCCACATCCACAGAGGGCCATGATATTCCAGCTCACTGTGGAGTCCCCCTGCGTCCTCGTCCACGTGTGGGTGCACAGAGAGAGGGTCATCACCTCTCGGCTTCCCAGGGCTGGAAGGCAGGGGGCACTGCCAGGGCTGCTCTGTTGTGCTTTCCAGGTGTCACCACGGCCCAGTGCCCTTCTGTGCCCAGATTCCATCAGCGAGAGGATAAGAGTGGAAGGGAGGAACCTATAGTGTCTGAGCGTTTTAACCACCCGAGGTACTCTCTGCGCTGACTTTTCACTCTCCTCCCCCAACGACTACCCACATTTTATTTATATATCAAAGACTGAGGGGCACATATCACCTGAGTTATTATTCATCTCTCTGTAGGAGCCGCTAAAAGTCAAGGACCACACAGTCATTATTACTTACAGTCTCTGTAATGCTTGAGAAAATGACATCCTCAAGAGAAAATGACAAACCTGAGTCCATCCTACAGCCCCCTTGGGCCAAGGTCCGTCCCAAACGGCATTGATGTCCATGACTTCCAGAGCCCATCGGCCGTGTCCCTGTGACTTTCAGGCTGGGAGGACCCTGCATTTCCGGAGTGCACCCCCAGTAAGCCTCCACCATGCTGTGTGCTGGTGTGGAGCACACTGAAAGGGCTCATGATTGAACCCACGTCTAGGCTGCCTTTCCCCCACTCTGTGTGAGCGCCGCACATGTGTGCAGCAGGACCATCAAAGAAGGGCTGCCCTTGAGCGTCACTGAAGGACAGTCGTGATGAACTTTCAGCAGAAACACAGCAGTGAAACTCCAGGGAGTCGCACTGGTGGTCATGTGACAGGACAATCTCAGTGGTTCTGGGAGCTGTAACCAAGTTCCACAGACGGAGGTTCACACACGCACGTGTATTTCTTCCAGATCTTGAGGCTGGGTAATGCCGTATTAGAAGCAGACAGATTGATGTTGCTGACATCCCGCTTACTAGACGCTGACTTTTCGCTGTAATCTCAGAGGGCGGATGGAGCAAGGAAGCTTCCTTTATCCTATTACCAGGGCACTAACCCGACTCATGAGAACCCCACCCTCATGACCTATGCTTCCCCCAGGCCCCACCTCCTGACACCATCACGCTGGGCATTAGGATCTAAAGTGAACTGTTTGAGGGGCTCACACAAGGTGCCCATAGCAGCAGGAGAAGACTCACTACATTACCCCACCCCTTGGAGGGCTGCTCCAGTCCACCTCCCCAGTCTCAGGATCCTCCTCACCCTAAGGAAGCCCCTCTTCTGAGGAGGCAGAAAGCTGACCTCCATCCTTCAGAACAAGCTGGTGACCTTGCAGACGGACAGGCTCCACCCTTGACCTTGAACTGAGGCCTCTGTGTCATTCTGCTATTATTTTCCGGTCCGTGCGCTCACGTGATCATCACTCTCATGTTCTGTGACCTAGAACTGCTCTCTGCCCACAGTGGTCGGCAGCCCCTTGTTTTCACTCATGTTTTATGGGTGTGACATGGACGAAGTAGTCAGGCTCTGCTTGTGATGCTTGAGGCTGACATGGTAAGGTTCATCCCTCTCTCTTCCCCTGCGCTCTTGGGGAATCTGAAGAGAAAAGGGGGATTGTCCCTTCTGTCCTGCCGGTGGGACATGGGAACCACACAGCCCCCACCACTGAGTCACAATAAAGCCTCAACCAGTGTCTTTTCCTGGATCGGTCAAACCACTTCTGATTTGCTGAAAAGCCTGCCCTGCTCCCAGTAGTCACCTCCATGAAATAATTGACATTTTCACAGTCCCTGTGTGTGTGACATCCTCAGCCTGGACATCCATTCCAAGGGAGGGTGGGTCCCTGGACCTCAGCATGGTGTCAGGGGCACTTGGTACTGTGAGCATGATGCCAAGTCAATGACCTTCACCACCATGGGTCCTTCTCCTCTAGCTCTGGGGTCACACGCCTCTGGTGCCCACGGTTGACAAGCACGGGTCCTGCTGCTGTCCGACTGGCACCCTGAGCTGCGGGGAGCTGAGCTGTATTTTTGAGTCAGAAGAGCTTCTGGTTTGATTTAGGTGACATGGGTCAGAGGATTTGATGACTAATTGTCTTTTGGACTCAAGAGTGTCTGACAGAGAATCTCAGCCTTTAATCCACATGAGAAAGTTGTCTCTCTGTAAAACATACTTTCCTATCTCAGACACGTCAGGGTAAGCACTGATTCAGGAAGCCAGAGAGGTTCCCTGAGGGAAACTCTGACATGAAGAGGAAACCACACAGGAAACCAGCCCAAACCTCCAACTGCACCTGCTCCTGGATGGTCCTTGTGTCCAGGGACACTGAACGAACACTGGTGGTAGCAGCCTCTCTTGCAGGGAGGTTTGTGTCTGGGCTCACACTGACTGCCCCTCACTGTGTTTGCTGCACAGTAATATTTGGCCGAGTCCTCGGCTCTCAGGCTGTCCATTTGCAGAAACAGTGTGTTCTTGGAGTTGTCTCTGGAGATAGTGAATCGGCCCTTCACAGAATCCGCATAGTATTTCTGACTTCCATCATACCATATAATTGCCACCCACTCTAGCCCCTTCCCTGGAGCCTGGTGGATCCAGTACATGCCGGCCTTACTGAAGTCAAATCCAGAGGCTGCACAGCAGAGTCTCAGAGACCCCCCAGGCCGCATCACGCCTCCCCCAGACTCCACCAGCTGCACCTCACACTGGACACCTGCAAACACAAAAA
The DNA here is from genome assembly GCA_030848825.1 of Tadarida brasiliensis. Lineage (NCBI taxonomy): Eukaryota > Metazoa > Chordata > Mammalia > Chiroptera > Molossidae > Tadarida > Tadarida brasiliensis. The sequence continues at coordinate 248,103,071 of CM061257.1, forward strand.
CGTCCTGGTCAGGACACTGTCACACATCCACTGTTTCTCTCTCTCATCCACTCTCACACTCAGTGTCTCTTGTTCTCCATCAATTACCTCTTAAAATAGCAACAAGGAAAACCCAGCTGAGCCCAAACTCCATGGTGAGTGCACCGTGTTCAGTCCTGTTCAGGGAATGTGGACACCTGGGGATCCTGGGGCTGGGCTCCTGTCCCAGACCTGCAGGGTTGGGGCTGGGCTGGATTTTATGGGCACAAGGGTCCCTGCATGTCCTCCTACTATATAGGGAGCTCTGGGGTTGGAGACCTGCAGAGAGGGCAGTGCCTCAGAGCAGGTGTGAGTGTCCTGGGGGATAATTGTGGTCATGGTAACATTTCAATAACTAAATGAGAATCATAAGGAGGTTGGGGCATGTCCTGTGTCCATATCTGTTAAGAGTGAGCCCAGCATCTGGCCTGTGGCCTCCCCACTGGGCCACTCAACTCCCCTGAACCAACTCCAGGGCAGAGCAGGACCTGCCCAGTGTGGGTGCAGACCCCTTCAATATAACGAGAATATGAATGAACATCTGTATTGTGATGCTACCCACATGTCAGGGCTGGAGACAAGCAGACACATGGAAAGAGACCACAGGCTGCAGATCTTGTAAGAGTGTAAGTCATGGACACTGTGTATGATGCCCTTGGCCCTGAGTGTCTCTGGCTTCCGGACCTTCAAGGAGAGAAAGAAGACTGAGTGTTGAGAAGACGCTTTTGTATCCCTGGGACTCAGAGACCCTGAGAATTTAAGCAGTGACTACGGAGCTCATGGAGAGGCTGTGGGTTTCCAACACACAGAAGTCCATCTGCAGAGGGTCTGTCTGCATAGACAATACTGAAAACCTGAAAGAAGGCGATATCATAGAACAATTAGGGAGATAAATTTAAGTCGGAATACCTGTGATCAGCGAGAAGGCTCCTATTTAAGGTTAATCACTCATCTATGAAACAGAGACCTTTGCAGTTTAAATTCACAGTCAAGGCCATGGTGATATGAGTTGAACTGGTCACATGGCCTGGTCCTTCTCAAGTGTGTTATTTCAACTGTGAGAGTTTATTGTACAAAGAAACAGCTCTGTGTTTCCACAGCGTTTAGATAACAGTGTGTCGTGTCCTCATGTAATACACGTGGTTAAAGAGCATGGAGACAAAGCCTGGACAGTAGACGAGCCCGGAACCCACCTCGTCCTGGGGGACGTGAGCTCAGTGGGTCCTGAGCTCCCCAGGTCCTGAGAGCACGTTTTCCTTCAAAGCCCACAGAGGACCAGAGACTCCTCATCGCCTTCCTCCCATCCATCTTGGGTGTGGAGTCCTTCCCGCAGGAGCTCTATAGACCCTGCTGTTCACAGGATGTCCCCTCCTCGTTCTTTCTGTACAGGACCCTGCCCTCCGCTCCTTGGCTGTGAATCCCCCGGGGTCTCCGCTGCACCACAGGGGAGCCTGTGTCCCTCTCCTGTGGCGATGGCCCCACTGCAAGAGCCTTGAACAAACACTTCCTTTAAAATTTATAGACTCTAGAAACTGTTCTTCCATGACAGAGAGAACCAACTGAAGAGCTTTAAGTAGGGCCAGGGGTTGAGGGTTATTTTTAAGCTGAAAGATGGTTTAGACTCAATAACCTACGGTCAGGAAACAGGGTGAGGAACGCGCTCTGTTCCAACACGAGCACCTTCCAGCAGAAGGAAGGGGGTCTGAGAGCTGAGCACCAGGCCTAGGCATTGGGTTCTGAGCCTCAGAAGGTTTTCCTGGCCTTGTGCTCATGGAGGTCGCTGAGATGAATGTAACAAGTGCTTCCGGGTGGGGATTTCTTTCTCACTTGCATTTTAACACTTTGGATGGAAATGCCTGTCCCTGGATGGAATGCCGGCCCTGCAGCTGTGTTGTAGGAGAACATGACTAACTGGTCATGGCCGCAGGTCTGCAGACGGAGAACACTTTGCCCTAATAGTCTCCCACATCTGACTGACAGGTGGATTTGGGACTTTTCCAATGGTGATATTCAGATAGATGTTTTACTTGAGGCCCTGCTTTCAGAGTCAGCATTTGGAGGATGTTGATTTGGGCTGAATGCAATTGGCCTGTGGGACAGATGAGAACCAGTGGAAGGTGAGGGTGGTTGTGGTCCTGTGAGTCATGCACGCAGACTGGGGATGTTACGTGGCAAATGGGACTCTGTCATATTTGATTCATGTGGAGATCCTGAGATACAAGCATTTTAGTAGATGACCCAGGTGGGTCCTCCTATGAGAAGTGTTTACATCAGAGGGATGCAGAGGAAGGTTAGGCTCCAGGAGGACAAAAACACACTGTGACCTCTGAGGTCAGGGACCTATTTCTGGCTGTAGAGATGGAGGAAGATGCCACGGGACCAGGAAGGCACTTCTAGTCCCTGGAAAAGACTAAGAAACAGACTTCCCTGTGTGACAATGGAGAAACTGACAACCCACACCCAGAGATTCAGAAGCCATCAACAGGCTCCTGAGGAGATGCCGGGTCGTCAGGACCTTCATGTCCAACCCCACAGGAATCTCCTCACAGCTGCAGGACGGCTGTTCTAGAAGGAAACACACTGAAGGAGAACAGACCAGTGTTGGTGAGCGTGGGGAGAGAGGGACCCTTGTACTCTCTCGGTGGGAAGGTGACATCCTGCAGCCACACGGAAACAGCGTGTTGGTTCCTCCAAAATGAGAGTAGACACCCTGTGAGATTGAGCAGTGAGCTCCCAGGTGTTCATGGAATAGTAAACCCAGGACTCTGGAGAGGTGTTGCATGGCCCTGTGCATTGCAGCCGTGATCAGTGTAGTGAGACGTGGAAACATCTCTGTCCATCAGTGGGTGAGTGGGCAAACATGTGTGATATTCTCAGGACAGATATTACTCAACCTTAAATCACAGGGAAACCCAGCACAATCTCCAGCCTGGAGGACACTAGAGGACACTGTGCTCTGTGAAATAAAGCCGTCAGGGAAGGGCAGACAGTGTCTGATTCCACCTACACTGTGTCAGAGACCGGGGATTACGAGGGGGTTCGCGCAGAGATACCCAGGGTGAAGACAGCACGCGGAGCCGACATCAGGAGGGATCAACACATGGCAGCAGCTCCATTCAGTACAGCTAACGGCTTGTGTAGACGCGTGTGGGGGACACTGTGCACGGGGCGGTGCACGACAGGGAGCAGGGCGCATGCGTCCTAGGCTTTTGCTGTATCATGCTCAGAACGGTAACGTGGTCTGCGCCTGCGCAGCCAGCTCCGCGGTCATGTCCTGAACCACGGCCTCTGTGAACAAGCCGGTTCCAGGGCCCTAACACACTGGGAATTAATTGTGTTTCCTTCCAGCAGAGTGTGGAGGAGCCCAGGCCTGGGTGTGGTGAAGGCTCTGGCAGGAGACGGGATAGTGGAGGGTCAGCGGCTCTGGAGTCCTGCGCTGACGGAGAACAAAGACGGAGGCAGCTGGAGGAGACACTGTGTCAGGACACAGTCAGCCCTGGTCCTGGGCCCTGTGCATCCGCAGGAGCCTGGGTGTGTCTGCTCAGTGTGTGGAGCCGTCCACCCTCAGGGCCTGTGGACAATGCGGGAACACTCAGTCCCCATGGAGGGGAGCTTTCCTGTGGGAATGGGGAGAAGGAGACAGAGCCCAGCAAAGCCCTGTGGTCCTAGGGGACTGTGTGTACACCCAGGACACGCCCCTGTGTGAACTCTGAGACTGGACCCTCCACTCTGAGTCATCACTGAGATCCTCCTGTGGTGAGGTGAGTATCAGTTGAGTGTTATTTTCAGTGCTGTGTAGTATTCCACTGATGGATGTTTCCTAATTTGCTTATTTGTAAAATTAGAAAAACATTTGGATTGTTGTAGCTCCTAACACAAAAAAAGATGCTAAAAGTATTTGGATTCACATTTTTATGAACATAGAGATGCGTTCTTCTAGAGCAAACACTCCTATGGGGCCACTGAGATACATGTTAAGTATATATTTCATTTAATAAGGATCCGTAGTTCATTTTGTGGATAAAAAATAACAGGATATGGAGGGACCTGGAGTAGCAGAGACCTCTGGTCACTGCCGACAAGTCATCTGCAAACGCACAGTGTTTCCTCCTCACTTGTTTGCAGTGAGATTATGAGGAGTTAGAGCCTCAGAGAAAAAGCGAGAACCTTCCCTGGGTGCAGCTGAGAGCTGAGAGGAAATCCCTGCTCCCAACAGGAAGCCCCTTCTCCTCCTCACTCTGCACCTGCTCCTGGGCTGTTCTGTGTGGTTGGGTCGGGGGTCTTGAGCGCCCCCTGATATCCTGAGCGCGCCTTGCAGCCCCGCCCTCCTGTCCCCTCAGGAAGTTTTTGTCTGGGCTCACACTGACTTCCCCTCACTGTGTCTCCTGCACAGTAATACACGGCCGTGTCCTCGGTGGTCACGGATCTCAGCTGCAGGGAGAATGGTTCTTGGACGTGTCCATGGAGATGGTGATACGGCTCTTGAGGGACCGGCTGTAGTAAGTGCTGCCATCATAATCTATGCTCGCCAGCCACTCCAGCCCCTTCCCTGGTTTCTGGCGGATCCAGCTCCAGGAGTAACTACTGTCTACTGAGTCCCCAGACACAGCGCAAGTGAGGGAGAGGGTCTGTGAGGGCTTCACCAGTCCTGGGCCTGACTCCTGCAGTTGCACCTGGGACAGGACACCTGGGGACAAGGAGCATCAGGCCCTGTCAGTCAGGTGCAGTCACAACCACCCCAAAGATCCCTGTCTGATCTCTGAGACCCTCACCTTGGGGGGCTGTCACCAGGCACAGGAGAAGACCCAGCAGTCTCATCTTCTTCTAGACCACGACTCTGCCGTCTCCAGAGACCTCAGCCCTGTGTGAGGACAGAGCTGTGAGCCTCTCCAGCCCAGGGGAGGATTTAGCCTGGAGCTTGGGGAGAAATTTGCATGTGGGGAAGCCTGTTCCTTATAAGTGGAGGACTGAGGTCAGGCTGCCCTGGTCCTTCTGGGGCCCTGGGGGCCATCTCTTTCCTTGATCTCACTCTGTATGTATGTCAGTGATAGGGGATCCCTGGGTTCAAGGGACATTGGAATGTGGTTAAACGTTGGCCTCATCTTTTTGAATATAAGAAGAAATGATGGACTAGACAGGTAGGTTAGACTTTTAACTTCCCATACATCCTTCAAACTGATGTAGAAGGGATTAGCATTTGTTCAGAGACTTTCTGAATCCCAATTCTCCAATATACCTATTATTTCCAAATTTTATATCATAATTTCACATAAATATTATCTATCTTAGTGCAAATATAAAAATAAAGGACATCTATGTTCAATATCTTATATTTTAATTATATTTAAATATGTTTTTATTGATTTTATTTTTTAGAGAGTTGAACGGAGAGGGTAACTTCATCGCTGACAAAATACCTGACTCCAGTCTCCCTCCTTCTGCCCCTGGGCATGGTCAGTAGGTCAGAGGTGCCGGGATCTACCACACAATATATAACGTCCTTAATGTATATTGAACACATTCTCCCATCAGACAAATACTTTGGAAATGTTATCTCTCTATGCAGCTTGTCTTTTCATTCCCTTAATGGAATCTTTGGTGGGATAAATGTATTTAATATAACAAAATTCAATTGACTCCGATTTTCTGTCTTGGGCCTGTTTTGGTAAATCACACAGACCCCCAGGACGTGCTGAGCCTCACGGTCCAGGGGCATTGGCTGCAGCAGCCACAGGGACAGAGAGGTTCTGGCACCAGGAGTGAGGGCTGCTGGGAAACTGCCCAGAACTGGACGGGACTTGGACCTGGTGAGGGGAGGAAGCTGGACGTGTTCTGAGTCAAAGGACAGAGATGGGCTTGATTTTCAAGGACAGAGTGTTACTGGACATGTGGGTTTAAACCTCTTCCAGTGACGACCCAGGAGGATGTGCAGGGCATGACAGACACAGCTTCTGTCATCGTAGGAAACACCTGAGTGACTATGACCAGGAGTTTGTCAGAATAGAAACGTTAAATGTTCTGCAGGCAGGGATCAAGGGAAATAAGGAACGTGTCATTACAAAGGGGGGAAGGGGATTCCTGTTACCCACATGCACCTGCTCACAGTGTCTCTGTCTGTGAGGTAACAACTTCACAGGTCCAGGGATTAGCACTTGGACACCTGTGGGTCATTACTCACATGGTCACACCATGCTCCACCCAAGCTTCACAATTTATTAGGGCCCCATTTATGAAATCCCTCAACACTTAGAGGGAAGAGTGCACTCCCCTCCCTGCAGGACCCATGGTGCTGCTGTGTCTGTGTGAGGGGCCCTCATGTCATGGACCAGGACCCTGTCTCAGTCCATCGTCATCTTCATCATCATCATCACCATTTGTTTACTTATAGTTGTTCTTCTCATTGTCTGTAAACTTGGTTGTTGACCACATATAATGACCCCTAATCTCACTTTTGGCTCATTTTTTATGGTTGTTAAGTGGTATTGGTAGTCAGACTGAATTTGACTTTTTGTTTGAGTGCTTACAACTGATGGTCATTCCTGCCTCTTCTCCATCTGCCCCTCACTGGGATCAGATGAGAAAGGTTCGGTTTACTCTTAAACGTCATTGGGAGATTGAACCACACAAGTCCATGGAAGCAGAATTCCTCCCCTTCCCCACCACCTCACCGAAACAAAAGCCCTGAACCATCCTCCTTTCCGGGTCTATCAAAGCTCCTCTGACCTTCTGAAGGGAGGTCAACTGGGCAGTTTTCAGATCTTGGATATTGTAAGTAATGCTGCTATGCACATGGGGTGTATACATTCTTTCTGATTTGTGTTTTGGGATAATTAGGATATATTTTCAGAGGTAGAATCACTGGGTCAAAAAGCAGTTCTATTTTATTTTTTTGTATTAATCACTTTATCTTTGTTTCAGATGTTTCTCCATTTCCACCCTTAGACACCATCCTCCTGATCCCAATTCCCACAGCATTGTTGTCTATGTCCATTAGAGATGCATATATGCATGTAAGTTCTTTGGTTTATATTGCCCTCCTCACAGCAGCCCTCCTCTGGGGTTTGTCAGACTGAACATTCTATTTATTTATTTAGGAAACTCCATAGTGTTTTCCACAGTGGTTGCACCAATCTGCTTTCACTCCAATAGTGCACCAGGGTCCTGTTTTCTCCACATCCTCCCCAGCACTGGGTGTTTGCTGAGGTATTGATAGGAGCCATTCTGGCAGGTGTAGCTGTCGTTTCAATTTGCACGTCTCTGATGATCAGTAATGTGAGCATTGTTTCATATGTCTCATGGCCATCTGTACGTCCTCTTTGGAGAAGTGTCTATTCAGGGCATTGGCCCATATTTTAATTGGATTGTATGTCTTACTGGTGTTGAGTTGTATGTAGTTTTTAAATATTTTGGAATTTAAGCCCTTATCAAATATACCTTTGGCAAATAGACCACAGCTTTTCTTTTTTTTTTTTTTTTTTTGTGTTTTTATTTTTTTATTTATTTTATTTTATTTTTTTTTATTAATTTACTTATGTTACAGATGATTCTCCTTTTTTCCCCCATTGACACCCCCCTCCCCTTCCCTCCCTGTCCCGTCCCCGTTTTGTTGTCCATGTCCATTGGTTATGAGTACATACGTACAAGTTCTGTGTTCATCTCTCCCCTCCCCCGCCCCCTCTTCTGGCAGATGTCAGCCTGTACCCCACTTCCACGTCCCCCGGACTACCCTGCTCCTCCCACTGTTATGTTCATTATATTCCAGAAATAAGTGAGATCATATGATGTTTGTCTTTCTCTGCTTGGCTTGTTTCACTTAGGATAATAGTTTCCAGGTCCTCCCATGTCGACGCAAAGGATAAGAGATCGTCCTTTCTTAACGCTGCATAGTACTCCATTGTGTATATGTACCACAGCTTTTTTATCCATTCGTCTACTGATGGACATTTGGGCTGTTTCCAGATCTTCGCTATTGTAAATAGCGCTGCTATGAACATGGGGGTACATGTATTCTTTCTGATTGGTGTTTCAGGTTTCTTCGGGTATATTCCTAGGAGTGGGATCACTGGGTCAAATGGTAATTCAATTTTTAATTTTTTGAGGTAACGCCATAGTGTTTTCCATAGTGGCTGCACCAGTCTGCACTCCCACCAGCAGTGTACTAGAGTCCCCTTTTCTCCACATCCTCGCCAACACTTGTTGTTTGATGCTTTGTTGATGGCGGCTATTCTGACAGGTGTGAGGTGATACCTCATTGTTGTTTTAATTTGCATCTCTCTGATGATTAGTGAAGTTGAGCATTTCTTCATATGTCTCTTGGCCGTTTGTATGTCCTGTTTGGAGAGGTATCTATTTAGTTCCTCTGCCCATTTTTTAATTGGGTTCTTTGTCTTCCTTTTGTTGAGATGTATGAGCACTCTATATATTTTGGAAATTAGTCCCTTATCTGATATATCATAGGCAATTATGCTCTCCCATACAGTAGGTTGCCTTTCCACTTTGATGGTTGTTTCTTTTGCTGTGCAGAAGCTTTTGAGTTTGATGTAGTCCCATGTGTTTATTTTTTCCTTTATTACTGTTGCCTTAGGTGATATATCAGTGAAAATTTTGCTGCGTATGATGTCTGAAATTTTGTTGCCTACATTTTCTTCTAGGATTCTTATGGAGTCATGAGTCACATTTAAGTCTTTTATCCATTTTGAGTTTATTCTTGTGTATGGTGTAAGTTGATGATCTAGTTTCATTTTTTTGCATGTAGCTGTCCAATTTTCCCAACACCATTTATTGAAGAGGCTGTCTTTGCTCCATTGTATGCTCTTACCACCTTTGTCAAATATTAATTGAGCATACTGTCTTGGGTCAATTTCCGGATTCTCTGATCTGTTCCACTGGTCTATGTGCCTGTTCTTGTGCCAGTACCAGGCTGTTTTGATTACAGTAGCTTTGTAGTATAACCTGATGTCCGGTATTGTGATCCCTCCTACTTTGTCCTTCTTTTTCAAGATTGCTGTAGCTATTCGGGGTCTTTTTTGGTTCCATATGAACTTCTGAAGTATTTGTTCTAGTTCTGTGAAATATGTCGTTGGTATTTTGATGGGGATTGCATTAAATCTGTAGATTGCTTTGGGTAGTATGGACATTTTAATGATGTTAATTCTTCCAATCCATGAACAAGGTATGTGCTTCCACTTTTTTATATCTTCCTCTATTTCTTTTTTCAATGTCCTGTAGTTTTCTGTAAATAGGTCCTTTACTTCTTTGGTTAAGTTTATTCCTAGGTATCTTAATTTCTTTGCCGCGATGGTAAATGGGATTGTTTTTTTAGTTTCTCTTTCTGTGAGTTCATCATTGGTGTATAAGAATGCCGTCGATTTCTTGACGTTAATTTTGTATCCTGCTACTTTGCCAAATTCATTTATTAAGGCTAGTAGATTTTTGATGGAGTCTTTAGGGTTTTCTATGTATAATATCATGTCATCTGCGAATAATGACAGTTTCACTTCCTCCTTTCCAATTTGGATCCCTTTTATTTTTTCTTCACGTCTGATTGCTGTGGCTAAGACTTCCAGTACTATGTTAAATAAGAGTGGTGAAAGTGGGCATCCTTGTCTTGTTCCTGTTCTTAAGGGAAATGCTTTTAGTTTTTGTCCATTGAGTATGATGTTGGCTGTAGGTCTTTCATATATGGCCTTTATAATGTTGAGATATGATCCCTCTATTCCTAAATTGCTGAGCGTTTTTAACAGAAATGGGTGCTGGATTTTGTCAAATGCTTTTTCAGCATCTATTGATATGATCATGTGGTTTTTATCTTTCATTTTGTTTATGTGGTGTATCACATTTATTGATTTGCGTATGTTGTACCAGCCTTGCATCCCTGGGATGAATCCCACTTGGTCATGGTGAATAATTTTCTTGATGTATTGCTGGATCCGATTTGCTAGTATTTTGTTAAGGATTTTGGCATCTATGTTCATCAGGGATATTGGCCTGTAGTTTTCTTTCTTTGTAGTGTCTTTTTCTGGTTTTGGGATTAGAATTATGCTGGCCTCATAAAACGAGTTTGGAAGTCTTCCTTCTTCTTGAATTTTTTGGAATAGTTTGAGGAGAATGGGTGTTAGTTCTTCTTTGAATGTTCGGTAAAACTCCCCCGTGAAGCCGTCAGGGCCTGGGCTTTTGTTTGCTGGGAGAGTCTTGATTACATCTTCAATTTCCTTCGTTGTTATTGGCCTGTTCAAGTTTTCTATCTCTTTCCGATTCAGTTTTGGGAGACTATGTGTTTCTAGAAATGTGTCCATTTCGCTTAGATTGTCGAATTTGTTGCCATACAAATGTTCATAGTATTTGCTAACGATCCTTTGTATTTCTGTGGTGTCAGTTGTTACTTCTCCTCTTTCATTTCTGATTTTGTGTATTTGGGTTCTCTCTCTTTGTTTCTTGGTGAGTCTAGCTAAGGGTCCATCAATCTTGTTTATCTTTTCAAAGAACCAGCTTTTTGTTTTATTGATCCTTTGAATTGCTTTTTTGGTCTCCATGTCATTTATTTCTGCTCTGATCTTTATTATTTCCTTCCTTCTACTTGCTCTAGGGTTTTCTTTTTGTTTGCTTTCCAGTTCTTTAAGTTGTGAGGTTAGGTAGTCAATTAGAAATTTTTCTTCTTTCTTAAGGTGGGCCTGTAGTGCTATGAACTTCCCTCTCAGAACTGCTTTCGCAGTATCCCATAGGTTTTGCGTTGTTGTGTGTTCATTTTCATTGGTTTCCAGAAATTTTTTAAATTCTTCCTTGATCTCCATGGTAACCCATTCGTTGTTCAGTAACATGCTATTTAGCCTCCATGTGTTCATATGTTTTTGCATGTTCTTGTTGCAGTTGATTTCTAGTTTCATGCCATTGTGGTCTGAGAAGATGCTTGATATGATTTCAATCTTCTTGAACTTGTAGAGACTTAGTTTGTGCCCTAACATATGGTCTATCTTTGAGAATGTCCCATGTGCATTTGAGAAGAATGTGAATTCTGCAGTTTTGGGGTGTAGTTCTCTGTATATATCTGTTAAATCCATTTGATCTAGTGCTTCATTTAGAGTCTCTGTTTCCTTGTTGATTTTTTGTCTAGATGATCTATCCAGTGATGTCAGTGGGGTGTTGAAGTCTCCTGCTATGATGGTATTGTGGTCGATTTCTCCTTTGAAGTCTTCCAGAAGATTTTTAATATATTTTGGTGCTCCTATATTGGGTGCATATATGTTTACCAAGGTTATATCTTCCTGTTGGATAGACCCTTTCAATATTATGTAGTGGCCTTCTTTGTCTCTAGTTATGGTCTTCAATTTGAAATCTAATTTATCAGATATGAGTATTGCTACCCCAGCTTTTTTTTCCTTTCTGTTTGCTTGGAAGATTTTTTTCCATCCCTTTACTTTCAACCTATGTGCGTCTTTTGTTGTGAGGTGGGTCTCTTGTAAGCAACATATGTGTGAATCATGCTTTCTTATCCAATCAGCTACTCTGTGTCTTTTTATTGGAGCATTCAGTCCATTTACATTTAAGGTGATTATTGATATGTACTTATTTATTGCCATTTTTGTACAGTGTGGTTCTAATTATCTGTCTATTTCTTCTAATAATTATAGCAGTCCTTTTAACATGTCTTGCAGTGCTGGTTTGGTGCTAATATATTCCCTTAGCCTTTTTTTGTCTGGGAAGCTCTTTATTTGACCTTCTATTTTGAATGATAATCTTGCTAGATAGAGTAGTCTTGGATTCAGATCCTTGTTTTTCATGACCTTGATTACTTCATGCCATTCCCTTCTGGCCTGTAGTGTTTCTGTTGAGAAGTCCGATGATAGCCTAATGGGGTTTCCTTTGTAGGTAACCTGTTGTTTATCTCTTGCTGCCTTTAGGATTCTCTCTTTGTGTTTGATTTTTGGCATTTTAATTATTATGTGTCTTGGTGTGGGCCTGTTTGGATTCTTCTTACTTGGGGCTCTCTGTGCTTCTTGAACTTGAATGCTTTCTTCCTTCACCAGGTTAGGAAAGTTTTCTGTCACTATTTCTTCAAATATATTCTCTAACCCTTTCTCATTTTCTTCTTCTTCAGGGACTCCAATAATGCGAATGTTATTACGTTTCCAGTTGTCCCACAGTTCTCTTAAGCTATCTTCCTGGTTTTTCATTGTTTTTTCCTTTTGGTTTTCTGATTGATTGATTTTTTCTACTCTGTCTTCTAATTCACTGATCCGGTCCTCTGCTTCCTCTCCTCTGCTGGTCAATCCTTCCAATGTGTTCTTTATTTCTGCTATGTCATTCTTTATTTCCACTTGGTTGGTTTTCAGTGTTTCTATATCTTTACTCATGGTGTTGATGTCCTTACTCATGCTGTTTAGTTTCCTCAAGATCATGGCTCGGAACTCTCCCTCTGATAATTTGCTTAGCTGCACTTCATTTATCTCATCTTCGGTGGAGTTCTCTTGTTCTTTCATTTGGGATCTGTTTCTTTGTTTCACCATTTTTGCTATCCCAGTGGGTTTTGGGGCCTGCCAAATTTTCCCTGTGGGTGTTGGTGTTCTGGTATTTGTGGCTCCCTCTACTGGGTTTGAATGAGCGTGGAGGGCCCTCCTTCAACACCTCTATCAAGTCTCACTTTCCTGGGTAGATATGCAAGCTCAGGAAAGGTTTAGTTATGCTCTGGCTTTTTGCCTGGAGGCTATTAGCCTCAGTTACTTGAAAAGCCTTAGGATCTCAGTTGAATGAGGACCTCCCTCAGATGTTTGCAGTGTAAGAGGGTTTCTGAGGGTGGGGCCAATGCTGGTTGTTAATGAGCCTCAATTTGCATTTCTTTACCTCTTTACCTCACCTGGGAATCTCTGAGGGAGGGGCTTCCACAGCTCCAGGAAGGAGCGAACTTCGCTGCAGGTCTGTGCAATTGGGAAGGAGGGGCTGGCCACCACTGTCCTTTGTGGCCACAGCTCAGCACAAACTCTGAGCGCCCTCCAAATCCCAGGTGTCCCCTCAGAGTTCCAGTCCAGTCCGCCCTCCCTCTGTCGGAGCCCCAGGTGAGAGGCTGTGGCTATTTAGCGGTCTGTCCCGGCTCTCTGCGCTTTGGAGTAGCTGGGGCTCTTAACCCCGAGGGCGGGCACCGCCACCGCCGCTCCCGGCTAAGGTCGCCGCGCTGGGGCCGCTGCTCCTAGCCGGGGCTGTCGCTCCTAGCCGGGGCTGCCGCTCCCAACCGGGGCCGCGGCTCCTAGCCGGGGCCGTAGCTCCCCACCGAGGGCGTCTCTCACAGCTGGGGCCGCAGTTTCCCGCCGCGGGCGCGTTTCCCAGCCGGGCCGCAGTTCCCCGCCGCCGTGCGGCTCCCAGCCGGGGCCGCAGTTGCCCACCTAGGGCACGGTTCCCAGCCGGGGCGCAGTTTCCCGCCGCGGGCGCGGTTCCCAGCCAGGCCGCAGTTCCCCGCCGCGGGCGCGTGTTCCCAGCCGGGCCGCAGTTCCCCGCCGCGGGCGCGAGTTCCCAGCCGGGGCCGCAGTTCCCCGCCGCGGGCGCGGTTCCCAGCCGGGCCGCAGTTCCCCGCCGCGGGCGCGAGTTCCCCGCCGAGGGCGTGGCTCCCAGCCGGGGCCGCGGCTCCCAGTCGAGGACGCAGCTCAGAGCCGGTGGCGACGCCCACACCGCGGGCAGAGCTCCCAGCCGGGGCCGGAGCTCACAGCCAAGGTCGCTGCTGTCCGTGGGCTCCTAGCCGCCACCCTCACGCGTCTCCGCAGATCCTACCAGGCTCAGTCAGTGTCCCTGGTTGTGTGGTCCTCTCCCACTGCTTTTCTGTTGCTTTTCCCGACGATTTGTTTTTATTTTAGTTGTAATTCCCGTTTGATCCTGGGAGATCGTCTGTGTAGCTTCCATTCACTCCACCGCCATTTTCTCCTCCTGGTTCCATTTTGTTCATCAGTTTATTTTGTTCCTCAGATTTCACATATAACTGAGGTCATATGGTATTTGTCTTTGGCTTATTTCTCTTAGCATAATCCTCACCAGGTCCTTCCATGCTGTCCACAGGGTGAGGGGTGCTTCTTCCTTACAGCTGCGTAGTGTTCCCTTGTGTAAATGCACCTCAGGTTTTTATCCACTCGCCAACATGGGCACTTGGGCTGTTCACAGATATTGGGTACTGCAAATACCACTGCTATGAGTACAGGGTGCTGACATTCTTTCTGATTGGAGCTTTGGAATACCTAGGACATATTCCCAGAAGTGTGATCACTGCGTTAGATGGCAGTTTCATCTTTAATTTATTGAGGAAACTCCACACTGTGTCCACAGTGGCTGCACCAGTCTGCATTTCCAGCAGCAGGGCATGAGGGTTCTGTTCTCTCCACATCCTCACCAGCACTTGTTGTTGGTTGATTTATTGATGGGACCCATTCTGGCAGATGTGGTTGTTTTTTAAATGGCATGTGTCTGACGATTATTGACCTTGAGCATTTTTCTAGTCTGTTGGCCATCTGTGTGTGCGCTTTGGAAAGGTGTCTATGCAGGGCCTCTGACCTTTTCTTAATAGGATGTTTGTCCTTGTAATGAGTTTTATACGTTTTTTAAATATATTTTTGAATATAACCCCTTAACAGATGTACCATTAGCAAATAAACGATAAAAGTTTCTAACTCAGAGACTTCATAGGTTATCACTGAATCGGGAACCCAGAGAGGTTGCCTGAGGGAAACTGTGACATGAAGAGGAAACCACACAGGAAACCAGCCCAAACCTCCAACTGCACCTGCTCCTCGGTGGTCCTTGTGTTCAGGACCCTGAGCACCCCCTGGTTGTCGCAGCCTCTCCTGCAGGGAGGTTTGTGTCTGGGCTCACACTGACTTCCCCTCACTGTGTGTGCACAGTAATACACGGCCGTGTCCTCGGTGGTCATGGAGCTCAGCTGCAGGTAGAACTGGTTCTTGGACGTGTCACTAGAGATGGTGGTGCGACTCTTGAGGGACGGGTTGTAGTAAATGCTACTACCACTAGCATATGTGGACCCAATCCATTCCAGCCCCTTCCCTGGTTTCTGGCGGATCCAGCCCCAGTAGTTACCACCGCTAAGTGAGCCCCCAGAGACAGAGCAGGTGAGGGAGAGGGTCTCCGAGGGCTTCACCAGTCCTGGGCCCGACTCCTGCAGCTGCACCTGGGACAGGACACCTGGGGACAAGGAGCATCAGGCCCTGTCAGTCACGTGCAGTCACAATCACCCCATAGACCCCTGTCTGACCTGCGAGACCCTCACCTTGGGGGGCTGTCACGAGGCACAGGAGAAGACCCAGCAGCCTCATCTTCTTCTAAACCACAGCTCTGCCTTCCCCAGAGACCTCAGCCCTGTGTGAGGAGAGAGCTGTGAGCCTCCCCAACCCAGGGGAGGATTTACCCTGGAGCTTGGGGAGAAATTTGCATGTGGGGAAGCCTGTTCCTTATAAGTGGAGGGATTGAGGTCAGGCTGCCCTGGTCCTTCTGGGGCCCTGTGGGGGCATCTCTTCCCTTGATCTCACTCTGTATGTTAGTCAGGGAGAGGGGATCCCTGGGTTCAAGAGACATTGAAATGTGGTCAAAGGTTGGCCTCACCTTTTTGAGCATAAGAAGAAATGATGGACTAGACAGGAAGGTTAGACTTTTAACTTCCCATACATCCTTCAAACTGATTTGAAAGGGATTAGCATTTGTTCAGAGACTTTCTGAATCCCAACTCTCCAGTATACCCACTATTTCCAAATTTTATATCATAATTTTATACAAGTATTACCTTTCTTGGTGCAAACATAAAAATAAAGGACATCTATGCTCAATATTTTATATTTTAATTTTATTTAACTACGTTTTTATTGATTTTATTTTTTAGAGAGTGGAACGGAGAGGGTAATTTCATCGCTGACAACAATCCCAGACTCCAGTCTCCCTCCTTCTGTCCCTGGGTATGGTCAGTTGGTCAGAGGTGCCGGGATCTACCACAGAATATGTAACGTCCTTAATGTATACTGAACACATTCTCCCATCAGACAAATACTTTGGAAATGTTATCTCTCTGTGGAGCTTGTCTTTTTATTCCCTTAATGGGATCTTTGGTGGGATAAAAGCATTTAATATAACAAAATGTAATTGATGCCTATTTTCTTTGCTGGGCCTGTTTTGGTGAATCACACAGACCCCAGGACGTGCTGAGCCTCACGGTCCCGGAGCATCGGCTGCAGCAGCCACAGGGACAGAGAGGTTCTGGCACCAGGAGTGAGGGCTGCTGGGAAACTGCCCGGAACTGGACGGGACTTGGACCTGGGTGAGGGGAGGAAGCTGGACGTGTTCTGAGTCACAGGACAGAGATGTGCCTGATGTTCATGGACATAGTGTTACTGGACATGTGAGTTTAAACCTCTTCCCCTGACGACCCAGGAGGACGTGCAGGGTATGATAGACACAGCTTCTGTCATCGTAGGAAACACCTGAGTGATTGTGACCAGGAGTTTGTCAGAATAGAAACGTTAAATGTTCTGCAGGCAGGGATCAAGGGAAATAAGGAACGTGTCATTGCAAAAGGGGGAAGGGGATTCCTGTTACCCACATGCACCTGCTCACAGTGTCTGTTTCTGTGAGGAAACAACTTCACAGGTCCAGGGGGTTAGCACTTGGACACCTTAGGGTAATTACTCATATGATCACACCATGCTTGCCCAAGCTGCACAATTCACTGGGTCCCCGTTTATGAAATCCCTCTAAAGTTAGAGGAAAGAGTAAACACCCCTCCCTGCAGTAGTCACGGTGCTGTTATATCTGTGTGAGGGGCCCTCATGTCATTGACCAGGATCCTGTCTCAGTCCATCGTGATCATCATCACCATAATCATCATCATCATCATCATTATCATCATCATCACAATCATTTGCTTACTTATAGTCGTTCTTCTCATTTTCTATAGATATGTTTGCTGTCCACAGATAATTACTTTTTATTGGGTAAAAAAAAAGACATCATGCATGGCCCCTGTGGCTCAGTGGTTGAACATCGACCCATGTACCTAGAGGTCACTGGTTGGATTCGCAGTTAGGGCCATTGCTCAGGTTGTGGGCCCAATCCCCAGTGGGTTGCATGCAGGATGTGGCCTATCGATGTTTCTATCTCTCTCCCTTTCCTTTCCTCTCTATCTAAGTCAATAAATAAATAATAAATAAATAAAAACCAGGCGTCTCCTCTTTCCATATCAGTGGGAGAATGAAACGAAGGCCTCACCCACCGTAGCTGACACAGGTCTTCCAACACTCTGAGGACCTTCGATACATACAGGTTCCACCCAGGACCTGGGACGAGGACCCCTGTCCAATCCCTTTGTCATTGTCACCACCACCACCATCCTCAATATTTCTTATAAATAATCAGTTTTCTCATTATCTCTAGACCTGGTTTTGTACTCACATAATGATCCTTTATCTTAATTTTTACTCATTTTGTACAATATTTAACTTCAATATGTAGCCATATGCTATTTTCTTTTTCATTACTGCTGAGTCCCTGCCAGGTCCCTGAGCTCTGTGCACACTGAGCTCCTCCCATCCCTGGTGGCAAGGAGGGAACACTCAGTACCCAGGGAGGGGAGCTTTCCCCTGGGAATGGGGACAAGGAGACAGAGCCTAGCAAACCCCTGTGGTCCTAGGGGGCTGTCTGCACACCCAGGACACGCCCCTGTGTGATCTCTGAGACTGGATCGTCCACTCGGAGTCATAACTGAGATCCTTCTGTGTCGAGGTGTGTATCAGTTGATGGTTATTTTCATTGCTGAGTAGTATTCCATTGACTGATGTTCCGTAGTTGGCTTATTTGTAAAATTAAAATGCCTTTGGGTTGTTGGTAGCTTCTAATTCAAAGAACTTAAATATTTGTATATATTTTTGTATGAACATGAGGATTTGTCTTTCTGGAGCACACACTCCTAGTGGGACTACAGCGATGCATGGTATATATTTAATTTAATAGGAAACCATGATTCACTATGTGAAGAAAGGATAACAGGAGGAGAAGAGGAGCCCAGTCACTGCCGACATGTCATCTGCACACACAGTGCCACCTCCTGACTTGTCCACAGTGAAAATATGAGAATTTAGAGCCACAGAGAAAAACCGAGAAACCGTCCCTGGATGCAGCTGAGAGCTGAGAGGAAATCCCTGCTCCCAACAGGAAGCCCCTCCTTCCCCCCTCACTTTGCACCTGCTCCTGGGCTGTTCTCTGTGGTTGGTGTGTTCTGAGCGCCCCCTGGTGTCCTGCGCGCCCCCTACAGCCCTGCCCTCCTGTCCCCCTCAGGAGGTTTGTGTCTGGGCTCACACTGACTTCCCCTCACTGTGTCTAGCACAGTAATACATGGCCGTGTCCTCGGTGGTCACGGAGCTCAGCTGCAGGGAGAACTGGTTCTTGGACGTGTCTCTGGTGATGGAGGTGCGGCTCTTGAGGGACGGGCTGTAGTAAGTGCTGCCGCCAGAGTTGATGCACCCCAACCACTCCAGCCCCTTCCCTGGTTTCTGGCGGATCCAGCTCCAGCAGTAACCACTGGTGATGAGGTAACCAGAGACAGTGCAGGTGAGAGAGAGGGTGTGCGAGGGCTTCAACAGTACTGGGCCCAGATCTGGCAGCTGCACTTGGGACAGGACACCTGGGAACAAGGAGCATCAGGCCCTGTCAGTCATATGCAGTCACAACCACTCCATAGACCCCTTTCTGACCTCATTGACCCTCACCTTGGGGGGCTGTCACCAGGCACAGGAGAAGACCCAGCAGTCTCATCTTCTAGACCACGGCTCTGCCTTCTCCGGAGACCTCAGCCCTGTATGAGGAGAGAGCTGTGAGCCTCCCCAGCCCAGGGGAGGATTTACCCCGGAGCTTGGGGAGAAATTTGCATGTGGGGCAGCTTGTTCCTTATAAGTGGAGGACTGAGGTCAGGCTGCCCTGGTCCTTCTGGGGCCCTGTGGGGGCATCTCTTCCCCTGATCCCACTCAGCATGTGAGTCAGGGATGGAGAATCACCTGGTACATGAGATATATTGGAGTCAGGTTACAGGATGTGCTCATTTCAGATAAATGGTGGACTCTATGAGTCGATTACATGTGTAGTTTAGCATGCATCTTTCAAATAGATTCATAAGGATTACATTTTTCCAAGTGGTTTATCAATCCCTTCTCCCTAATGTCTGCACAACTGTCAAAACTGTTTTCTAAAAAATTGTATTTTTTAACATAAATTTTAATATATATATTAATATATATATATTATAATATAAAAATATATATTATATTTAATATATATTATATATTATATAATGTCTGTCTGAAAATCACAAAATAAGGACATTCATTCTTACTATCTTATTTATTAATTTATTTTGTTACTTTGATGCAAATAACTGTATCCTAAGAACAGGTCTTTGGGATACGCTTGATTTTGTTTTATTTTGTTTAGTTTTATTTTATTTTGTTAAAGGATATTTCATACAAATATTGAGTAACACTACACTAAATACCTTTATTTAGGTTGTTCCTAGAAACATTTTTTCTTACAATCTTTGCCAAACAGTTTCAGAAGCTGAGCATGGTCAGTCCTGTTTAGTATTTGGATGGGAGACCCTTGATTCTTGATGTTGATAGTTGGTAATTGTGACTTTGTGTCCCTCTTGAAACTCTTCCTAGTGGAAGCCCACGGCTTATTGCAGTGACCCCAAACAATCTGCATCATACATAATCACATACACACATGGAGAAATTATTGGAAATAGAAATAAATGATTATGCATTAGTAAATCTCAGACTCGATTATATGTTGTGATTGTAAAGGCAGCAGATTAATGACCACTTTTCTCAGTCCAGCTTTATCAGTGAGATAGGTGTTCAAAAAGAGGGACATGAAGAGAATCCCAGCTCACATTTGCTCGTAGGAAAGGGATCTTTAATTCTGACAGGACCCTCACTCCTGTCCTCCTCTATTCTGTCCCTGGGAAGGTCAGAGGGAGCAGGGCTCTCCCACATAATCTAGAGCATCCTGAACGTATGACGCACACATTCTACCATCAGACATGTCACCGAGAACTATGTTGTCTCTTTATAAGCTGATATTTTATTTTCCTTAATGGCTTGGTTGATGGGAAAATTGTTTATTTCCAACAATGATCAAATAATTCATCACTGTTTCATTTATGGATCCTGTTTTTGAAGTTTTCTATAACTATTCTCAAGAAAATTTTCACTGTCCATTTCCATGGGAGGAGAAACCTGATATGAACACAGTGGGCACGAAACCCGATGGGAAATAATGGCTGGAATTCTTAATATCATTGAAATCTGTTTGCTGTGTCCTCTGATCAGGAGACCAGCCTTCCATGGCATGAAGCTCTGCTTCATTTCAGAGATTAATTCACTTTACTGGATATTACATTGTGAATTACCCTGTTGTATGTAGGATAGAAGACTATACTAACCCCTGAGAAATTATATCATGTAGACGTCAGGCAGACGAGGAAGGAACCTCAAAGGACGTGAGGCAGATTCTGAGCAGAGACGACAGGGACAGGATCCCAGAGGGTATTTCACGAGGATGAAAGTGACCAGGAGGACGAAGGTGCAGAGAGGTTGTGAGAGGGACACATGAGGAGATGACCTGGAGCTAACGTCCGGAAAAGTGAATGTCCCAGTGCGAGCCCTGCATGGAGCTGTGTGTGCAGGACTCATGTGGGACAGTGAGAGAGCGAGACCCTGGCGAGTGTGGGGACCTGGGGGATGGACTCTCAGAGTGTCTAGACGGTGACACCTGGGTGGGCGGAGGTGGGTTTTAAACCACGTTCTCCAGGGCCAGTGCCCAGATGACCACCACTCAGGGGATGCTGGGAACAGGACTGTGGGGTGACAGTGACCTCTAGTGGTCACTTTGAGCCATGGAGGCTTCAGGACCCTAGGGACTGAACCAGCTGCCTCTCCACCCACCCAAGACCAGGGAAGAGAAGAGCTCATCTTTAAGGTCGGGCTCTTCCTCTCTGAAGAAGAGAGACAGGAGGACTTGCACAACGAGGTTATTTTTATTGCTGAGTAGTATTCCACTGGTGGATGTTCTCTAGTTTGATTATTTGTAAAATTAGAAGGACATTTGTGTTGTCTGTAGCATGTAGCACAATGATGCTATGAATATTTGGATGTTAATATATTTTTGTATGAACACAAGGAATCCTTGTTCTGCAGCAAACACTCCTTGTGGGGCAGCTGAGATACATGTTAAGTATATATTTTACTTGATAAGAAACTGAGATTCACTTTGTGGAGAAAGAATAACAGGACACAGAGGGACCTGGGGAAGGAGAGGAACTCAGTCACTGCTGACATGTCATCTGCACACACAGTGTCACCTCCTTACTTGTCTGCAGTGAGAATATGAGAAGTTAGAGCCACAGAGAAAAAACGAGAATCGTCCTGGATGCAGCTGAGAGCTGAGAGGAAATCTCTGCTCCCAACAGGAAGCCCCTCCTTCCCCCTCACTCTGTACCTGCTCCTGGGCTGTTATTTGTGGTTGGTGGGTGTCCTGAGCGCCCCCTGCAGCCCCACCCTCCTGTCCCCTCAGAAGGTTTGTGTCTGGGCTCACACTGACTTCCCCTCATTGTGTGTATCTCGCACAGTAAGACACGGCCGTGTCCTCGGTGGTCACGGATCTCAGCTGCAGGGAGAACTGGTTGTTGGACTTGTCTCTGGAGATGGAGGTGTGGCTCTTGAGGGACGGGCTTTTGTAAATACTACCTTCATAACATATGTGCCCCATCCACTCCAGCCCTTTTTCTGGTTTCTGGAGGATCCAACCCCAGCAGTAACCACTGGTTGTGATGGAGAATCCAGGGACAGCACAGGTGAGGGAGAGGGTCTGCGAGGGCTTCACAAGTCCTGTGCCTGACTCCTGCAGCTGTACCTGGGACAGGACACCTGGGGACAAGGAGCATCAGGCCCTGTCACTCATGTGCAGTCACACCACCCCACAGACCTCTGTCTGACCTCTGAGACCCTCACCTAGGGGGGCTGTCACCAGGCACAGGAGAAGACCCAACAGTCTCATCTTCTTCTAGACCACGGCTCTGTCTTCCCCAGAGAACTCAGCCCTGTGTGAGGAGAGAGCTGTGAGCCTCCCCAGCCCAGGGGAGGATTTACCCTGGAGCTCGGGGAGAAATTTGCATGTGGGGCAGATTTTGCCTTATAAGTGCGGAGACTGAATTCAGACTGCCCTGGTCCTTCTGGGTCCCCTATGACAGCATCTCTTCCGTTGAACTCACTCAGCGTGTAAGTCATGGAAAGAGAATCCCCTGTATCATGAGACACATTGGAATGAAGTCAAGTTCGGCCTCACCTTTCTGAGAATTAGAAATGGTGGGCTAGAAGGGGACGTTATTTAGCCCTGGCTGGTTTGGCTCAGCGGCTAGATGAGTAGGTTATACTTTTAAATTCTCATGCATGTTTCAAACAGATATAAAGGGATTATCGTTTGTTCAGAGTTACTGCATTCAAGCACTGCATTATATCCACAATTTAAAAAATTATCATAATTTCCTACAAACACATTCTATGGTTGTGCAAAAAAAAAAATTAAATAACAAGAGCCATTGTCAGGATCTTATACCTTAATCTGTGACTTCACATTGATCTGTAAAACGAACTCCCAAGCTCAGGCAGGTGGGAAATTTTTAATAATTAATGTTGGAAGTTTGTCATTGAGTCTACAGCTTCCTGTGCAAATTCTTCCGTTATGCACCCCATGATACATTGCAGAGACCCCAGACTAGTCACATCAGAAACCATCATGGCCAGTTTTGCTCAGTGAACAGAGTGTCAGCCCATGGATCTCAAGGTCTAGGGTTTGATTCCTAGACAAGGGCAAGTACCTGGGTTGAGGTTCGATCCTCAGCCCCAGTTGAGATCATGTGGGAGGCAACCAATCAATGTGTCTCCCTCACCTCTCTCTCTCTCCCTCTCTCTCTCTCTCTCTCTCTCTCTCTCTCTCTCTCTCCCTGACGCCTGATGCCCTCCCATCCACTCTATCTAAAAGTGAGTGAAAAAAATCCTCAGGTGAGACTTTTTAAAAAAGGAAACAATCATCTTTTTTTCTGGAGAAGACAAGAAATGAAATGAAAACAGAGATTATGCGTGTGTACAACTCAGAATCATTCATGTGTTGAAATGATTATGACAGGAGATTGACCTATTTTCTCAGTCAAGTATTATCAGTGATGTCAGGGTTCAGAAGGTTAGTGAAGAGATTTCTTATCATAGGTTTTCTCATAGGAAAGGGAACTTCTACCCTGACAGGAATCACTCACTGCAGTCTCCCGCCCTCTGTCCCTAGGGATGGTCACTGGTCAGAGTTGCTGGCCTCTGCAAACCGATTATATAAGGTCCTGAATGTATGATGAACTCATTCTCCGATCAGACAAGTGGTTTGGAAATCATTATCTCTTTCTTTTATTTCCCTTAATAAAATTTTTGGTAGTTACCTGGGAAAAATGCATTTAATTTAGCAAAGTCTAATTCACCCCTGTTTTCTGTACTGGTCCTGTTTCAGTGAACCAGAAATACCCCAGGATGTGCTCTTCCTCAAGGTCCAGGGACATTGGCTGCAGCAGCCACAGGGACAGGGAGATCCTGGCACCAGGAGTGAGGGCTGCTGGGAAACTGCCCAGAACTGGACGGGACTTTGACCTGGGTGAGGGGAGGTAGCTGGACGTGTTCTGAGTCACAGGACAGAGATGTGTGTGATTTTCAAGGACAGAGTGTTACTGGACATGTGGGTTTAAACCTCTTCCAGTGACGACCCAGGAGGATGTGCAGGGCATGACAGACACAGCTTCTGTCATCGTAGGAAACACCTGAGGGATTATGACCAGGAGTTTGTTAGAATAGAAACGTTAAATGTTCTGCAGGCAGGGATCAAGGGAAATAAGGAACGTGTTATTGCAAAGGGGGGAAGGGGATTCCTGTTACCCACATGCACCTGCTCACAGTGTCTCTGTCTGTGAGGTAACAACTTCACAGGTCCAGGGGTTAGCACTTGGACACCGGTGGGGTCATTACTCCCATGGTCACACCATGCTCCACCCAAGCTGCACAATTCATTGGAGTTCCATTCATGAAATCCCTCAACACTTACAGGGAAGAGTGGACACCCCTCCCTGTAGGAGCCATGGTGATAGTGTGTCTGTGTGAGGAGTCGTCTTGTCATTGACCAGGACCCTGTCTCAGTCCATCATCATCATCACCATCCTCACCATTTGCCTACTTCTCATTGTCTGTAGACTTGGTTGTTGACCATATATAATGAACTCTTCTCTCAAGTTTTACCCATTTTTTATGGTTGTTAAGTAGAATTGGTAGTCAAACTATTTTATTGTTTCATTGAGTGCTGACAACTGATGGGTCATTCCTGCCTTTTTTCCATCTGCCCCACACTGGGATCTGATGAGAAAGTTGGGTCTCTTTAGATGTCATTGGGAGATTGAACCACACAAGCTCCTGGAGAGGTTTCCTCCCCCTCCCCACAAACTCGCCAAAATAAAACCCTGAGCCCATCCCCTTTCCTGGTCTATCAAAGCACGTCTCGCTTCCTGAAGGGCCTTTCCTGTGCTTCCCAGAGATTCCAACTGTGTACGTGATACACGTCCCATGTCCCCTGTGTGTGTTTGTCCTCAGCCTGGACATCTGCACAAGCTGTCGTGGGTCCCTCTGCCTCTGCCTGGTGGCATCTGCTCTGGGTCCTGTGAACATGATGCCAAGTCAGTGACCATCACCACCGGGGACTTTCATTTCTAGGTTTGGGGTCAAAGGCCTCTGGTGTCCAATGTCCAGCACATGGGTGTACAGCTGCTGGCTGGATGGGCCCTGAGCTGGGTGGAGCTGAGCTGCACTGTCGAATCAGCAGATCCCCTGGTTGGATGTAGCCTACGTGGGTCAGTGGATTTCATGATTAGTTCTCATTTGGGCACAAGAGCGTCCATAAGAGACTCTGCCTGTTGTTCATATGAGAAAGTGGTCTTTCTGGACAACAGACATTTCTTTATTCTTTCTGTTTAATTGTTGACATCATTATAGGTGTCCCCATCCCCCAACTAACTGCTCCCCTCCACCAGCCCCACCACGACTCCCCTGGCTGTCAGCACTATGTCTTCTGTGTCCATGGGCTGTGCATGTAGGTCCTTTGACTCCTCTCTTCACCTCCTTTCATTCACTCACCCCCCCCCCACTGTGATCTGTGTCTGTTCGTTCCAGTGTCCACGCCTCTGGTTCTATTGTGTTGTCAGTTCACTTTGTTCCTCAGATTTCACATGTAACTGAGGTCACATGGTATTTGTCTTTGGCTTATTTCTCTTAGCATAATCCTCCCCAGGTCCCTCCATGCTGTCCACAGGGTGAGGGATGCTTCTTCCTTACAGCTGCGTAGTGTTCCTTTGTGTAAATGCACCTCAGGTTTTTATCCACTCATTATTCATGGGCTCTTGGGCTGTTCACAGATATTGGATACTGTAAATATCACTGCTATGAGTACAGGGTGCATATATTCTTCTTGATTGAAATTTTGGGATACCTAGAATGTAGTCCCAGAAGTGTGATCACTGTGTTGAATGGCAGTTTCATCTTTAATTTATTGAGGAAACTCCACACTGTGTCCACAGTGGCTGCACCAGTCTGCATTCCCACCAGCAGGGCATGAGGGTTCTGTTCTCTCCACACCCTCACCAGCACTTGTTGTTGGTTGATTTACTGATGGGAGCCATTCTGGCAGGAGTGGTGGTATTTTCAGTGGCATCTCTCTGATGATTAGTGACCTCGAACATTTTTTCATATGTATGTTGTCCATCTGTTTGTCCTCTTCACATAAGTTTGTATGCAGGGTCTCTGCCCATTTATTAATAGGATTGTTGGTCTGTGAAATGAGTTGTAAACGTTTTATTTAAATACATTTTTCAATATAACCACTTAAAAGATATACCATTGGCAAATAGGCAATAAACTTTTCTAACTCAGAGACTTCATAGGTAAGCACAGAATCAGGAACCCAGAGAGGTTCCCTGAGGAAAACTGTGACATGAAGAGGAAACCACACAGGAAACCAGCCCAAACCTCCAACTGCACCTGCTCCTGGATGGTCATTGTGTTCAGGCACCCTGAGCGCCCCCTGGTGGTCGCAGCCTCTCCTGCAGGGAGGTTTTTGTCTGGGCTCACAATGACTTCCCCTCACTGTGTCTCTGGTACAGTAATACATGGCCGTGTCCTCGGTTCTCAGGCTGTTCATTTGCAGATACAGCGTGTTTTTGGAGTTGTCTCTGGAGATGGTGAATCGGCCCTTCACAGAATCCGCATAGTATTTCTGACTCCCATCATTCCATATACGTGCCACCCACTGCAGCCCCTTCCCTGGAGCCTGGCGGACCCAGGTCATGCAGTAGCTACTGAAGGTGAATCCAGAGGCTGCACAGGAGAGTCTCAGAGACCCCCCAGGCTGCACCACGCCTCCCCCAGACTCCACCAGCTGCACCTCACACTGGACACCTGCAAACACAAAGACGTCCTGGTCAGGAAACTGTCACACGTCCACTGTTTCTCTCTCTCTCATCCACTCTCACACTCAGTGTCTCTTGTTCTCCACAAATTACCTCTTAAAATAGCCACAAGGAAAACCCAGCTGAGCCTAAACTCCATGGTGGGTGCTCTGTGTTCAGTCCTGTTCGGGAATGGGGTCACCTTGGGATCCCGGGGCCGGGCTCCTGTCCCAGGGCTGCAGGTTCAGGGCTGGGCTGGAATTTATGGGCAGAGGGGCCCTATTTGCATGTCCTCCTACTATATAGGGAGCTCTGGGGTTGGAGACCTGCAGAGAGGGCAGTGCCTCAGTGCAGGTGCGCGTGTCCTGGGGGAGAATCGTGGTCATGATAACATTTCAATAACAAAATGAGAATCATAAGGAGGTTGGGGCATGTCCTGTGTCCACATCTGGTAACAGCGAGCCCAGCATCTGGCCTGTGCCCCTCCCCACTTGTCCCCTCAACCCCAGGCAGAGCAGGATCTCCCCATGAGGGTGCAGACCCCTTGTATGTAGTGAGAGCATGAATGAAGGGCTGTGTTCTGGTGCTACCCACACATCAGGGCTGGAGACAAGCAGATATATGGAAGGAGACCACAGGCTGCAGATCTTGTAAGTGTGGACATTGTGGACATGGTATGGTGGTGGCCTTGGCCCTGAGTGTCTCTGCTGTCCTGACCTTCAAGGGGTCAAAAAGACAGAGTGTTGAGAAGATGCTTCTCTATCCCTGGGACTCAGAGACACAGAGAAGTCAGGGAGATTCATGGAGTTGATGGAGAGGCTGTGGGTTTCCAGCACCCAGCAGGCCATGTTCAGAGGCTCTGTCTGCATAGACAGTAATGGAAACCCTTAAGAAGGTGATTAATTGAACAGTTAGTGAAGTAATTGTGGATCATGATATAATACATATGATCAGTGAGGGGGCTATTGTCTGAGTCATGCTGGGAACCTTTGTATATTATGTACAAAGGGACTTTGTTGTATTTGAGTAATTTACTGATCTGAGATCCAAATATTTTCCAGGGAAATCTAGACAGGTCCTCCTAATGTAAGTGTTTATATCAGAGGGAGGCAGAGGGAGATTAGGCTCCAGGAGGACAAGAACCCACTGTGACCTCTGAGGTCAGGGACCTATTCCTGGTTGTGGAGATGGAGGACGAGGCCACGGGACCAGGAATTGAGTTTTAGACTCTGCAAAAGACCAGAAAAGGGACTCCCCTGTCTGTGATCTTTCAGGCAGCTGTAACAAAGTCCTGGGCTGGGAAGAAGATGATAAACAACACACATTTGTGTCCCACAGATCTGCAGGCTGGGAATCCTCGTTCAAGGTGCCAGCAAGGTGCCTTCTGGAGAAGGACTTCCTCCTGGTTCTGGTCTGACAGCCTCTTGCTGGGTCTGCACGTGGTGGAGGGACCAGCAGGACCACTGGGCTCCATCAGGAAGGCACTGATCCCATCAGGAGGACCCCTGATGACCTAAGCATCTCCCCCAGACCCCACCTCCCAACAATATCCTCTTTGGGGATGAGAATTTCAACATGTGAACTTGGGGAGCACAGGTGTTCAGACCACAGCACTGTCCTGGAGCCTCTGCAGGAGGGTGGACCTGCCTCCCCCTGACCTCAGTCCAGTGAGGTGGACTCATGCTCTGACCTCCAGACTGTGAGGGAATGACCGTGTGCAGACTGAAGCCCAGGTCTGTGGTGATGTGACTGGTTGTCCTAGGAATGCACAGGATGGAGGTGGTCTCCCATTATCAAGGGTGTCCCCACACTGGTCCTGCTGTGTGATGACCTCAGTGCTGGCCCAGGGACAGGGACACCGCAGGGCTGGGGATCCGAGGAGGAGTCTCCTTGGTGTGTCCCTCTGAAAGGAGGCCTGTGAGACGCTGTGCTGACCGAGCCAGTGCTTGAACCTGCCTCCCCTGCCAACCCACGGCTTCCCCACCCGGTGAGCTGACTGTGCTGCCGAATGTCCCGGGTGTGATGCTCAGCCAGACACAGGGACATGGAAATTCATTCTTGACTGTCTCCTTCATCCTGTTCCCCAAGCCCAGTGCCATGTTTCAGAAATATTGGAACGTCCTAGAACCTGTGAGGGAGACACTCCTGTCCAGACCCCCAAGTCTGACACCAGCCAGGTGTTCCCAGGTGATGGCTCAATGAACATCCCTCATTCAGAGAACAGGAGGCTCCAATGTGCCCTGGAAAACAACGATGAGGAACAGGGTCCTTTCAGGAACACCTTCCCTGCCAATTCCTTGCAGTGCATTTGACCCCTGTGACCTTTCCCTGAATCACTGACTCGCCCGTGACAGCATTGCTCCTGGTCTCAGGGCCTGATTGTGTGAGGAGTCAGCAGGCTCCTGGCCCTGCATCTCCTCCCCCAGCACAGCCGCCCTGTCCCTCAGGGTCGGGAGCCTCCCAGGATGGGGTCCTCACACTATGTCTCGCACAGTCATGCCCGGCCGAGTCCTCAGACTTCAGGCCATTGGTCTGCAGATAGGCCATGCTGACCGAGGTGTCCATGGAGGAGACAGATCGTTCTGAGCAGCCTGGGCACACGGGGGCTTCCCAGTGTTTGTGCTAAACCAGCTCACACACTGCAGGCCCTGTCCTGGGGCCTGTCGCACCCAGTGCACATAGTAGCTGGTGAAGGTGGACCCAGAAGCCTTGCAGGACACCCTCCCTGAGGCCCAGGCTTCCTCCCTCAGCCCCAGACTGCACCCGCTGCCCCTGGGAGTGGACACCTGTGGAGAGGAGACAGGAATGGGTGGAAATCCCCCTGACTGTCCCTGGTCCCTCCTCAGCCCAGGGACTGGGGCGCCCTTACCTGTAGCCACTGCCACCAGGAGGAGGGTTCTCCAGCTCCAGTCCATGGTGAGGGCTGAGCTGTGGGCACTTTTGTAGGGAGGGTGTGGCTGTGGGTGATGCTCTCAGGGCACAGACTTATCCATATTCATCCTGGTCTACCTCATCTAATTTACATATTCATGAGGCGCAGTATGTCATAGCTGAGGACTGGACCCCACCTGAGAGAAGATGGAGGGACAGGAAAGTTGCTCAGTTGGAGTCTGAGGGTCCACATCCCAATCCTGGTAGGAGGATATGTGTCCCCTCCCAGGTCCCGAGCTCTGTGCTCACTGAGCCCCTACCTCTGAGGAACAAGCCCCCACAAGTCTTGTTTCTCAGTGTGAACCCAACTTTGAGAGACACGGGGATTTCCTGGACCATCTCTGGGCTTTGGTACCTGAATGTTTATTCCTGGATCAGTGTGTCTCCAAAGTGCTGCACCCACTGAGGTAATAGAGCCATCCCTTTCTCAGCTCCTTACAACCCAGAAGCCCTAGAAATACCCACTTTGTGTGTGGTTCTTATGTTTATGGAGGTTGGTAATGCTCTGATTGAACAAGATATTAGTACTCACTTCAGCATTCCTGTCCAACTTTCTGTTTAGATTGTTTTTATGAAAAGAGGAAGACCCGGCCCTCAGAGGAAATCCCTGTGCAGCTCGTGCTGCACCTGCTCCTGGGGCAGCAGCCCTGTGCTCGAGGGTCCTGAGCGCCCCCTGCTGCCTAGTCATTTCCCTTGCAGGTGAAGGTCCTTCAGGGCTCACAGGGCATTGACCTCTCAGCGTCTCTAGTTCAGTAGTAAAGGCTGTGCCCCAACTTCACAGTGTTCCCGCAGGGACACCGTATACTTTTCATATCTATGTACATGGTGAACTGGCCTTACTGAGCCCCGTGACTGTGCAAGGAGACCCCAACACAGAGCTTTATGAAGCTACCACTGAGCCTTTCCTTGAAGCAGCCAGATGGACTAACACAGCTGAACCTCCCTGAGTCCAGAAGCTCTCAGGGACGCTGGGGCCTCTTATTTCCTTAGGTCCTGTGGTTGAAGGTCACATCTGAGTATCCTAAATACCACTGCACGTCTACCATTCAGTAAATCTCTCTCTCTCACACACACACACACACACACACACACAGTGATGACTGTCATTGCTATGAATCCAGAGTTGCCCCTCTTCCCTGAACCCAGCTCATGGGCAGTGACCACAGATGGATTCTAGGCCTGGAGTGACTTCCTCTGGAAGCTGATCAAATGCACCCATGATGCACAAGCAGGCTTTGCACAGCACATGTCTTGTGTTCCTCTGTTCTTGCAGGTCCTGTGAACACAGATGCTGATTAGAACAGATCAGATCTGCTCCAGGGAGGGTCAGAGGAGGAGCTGGTTCCCCATTGACTGCAGGGCCCAGTAGCTGAGAGTCCCCTGGAGACCCCACACCTGTATTAGGGGACCCCTGAGGATGGTGAGGCTGAGGAGACAGCACTGTAGTCAGCTGTCAGGTGAGGCTGCTCTCCCAGGTCACCTGGTGGGAGGGGCTGCAGTGGGCAAGTGAGTGATGCCAGCTCCATGAGGGACACCCTGGCTCCCTCAGGACACCTGGTTTCAGGACAGGCTTGGTGTTCATCCATTCTTGTTGCTGCATCCTGGTAGTTATCTTCCCTCCTGACCACCTGCCCCATGGCTCTGTTCCCCACATCCCACGTGGAGACAGACCCTCTATTCAGTGACACCCCAGCTATGCCCATCAGTCCCTGCAGAAACCACCATCTACACTTGCTTGTGCATGTCTGGTTCAGCCTTCACGGCTATTCCTGCACTGAGTCGGTCCTCACGACTGAGAATTCAGGCACCTACTCCTGGATGGTCCTTGTGTTCAAGGACACTGAGCGCCCCCTGGTGGTCGCAGCCTCTCCTGCAGGAAGGTTTCTGTCTGGGCTCACACTGACTTCCCCTCACTGTGTCTCCTGCACAGTAATACACGGCCATGTCCTCAGCTCTCAGGCTGTTCATTTGCAGATACAGCATGTTCTTGGAGTTGTCTCTGGAAATGGTGAATCTCCCCTTGACAGAGTCAGCGTAGTATGTTTTACTTCCATCATCATAGATTTGACTTATCCACTCCAGCCCCTTCCCTGGAGCCTGGCGGACCCAGTGCATGCTGTAGCCACTGAAGGTGAATCCAGAGGCTGCACAGGAGAGTCTCAGAGACCCCCCAGGCTGCACCAAGGCTCCCCCAGACTCCACCAGCTGCACCTCACACTGGACACCTGCAAACACAAAGAAGCCAAGTCAGGACACTGTCACACGTCCACTGTTTCTCTCTCTCATCCACTCTCACACTCAGTATATCTTGTTCTCCACAAATTACCTCTTAAAATAGCCACAAGGAAAATCCAGCTGAGCCCAAACTCCATGGTGAGTGCTCTATGTTCAGTCCTGTTCAGGGAATGGGGTCACCTGGGGATCCTGGGTCTGGGCTCCTGTCCCAGAGCTGCAGGGTTAGGGCTGGGCTGTATTTTATAGGCAGAGGGGGCCCTATTTGCATGTCCTCCTACTATATAGGGAGCTCTGGGGTTGGAGACCTGCAGAGAGGGCAGTGCCTCAGAGCAGGTGTGAGTGTCCAGGGGGAGAATCGTGGTTATGGTAACATTTCAATAACACAATGAGAATCATAAGGAGGTTGGGGCATGTCCTGTGTTCACATCTGCTAACAGAGAGCCTGTATCTGGCCTGAGCTCCTCCTCACTGGGCCCCTCAGCTCCCCTAAACCACCTCCAGGCAGAGCGAGACCTGCCCATGAGGGTGCAGACCCTTGTAGGTCATGAGAGCGTGAGTGAAGGGCTGTATTCTGGTGCTACCCACACATCACAGCTGGAGACAAGCAGACATTTGGAAACAGACCACAGCATGCAGATCTTGTAAGAGTGGACGCCGTGGACACAGTATGTTGGTGGCTTTGGCCCTGAGTGTCTCTGGCTTCCTGACCTTCAAGGAGACAAGTAGACATGGTGTTGATAAAATGCTTTTCTATCCCTGGGACTTAGAGGCCATGAGAAGTTAGGGAGTGATTTATGGAGCTGATGGAGAGGCTCTGAATTTCCCTAAAAAACTGTATTCCAGAAGTTTATATACAGAGGATCTCTCTTCACAGACAGTAATGAAAACCTTAAAGAAGGTGATAAAAGAGATGAATTAGTGAGATAAATATAAGTGAGAATACCTGTGATCAGTGAGAACGCTCTTATTTAATGTTAATCACTCATCTATGAAATAGAGACTTTTGCAGTTTAAATTCACAATCAAGGCCATGGTGACATGATTTGAATTGATCACTCAGCTTGTTTTTTCTCAAGTGTGTTATTACAACTGTGAGGGTTTATTGTACAAGAGGAGAGCTGTGTGTTTCCACAGCGTTTAGATGACGGTGTGTCGTGTCCTCATGTAATACACGATTTACAGAGCATGGAGATAAAGCCTGGACAGTAGACGAGCCCGGAACCCACCTCCTCCTGGGGGACGTGAGCTCAGTGGGTCCTGAGCTCCCCAGGATCCTGAGAGCACGTTTTCCTTCAAAGTCCACAGAGGACCAGAGACTCCACATCACCCTCCCCTCACCCAGCCTGGGTGTCGGGTCCCTTCCCACAGGAGCTCTATGGACCCTGCTGTTCACAGGACGTCCCCTCCTCGTTTTTTCGTCCACAGACCCCGCCCTCCGCTCCTTGGCTTTGAATCCCCCGGGGTCTCTGCTGCACCACAGGGGAGCCCTGTGTCCCTCTCCTGTGGTGATGCCCCCATTGAAAGAGCCTTGAACAAAATCTTTCTTTAAAATTTAGCAACTGTCAGAGTACCTTCCACCAGGATGAAAGTGGGATATTAAAGGTTCTCCAGTGCAGGTTGTACATAAACCCACTCAGGACACTTCCTGGGAGAGGATTGTGGGGATGACAGTGCCCCCTGGTGGTTGTTCTGAACCACCCAGGCTGAGACACTGGGTCTGAACCAGCTTCCTGAGACAAGGCAGGGAGGTCGCCACAGGGAAGTCTTTCCTGGCATTTTGAAATCTTGCTTCTCACTTGTACACAGCTTATACTCTGCAAGGTCACCTGGGCCTCAGGGATCCCACATTGGGTAGAACCTGAGGAATATCACCCTCCTCAGTGCCAGGAGCATGATGGGAGTCAACTGGAACATGCACCTGACTCAGAGCATCACTGGGGGAAATGCTACCTGGGTGCACGAATGGGGGGATTAACCAAGACTGAGGACACACGTGTCCAGGGTGCTTGTTTCATTAGGTCTGACTTTACTGGTTTTTTAACCAGTTCACCTTTATTTTTTCCTCTGAAATAAGCACACACACATTTCCAGGGGCGTGAGATCACTTTGTTGAGAGTGTGCAGGAGCACAAGTCATTTGTGTGTAGATTTTGTACCTTACATCTTTCCTAAATCACTGTCTAGTTGGATCAGTATCATGGGGCAGTGTTTAGGGTTTTCTATATTCAATGTCAGGTCACATGTACAGAGATAAAGAGAACCATTTTAAGTTCTTCTTTCTGATTTAGACAATTTTTTTGACTTGCCCAATTATTCTCACAGAAACTTCCAGTTTTGTTGAATAGAAGTAGTCAGTGGGGTGCCCTTGTGTTGGTCCTAATGTTAGAAAAACAACTTTGAAATATTCACCGATTAGCATAAGGTCACTTGTTGGCTTCTCAAACGTGGCGTTTGTAATGTTGAGGTAGATGCCTTGAATAACTAATTTATTTAGAATTTAGTCATGAAATAATTTTGTGTTTTAAAATGTCCTTTCTTCTTTACATCTATTTATATGATGATGAAGTTTTGTCTTTCATTCTGTGAATGAGGTGTAGCACATGTACTGATTTACAAACATTGAACCATCCTTGCATTCTAGGGTGCTATCCCACTTGATCATGGTCAATGATGCTTTAAATTTTCTGTTGAGTTCCCCAGTTTATCTTTTGAGGATTTTTGCATTTATGTTCATCATGGATATGGTGTCATTTTATTTTTTTTCTCTTTGTCCATATATGGCTTTGGTATCAGTGTGATGGTCACCTCAATAAAAGTCTCTGGATGTGTTCCTTCTTCTTTCTAATCTAGGAAGAGTTTGGAAAGGATTGACTGAGAAGGCATATATTGTTCTTTCAAGTTTTAGTAGAATTCACCCCTAATCATTTGGTCATGGCCTTTACTTTGTTAGCACATTATGGTTCAATTTTAATTATTATTTTTAATTAATGTCAATTCATAAACTTTGGGTTCAAATTCCTAATTTAAGGTCAAATTAACTTACTGGGAAATACAACGTTGACCTTCACAGGCTGTGGACAGCACATGGGGTTCCCACAAGCACACACTTGGAGCTGAGCAGTGACAGGCTGACAGGCTCCTAACTCTGCATCCCTCAGGTAGATCCGAGCTACATGGACTGACAAGGGAGCAGTTCGGGGTCCCAGCCAGGGAAAGACCTGTCTCTGCCAACTGCAGCCAGGGACTGGTCTCTGCAGGTCTGCAGTGGCGGGACCAGCTTCCACCTGAGACTCCGCACTCAGATCTATGTCTGCTCTTCCTCCTGAGGAAGGGAGGGATTCATTGAAGAAAGAGGCAAAGTTCTTCTCCTCAGGATTTCTGTGCATGGAGAGAAAGCAATGGAAATGGGAACACGTCTTCCCACACCACATTTACAAAGTCCTCCTGTGAAAGGCCCCTCTGAGCCAGAACACCCTCAGAATTCTGTGATAATGCCCTTGGAGTCACAGTGTAAATTACAGTTGTTTGCAGACCATATGTTTATTTTATATGGTAACGAAGAGAATGAAGTAAAACCATATTTTCCTATATATAATTCATAAAATATCTTAGTCCTGAGAATGCACCTCCCTTATCTCCAACTCCAGGGACACAAGGAACAGGTCCCAGCTGGTGCTCCCTGAAATCCCCCATGGTTTGTGCTGAAGACACAGCTGTGCACGACTCCCAGGCCCTGGTGGACTCAGCGGTGACACAGAGGCAGGGCCATAGCTGGAGACGAAGGGGTCGTCCGACGGAAAGTTTTTGCTCAGGAAATTCAGGAGAAACTGCATGGTCCTTCCTGAAATGCAGGGAGATTTAGTAAATCTCAAACTTTCATGGACTGATATTAATTATGTGCTGACCGTTTCCCCTAGCTCATAAATCCCTCTGCATTTTTTCCTTCTCCGAATAAAAATGCTGGTTCTGATACATGTGAGAATGTTGCTACCAGAGAGACCCTTGGAGAAACTGTTATCTGGAGAGGAAGCCCAGAGCCTCAGAGGAAACAGCCATAAACACCGCCTGCACCTGCTCCTGGGGCTGCAACACAGAGTCCCAGGGTCCTGAGCGCCCCCTGGTGTCCTAAGAGCCCCCTGCATCCCCGCCCTCCTGTCCCCTCAGGAGGTTTGTGTCTGGGCTCACACTGACTTCCCCTCACTGTGTCTCTCCCACAGTAATACACGGCCGTGTCGTCTGTTCTCAGGCTGTTCAGTGTTAAATAAAGTTGGCTCTTGGAGGTGTCCCTGGAGATGCTGAGTCGAGATTTCAGCGTTGGGTTATAGTATGTGTTTCCAACACATCTACAGCACCGACCCACTCCAGACCCTTTGCTGGAGCCTGGCGGATCCAATTCACATCACAGCTCGTTAAAGAGAAACCAGAGACAGTGCAGGTGAGAGAGAGGGTCTCTGATGGCTTCACCAGTCCTGGGCCTGACTCCTGCAGCTGCACCTGGGACATGACACCTGGGGACAAGGAACATCAGGCCCTGTCAGTCACGTGCAGTTACAACCACCCCATGGACCCTGTCTGACCTCTGAGACCCACACCTTGGGGGGCTGTCACCAGGCACAGGGGAAGACCCAGCAGTCTCATCTTCTTCTAGGCCACGGCTCTGCCTTCCCCGGAGTCCTCAGCCCTGTGTGAGGAGAGAGCTGTGAGCCTCCCCAGCCCAGGGGAGGATTTACCCTGGAGCTTGCAGAGAAATTTGCATTTGGGCAGCCAGTTCCTTATAAGTGGAGGACTGGGGTCAGGCTGCCCTGGTCCTTCTGGGGTCCTTCTGGGGCCCCTTTGGGAGCATCTCTTCCCTTGAACTCACTCAGCATGTAAGTCAGGGAAAGGGGATCACTTGATTAATGAGACCTACGCAGTCAGCTTAATCGAATTTCTCTGATAAATGGTGCATGAGTTGAGTAGATTCTACTTTTAATTTCTCATGCATCTTTCAAATAGGTGTAAAGGGATTACATTTGTCCAGGTAGTTTCTTAAACACAACTTTCTAATATATACACAATTGTTAAATATTTTTATGAACAATTGTATTTTTATTAACATAATTTCATATGTACAATATCTCCCTTCTCTGAAAATCAGAAAATAAAGAACATTTATTCTCAATATCTTATATGTTTATTTATGTTTTATGGTGATCCAAGGAACTATATCTGAAGAACATGTT
The DNA here is from genome assembly GCA_030848825.1 of Tadarida brasiliensis. NCBI lineage: Eukaryota > Metazoa > Chordata > Mammalia > Chiroptera > Molossidae > Tadarida > Tadarida brasiliensis. The sequence goes on from CM061257.1 coordinate 248,140,024, forward strand.
AATGGGAGATCCTCAATTTTTTTTTTATTTTCTTTTGTTTGGTTAAAATGATATGCATTATAAGTTTTGAGTAACACTATACGATATGCCATTTTTTTAGGTTATTGTTGGAAAAATTATTTACACTTTTTACCAAAAACCTTCAGCAGCTAAGTAGGATGGATCTTGGTTAGTATTTGCATGAGAGACCCTTGAATCGTGATGTTGAAAATTGGTAATTCTGTCTTTGAGGCCCTCCTCAGACTATTGCCTTGTGCAAGCCCATTTCTTATTGCCGATACCTCTATCTAATTAGATCAGACATAATCACCTTTATACACAGAGAAATACTGAAAATAGAAAGAGTGATTATGTATTAGTACAATTCAGATTATTTTATATGTTGAAATATTAAAGGCACTAGATTACTGTAACTGATCTGATTTTCAGTCTAGTGTTGTGAGTGATGCTGGGGTTAAGGTGGTGGGGGAATGGAGAAAATTACCAGCACAGCTTTGCTCATAATAAAGGAAACTTTAATCCTGACAAGAACCCTCACTCACACCCCCTCCCTCTGCCCCTGGGGATGGGCACTGTGGTCAGAGGTGTTGGGCCCTCCCACTTACCATGTAACATCATTAACGTAGAATGCACACACTCTCCATCAGACATACGACTTCGAAACCTATTGTCTCTTTGTAGGCTTGTCTTTGCATTACCGTAATGGAATGTGTGCTGGGAACATGTTTACGTTTTTAACAATGTGCAATTCATCACTATTTGATTTAATGGGATATGTGTTTTATGTGTTAGGTAACAACTCACCAGAAAACTGCCACTCTCCATTGCTCATGGGAGGGGAATCCCTGTTATGAACCCCATGGGCACTAAACCCAATAGAGAAATGAAGGTTGGAATCCTCAATATCATTGAAATCAATTTGCTGTGTTGTGACCAGGAGACCAGCCTTCCATGGCATGAAGCTCTGATTCATTTCAGAGATTAATTCACTTTACTGGACGTTACATTGTGAATTACCCTGTTGTATGTAGCATAGAAGACTAGACTAAAGCCTGAGAAATTATATCATGTACACATCAGGCAGACGAGGAACGAACCTCAAAGGACGTGAGGCAGATGCTGAGCAGAGATGACAGAGACAGGATCCCAGAGGTTATTTCATGAGGATGAAAGTGACCAGGAGGACGAAGGTGCAGAGATGTCGCGAGAGGGACACATGAGGAGATGACCTGGAGCTGACGTCCGGGAAAGTGAATGTCCCAGTGAGAGCCCTGCATGGAGCTGTGTGTGCAGGACTCACATGGGACAGTGAGAGAGCAAGGCCCTGGAGAGTGTGGGGACCTGGAGTGAGCTCAGACCCAGGGTGTGTGGACACACTGACTCTCCCTCTGTGGACACTGCGTCCCCGTCACATGATGGAGAGGATGCCCGGGGTGCTCAGTCTTACAAGAAGACAATTGGGTCCCATGGGAACCTAGTGAGATAATGGTCCCTGAGCCTGGACACGACTAGTCTGAGAAACAGAATGTTGTTGACACCATCGTCGTCCTCAGTGAGATGAGGGAACACAGGGTCCAGGACAAGGAGGAGGGTCCCTGGGACCCTGAAACACAGGAAAAGAAGGAGCGCCCTGAGCACCCTAGGGAGCTGTTCTCAGCCCCTCCCTGCGTGGTTCCTGCGCGATGTTCCCAGGTCGGTGGGTTCCGAGCGCCCCCTGCTGGTCCTGAGGGGTCTGCAGGGTCCAGAGCGCCCCCTGGTGTCCTGACCCCTCTTGGCGGACCTGAGGTTCTTCTGCAGGTCCGCCCCTCCAGTCTCCCTGCAGGGAGTTTGTATCTGGATCATAGAGACCCCTGGTCAGGAAAATGTCCATGTCCAGTGTTTATCTCACTCATATTCATTCACATAGTCCGTGTCTCTTGTTCTCCATAAATTACCTCATAAAATAACAACGTGGCCAGCCCAGTTGAGCCCAAACTCCATGGTGAGTGACCTGTGTTCAGTCCTGATCAGGGAAGGAGAACATATGAGACCTCCAAGCTGGGCTCCTGTCCCAGTGCTGCAGGGTTGGGACTGGGCTGGTTGTCTTGAGCTGAGGGGCCCTCTTTGCATGTCCTCCTACTACAGAGGGAGCTGTGGGGATGGACGCTGACATAAAGGACATGGTTTCAGAGTGTGGTGTATACAGGGCCATATGTCTGAGTAGAATTAGCCCTGGTAACTGGGCCTCTGCTGCGCCCAACTTTATCCAACTGCTTCTCTGAATGACTTCCAGACTGGGGGACATGCCAAGTGGGGGTTTCAGAGCTGCCTGGCTGGACACTGAACCATGTTAAAATGTGATCTTGGAACAGTACAGCAGGAAAAAATAAATGTCATGGGAAACTAAAAGAAAGGGTACAGTTTTGAATATCGTATCTTAGAAGGCCACCTGTGTGAACACAGGAAGGTGATCAACCATCACACCCAGATGGAGATTAACGTGTGGGAACTTCATGTTCAGGAGACGGAAGGTCCCTCTGACAGCGTTTCCCCTGCACAGTGTTCAGAGGACACACTGAGTACAGAATGTGACCCTAGAGCCAGTGGACCAATGTTGGGGGACATTGGGTATCTGTGTGGGTCACCAGGAAGCAGAAGCATGAACTACAGAGAAGCAGACAGGGCACCCGGGTCCGAGTCCTTCAGGGAGTTTGGAACTGAATGTGCACTGGTGCACGGCCTCCTCTGTGGGGTTTGTTCTCTAGACTCTGCTGGACCAGGTTCAGTCACTGGGGATGGAGAAGAACCTCAGTCATGGCCAGGGGAGATTAGGTAAATTTCAAGGTAGAGATTTGTAGTTAATTCAGGTCATGAAAATGTTGTTATTAGAAACCTGCTGTCTGCCTGTGCGTCTTATACACACTGTTACCAAGTCTGTACCCGATGGGAGGCAACTGGGACAGAGACCTGACTCAGAGCATCATTGAGGAAATGCTATCTGGGTGCATGAATGGGTGATTGACCGAGACTGAGGACACACGTCCAGGGTGCTTGTTCCATCAGGTTCTGACTCTCCTTGTTGTTCAGCCAGTTCACGTTTTCTTCCCTCTGAAATGGACACACTTATGTACTCGAGTCGTGAAGACAGTTTGTTGAGAGTGTGCAGGAGCACAAGTCATGTGTGTGTTGGTACCTTACGTCTTTCCAAATTTCACTTTCTAGTTCTATCAGTGTTATTGTGTAGTTGTTAGGGTTTTGTATATATAAGGTTTTGGCATATGTATAGAGATAAGGAGAAACATTCTGGTGTGTTTCTTTCTCGTTTAGGTATTTTAAAATATCTATTCTTGCCTAATTATTCTGACAAAAATGTCCTGTTCAGTTGACTAGAGCAGTCACGGGGTGCCCGTGGGGGTCCTGATGTTAGAAGAGCAGCTTTGACATTGTCTCTGTGCAGCATGATGTCCCTTGTTGGCTCCTCAAATGGGCCTTTGCTAGCTTGATGCCCATCTCTTCTATACATGATTGTTTAAGAACTGTAATCATGAAGCCGTTTTCAATGTTTAAATGATTCTTGCTGCATCTGTTTATATGATGGTATCATTTATCCTTCATTCTGTGACTGAGTGCAGCACAGTGATTGCTTACAAACATTGGCCCGTCCTTGCATCTAGGACAGCATCCCACTGGATCAGGGTAAGTGATCCTTTCAATGTGCTGTTAGTTTCCTAGGACATGGTGAGGGTTTTTGCACCTGTGTTCATCAGGGATACTAATTTGTCATTTTTTATGTTCTTACCAGCCCTACACACCCAGCGCCCCGCGGCCTCGCCGGCCACACTCAGAGGTGACCAGCCCAAGCCCTGAGCCGGCCCCAGCGTGGGCTCCACCGCGCACGCGCCAGCCGCTGGCGGGAACCTCAGAGCTGAAAGGAGCCGCTCTGAGGAGAACGTCCCGCCTACCGCAGGCCCTTTCTCGCAAAGGCAGACGGGATAGCAGTTCCCCAGGAGCCGAACAGCGAGGGTTCCGGGCTGCTCCGAAACTACATATCCCAGGAGGCACTGCGCGGGGCAGACCATGAGCCCCAGTGGTTGAGCTCCAGCCTCCAACCTATGAGCCATTGAAGGTAGAGTGATATAGGGATTCAGCTGGCCAATGGGGAGCGCGGAAGGGGCGAGGTGGGCAGGCAGCGTGGTTTCCTTGGATACCGCGGACGGGACTCTGTGGGAGAGGGTGGAGATTTAGAGTGAGACCCTGGAAGTCCTGACTGACAGGAACTTAGGAGCTCAGGTAAGTGTCAGAGCCGAGGGCGGGAGGGAGACCCTGTGGGTGTCAAGGTGAGGACGACGTGCAGACTCGGGGCCCTCAGGGTGGTGAGGTCCGAACTTCACGGCCGGAATGGGGTGCCCTGGGATGGGGCCCTGCACAGGGATGAAAGCCAGACGGGGACCCTGTTCGGGACTCTCACAGTGCCCATTCTCAGAGCTCACTCCCCTGAGGGCAGGACCATGGGGGACACCGGACTGTAAGATTTAGTTTGTATCAAGTCAGTGAATATAAACCTAGGACCTTTACAGGAGAACCTCCACGACCCCCAGGACAGGAACAGCAGGAAGGTCACAGCCCAATCCTGGGGCATCCTGCCTAAGAATGAGGCTCATCAGAGCTCAGAGAGTGATGCTCGCCCACCCCTGTGACCTCGTGTGCACATGAGGCTGAGAAGCACCTGGACCAGCAGGAGCAGAGAGAAGCTCCTCCGGGAGGACAGCAGGTGCAGACCCCTCACCAGGGAGGTAACACAACAAGGAGACACTGGAGAACTGAAGTCTGCAGAGCCCCTTTCAGACCAACTGAACAATGGTCTCCATGGCAACAGATGGATCCATGTGGTCCCCAGACTGATTCACAGTGACGTCCCAGTGAAGGTCTTGTGGGAGGGAGATGGTGATCCTGTCCCAGCAAAGTTAATAAATTATAAACAAGAAATATGACACACTGCACAGTAGAACCCAACACCTGTAGCTACTGCCCTTCTAGCAGGTGTGGATGCACCAGGAACTGTGGGGATCACCAAGAACAAGACAAAGTCCTAAGGGTCAGGCTGTCAGGTGGCATTCACATGGGACTCAGGCATTGGGATTGTCAAACACTGAATTTAATCCACTCTGATTAGTATGTGCAAACCTTGAAGGGGATGATAGGAAGACCTCAGCGGCATGAACCAACTGAAGCTGAGAGGTGGAAACTCAGAGAATCCAGTGAGATGGAGATGACAACACACAGACCCAGAGATGAACAGGCCGTCAACAGGCTCCTGAGGAGATGCCTGGTCGTCAGGACCTGCAAGTCCAACCCCACCAGAATCTCCTCACAGCTACAGGACGGCTGTTCTAGGAGGAAACACACTGAAGGAGAACAGACCAGTGTTGGTGAGCATGGGGAGAGAGGAACCCTTGCAATCTCTCAGTGGGAAGGTGAGATCCTGCAGCTACATGGAAACAGCGTGTTGGTTCCTCCAAAATGAGAGTAGAAACCCTTTGTGATTGAGCAATGAGCTCCCAGGTGTTCATGGAATAATAAACCCAGGACTCTGGAGAGGTGTTGCATGGCCCTGTTCATTGCAGCCATGTTCAGTGTAGTGAGACATGGAAACATCTGTGTCCATCAGTGGGTGAGTGGACAAATGTGTGATATTCTCAGGATGGAATATTACTCAGCCTTAAATCACAGGGAAACCCTGCACAATTTCCAGCCTGGAGGACACTAGAGGACACTGTGCTCTGTGAAATAAAGCTGTCAGGGAAAGGCAGACAGTGTCTGATTCCACAGGGAACTGAATTAGGTTGTTTTCCAGCAGAGTGTGCAGGAGCACAAGTCCTTTGTGAGTTGATTTGTACCTGATATCTTTCCTGGATTCACTCTCTAGTTCTATCAGTTTTCTGGTGCAGTGTTTAGGGTTTTCGATGCACAAGACGTGCACTATGGATAGAGATAAAGAGAAAAACGTTAACTTGTTTCTTTCTGATTCATACATTTTATAAATTTTTCTTGCCTAATTTGTCTGACAAAAACTCCAGTTCTGTTGACTAGAAGTAGTCACGGGGTGCCCTTGTGTAGGTCCTGATGTTAAAACAATATATTTAAAATGTGCTCTGTGCACCATGATATCACTTGTTGGCTTCTCCAATGTGACCTTTGTTATGTTGATGTACATCTCTTCTGTACCTAATTTGTGAAGAATTGTAACCATGAAGCCATTTTCAATCTTCAAAGGCTTTTTCCTGCATCTACCTATATGGTGGCAAGTGTATGCTCCATTCTCATTTACATTCGTCAAACCATCCTTGCATCTAATATCATATCCGCTGCATCTCAGGAAAGGATCCTTTCAATGTGCTGTTAAGTTTCTTAGAACACCACAGAGGATTTTTGTGTTTATGATCATCAGGGATATGACCTGTCTTTTTTTGTGTAAACATACTTTGCTTTCTTGTGAGTGTAACGGTTACCCCAATAATTCAGTTTGGAAGTCTTCCCTGTTCTTCCAATCCTTTCAAGTGTTTAAGAAAAAGTGTTTGTGCAGGTACTATTTTTTTCTTGAAGTTTTGATAGAATTCACCCTTGAATAAATGTGGACATGTGCCTTTCTTTGTGGATAAGTTTTTATTAATACTCCACTTATTTTTAAAATTTCTACCAATCCAGCATAGTCAGGGAAAATTCTTAAATTAAGGAACAAATCAGAGGACTGAGAAATACAGTGTTGACCTTCACAGGCTGTGGACAGCACATGGAGTTCCCACAAGCACACACCTGGAGCTGAGCAGTGACAGGCTGACAGGCTCCTAACTCTGCATCCCTCAGGTAAATCCGAGCTACATGGACTGACAAGGGAGCAGCTCGGGGTCCCTGCCGGGGAGAGACCTGTCTCTACAAACGGCAGCCAGGGGTTGGTCTCTGCAGGTCTGAGGTGGCGGGACCAGCTCCCACCTGAGACTCCGCAGTCATACCTGTCTGTTCTTCCACCTGAAGAAGGGAGGGATTCGGTGAAGAAAAGTGGCAAAGTTCTTCTCCTCAGGATTTCTGTGCATGGAGAGAAAGCAATGGAAATGGGAACATTTACCCATTCCTCCTGTGAAAGGCCCCTCTGAGCCAGGACATCCTCAGGATTCAGTGAAAATGTATTTGGGTTCAGTGTGGAAATTAAAGTTGTTTTCAGAGGACATGTTTATTTCATATGCCATCCAAGAGAATGAAGTAGAATCATGTTTCCTGCACACCAGAACGTTTCTAATAATATAATAAATCTTTCAAAATACACATGTGTCAGTGGATCCTCAGAACCAAAGGTCTAGAGAGACTTGTAGAAACTGTTATCTGGAGAGGAAGCCCAGAGCCTCAGAGGAAACAGCCATAAACACCATCTGCACCTGCTCCTGGGGCTGCAACACAGAGTCGCTGGGTCCTGAGCGCCCCCTGCTGTCCTAAGGTCCCCCTGCAGCCCCGCCCTCATGTCCCCCTCAGGAGGTTAGTGTCTGGGCTCACACTGACTTCCCCTCACTGTGTCTCTCGCACAGTAATACACGGCCGTGTCCTCGGCTCTCAGGCTCTTCAGTGTCATATAAACTTCATTCTTGGAGGTGTCCCTGGAGATGCTGAGTCGGGATTTGAGCGATGGGTTATAGTTTGTGCTTCCACCACCGCATATAACACCGACCCACTCCAGCCCCTTTCCTGGAGCCTGGCGGGCCCAGTGCACATCATAGCCCGTTAAAGAGAATCCAGAGACAGCGCAGGTGAGGGAGAGAGTCTCTGAGGGCTTCACCAGTCCTGGGCCCGACTCCTGCAGCTGCACCTGGGACAAGACACCTGGGGACAAGGAGCATCAGGCCCTGTCAGTCACATGCAGTCACAACCACCCCGCAGACCCCTGTCTGACCTCTGAGACCTTCATCTTGGGGAGCTGTCACCAGGCACAGGAGAAGGCCTACCAGCCTCATCTTCTTCTAAACCACAGCTCTGCCTTCCCCAGAGACCTCAGCCCTGTGTGAGGAGAGAGCTGTGAGTCTCCCCAGCCCAGGGGAGGATTTACCCTAGAGCTTGAGGAGAAATTTGCATGTGTGGCAGCCTGTTCCTTATAAGTGGGGAGACTGAGGTCAAGCTGCCCTAATCCGTCTGGAGCACCTGTGTGGACATCTCTTCCCTTGAACTCACTCAGCATGTAAGACAGGGATAAGGGATCACCTGATTGATGAGAATTATTGGAATCAGGTTAATGAACATGCTCATCTCTGATGATAAATGATGTACTGGATGAGTAGATTATATATTTATTTTTTAATGTAGAATATTTATTATACATTAAATTATTTAAGTCAGTACACTTTTTATTTTTAAATTATTTTTATTAATTTCTTTTTGTTACAGACGTTTCTCCTTTTTCCCCCATTGACACGCTCCTCCCCATCCCTTCCCTCCCATCCCCAGCTTTGCTGTCTATGTCCACTGGTTATGCATACATGTATATTAGTTCTGTGGTTTATTTCTTCCTCCCCAACTCCCCCTCTTCTGGGGTTTGTCAGTCTGTACCCTACCTCTATGTCTCTAGGTCAATTTTGTTCATCAGTCTGTTTAGTTCATTATATTCCACAAATAAGTGATATCATGTGATACTTGTCTTTTTCTGCTTGGCTTGTTGCGCTTCGCATAATACTCTCAGGTCCCTCCATGTTCTCTCAAAGGATAAGAGATCTTTCTTTCTTACAGCTGCATAGTATTCCATTGTGTACATGTACTACAGCTTTTTTTATCCACTCATCTACTGATGGACATCTGGGCTGTTTCCAGATCTTAGCTATTGTAATTAGTGCTTCTATGAACATAGGGGTAGATATATTCTTTCTGGTGTTTCAGTCTTCTTAGAGTATATTCCTAGAAGTGGGATCACTGGGTTAATTGGAACTTCAATTTTTAACTTTTTGAGGTAACAAAATAGTGTTTTCCATAGTGGCTGCACCAGTCTGCATTCCCACCAGCAGTGTACTAGAGTCTCCTTTTCTCCAAACCCTCGCCAACACTTGTTTGATGATTTGTTGATGGCTGCCATTCTAACAGGTGTGGAGCCAAACCAGCAGACTAGATTATATTTTAATGTCTCATGCATGTTTCTTATAGATTTAAAGGCATTACATTGGTCCAGGGAGTTTCTTAAATCAAATCTATACTATATACACAATTGTCAAATCTTTTTATAAACAATTGTATTTTTATAACAATAATTTCATTTTTACAATGTTTCCCTTCTCTGAAAATCACAAAATAAAGACATTCATTCTCAGTATCTTATAAGTGTGCTTCTGTTGTCATGGTGATCCAAGGAAGTATATCCCAAGAACAGTCAATGGGGATATCCTCTATTCTTCTCTTTATTTTGCTTTGTTTGGTTAAATGATACTCATTATAAGTTCTGAGTAACACGATATGATATGCTACTTTTTAAGATATTGCTAGAACTTTTTTCTTACATTCTTTACCAAACACCTCAGCAGCTAAGCCAGGTCAGTCTTGGTTAGTACTTGGGTGGGAGACCCTTGGTCCTTGATGTTGAAAACAGGTAATTCTGTCTTAGAGTTCCTCCTCAGAATCTTCCCTTCTGCAAACTCATGGCATATTGTGGAGATCTCAGTGTAATTTTATACTCACGTTTATACACGGAGAAGTGATTGAAAATACAGTGATGATATATTAGTAACATACAGTCTTTTTTGTACAGTATGTTGAAATAATAATGGCAGCAGATTAACTGATGTCTTTTCTCAGTCCAGTGTTATCAGTGATGTTGTGGTTAAGGGGAGGGGATGGAGAGAACTCCCAGCACAGATATCCTTGTATCAAAGGGAACTTCAACCCTGACAGGAACCCTCACTCTCACCCTCCTCTACTCTGCCCCTGGGGAGGGTCACTGTGGTCAGAGGTGCTGGGCCTTCTCACTGCCCATATAACTTTTTTAACGTAGAATGCACACATTCTCCAGCAGACACACGACTTGGAAACCTATTGTCTCTTTGTAGGATTCTCTTTTCATTGTCTTGATGGAATGTTTGTTGGGAAAATTTTAACAATGTTCAGTTTATCACTATTGCATTTAACGGGACTTGTTTTTTATTATTTATATAACACCTCACCAGAAAATTGTCACTCCCCTTTCCCATGGGAGGGGAAACCCTCACATGAACACAGTGGGCACTAAACCCAATGGAAAAATGTTGGCTGGAATCCTTAATATCATTGATAATCTGTTGGTTGTTTCCTCTGACCAGAGACCAAAGTTCCATGGAATGAAACCCTGATTGTGCCAGAGATTGATTCATTTGATTAGACTTTACACTGTGAATTTTCTTAGAACATGTAGCAAAGAAAACAAGACTAACCCCTGAGAAATTATATCATGTAGACGTCAGGCAGATGAGGAAGGAACCACAAAGGACATGAAGAAGGTGCTGAGCAGAGATGACAGAGACAGGATCCCAGAGATTATTTCGTGAGGATGAAAGTGACCAGGAGGACGAAGGTGCAGAGAGGTCATGAGAGGGAGACATGAGGAGATGAACTGGAGCTGACATCCGGGAAAGTGAATGTCCCAGTGAGAGTCCTGCATGGAGCTGTGTGTGCACAACTCACATGGGACAGTGAGAGAGCAAGGCCCTGGCGAGTGTAAGGACCTGGGAGATGGACTCTCAGTGTGTGTAGACGGTGCCACCTGGGTGGGTGGAGGTAATATTTTAAACCACGTTTCCCAGGGCAGGTGCTCAGATGACCACCCCACAGGGGATGCTGGGAGCCGGATTGTGGGGTGATGGTGCCCCTAGTGGTGACTCTGAGCCATGCAGGCTGCAGGACCCTAGGGACTGAACCAGCTGCCTCTCCACCCACCAAGACAAGGGGAGGAAACAGCCAACATTTGAGGTCAGGCTTTTCCTCTCTGAAGAGGAGAAACACGTGGACTTGGACAATGAGGGTATTTGGTATCATTGCATCGTCCGTTTTAGTGACACACATGGGAGTATATCTGGTCAATTTGGTATTTTTAGTGTTTTTGTAGAAACTAATGGAATGATAGTTTTAGAAAGTGTGAATGAGTAGAAAGATGTAGCTGAACATATTATTTTCAAGTAAGCATAGCGGTGGCTGGGTGGATAGTTGGTTGGACTGTCATCCTGTACACTGAAAGGCTGTGGATTCAAATCTTGGTCACGGCACACACCTACGTTATAGTTGTGAGCCTTGGTTGGAGAGTGTGTGGGAGGCAAGCAACTGATGTTTCTCTCTCTTTCTTCCTCTGTCTCTCCCATGCTTTCTCTAAAATCAATAAACACATCCTGAGTGAGGAATGAATAAATAATTACATACATGCATAAGTATAGTAGGTGTAATGTTTATTCAAAGATACATAATCTGCAACACACACGCACACACACACACGCACACGCACACGCACACAGTGATGATTTTCATTGTAATAAAACCCGAATTTCACTGCACTTCACACTGACCCTAACCTTGCATGTGACCTTCCTTCACAAACAGGACAAACCAAAGGTAATTGAATTGTACACAGGACTCTCCCTATACCTGAGGTTTCCTGTTCTCCCAGCACCTGGAACATGGCACCTGTAGTCACTGCCCTTCTAGCAGGTGTGGGTGCACAGGAAGTGTGGGGGAATCACCAAGAACAAGACAACGTCCTAAGGGTCAGGCTGTCAGGTGGCATTCACGTGGGACTCAGGCATTGGGATTTTCAAACACTGAGTTTAATCCTCTCTGATTGCTCTGTGAAAACCTTAAAGGGAACGACAGGCAGACCTCAGGGTCATGAACCAACTGCAGCTGAGAGGTGGAAATTCAGAGAATCCAAGGAGATGGAGACACTGACAACTCACAGACCCAGAGATGAACAGGCCATCAACAGGCTCTGAGGAGACGCCTGGTTGTCAGGACCTCACATCCAACCGCACAGGAATCTCCTCACAGCTGCAGGACGGCTGTTCTAGGAGGAAACACACTGAAGGAGAACAGACCAGTGTTGGTGAGTGTGGGGAGAGAGGAACCCTTGCATTCTCTCGGTGGGAAGGTGAAATCCTGCAGCCACATGGAAACAGTGTGTTGGCTCCTCCAAAATGAGAGTAGACACCCTGTGTGATTGAGCAGTGAGCTCCCAGGTGTTCATGGAATAATAAACCCAGGACTCTGGAGAGGTGTTGCACGGCCCTGTTCATTGCAGCCGTGTTCAGTGTAGTGAGACGTGAAAACATCTCTGTCCATCAGTGGGTGAGTGGACAAACATGTGTGATATTCTCATGACAGAATATTACTCAGCCTTAAATCACAGGGAAACCCTGCACAATCCCCAGCCTGGAGGACACTAGAGGTCATGATGCTTTGTAAAATAAAACCGTCAAAGAAAGGCAAATACTGTCTGATTCCACCTATACTGTGTCAAAGACCAGGGTTTCAAGGGGGGTTAGCGCTGGGATACCCAGGTAAAGAAAGCACGCAGAGCCGACATCAGGAGAGATCAACACATGGCAGCAGCTTCATTCAATGCAGGTAATGGCTTGTATAGACGCGTGTGGGGGACACTGTGCACGGGGCGGTGCACGACAGGGAGCAGGGCGCATGCGTCCTAGGCTTTTGCTGTATCATGCTCAGAACAGTAACGTGGTCTGCGCCTGCGCAGCCAGCTCCGCGGTCCTGTCCTGAACCATGGCCTCTGTGAACAAGCCAGTTCCAGGGCCCTAACACACTGGGAACTAATTAGGTTTCCTTCCAGCAGAGTGTGGAGGAGCCCAGGCCTGGGTGTGGTGAAGGCTCTGGCAGGAGACGGGATAGTGGGGGGTTGGCTGCCCTGGAGTCCTGCGCTGACGGAGAACAAAGACAGAGGCAGCTGGAGGAGACACTGTGTCAGGACACAGTCAGCCCTGGTCCTGGGCCCTGTGCATCCACAGGAGCCTGGGTGTGCCTGCTCAGTGTGTGGAGCCGTCCACCCTCAGGGCCTGTGGACAATGAGGGAACACTCAGTCCCCACGGAGGGGAGCTTTCCTCTGGGAATGGGGAGAAGGAGACAGAGCCCAGCAAAGCCCTGTGGTCCTAGGGGGCTGTGTGCACACCCAGGACACGCCCCTGTGTGATCTCTGAGACTGGACCCTCCACTCTGTGTCATCACTGAGATCCTCCTGTGCTGAGGTGTGTATCAGGTGATGGTTTTTTTCATTGCTGAGTAGTATTCCATTGATGGATGTTCCCTAGTTTGTCTATTTGTAAAATTAGAAAAACGTTTGGGTGGTTGTAGCTCTTAACACAAATAAAGGTACTAAGAGTATTTGGATTCACATTTTTATGAACATAAAGATGTGTTCTTCTGGAGCAAACATTCCTAGTGGGACCACTGAGATACATGTTAAGAACATATTTAATTTAATAAGGATCCGCAGTTTATTTTGTGAAGAAATAATAACAGGATATAGAGGAAACTGGGGTAGGAGAGACCTCCAGTCACTGCCAACTTCTCACCTGCAAACACAGAGTGCTTCCTTCTCACTTGTCTGCAGTGAGATTATGAGAAATTAGAGCCACAGAGGAAAAGCGAGAACCTTCCTGGATGCAGTTGAGAGGAAATCCCTGCTCCCAACAGGAGGTCCCTGCTTCCCCCTCACTCTGCACCTGCTCCGGGGCTGTTCTCTGTGGTCAGTGGGTCCTAAGGTCCCCCTGCAGCCCCTCTCTCCTGTCCCCCTCAGGAGTTTTGTGTCTGGGCTCACACTGACTTCCCCTCACAGTGTCTCTCGCACAGTAATACACGGCCGTGTCCTCGGTGCTCACGGAGCTCAGCTGCAGGGAGAACTGGTTCTTGGACGTGTCTCTGGAGATCGTGGTGCGGCTTTTGAGGGACGGACTGTAGTAAGTGTTATCATCATAACGTATGCGCGCCAACCACTCCAGCCCCTTCCCTGGTTTCTGGCAGATCCAGCTCCAGTAATTACTGGTTACTGAGCGCCCAGACACAGCACAGGTGAGGGAGAGAGTCTGCGAGTGCTTCACCAGTCCTGGGCCCGACTCCTGCAGCTGCACCTGGGACAGGACACCTGGGGACAAGGAGCATCAGGCCCTGTCAGTCACGTGCAGTCACAATCACCCCATAGACCCCTGTCTGACCTCTCAGACCCTCACCTTGTTGGGCTGTCACCAGGCACAGGAGAAGACCCAGCAGCCTCATCTTCTTCTAGACCATGGCTCTGCCTTCCCCGGAGACCTCAGATCTGTGTGAGGAGAGAGCTGTGAGCCTCCCCAGCCCAGGGGAGGATTTACCCTGGAGCTTGAAGAGATATATGCATGTGGGACAGTCTGTTCCTTATAAGTGGAGGGACTGAGGTCAGGCTGCCCTGGTCCTTCTGGGGTCCCTGTAGGGGGCATTTTCCCCTTGAACTGACTCAGCATATAAGTCTGAGATATAGGATTCCCAGGTTCATGATACACCCCGGAATGTGGTCAAAGTTCAGTCTCACTTTTCTGAGTGAAAGAAGAAATGATGGCCTAGATAGGTAGGTCACACTTTACTTCCCATGCATCTTTCAAACCAATTTAAATGGGATTAGCACTTGTTTTGATAGTTTCTGATTCCCAACACTTTAGTATATCCACTATTTCTAAATGTTTATATTATAATGTTATACAAATAATGTTCACCTTCATGCACAAATACAAACAAAGGCGGGCATCCTCAATATCTTATATATTAATTTTATTTCAATTTATTATTATAGGTTTTTATTTTTTAGAAGGAGAGTAAAGGAGAGGGGAGATAGAAAGTCGAAGTGAGACAGAAACATCAGTTGGCTTCCTCCATCTCGCCTCCTTCTGGTGGTTGAACCCGCAACCCCGGCTTGTGTTCTGACCTGGAATTGAACTAGGACGTCTCAGTTTAGGGGACAATCCTCAGTTCTCTGAGCCACACTGACCAGGCTCTTATATTTTAATTTACGACCTTCCTTTGATCTGAGAAACTACCTTCCAAACACAGGGAGTTGGGACATTCTTGATAAATGATGTTGGAAAGTTTGTGATTATGTCTACAGCTTCCTGTGCACACTCTTCCATTATGAAACCTCATGGCATAGTGCGGAGACCCCACATCAGTTACATCACACATGTTCATGCTTTTAAATGTAGAAAAAAAAATGAAATCATTGATTAAGCCTGTGTACAACTCAGAATCATTCATGTGCTGAAATGATTATGGCAGGAGTTTGACCTGTTTTCTCTGTGTAGTGTTATCAGTGATGTCGGGGTTCAGAGGGGGTTAGTGAAGAGGATTCCTATCATATAGTTTCTCATAGGAAAGGGAACTTCAGCCCTGACTGGAACCCTCATTCCAGCCTCTCTCCCTCTTCCCCTGTAGATGGACTCTGTGGTCAGGGATGCTGGGCTCTCCCACAGAACATTTAATGTCCTTAATTTACAATTAACACTTTCTCCCAGCAGACACTGGTTTGGAAATGTATTCTCTCTGGGTAGCTTGTCTTTTCATCTCCTTAATTGATTCATTGTTGGGATAAATGTATGTAATTTGGCAAAGTCTAATTCACCCCTATTTTCTGTACTGGGAGGAAGAGAGAAAGGGAGAGAGAGAGAGAGAGAGAGAGAGAGAGAGAGAGAGAGAGAGAGAGAGAGAGAGAGAGACATCAACTGGCTGCCTTCCGCCTTCCACACGACCCTACCAGGGCCGTGGATGAACTGCAACCGAGGTACATGACCTTGACTGGAATTGAACCTGCAAGTCTTTGGTCCAGGGGCCTAAGATCTAACCTTTGAGTCGATCATGCCCCAGCCTATTCCTGGGCCGGTGCTTGACTGGTTGGAGCGTCATCCTGTACACTGAGAGGCTACAGGTTCAATTCTCAATCAGGGCCTGTGCTGGAGGCAACCAGTCCATGTCTTTGTCTCTCTCTCTCTCTCTCTCTCTCTCTCTCTCTCTCTCTTAACCCTCCTCCCTCTAAACAACTAAACATAACCTCAGGTGAGGATGAAATACAAAAATAAGTGTTATAGGTTCAAGATTTATTTAATGACACCTTTTCTACACACACACACACACACACAGAGGATTAAATAAACAAATACATGTAGTATATGTAATATTTCTTTACTGCATAAGGACCACATGCTCCCATCAGACAAGTTATTTTAAAATATAATCTCTATGTTCATATTGGTCTTTTCACTCCATTAATGCAATCTTTAGTGGGATGAAAGTATTTAATTCAGCAAAGTCCAATTCACCCCTCTTTTCTGTGCTGGGCCTGTTTTGGTGAATCACACAGACCCCAGGACGTGCTGAGCCTCACAGTCCAGGGGCATCGGCTGCAGCAGCCACAGGGACAGAGAGGTTCTGCACCAGGAGTGAGGGCTGCTGGGAAACTGCCCAGAACTGGACGGGACATTCACCTGGGTGAGGGGAGGAAGCTGGACGTGTTCTAAGTTACAGGACAGAGATGTACATGATGTTCATGGACATAGTGTAACTGGACATGTGGGTTTAAACCTCTTCCTCTGACGACCCAGGAGGACGTGCAGGGCATGACAGACACAGCTTCTGTCATCGTAGGAAACACCTGAGTGACTATGACCAGGAGTTTGTCAGAATAGAAACGTTAAAGGTTCTGCAGGCAGGGATCAAGGGAAATAAGGAACGTGTCATTGCAAAGGGGATGGGGGCAGGGGATTCCTGTTACCCACATGCACCTGCTCACAGTGTCTCTGTGTGCGAGGTAACAACTTCCCAGGTCCAGGGGTTAGCACTGGGACACCTGTGGGTGAGTACTCACCTGGTCACACTATTCATCTCCCAAGCTTCATAATTCACTGGGGCTCCGTTTATGAAATCCCTCAACACTTAGAGGGAAGAGTGGACACCCCTCCCTGCAGGACCCATGGTGCTGGTGTGTCTGTGTGAGGGGCCAACATGTCATTGACCAGGACCCTGTCTCAGTCCATTGTCATCACCATCATCATCATCATCATTTTCTTACTTAAAATATTTCTTAATTTTATATACATAAATGTTGTTCAACATAACCCTTTATATCCATTTTTATGGTTTTTAAGTAAATAGGTTGTCAGACTCTATTTTATTTTTTCTTTGAGTGCTGACAACTGATGGGTCATTCCTGCCTTTTCTCCATCTACCCCACTCTGGGATCTGATGAGAAAGGTTGGGTTTCCTCTTCAGATGTCATTGGGAAATTGAACCACACAAGCCCCAGAAGGAAAATTCCTCTGGCTTCCCCACCACCTCACCAAAATAAAATCCCAAGCCCATCTCCTTTCCTGGTCTGTGAAAGCTCCCCTAACTTGTGGAAGGTCTTTCCTGTGCTTCCCAGAGATGCCAACTGTGTACATGATACACGTTCCATGTCCCCTTGTGAGTTAGTCCTCAGCCTGGACATCTGCACAAGCTGTCGTGGGTCCCTCTGCCTCTGCCTGGTGGCAACTGCTCTGGGTGCTGTGAGCATGATGCCAAGTCAATGAGCGTCATCACCGGGGACTTTCATCTCTAGCTTTGGGGTCACAAGTCTCTGGTGCCCGCTGCCCACACACACACTTGTCTGGCTGCTGGCTGGCTTGGCCCTGAGCTGGGTGGAGCTGAGCTGCACTGTTGAATCAGCAGAACCCCTGGTTGGATGCAGCCTACGTGGGTCAGTGGATTTCATGATTAGTTCTCATTTGTGCACAAGAGCGTCTGAAAGAGGCTCTCTGCCTCTTGTTCATATGAGAAAGTGGTCTTTCTGGACAACAGACATTTCTTCACTCTTTCTCTTCATTTGTTGACATCATTATAGGTGTCCCCATCCCCCAACCAACTGCTCCCCTCCACCAGCCCCCAACTCGACTCCATGGGCTGTGCGTGTAGGTCCTTTGACTCCTCTCTTCAACTCTTTTTATTCACGCACACCCCCCGCCCCCGATCTGTGTCTGTATGTTCCAGTGTCCACGCCTCTGGTTCCATTTTGTTCATCAGTTTATTTCATTCCTCAGATTTCTCATATAACTGAGATCACATGGTATTTGTCTTTGGCTTATTTCTCTTAGCATAATCCTCTCCAGGTCCCTCCATGCTGTCCACAGGGTGAGGGGTGCTTCTTCCTTACAGCTGAGTAGTGTTCTCTTGTGTAAATGTACCTCAGGTGTTTATCCACTCGTCTACCTGGACACTTGAGCTGTTCACAGATATTGGGTACTGCAAATACCACTGCTATGAGTACAGGGGTGCTGACATTCTTTCTGATTGGAGCTTTGGAATACCTCCAATTTATTCCCAGAATTGTGATCACTGTGTTGAATGGCAGTTTCATTTTTAATTTATTGAGGAAACTCCACACTGTTCCCACAGTGGCTGCACCAGTCTCCGTTCCCACCAGCAGGGCATGAGGGTTCTGTTCTCTCCACACCCCCACCAGCACTTGCTGTTGGTTGATTTACTGATGGGAGCCATTCTGGCAGATGTGGTTGTATTTTCAGTGGCATCTCTCTGATGATTCGTGACCTCGAACATTTTTTCATATGTCTGTTGTCCATCTGTGTGTCCTCTTTAGAGAAGTTTGTATGCAGGGTCTCTGCCCATTTATTAATGGGGTTGTTGGTCCATGTAATAAGTTGTATAAGTTTTTTCTAAATACATTTTTTAATATAACCCCTTAACAGATGTACCATTGGAAAATATACAATAAACTTTTCTAACTCAGAGACTTCATAGGTAAGCACAGAATCAGGAACCCAGAGAGGTTCCCTGAGGGAAACTGTGACATGAAGAGGAAACCCCACAGGAAACCAGCCCAAACCTCCAACTGCACCTGCTCCTGGGTGATCCTTTTGTTCAAGGCACTGAGGGCCCCCTGGTGTTTGAAGACTCTCCTGAAGAGGGTTTTTGTCTGGACTCACACCGAGTTCTCCTCACTGTGTCTTGAACAGTAATACATGGCCATGTCCTCAGACTTCAGGCCATTGATCTGCAGATAGGCTGTGCTGACCGAGGTGTCCAAGGAGAAGACAAATCATTCTGAGAAACCTTGGGCATACGTGGGTTTTCCAGTATATGTGTTAATCCAGCCCATGTACTGTAGCTTCTGTCCTGGTGCCTGTCGAACCCAGATCATACCGTAGTAGGTGAAGCTGTACCCAGAAGCCTTGCAGGAGACCTTCACTGAGTCCCCAGGCTTCCTCACCTCAGCCTCAGACTGCACCAGCTGCACCTGGGAGTGGACACCTGTGGAGAGGAGACAGGAGTGGGTGGCAATCCCCCTGACTGTCTCTGGTTCCCTCCTCAGACCTTACCTGTTGCCACTGCCACCAGGAGGAGGGTTCTCCAGCTCCAGTCCATGGTGAGGTGCTGAGCTGTGGGCACTTCTGTAGGGAGGGTGTGGCTGTGGGTGATGCTCTCAGGGCACAGACTTATCCATATTTAACCTGGTCAACCTCATCTAATTTGCATATTCTTGAGGTGGAGTGTTTCATAGCTGACCCCACCAGAGAGATGATGAAGGAACAGGGACCATGCTCAGTGAGACTCTGAGGGTCCACGTCCTAATCCTTGTTAAAGGACTTGTGTCCCCTGCGAGGTCCCTGAGGAACAAGCCCCACAGGACATGCTCCTCATTGTGAACCCAACTTTCAGTGACACGGGGACCTCCTGGACCAGCTCTGGGCTTTGATACCTGAATGTCTTATTCCAGGATCAGTGTGTCTCCAAAGTGCTGCACCTGGTGAGGTAATAAAGCCATTCCTGTCCCAGATCCTTACAATTCACAAGCCCTAGAAATGCTCCTTTGAATGTGGTTCTTATTCTTCATCAGTTACAAACATGCTCTTGCAAAATATATTTACATACAAATCAGCAGTCCCTGCTCATCTGTTGTGCTACATAGAGTTTTTTCAGGAAGACCCCAGCCTCAGAGGAAATCCCCGCCCATCTCTCTCTGCACCTGGGGCAGCAGCCTTGTGTTCATGGGTCGTGAGCGACCCCTGCTGCCCAGCCCGGGCCCTGCAGGGGAGGGTCCTGTCTGGGCTCACAGGGCATTGACCTCTCAGCGTCTCTAGTCTAGTGGTAAAGGCTGTGCCCTGACTTCAGAATTTTCCCACAGGGACACTGTATTATTTTGACATCTCTGGACAGAAGAATTATCCTTATTAAACCCCATGAGTCTGCATGGAGACCCCAGTCAAAGCTTTATGAAGCCCCCGGGGAGCCCTTCCCTGCAGCTGCCAGATGGACAGACTCAGCTGACACTCCCCTGAACTAGAGCAATCGTGGGCTCCTGGTGCCTCTATGTCCTTAGGCTTCTATGATTGAAGGTCCCATGTGAGTATCCCTGCATGTGGCCCAAATCCTACTACTGCACGTCTACTGTTCAATAAATCACACACACACACACACACACACACACACACACACACACACACACACACACACACACTGTGATGACTGTCATTGCTATGAATCCGGAGTTGCCCTTCTTTGGACCTAGCTCATGGGCAGTGACCACAGATGGAGTCTAAGTCTGGGGTGACTTCCTCTGGAAGCAGATCCAATGCACCCACGATGCACGAGCAGACTTTGAGAGCAAGTCCATCATGTTTCCGTGCTGCTGTAGGTTCTGTGAACCCAAATGCCAGTTAGAATGGATCAGACCTGCTCCAGGGAGGGCCAGAGGTGAGCCTGGGTCACACCCTTGACTGCAGGGCCCTGTAGCTTGGAGTCCCCTCGAGAGCACAGACCAGACTTAGGGACACCCTGAGATTAGTGAGGCTGAGGAGACAGCACCATAGGCAGCTGTCAGGTGATGCTACTCTCCCAGGTCACCTTGTGGGCAGGGCATCATTGAGCAGGGGATTGAAGTCAGCTCAGTGAGGGATGCCCTGGCTAACCCAGAACACCTGGTTTCAGGACAGGCTTGGTATTCATCCATTCTTGTTGCTCCATCCTGATGGTCATCTTTCCTCCTGGCCACCTGACCCAAGAATTTACACCCAGCATCCCATGTGGAGAAAGATGACCCCAGAGCTATTCCCATCAGGCCCTGCAGGAACCACCCTCTCCTCCTGCATCTGCGTCTCTGGTTCAACCTCGTGGATATTCCTGCACTGAATAAGTCATCACAGGTGAGAATTCAGACACCTGCTTGTCACTCAGGCTCCCATTCAAAGGAGGTCCTCTCGAGGTCGTGTATGCATGAGCTCCAGTGACTTCCCACGTGGACTGTGTCCCCCAGCCCAGCAGCCCTCCAGGCACTGAGTCCCTGCTCAGCTCCAGAGATAGACAGAAGCACCTGCTGATGTTCAGTTGTCTGGGGAATGTCTCAGGGGCTCCCACCTGGGAGAGGACGGAAGTCCCCACATCCTCAAGACCGTGGGTCTGCGCTGGTGTATCAGCACCCGTCAGGTGTGAGCCCTCTTCCTGTGAGTCAGTGCGTGTGTCTTCCATGTGTTCTTGTCATTACACTGAGTCCTCACACGTGGGACCTGCCTCACAAACACCCTTTCTAATCAAGGTTCCCAGAGATCTGAGGACTCCAGTGTAACTCTATCACCTCAGTACATGTACGTCAGGACCTTCCCGCAGGAAGGAAGCCTGCAGGTGGTTACTGTCCGAGGTCCATGTGGAGGAGTCTCGTTTGGAAGGCCCATCAGGAGGACCAGCGTCCTGTGGCTGGTGGTCAGCTCCGTCCTGCTGCGGTCGCCCAGTGAGCTCTGAGGCTGGGCCGTGCTGCTCTGCTCAGCCCTCAGGGACCCCCTCGGATCTGCACGAGGCCCCTGCATCGTCGGTGGGCTCACAGGTCTGGGGCACAGGAGGGTCAGGGGCCAGCTCTGCACATTCTAACGTGTCAGTGATCACTGTGACCCTCTCCGTGTGCTCACCAAGTGCCCGCTGCTGCTTCACGTTGACGCCCGAGTGGGCTCTAGTGGGCAGAGGGGCACGGCCTCTGCTGGACAATGGTGCTGGTCATGGGTCTCCAGAGAGGCAGGGCCAATAGATGCATATTCACACTTACATGTCTCATACAAGGAGCTGATGCTCACGTCATGGAGTGTGAGACGTCCCGAGTCCCATGATCTGCTGTTGCCCCAGTAGACCCAGGAGAGCTGCTGTCGTAACTCAGCCTGGCCTGAGGGCTGAGGACCGGGAGCCCCGGGCAGGAGAAGTCCTGTGTCCCAGCGCCAGGGCCCAGCACAAGGGCAGGAAGGGCTTAATGTATCCTTCTTTCACCTGTTATTTCCAGTCAGTCTCTTATTGAAGAGGAGGGTGTCCACCCACGTGGGGGAAAACAATCTGCTTTTCTGAACCACCAATTCCAAGGGAAAGTTCACCTGTAAACACACTAAGAACAAACCCAGACGTAACTTTCAGCCCAGAGTTTGGGCACCTTGTGGTCCAGTCATACTCGAACAGTAACCGAGTCTCAACCATGCTACTTAGGGGGAGAGTTCCTCCGTCAGAGATGATATCGTCTGCATAGTCCATTTATATGAAGGAGACGCAGCCAGTTTAGACTTATCATGGGATCACGTACACAGGGATGCACGGGTTCACTGTCAGATGAAATGGACATCCCTTGGCCTTCCCTTTGGCATTCAGTGAGCCCCCTGGTGTCCTGAGCACCCCAGTATCCTGACCCTCCTGTGTCCCTCAGGGAGGTTTGTGTCTGGATTCACTCAGATAGAGTTCAGCCTTGTATAAATATGGACATGTACTGTTCATTTCTGATAGGTTTTTATTACTACTACAATTATTTTTAAAGCCCTACAAATCCAGCATAGTCAGGGGAAATTCTTAAAGTAAGAAACAAATAAGTTCACTGAGAAATACACCTGTTGACCTTCCCAGGCTGTGGACAGCACATGGAGTTCCCACAAGCACACACTTGGAGCTGAGCAGTGACAGGCTGACAGGCTCCTAACTCTGCATCCCTCAGGTAGATCCCAGCTACATGGACTGACGAGGGAGCAGCTCGGGGTCCCTGCCAGGGAGAGACCTGTCTCTGCCAACTGCAGCCAGGGGCTGGTCTCTGCAGGTCTGAGGTGGTGGGACCAGCTCCCACCTGAGACTCCGCAGTCAGATCCATGTCTGCTCTTCCTCCTGAAGAAGGGGGGGTTTTGGTGAAGATAAGGGATTTCTGTGCATGGAGAGAGAGCATTGGAAATGGGAGCACCTCTTCCCACACCACATTTAACCATTCCTCCTGTGAATGCTCACTCTGAGCCAAAACACCCTCAGAATTCAGGGATAATGTATTTGGAGTCAGTGTGGAAATTACAGTTGTTTGAAGACCATATGTTAGTTTCACACACCGTCCAAGAGAATAAAATAAAACCGTATTTTCCTATATAGAATTCATAAGGTGTTTAGCCTGGAGAAGGCCCCTCCCACACTTCCAACTTCAGACCATGAGGAGCAGGTCCCAGCCGCTGCTCTCTGGAATCTCCGTGGTTTGTGCTGAGGGCACAGCTGTGCACGACTCCCAGACCCTGGCTGACTTGGCGGTGACACTGAGGCAGGGCCATAGCTGGGAGATGCAGGTGTCCTCTGACGGAAAGTTTTGGCTCAGGAAATCCTTGGCAGACTTGTTGGGTCTCCTGAAATGCAGGGAAGTTCACGCAAGTTCCACACTTCGTGGATTGACATTGCTTGTGTGTTGACAGTTTCCCGAGGCTCACCAACCCCTCTGCATTTTTTATTTCTCCAGAAGTGATACGCTACATTTCTGCACGTCAGAATGCTTCTAGTACTATCATCAATCTTTCAAAAAGCAGAGCCATCAGTGTAGCCTCAGAACGAAAGGTCTAGAGAGACTCTTGGAAACTGTTATCTGGAGAGGAAGCCCAGAGCCTCGGGGGAAAAAGCCATTAACACAAACTGCACCTGCTCCTGGGGCTGCAACACAGTCTGTGGGTCCTGAGCGCCCCCTGGGGTCCTGAGCGCCCCCTGCAGCCCCGCCCTCCTGTCCCCTCAGGAGGTTTGTGTCTGGGCTCACACTGACTTCCCCTCACTGTGTCTCGCACAGTAATACACGGCCGTGTCCTCGGTGGTCACGGAGCTCAGCTGCAGGGAGAATTGGTTCTTGGACGTGTCTCTGGAGATCGTGGTGCGGCTCTTGAGAGATGGGTTGTAGTTAGTGCTGCCATCATAACATATGATCCCCATCCACTGCAGCCCTTTCCCTGGGTTCTGGCGGATCCAATCCCAGCAGTAACCACTGGTTGTGATGGAGAATCCAGAGACAGCGCAGGTGAGGGAGAGGGTCTGCGAGGGCTTCACCAGTCATGGGCCCGACTCCTGCAGCTGCACCTGGGACAGGACACCTGGGGACAAGGAGCAACAGGCCCTGTCAGTCACATGCAGTCACAACCAACCCATGGACCCTGTCTGACCTCTGAAACCCTCACCTTGGGGGGCTGTCACCAGACACAGGAGAAGACCCAGCAGTCTCATCTTCTTCTAGACCACGGCTCTGCCTTCCCCAGAGACCTCAGCCCTGTGTGAGGAGAGAGCTGTGAGCCTCCCCAGCCCAGGGGAGGATTTACCTTGGGGCTTGGGGAGAAATTTGCATGTGGGGCAGCCTGTTCCTTATAAGTGGAGGACTGAGGTCAGGCTGCCCTGGTCCTTCTGGATCCCTTCTGGAGTATCTCTTCCCTTGAACTGATTCAGCATGTAAGTCTGAGATATGGGATCCCCAGTTTCATGATACCCCTGGTCAAAGGTCGGCCTCAACTTTCTGAGTGAAAGAAGAAATGTTGGCCTAGATATGCAGGTTACACTTTTGCTTCCCATGCATCTTTGAAACCAATTTAAAAGAGGCTAGCATTTGTTAAGATATTTTCAGAATCCCAACACTTTAGTGTATCCACTATTTCCAAATTTTTATATGATTATTTTATACAAATCATGTTCACTTTCCTTCAAAAATAAAAATAAAGGACAGGCATGCTCAATATCTTATATATTAATTTTATTTAAATATAATATTATAGATTTTTACTTTTTAGAAGGAGAAGGAGGGAGAGGGGAAATAGAAACTCGATGTGAGAGAGAAATATCAATTGTCTTCCTCCTGCTCCTCCCCTTATGGTGGTTGAACCCACAACCCAGCATGTGCCCTGACCTGGAATAGAGCTGGGACGTCTCAGTCTAGGGGACAATCCTCAGTTCTCTGAGCCACACTGATCTGGCTCTTATATCTTAATTTGCAATGTTCCTTTGATCTGAAAAACTACCTTCCAAGCTCAGGCAGGTGGGACATTCTTGAAAACTGATGTTGGAAAGTTTGTAATTATGCCTACAGCTTCCTGTGCAAACTCTTCCATTATGAAATATCATGGCCTATTTCAGAGACCTCAGACTAGTTACATCGCACATATTCATGCTTTTAAATGTAGACAAACAAAAAACAAAATATGAAAACATTGATTATGCCCGTGTACAACTCAGAATCACTCATGTGCTGAAATGATTATGGCAGGAGATTGACCTCTTTTCTCTGTCTAGTGTTCTCAGTTTTGTCGAGGTTCAGAGGGGGGTTAGTGAAAAGATTTCCTTCATAGAGTTTCTCGTAAGAAAGGGAACTTAAACTCTAACAGGAACCCTCATTCCAGCCTCCCTCTCTCTGCCCCTGGGGATGGACTCTGTGGTGAGAGGTGCTGGGCTCTCCCACAGAACATATAACCTCCTAAATGTTTAATGAACAAATTCTCCCCTGGCCAGTTTGGCTCGCTGGTTAGAGTGTTGGCCCACAGAACAATGGGTCGCAGTTCGATTCAAGTGCATATACCTTGGTCACAGTTCTTCCCCGGCCCTGGTTGGGGTCGTGCAGGAGACAACCAGTCGATGGGTAACTCTCATGTCAATGTTTCTCTCTCTCTCCCTGTCAACCCAACTCCAAGTCTATCTGAAGATAAATAGAGAAATGTCCTCAGATGAGGATTGAAATAAAAATGAAAAAATTCTCCCATCAGACAAATGATTTGCAAATACATTCTTTCTGCCTAGGCTTCTCTTTTATTTCCCTTAATAAAAATTTTGGTTATTTGGTGGGACAAATCTATATAATTTAGCAACATCCAATTCACCCCTGTTTTCTGTACTGGGCCTATTTGGGTGAATCACACAGACCCCCAGGACGTGATGAGCCTCACGGTCCAGGGGCATCGGCTGCAGCAGCCACAGGGACAGAGAGGTTCTGCACCAGGAGTGAGGGCTGCTGGGAAACTGCCCAGAACTGGACGGGACTTTGACCTGGGTGAGAGGAGGAAGCTGGACGTGTTCTGAGTCACAGGACAGAGATGTGCTTGATGTTCATGGACAGAGAGTTGCTGGAATGTGGGTTTAAACCTCTTCCATGAAGTCCCAGGAGGATGTGCAGGGCATGATAGACACAGCTTCTGTCATCGCAACTCATTGGGGCGCCATTCATGAAATCCCTCACCACTTAGAGGGAAGGGTGGACCCTCTCCCTGCAGGAACCATGAGGCTGGCGTGTCTGTGTGAGGGGCCCTCATGTCATTGACCAGGACCCCATCTCAGTCCATCATCATCCCCATCATCATAATCATCATCATCACCATTTGTTTACTTAAAATTGTTCTTATTTTCTGCAGATGTGGTTGTTGTTCACACACGATGACATTTTATTGAAAAATTTAAAAAAGCAGCTGTCTCCTCTTTCCATGTCAGTGGGAGAGTGAAACATGGGCCTCCCCTGGAGCTGACACAGGCCTTCCACAACGCCGAGGACCTTGGATACATGCAGATTCCACCCAGGACCTGGGATGAGGACCCCTGTCCAATCCCATTGTCATTGTCACCACTACCGCCATCGTCACCATCATCAACATTGCTTATATGTAATCAGTCTTCTCATTTTCTATGGACCTGGTTTTGTACTAACATAATAACCTTTTATCTCAATCTTTACTCATTTTCATCAATTTTTAAATTGAATATGTAGCCGTTTGCTATTTTCTTTTTCATTACTGCTGAGTCCCTGCCAGGTCCCTGAGCTCTGTGCACACTGAGCTCCTCCCATCCCTCAGGGCCTGGTGACAATGAGGGAACACTCAGTCCCCACGGAGGGGAGCTTTTCACCTGTGAGTAAGGAGAGGGACACAGAAGCCCAGCAAACCCCTGTGGTCCTAGGGGGCTGTGTGAACGCCCAGGACACGCCCCTGTGTGATCTCTGAGACTGGATCCTCCACTCTGAGTCATCACTGAGATTCTCCTGTGCTGAGGTGTGTATCAGCTGATGGTTATTTTCATTGCTGAGTAGTATTCCATTGATGGACGTTCCCTAGTTTGCTCAATTGTAAAATTAAAAAAAAAAGTTTGGGTTATTGTAGCTCCTAAAACAAATAAAGTTGCTAAAAGTATTTGAATTCATTTTTTTATTAACATAAAGATGCGTTCTTCTGGAGCAAACATTCCTAGTGGGATCACTGAGATACATGTAAAGTATATATTTAATTTAATAAGAAACTGCGATTCACTCTGTGAAGAAAGAATAACAGGACACAGAGGGACCTGGAGAAGGAGAGGAACCCAGTCACTGCCGACATGTCATCTGCACACACAGTGTCATCTCCTCACTTGTCCGCGGTGAGAATATGAGAAGTTAGAGCCACAGAGAAAAGGCGAGAACCATCCTGGATGCAGCTGAGAAATTAGAGTAAATCCCTGTTTCCAAGGGAAGCTCCTCCTTCCCCCCTCACTCTGCACCTGCTCCTGGGCTGTTCTCTGTGGTCAGTTGGTCCTGAGCCCCCCCCTGGTGTCCTGAGCTCACCCTGCAACCCCGCCCTCCTGTCCCCCTCAGGAGGTTTGTGTCTGGGCTCACACTGACTTCCCCTCACTGTGTCTCCAGCACAGTAATACACGGCCGTGTCCTCGGTGGTCACGGAGCTCAGCTGCAGGGAGAAATGGTTTCTGGACGTGTCTCTGGAGATCGTGGCGCGGCTTTTGAAGGATGGGTTATAGCCGGTGTTTCCATGATATACTATAACCCCGACCCACTCCAGCCCCTTCCCTGGTTTTTGGCCGATCCAGCTCCAGCCATAACCAGTGATGGAGATTCCAGAGACAGCGCAGGTAAGGGAGAGGGTCTGCGAGGGCTTCACCAGTCCTGGGCCCGACTCCTGCAGCTTCACCTGGGACAGGACACCTGGGGACAAGGAACATCAGGCCCTGTCAGTCGCGTGCAGTCACAACCACCCCACACACCCCTCTCTGTCCCCTGAGACCCTCACCTTGGGGGGCTGTCACCAGGCACAGGAGAAGACCCAGCAGTCTCATCTTCTTCTAGACCACGGCTCTGCCTTCCCCAGAGACCTCAGCCCTGTGTGAGGAGAGAGCTGTGAGCCTCTCCAGCCCAGGGGAGGATTTACCCTCGAGTTTGTAGAGAAATTTGCATGTGGGGCAGCCTGTTCCTTATAAGTGGAGGACTGAGGTCAGGCTGCCCTGGTCCTTCTGGGGCCTCTCTGGGGGCATCTCTTCCCTTGAACTTACTCAGCATGTAAGTCAGGGAAAGGGGATCACTTGGTTGACGAGACCTGTGGAGTCAGCTTAATAGACATGCCCATCTGTGATAAGTGGTGGACTAGATGAGAAGATTACATTTTTAATTTCTAATGCATCTTTGTTATAGATTTATAGGAATTACATTGGTCCAGGTAGTTTCATACACTCAACTCTCTAATATATACACAGCTGTCAAATATTTTTGTACACAATTATATTTTTATAAACTTAAAATCACAAAATAAAGGACATTCATTTTCTGTATCTTACATGTTTATTTATGTTGTTATGGTGATCCAAGGAACTATATCCCAAGAAGAGGTTAATGGGAAATTCTTGCTTCTTTTCTTTATTTTGTTTTGTTTGGATAAAATTATATTCATTATAAGTTCTGAGTAACATGATATGATAGGTTATTTTTAAGGTTATTGCTTGATCCATTTTTCTTACAGTCTTTATCAGACACCTTCAGCAGCTAAGCCAGGTCAAGCCTGGTTAGTACTTGGAAGGGAGACCTTGATCCTTGATGATGAAAATTGGTAATACTGTCTTAGAGTCCCTCCTCAGACTCTTCCCTTCTGCAAGCCCATGGTTTATTTTAGAGACCTCACCCCAATGATATCAGACATCATCATGTTTATACACAGAGAAATTACTGAAAATAGAAAGTGTGATTATGTATTAGTAAATTCAGATTCTTTTGTTTATAATTGGGGGGACTGAGAACAGGCTGCCCTGGCCCGTCTGGGGCCCCTGCTGGGCATCTCTCTTCTTGAACTCACTCACGATGTAAGTCAGGGATAAGGGATCACCTGGTGTGTGAGACATTGGAATGAGGTCAAAAGACGGCCTCACCTTTCTGAGCATATGAGAAAGGATGGATTCACTGAGCAGGTCCCACTGTTAACTTCTCAGGCATCTTTCAGACAGACTCAAAAGGGACAAGCACTTTTCACACAGTTTCTGAATCCCAGTTCTCTAGTATATGCACAACTTTGTAAATATTTTATCATTATTTCATACAAATAAATTCTACCATCGTGGAAAAAACCTAATAAATAAAACATCCATTTTCAGTATTTTTTGACTTAATTTATGACATTACTCTGATCTGAGAAACCACCTCCCAAGCACAGGCTGATGGGACATTCTTCCTCCTAATGTTGTAAGTTGTGTAACTGGGTCTACATTTTCTTGTGCAAACTCTTTCTTTATGAAAGCTCATGGCACATTGCAGAGACAAAAAACTTGTTCCTTTAGAAATGATCATGGTTTGCCTGGTCGGTTTGGCTTAGTGTTTTAAGCCCATGGATCACGGGGCCTAGGTTTTGATTCCTGGTCAAGGGCTTGCCTGGGTTTCAGGTTCGATCCCCGCTAGGTTCCGTTCTTGAGGGAGGTAACAAATCCTTGTGTTTCCCTTACATTTCTCTCTCTCTGTCTCTCTTCCTCTCTCCCCTCCCTCTACAATCAATAAAAATATCTTCAGGTAAGGATTAAATAGTAGGTGTAATATTTATTTAGTGGCACATCTCTGCACACAAACACACACACACACACACACACACACACACACACACACACACACACACACACTGTGATGGTTTTCATTGTAATGTATCCCAAACTTACCTTCTCCCCTGTACCTAGCATATGGGCATTGCCCCCACTCTGACCCTCAGCCAGTGTGTGACCTTCCTTCACAAAGAGAACAGACCCAACATGACTGACGTGCTGACAGGGCTGGGACTGCACCTGTGGTTCCTGTTCTCCCAGCACCTGGATCCTGCAGATGCCGCGGTGAGAGGGTCCTGGCTCGTCCTGGGGAGGGTCAGACCCAGGAGCCCCTGTCCAGTCAGTGCAGCCAACACTGACCGACATGTGGGGAGCGTCTCCCTGACCTCCACCTCAGCAGTGCCTATTTTCAGAGCCCACAGACTCTCTACTCAGTGACCCCACGGCTGCACCCATCAGGCCCTGCAGGAACCTCTATCTCCTCCTGTATTTGTGTCTCTGGTTCAACCTCGTGGATATTCCTGCACCAAATGGGTCGCAAAGGTGAGAATTCAGACACCTGGCTGTCACTCAGGCTCTCATTCAAAGGAGGTCCTCTCGAGGTCGTGTATGCATGAGCTCCAGGGACTTCCCACGTGGACTGTGTCCCCCAGCCCAGCAGCCCTCCAGGCACGGTTTCCCTGCTCAGCTCCATGGATAGACAGAAGCACCTGCTGAGGTTCAGTTGTCTGGGGAATGTCTCAGGGGCTCCCACCTGGGAGAGGACGGAAGTCCCCACGTCCTCAGGACCGTGGGTCTGCGCTGGTGTATCAGCAGCCGTCAGGTGTGAGCCCTCTTCCTGTGAGTCAGTGCACGTGTGTCTTCCATGTGCTCTTGTCATTACACTGAGTCCTCACACGTGGGACCTGCCTCACAAACACCCTTTCTTTCTTTCTTTTCTTTTTCTTTTTCTTTTTTTTTTTTTTTTTTTTTTTTTGGTACCTGCCCCTAGCGGGAACCAAACCCGGGACTCTCTGGTCTGCAGGCTGACTCTCCAACCGCTGAACCAAACCGGCCAGGACCAAACACCCTTTCTAAATAAGATTCCCAGCGATCTGAGGACTCCAGTGTAACTCTATCACCTCAGTACATGTATGTCAGGACCTTCTCGCAGGAAGGAAGCCTGCAGGTGGTTACTGTCTGTGTCTGTGTGGAGGAGTCTCGTTTGGAAGACCCATCAGGAGGACCAGCGTCCTCACAGGTCTGGGGCACAGGTGGGTCAGGGCCAGCTCTGCACATTCTAACGTGTCAGTGATCACTGTGACCCTCTCCGTGTGCTCACCACGTGCCCGCTGCTGCTTCACGTTGACGCCCGAGTGGGCTCTGGTGGGCAGAGGGGCACAGCCTCTGCTGCACAATGGTGCTGGTCATGGGTCTCCAGAGAGGCAGGGCCAATGAATGCATATTCACACTTACATGTCTCATACAAGGAGCTGATGCTCACGTCATGGAGTGTGAGACGTCCCATGTCCCATGATCTGCTGTCGCCCCAGTAGACCCAGGAGAGCTGCTGTCGTAACTCAGCCTGGCCCAAGGGCTGAGGACCGGGTGCCCCGGGCAGGAGAATTCCTCGGAAAAGAAGCAGAAATGGACCTTCTGGGTAGCTGAGAGCTTTGAGAGGAAGTCCCTGTGGTTGACAGGAAGTGCCTTCCCATCTGAGTATCCCTGCATGTGGCTCAAATCCCACTACTTTCTTCTATTCAATAAGTCACACACACACACACACACACACACACACACACACACACACACACACAGTGATGACTTTCACTGTTATGAATCCAGAATTGCCCTTCTTCCTTGAACCGAACACATTTTCAGTGACTGCAGGTGGATTCTAGGCCTGGAGTGACTTCCTTTGGAAGCTGACCAAATGCACCCACGATGCACAAGCAGACTTTTCAGTGCACGTGTCTGGTGTGTTTCTGTTCTTGGAGATCTTGTAAATCCAAATGTTGATTATAATGGATCAGACCTGCTCCAGGGAGGGTCAGAGGTAGATCTGGTTCCCTATTGACTTCAGGGCCCTGTAGTTGAAGAGTCCCCTGGAGACCCCACACCTGTATTAGGGCACCCCCTGAGAGTGGTGAGGCTGAGGAGACAGCACCATTGTCAGCTGTCAGGTGAGGCTGCTCTCCCAGGTCACCTGGTGGGCGGGGCAGCAGTGGGCAAGTGAGTGAGGCCAGCTCTGTGAGGGACACCCTGGCTATTTCAGGACACCTGGTTTCAGGACAGGCTAGGTGTTCATACATTCTTGTTCCCTCACCCTGATAGTTATCTTCCTTCCTGACCACCTGCCCCATGGCTCTGTTCCCCACATCCCACGTGGAGATCGACTGTCTACTCAGTCACCCCACAGCTCTGCCCATCAGGCCCTGCAGGAACCACCATCTCCACCTGCATCCGCATCTCTGGTTCAACCCTAGTCGATATTCCTTCACTGATTAAGTCGTCACGAGTTAGAATTCAGGCTCCTGCTCCTGGGATGGTCCTTGTTTTCAGCGCCCCCTAGTGGTCTATACCCCTCCCGCAGGGAGATTTGCTTCTGGGTTTACACTGACTTCCCTCCCCGTGTCTCTCACACAGTAATACACAGCTGTTGTGTTGGCTCTCAGGCTGCTTACTTGCAGATACAACATATTTTTGGTGTTGTCTCTGGAGATGGTGAATCTGCCCTTCACAGAGTCTCCATAGTATGTTTTATTCCATCACTATAAATTCGACTTATCCACTCCAGCCCCTTCCCTGGAACCTAGTGGACCCAGTTTATCTAGCAGCTACTGAAGGTGAACCCAGAGGCTGCACAGGAGAGTCTCAGAGACACCCCAGGCTGCACCAAGGCTCCCCCAGACTCCACCAGCTGCACCTCACACTGGACACCTGCAAACACAAAGACGTCCTGGTCAGGACACTGTCACACGTCCACTGTTATCTCTTTTACCCACTCACACACTCAGTGTCTCTTTTTCTCCATAAATTACCTCTCAAAATAGCAACAAGGAAAACCCAGCTGAGCCCAAACTCCATGGTGAGTGCTCTGTGTTCAGTCCTGATCAGGGAATGGGGTCACCTGTGGATCCTGAGGCTGGGCTCCGATCCCAGATCTTCAGGGCCAGGGCTGGGCTGGTTTTCATGAGCAGAGGGGCCTCAATCTGCATGTCCTTCTACTATATATGTAGAACTGGGGTAGGATGGTGGCATTAGGGACATGGTCCCAGAGTGTGACAACACCAAGGGTGTTTGCCCTTTCAGAATTACTCCCCTGTCTGCAGGGAATGTGGAAATGGATGGAATTTCTGTTGTGTTGGAAGAATTGGCAAAATGTCTGGATCATTTAAGAAATGGATTTTGTAACTAGCTTTTAAACTATGCCAAGAAACTAGTTTTTCTGCAAATCAGATTTTGGAACATGCACCCTGGGCTTAGTCTTTGTTCTGACAGAGCATCCTATCTCAAACGCTTTCTGTGGTTTCAGATCAGTAGGGAGAATACAAAATAATTGCATGGTAACTGTTTCAATTTTTTATAAGTAATTAATATTAAACTTATATCAATTAAACTTTTGATAATTTATTTTTACCTTTTTTTCTCCTTAAAGGAAAATTACTTTAACATTTTTATAGTCTGAAAAACAGTATAAATGTTATTCTTCTCAGTTAATAAATAAGCAAAAATGACATTTATTTTCCTTATTGGCATGTACCTACAAATATTAAAGACGGAGAGATGTAACATAATTATGAGTTTATTACAGGTGGTATTTGAACAGCTTATCTAAATTGTACATAATATTTGAACTAGCATATGACATTAGTTTTAACTATTATATGAACAAGGCTGGGATATTTAGATAGGACTTTGTGTTTGTAACCATGATCATCATTTCTTGTCATTTCTTGTACATGTTTATTACTCGTTCTTAATAGATTTTTTTTGAAATATGACTTGGCTTTGTTGGGATAAAAAAAATAAAAAGAATATCTCCCCTGCCCTGGCCGGTTTGGCACAGTGGTTAGAGGATCCTCCGGGGACCTAAGGGCCGCATGTTTGATTCCAGCTAAGGGCCGTACCTCGGTTGCAGTTCAGTCCCCAGTCCTGGTTGGGGTTGTGTGGGAGGCAACCAACTGATGAGTCTCCCTCACATCCAAGTTTCTCTGTCTCTATCTCTCCCTCCCACTCTGTCTGAAAATTAATGGAAAAATATCCTCGGGTGAGGGTTTAAAAAAAAAAAGAATTTTTCCTCACATCTCATCCTGTTCCCTCCACACTGGGCTCAACTGCTCCAGGAGACCTCTACAAAGACCCAGGAGAGAAAATTGTTATAAAAAGAAAAAGAGACTTATTTAAAATGAGAGATGCCTTTGACAGTCACCAGTAAGAACACATCAAGAGAAATCAACCCTCACAACCCAAGAAAGGATTACAAGTTCAGGAAGATTGAAATCTTATCAAGCATATTCTCAGATCTTGATGGCATGAAACTAGACACTTATTTCAGTGAAAACACTAAAAACCATTCAAACACATGGAGGCTAAATAGCATGTTATTAAACAATGCATGGGTTACCAAGGAGATCAAGGAAGAAATATAAAAGTCCAGGAAATCAATGAAAATGAACACACAACAACACACAATCTGTGGGACACAGTGAAAGCAGTCCTGAGAGGGAAGTGCATAGTATCACAGGCCTACCTCAAGAAACAAGAAATATTTCAAATGGACTATCTAACTCTATGACTTAAAGAACTAGAAAGTAAACCAAAAGAAAAACCCAGAGCAAGCACAAGAAAAGAAATAATAAAGGTCAGCACAGACATAAATGACATAGAGACTAAGAAAAAAAAATTTTTTAAAGATCAATGAAATGAGGAGCTGTGTATTTGAAAAGATAAACAAAATTGATGAATCTTTAGGCAGACTCATTAATAAACAAAGAGAGAACATCCCCCTCTCAAAAAAAACCAAAAAAACAAAAAACACACAAACAAAATAGAAGTAACAACTGACACTACAAAATACAAAAGATTGTTAGAAAATACTATGAACAATTAGATGCCAACAAATTGAGCAACATAGGCAAAATGTACAAATTTCCAGAATCACACAGTCTAATCCGAGAAGAGTCAGAAAACTTGAACAGACCAATAACAACTAAGGAAATTGAAGTTGTAATCAATAAACTCCCAGCATACAAAAGCCCTGGCCCAGACTGCTTCAAAGGGGAGTTTTACGGAACATTCAAAGAAGAACTAACACTCATTCTGATCAAACTATTCCAAAAAATTTAAGAGGAATTAAGTCTTCCAAGCTCTTTTTATTAGGCCAGCATAATCCTAATTCCAAAACCAGATAAAGACATTACAAAGAAAGAAAAGTACAGGCCAATATCCCTGATGAAAGTTTATGGCAAAATCCTCAACATAACTTTAGCAAATTGGATCCACCAATATATTTTTAAAAATTCTACCATGACCAAATGGGATTCATCCCAGGGATGCAAGGCTGGTACAATATTCACAAATCAATAATTGTGAAACACCACATAAACAAAATGAAAGATGAAAATCATATGATCATATCAATAGACACTGAAAAAGTATTTGACAAAATCCAGCACCGATTTCTGATAAAAATGCTCAGCAAAGTGGGAATAGAGAGATCATATCTCAACATAATAAAGTCCATATATTAAAAACTTACAGCCAACATCATACACAATGGGCAAAAACTAAAAGCATTTCCCTTAAGAACACGGAACAAGACAGGGATTCCCAATTTCACCATTCTTATTTAACATAGTATTTGAAGTCTTAACCACAGCAATTAGACAAGAATAAAAAATAAAAGACATCCAACTTGGAAAGGAGAAAGGGAAACTGTCATCATTCACAGACGACATGATATTCTATATTAAAAAAACCTGAACACTCCATCAAAAATTGATTAGTCTTAATAAATGAATTTGACAAAGCAGCAGGATACAAAGTTAATATCCAGAAATCATAGCATTCTTTTACATCACCAATAATGAACATTCAGAAAGGGAAATTAAAAAAAAAAACAAAGAACAAAAAACAATTTATCATTGCAACATCAACAAAAATATAAGATGCATAGAAATAAACTTAACCAAGGAGGGAAAAGTCTTGTTTTCAGAATACTGCAGGACATTGAAAAAAGAAATAGAGGAAGATATAAAAAGTGAAAATATATACATGTTCATGGATTGGAAAGATCAACATCATTAAAATGTCCATGCTGCCCAAAGCAATCTATAGAATCAATGCAATCCTTATTAAATTACCAATGGCATATTTCACAGATCTAAAACAATTATTCCAAATGATTATATGGAACCAAAAAGACTCCGAATAGCCACAGCTATCTTGGAAAAGGAGAACAAAGTGGGAAAGATCACAATACCACGCATCAAGTTATACTACAAAGCCATTGTAATCAAAACAGCCTGGCCCTGGCACAACAACAGACACCTAGATCAATGGAACAGAACAGAAAACCCAGAAATCTACTCAGGATAGTATGCACAATTTATATTTGACAAAGGAGGGAAGAGCACACAATGGAGAAAAGACAGTCTCTTCAATAAATGGTGCTGGGAAAATTGGACAACTACATGCAAAAAAAATGAAACTAAACCACCAATTTACACGACACACAAAAATAAACTCAAAATCGATAAGAGACTTAAATATAGCTCGTGAAATGATAAAATTCCTAGAAGAAAATGTAGGCAGAAAAATTTCAGACATGATAGGTAGTGTAATTTTCACAGATACATCACCTAGGGCAAGAGAAACAAAAGGAAAAATAATACATTGGACTACATCCTACTAAAAACTTCCGCACAGCAAACGAAACCAGCATCAAAATGAAAAAGGAACCCACTCTCAAGGAGAACATACTTGTCAAAGATAAAATGGATAAGGGATTAATATCTAAAATATAAAGAGTACTCATGCAACTCAACAAAAGGAAAACAAACAATCCAGGTTAAAAAATGGGCAGAGGACCTGAATAGACACTTCTCCAAACAGGACATACAAATGGGCAGGAGACATATGAAAACATGTTCAACATCTCTAATCATCAGTGAGATGGAAATTAAAATGGCTATGAGATATCATCTCACACCTGTCAGAATGGCTGCCATCAACAAATCATCAAACAGCAAGTGCTGGCGAGGATGTGGAGAAAAGGGGACTCTAGCACACTGCTGGTAGGAATGCAGACTGGTGCAGACACTATGGAAAACAATATGGTGTTTCCTCAAAAATTTAAACATGGAACTGCCATTTGACCCAGATTCCACTTCTGGGAATATATCCTAAGAAGCCTGAAACACAATCAGAAAGAATATATGCACCCCTATGTTCATATCAGCGCTATTTATAATAGCTAAATCTGGGAACGAAGTGCCCATCAGTAGATGAGTGGATAAAAAAGCTGTGGTACATTCACACAATGGAACACTGCAGCTGTAAGAAAGAGAGATGTCTTATCCTTTGAGACGACATGGAGGGACCTGGAGAGTATTATGCTGAGCAAAATAAGCCAGTGAGAAAAAGACAAATACCACATTATCTCATTTATTTATGGATTTTCATCAACAAAGTAAGCTGTAAATCAAAACAGAGCCAGAGTCATGGAAGTAGGGAACAGACTGACACACCTCAGAGGGATGGGGTTTGGGGAGTGGGAAGAGATAAACCAAAGAACTTATATGCATATATGCACAACCAATGGACACAGACATTCATTTGGAGACAGCCGGCGGGGGTGGGAGTGGGGAGAATAGGGTCAATGGGAGACAAAAGGGGAAATATTGGTAATACTTTCAACAATAAAGAAAAAGAGAGAGAAATCCAAGCTTGGTGTCTGAGTGTGGCCACAGGGTAAACACAACTCCAGGTGAACGAGAGGATTCCTCCCCCAACTACCCGAAGGAGAATGGAACCAAACGCAAAGGCAATGAGTTCTGAACATGGTCCAGGAACGCCAGCTCTGTGCCTTGTCTCAGATTATGTGCAAATAACTGATGTGTGCACAGGCTTATTAATGAATACTGCTCCATTTAAAATTCTCCGTGACGTTGGAAGATGCATCGATGGGAAACCTCAGTCACTCACACCTCCCCCAGAAACGCCCCTGGCAGAGGATGACGCTCTGCTCCTCTGCACAGCAGGAGAGATGGAGACGACGCTGAGGAGGGAGCTTTCCTCAGGCAACACCTGGGCCTGGTGCAGGGAGGGACGCTTGAGGCTCACGTGGACTTTCATCTACAGTCATGAGTTGAAACACCAGCACCAAAGACTTCCGACACAGAGTCACAAGGAATCTTCCTTCGTGACATCCAACCAATGCCGCCTGGAAGGAAGGCCCCGTCTGTGTTGAGCGTGTCCTCCTCTGTCTGCACGGGGCCCTGGCGCCTCTCCTCCAGCCGCCATCCCCTGCGATCTCCTCAATTTCTAATGAGAACATTCTGCAAATGAGGAGCAAATGTACACAAAAGATAAAACAAGAAGAGCCAGCAGGACAAATTCACTAAACCAATGAAAGTCCATGTACAGCCATGTGAGACATGGGCTTTCACAGCTCAGAACTGGCTGCATTCCCCTCGCTCACAGGAAGCAAGCAGGCGAAAAATGTCAGAAGAGGACAAAATCCATAAAACAAATACTATTTTTAAAATAAAAAATGAGCACAATTTGTGGTGAAAACACCAGCTCAAGACTCAGAACCCTGTGGGTGCAGAGTGTCCGTGACCTGGAAGGTGAAGCAGACACGTGTCCACGATGAGCTAGGTTTGTGAAGAGGGAGAGACAGGGGCTGGGGGTGACGGGGAAGCCCTGAGACTCTCTGGGTGTTTCAGGCAGAGTGTCCTCAGGGGCAGCCACAAGCACAGTGGGGCCTCCTCCCAGAGCCCCGTGTGAGCTCCGCACAGGGACCGCCCCCAGGAAGGGGCGCCAGGGCCCAGGAGCCCACCGTCCTGTCCCATCAGGGCCGGGCACCTCCACGCTGCCCTCCTCCTGATCTCAGCCAGTCCTGGGGACACAGCAGCTGGTGCTTCCTCTGGGGGAGGGAGGAGGGGCCCCAGGGGAGCGTCCCAGGGGCTCTTCTCTGCAGCTGGTGGAGGTTTTGGGGCTTGCAGGACGTGGTTTCTCTCGCTGTGTCCCTGGCACAGTAATACACGGCTGTGTCAGAGGCCTTCAGGCTGCTCCACTGCAGGTAGCTGGTGCTGATGGAGTTGTCCGTGGAGATGGTGACGTGGCCACGGAAGGAGGGGCTGTAACTGGTATCCGAGTCCCCAGGATAGATGCTTCCCATCCACTCCAGGCCCTTCCCGGGAGTCTGGCGCACCCAGCTGATCCAGCTACCGGTGAAGCTGTATCCAGAGGTCCTGCAGGAGATCCTCAGAGAGTCCCCGGGTCTTTTCACCTCTGCCCCAGACTGCACCAGCTGCACCTGGGCACAGGCACCTGTGTGGGAGAGCAGGACGTAGGTCAGCGGCTCCCTCCTGCCTCCCTCCACTGTGACCCACACCTGGTCTGTGACTCACCTGGGAGGACGACCAGGAGGATGGCAAAGACGGTGGCACAGCCCATCCTGGAGGAGGACAGAGAGGGACAGTGCTGAGGACCCACTGCCTGTG
Source organism: Tadarida brasiliensis (assembly GCA_030848825.1). Taxonomy (NCBI): domain Eukaryota; kingdom Metazoa; phylum Chordata; class Mammalia; order Chiroptera; family Molossidae; genus Tadarida; species Tadarida brasiliensis. The sequence continues at coordinate 248,179,831 of CM061257.1, forward strand.
GAGGGGACCCTGGGTTTAATGGACTGTCCCCAAGTGCGTTTGCATATTTCCTGCCCCGCCCTCAGAGGAGACCTTCTCACAGCTCATAGTCCAGGAGCCCCAGGGCTCCAGCAGGGAGCTTGTCTGAGTCTCCTGGGAGGGAACGATCCATTCCCACCCAGGCTGTGGTCCTGGCAGGAGCACACCCACAAGAGACTGGGGTGGATTCTGGTTGGGACAGATTGTCAAAGGGGGACGTGGTCTGGAGTGACCAACGAGACCCCAGGGTGTGGTGGGTGTCACGGGCTGGGCTGAGCTGTCAGGCCGGGCTGAGTGCGTCACCATCCCTCAGGCCCTCAGTGGGAGGAGTGTGGAGGAAAACCTCCATTCTCACAAGTGCTCACGAAGGGAAGGACGACTGGATTCAGGGGGAGTGTTCAATGGAGTTCTTCTGTAGGACACAGAGATGGGTTCAAGTCTGGATGCAACAAGGACTTGCTGGAACTTGGGTGCAGGGAGCAGGGTGGGGTCAGTGAGTGGGAAGCACTAGGAGGGAACAGCAGGGTGAGGAGACGGGTTAGTCGACCTGACCGCCTTCTTGCTGAAGGCAGGTCAGGGTGATCAGACGTCCCCTGGGCGGTGCTGGACAGGGAACCCACTGAGGGATCAAGAGGGGTGAAATATTGAGGGTCGGGCACTCTAGCCGGACCAGCTTCACGGGATTCTTGCTAACACTGGGCTGAGCAAAATGGACCTGAAAGCTACAGATGTCAGCCTAGTTGGGGAGAGGTTCCCAGGAGTCTGCCTGAAGCTCGGTCAGGGAGAGGCCCTTCGTCCGGAGCTGCTCCAGGCTTGGTGGGGGCAGCCCTGGGCAGCCTCCAGGTCAGGGCCGGGGAGACCTGATGTGGACACAGTGGGCCCAAGGCCTGGAGGGCTGTGCCAATGGTGCTCACAGGACCACTGGCTTCCTGGACGCTCTGACCCTGCTAATCACACTTTACAGCACGGAGGTGGTGACTCACTGTACTGACTAATGTGTGTGATTGTTCTGTGCAGTGTTAATAGTCCTACAGGATTCTAACACAGGACCAAGGTGACTCACTGTAGGGACTAATGTGTGTGATTGTACTGTGCAGTGTTTATAGTCCTACAGGATTCTAACACAGGACCAAGGTGACTCACTGTAGGGACTAATGTGTGTGGTTGTACTGTGCAGTGTTAATAGTCCTACAGGATTCTAACACAGGACCAAGGTGACTCACTGTAGGGACTAATGCTTGTGATTGTACTGTGCAGTGTTAATAGTCCTACAGGATTCTAACACAGGACCAAGGTGACTCACTGTGTGGACTAATGTGTGTGATTGTACTGTGCAGTGTTAATAGTCCTACAGGATTCTAACACAGGACCAAGGTGATGCTGGGACATTATGACACTGAGTGTCAGGGAGCTGTGGAGACACATCAAAGGGTGTGACGGACGTGCCCCGTGGACAAGCCACATGAACATGAACAGGTTATTTCCAGACGGTGAATGTGGCCACCGGTGACTAAGGCTGCAGAAGCTTGTTCAGAGTGAGGTGAGGCGGACCGTCCGGATGGCCGCGGCCGAGGGCTGGTTATCCCAGTGTAAGCAGAGTGATGCGTGGTGTGTAGCCCTGAAACAGTGTGAGGGGAAGAGTCCATGGAACTTGGAACCTGAGGGCGGGCGGAGCACTCGCCTCCAGACCGTCCAGGAGGACACTGAATGGGCATATCTGAGGCGGTGGGTTTCCTAAGAGGATTCCCCAGGGCAGGGTGGTGATGACCCACTCGGGAGACCTCCCAGCGCAGGACTGTGGAGGGCAGGGTGCCCCTAGGGGTCACCCTGAGCATTGGAGGCGGCATGACCCTGGTGCCTTTCCTGCAGCCGAGGGCTGGGCTGGGCAGGTCCCACAAGTACATTCAGGGCTGGTTTGTGAGGAGGAGAGGGACACGAGGACAGAACCAGAGAATTATTTGCAAGTTTACAATTTTCTTATTAATAACAAATGGGACTGTATCTTTTAACTTGATATTTGCCATTTTCTTGCTTGTCAGCTTGCGTGTGCCATCCAGTCAGTGGGTCCCTTCAGACAGGGAGTGTGAAGAAAAGCCAGGGAACCGTTAGTGACTGGGTGCTGAGCTGCACTCAGTGGAAACACACGTTTGTTTCCTTTTCCAGTTTCTCAGGGACGCCCTTCTCACTTTCATGGACTGGATTTTGAGTTTTCTCTGAAGTTACTCCAGCTATGCCCCTCCCCCCCCCCGGTCCTGCCCTATGTCTGTGGTGCCCCTTTCACAGTCACAGGTGTGTGACTGGAACAGAAGCTCTGTCCACGGGGAAATCTGTGACACTGGGCTCAGCAGCTCACCAGCCCATTCCATGGTGGCCGCAGGACCCCGGCTTGTCCCCTGTGAGGCTCTGCAGGTGGCCGGGTGTCGGGACGTCCTGTGACATAAGGTGTGTTTGCTGCTGGAGGAGCCCTGTGCTGGCCGTCCCTCCCCTGCACAGGCCTGTCCTGCAGCAGCCCTGAGTGACCTGGTATTCCACCTGAGCACGGCAGGTGGGCACAGGGAGGGGAGATGGCAGGTTCAGGGCACTTGTCTGGACGTGTCCTGGGTGTCCATGGAGGGATGCGCATGTCAGATGAGGATAGGAAGTGGGTGGTGCATTGATGACTAAAAGCTCATTAAAGACCACGGGGGCCCAGGGCCTGACTGAGGGGCGGGCCGTGCAGGGACCCCGTGCAGCTGTCTGAGGACAGAGTGTGAGCTTCAGACAAAGGGCACTGACGTCAGTGCTGTTTCCCCAGAAGGAGATGTGTGCCGGGCGGGACCATGAGCACCGTCAGGATGGTCTGTTCACAGAGGAGGTTGTGGAGGAAACCGGTGAGGGAAGGTCCTAGTGAGTGTTCATAACCCACCTGCACACAGTGCTCCTCCCCCACCTCGTCCCAGCGATGATGTGAGACATTAGATTCAAACCACCAGCCTGAGTTTCTCTGGGGACAGGGAGCACCTGGGAGAGGAGAAGAAAACACCGATCACAACAGGAAGCCTGTCTCTGCCCCTCTGCAGCTGTCCAGGAGTAGACCCGTGTGACCTGGTGTCCTGAGCGCCCCCTGGTGTCCTGAGCGCCCCCTGCTGGTCCCGAGTGTCCCCTGGTGTCCTGAGCGCCCCCTGGTGTCCTGAGTGTCCCCTGGTGTCCTGCGAGCCCCCTGCAGCCCCACCCTCCGGTCCTGCAAAGCTATCATTTAGACTTGATGGTCAGGTAAAGAGGTTCCCAGACAAGAAAATGCTAAAGAAGTTCATCACCACCAAACCAGTATTATATGAAACACTGAAGGGTCTTTTTGAAGAAAAAGATAAAAAATATGAACAATAAAATGGCAATAAATACATATCTATCAACAATTGAATCTACAACCAAAATGAACAAGCAGAACAGAAACAGACTCATAGATACAGACTCAGAGAACTTTTTGTTGTTTGTAGGCCAGGAGGGGGTTTGGGGTGTGGGAGAATAAGGTGAAGGGATTAAGAAGTACAAATTCGTTGTTAGAGTGATGAACCTCATAGTGAAGTGGGGAGGGGGGCAGGAAGAGATAAATGGAAGGACTTATATGCATATATGCATAACCAATGGACACAGACAATAGTGTGGGGAAGGCAGGAGGGCGTGAATGGGGGAAAAAGGGGGATATTTGTAATACAGTCAACAATCAAGATAAGTTTGAAAAATAAATAAATAAGAATAGAAACTCTGAAACTGCCACTCTCAAGAACACTTGAGATCTTGCTTCCTAGTGTCAACGTAAGAAACATTCAAACCTCTGAACAACTTTTGTGAGTTTATTTGAGCCAAACTGACAACAGTTGTCGGGAAGCAAAATCTCAACGGATTGAGATAATGCTCTGGAGAATGGCAGTTTTGCACCTTATTTTATACATTACCATCAAAAGAGAAGCTGCAAGTGAGTTACCTGAAACCCACTGGTGATGGATTAGGGAGGTGGGAGGAAGCAAAGTGGGGAGACCTCTGTGACTGGATGAAAAGTAAAATGATAGACACATGCATCTTTTACATAGGTGGGTACAGGATAGTTGACAGTCAACAATGAACTCAATCACAATTAGATCTGTGGTCTCCGCAGAGTGGTGCCTGTGCTTTGAGGGGTCCAGAAAAAGGGAAATTACTTTGACCTCCCAAAGATATCGTAGATGCAAAAAGGCAATAGATCGGCTCGGTTAAGGTAAAGATTGAACTTTGTCAGGGAAGATGCCAGTCTAGGACATGACTACCTGCCATGAACTGCTTTTAGTTAAAAAGGTTTAATTTCAGCCCGGCCGGTGTGGCTCAGTGGTTGAGCATCGACCCATGTACCAAGAGGTCGCCTGTTCAATTCCCGGTCAGGACACATGCCCAGGTTGTGGACCAAAACCCCAGTCGGGGGGCGTGCAGGAGGCGGCCAATCGATGCTCTCTCTCATCGATGTTTCTATCTCTCCATGTCCGTCCCCACGCCCCTAAAGTTCAATAAAGAAAAAAAAATTGTTTTAAAAGTTTTAATTTCAGACCATCCTTTGTGATTACTTTACGTCTTTGAATTTGCAAGGGCTCCACACAGGCCTCCCGTGAGCTTGCCCGGTTAGCATGTGGCCCCTTTTTGTCCACAGTAGCAACTGTCGTCAGTTTGGCTCAAACAAATTCTTTAGAAAACTATCCACAGGTTTGGACATTCTTTAGGTTAACTACTTCAAAGAAGTTAATTTTATGTTGTGAATTTTATGTCAATTAAAAAACCGAGAGGTACATGCGAAAGTTTCACAGGTGGAAAGAGGCATCGATGGAGAAACCTCATTTCTAAAGGGAAACGTAAGTCAGTGACAACCCAAAGGCAAACTTGTTTTTTCTCTAGTACATGCAAAGTCTGTAACTCATCAGGTTTTTAACAATGGTGTGTACTTTCCTCTACACACGGGAAAGAAGCAATATGTTGATGTAAGAAATGTCCACATGTGTAAAGAATTTTTGTAAGATTTTATTTGAGCCAAACTGACGACAATTACTGGGGAGCAAGGTCTCAAATGCGCTGGAGAACAACGGCCTGCAGCTTGTTTTATGCATTCGGAACGAAGGAGGGAAGGCAAGGAAGATTATGGGGAGATTGGAGGAAGCAAGGCGGGGGTGGGATTCCAGGATAGTTAACAGGGTTTGCTCTGTTGAGGGGGTCATGTTTATTCCAAGGGTGTGTTAACCTAGATGCACAGAACAATGGGTGGGGTTGCTTAAGGCAAAGATAAACCTTTTAGGGAAGAAGTTCTATGCGTGGGTGTGATCAGATCATCCTTCAAGGTTACTTTCAGCCACTGAATTTTGTCAGATTTACGACAGAGCTCCCTTTTTTGTTCACAAATACAACCCATGAAAGTAGATAAAGGAAAGGGCTTTCTGTGAGCACTTTTGCTGAGCTTTGAAGCAATACTAATTTAACAGAGCAGGAAATTTTATCTTTGCTTAATTCTGCACCTGCTCCAGGTCTGGCTCTGTGCTGGTGGTACTGGGCGCCTCCTGGTGTCCTGAGCGCCCCCTGGTGTTCTGAGCGCGTCCTGCAGCCCCTCTCTCCTGTTCCCCTCAGGAGGTTTGTGTCTGGGCTCACACTGACTTCCCCTCACTGTGTCTCTTGCACAGTAATACACGGCCGTGTCATCCGTGGTCACGGAGCTCAGCTGCAGGGAGAACTGGTTCTTGGAGGTGTCTGGGTCAATGACTAACCGACCTTGGAGAGATGGTGCATAGTCTCTATACCACTTGGAATGGTAGTATGTCCTTCCCAGCCACTGGAGACCTCTCCCTGGGGGCTGCCTGAGCCAGAGCCATGCAGCACTGTTCCTAGAGACACTGTCCCCAGAGATGGCACAGGTGAGGGAGAGGGAGAGGGTCTGCGAGGGCTTCACCAGTCCTGGGCCAGACTCCTGCAGCTGCACCTGGGACAGGACACCTGGGGACAAGGAGCATCAGACCTGTCAGTCATGTGCAGTCACAACCACCCCATAGACCCTTTTCTGACCTCTGAGACCCTCATCTTGGGGGGCTGTCACCAGGCACAGGAGAAGACCCAGCAGCCTCATCTTCTTCTAGACCACGGCTCTGCCTTCCTCAGAGACCTCAGCCCTGTGTGAGGAGAGAGCTGTGAGCCTCCCCAGCCCAGGGGAGGATTTACCCTGGAGCTTGGGGAGAAATTTGCATGTGGAGCAGCCTGTTCCTTATAAGTGGAGGACTGAGGTCAGGCTGCCCTGGTCCTTCTATCGCTAGGGCATCTCCTGGTACACAAGATATACTGGAGTCAGCTTAATGGTAATGCTCATCTCTGATAAGTGGTGGACTAGTTGAGTAGATTACATTTTCAAATTCTCATGCATCTTTCAAATAGATTTAAAGGGATTAAATTTTTTTAGGTAATTTCTTAAACCCAGCTTTCTAATATGTACAGAACTGTCAAATATTTTTATAAAAAATTTTATTTTTATAAACATAATTTTATATAGCAAAATAATATATAGGTTGGTTTGAAAATCACAAAATAAAAGACATTCATTCTCAGTATCTTATTTCTTTATGTTGTAACTTTGATCCAAGGAACTATATCCCAGGAATATGTCATTGAGGTACCCTTGATTCTTTTGTATTTTTTATTTGCTAAAATGATATTTCTTACAAATTCTGAGTGACACCGTGCTACATGCCTTTGTTCAGGTTAATGCTAGATACCTTTTTCTTGCAATCTTTGCCAAACACTCTCAGAGCTAAGTAGTGTCAGACCTGGTGAGTACTTGGATAGGAGACCCCTGATTCTTGAGGTTGAAAATCACGTAATTGTGCCTTTAAGTCCCTCCTCAAACTCTTCCCTTGTGCAAGCTGGTGGCTTATTACAGAGACAGCAACAAATTATATCCGGCATATTCATATTTTTACATGGAGAAATGATTGAGAATAAAAGAGTGATTATTCATGTGTACAATTCAGAATCTTTCATATGTGGAAATTGTAAACGCAGCAGATTAACTGACCTCTTTTCTCAGTCAAATATTTTTAGTGAAGTTGGGGTCAGAGGGAGGCAAATCATGGAGTTCCTAGCACAGATATGCTCATAGGAAAGGGAACCTTATCCCTGACAGGAATCCTCACTCCCAGGACACACGACATGGTCAACTGGGCGGTTTTCAAATCTTGGATATTGTAAATAACACTGCTATGCACATGGGGGTGTATATATTCCTTATGATTTGTGTTTTGGGATAATTAGGATATATTTTCAGAGGTGGATTCGCTGGGTCAAAAAGCAGTTCTATTTGTATTTTTTTTGTATTAATTACTTTGTCTTTGTTTCAGATGTTTCTCCATTTCCTCCCTAGACACCATCCTCCTGATCTCCCTTCCCACAGCATTGTTGTCTATGTCCATTGGTTCTGCATATATGCGTGTAAGTTCTTTGGTTTATATTACCCTCCTCGTGCCCCCCTCCTCTGGGGCTTGTCAGACTAAACGTTCTATTTTTTATTTTTTTGAGGAAACTTCATACTGTTTTCCACAGTGGCTGCACCAATCTGCATTCCCACCAATAGTGCACCAGGGTCCTGTTTTCTTCTCATCCTCCACAGCACTGGGTGTTTGCTGAGGTATTGATAGGAGCCATTCTGGCAGGTGTAGCTGTCGTTTCAGTTTGCACGTCTCTGATGATCAGTAATGTGAGCATTGTTTCATATGTCTCATGGCCATCTGTACGTCCTCTTTGGAGAAGTGTCTATTCAGGACATTGGCCAATATTTTAATTGAATTGTGTGTCTTCATGGTGTTGAGTTGTATGTAGGTTTTAAATATTTTGGAATTTAAGCCCTTTTCAAATGTACTTTCGCAAATAGACTACAGCTTTTTCTTACTCAGAGATGTTAGAGGTAAACACTGAATCAAGAATCCAGAGAGGTTCCCTGAGGGAAACTGTGACTTGAAGAGGAAACCGCACAGGAAACCAGCCCAAACCTCCAACTGCACCTGCTCCTGGATGGTCCTTGTTTTCAGGAAACCTCTGCGCCCCCTGGTGGTCGCAGCCTCTCCTGCAGGGAGGTTTGTGTCTGGGCTCACACTGACTTCCCCTCACTGTGTCTCTCGCACAGTAATACATGGCCGTGTCCTCGGTGGTCACGGAGGTCAGCTGCAGGGAGAACTGGTTCTTGGACGTGTCACTGGAGATGGTGGTGCGGCTCTTGAGGGACGGGTTGTAGTTAGTGATACCAATACTAGCAAATATGTGCCCAATCCATTCCAGCCCCTTCCCTGGTTTCTGACGGATCCAGCTCCACCAGTAGTTACCACTGAGTGAGCCCCCAGAGACAGCGCAGGTGAGGGAGAGGGTCTGCGAGGGCTTCACCAGTCCTGGGCCCGACTCCTGCAGCTGCAGCTGGGACAGGACACCTGGGGACAAGGAGCATTAGGCCCCGTCAGTCACGTGCAGTCACAACCACCCCCAGATCCCTGTCTGACCTCTGAGACCCTCACCTTGGGGGGCTGTCACCAGGCACAGGAGAAGACCCAGCAGTCTCATCTTCTTCTAGACCACGGCTCTGCCTTCCCCAGAGACCTCAGCCCTGTGTGAGGAGAGAGCTGTGAGCCTCCCCAGCCCACGGGAGGATTTACCCTGGAGCTTGGGGAGAAATTTGCATGTGGGGCAGCCTGTTCCTTATAAGTGGGGGGACTGAGGTCAGGCTGCCCTGGTCCTTCTATTGCTAATGTGTAGGCTTCCCTTTTCTTGAATGCACTTAGTACATTCGTCAGTTATAGGGGATCTCCTGGTACACAAGAATACTGGAGTCCGATTATTGGTAATGCTCATCTCTGATAAGTGGTGGACTAGTTGAGTAGATTACATTTTCAAATTCTCATGCATCTTTCAAATAGATTTAAAGGAATTAAATTTGTTTAGGCAATTTCTTAAACCCAGCTTTCTAATAAGTACAGAACTGTCAAATATTTTTATAAAAAATTTTTTATAATCATAATTTTATATAGCCAAATAATATCTAGGTTAGTTTGAAATTCACAAAATAAAGGACATTCATTCTCAGTATCTTATTTCTTTATGTTGTAACTTTGATCCAAGGAACTATATCCCAGGAACATGTCATTGAGGTACCCTTGATTCTTTTTTATTTTTTATTTATTAAAATGATATTTCTTACAAATTCTGAGTACACCGTGCTACATGCCTTTGTTCAGGTTAATGCTAGAAACCTTGTTCTTGCAATCTTTGCCAAACACTCTCAGAGCTAAGTAGTGTCAGACCTGGTGAGTACTTGGATAGGAGACCCCTGATTCTTGAGGTTGAAAATCACGTAATTGTGCCTTTGAGTCCCTCCTCAAACTCTTTCCTTGTGCAAGCTGATGGCTTATTGCAGAGATCGCAGCAAATTATATCAGACATATTCATATTTTTACATGGAGAAATGATTGAGAATAAAAGAGTGATTATTCATGTGTACAATTCAGAATCTTTCATATGTGGAAATTGTAAAGGCAGCAGATTAACTGACCTGTGTTCTCAGTCAAATATTTTCAGTGATGTGGGGGTCAGAGGGAGGCAAATCATGGAGGTTCCTGGCACAGATATGCTCATAGGAAAGGGAACTTTATCCCTGACAGGAACCCTCACTGCCAGGACACAGGACATGGTCAGCTGGGCGGTTTTCAAATCTTGGATATTGTAAATAACACTGCAATGCACATGGGGATGTATATATTCTTTCTGATTTGTGTTTTGGGATAATTAGGATATATTTTCAGAGGTGGATTCGCTGGGTCAAAAAGCAGTTCTAATTTTATTTTTTTGTATTAATTACTTTGTCTTTGTTTCAGATGTTTCCCTATTCCCCCCCCCCAGACACCATCGTCCTGATCCCCCTTCCCACAGCATTGTTGTCTATGCCCATTGGTTATGCATATATGCATGTAAGTTCTTTGGTTTTTATTACCCTCCTTGCCGCTGCCCTCCTCTGGGGCTTGTCAGACTGAACATTCTATTTTTATTTATTTATTTTTTTAGGATACTGCATACTGTTTTCCACAGTGGCTGCACCAATCTGCATTCCCACCAGTTGCACCAGGGTCCTGTTTTCTCCACTTCCTCCCCAGCACTGGGTGTTTGCTGAGGTATTGATAGGAGCCACTCTGGCAAGTGTAGCTGTCGTTTCAATTTGCACGTCTCTGATGATCAGTAATGTGAGCATTGTTTCATATGTCTCATGGCCATCTGTACGTCCTCTTTGGAGAAGTGTCTATTCAGGGCATTGGCCCATATTTTAATTGGATTGTATGTCTTCATGGTGTTGAATTGTATGTAGCTTTTAAATATTTTGGAATTTAAACCCTTATCAAATGTACCTTTGGCAAATAGACCACAGCTTTTTCTAACTCAGAGATGTTAGAGGTAAACATTGAATCAAGAATCCAGAGAGGTTCCCTGAGGGAAACAGTGACATGAAGAGGAAACCACACAGGAAACCAGCCCAAACCTCCAACTGCACCAGCTCCTGGGTGGTCCTTGTGTACAGGGACCCTGAGCGCCCCCTGGTGGTCGCAGCCTCTCCTGCAGGGAGGTTTGTGTCTGGGCTCACACTGACTTCCCCTCACTGTGTGTCTCGCACAGTAATACAAGGCCGTGTCCTCAGTGGTCACGGATCTCAGCTGCAGAAAGAACTGGTTCTTGGACGTATCACTGGAGATGGTGGTGCGGCTCTTGAGGGACGGGTTGTAGTTAGTGATACCAATACTAGCAAATATGTGCCCAATCCATTCCAGCCCCTTCCCTGGTTTCTGGCGGATCCAGCCCCAGTAGTAACCACTGCTGATGGAGTAACCAGAGACAGTGCAGGTGAGGGAGAGGGTCTGCGAGGGCTTCACCAGTCCTGGGCCCGACTCCTGCAGCTGCACCTGGGACAGGACACCTGGGGACAAGGAGCATCAGGCCCTGTCAGTCACGTGCAGTCACAACCACCCCACAGATCCTGTCTGACCTCTGTGATCCTACCTTGGGGGGCTGTCACCAGGCACAGGAGAAGACCCAGCAGTCTCATCTTCTTCTAGACCACGGCTCTGCCTTCCCCAGAGACCTCAGCCCTGTGTGAGGAGAGAGCTGTGAGCCTCCCAGCCCAGGGGAGGATTTACCCTTGAGCTTGGGGAGAAATTTGCATGTGGGTCAGCCTGTTCCTTATAAGTGGAGGGACTGAGGTCAGGCTGCCCTGGTCCTTCTGGGGCCCTGTGGGGGCATCTCTTCCCTTGATCTCACTCTGTATGTTAGTCAGGGAGAGGGGATCCCTGGGTTCAAGAGACATTGGAATGTGGACAAAGGTTGGCCTCACCTTTTTGAGCATAAGAAGAAATGATGGACTAGACAGGCAGGTTAGACTTTTAACTTCCCATACATCCTTCAAACTGATTTAAAAGGGATTAGCATTTGTTCAGAGACTTTCTGAGTCCCAACTCTCCAGTATACCCACTACTTCCAAATTTTATATCATAATTTTATACAAATATTATCTCTTACTGCAAAAATAAAAATAAAGGACATCTATGTTTAATATCTTATATTTTAATTTTATTTAAATATATTTTTATTGATTTTATATTTTAGAGAGTTGAACGTAGAGGGTAACTTCATTGCTGACAAAAATACCTGACTCCAGTCTCCCTCCTTCTGCCCCTGGACATGGTCAGTTGGTCAGAGGTGCCGGGATCTACCACAGACTATGTAACGTCCTTAACGTATATTGAACACATTCTCCCATCAGACAAATACTTTGGAAATGTTATCTCTCCGTGGAGCTTGTCTTTTCATTCCCTTAATGGAATCTTTGGTGGGATAAATGTATTTAATATAGCAAAATTTAATTGATTTATATTTTCTGTGCTGGGCCTGTTTTGGTGAATCACACAGACCCCCAGGGCGTGCTGAGCCTCACGGTCCAGGGGCATTGGCTGCAGCAGCCACAGGGACAGAGAGGTTCTGGCACCAGGAGTGAGGGCTGTTGGGAAACTCCCCAGAACTGGACGGGACTTTGACCTGGGTGAGGGGAGGAAGCTGGACGTGTTCTGAGTCACAGGACAGAGATGTGCCTGATGTTCATGGGCAGTGTGTTACTGGACATGTGGGTTTAAACCTCTTCCCCTGACGACCCAGGAGGACGTGCAGGGCATGACAGACACAGCTTCTGTCATCGTAGGAAACACCTGAGTGACTATGACCAGGAGTTTGTCAGAATAGAAACATTAAAGGTTCTGCAGGCAGGGATCAAGGGAAATAAGGAACGTGTCATTGCAAAGGGGGGAAGGGGATTCCTGTTACCCACATGCACCTGCTCACAGTGTCTCTGTCTGTGAGGTAACAACTTCCAGGTCCAGGGGTTAACACTTGGACACCTGTGGGTCATTACTCACCTGGTCACACCATGCTTCACCCAAGCTGCACAATTCACTGGAGTTCCATTCATGAAATCCCTCAACACTTAGAGGGAAGAGTGGACACCCCTCCTGCAGGAGCCATGGTGCTGGTGTGTCTGTGTGAGGGGCCCTCATGTCATTGACCAGGACCCTGTCTCAGTCCATCGTCATCACCATCACTGTTTGTTTATTTAAAATTGTTCTTATTATCTGTAGACATGGTTGTTGTCCAACATGACACCTTTTCTCATTTTTTGGTCATTTATTATATTTGCTAAGTAAAATATGTAGTCAGACTATTTTATTTTTATTTTTTTAGTGCTGGTAAATGAGGGCTCCTCCTTGCCTCTTCTCCATCTGCCCCACACTGGGATCTGATGAGAAAGGTTTGGTCCGCCCTCTATAGATGTCATTGGGGAATTGAACCACACAAACCCCTGGAAGGAGAATTCCTCCCCCTCCCCCACCACCTCGCCAAAATAAAAGCGGTGAGCCTGTCTCCTTTCCTGGAATATCAAAGCTCCTCTGACTTGATGAAGTGCCTTTCTTGTGCTTCTCAGAGAATCCAACTATTTACGTGATACATGTCCCTTGTGTGTGTGTTTGTCATCAGCCGGGATGTCTGCGCTAAGCTATCGTGTGTCTCTGCCTCTGTTTGGTGTGAACTGCTCTCAGTGCTGTGAGCATGATGCCACGTCAATGACTCTCACCCCACGGGTCCTTCTTCTGTAGCTTTGAGGTCACACACCTCTGGTGCTCACTGTCCACACACATGTGACCTGCTGCTGACTGGCTGGGACCCTGAGCTGTGGAGCTGAGCTGCACTGTTGAGTCAGCAGAGCCTCTGGTTGGATTCAGCTCATGTGGGTCAGTAGATTTCATGATGAATTGTCATTTGGTCACAAGAGTGTCTGAAAGAGAATCTCTGTCTTTCCCCATAAGAATGTTGTCTTCCTTGACAAGAGACATGTCTTCATTTTTTTAAATTGTTGACACAATTACGGTTTCCTCCTGCTTTGCCCACATCCACCCAGCCCCCAGCAATCCTCTCCTGACCCTACCACTCTGTGTGTGTCCACGGGCTCTGCATATATGTGCCTGGGTCCTCACTTCACCTTCTTGTATCCACTCTTCCCAACCCCCCACCCCTCTGACCTCTGCCAATCTGTTCTGTGTATCCATTTCTCTGGTTCTATTTTGTTTGTCAGTTTATTTTGTTCACTAGCTTCTGTATATACATGAGTCATGGGGTATTTGTATTTCTCTGACTAGCTTATTTTGCTTAGCATAATAATCTACAGCTCAATCCATATTCTCCAAAGAGTAAGAGTTTCTTCTTTTTTACAGCTGTGTAGCATTCTAGTATGTAAATGTACCACAGTTTTTTATCCACTCCTCTACTTGGTCAACCAGGTGGCTTTCAGATCTTGGATATTGTTAACAACACCACTGTGATTACGGGAGTGCATATATTCCTTCTGAATCGCGCTTTCGGATAATTAGAACATATTACCAGAGGTGGGTTCGCTGGTCAAAAAGCAGTTTTATTTTTATATTTATATTTTTGTTATTAATTTATTTTTATTACAGATGTTTCTCCTTTGTCCCCCTAGACACCCTCCTCCCTATTCCCCTTCCCCAGCATTGTTGTCTATGTCCATCCCTCCTCTGAGGTTTGCCAGTCTGAACGGTTCTATTTTTATTTTTTTGAGGAAACTCCATACTGTTTTCCACTGTGGCTGCACCAGTCTGCATTCCCACCAATAGTGCACCAGGGTCCTCCTTTCCCCACATCGTCACCTCACTTGTTGTTTGTTGATTTAGTGATAGGAGCCGTTCTGGCAAATGTAGTCGTAGTTTTATTTTGCGTCTTTCTGATAATTAATAATGTTGAGCATTGTTTCATATGTCTCATGGCCATCTGTATGTCCTCTTTGGAGAAGTGTGTATTCAGGGCATTGGCCCATATTTTGATTGGATTGTATGTCTTCCTGGTGTTGAGTTGTACATAGTTTTAAAATACTTTGGAATTTAACACCTTATCAAAATGTACAATTGGCAAATAGACCACAGACTTTTGTAACTCAGAGAACTCAGAGGTAAACACTGAATCAAGAATCCAGAGAGGTTCCCGAGGGAAACTGTGACATGAAGAGAAACCACACAGGAAACCAGCCCAAACCTCCAACTGCACCTGCTCCTGGGATGGTCCTTGTGCTCAGGGACCCTGAGCGCCCCCTGGTGCCCTGAGCACCCCCTGCAGCCCCGCCTTCCTGTCCCCCTCAGGGGGTTTGTGTCTGGGCTCACACTGACTTCCCCTCACTGTGTGCCTCTAGCACAGTAATACACGGCCGTGTCCTCGGTGGTCACGGAGCTCAGCTGCAGGGAGAACTGGTTCTTGGACGTGTCTCTGGAGATGGAGGTGTGGCTCTTGAGGGACGGGATATAGTAAATGTTACCACTAGCACATACTTTCCCCATCCACTCCAGCCCCTTCCCTGGTTTCTGGCGGATCCAGTTCCAGCAGTAACCACTGGTGATGAGGAAACCAGAGACAGTGTAGGAGAGGGAGAGAGTCTGCGAGGGCTTCACCAGTCCTGGGCCCGATTCCTGCAGCTGCACCTGGGACAGGACACCTGGGGACAAGGAGCATCAGGCCCTGTCAGTCACGTGCAGTCACAATAACCCCATAGACCCCAGTCTGACCTCTGAGACCCTCACCTTGGGGGGCTGTCACCAGGCACAGGAGAAGACCCAGCACCCTCATCTTCTTCTAGACCACGGCTCTGCCTTCCCCAGAGACCTCAGCCTTGTGTGAGGGGAGAGCTGTGAGCCTCCCCAGCCCAGGGGAGGATTTACCCTGGAGCTGGAAGAGAAATTTGCATGTGGGGCAGCCTGTTCCTTATAAGTGGAGGACTGAGGTCAGGTTGTCTTGTTCATTCTAGGGCCCATGTGAGATCATCTCTTCCCTTGAACTCACTCACCATGTAAGTCAGGGAAAGGGGATCACTTGGTTCATGAAACCTATGGAGTCAGCTTAATAGACATGCTCATCTCTGA
Source organism: Tadarida brasiliensis (assembly GCA_030848825.1). Lineage (NCBI taxonomy): Eukaryota > Metazoa > Chordata > Mammalia > Chiroptera > Molossidae > Tadarida > Tadarida brasiliensis. Next base: position 248,195,379 of record CM061257.1, read on the forward strand.
TAAACGGTGGACTGGATGAGAAGATTATCTTTTTAATTTATCATGCATCTTTCTTATAGATTTATAAGAATTACATTGGTACAGGTAGTTACTTAAACTCAACTCTGTAATATATACACAACTGTCAAATACTTTTTGATAAACAATTGTGTTTTTATAAATATAATTTCATATGTACAGTGTCTACTTCTGATAAAATCACAAAATAAAAGACAACATTCTCAGTATCTTGCATGTTTATTTATGTTGTTATGATGATCCAAGGAACTATATTCCAAGAAGATGTTAAAGGGAAATCCTCTATTATTTTCTATTTTTTGTTTTGTTTGGATAAAATTATATTCATTATAAGTTTTGAGTAACATGATATGATAGACCATTTTTGGTCTATCTATTGCTAGATTCATTTTTCTTACAATCTTTACCAAACATGTTCAGCAGCTAAGCAGGGACAGGTCTGGTTAGTACTTGAAAGGGAGAACCTTGATTCTTGATACTGAATATTGGTAATTCTGTCTTAGAGTCCCTCCTCAGAGTCTTCCCTTCTGCAAGGCCATGGATTCTTGCAGAGACCTCACTCTAATTATATCAGACATAATCCCCTTTATATACAGAGAAATGATTGAAAATAGAAAAAGTGATTATGTATTAGTAAAATAAAGAATCTTTTATATGTTTAAATAATAAAAGCAGCCGATTAACTGACCTGTTTTCTCAGTCTAGTCTTATCAGTGATGCTGGGGTTAAGGGTTGGACAGGTAGGAGAGAATTCTCAGCAGAGGTTTGCTCATAAGAAAGGGAACATGTATCTTTACAGGGTCCCTCACTCTCACCCTCTTCTGCTCTGCCCGTGGGGATGGTGACTGTGGTCAGAGGTTTGGGCCCTCCCACTCGCCATGTAACTTCCTTAACATATAATGCACACCTTCTCTCATCAGACATATGACCTGGAAATCTGTAGTCTCTTTGTAGGCTACTCTTTTCATTCCCTTGATGGAATGTTTGTTGGGAAAAATGTTTTTACTTTTAACAATGTTCAGTTCACCACTATTTCATATAATGGGACCTGTTTTTGATGATTTATATATAACACCTAACCTGGAAATTGTCACTCTCTATTGCCCATGGGTGGGGAAAGCCTGATAGAAACACAGTGGGCACTAAACCCATGGAAGAAATGGGTTGGAATATACAATGACATTGAAATCTATTTGCTGTGTCCTCTGACCCGTAGACCAACCTTCCATGGCATGAAGCCCTGATTCATTTCAGAGATTAATTCACTTCACTGGACTTTACACTGTGAATTTCCCTGCGGTATGTCACATAGAAAACTAGACTAACCCCTGAGTACTTGTATCATGTAGACGTCAGGCAGACGAGGAAGGAACCTCAAAGGACGTGAGCAAGATGCTGAGCAGAGATGACAGAGACAGGATCCCAGAGGGTATTTCACGAGGATGAAAGTGACCAGGAGGACGAAGGTGCAGAGAGGTCCTGAGAGGGAGACATGAGGAGATGAACTGGAGTTTAAATCCTGGAAAGTGAATGTCCCAGTGAGAGCCCTGCATGGAGCTGTGTGTGCAGGACTCACATGGGACAGTGAGAGAGCGAGGCCCTGGTGAGTGTGGGGACCTGGAGTGAACTCAGACCCAGGGCATGTGGACACACTGACTCTCCCTCTGTGGACACTGCGTCCCCGTCACAGGGTGGAGAGGATGCCCGGGGTGCTCAGTCTTTCAAGGAGGCAATTGGGTCCCATGGGAACCTAGTGAGATAATGGTCCCTGAGCCTGGACACGACTCGTCTGGGACGGAGAATGTTGCCGACACCATCGTCGTCCTCAGAGAGATGAGGGGACACAGGACCCAGGACAAGGAGGAGGGTCTCTGGGACCCTGAAATGCAGGAAGAGCGGGAGCACCCAGAGGACCCCAGGGAGCTGTTCTCAGCCCCTCCTTGCGCGGTTCCTGCAGGAAGGGAGTTTCCAGGTCGGTGTGTCCCGAGCGCCCCCTGCTGGTCCTGGGAGGTGTGAGGAGTCCAGAGCGCCCCCTGGTGTCCTGACCCCTCCTCGCTGTCCTGAGGGTCTCCTGCAGCTCAGCCCCTCCTGTCTCCCTGCAGGGAGTTTGTGTCTGGATCATAGAGACCCCTGGTCAGGAAAATGTCACATATCCAGTGTTCATCTCACACTCATTCCCATACTCTGTGTCTCTAGTTCCCCATAAATTACCTCTTTAAATAGCAACACGGACAACCCAGTTGAGCCCAAACTCTAGGATCAGTTGTCTGTGTTCAGTCCTGATCAGGGAAGGAGAACATCTGGGAATCCGGGGCTGGGCTCCTCTCCCAGAGCTGCAGGGTCAGGGCTGGGCTGGTTTTCATGGGCTGAGGGACCCTATTTGCTTGTACTCCTACTATAGAGGGAGCCCTGAACTCTGGCAATAAGGACACAGTTTCAGAGTGTGGTGTGTCCAGGGTCATATGTCTGAGTAGAATTAGCCCTGGTATCGGGGCCCCTGCTCCTCCCTACTTGACCCAAATGATTACCTGAATGACCTCCAGACAGGGGACATGCCCAGTGAGGGTTTCAGTGCTACCTGGGTGGACACTGGACCATGGTAAATGTGATCCTGGTACATCACAGCAAGAAAAACTAAAGTAGTAGGAAACTAAAATAAAGGGTGCTGTTTTATTTTATTTTTTTCATTACCCAAATTGCTGTTTATTAATCTATTGGCCTGTAGTCTGGCCCCCAGGAGGGTGCATAATTGCTGTCTTGGAGAGGTGTGAGCGATGATCTAGCTTAGCACCTTTGGGAGAAGATGAAGTTGAAGGTGAGATGATCACATTGTCTTCATTTTCTTTGAAATACCGTAGAAGGGAGCAGGAAATGTCGGGCGCTTTGTGGCAAGCTTGGAGGCAGTACGAGCGGCAGGTGGCCGCTGGCCACATATTTGGGGTAACAGCGCTGTTTTTTCACACCTGTGGAGCTCCACCCTCCCTTCCCGACACATGGCCTGGAAGGAGTGCACTGAGGTCACCGCGCTGTGTCCCGATTACACACACATTCAATGGGAGTCCCTGTTTCTGCATAATAGGTTTCTCATCTTTCCCTTTCAACTGTATGTTGTTTTCCCTCATGTTTTTTCATATATTACACGTGGTTCTATGCATCTCGGGGGTTCTGACCAAGGGTGCAGTTTTAACTCTCATCTCTTAGAAGGCGACCTGTACAAACACAGGAAGGTGATCAACCATCACACCTTGAGGGACATTAACCTATGGTCATTTCATGTTCAGGAGATGGAAGTTCCCTGTGACACTGTTTCACCTGCACAGTGTTCAGAGGACAAACTGAGAATGAGTGTGACCCTAGAGCCAGTGGACCAATGTTGGGGGACAGTGGGCATCTGTGTGGGTCCCTGGGAAGCAGAGCATGAACTACAGAGAAGCAGACAGGGCTCCCGGGTCCGAGACCTTTCGGGAGTTTGGAGCTGGATGTGCAGCAGCTGCACGGCCTCCTGTGTGGGGTTTGTTCTCTAGACTCTGCTGGACCAGGTTCAGTCACTGGGGATGGAGAAGCACGCCCGTCATGGCCAGGGGAGTTTAGGTAAAGTTGTAGTTAAAGATTTGTGAGTAACTAAGTTTAGGTCACGCAAGTGTCATTATTGGAAACCTGATGTCTGCATGTGACCATTGGGAACACTGTCACCATGTCTGTACCTGATGGGAGTCAACTGGGACAGGAACCTGACTCAGAATGTCATTGATGGAAATGCTACCTGGGTGCATGAATGGGAGGATTAACCAAGACTGAGGACAGACATGTCCAGGGTTCTTGTCTCATTAGGTTTTGATTTTCCTTTGTTTTTTTTTTTTTGTTTTTTTTTAGCTAATTCATGTTTTCTTTCCTCACAAATACACACATTTCCCAGAGTCACGAAGACACTTTGTTGAGAGTGTGCAGGAGCACAAGTCATTTGTGTGTTGATTTTGAACCTTACATCTTTCCTGAATTCACTTTCTAGTTTCATCAGTACCATGGGCTGTTTTTAGGATTTTCTATATACTAGGTCATATCTTATGTGTTCAGATAAAGAGAAACATTTTAACTTATTTTTCTCAGATTTAGACCTTTTTAAATGTCTTATCTTGCCCTATTATTCACACAAAACTTCCTTTTCTGTTGAATAGAAGCAGTCACAGGGGCGCCCTTGTGTTGGTCCTGATCTCAGAAGAGTAGCTTTGAAATTTTCTCTGTGCAGCATGATGTCACTTGTTGGCTTCTCCAATGTGGCCCTTTTTTGTTGATGTACATCTCTTCTGTACTTATTTTGTGAGGAATTGTAATCATAAGGCCATTTTCAATGTTTTAAATGCATTTTTTCTACATCTATTTATATGGTGGTATCATTTATCTTCCATTGTGTGAATGAGGTGGAGCACGTTTAATGGTTTACCTATGTCCAACCATCCTTGCATTCTAGGTCAGTATCTCAGTGATCTTGGTCAAGGATGCTTGCAATGTGCTGTTCAGCTTTCTTGTATATTGTTGAGGATTTTTGCACTGAAGTTCATCAGGGATGTTGACCTGTCATTTTTTATGTCCCTACTGGCTTTCATATGAGTGTCATGGTCACTCAGTACATTTGTTTGGAAGTGTAGCCTCTTCTTTTAATTATTGGAAGAGTTCAAGAGGGATTGATGAAAACATTAGAAATTATTGCCAGACCGGTGTAGCTCAGTGGATGGAGCATCATTCCATGGACTGAGAGGCCCTGGTTTGATTTCTGGTCAGGGCACATGCCAGGGTTGTGGGCTTGATCACGAGTAGAGGGTGTGCAAGAGGCAGTCAAGTGGTGTTTCTCTCTCACATGTATGTTTCTCTTTCTCTTTCTCCTCTTCTCTCTCTAAAATAAATAAATAAGTAAGTAAATAAATAAATATAAATAAATAAATAAATAAATAAATAAATAAATAAATAAATAACAAAAAAGTTATAAATTCTTACTCTAGCTGTTTTAGCTCAGCACTCAAGAGTGTCAGTCTGGGGATTGAATTGACACAAGTCTGATTCCTGGTCAAGGGCACAAGCCTGGATTGAAGGTTCGAGCCCAAACCTGGTCAGGATCGGGTTGGAGGCAACTTCTGGACGTGACTCTCTCACATTGATGTTTCTCTCTCTGTCTCTTTCTCTCTGTCCCTTCCACTTCACTTAATATCAATGGAAAATTAACTCGCGTGAGGATTAACAACAACAACCAAAAACAGTTATCAATTCTTCTTTGAAGTTTTGATAGAATTCATCTTTAAGTCCATTTGGATGTGGGCTTCTATTTGTTGGCCAGTGTTCACTATTACCTCAGTTATTATTTTTAAATTGATAGCAATCTAGCAATAATGAGATAAAATTTCTAATTTGAGCACCTACTAAGTGGACAGAGAAATACAACTGTTGATATTCACAGGGTGTGGTCAGTGTGAAAATTTCAGTTGTGTCCAGACCACACATTTATTTTGTATGCTATCCAAGAGAATGAAATAAATCCGTATTATTCTGTATAGAATTCAAAATGTGTCTTAGTACTGAGAATGCACCTCCCTGACCTCCAGCTACAGGAGCACAAGGAACAGGTCCCAGCCTCTGCTCTCTGAAATCCTCCGTGGTTTGTGCTGAAGACACAGCTGTGCACGACTCCCAGACCCTGGCTGATCTCAGCAGTAACAGTAAGGCAGGTCCATTGCTGGGAGATGCAGGTGTCCTTTGACGGAAAGTTTTGGCTCAGGAAATTGTTGACCGACTTGTTGGGTCTCCTGAAATGCAGGGAGGTTTAAGTAAGTTCCACCTTTTGTGGACAGACATTGCTTGTGTGCTGACAGTTTCCCGACGCTCATGTAACCCTCTGCATTTTCATTCCTCCCTAAGCGATCCACTACATGTCTGCATGTCAGAATGTTTCTAATAATATAATGAAACTTATAAAATACTGACCCATCACTGTAGCCTCAGAATAAAAGATCAAGAGAGAATCATGGAGAAACTGCTATCCGGGAAAAACGCCCAGAGCCTCAGAGGAAACAGTCATAAACACCACCTGCACGTGTTCCTGGGGCTGCAACATGGAGTCGATGGGTCCCGAGCGCCCCCTGGTGTCCTGAGCGCCCCCTGCAGCCCTGCCCTCCTGTCCCCTCAGAAGATTTGTGTCTGGGCTCACACTGAGCTCCCCTCATTGTGTGTCCCTCACAGTAATACACGGCCGTGTCTTCGGCTCTCAGGCTGATCAACTGGGGATGGCCAGTGTGGTCAGAGGTGCTGGGCTCTCCCATAGAACATGCAACGACCTTAATGTATAATGAACACATTCTCCCATCAGAGATCTTATTCAGAAATGCATTCTGTGTGTAGATCTGTCATTTATTTTCCTAAATGCAATAGGTGGTGGGACAAATGTATTTAGTTGAGCAAACTCTAATTCACCCCTGTTTTCTGTCCTGGGCCTGTTTTGGTGAATCACACAGACCCACAGAACCTGCTGAGCCTCATGCTCCAAGGGCATCAGCTGCAGCAGCCACAGGGACAGAGAGGTTCTTGCACCAGGAGTGAGGGCTGCTGGGAAACTGCCCAGAACTGGACGGGACTTAGACCTGGGTGAGGGGAGGAAGCTGGACATGTTCTGAGTCACAGGACAGAGATGTGCCTGATGTTCATGGGCAGAGTGTTACTGGACATGTGGGTTTAAACCTCTTCCCCTGACGACCCAGGAGGACGTGCAGGGCATGACAGACACAGCTTCTGTCATCGTAGGAAACACCTGAGGGATTATGACCAGGAGTTTGTCAGAATAGAAATGTTAAAGGTTCTGCAGGCAGGGATCAAGGGAAATAAGGAACGTGTCATTACAAAGGGGGGAAGGGGATTCCTGTTACCCACATGCACCTGCTCAGAGTCTCTGTCTGTGAGGTAACAACTTCACAGGTCCAGGGGTTAGCACTTGGACACCTGTGGTGTCACTACTCACATGGTCGCACCATGCTCCACCCAAGCTTCACAATTTATTAGGGCCCCATTTATGAAATCCCTCAACACTTAGATGGAAGAGTGGACACCCCTCCCTGCAGGAGCCATGGTGCTGGTGTGTCTGTGTGAGGGGCCCTCATGTCATGGACCAGGACCCTGTCTGGTCCATCATCATCACCATCATCACCATCACCTTTTGTTTATTTAAATTGTTCTTATTATCTGTAGACATGGTTGTTGTCCAAGATAATGACACCTTTTCTCACTTTCTGGTCATTTATTATATTTGCTAAGTAAGATATGTAGTCAGACTATTTTATTTTTATTTTTTTAGTGCTGACAAATGAGGGCTCCTTCTTGCCTCTTCTCCATCTACCCCACACTGGGATCTGATGGGAAAGGTTTGGTCTGTCCTCTATAGATATCATTGGGGAATTGAACCACACAAACCCCTGGAAGGAGAATTCCTCCCCCTCCCCACCACCTCACCAAAATAAAAGCCCTGAGCCTGTCTCCTTTCTTTGTCTATCAAAGCTCCTCTGACTTGCTGAAGGGCCTTTCCTGTGCTTTTCAGAGAATCAAACTATGTACGTGATACATGTCCCTTGTGTGTGTTTGTCATCAGCTGGGATGTCTGCACCAAGCTATCGTGTGTCTCTGCGTCTGTTTGGTGTGAACTGCTCTCAGTGCTGTGAGCATGATGTCACGTCAATGACCGTCACCCCACGGGTCCTTCTTCTCTAGCTTGGGGGTCACACACCTCTGGTGCTCACTGTCCACACACATGTGACCTGCTGCTAGCTGCTGGGGCCCTGAGCTGTGGAGCTGAGCTGCACTGTTGAGTCAGCAGAGCCTCTGGTGGGATTCAGCTCATGTGGGTCAGTAGATTTCATGATGAATTGTCATTTGGTCACAAGAGTGTCTGAAAGAATCTCTGTCGTTTTCACATAAGAATGTTGCCTTCGTTGACAAGAGACATTTATTTTTTTTAATTGTTGACACAATTATAGTTTCCTTTAATTCCTCCAGCTTTGCCCACATCCACCCAGCCCCCAGCAATCCTCTCCTGACCCTACCACTCTGTCTGTGTCCACGGGCTCTGCATATATGTGCCTGGGTCCTCACTTCTCCTTCTTTTATCCACTCTTCCCAACACCCCCACCCCTCTGACCTCTGCCAATCTGTTCTGTGTATCCATTTCTCTGGTTCTATTTTTTTGTCAGTTTATTTTGTTCATTAGACTCCGTATATACATGAGGTCATGTGGTATTTGTAGTTCTGTGATTGGCTTATTTTGCTTAGCACAATAATCTACAGCTCCATCCATATACTGCAAAGAGTAAGAGTTTCTTCTTTTTTACAGCTGTGTAGCATTCTATTATGTAAATGTACCACAGTTTTTTATCCACTCCTCTACATGGTCAACCAGGTGGTTTCCAGATCTTGGATATTGTAAATAATGCTGCTATGATCACGGGAGTGCATATATTCTTTCTGAATCGTGCTGTGGGATAATTAGAATATACTACCAGAAGTCGGTTCGCTGGTCAAAAAGCAGTTTTATTTTTATGTTTATATTTTTTGTTATTAATTTATTTTTATTACAGATGTTTCTCCTTTGTCCCCCTATACACCCTCCTCCCTATTCCCCACCCCCAGCATTGTTGTCTATGTCCATTAGTGATGCCTATATGCACATAAGTGCTTTGGTTTGTCTCATCAGTTCTCCTCCCCCCATCCCTCCTCTGAGGTTTGCCAGTCTGAACGGTTCTATTTTTATTTTTTTGAGGAAACTCCATACTGTTTTCCACTGTGGCTGCACCAGTCTGCATTCCCACCAATAGTGCACCAGGGTCCTCCTTTCCCCACATCCTCACCTCACTTGTTGTTTGTTGATTTAGTGATAGGAGCCATTCTGACAAGTGTAGTTGTAGTTTTAATTTGCATCTTTCTGATAATTAATACTGCTGAGCATTGTTTCATATGTCTCATGGCCATCTGTATGTCCTCTTTGAAGAAGTGTCTATTCAGGGCATTGGCCCCGCTTTTAATTGGATTGTATGTCTTCCTGGCGTTGAGTTGTAGGTAGTTTTAAAATATTTTGGAATTTAACACCTTATCAGAATGTACCATTGGCAAATAGAAAACAGACAATTGTAACTCACAGAACTCAGAGGTAAACAATGAATCAATAATCCAGAGAGGGAAACTGTGACATGAAGAGGAAAGCACACGGGAAACCAGCCCAAACCTCCAACTGCACCTGCTCCTGGATGGTCCTTGTGTTCAGGGACTCTGAGCGCCCCCTGGTGGTCGCAGCCTCTCCTGCAGGGAGGTTTGTGTCTGGGCTCACACTGACTTCCCCTTACTGTGCCTGTAACACAATAATACACGGCCGTGTCCTCGGCTCTCAGGCTGTTCATTTTCAGATACAGTGTGTTCTTGGAGTTGTCTCTGGAGATGGTGAATCGGCCCTTCACAGAGTCAGCATAGTTTATGATACTACTATCATATTTAATATCTCCTACCCACTCCAGCCCCTTCCCTAGAGCCTGGCGGACCCAGCTCATCCAGTAGCTACTGAAAGTGAATCCAGAGGCTGCACAGGAGAGTCTCAGAGACCCCCCAGGCTGCACCACGCCTCCCCCAGTCTCCACCAGCTGCACCTCACACTGGACACCTGCATACACAAAGACGTCCTGGTCAGGAAACTGTCACACGTCCACTGTTTCTCTCTCATTCACTCTCACACTCAGTGTCCCTTGCTCTCCACCAATTACGTCTTAAAATAGCAACAAGGAAAACCCATCTGAGCCCAAACTCCATGGTGAGTTCTCTGTGCTCAGTCCAGATCAGGGAATGGGGTCACCTGGGGATCCCGGGGAGGGCTCCTGTCCCAGAGCTGCAGGGTCAGGGTTGGGCTGGATTTTATGGGCAGAGGGAGCCCTATTTGCATGTCCTCCTACTATATAGGGAGCTCTGGGGTTGGAGACCTGAGAGAGGGCAGTGCCTCAGTGCAGGTGTGAGTGTCCTGGCTAAGAATCGTGGTCATGATAACATTTCAATAGCTTAAGACAGAATCATAGAGCAATTTGTGGCCTTTCCAAAGAACAAAGAGAAATGCAGGTGGAGTATACAGCTGTGTCAGGACACAGTCAGTCCTGTTCCTGGGCCCTGTGCATCCACAGGAGCCTGGGTGTGTCTGCTCAGTGTGTGGAGCCGTCCACCCTCAGGGCCCTGTGAACAATGAGGGGACATTCAGTCCCCACGGATGGGAGCTTTCCCCTGGGAATGGGAAGGAGGAGACGGAGCCCAGCAAACCCCTGTGATCCTAGGGGGCTGTGTGAACACCCAGGACACGCCCCTGTGTGACCTCTGAGCCTGGACCCTCCACTCTGAGTCATCACTGAGACCCTCCTTTGCTGAGGTGTGTATCAGTTGACGGTTATTTTCATTGCTGAGTAGTATTCCATTGAAGGATGTTCCCTAGTATGTTTAGTTTAAAATTAGAGGGTCTTTTGGTTTGTTTGCAGTTGCTAACTCAAATAAAGTTTCTATTAATATTTTCACATGTATACAAATATAAATATATATTACTCTTTCTGTGAGGATATATTTTTTGAGTTTAGAAAGAGGAGAGGAAGAGAGGAAGAGGAGGGAGGGACAGAGAGACCCTTCTCTGAAAATCACAAAATAAAGGACATTCATTCTCTGTATCATATGTTTATTTATGTTGTTATGGTGATCCAGGGAACTAAACCCAAAGAAGAGGTTAATGGGAGATCCTCGATTATTTTCTTCATTTTGTTTGGTTTGGTTAAAATGATACTCATTATAAGTTTTGAGTAATACAATATGATATGCCATTTTTTAAGATATAGCTAGATCAATTTTTTTTTTTTTACAATTCTTACCAAACACATTTCAGCAGCTAAGCAGGCTCAGGCCTGGTTAGTACTTGGATGGGAGACCCTTGATTTTTGATGCTGAAAATTGGTAACTCGGTCTTAGAGTCCCTCCTCAGACTCTTCCCTTGTGTGAGCTCATGGCCTATTGCAGAGACCTCTATCTAATTATATCAGACATAATCGCGTTTAGAAAGGGTGATTATATATTAGTACAATTCAGACACTTTTATATGTTGAAGTAATAATGGCAGCAGATTAACTGATCTGATTTCTCAGTCCAGTGTTATCAGTGATGTTGTGGTTAAGGGGAGGGGGTGAAGATCATTCTCAGTACAGATTTCCTGTAGGAAAGGGAAGTTTCTGATGGAAACTCCTCACTCTCACCCCTCCCTCTGCCCCTGGGGATGGTCACTGCTCAGAGGTGCTGGGCCCTCACACTGACCATGTAACATCACTAACGTATAATGCACACGTTCTTCCATCAGACATATGGCTTGGAAACATATTGTCTCTTTGTTGGCTCGTCTCTCTTTTTAAATATGTTTTTATTGATATTTTAGAGAGAGAGGGAAGGAAAGAGAGACCGAAACATCAATGTGTGGGAGAGACTTTGATCGATGCCTCCTGCGCGCCCCCTACTGGGGATCAAGCCCACAACTCAGTCGTGTGCCCTGACCGGATGTAGAATTTGTTATCATGCACATTTTCCAGCATCTGAGTCTTTCATTTGGAAAATTAGGAAATGCGATAAGGAAACATCAAGGTATCTTTTTGGTAGAAGTTATGCCAGTACGAAGAGTATAACACCACTAAGAGACACACATAAACTTACACGTGCACTAATGGACACAGCACACACGGTAACACACCCACTGACACATGTATGGCACACACAGGTAGAACACATGCAGTCACCTCCACACAGAGGGAAGTCCCTGGAGTCATGATTCCACTGTGTAAGGAAAGTTGGGGTTAGCACGACCACTGGCCCTCATGCACCCAGCCCACTGCAGCCCCTCTCTGGGGCTTCACCAGTCCTGAGCCGGCCTCGTGCAGCACACCTGGGACAGGACACCAGGGCACATGCGGACACTGTGAGTAAGGGAGCCTCACCTGTCAGCCTCCTGACATACATTGTCTGAGATGCTCAGAACTAGGTCTGCATCAAGGGCAAGGTCCCCAAGGACATTGTGTCCATGACACACTCTTGTCCCCAGGATGACACCCAGCTCCCTAGAGGGAAACAGGCTTCCTATGGGCTGGGCTTTCCCTGGAGCCTACGGGAAGGTCCTTGATCTGTGAGATGAGGGAGACTCGGACCAGAGATGAAAACACACATGAGGACACAAGTTGCACACACACTCACAAACAAGGGTGTGAACAAATTACAATGTACACACACATATGTACATGCTCACACACTCACACACACGACTTCCAGTTGGAAGGACGGACGCTTGTCCCCAGGTCCCTGAGGTGCCATCGAGGCCCCGATCCTCAGGGTGCTGTGGGGGCTGAACACTGACCCTCAGGAGCATCTGCACTCTGAGTGCTGGGCCCTGTGGGTGTTCTCTGATACGACAGGACTTTACAGACAGGATGAAGTTTGGGATGATTGAGCTAAGGGAGTCGACTTGGGGAGATTAATCCGAGTCATGTGGTTGGGACATAAATGCAATAACGTGTCCTTTTGAGAGAGAAATAGGAGCAAATCAGACTAAAATTATTGTGATCACTGAAACCAGATGCGGGGTGGGTTTGCACATACACCCGAGTCCATGAAGACCTGGAGGACCACGTGTGGTGTGGAGGAGGGAGAGCTGGGGGGTAGAGGTCCTGGGAGGCGATCCTGATCATCATGGGCCAGGTATGCCTGTCAGAAGGAAGGAAACATGGGGACAGGTGGACCTGAGGGGACAGAGCCTGAGTTCAGCACACAGGAGCCTGGACTGTGCTTGGGTCCCTCCTGGGGAATGTTCCCATCGAGAGGAAGACAGCACGTAGGATGGTCTCTTTGTTGAGAAAGGAACATGGAAAATACAAAGACTTGGTGAAGGAGTGGTCGGCAGTCACTGTTGAAATGTCATCTGCAAACAGACAATATTCTTCCTTCATTTGTTGTCTTCACGGAGAATATGTGAAGTTAGAGCCAAAAACAACGAAGAAGTGTCCCTGGATGCAGCTGAGAGCTGAGGGGAAATCGGTGCTCCCAACAGGAATCTCCTCCTTCCCCCTCACTCTGCACCTGCTCCTGGGCTGTTCTCTGTGGTTGGTCGGTCCTCAGCGCCCCCTGGTGTCCTGAGCGCCCCCTGGTGTCCTGAGCACCCCCTACAGTCCCGCCCTCCTGTCTCCCTCAGGAGGTTTGTGTCTGGGCTCACACTGACTTCCCCTCACTGTGTGCCTCTCGCACAGTAATACACGGCCGTGTCCTCGGCGGTCACAGAGCTCAGCTGCAGGGAAAACTGGTTCTTGGACGTGTCAGCAGTGATGGAGATGCGGCCCTGGAAGGCTGGTTTATAGTATGTGCTCCCAGTCCAGTACCCCATCCACTGCAACCCGCTCCCAGGTTTCTGGCGGATCCAGCTCCAGTAGTAACTGCTAGTGACTGAGCCCCCAGAGACAGCGCAGGTGAGGGAGAGGTTCTGCGAGGGCTTCACCAGTCCTGGGCCCGACTCCTGCAGCTGCACCTGGGACAGGACACCTGGGGACAACGAGCATAAGGCCCTGTCAGTCACGTGCAATCACAACCATCCCACAGACCCCAGTCTGACCTGTGAGACCCTCACCTTGGGGGGCTGTCACCAGACACAGGAGAAGACCCAGCAGCCTCATCTTCTTCTAGACCACGGCTCTGCCTTCCCCAGAGACCTCAGCCCTGTGTGAGGAGAGAGCTGTGAGCCTCCCCAGCCCACGGGAGGATTTACCCTGAAGCTTGGGGAGAAATTTGCATGTGGGGCAGCCTGTTCCTTATAAGTGCAGGACTGAGGTCAGGGTGCCCTGGTCTTTCTGTGGCCCCTGTGGGGGCGTCTGTTCCCTTGAACTCGCTCTGCATGTAAGTCAGGGATAGAGGATCACCTGGTGTGTGAGACACATTGGAATGTGGTCAATGTTTGGCCTCACCTTTCTCAGGGTAAGAAAACATGATGGACTAGTTTGGTCGGTTACCCTTTTCACTTCCCATGCATCTTTCAATCTGATTTAAAGGTGATAAGTATTTGTTCAGATAATTTCTGAATCCCAACACTCTAGCATATCCACTATTTCCAATTTTTTCTATAATAATTTCAAAGAAATAATGTCTAGCTTTGTGCAAACATGAAAATAAACAACATCCATGCTCAAAATCTTATAACTCAATTTTATTTAAATATATTTTTATTGACTTCATTTTTAGAGAGAAAGGAAGGTCAGGGAGAAGGAAACATCCATGTGAGAGAGACATATCCATCTGCTGCCTCCTGCACGCCCCCTACTGGGGACGGATCCTACAACCCAGCCATGTGCCCTGACCAGGAGTCAAACCTGGTCCTTTCAGACCATGGGACAATGCTCAGTTCTCTGAGCCACACCAGCCAGGCACTAATATCTTAATTTACGAAGTTCCTTTGATCTGAGAATCTAGGCCCCAAGCAAAGGCAGGAGAGACATTCTTAATTATTGTTGTTGGAAAATTTGTAATTGTGTCTACAGCTTCCTGTGCAAACTCTTCCATTATGCACCCCATGGCCTATGGCAGAGACCCCAAACTAGTCACATCAGAGAGAATCATGCTGCTACATGGAGAAGAGATAAGAAATGTGAACAGATTATGCGTGTGTACAACTCAGAATCATTTATATTGTGAAATGATTATGGTAGAAGGTTGACCTGTTTTCTCTGCCTAGTGTTATCAATGATGTCGGGGTCAGAGGGAGGTTAGTGAAGAGAATTCCTACCATAGATTTTCTCACAGGAAAGGAAGCGTCAACGCTGACAGGGCTCCTCAGTCCAGCCTGCCTCCCTCTGCCCCTGGGGATGGTCACTGTTGTCAGAGGCGCCGGCCTCTCCCACACGACATATAATGTCCTTAATGTACAATGAACACATTCTCCCAGCAGACAAGTGATTTGGGAACCTATTGTCTCTTTGTAGGTTGTTCATTTCTTTCTCTTAATGGAATGTTTGTTGGGAAAATATTTTTAATTATCACACAGTTCAATTCATCACTATATGATTTAAAGGGACCTGTTCTTAATGATTTATATCACACCTCACCAGAAATGTATCACTCTCCATTGCCCATGGAGGGGGGGAAACCCAGATATGAACAGAGTGGGCACTAACCCAGTGGAGAAATGATGGCTGGTGTCCATGTGATCACTGAAATCTGTCTTCTGTGTCCTCTGACCACAAGACCAACCTTCCATGGCATGAAGTCCTGATTCGTTGCAAAGATTAATTCACTTAATTGGACTTTAAACTGTGATTTCCAAACCTTATGTAACATAGAAAATTAGACTCACCCCTGAGAAATTATGTCATGTAGACGTCAGGCAGACGAGGAAGGAACCTCAAAGGACGTGAGGATGATGCTGAGCAGAGACGACAGAGACAGGATCCCAGAGGGTATTTCACGAGGATGAAAGTGACCAGGAGGACGAGGTGCTGAGAGGTCGTGAGAGGGAGACATGAAGAGATGAACTGGAGCTGAGGTCCGGGAAAGTGAATGTCCCAGTGAGAGCCCTGCATGGAGCTGTGTGTGCAGGACTCACATGGGACAGTGAGAGAGCGAGGCCCTGGAGAGTGTGGGGACGTGGAGTGAGCTCAGACCCAGGGCGTGTGGACACACTGACTCTCTCTCTGTGGAAACTGCATCCCAGTCACAGGGTGGAGAGGATGCCCGGGGTGCTCAGACTTTCAAGGAGACAATTGGGTCCCATGGGAACCTAGTGAGATAATGGTCCCTGAGCCTGAACACGACTCCTCTGGGAAAGAGAATGTTGTCGACACCATGGTCGTCCTCAGTGAGATGAGGGAACACAGGGCCCAGGACAAGGAGGAGGGTCCCTGAGACCCTGAACCACAGGAAGAGCTGGAGCGCCCTGAGCACCCCAGGGAGCTGTTCTCAGCCCCTCCCTGCGCGGTTCCTGCAAGATGTTCCTGGGTCGGTGGGTCCCGAGCGCCCCCTGCTGTTCCTGAGGGGTCTGTGGGGACTAGAGCGCCCCCTGTTGGTCCTGAAGTGTCTGTGGGGTCCAGAGCGCCCCCTGGTGTCCTGACCCCCTCCTGGTGGATCTGAGGGTCTCCTGCGGCTCAAACCCTCCTGTCTCCAGCAGGCAGTTTGTGTCTGGATCATAGAGACGTCCTAGTCAGGAATGTGTCACATGTCCAGTGTTTATCCCACTCATACTCATTCACATACTCTGTGTTTCCAGTTCTCCATAAATTACCTCTTAAAATAGCAACACAGAGGACCCAGCTGAGCCCAAACTCCATGGTGGGTGGTCTGTGTTCAGTCCTGAACAGAGGATGGGGTCACCTGTGGATCCCGGGGCTGGGATCCTGTCCCACAGCTGCAGGGTCAGGGCTGGGCTGCTTTTCATGAGCTGAGGGGCCCTATTCGTATGTCTTCCTACTATAGAGGGAGCTGTGGGTTTGATCATTGACATAAAGGACATGATTTCAGAGTGTGGTGTATCCAAGGGCATATGTCTGAGCAGAATTAACTCTGGTATCTGGGCCTCTGCTCCTTCCAACTTGACTCAACTGCTTCCTTGAATGACCTCCAGACAGGGGACGTGCCCAGTGAGGGTTTCAGTGCTACCTGGTTGGACACTGGACCACGTTAAACTGTGATCATGGTACAATACAGCAGTAAAAACTAAAGTATAGAAAATTAAAAGAAAAGGTGCAGTTTTACATATCATATCTTACAGGGCTACCTGTATGAACACAGGAAGGTTGTCAGGCATAATATCCAGGGGGAGATTAATATATGGAAACTTTATATTCAGTGGATGGGAAGTTCCATCTGACTTTATTTCCCCTGCACAGTGTTCAGAGAATAAAGTAAGAACATAGTGTGACCCTATAGCCACGGTCCAATGTTGGGGGATAGTGGATGTCTGTGTGGGTCCCTGGGAAGCAGAAGCGTGAACTACAGAGAAGCAGACAGGGCTCTAGGGTCCGAGTCCTTCAGGGAGTTTGGAGCTGAATGTGCAGCAGCTGCACAGCCTCCTGTGTGGGGTTTGTTCTCTAGACTCTGCTGGACCAGGTTCAATCTGTGGAAATATTCAAGAGTCTCAGTCAATACTACGATGTTGTGTTGAAGATGTAGGTAAAGATGTGTAAGTAATTAAGGTTAGGTCATTAAATCTTTCTTTTTGGAAACCTGATGAGTGCTGACCATTGGGAACACTGTCACCAAGTCTGTACCTGATGGGAGTCAATTGGGACAGGAACCTGACTCAGGACGTCACTGGAGAAATGCTACCTAGGTGCATGAATGGGGGAATTGACCAAGACTGAGGGCACACATCCAGGGTTCTTGTTTCATCAGGTTCAGACTCTCGTTGTTTAGTCACTCCACATTTTCTTCCCTCTGAAATAGACACACATATTTACTCGAGTCGTGAAGACAATTTGTTGAGAGTGTTCAGGAGCACAAGTCATGTGTGTATTGATTTGGTACCTTACGTCTTTCCAAATTTAACTTTCTAGGTCTTTCAGTTTTATTGTGTAGTCTTTAGGGTTTACTATATACAAGGTTATGTCATATGTATAGAGATAAGGAGAAACATTTTACTTTGTTTCTTTCTGATTTCGATATTTTAAAATATATATTCTTTTCTAATTATTTTGACAAAAATGTCCCGTTCAGTTGAATAGAGCAGTCACGGGGTGCCCGTGGGGGTCCTGATGTTAGAAGAGCAGCTTTGACATTGTCTCTGTGCAGCATGATGTCCCTTGTTGGTTCCTCAAATGAGCCTTTGCTAGCTTGATGTGCATCTCTTCTATACATGATTGTTTAAGAATTGTAATCATGAAGCCGTTTTCAATGTTTAAATGACTCTTGCTGCATCTGTTTATATGATGGTATCATTTATCCTTCATTCTGTGACTGAGTGCAGCACAGTGATTGCTTACAAACATTGGCCCGTCCTTGCATCTAGGACTGCATCCCACTGGATCAGGATAAATGATCGTTTCAATGTGCTGTTAGTTTCCTAGGACATGGTGAGGGTTTCTGATCCTGTGCTCATCAGGGATATTGATTTGTCATTTTTTTTTTTTTGGTATGTGCCCCTAGAGGGAACCGAACCCGAGACTCTCTGGTCTGCAGGCCAACGCTCCAACCGCTGAGCCAAATCGGCCAGGGCGATTTTTTTCTGTTCTTACCAGCTGCACACCCCTGGCGCCCCGCTGCCTCAATGGCCAAACTCAGAGGTGAGGAGCCCCAGGCCCCGAGCCAGCCCCAGCGTGGGCTCTACCGCGCACGCGCCAGCTGATGGCAGGAACCACTGAGCTGAAAGGAGCCGCTCTGAGGAGAATGTCCTGCCTACCGCAGGCCCTTTCGCAAAGGCAGACGGGATAGCAGTTCCCCAGGAGCTGAACAGCAGGGTTCCTGGCTGCCCCGAAACTACATATCCCAGGAGGCACAGCGCAAGGTAGACCATGAGCCTCAGCGGTTGCGCTCCAGGGCTCGCGTTCTTTGCCTCCAATGGATAAGCCATTGTGGGGACTGAAAGCAGAGCGATGTGAGGATTCAGCTGGCCAATGGGGAGCGCGGAAGGGGCGAGGTGGGCAGGCCGCGTGGTTTCCTTGGATACCGTGGACGCGACTCTCTGGGAGAGGGTGGGGCTTTAGCGTGAGACCCTGGAAGTCCTGACTGACAGGAACTTAGGAGCTCAGGTAAGTGTCAGAGCCGAGGGCGGGAGGGAGACCCTGTGGGTGTCAAGCTGAGAACGACGTACAGACTCGGGGCCCTCAGGGTGGTGAGGTCCGAACTTCACGGCCAGGACGGGGTGCCCAGGGATGGGGCCCTGCACGGGGATGAAAGCCAGACGGGGACCCTGTGCGGGACTCGCTCTGCCCGGACGTGAGGACGAGAGCAGGTCCCGCCCCGTCCCGGCCCCGCGTGACCGAGGCCGCGCATCCGACGCGGTGTCTGAGTGTGGGCTCCGCACCTGCGGTCGGTGACACCCTCCGTGACGACCCCGAAGGGCTGTGAGGGTCCAGTGAGAGCGTGGACGGAACCGAGCACAGGCCGCAGAACCGCAGGGCAAAGGCTGTGTTACTATTTCAGGGGTGACCCTGAACCCCAGTCACCCAGACAAACCCGAGGGACCAGGACGTGTGCTGACAGCAGCACGGACCTCCGTCCCCAGGGGTCCTGGGTTTTAGGACTAAATGAGACGCAGAAGGACCGTCCCTGTGGTGCGAGGGGAAGGACACGGCTGAGTGTCTCCTGGCGCTGCCTCTGGGTCATCTGTGTCCCCTGCACCTGTCTCTTCCCCCTTAAGTGGAGGGGGATTTCTACTGAGTGACTCTGTGCGGTCTCTTTTACCTTTTACTATTCTGTGGGTCATTTAAAAAATGAAAAAGAAAAAAAATGTTTTCTCCTCTCTGGCTCATGTTTCCCTTTCGGTGCCACATCCTCTTCCCACAAATTATTCTCTGAGTTCCCAGCAAAGACACTGCAAACAGTCACGTTTAATAAAATGCAAGTGCGGAACCTGAGTGCCTTCCAGAAAGCTGAAGCCCTGGGCCACGTGCAGGAGCCAGAATCCCTGGGAGCTGCCCAGGGACAGAGGGGCTGGTTCCCGAGGAGGGGCGGCGGTCTGTATGCCGGGTCCCAGGGCTCTGAGCTGCCCACTGCCTTGTAGGAAAGTCAGTATTTCTCCTCCTTTCTGTCCTTGTCCTTCCTCCTTCTTCTTCCCCTAGTGAAGACGCACAATAGGTACTAGCTTTCAGGTTCACCAAGTTCCCCCTGAACACGAGTTCTGTTCTTGGCTTTGTTTCATTTGTTCCTAATTATTCAGACTGACCTTCAAACTGTCTTTTTAAATGAAAGCCAGTGGGAATCACTTCGACAAAGGCATTGGTTTAAGCAAGTTGAGAATGCACTCACATTTGTTGAACACGTGCCATATGTTTCTGGATTAAATGAGAATTTCTACTAGATAATTTTGTTTCTATGGTAATTTCTGAGACAAACCAAGTAAATGGAATTGGCAACAAACCCTTAATTGTCTCTATGACAAAATGATTATTTTACTATTTTGAAGTAAATGCAATAAAAGTAAAGATAATTGAAAAATTAGTTTTCTGATCATATGAGTTTTTAAATGGAGAAATATATATATAATTAAGATTAATACAAGATGTGAAAAAGTTATTGAGCCCTGGCTGGTGTGGCTCAGTTGGTTGGAGCACCATCAATGCACGGAAGGGTCGTGAGTTCCATTCCAGTCAGGGCACACACCCAGGCTGTGGGTTCAATCCTCAGTCAGAATGATTTCCAAGGCAGCCAATTGTTATTTCTTCCTCTCTCTCTCTCTCTCTCTTTCTCTCTCTCTCTCTCTCTCTCTCTCTCTCTCTCTCTCTCCCCCCTCCCTCTCCCTCTCCCTCTTCCTCTCCCTCTCTCTCTCCTCCTTCTCCCTCTCCCTACCATCAATGGAAAAACATAGCCTTGGGTGAGGATTTAAAAAAAGTTATTGCCCAGAGGGTGTGGCTCCAGTGGATTGAGCGTCGACCTATGGACTGAGAGGGTCCGGTTCCATTCTTGTGAGGGCACATGCCCGGGTTTCTGCTCCATCCCCAGTACGGGGTGTGCAGAAAGCCGATGTGTGTGTCTCTCTCACATTGATGTTTCTCTCTCTCTCCCTTCCTGTCTACAATATATATATATATATATATATATATATATATATATATATATATATATATATATATATATATTTTAAAGTTATTGCTAACTTAAAAAGTCTAACGATTTATGTATTAAATCTGCCCACATATCAATTATGACTAATAAAAATACTACATTCCATCTGTATGACATTATACTTTCAGAGCATGTTCACATATATCCTCACAGAACACTGTGCTTAGCACAGCAAGTATTATTATCCTCACATTATAGATGAGGAAAAAAGTTCAGAAAGTTTAAGATTAAACATTTAAAAGGTCTGGCCCCCTTACCACTCTACCAAAAACTCCTATCTTTCTGACACCTTTGAAGAAAAAAAAATTATTCATCAAATCAATGCAGAATCATATATAAATTCCCCCCCTTATTTTAAGTGTACTTGTAAAATATTTTTTTATGTCTTCAATTTTTAGAAAGCCATTCCTGTGGTCATGAACATGTTCTGCTGGTGGGAGTGTAAATTATTACAAACTTTCCAGCAGTCAATTCAGCAACATACATGAAGCGCCTTAAAAATATGTGTATCCATGACCTGGAAATTGTGCTTTTTAGCATTTAATGTATGCATAAAGTTAGTGATGTTCAAAAAAAACTTATGTTCAAGGAATTTTGTTTTACAGGGTTATTATGATAGTAAATTTCTGAGATCCATCTGTGTTGAGGTGTGTATCAGTTGATGGTTATTTTTCATTGCTGAGTAGTATTCTATTGATGGATGTTCCCTAGTATTCCTGTTTGTAAAATGTGAAGGACATTCAAATGTTTATAGCTTTTCAGTCAAAGATGCTATGGATATTTGCATATAATTTTGAATGATATTTAGGATTCTCTCTTCTGGAGCAAACAGTCCTAGTGGAAACGCTGAGATACATGTTAAGTACATATTTAATTCAGTTAGAAACCACAATTCACTTTGTGAAGAAAGAACAACAGGACATAGAAGGACCTGGAGAAGGAGAGGAGCCCTGTCACTGCCGATATGTCATCTGCACACACAGTGTCACCTCCTCACTTGTCCGCAGTGACAATATGAGAAGTTAGAGCCACAGAGAGAAAGTGAGACTCATCCTGATGCAGCTGAGAGCTGAGAGGAAATCCCTGCTCCCAACAGGAAGCCCCTCCTTCCCCCTCACTCTGCACCTGCTCCTGGGCTGATCACTGTTGTCTGTTGGTCCTGAGCGCCCCCTGGTGTCCTGAGCGCACACTGGAGTTCAGCCCTCCTGTCTCCCTCAGGAAGTTTGTGTCTGGGCTCACACTGACCTCCCCTCACTGTGTGCTGAGCAGTAATTCAGGGCCGTGTCCTCGGCTCTCAGGCTGTCCATTTGCAGATACAGCGTGTTCTTGGAGTTGTCTCTGGAGATGGTGAATCGGCCCTTCACAGAGTCCACATTGTATGTGCTACCACCACCTTCATTAATGTATGAGACCCACTGCAGCCCCTTCCCTGGAGCCTGGCGGACCCAGTGCATCCAGGAACTACTGAAGGTGAATCCAGAGGCTGCACAGAAGAGTCTCAGAGACCCCCCAGGCTGCACCACGCCTCCCCCAGACTCCACCAGCTGCACCTCACACTGGACACCTGCAAACACAAAGACGTCCTGGTCAGGACACTGTCACACGCCCACTGTTTCTCTTTCTCATCCACTCTCACACTCAGTGTCCCTTGTTCTCCACAAATTACCTCTTAAAATAGTCACAAGGAAAACGCAAATGAGCCCAGACTCCATTATGTGTGCTCTGTGTTCAGTCCTGTTCAGGGAATGGGGTCACCTGGGAATCCCGGGGCTGGGCTCGTGTCCCAGAGCTGCAGGGTCAGGGCTGGGCTGGATTTTATGGGCAGAGGGGCCCTATTTGAATGTCTTCCTACTATATAGGGAGCTCTGGGGTTGGAGAGCTGCAGAGAGGGCAGTGCCTCAGTGCAGGTGCGAGTGTCCTGCGGGACAATCATGGTCATGATAACATATCAATAACTAAATATGTATCATAGGGACGTGTGAGGCATGTTCAACTGTCCACATCTGGTAACAGGGAGACTAGCCTCTCCCTGGCTCCTCTGGGCTCCCTGCTTAATCCAGACCCCAGCTGTCAATCACAGAAGCCAAAAGCCTGTGATGCAGGCTTGACCCCTCCTCTCTCCACCTCCCACATTCTACAGATGACCTGAACCTGACCATGTGTCTGGAATCTGTCTGCCCCCTTCTTAGCTAACTGTTCCCATTCTAGGTCACACACACCCCTGACCTTGGGTCTTGGCAGGGGCTTGTCCACTGGTTGCAGCCTCACACCACTTCTCAGCCCTCATGGCACCTCTCGGGCACTCACCCCAGGTGACCTTCCTTTTTGAACATTACCCTCCCTCCGCCTCCACACTAGGTACACCCATCTCTTTGTGGTCCAGGTTCCCTATGTGGCTCACCTGGGGTGTACCCAAGCCTCTATCACCCCCTCCTCCACCCCAGACCACTCATACACATCCACAGCTTTAATTACTATCTTCCCAGAAAGCTCCAAACAGCTTTAGCTCCAGCCTCTCCTTGGAACCTCCATTCCAGGGTCCAGGAACAGCTTGGATGTCCCAAAGTCACCTCAACTCAAAATGCTCAGCTCACAGTTCACCCACCCCCCCAAGCCTCTGTGTTCCTCATCTCATCACATCTGTCCCTACATGCAGACCACGTCTGGCTTCACCCTCTCCCTTCTCTGTGTCCTCTCCATCACTCTCTCAGCTGGTTCCAACTCTGACACCTCACGAACATACACAGCCACCCCAGGTGATGGTCCCCCTGGGCAGTACCACGGGGTCCTGTTCCTGAGGGGGCATCCCAAACCATGCCCCTGCTGAGCTCCAGGGCCCCACCCTCTCTGCACTGGCCTGGGAGATGTGTGATTTGAGGGTAGGAAATATCTAAGGACAGCTGGGTGTTCACGCCCACAGCTCAGGGCTGAGGTCGGCCTGGAGAGAGATTTGATGTCACCTGTGGGACAAGAGGGGCTCACCCTGGGGGGAACAGTGAAGTGAGAAAATTAGAAGAGGGGGGAGAAACCTTGGGAAGCATCCCACCAAATGTTTATCAACCATCCAGGGGAAGAGGAGGGAATATATTTATATGTGTGCACATATGTATGCATATACCATATGTATGTGTACATACATGTATATACACAGCCAACTGAGTTTCCTAGAGAGCTCACTGATTGTTGCCAAACTCGGGTATTTATAGCCAACCTATGCATCCACTCAGCTGCCAAGTGAGAGTAGTTCCAACGTGAATGTTGGAGGATGTTTTATGTATCAAGTAAAACAAGCTGAAGGTGTGTGAGAACCTCACGCATTCGCTGATGGTGTAGTGACTACTCAGTCAGGTCGTCGTTCTCTGAACGCCAGACGAAGTCCCTCAGTTTCTCGTGATGTGTTCACACCGTGATGGGTACAGACATTTTTTGTAAAAATATGGATTCAATGCACATACCGTAATATTCACCCAAGACACATTTTATTAAGTTTAATCTTTACTATTGACAATTTGTCCATCACCTTCTTAAGTCCAGAGTCAGAGGACACTGAAGAAAACACATCCAGCCCTGACTCGGTAACGTTCGCCTGTTTCTATGGCGTAAGTGTTTTCATCACACAGTGTTTCAAGCTGCCAACATGGGGTCCCTCACCGCAGAGGGAGGAATAGATGTGGGGTCACCCTGTTATATAACATCACCTGCATGCAAGTACAGTAGGTAGAAATCACCCCAAGAGCAGAGGCAACACAAAAATAGTTACAAGCTGCAATTTTTGAGTTTCTATTACCTTATTTTTAATACAAATTATTTAATCACAGGTTTCCATGAGTTATTATTTTTTTTTAATCCTCACCCGAGGACATTTTTCCATTTTTTGTTCAGAGAGAGTGGGAGGGAGAGAGAGGAAGAGAGAGAAACATCGACGTGAAAGGGACACATCGAGTGGCTGCTTCCCACACGACCAACCAGGGCCGGGGACAGACTGCAACCGAGGTACATGCCCTTAGCGGGAACCGAACCCGGGTCTCTCCGGACCACAGGCCAACGCTCTAACCGCTGAGCCAAACCGGCCAGGGCACATGAGTTAATTTTTAATGATGGCTGTGTTTAACACCTGGCTTGCAAAAACCCTGGAATCTCAGCCACCTGCTCCCACAAGCCAGTGCAGGCTGGCTCCAGCACAGCTAGGGGAATGGCCCCTTTCAGGGATGGGCTCACAGGGAAGGGATAACAGGAAAGAAGTAGCCAAAGAAGGAGGTTCATTCCCAGAGCAGAGCACCGGGGCCCTGGGAGCTTCACAGAGCTGCCCTCCTGGTCCATGCTGGCATGTGTAGGCAGAGTGGGCTCCCCCACAGGGGCACAGAGAGGCCACGTAGGCTGTGTCTGGAGGCTGGAAACTGCCCAGGCTTCTCTCACTCCTTCCATCCTCCCTCCTTGACCTTTTCCAGGGAGTAGAGCGGAAAGAGTGGGGCCCGGGAAAACCATCAGCTCCCCATCTGTGAAGTGGGGCAGAGTGGACAAGGGGAAGTCAGGCAGGTGCCTGGGAGGGTCCAGGCTGGGCTGGCCCATGCTGTGGGGGGAGGGGTGGTCTAACAGATCTCAGAAATGTCACTCCGTCTTCAAGTTCTGGCTTTCTGGCTCAGCCCACTGAGATTAGGTTCCCAGAGTCCCTTCGCACAAGCAATCTGAGGGCTGGCAGAGGCAAAACCAGCCACCTGCTCCCCATCTCCCCTCCCCCAGGGACCCTAAATGAACAGGGAGGAGTCAAACCCTGGGCACCCCTGTGTTTCCTGCAGGAGAGCAAAG
Organism: Tadarida brasiliensis; assembly: GCA_030848825.1. Taxonomy (NCBI): domain Eukaryota; kingdom Metazoa; phylum Chordata; class Mammalia; order Chiroptera; family Molossidae; genus Tadarida; species Tadarida brasiliensis. Next base: position 248,221,032 of record CM061257.1, read on the forward strand.
CCCTCCTGGTTCCTTCTGGATCCTCCCCAGGCCTCTGGGGCAATTGCTCTGAACTGCGGGGAGTGCGCTCAGAGCCCCCGCCCCACCACTGCCTCCAGGTGGGGGTGCAGTGAGGGTGAGGGGCCCACCCTGCACCAAGCCCCGCCCACCCAAGGCAGCCCAGTCCCTCCCCTCACGCAGGTCTGGCAGGCTCAGCCTGCTGGGACCTTGGACACCCTGGGTCCTGCACCCTGGACCTGGGAGAGGTGAGCGGGCGGGGCAGCTCGGGCTGAGACAGGATGGGGGGCAGGCACCTCAGGGGTAACAGGGGCTTCTGCCCGACAGAGGGGACCACTGCCCTTCAACAAGGCAGGCTCGCCAACATCTCCGGGGGCAGAAAAGTCAAAACCAGTCTCTGGGATAAAGGCCTTTGGAGGGAGTGCAGGAAGAGAAACCTGGGAGGTGGGTCCCCGTCATCCCAGGGTCCAAACTGAGAGCGATTTCGGTGTCCAGGGTACTACCAGCACGTGGGTAGCATTTGGGGATGCAGCAAGCCAGTGAGGGCTACCCTGCCCAGGGCCCCCGGGTTGGGACAGATCTCAAAGTCTCACACTGTCCAGGTTCCTGGGGACATGCCCTGACCTGCCTCCAGGCAGCTAAGGCCAAGGGACGCGCACTTGAGGAGGAGCCCAAGGCCCGGCCCAGGGGAGGCTCTCCTGGGCTCAGTGGCTTCCAGGCAGGTTGGGGGGATGCCATCCGGCCCTGCGGTGGGGGAGCAAGCTGATATCGTCTGAAGGTGCACTGGTGCCTTGTACTTCTCCTGAATCATCTCCTTTAACTGTCTCAAGTCGTCTCTTCAGTTCATTCAGCAGATGGGCCCTCTGCTGGGCTTCAGCCCCACCACCAGTACTCAAAGGGCTCCTTCTCTATCCACTGTACCACACGCCCGTCACGGGGAGCACTCCAGGATGCCTCCTAGTCCCCTTGCAGGGTTCAGGGTAGGGGTCTCCTCTCTCAGGAAGGCTACCCTGACTGCCTCCTGATCAGGTGCTTTTGAACTCTGGGCTCCCACAGTGTGGTCCCTCCTCCTCCTCCAATCACAGCTGTTGTCAGAGTATCACAATGGCTGTGTTAATCCTAATTTTCCCTTCTAATCCGAGTTTCAAAAACTCCGCCATTCAAGTTTCACTTTAGCATATTTGTAAGGGAGGAAGAAAATTTCCCCTACCTTCCTAGGTTCTCTAGGTCGGTCTAATAATTAAATCTGCAGGAGACAGATTCACAAGAGAATATAACCAAATGTATTGACATATGTGCATGTGAACCCCTCGTACATGAGAGAGACAGAAGCCCCACATGCATGAGAAGTTCAAAGACAGGGAGGGGGAAGGTGCGTGGACTGAAAGCAGTGGGAATGGGAACACGTCTTCCCATAACACACGTAACCATTTCTCCTGTGAAAGGTCACTCTGAGCAGGACGCCCTCAAAATGTAGTGAAAATGTAGTTAGAGTCAGTATGGAAATTACAGCTGTTTGAATACATATGTTAATTCCACACACCGTCCAAGTGAATAAAATAAAACCATATAGTCCTACACAGAACTCATAGAGTGTACACTCTGGAGAAGCCCCTCCCACAGGCCCAGCTCCAGGTCATGGGGAGCAGGTCCCAGCGCTGCTCTCTGAAGTGCACTGTGCTTTGTGCTGAAGACACAGCTGTGCACGACTCCTCAAATGTACCTTCGGCAAATAGACCACAGCCTTTTCTAACTCGGTGATGTTAGAGGTAAACACTGAATCAAGAATACAGAGAGGTTCCCGGAGGGAAACTGTGACATGAAGAGGAAACCACACAGGAAACCAGCCCAAACCTCCAACTGCACCTGCTCCTGGGTGGTCCTTGTGTTCAGGGACCCTGAGCGCCCCCTGGTGGTCGCAGCCTCTCCTGCAGGGAGGTTTGTGTCTGGGCTCACACTGACTTCCCCTCACTGTGTCTCCCGCACAGTAATACATGGCCGTGTCCTCGGTGGTCACGGATCTCAGTTGCAGGGAGAACTGGTTCTTGCACGTGTCACTGGAGATGGTGGTGCGGCTCTTGAGGGACGGGTTGTAGCTAGTGCTACCACTACTAGCATATATGTACCCAATCCACTCCAGCCCCTTCCCTGGTTTCTGGCGGATCCAGTTCCACCACTAATCACTGAGTGAGCCCCCAGAGACAGAGCAGGTGAGGGAGAGGGTCTGTGAGGGCTTCACCAGTCCTGGGCCCGACTTCTGCAGCTGCACCTGGGACAGGACACCTGGGGACAAGGAGCATCAGGTCCTGTCAGTCACATGCAGTAACAACCACCCCCATGGACCCCTGTCTGACCTCTGAGACCCTCACCTTGGGGGGCTGTCTCCAGGCACAGGAGAAGACCCAGCAGTTTCATCTTCTTCTAGACCACGGCTCTGTCTTCCCCAGAGACCTCAGCCCTGTGTAAGGAGAGAGCTGTGAGCCTCCCCAGCCCACGGGAGGATTTACCCTGGAGCTTGTGGAGAAATTTGCATGTGGGGCAAGCCTGTTCCTTATAAGTGGAGGGACTGAGGCCACGCTGCGTGGTCCCTCTGGGGGCATCTCTTCCCTTGAATTGACTCAACATGTAAGTCAGGGAAAGGGGATATCTTGGTTGATGAGACCTATGGAGTCAGCTTAATGGACATGCCTGTGTCTGATAAATGGTGGACTCGATTAGAAGATTCTATTTTTTTGTCTTAAAATTTTTTATTTATTTATTGTCAATGGGGAAAAAAGGAGATACATCTGTAACAAAATAAATTAATAAAAAAGTAATAAAGAAATAAAAATAAATTTAGAAGATTCTATTTTTAATCCCTAATGCATCTTTCTTATAGATTAATAGGAATTGCATTGGTCCAGGTAGTTTCTTAAACTCAACTCTGTAATATATACACAACTGTCAAATATTTTTATATACAATTGTATATTCATAAACATAACTTCATATATACAATGTCTATCTGCTCAGAAAATCACAAAATAAAGGACATTCATTCTCATATCTTATATGTTTATTTATGTTGTTATGGCGATCCAAAGAACTATATCCCAAAAAGAGGTTAATGAGAAATTCTTGATTCTTTTCTTTATTTTGTTTTGTTTGGATAAAATTATATTCATTATCAGTTCTGAGTAACACGATATGATAGGCCATTTTTAAGGTTATTGCTTTATTCAGTTTTCTTACAATCTTTACCAAACACCTTCAGCAGCTAAGCAAGGTCAGGCCTGGTTAGTACTTGGAAGGGAGACCCTTGATCCTCAATGTTGAAAATTCGTAGTTCTGTCTTAGAGTCCCTCCTCAGGGTCTTTCCTTCTGCAAGTCCATGGCTTATTTCATAGACTTCAATTTAATTATATCAGACATAATCACATTTATATACAGAGAAATGATTGAAAATAGAGTGATTATATATTAGTAAATTCAGATCCTTTTGTTTATAATTGGGGGGACTGAGAACAGGCTGCCCTGGTCCTTCTGGGGCCCCTGCTGGGCATCTCTTTTCTTGAACTCACTCATGATGTAAGTCAGGGATAGGGGATCACCTGGTGTGTGAGACACATTGGAATGAGGTCAGAGGGCGCCCTCACCTTTCTGATCATGAGAGAAACAATGGACTCGATGAGCAGGTCCCACTGTTAACTTCTCAGGCATCTTTCAGACAGACTCAAAAGGGACAAGCATTTTTCACACAGTTTCTGAATCCCAATTCCCTAGTATATTCACAATTTTGTGAATCTTTTATCATCATTTCATACAAAAAAATTCTACCATCGTAGAAAAAACCTAATAAATAAAACATCCACTTTCAGTATTTTTGTCTTAATTTATGACATTACTCTGCTCTGAGAAACCACCTCCCAAGCACAGGCTGATGGGACATTCTTCCTCCTGATGTTGTAAGTTGTGTAACTGAGTCTACAGATTCTTGTGCAAACTCTTTCTTTATGAAAGCTCATGGCACATTGCAGAGACAAAAAACTTGTTCCTTTAGAAATGATCATAGTTTCCCTGGTCGGTTTGGCTTAGTGGTTTGAGCGTCAGCCCATGGATCACGGGGTCTAGGGTTTGATTCCTGGTCCAGGGCTGTGCCTGTGTTGCAGGTTCGATCCGCACTAGGTTCCGGTCTTGAGGGCGGTAACAAATCGTTGTGTTTCCCTTACCTCTCTCTCTCTCTCTCTCTCTCTCTCTCTCTCTCTCTCTCTCCCCTTCTCCCTCTCCCTCTCCCTCTCCCTCTCTCCCCTCCCTCTACAATCAATAAAAATATCCTCAGGTAAGGATTAAATATTAGGTGTAATATTTATTTAATGGTACATCTCTGCACACACACACACACACACTGTGATGGTTTTCATTGTAATGAATCTCAAACTTCCCTTCTCCCCTGTACCTAGCACATGGGCGTTGCCCCCACAGTGACACTCAACTAGTGTGTGACCTTCCTTCACAAAGAGAACAAACCCAACATGACTGATGTGCAGACAGGGCTGGGCCTGCACAAGTGGTTCCTGTTCTCCCAACACCTGGATCCTGCAGATGCCGCGGCGAGAGGGTCCTGGCTCGTCCTGGGGAGGGTCAGACCCAGGAGCCCCTGTCCAGTCAGTGCAGCCAACACTGACCGACATGTGGGGAGCATCTCACTGACCCCCAGCTCAGCAGTGCCCATTCTCAGAGCCCACAGACTCTATACTCAGTGACCCCTCGGCTGCACCCGTCAGGCCCTGCACGAACCTCCATCTCCTCCTGTATTTGTGTCTCTGGTTTAACCTCGTGGATATTCCTACACCAAATGGGTCGCACAGGTGAGAATTCAGACACCTGGTTGTCACTCAGGCTCCCATTCAAAAGAGGTCCTCTCGAGGTCGTGTATGCATGAGCTCCAGTGACTTCCCACGTGGACTGTGTCCCCCAGCCCAGCAGCCCACCAGGCACGGAGTCCCTGCTCAGCTCCAGGGATAGACAGAAGCACCTGCTGAGGTTCAGTTTTCTGGGGAATGTCTCAGGGGCTCCCACCTGGAAGAGGACGGAAGTCCCCATGTCCTCAGGACCCTGGGTCTGCACTGGTGTATCAGCACCCGTCAGGTGTGAGCCCTCTTTCTGTGAATCAGTGCATGTGTCCGCTGCTGCTTCACGTTGACGCCCGAGTTGGCTCTAGTGGGCAGAGGGACATGGCCTCTGCTGGACAATGGTGCTGGTCATGGGTCTCCAGAGAGGCAGGGCCAATAGATGCATATTCACACTTACATGTCTCATACAAGGAGCTAATGCTCACGTCATGGAGTGTGAGACGTCCCGAGTCCCATGATCTGCTGTCGCCCCAGTAGACCCAGGAGAGCTGCTGTCATAACTCAGCCTGGCCTGAGGGCTGAGGACCGGGTGCCCCGGGCAGGAGAAGTCCTCAGAAGAGAAGCAGAAATGGTCCCTCTGGGTAGCTGAGAGCTTTGAGAGGAAATCCCTGCGGTTAACAGGAAGTGCCTTCCCCAGCTCCCTCTTCACCTGACCCTGGGCCTGTTCTGTGTGTTCCCTGGGTTCCAAAAGGCCCCGTATCCTCAGAGCCCCCTGGTATCCTGAGCGCCCCCTGCTGCCCCGTCATTTTCCCCTGCAGGCGAGGGTCCTCTCAGGACTCACAGGGCACTGACCTCTCAGCGTCTCTAGTCCAGAAGTAAAGGCTGTGCCCTGATATCAGACTGTCCCCTCAGGGACACCGTATGCTTTTCATATCTATGTACATGGTGAACTGGCCTTACTGAGCCCATGGCTCTGCAGGGAGACCCCAAGCCAGGGCTTTGGGAAGACACCAGGGAGCCCTTCCCTGGAGTGCCAGATGGACAGACAGAGAGATATTCCTCTGAGTCCAGAAGCTCTCGGAGGCTCTGGGGCCTCTTATGTCCTTAGTGGCCTGTGGTTGAAGTTCCCATCTGAGTATCCCTGCATGTGGCTCAAATCCCACTACTTTCTTCTATTCAATAAGTCACACACACACACACACACACACACGCACACACAGTGATTACTTTCACTGTTATGAATCCAGAGTTGCCCTTCTTCCTTGAACCGAACACATTTTCAGTGACTGCAGGTGGATTCTAGGACTGGAGTGACTTCCTTTGGAAGCTGACCAAATGCACCCACGATGCACAAGCAGACTTTTCAGTGCACGTGTCTGGTGTGTTTCTGTTCTTGGAGATCCTGTAAATCCAAATGTTGATTATAATGGATCAGACCTGCTCCAGGGAGGGTCAGAGGTACATCTGGTTCCCTATTGACTTCAGGGCGCTGTAACTGAAGAGTCCCCTGGAGACCCCCCACCTGTATTAGGGGACCCCTGAGAGTGGTGAGGCTGAGGAGACAGCACTGTTGTCAGCTGTCAGGTGAGGCTGCTCTCCCAGGTCACCTGGTGGGTGGGGCTGCAGTGGGCAGGGGAGTGAGGTCGGCTCTGTGAGGGACACCCTGGCTGTTTCAGGACACCTGGTTTCAGGACAGGCTAGGTGTTCATACATTCTTGTTCCTCCACCCTGATAGTTATCTTCCTTCCTGACCACCTGCCCCATGGCTCTGTTCCCCACATCCCATGAGGAGACCGACTTTCTACTCAGTCACCCCACAGCTCTGCCCATCAGGCCCTGCAGGAACCACCATCTTCACCTGCATCCGCATCTCTGGTTCAACCCTAGTCGACATTCCTTCACTGAGTAAGTCGTCACGAGTTAGAATCCAGGCTCCTGCTCCTGGGATGGTCCTTTTTTTCAGCGCCCCCTAGTGGTCTATACCCCTCCCGCATGGAGATTTGTTTCTGGGTTTACACTGACTTCCCTTGCTGTGTCTCTCACACAGTAATACACAGCTGTTGTGTTGGCTCTTAGGCTGCTTACTTGCAGATACAACATATTTTTGGTGTTGTCTCTGGAGATGGTGAATCTGCCCTTCACAGAGTCTCCATAGTATGTTTTATTCCATCACTATAAATTCGACTTATCCACTCCAGCCCCTTCCCTGGAGCCTGGCGGACCCAGTGCATGCCGTAGCTACTGAAGGTGAATCCAGAGGCTGCACAGGAGAGTCTCAGAGACCCCCCAGGGTGCACCACGCCTCCCCCAGACTCCACCAGCTGCACCTCACACTGGACACCTGCAAACACAGAGACGTCCTGGTCAGGACACTGTCATACGTCCACTGTTATCTCTTTTACCCACTCACACACTCAGTGTCTCTTTTTCTCCATAAATTACCTCTCCAAATAGCAACAAGGAAAACCCAGCTGAGCCCAAACTCCATGGTGAGTGCTCTGTGTTCAGTCCTGATCAGGGAATGGGAACACCTTTCGATCCTGAGGCTGGGCTCCGATCCCAGATCTTCAGTTCCAGGGCTGGGCTGGTTTTCATGAGCAGAGGGGCCTCAATCTGCATGTCCTTCTACTATATATGTAGAACTGGGGTAGGATGGTGGCATTAGGGACACGGTCCCTGAGTGTGACAACATCAAGGGTGTTTGCCCTTTCAGAATTACTCCCCTGTCTGCAGGGAATGTGGAAATGGATGGAATTTCTGTTATGTTGGAAGAATTGGCAAAATGTCTGGATCATTTAAGAAATGGATTTTGTAACTAGCTTTAAAACTAGGCCAAGAAACTAGTTTTTCTGCAAATCAGATTTTGGAACATGCACCCTGGGCTTAGTCTTTGTTCTGACAGAGCATCCTATCTCAAACGCCTTCTGTGGTTTCAGATCAGTAGGGAGAATACGAAATAATTGCATGGTAACTGTTTCAATTTTTATAAGTAATTAATATTAAACTTATATCAATTAAACTTTTGATAATTTATTTTTACCTTTTTTTCTCCTTAAAGGAAAATTACTTTAACTTTTTTATAGTCTGAAAAAGAGTATAAATGTTATTCTTCTCAGTTAATAAATAAGCGAAAATGACATTTATTTTCCTTATTGGCATGTACCTACAAATATTAAAGACGGAGAGATGTAACATAATTATGAGTTTATTACGGTGGTATTTGAACAGCTTATCCAAATTGTACATAATATTTGAACTAGCATATGACATTAGTTTTAACTATTATATTAACAAGTCTGGGATAATTAGATAGGACTTTGTGTTGTAACCATGATCATCATTTCTTGTCATTTCTTGTACATGTTTATTACTCATTCTTAATAGATTTTTTTTGGAAACATGACTTGGCTTTTTGAGATAAAAAATAAAAAGAATAACTCCCCTGCCCTGGCCGGTTTGGCACAGTGGTTAGAGAATCCTCCGGGGACCTAAGGGCCGCGTGTTCGATTCCAGCCAAGGGCCCATACCTCGGTTGCAGTTCAGTCCCCAGTCCTGGTTGGGGTTGTGTGGGAGGCAACCAACTGATGAGTCTCCCTCACATCCATGTTTCTCTGTCTCTATCTCTCCCTCCCACTCTGAAAATCAATGGAAAAATATCCTCGGGTGAGGGTTTAAAAAAAAAAAATTTCTCCTCACATCTCATCCTGTTCCCTCCACACTGGGCTCAACTGCTCCAGGAGACCTCTACAAAGACCCAGGAGAGAAAATTGTCATAAAAAGAAAAAGAGACTTATTTAAAATGAGAGATACCTTTGACAGTCACCAGTAAGAACACACCAAGAGAAATCAACCCTCACAACCTGAAAAAGGATTACAAGTTCAAGATGATTGAAATCTTATCAAGCATATTCTCAGATCTTGATGGCATGAAACTAGACACTTATTTCAGTAAAAACACTAAAAACCATTCAAACACATGGAGGCTAAATAGCATGTTATTAAACAATGCATGGGTTACCAAGGAGATCAAGGAAGAAATATAAAAGTCCTGGAAATCAATGAAAATGAACACACAACAACACACAACCTATGGGACACAGTGAAAGCAGTCCTGAGAGGGAAGTGCATAGTATCACAGGCCTACCTCAAGAAACAAGAAATATTTCAAATGGACTCTCTAACTCTACAACTTAAAGAACTAGAAAGTAAACCAAAAGAAAAACCCAGAGCAAGCACAAGAAAAGAAATAATAAAGGTCAGCACAGACATAAATGACATAGAGACTAAGAAAAAAAAATTTTTAAAGATCAATGAAATTAGGAGTTGCATATTTGAAAAGATAAACAAAATTGATGAGTCTTTAGGCAGACTCATTAAGAAACAAAGAGAGAATATCCCCCTCTCAAAAACAAACAAACAAACAAAAAAACAAAATAGAAGTAACAAATGACACCACAAAACAAAAAAGATTGTTAAAAAATACTATGAACAATTAGATGCCAACAAATTGAGCAACATAGGCAAAATGTACAAATTTCCAGAATCACACAGTCTCATCCGAGAATAGTCAGAAAACTTGAACAGACCAATAACAACTAAGGAAATTGAAGCTGTAATCAATAAACTCCCAGCATACAAAAGCCTTGGCCCAGACTGCTTCAAAGGGGAGTTTTATGGAACATTCAAAGAAGAAATAACACTCAATCTGATCAAACTATTCCAAAAAATTTAAGAGGAATTAAATCTTCCAAGCTCTTTTTATTAGGCCAGCATAATCCTAATTCCAAAACCAGATAAAGACATTACAAAGAAAGAAAAGTACAGACCAATATCCCTGATGAAACTTTATGGCAAAATCCTCAACATAACTTTAGCAAATTGGATCCACCAATATATTTAAAAAAATTCTACCATGACCAAATGGGATTCATCCCAGGGATGCAAGGCTGGTACAATATTCACAAATCAATAATTGTGAAACACCACATAAACAAAATGAAAGATGAAAATCATATGATCATATCAATAGACACTGAAAAAGCATTTGACAAAATCCAGCACCAATTTCTGATAAAAATGCTCAGCAAAGTGGGAATAGAGAGATCATATCTCAACATAATAAAGTCCATATATTAAAAAGTTACAGGCAACATCATACACAATGGGCAAAAACTAAAAGCATTTCCCTTAAGAACACGGAACAAGACAGGGATTCCCAATTTCACCATTCTTATTTAACATAGTATTTGAAGTCTTAACCACAGCAATGAGATAAGAATAAACAATAAAAGGTATCCAATTTTGAAAGAGGAAGGGAAACTGTCATCATTCACAGATGACATGATACTCTATATTAAAAAAAACCTGAACACTCCATCAAAAATCGATTAGTCTTAATAAATGAATTTGACAAAGTATCAGGATACAAAATTAATATCCAGAAATCACAGCATTCTTTTACATAACCAATAATGAACATTCAGAAAGGGAAATTAAAAAAAAAAAACAATTTATCATTACAACAACAACAAAAATATAAGATGCATAGAAATAAACTTAACCAAGGAGGTAAAAGTCTTGTTTTCAGAATACTACAGGACATTGAAAAAAGAAATAGAGGAGGATATAAAAAGTGAAAATATATACATGTTCATGGATTGGAAGGATCAACATCATTAAAATGTCCATGCTACCCAAAGCAATCTATAGAGTCAATGCAATCTCCATTAAAGTACCAATGGCATATTTCACAGATCTAAAACAATTATTCCAAATGGTTATATGGAACCCGAATAGCCACATCTATCTTGGAAAAAAAGAACAAAGTGGGAAAGATCACAATACCACATATCAAGTTATACTACAAAGCCATTGTAATCAAAACAGCCTGGCCCTGGCACAAGAACAGACACCTAGATCAATGGAACAGAACAGAAAACCCAGAAATCGACTCAGGATAGTATGCACAATTTATATTTGACAAAGGAGGGCATAGCACACAATGGAGAAAAGACAGTCTCTTCAATAAATGGTATTGGGAAAATTGGACAACTACGTGCAAAAAAAAAAAAAAATGAAACTAAACCACCAATTTACACGACACACAAAAATAAACTCAAAATCAATAAAAGACTTAAATGTAGCTCGTGAAATGATAAAATTCCTAGAAGAAAATGTAGGCAGAAAAATTTCAGACATGATAGTGTAATTTGCACAGATACATCACCTAGGGCAAGAGAAACAAAAGGAAAAATAATACATTGGACTACATCCTACTAAAAAACTTCGGCACAGCAAACGAAACCAGCATCAAAATGAAAAAGGAACCCACTCTCAAGGAGAACATACTTGTCAAAGTTAAAATGGATAAGGGGTTAATATCTAAAATATAGAGAGTACTCATGCAACTCAACAAAAGGAAAACAAACAATCCAAGTTAAAAAATGGGCAGAGGACCTGAATAGACACTTCTCCAAACAGGACATACAAATGGGCAGGAGACATATGAAAACATGTTCAACATCTCTAATCATCAGTGAGATGGAAATTAAAATGGCTATGAGATATCATCTCACACCTGTCAGAATGGCTGCCATCAACAAATCATCAAACAGCAAGTGCTGGCGAGGATGTGGAGAAAAGGGGACTCTAGCACACTGCTGGTAGGAATGCAGACTGGTGCAGCCACTATGGAAAACAATATGGTGTTTCCTCAAAAAATTAAACATGGAACTGCCATTTGACCCAGTGGTTCCACTTCTTGGAATATATCCTAAGAAGCCTGAAACACCAATCAGAAAGAATATATGCACCCCTATGTTCTTATCAGCGCTATTTATAATAGCTAAATCTGGGAATGAAGTGCCCATCAGTAGATGAGTGGATAAAAAAGCTGTGGTACATTCACACAATGGAACACTGTGCAGCTGTAAGAAAGAGAGATGTCTTATCCTTTGAGACGACATGGAGGGACCTCGAGAGTATTATGCTGAGCAAAATAAGCCAGTGAGAAAAAGACAAATACCACATTATCTCACTTATTTATGGATTTTCATCAACAAAGGAAGCTGTAAATCAAAACAGAGCCAGAGTCATGGAAGTAGGGAACAGACTGACACACCTCAGAGGGATGGGGTTTGGGGAGTGGGAAGAGATAAATCAAAGAACTTATATGCATATATGCACAACCAATGGACACAGACATTCCTTTGGAGACAGCAGGCGGGGGTGGGAGTGGGGAGAATAGGGTCAATGGGAGACAAAAGGGGAAATATTGGTAATACTTTCAACAATAAAGAAAAAGAGAGAGAAATCCAAGCTTGGTGTCTGAGTGTGGCCACAGGGTAAACACAGGCCCAGGTGAACGAGAGGATTCCTCCCCCAACTACGGGAAGGAGAATGGAACCAAATGCAAAGGCAATGAGTTCTGAACATGGACCAGGAACGCCAGCTCTGTGCCTTGTCTCAGATTATGTGCAAATAACTGATGTGTGCACAGGCTTATTAATGAATACTGCTCCATTTCAAATTCTCCGTGAGGTTGGAAGATGCATCGATAGGGAAACCTCAGTCACTCACACCTCCCCCAGGAAAGCCGCTGGCAGAGGATGATGCTCTGCTCCTCTGCACAGCAGGAGAGATGGAGGCGACACTGAGGAGGGAGCTTTCCTCAGGCAACACCTGGGCCTGGTGCAGGGAGGGACGCTTGAGGCTCACGTGGATTTTCACGTACAGTCATGAGTTGAAACACCATCCACCAAAGACTTCCGACACGGAGCCACAATGTATTGTGGGGTTGGGGGGTTGGAAGATGGACGATTTGTAACCTTGTGTTGATGCATTCCCACAATCTGGTCAGCCTAGGTGCACTGAGTGCTTCTTTTGCATGTGAATAAGATAAGGTTTGCATGACAATGGCTGGAACACCTCCTCCAGTGGACTAAGGGGTCCTTTGACTCAAGAATGTCTGGGTTTGTTATCTTTTAGCTTCAAAATCTCTTTCTGCTGTAAAAAGCAAAAGACAAGGCTAGGCTGTATGGTTTGCAGAGACACCATCTCAAGGAAATGATTTCCATAAATCCACTTGTAACCTGGGGGAACTAATCTTCAAATAAATGGGAATGCTTCCAAAGATCTGTAGCATTTGCTCACGTGCAAAGCTCCCTCTCACTCCAAGCAGCTTGTGCTTGTAATTCATTGTGTTGCACCAATCCTGGCAGGCCGAGAGACGGCAACGAACCTTCCTTCGTGACATCCAACCAATGCCGCCTGGAAGGAAGGCCCCGTCTGTGTTGAGCATGTCCTCCTCTGTCTGCATGGGGCCCCGGCGCCTCTCCTCCAGCCACCATCCCCTGTGATGCTCCTCAATTTCTAATGAGAACGTTCTGCAAATGAGGAGCAAATGTACACAAAAGATAAAACAAAAAGAGCCAGCAGGACAAATTCATTAAAGCAATGAAAGTCCATGTACAGCCATGTGAGACATGGGCTTTCACAGCTCAGAACTGGCTGTATTCTTCTCTGTCACAGGAAGCAAGCAGGCAAAAAATGTCAGAAGACGACAAAATGCATAAAACAAATACTATTTTTAAAATAAAAAGAAATGAGCACAATTTGTGGTGAAAACACCACTTCAAGACTCAGAACCCTGTGGGTGCAGAGTGTCCGTGACCTGGAAGGTGAAGCAGACACGTGTCCACGATGAGCTAGGTTTGTGAAGAGGGAGAGACAGGGGCTGGGGGTGACGGGGAAGCCCTGAGACTCTCTGGGTGTTTCAGGCAGAGTGTCCTCAGGGGCAGCCACAAGCACAGTGGGGCCTCCTCCCAGAGCCCCGTGTGAGCTCCGCACAGGGACCGCCCCCAGGAAGGGGCGCCAGGGCCCAGGAGCCCACCGTCCTGTCCCATCAGGGCCGGGCACCTCCACGCTGCCCTCCTCCTGATCTCAGCCAGTCCTGGGGACACAGCAGCTGGTGCTTCCTCTGGGGGAGGGAGGAGGGGCCCAAGGGGAGCGTCCCAGGGGCTCTTCTCTGCAGCTGGTGGAGGTTTTGGGGGCTTGCAGGACGTGGTTTCTCTCGCTGTGTCCCTGGCACAGTAATACACGGCTGTGTCAGAGGCCTTCAGGCTGCTCCACTGCAGGTAGCTGGTGCTGATGGAGTTGTCCGTGGAGATGGTGACGTGGCCACGGAAGGAGGGGCTGTATCTGGAATCCGAGTCCCCAGGATAGATCCTTCCCATCCACTCCAGGCCCTTCCCGGGAGTCTGGCGCACCCAGCTGATCCAGCTACTGGTGAAGCTGTATCCAGAGGTCCTGCAGGAGATCCTCAGAGAGTCCCCGGGTCTTTTCACCTCTGCCCCAGACTGCACCAGCTGCACCTGGGCACAGGCACCTGTGTGGGAGAGCAGGACCTAGGTCAGGGGCTCCCTCCTGCCTCCCTCCACTGTGACCCACACCTGGTCTGTGACTCACCTGGGAGGACGACCAGGAGGATGGCAAAGACGGTGGCACAGCCCATCCTGGAGGAGGACAGAGAGGGACAGTGCTGAGGACCCACTGCCTGTGGAGGGAACCCTGGGTTTAGTGGACTGTCCCCAAGTGCGTTTGCATATTTCCTGCCCCGCCCTCAGGGGAGACCTTCTCACAGCTCATAGTCCAGGAGCCCCAGGGCTCCAGCAGGGAGCTTGTCTGAGCCTCCCAGGAGGGAACTAGCCCTTCCCACCCAGGCTGTGGTCCTGGCAGAAGCACACCCACAAGAGACTGGGGTGGATTCTGGTTGGGACGGATTGTCAAAGGGGGACGTGGTCTGGAGTGACCAACGAGACCCCAGGGTGTAGTGGGTGTCACGGGCTGGGCTGAGCTGTCAGGCCGGGCTGAGTGCATCACCATCACTCAGGCCCTCCGTGGGAGGAGTGTGGAGGGGAATCTCCATTCTCACACATGCTCATGAAGGGAAGGCCGACTGGATTCAGGGGGAGTGTTCAATGGAGTTCTTCTGTAGGAGACAGAGACAGGTTCAAGTCTGAATGCAACAAGGACTTGCTGGAACTTGGGTGCAGGGAGCAGGGTGGGGTCAGTGGGTGGGAAGCACTAGGAGGGAACAGCAGGGTGAGGAGACGGGTTAGTCGACCTGACCACCTTCTTGCTGAAGGCAGGTCAGGGTGATCAGACGTCCCCTGGGCGGTGTTGCACAGGGATCCCACTGAGGGATCCAGAGGGGGGTGAAATACTGAGGGTCGGGCACTCTAGCCGGACCAGCTTCACGGGATTCTTGCTAACACTGGGCTGTGCAAAATGGACCTGAAAGCTACAGATGTCAGCCTAGTTGGGGAGAGGTTCCCAGGAGTCTGCCTGAAGCTCGGTCAGGGAGAGGCCCTTCATCCGGAGCTGCTCCAGGCTTGGTGGGGGCAGCCCTGGGCAGCCTCCAGGTCAGGGCCGGGGAGCCCTGATGTGGACACAGTGGGCCCAAGGCCTGGAGGGCTGTGCCGATGGTGCTCACAGGACCACTGGCTTCCTGGACGTTCTGACCCTGCTGATCACAGTTTCCAGCCAGAGGTGGTGACTCACTGTACTGACTAATGCTGTGATTGTTCTGTGCAGTGTTTATAGTCCTACAGGATTCTAACACAGGACCAAGGTGACTCACTGTAGGAACTAATGCTGTGATTGTTCTGTGCAGTGTTAATAGTCCTACAGGATTCTAACACAGGACCAAGGTGACTCACTGTACAGACTAATGCGTGTGATTGTACTGTGCAGTGTAATAGTCCTACAGGATTCTAACACATGACCAAGGTGACTCACTGTACAGACTAATGCGTGTGTTTGTACTGTGCAGTGTTAATAGTCCCACAGGATTCTAACACAGAGGACCAAGGTGACTCACTGTACAGACTAATGCGTGTGATTCTACTGTGCAGTGTTAATAGTCCTACAGGATTCTAACACAGGACCAAGGTGACTCACTGTACAGACTAATGCGTGTGATTCTACTGTGCAGTGTTAATAGTCCTACAGGATTCTAACACAGGACCAAGGTGACTCACTGTAGGGACTAATGCGTGTGGTTGTACTGTGCAGTGTTAATAGTCCTACAGGATTCTTCCACAGGACCAAGGTGACTCACTGTAGGGACTAATGCTGTGATTGTACTGTGCAGTGTTAATAGTCCTACAGGATTCTTCCACAGGACCAAGGTGACTCACTGCAGGGACTAATGTGTGTGATTGCACTGTGCAGTGTTAATAGTCCTACAGGATTCTAACACAGGACCAAGGTGATGCTGGGACATTATGACACTGAGTGCCAGGGAGTTGTGGAGACACATCAAAGGGTGTGACGGACGTGCCCCGTGGACAAGCCACATGAATGTGAACAGGTTATTTCCAGACGGTGAATGTGGCCACCGGTGACTAAGGCTGCAGAAGCTTGTTCAGAGTGAGGTGAGGCGGACCGTCCGGATGGCCACGGCCGAGGGCTGGTTATCCCAGTGAGAGCAGCGTGATGCATGGTGTGTAGCCCTGAAACAGCGTGAGGTGAAGAGTTCTCGGAACTTGGAACCTGAGGGCGGGCAGAGCACTCGCCTCCAGACCGTCCAGGAGGACACTGAAAGGGCGCATCTGAGGCGGTGGGTTTCCTAAGAGGATTCCCCAGGGCAGGGTGGTGATGACCCACTCAGGAGACCTCCCAGGGCAGGACTGTGGAGGGCACGGTGCCCCTAGGGGTCACCCTGAGCATTGGAGGCGGCATGACCCTGGTGCCTTTCCTGCAGCCGAGTGCTGGGCTGTGCAGGTCCCACGAGTACCTTCAGGGCTGGTCCGTGAGGAGGAGAGGGACACGAGGACACAGAACCAGAGAATTATTTGCAAGTTTACAATTTTCTTATTAATAACAAATGGGACTGTATCTTTTCAATTGGATATTTGCCATTTTCGTGCTTGTCAGTTTGCGTGTGCCATCCAGTCAGTGGGTCCCTTCAGACAGGGAGTGTGAAGAAAAGCCAGGGAACCGTTAGTGACTGGGTGCTGAGCTGCACTCAGTGGAAACACACATTTGTTTCCTTTTCCAGTTTCTCAGGGATGCCCTTCTTACGTTCATGGACTGGATTTTGAGTTTTCTCTGACGTTACTCCAGCTGTGCCCCCTGCCCTGGTCCTGCCCCATGTCTGTGGTGCCCCTTTCACAGTCACAGGTGTCTGACTAGAACAGAAGCTCTGTCCACGGGGAAATCCGTGACACTGGACTCAGCAGCTCACCAGCCCGTTCCCTGGTGGCCGCAGGACCCCGGCTTGTCCCCTGTGAGGCTCTGCAGGTGGCCGGGTGTCGGGACGTCCTGTGACATAAAGTGTGTTTGCTGCTGGAGGAGCCCTGTGCTGGCCGTCCCTCCCCTGCCCAGGCCTGTCCTGCAGCAGCCCTGAGTGACCTGGTATTCCACCTGAGCACGGCAGGTGGGCACAGGGAGGGGAGATGGCAGGTTCAGGGCACTTGTCTGGACGTGTCCTGGGTGTCCATGGAGGGATGCGCATGTCAGATGAGGATAGGAAGTGGGTGGTGCATTGATGACTAAAAGCTCATTAAAGACCACGGGGGCCCAGGGCCTGACTGAGGGGAGGGCCGTGCAGGGACCGCGTGCCGCTGTCTGAGGACAGAGTGTGAGCTTCAGACAAAGGGCGCTGACGTCAGTGCTGTTTCCCCGGGAAGATGTGTGCAGGGCAGGACCATGAGCACCCTCAGGACGGTCTGTTCACGGAGGAGGTCGTGGAGGAAACCGGTAAGGGCAGGTCCTAGTGAGTGTTCATAACCCACCTGCACACAGTGCTCCTCCCCCACCTCGTCCCAGCGATGATGTGAGACATTAGATTCAAACCACCAGCCTGAGTTTACCTGGGGACAGAGAGCACCTGGGAGAGGAGAAGAAAACACCGATCACAACAGGAAGCCTGTCTCTGCCCCTCTGCAGCTGCCCAGGAGTAGACCCCTGTGACCCGGTGTCCTGAGCGTCCCTGCTGGTCCCGAGCGCCCCCTGCTGGTCCTGAGCGCCCCCTGGTGTCCTGAGCTCCCTCTGCTGGTCCAGAGCGCCCCCTGGTGTCCTAAGCGCCTCCTGCAGCCCCACCCTCCTGTCTCCCTCAGGAGGTTTGTGTCTGGGCTCACACTGACTTCCCCTACTGTGTGTCTCGCACAGTAATACACGGCCGTGTCCTCGGTGGTCACGGAGCTCAGCTGCAGGGAGAACTGGTTTTTGGATGTGTCTCTGGAGATGGAGGTGTGGCTCTTGAGGGACAGGCTGTAGTAAGTGTTACCACTGGGACATATGTCCCCGATCCACTCCAGCCCCTTCCCTGGTTTCTGGCAGATCCAATCCCAGCAGGAATCACTGGTAGTGATGGAGATTCCAGAGACAGTGCAGGTGAGGGAGAGTGTCTGTGAGGGCTTCACCAGTCCTGGGCCCGACTCCTGCAGCTGCACCTGGGACAGGACACCTGGGGACAAGGAGCATCAGGCCCTGTCAGTAATGTGCAGTCACAACCACCCCATAGACCCCTGTCTGACCTCTGAGACCCTCACCTTGGGTGGCTGTCACCAGGCACAGGAGAAGACCCAGTAGTCTCATCTTCTTCTAGACCACGGCTCTGCCTTCCCCAGGGACCTCAGCCCTGTGTGAGGAGAGAGCTGTGAGCCTCCGCAGCCCAGGGGAGGATTTACCCTGGAGCTTGAGGAGAAATTTGCATGTGGAGCAGCCTTTTCCTTATAAGTGGAGGACTGAGGTCAGGCTGCCCTGGTCTCTCTGTCACCCTGTGGAGGCTTCCCTTTTCCTGAATGCCCTCACCACATAAGTCAGTTATAGGAGATCACCTGGTACATTAGACCTATGGAGTCAGCTTAATGGACGTGCTCATCTCTCATAAACTGTGGACTAGAGGAGGAGATTTTATTTTTAATTTCTCATGCATCTTTCAAATAGATTTAAAGGGGTTACATTTGTCCAGGTAATTTCTTAAACCTAACTCTCTAATAAATACAATTGTCAAATATATTCATAAACAATTATATTTTAATAAACATAATTTTATATATACAAATAATGTCTAGTTTGTTTTGAAAATCTCAAAACAAAGGACATTCATTCTTTGTATCTTATTTGGTAATGTATGCTTTTACTTTAATACAAGGAACTATTCTCTAGAACAGGGCATCTGGAGATCCTTTGTTCTTGTTTATTCTGTTTTGTTTTATATTATTTTGTTAAAATGATTTTTCATACAAGTTTGAGTAACACTATCCTAAATACCTTTATTTAGTATTTTCCTAGAAAGATCTTTTTTATAATCTTTGCCAAATATTTTTAGAGCATAAGCAGGGTCGGTCCTGGTTAGTAGTTGGATGGGAGACCCTTGAAACTTGATGTTGAAAATTTTGTAATTGTTCTTGAGTCCCTCCTCAAAAATCTTCCCTTATGGAAGCCAATGGCCTATTGCATTGACCCCAAACAAATTACATCAGACATAATCACATGTGTACATGGAGAAATGATTGGAAATAGAAAGTGATTATGCATTAATAAAATTCAGATGCCTTTATATGTTGTAGCTGTAAAGGCAGCAGATTAACTGACCTGTGTTCTCAGTCTTATATTTTCACTGATGTTGGGATTCAGAGAGAGGCAAATGAAGAGGACTCCTAGCCCAGATTTACTCATAGGAAAGGGAACTAAACCCTGACAGGAACCCTCACTAGCAGCGTCCCTCTGCACCTGGGGATGGTCACTGCGGTCAGAGGTGCTGGGCTCTCCCACTTAACGGGCAACATTTTTAATTATAATGCACACATTCCCCCATCAGGTATATGTTTTGGAGATATATTATCTCTGTGTAGGCTTGTCTTTCAATTCCCTTAATGGAATAATTGTTGGTACAAATGTTGTTAAGTCTAACAAAGCTCAATTCATCATGATTTTTTAAAGTGTCCTGTTTTTGATGTTTTATCAAAAATGTTTATAGAAAATGGTTCCCCTTCCTTATCCATGGTAGTGGAAACCCTGATATGAACACTGTGGGCACTAAAGCCAACAGAGAAATGAAGGTGGGAATCCTTACTATCATCGACATGTGTTTACTGGGTCCTCCGACCAGAGACCAACCTTCCACAGCACGAAGCCCTGATTCATTTCAGAGATTAATGCAATTTACTGGACTTTACAATATGAACTTCCCTACAGTATGTAGCATAGAAAAGTAGACTAACCTCTGAGAAAATATATCATGTGTGTGGATGTCAGGCAGACGAGGAAGGAACCTCAAAGGACATGAGGAAGATGCTGAGCAGAGACGACAGAGACAAGATCCCAGAGGTTATTTCATGAGGATAGAAGTGACCAGAAGGATGAAGGTGCAGAGAGGTCGTGAGAGGGAGACATGAGGAGATGAACTGGAGCTGACGTCCAGGAAAGTGAATGTCCCAGTGATCCCCCTGCATGGAGCTGTGTGTGCAGGACTCACGTGGGACAGTGAGAGAGCGAGGCCCTGGCGAGTGTGGGGACCTGGGGGATGGACTCTCAGTGTGTCTAGACGGTGACACCTGGGTGGGCTAAGTTGGAATTTTAAACCACGTTCTCCAGGTCAGGGGCTCAGATAACCACCTCTCAGGGGATGCTGGGAGCAGGACTGTGGGGTGATGGTGACCCCTAGTGGTGACTCAGAGCCATGCAGGCTGCAGGACCCTAGGGACTGAACCAGCTGTCTCTCCACCCACCAAGACCAGGGGAGGGAAGAGCTCACTTTTAAGGTCAGGCTTTTCCTCTCTGAAGAGGAGACAGACGTGAAGGCAATGAAGGTATTCTTTATCATCTGTATTGTCCTCTTTAGTGACGTATGTGGGAATATTTTTGGTTAATTTTGTACAGTTAAAATTTATCATTTAATTTTAAGTGGAGAAACATGTAAAAAGATAGTTTTAGAACGTATGAGAGAGTAGAAAGAAATAGGCAAAAATATGGTTTTAAAATAAGTGTGGTAATGGTAATACTTATTCTCATGACATATTCTCTGGTCTATGCAAATACTTCATTAGAAAGCTTAGTGCATCTCTGATTGTTAGTATTAATTTTCCCTATAGTGTTTTCAGCTGTAATATTTCTCTGTTCTGATATAGGTCTGTCCCACAATAATTTTGGCTGTTGAAGATTTCACCCGTGTGTCTGGATCTGGTCACTGAGGACCCTGGGTGAGCAGCAGACCCAGCCGTTCCCTGCCCCGTGTTGACCAGAGGTGTCCATGGACTTGTCCAGTAGATGCTCTGCAGCAGGTGTAGCAACAGGACAACACTGATGTGAGGTGTGTGAGGTGTGAGGTGTGAGGTGTGAGGTGTGTGAGATGTGAGGTGTGAGGTGTGAGGTGTGAGGTGTGTGAGGTGTGAGGTGTGAGGTGTGTGAGGTGTGAGGTGTGAGGTGTGTGAGGTGTGAGGTGTGTGAGGTGTGTGAGGTGTGAGGTGTGTGAGGTGTGTGAGGTGTGAGGTGTGTGAGGTGTGAGGTGTGTGAGGTGTGTGAGGTGTGAGTTGTGAGGTGTGTGAGGTGTGTGAGGTGTGAGGTGTGTGAGGTGTGTGAGGTGTGAGGTGTGAGGTGTGAGGTGTGTGAGGTGTGAGGTGTGAGGTGTGAGGTGTGTGAGGTGTGAGGTGTGAGGTGTGAGGTGTGAGGTGTGTGAGGTGTGAGGTGTGAGGTGTGAGGTGTGTGAGGTGTGTGAGGTGTGAGGTGTGAGGTGTGAGGTGTGTGAGGTGTGAGGTGTGTGAGGTGTGTGAGGTGTGTGAGGTGTGAGGTGTGAGGTGTGAGGTGTGAGGTGTGAGGTGTGTGAGGTGTGAGGTGTGTGAGGTGTGAGGTGTGAGGTGTGAGGTGTGAGGTGTGTGAGGTGTGTGAGGTGTGAGGTGTGAGGTGTGAGGTGTGTGAGGTGTGAGGTGTGTGAGGTGTGTGAGGTGTGTGAGGTGTGAGGTGTGAGGTGTGAGGTGTGAGGTGTGAGGTGTGAGGTGTGAGGTGTGTGAGGTGTGAGGTGTGTGAGGTGTGTGAGGTGTGTGAGGTGTGAGGTGTGAGGTGTGAGGTGTGAGGTGTGAGGTGTGAGGTGTGAGGTGTGAGGTGTGTGAGGTGTGTGAGGTGTGAGGTGTGAGGTGTGAGGTGTGAGGTGTGAGGTGTGAGGTGTGTGAGGTGTGTGAGGTGTGTGAGGTGTGAGGTGTGAGGTGTGTGAGGTGTGAGGTGTGAGGTGTGAGGTGTGAGGTGTGTGAGGTGTGTGAGGTGTGAGGTGTGAGGTGTGAGGTGTGAGGTGTGTGAGGTGTGAGGTGTGTGAGGTGTGAGGTGTGAGGTGTGAGGTGTGAGGTGTGTGAGGTGTGAGGTGTGAGGTGTGAGGTGTGTGAGGTGTGTGAGGTGTGAGGTGTGAGGTGTGAGGGGCCTGCACTCAGCACCTGCTCTGCTCCCACCCGACACAGGCCTGTCCCTCTAGAGCCTGTGTGAGCTGAAATCAGTCTGAAAACGTCCTGGGCTCAGCCTCAGGCCTCCTGTCTGTACCCAGTCCTGGGGTGTCCACAGATGGATGACCTATGAGGGGGTGTGTGTGGGTGTAGGGGGGCTGGTGCATTTTCCAGGTTCTGCTCTGCACTTGACACTGTGGGAGCAGCGGGGGAGCGAGCGCAGGACTCTGGCCTTTGAGGATCGGCACCCAGGACAGATTTAGGGAGAATATAGACTGTGGGAGACAGAGGGTGATGTCGGGGCGGTTTTGGGGGGACACTGGAGGACAGCACAGGGTGGGTGTGGACCAGGACCTGTCCAGCTGGTTCTCACGCTCCATGTGCGCTCTCCCTGCGGAAGCGGAGACACATGTCCGAGCACAGCCCAGGCTGCTCCCAGGACCCACACGAAGGGCTGCCCAGCGGGGCTGTGGAGGTCCATCTCTCGGCTCCTCTCACTCTCTCCTCCACGCGGAAGTCTGAGAGCTGAGCCTGGTCTTCGGTCGGGCTGGTTCCGGTCCAGGAGACTGAGGGATGGAGGGAGCGAGGGGCAAACCCTGAACACCTGCGCTGTCCTGAGTGGATGGGGAGCGAGGGGTTACCCTGCCCCAGGGACACCGAGACCTCAAGGGGCAGCGGTGCTGCTGGAAGCTGCGGGGACAGATCTGCGCCTGTCTGAGGAAGGGCGCCTGCGGGGCAGACGCGTGTGTGTCTGCGAGCAGAGAGTGAGGCCGACCAGGGCGTGTGGACACACTGACCCTCCTCTGTGGACACTGCGTCTCCGTCACAGGGTGGAGAGGATGCCCAGGGTGCTCAGACTTTCAAGGGGACAACTGATTCCCATGGGAATCTACTGAGATAATGGTCCCTGAGCCTGGACACGACTCCTCTGGGAAAGAGAATGTTGTCGACACCTTCGTCGTCCTCAGAGAGATGAGGGAACACAGGGCCCAGGACAAGGAGGAGGGTCCCTGGGACCCTGAACCGCAGGAAGAGCAGGAGCGCCCTGAGCACCCCAGGGAGCTGTTCTCAGCCCCTCCCTGCGCGGTTCCTGAGCGATGTTCCCAGGTCGGTGGGTCAAGAACGCCCCCTGCTGGTCCTGAGTGGTCTGTGGGGTCCTGAGCGCCCCCTGGTGTCCTGACCCCTCCTGGCGGACCTAAGGGTCTCCTGCAGCTCAGCCCCTCCTGTCTCCCTGCAGGGAGTTTGTGTCTGGATCATAGAGACCCCTGGTCAGGAATGTGTCACATGTCCAGTGTTTATCCCACTCACACTCATACAGATACCCTGTGTTTCCAGTTCTCCATAAATTACCTCTTAAAATAGCAACATGGAGGACCCAGCTGAGCCCAAACCCCATGGTGTGTGGTCTGTGTTCAGTCCTGAACAGGGGATGGGGTCACCTGTGGATCCCAGGGTAGGCTCCTGTCCCATAGCTGCAGGGTCAGGGCTGGGCTGCTTTTCATGAGCTGAGGGGGCCCTATTCGTATGTCTTCCTACTATAGAGGGAGCTGTGGGGTTGGACATTGACATAAAGGACATGGTTTCAGAGTGTGGTGTGTCCAAGGGTATATGTCTGAGTAGAATTAACTCTGGTATCTGGGCCTCTGCTCCTTCCAACTTGACTCAACTGCTTCCTTGAATGACCTCCAGACAGGGGACGTGCCCAGTGAGGGTTTCAGTGCTACCTGGTTGGACACTGGACCACGTTAAACTGTGATCATGGTACAATACAGCAGTAAAAACTAAAGTATAGAAAACTAAAAGAAAAGGTGCAGTTTTACATATCATATCTTACAGGGCTACCTGTATGTACACAGGAAGGTTGTCAGGCATCATATCCAGGGGGAGATTAATCTATGGAAACTTTATATTCAGTGGACGGGAAGTTCCATCTGACATGATTTCCCCTGCACAGTGTTCAGAGAATAAACTAAGAACATAGAGTGACCCTATAGCCACGGTCCAATGTTGGGGGACAGTGGGTGTCTGTGTGGGTCACTGGGATGCAGAAGCGTGAACTACAGAGAAGCAGACATTGCTCCCGGGTCCGAGTCCTTTAGGCGATTTTGGGCTAAATGGGCAGCAGCTGCACAGTCTCCTGTGCGGTGTTTGTTCTCTAGACTCTGCTGGACCAGGTTCAGTCACCGTGGATGGAGAAAAACCTCAGTCACGGCCAGGGGTGTTTAGGTAAAGTTGTAATGAGAGATTTGTGAGTAATTACGTTTAGGTCATGAAATTTTGTTATTTTCAACCTGATGTCTGCATGCGAGCATTGGAAAACTATTCCATTCTCATTTACACGTGTCAAAACATGGTTGCATTCTAGGACTGAATCCCAGGGCATCATGCTAACTGATCCTTTCAATGTGCTGTTAAGTTTCCCCGAACATTGTGAGGACTTTTGCATCTGCGTTCACCAGGGATGTGGCCCTGTCATTTTTGTGTCTTTAATTGGTTTTCCTTTGACTGTTCATCTACATGACCTGTTTCGTATCCGTGCTCATGTGCGAAGGCATGTCTACGACCAAAATTAGTGTGTGAGTGTGTGTGTGCATGTGCCTGTGAGTCTGTGACTGTGGATGTGTGTGCCACTTTGTGTGTGGCTGTCTTTGTAACTGTGCGTGTGACAATGTGTGTGACTATGTTTATGTAACTGTGACTGTGTGTTTGCTACTTTGTGACTGTGCACATATGACTATGTGCATGACTTTGCGTTCATGGCACTGTGTGTGTCTGTGTGTCCCTCTGTGTGTGTGGCTATGTGGGTCAGTCTGTGCATGTAACTGTGTGTCTGTGTGTGTGACTCTTTGTGTGCTGGGTGTGTCTGGGGGAAGCAGGAGGGTGGAGCAGGGAGGAGGGTCAGGGGGAGGAGACAGCTACAGTACTTTCAACAACAATGAGTAAATAATAAGAATAAAAACATTGGTGCAGCCCCGCATCCCAGGGACTGTGATCAATGAACCCGGGCGGGGCCTGGGCACTGCTGTCCATTTTCATGAGCCCCCCAGTATTTTCCAGGCACGTGGGAACCCGAAGAGGAAGCTTCTGCAGGGGACCGTCATTCAGGGAGATAGTCCGATGCAAAGGGACCCGCTGAAAGGACACGTGGGCCTGGGACCCAGACCCGCTCTCACTTCCCTTCACCGGCCCAACTGCAGGGGCGCGTCCCTCCCACCGCCGCCTGTGGGTCAGGGGGTCAGACCCAGGCCACCTCCTCAGCCCTCGTCCCCTCCCCTGCAGGCGGCCGGGCCTGCGCGCCCCTCCGCTCGCTCACGGCGGCCGGCACCTCGTGCTCGGACCCGGGGCTCGCGCCCACACGGCCACACAGCCGGCCTGACCCGCCCCACACGCCCGGCGACCCGCGGCCTCGCCGGCCACGCTCGGAGGTGAGGAGCCCGAGGGCCCGAGCCGGCCCCAGCGTGGGCTCCACCGCGCACGCGCCAGCCGTTGGCGGGAACCGCAGAGCTGAAAGGAGCCGCTCTGAGGAGACGTCCCGCCTACCGCAGGCTCTTTCGCAAAGGCTGACGGGATAGTAGTTCCCCAGGAGCCGAACAGCAGGGTTCCGGGCTGCTCCGAAACTACATATCCCAGGAGACACTGCGCAGGGTAGACCATGAGCCTCAGCGGTTGCGCTCCAGGGCGCATATTCTTTGGCTCCAACTGATGAGCCATTGTGAGGACGGAAGGTAGAGCGATGTGGGGACTCAGCTGGCCAATGGGGAGCGTGGAAGGGGCGAGGTGGGCAGGCCGCGTGGTTTCCTTGGATACTGTGGACGCGACTCAGTGGGAGAAGGTGGAGCTTTAGCATGAGACCCTGGAAGCCCTGACTGACAGGAACTTAGGAGCTCAGGTAAGTGTCAGAGCCGAGGGCGGAGGGAGACCCTGTGGGTGTCAAGGTGAGGACGACGTGCAGACTCGGGGCCCTCAGGGTGGTGAGGTCCGAACTTCACGGCCAGGACGGGGTGCCCTGCGATGGGGCCCTGCACGGGGATGAAAGCAGACGGGGACCCTGTGCGGGACTCGCTCTGCCCGGACGTGAGGACGAGAGCAGGTCCCGCCCCGTCCGGGCCCCGCGTGACCGAGGCCGCGCATCGGACGCGGTGTCTCAGTGTGGGCTCCGCACCTGCGGTCGGTGACACCCTCCGTGACGACCCCGAAGGGCTGTGAGGGTCCAGTGAGACCGTGGACGGAACCGAGCACAGGCCGCAGAACCGCAGGCTGTGTTTCTATTTCAGGGGTGACCCTGAACCCCAGTCACCCAGACAAACCCGAGGGACCAGGACGTGTGCTGACAGCAGCACTGACCTCTGTCCCCAGGGGTCCTGGGTTTTAGGACTAAATGAGACGCAGAAGGACAGTCCGTGTGGTGCGAGGGGAAGGACACGGCTGAGTGTCTCCTGGCGCTGCCTCTGGGTCATCTGTGTCCCCTGCACCTGTCTCTTCCCCCTTAAGTGCAGGGGGATTTCTACTGAGTGACTCTGTGGGGTCTCTCTTACCTTCTATTATTCTGTGAGTCATTTAAAAAATGAAAAAGAAAAAGAATTGTTTCTCCTTTCCAGCTCATGTTTCCCTTTCGGTGCCACATCCTCTTCCCACAAATTATTCTCTGAGTTCCCAGCAAAGACACTGCAAACAGTCACGTTTAATAACATGCAAGTGCGGAACCTGAGTACCTTCCAGAAAGCTGAAGCCCTGGGCCACGTGCAGGAGCCAGAATCCCTGGGAGCTGCCCAGGGACAGAGGGGCTGGTTCCGAGGAGGGGCTGCTGTCTGTACGCCGGGTCCCAGGGCTCTGAGCTGCCCACTGCCTTGTAGGAAAGTCAGTATTTCCCCTCCTTTCTGTCCTCGTCCTTCCTCCTTCTTCTTCCCCTAGTGAAGACGCACAATAGGTGCTAGCTCTCAGGTTCACCAAGTTCCCACTGAACACGAGTTCTGTTCTTGGCTTTTGTTTCCTTTGCTCCTAATTATTCAGACTGACCTTCAAACTGTCTTTTTAAATGACAGCCGGTGGGAATCACTTCGACAAAGGCATTGGTTTAAGCAAGTTGAGAATGCACTCACATTTGTTGAACATGTGCCGTATATTTCTGGATTAAATGAGAATTTCTACTAGATAATTTTGTTTCTATGGTAATTTCTGAGACAAACCAAGTAAATGGAATTGGAAACAAACCCTTAATTGTGTATATGACAAAATGATTATTTTACTATTTTGAAGTAAATACAATAAAAGTCAAGCTAATTGAAAAATAAGTTTTCTGATCATATGGGTTTTTAAATGGAGAAAAATATTTATAATTAAGGTTAATACAAGATGTGAAAAAGTTATTGAGCCCTGGCTGGTGTGGCTCAGTTGGTTGGAGCACCATCAATGCACGGAAGGGTCCTGAGTTCCAGGTTGTGGGTTCAATCCTCAGTCAGGATGATTTCCAAGGCAGACAATTGTTATTTCTTCCTCTC
Organism: Tadarida brasiliensis; assembly: GCA_030848825.1. NCBI lineage: Eukaryota > Metazoa > Chordata > Mammalia > Chiroptera > Molossidae > Tadarida > Tadarida brasiliensis. Next base: position 248,248,797 of record CM061257.1, read on the forward strand.
TCTATTTCTCTCTCTCTCTCTCTCTCTCTCTCTCTCTCTCTCTCTCTTTCTCTCTCTCTGTCTCTCTCTCCCCCCCTCCCTCTCCCTCTCCCTCTTCCTCTCCCTCTCTCTCTCCTCCTTCTCCCTCTCCCTACCATCAATGGAAAAACATAGCCCTGGGTGAGGATTTAAAAAAGTTATTGCCCAGCGGGTGTGGCTCCAGTGGACTAAGCGTCGACCTATGGACTGAGAGGGCCCGGTTCCATTCTGGTCAGGGCACGAGCCCGGGTCTCATGCTCCATCCCCAGTACGGGGTGTGCAGAAAGCCAATGTGTGTGTCTCTCTCACATTGATGTTTCTCTCTCTCTCCCTTCCTGTCTACTATATATATATTTTAAAGTTATTGCTAACTTAAAAAGTCTAACGATTTATGTATTAAATCTGCCCACATATCAATTATGACTAATAAAAATACTACCTTCCATCTGTATGACATTATACTTTCAGAGCATGTTCACATATATCCTCACAGAACACTGTGCTTAGCACAGCAAGTATTATTATCCTCACATTATAGATGAGGAAACAAGTTCAGAAAGTTTAAGATTAAACAGTTAAAAGGTCTGGCCCCCTTACCACTCTACCAAAAACTCCTATCTTTCTGACACCTTTGAAGAAAAAAAAAATTATTCATCAAATCAATGCAGAATCATATATAAATTTCCCCCCTTATTTTGTGTACTTGTAAAATATTTTTATGTCTTCAATTTTTAGAAAGCCATTCCTGTGTTCATGAACATGTTCTGCTGGTGGGAGTGTAAATTATTACAAACTTTCCAGCAGTCAGTTCAGCAACATACATGAAGCGCCTTAAAAATATGTGTATCCATGACCTGGAAATTGTGCTTTTTAGCATTTAATGTATGCATAAAGTTAGTGATGTTCAAAAAAACTTATGTTCAAGGAATTTTGTTTTACAGGGTTATTTATGATAGTAAATTTCTGAGATCCATCTGTGTTGAGGTGTGTATCAGTTGATGGTTATTTTTCATTGCTGAGTAGTATTCTATTGATGGATGTTCCCTAGTATTCCTGTTTGTAAAATGTGAAGGACATTCAAATGTTTATAGCTTTTCAGTCAAAGATGCTATGGATATTTGCATATAATTTTGAATGATATTTAGGATTCTCTCTTCTGGAGCAAACAGTCCTAGTGGAAACGCTGAGATACATGTTAAGTACATATTTAATTCAATTAGAAACCACAATTCACTTTGTGAAGAAAGAACAACAGGACATAGAAGGACCTGGAGAAGGAGAGGAGTCCTGTCACTGCCGATATGTCATCTGCACACACAGTGTCACCTCCTCACTTGTCTGCAATGAGAATATGAGCACTTAGAGCCACAGAGAGAAAGTGAGACTCATCCTGATGCAGCTGAGAGCTGAGAGGAAATCCCCGCTCCCAACAGGAAGCCCCTCCTTCCCCCTCACTCTGCACCTGTCCTGGGCTGATCACTGTTGTCTGTTGGTCCTGAGCGCCCCCTGGTGTCCTGAGCGCCCACTGGAGTTCAGCCCTCCTCTCTCCCTCAGGAGGTTTGTGTCTGGGCTCACACTGACCTCCCCTCACTGTGTGCTGCACAGTAATACAGGGCCGTGTCCTCGGCTCTCAGGCTGTTCATTTGCAGATACAGCGTGTTCTTGGAGTTGTCTCTGGAGATGGGGAATCGGCCCTTCACAGAGTCCGCATAGTATGTGCTACCACCACCTTCATTAATGTATGACACCCACTCTAACCCCTTCCCTGGAGCCTGGCGGACCCAGCTCATCCAGTAGTCACTGAAGGTGAATCCAGAGGCTGCACAGGAGAGTCTCAGAGACCCCCCAGGCTGCACCACGCCTCCCCCAGACTCCACCAGCTGCACCTCACACTGGACACCTGCAAACACAAAGACATCCTGGTCAGGAAACTGTCACACGTCCACTGTTTCTCTTTCTCATCCACTCTCACACTCAGTGTCCCTTGTTCTCCACAAATTACCTCTTAAAATAGCCACAAGGAAAATCCAGCTGAGCCCAGACTCCATTATGTGTGCTCTGTGTTCAGTCCTGTTCAGGGAATAGGGTCACCTGTGAATCCCAGGGCTGGGCTCCTGTCCCAGAGCTGCAGGGTCAGGGCTGGGCTGGATTTTATGGGCAGAGGGGGCCCTATTTGCATGTCCTCCTACTATATAGGGAGCGCTGGGGTTGGAGAGCTGCAGAGAGGGCAGTGCCTCAGTGCAGGTGCGAGTGTCCTGCGGGAGAATCATGGTCATGATAACATATCAGTAACTAAATATGTATCGTAGGGACGTTTGAGGTATGTTCAACTGTCCACATCTGGTAACAGGGAGACTAGCCTCTCCCTGGCTCCTCTGGGCTCCCTGCTTAATCCATACCCCAGCTGTCAATCACAGAAGCCAAAAGCCTGTGATGCAGGCTTGACCCCTCCTCTCTCCACCTCCCACATTCTACAGATGAACTGAACCTGACCATGTATCTGGAATCTGTCTACCCCCTTCTTAGCTAACTGTTCCCATTCTAGGTCACACACACCCCTGACCTTGGGTCTTGGCAGGGGCTTGTTCACTGGTTGCAGCCTCACACCACTTCTCAGCCCTCATGGCACCTCTCGGGCACTCACCCCAGGTGACCTTCCTTTTTGAACATTACCCTCCCTCTGCCTCCACACTAGGTACACCCATCTCTTTGTGGTCCAGGTTCCCTATGTGGCTCATCTGGGGTGTACCCAAGCCTCTATCACCCCCTCCTCCACCCCAGACCACTCATACACATCCACAGCTTTAATTACTATCTTCCCAGAAGGCTCCAAAAACCTTTAGCGCCAGCCTCTCCTTGGAACCTCCATTCCAGGGTCCAGGAACAGCTTGGATGTCCCAAAGTCACCTCAACTCAAAATGCTCAGCTCACAGTTCACCATCCCCCCCTCAAGCCTCTGTGTTCCTCATCTCATCACATCTGTCCCTACATGCAGACCACGTCTGGCTTCACCCTCTCCCTTCTCTGTGTCCTCTCCATCACTCTCTCAGCTGGTTCCAACTCTGACACCTCACGAACATACCCAGCCACCCCAGGTGATGGTCCCCCTGGGCAGTACCACGGGGTCCTGTTCCTGAGGGGGCATCCCAAATCATGCCCCTGCTAAGCTCCAGGGCCCCACCCTCTCTGCACTGGCCTGGGAGATGTGTGATTTGAGGGTGGGAAATATCCAAGGACCGCTGGGTGTTCACACCCACAGCTCAGGGCTGAGGTCGGCCTGGAGAGAGATTTGACGTCACCTGTGGGACAAGAGGGGCTCACCCTGGGGAGAACAGTGAAGTGAGAAAATTAGAAGAGGGGGGAGAAACCTTGGGAAGCATCCCACCAAATGTTTATCAACCATCCAGGGGAAGAGGAGGGAATATATTTATATGTGTGCACATATGTATGCATGTACCATATGTATGTGTACATACATGTATATACACAGCCAACTGAGTTTCCTAGAGAGCTCATTGATTGTTGCCAAACTCGGGCATTTATAGCCAACCTATGCCTCCACTCAGCTGTCAAGTGAGAGTAGTTCCAAGGTGAATGTTGGAGGATGTTTTATGTATCAAGTAAAACAAGCTGAAGGTGTGTGAGAACCTCACGCATTCGCTGATGGTGTGAGTGACTACTCAGTCAGGCCGTCGTTCTCTGAACGCCAGACGAAGTCCCTCAGTTTCTCGTGATGTGTTCACACCGAGATGGCTACAGACATTTTTCATAAAAATAGGGATTCTATGTACATACCGTAATATTCACCCAAGACACATTTTATTAAGTTTAATCTTTACTATTGACAATTTCTCCATCACCTTCTTAAGTCCAGAGTCAGAGGACACTGAAGAGAACTCATCCAGCCCTGACTCGGTAATGTTCACCCGTTTCTATGGCGTAAGTGTTTTCATCACAGGGTGTTTCACGCTGTCAACATGGGGTCCCTCACCGCAGAGGGAGGAAGAGATGTGGGGTCACCCTGTTATATAACATCACCTGCATGCAAGTACAGTAGGTACAAATCACCCCAAGAGCAGAGGCAGCACTAAATAATTACAAGTGGCAAATTTTGAGTTTCTATTACCTTATTTTTAATACAAATTATTTAATCGCAGGTTTCCATGAGTTAATATTTAATGATGGCTGTGTTTAACACCTGGCTTGCAAAAACCCTGTAATCTCAGCCACCTGCTCCCACAAGCCAGTGCAGGCTGGCTCCAGCTCAGCTAGGGGAGTGGCCCCTTTCAGGGATGGGCTGACAGGGAAGGATAACAAGGAAGAAGTAGCCAAAGAAGGAGGTTCATGCCAAGAGCAGAGCAGCGGGGCCCTGGGAGCTTCACAGAGCTGCCCTCCTGGTCCATGCTGGCATGTGTAGGCAGAGTGGGCTCCCCCACAGGGGCACATAGAGGCCCTGTGGGCTGTGTCTGGAGGCTGGGAACTGCCCAGGCTTCTCTCTCTCCTTCCATCCTCCCTCCTTAACCTTGTCCAGGGAGTAGAGCGGAAAGAGTGGGGCCCGGGAAAACCATCAGCTCCCCATCTGTGAAGTGGGGCAGAGTGGACAAGGGGAAGTCAGGCAGGTGCCTGGGAGGGTCCAGGCTGGGCTGGCCCATGCTGAGGAGGGTGGGGAGGTCTAGCAGGACTCTGAAATGTCATTCCCTCTCCAAGTTCTGGCTTTCTGGCCCAGCCCACTGAGGTTAGGTTCCCAGAGTCCCTTCACACAAGCAATCTGAGGACTGGCAGAGGCAACACCAGCCACCTGCTCCCCATCTCCCCTCCCCCAGGGACCCTAAATGAACACGGAGGAGTCAAACCCTGCCCCCCCATGTTCCCTGCAGGAGAGCAAAGCCCTCCTGGTTCCTTCTGGATCCTCCCCAGGCCTCTGGGGCAGCCGCTCTGAACTGCGGGGAGTGCGCCCAGAGCCCCCACCCCACCACTGCCTCCAGGTGGGGGCGCAGTGAGGGAGAGGGGCCCACCCTGCACCAAGCCCCGCCCACCCAAGGCAGCCCAGTCCCTCCCCTCACGCAGGTCTGGCAGGCTCAGCCTGGTGGGACCTTTGACACCCTGTGTCCTGCTCCCTAGACCTGAGAGAGGTGAGTGGGCGGGGAAGCTCGGGCTGAGACCAGGACGGGGGGCAGGCACCTCACGGGTAACAGGGGCTTCTACCCGACAGAGGGGACCACCGCCCTTCAACATGGCAGGCTCCCCAACATCTCCAGGGGCAGAAAAGTCAAAACCAGTCTCTGGGATAAAAGCCTTTGGAGGGAGTGAAGGAAGAAAAACCTGGGAGGTGGGTCCCCGTCATCCCAGGGTCCAAACTGAGAGCGATTTCAGTGTCCAGGGTACTACCAGCACGTGGGTGGCATTGGGGATGCAGCAAGCCACAGAGGGCTGCCCTGCCCAGGGCCCCCGGGTTGGGGCAGATCTCAAAGTCCCACACTGTCCAGGTCCCTGGGGACATGCCCTGACCTGCCTCCAGGCAGCTAAGGCCCAGGGACGCACACTTCAGGAGGAGCCCAAGGCCCAGCCCAGGGGAGGCTCTCTTGGGCTCAGTGGCTTCCAGGCAGGTTAGGGTGATGCCATCCGGCCCTGGGGTGGGGGAGCAAGCTGATATCGTCTGAAGGTGCACTGGTCCTGGTACTTCTCCTGAATCATCTCCTTTAACTGTCTCAAGTCATCTCTTCAGTTCATTCAGCAGATGGGCCCTCTGCTGGGCTTCAGCCCACCACCAGTACTCAAAGGGCTCCTTCTTTATCCACTGTACCACACGCCCGTCACGGGGAGCACTCCAGGATGCCCCTTAGTCCCCTTTCAGGGTTCAGGGTAGGGGTCTCCTCTCTCAGGAAGGCTACCTTGACTGCCTCCTGATGAGGTGCTTTTGAACTCTGGGCTCCCACAGTGTGGTCCCTCCTCCTCCTCCTCCTCCTCCAATCACAGCTGTTGTCAGAGTATCACAATGGCTGTGTTAATCCTAGTTTTCCCTTCTAATCCGAGTTCAAAAACTCCGCCATTCAAGTTTCACTTTAGTATATTTGTAAGGGAGGAAGAAAATTTCCTCTACCTTCCTAGGTTCTCTAGGTCGGTCTAATAATGAAATCTGCAGGAGACAGATTCACAAGAGAAAATAACCAAATGTATTGACATATGCGCATGTGAACCCCTCATACATGAGAGAGACAGAAGCCCCACATGCATGAGAGGTTCAAAGACAGGGAGGGAGAAGGTGCGTGGACTGAAAGCAGTGGGAATGGGAACACGTATTCCCACAACACACGTAACCATTTCTGTTGTGAAAGGTCACTCTGAGCAGGACGCCCTCAAAATGTAGTGAAAACGTAGTTAGAGTCAGTATGGAAATTACAGCTTTTTGAATACATATGTTAATTTCACACACCGTCCAAGTGAATAAAATAAAACCATATAGTCCTACACAGAACTCATAGAGTGTACACTCTGGAGAAGCCCCTCCCACAGGCCCAACTCCAGGTCATGGGGAGCAGGGCCCAGCGCTGCTCTCTGAAGTGCACTGTGCTTTGTGCTGAAGACACAGCTGTGCACGACTCCTCAAATGTACCTTCGGCAAACAGACCACAGCCTTTTCTAACTCAGTGATGTTAGAGGTAAACACTAAATCAAGAACCCAGAGAGGTTCCCGGAGGGAAACTGTGACATGAAGAGGAAACCACACAGGAAACCTGTCCAAACCTCCAACTGCACCTGCTCCAGGATGGTCCTTGTGTTCAGGACCCTGAGCTCCCCCTGGTGGTGGCCGCCTCTCCTGCAGGGAGGTTTGTGTCTGGGCTCACACTGACTTCCCCTCACTGTGTCCCCCGCACAGTAATACACGGCCGTGTCCTCGGTGGTCATGGAGCTCAGCTGCAGGGAGAACTGGTTCTTGGACGTGTCACTGGAGATGGTGGTGCGGCTCTTGAGGGACAGGTTGTAGTAAGTGCTACCACTAGCATATATGGCCCCAATCCATTCCAGCCCCTTCCCTGGTTTCTGGCGGATACAGCTCCAGTAGTAACCACCGCTGAGTGAGCCACCAGAGACAGCGCAGTTGAGGGAGAAGGTCTCCGAGGGCATCACCTGTCCTGGGCCCGACTCCTGCAGCTGCACCTGGGACAGGACACCTGGGGACAAGGAGCATCAGGCCCTGTCAGTCACATGCAGTAACAACCACCCCCATGGACCCCTGTCTGACCTCTGAGACCCTCACCTTGGGGGGCTGTCACCAGGCACAGGAGAAGACCCAGCAGTCTCATCTTCTTCTAGACCACGGCTCTGCCTTCCCCAGAGACCTCAGCCCTGTGTGAGGAGAGAGCTGTGAGCCTCCCCAGCCCAGGGGAGGATTTACCCTTGAGCTTGGGGAGAAATTTGCATGTGGGGCAGCCTGTTCCTTATAAGTGGAAGGACTGAGATCAGGCTGCCCTGGTCCTTCTGGGCCCCTGTGGGGGCATCTCTTCCCTTGATCTCACTCTGTATGTTAGTCAGGGAGAAGGGATCCCTGGGTTCAAGAGACATTGGAATGTGGACAAGGGTTGGCCTCACCTTTTTGAGCATAAGAAGAAATGATGGACTAGACAGGCAGGTGAGACTTTTAACTTCCCATACATCCTTCAAACTGATTTGAAAGGGATTTGCATTTGTTCAGAGACTTTCTGAATCCCAACTCTCCAGTATACCCATTACTTCCAAATTTTATATAATAATTTCATACAAATATTATCTTTTGTAGTTCAAAAATAAAAATAAAGGACATCTATGCTCAATATCTTATATTTTAATTTTACTTAAATACGTTTTTATTGATTTTATATTTTAGAGAGTTGAACACAGAGGGTAACTTCATCGCTGACAACAATCCCTGACTCCAGTCTCCCTCCTTCTGCCCCTGGGCATGGTCAGTTGTTCAGAGGTGCCGGGATCTACCACAAACTATGTAACATCCTTAATGTATAGTGAACACATTCTCCCATCAGACAAATACTTTGGAAATGTTATCTCTCCGTGGAGCTTGTCTTTTCATTCCCTTAATGGAATCTTTGGTGGGATAAAAGTATTTAATATAGGAAAATGTAATTGATGCCTATTTTCTGTCCTGGGCCTGTTTTGGTGAATCACACAGACCCCAGGACGTGCTGAGCCTCACGGTCCAGGGGCATCGGCTGCAGCAGCCACAGGGACAGAGAGGTTCTGGCACCAGGAGTGAGGGCTACTGGGAAACTGCCCAGAACTGGACGGGACTTGTACCTGGGTGAGGGGAGGAAGCTGGACGTGTTCTGAGTCACAGGACAGAGATGGGCCTGATGTTCATGGGCCTGATGTTACTGGACATGTGGGTTAAACCTCTTCCCCTGACGACCCAGGAGGCCGTGCAGGCACGACAGACACAGCTTCTGTCATTGTAGGAAACACCTGAGGGATTTTTTTTTTAATCCTCACCCAAGGACATCTTTGCATTTATCTTCAGATAAAGCAGGAGGGGGAGAGTGAGGAAGAGAGAGAGAGAGAAACATCGACATGAGAGAGACACATCAACTGGTTGCCGCCCACACGACCCCAACTGGGGCCAGGGAGAAACTGCAACCAAGGTACATGCCCTTAACTGGAACCGAACCCGGGACTCTCTGGTCTGAAGGCCGATGCTCTAATCGCTGAGCCAAACCGGCCAGGGCCACCTGAGGGATTATGACCTGGAGTTTGTAGGATAGAAACATTAATGGCCCTGCAGGCAGGGATCAAGGAAAATAAGGAATGTGTCATTGGAAAAGGGGGAAGGGGATTTCTGTTACCCACATGCACCTGCTCACAGAGTCTCTGTCTGTGAGGTAACAACTTCACAGGTCCAGGGGTTAGCACTCGGACACCTGTGGGTCATTACTCACATGGTCACACCATGCTTCACCCAAGCTGCACAATTCACTGGAATTCCATTCATGAAATACCTCAACACTTAGAGGGAAGAGTGGACACCCCTCCCTGCAGGAGCCATGGTGCTGGTGTGTCTGTGTGAGGGGCCCTCATGTCATTGACCAGGACCCTGTCTCAGTCCATCGTCATCACCACCATCATCTCCATCATCACCATCATCATTTGCTTATTTATAAACAGTTGGGCTTTTATTTTCTTTAGACATGGTTGATTCCTACAGAAGTGAAACTTCATCTCAACTTTTAGTCGTGTACTGAAATTGATCAGTACAATTGGTAGTCAGGCTCTCCTTTATTTTTATTTTTTTAGTGCTGATAACTGACGGCTCATCCCTCCCTCTTCTCCATCTGCCCCACATGGGGCCTGACAGAAAGGTTGGGTCTCCTCTTTAGATGTCAGTGGGAGATTCAACCCCACAAACCCCTAGAAGGAGAATCCGTCGCCCGCCCACCACCTCACCTAAATATAAGCCCTGGGCCAGTCTACTTTCCTGGTCTATCAAAGCTGTTCTGACTTGCTGAAGGGCCTTTCCTGTGCTTTCTAGAGATTCCAACTATGTACGAGATAAATGTGACATGTCCCCTTGGTGTGTGTGTTTGTCATTAGCCTGATATCTGCACAAGCTGCTGTGAGTCTCTTGGCCTCTGCCTGGTATCAACTGCTCTTGGTGCTGTGAGCATGATGCCAATTCAATGACAGTCACCTCAGTGGGTCCTTAGTCTCTAATTTTGGGTTCAAACACCGATGGTGCCCACTGTGACATGAAGAGGAAACCACACAGGAAACCAGTCCAAGCCTCCAATTGCACCTGCTCCTGGATGGTCCTTGTGTACAGGAACCCGGAGAGCCCCCTCGTGGTCGCAGCCTCTCCTGTAGGGAGGTTTGTGTCTGAGCTCACACTGACTTCCCCTCACTGTGTCGCTGGTACAGTAATACACGGCCGTGTCCTCGGCTCTCAGGCTGTTCATTTGCAGATACAGTGTGTTCTTGGAGTTGTCTCTGGAGATGGTGAATCGGCCCTTCACAGAGTCTGCATAGTTTGTGGTACTTCCATCAGGATTAATTAGACTCACCCACTGCAGCCCCTTCCCTGGAGCCTGGCGGACCCAGACCATCCAGTAGCTACTGACGGTGAATCCAGAGGCTGCACAGGAGAGTCTCAGAGACCCCCCAGGCTGCACCACGCCTCCCCCAGACTCCACCAGCTGCTCCTCACACTGGACACCTGCAAACACAAAGACGTCCTGGTCAGGACACTGTCACACGTCCACTGTTTCTCTCTCTCATCCACTCTCACACTCTGTGTCTCTTGTTCTCCACAAATTACCTCTTAAAATAGCCACAAGGAAAACCCAGCTGAGCACAAACACCATGGTGAGTGGTCTGTGTTCAGTCCTGATCAGGGAATGTGTCACCAGGAGATCCTGGCCCGGGGTCCTGTCCCAGAGCTGCAGTGTCAGGGCTGGTCTGGATTTTATGGGCAGAGAGGGACCTATTTGCATGTCCTCCTACTATATAGGGAGCTCTGGGGTTGGAGACCTGCAGAGAGGGCAGTGCCTCAGAGCAGGTGCAAGTGTCCTGGGGGAGAATCTTGGTCATGATAACATTTCGATAACTAAGTGAGAATCATAAGGAGGTTGGGGCATGTCCTGTGTCCACATCTGGTAACAGTGAGCCCAGCATCTGGCCTGTGCTCCTTCTCACTGGGCCCTCGACTCCCCTGAACCAACTCCAGGGCAGAGCAGGACTGGCCCATGAGGGTGCAGACCCCATGAATATCATGAAATCATGAATGAAGGTCTGTACTCTGGTGCTACTGACAGGTGAGCGCTGGAGAAAAGCAGACACGTGGAAAGAGACCACAGGCTGCAGATCTCATAAGAGTGGACATCGTGTACACGGTGTGTTGGTGGCCTTGGCGCTGAGTGTCTCTGGCTTCATGACCGCCAAGGAGACAATAAAGACAGAGTGTTGAGAGGATGCTTCTTTATCCCAGGGACTCAGAGACCCTGAGAAGTTACGGAGATTCATGGAGATGATCGAGAGGCTCTGGGTTTCAAACACCCAGGAGTCCATCTACAGAGGATCCCTGCATAGACAATAATAAAATCCTCAAAGAAGGTTATATAATAGAAAAATTAGTGTGATAAATGTAAGTCAGAATACCTGTGATCAGCAAGAATGCTCGTATTGAAGGTTAATCACTCATCTATGAAGCAGAGGCCTTTGCAGTTTAAATTCACAGTCAAGGTCATGGTGGTATGAGTGGAATTGATCTCTCAGCGTGATCTTGTCAAGTGAGTTATTACAACTGTGAGAGTTTATTGTAAAAAGGGACAGCTCTCTGTTTCCACAGTTTTCAGATAACAGTGTTTCGTGTCCTCATGTAATACACTTGTTTACAGAGCATGGAGATAAAGCCTGGACAGTAGACGAGCCCAGAACCCATCTTCTCCTGGGGGACGTGAGCTCAGTGGGTCCTGAGCTCCCCAGGTCCTGAGAGCACGTTTTCCTTCAAAGCCCACAGAGGACCAGAGACTCCTCATCGCCTTCCCCTCATCCAGGCTGGGTGTTGGGTCCCTTCCCGCAGGAGCTCTATGGAACCTGCTGTTCACAGGACGTCCCCTCCTCGTTCTCTCCGTCCACGGACCCCGCCCTCCACTCCTTGGCTGTGAATCTCCCAGGGTCTCTGCTGCACCACAGGGGAGCCCCGTGTCTCTCTCTTGTGGCAATGTCCCCATTGCAAGAGCCTTGAACAAAACCTTCCTTTAAAATTTATAGACTCTGTTACAGAGAGAACAAAATGAAAGAGACTTTCATTTGGTCAGAAGGTTAAGAGTGATTTTTAAGCTGAAAGAGGCTTTAGACTCAATAATCTAGTCAGGAAACAGTCTGGGGAAAGGGCTCTGTTCTAACATGAGTACCTTCCAGCAGAAGGAAGGGGGTCCGAGAGCTGAGCACCAGGCCCAGGGGTTGGGTTCTGAGCCTCAGAGGTTTGTTCCTGGCCTTGTGCTCATGGAGGTCGCTCAGATGTATGTAACACTTGCTTCCGGGTGGGGATTTTCTCTTGCTTCCATTTTAACTCTCTGGATGGAAATGCCTGTCCCTGGATGGAATTCCGGCCCTGCAGCTGTGTTGTAGGAGAACATGACTGACTGGTCATGGCCACAGGTCTGCAGATGGAGAACACTTTGTCCTAAATAGTCTCCCACACCTGACTGACAGGTGGATTTGGGACTTTTCTAACGGTGATATTCAGATGAATGTTGAACTTGAGGCCCTGCTTTCAGGGTCAGCATTTGGAAGATGTTGGTTTGTGCTGAATGCAATTGGCCTGTGGGATGGATGAGAACCGGTGGAAGGTGAGGGTGGCTGTGGTCCTGTGAGTCATGCTTGCAGCCTGGGGATGTCACATGGCAAATGGGACTCTGTCATATTTGATTCATGTGGAGATCCTGAGACACAAGCATTTTAGTAGATGATCCGGGTGGGTCTTCCTATGAGAAGTGTTTCCATCAGAGGGAGGCAGAGGGAGATTAAGCTCCAGGAGGACAAGAACACGCTCTGACCTCTGAGGCCAGGGACCTATTCCTGGCTGTGGAGATGGAGGAAGAGGCCACGGGATCAGGAATGCAGTTCTAGTCGCTGAAAGAGATGAGGAAACAGGCTCCCTTCTGTGACGATGGAGAGGCTGACAACACACAGATCCAGAAATGAACAGGCCATCAACAGGCTCCTGAGGAGACGCCTGGTCGTCAGGACCTGCATGTCCATCCCCACAGGAATCTCCTCACAGCTGCAGGATGGCTGTTCTAGGAGGAAACACACTGAAGGAGAACAGACCAGTGTTGGTGAGCGTGGGGAGAGAGGGAACCTTGCACTCTCTCAGTGGGAAGGTAAGATCCTGCAGCCACATGGAAACAGCGTGTTGGTTCCTCCTGAGAGCAGGAACCCTGTATGATTGAGCAGTGAGCTCCTAGGTGTTCATGGAATAATAAACCCAGGACTCTGGAGAGGTGTTGCACGGCCCTGTTCATTGCAGCCGTGTTCAGTGTAGTGAGACGTGGAAACATCTCTTTCCATCAGTGGGTGAGTGGACAAACATGTATGATATTCTGAGGATGGAATATTACTCAGCCTTAAATCACAGGGAAACCCTGCACAATCCCCAGCCTGGATAACACTAGAGGACACTGTGCTCTGTGAAATAAAGCCGTCAGGGAAAGGCGGATAGTGTCTGATTCCACCTAGACTTGGGACAGAATTAGGTTTCCTTCCAGCAGTGTGTGGAGGAGTCCAGGCCTGGGTGTGGTGGAGGCTCTGGCAGGAGAAGGGATAGTGGAGGGTCGGAGTCCTGCGCTGACCGAGAACAATGACGGAGGCAGCTGGAGGAGACACTGTGTCAGGACACAGTCAGCCCTGGTCCTGGGCCCTGTGCATCCACAGGAGCCTGGGTGTGTCTGCTCAGTGTGTGGAGCCGTCCACCCTCAGGGCCTGTGGACAATGAGGGGACATTCAGTCCCCACGGAGGGGATCTTTCCCCTGGGAATGAGGAGAAGGAGACAGAGCCCAGCAAAGCCCTGTGGTCCTAGGGGGCTGTGTGCACACCCAGGACACGCCCCTGTGTGATCTCTGAGCCTGGATCCTCCACTCTGAGTCATCACTGAGATCCTCCTGTGCTGAGGTGTGTATCAGTTGATGGTTATTTTTATTGGTGAGTAGTATTCTATGGATGGATGTTCCCTAGTTTGCTAATATGTAAAATTAAAATAACTTTAGGTTTTATTGTTGTTTCCAACTCAAAGAAGCTATGAATATTTCCATATATTTTTCTATGAACATAAATATACCTTTTTCAGGAGTAAATGGTCCTAGTGGAACTGCTGAGATACATGTTAAGTATACATTCAATTTAACAAGAAACTGTGATTCACTATGTGAAGAAAGAATAACAGGACGTAGAGGAACCTGGAGGAGGAGAGGAGCCCAGTCACTGCAGACATGTTATCTGCACGCACAGTGTCACCTCCTCACTTGTCTGCAGTGAGAAAAAGAGAAGTTAGAGCCACAGAGAGAAAGGGAGAATCATCCTCGATGTCGCTGAGAGCTGAGAGGAAATCCCTGCTCCCAACAGGAAGCCCCTCCTTTCCACTCACTCTGCACCTGCTCCTGGGCTGTTCTCTGTGGCCGGTGGGTCCTGAGCGTCCCCTAGTGTTCTGAGCACTCACTGGTGACCTGAAAGCCCACTGGTGTCTTGAGCGCCCCATGTTGTCCTGAGCGCCCCCTGGTCTCCTGAGCGCCCCCTGCAGCCCGCCCTCCTCCCTCCCTCAGGAGGTTTGTGTCTGGGTTCACGCTGACTTCCCCTCACTGTGTCTCTCGCACAGTAATACACGGCCGTGTCCTCGGTGGTCACGGAGCTCAGCTGCAGGGAGAACTGGTTCTTGGACGTGTCTTTGGAGATGGAGGTGCGGCTCTTGAGGGACGGGTTGTAGTTAGTGTTACCAAAACGACCACCTATGTACCCAATCCATTCCAGCCCCTTCCCTGGTTTCCAGCGGATCCAGCTCCAGTAGTTACCACAGAGTGAGCCCCCAGAGACAGAGCAGGTGAGGGAGAGGGTCTGTGAGGGCTTCACCAGTCCTGGGCCTGACTCCTGCAGCTGCACCTGGGACAGGACACCTGGGGACAAGGAGCATCAGGCCCTGTCAGTCACGTGCAGTCACAACCACCCCATAGACCCCTGTCTGACCTCTGAGACCCTCACCTTGGGGCACTGTCACCAGGCACAGGAGAAGACCCAGCAGCCTCATCTTCTTCTAGACCATGGCTCTGCCTTCCCCAGAGACCTCAGCCCTGTGTGAGGAGAGAGCTGTGAGCCTCCCCAGCCCAGGGGAGGATTTACACTGAAGCTTGCGGAGAAATTTGCATGTGGGGCAGCCTGTTCCTTATAAGTGGAGGACTGAGGTCAGGCTGCCCTGGTCCTTCTGGGGCCCCTGGGGGGCATCTCTTCCCTTGATCTCACTCTGTATGTAAGTCAGGGAGAGGGGACCCCTGGGTTCAAGAGACATTGGAATGTGGTCAAAGGTTGGCCTCACCTTTTTGAGCATAAGAAGAAATGATGGACTAGACAGGTAGGATAGACTTTTAAAATCCCATACATCCTTCAAACTGATTTAAAAGGAATTAGCATTTGTTCAGAGACTTTCTGAATACAAATTCTCTAGTATACCCACTATTTCTAAATTTTGTACCATAATTTCATACAAATATTATCTATCTTAGTGCAAAAATAAAAATAAAGGACATCTATGCTCAATATCTTATATTTTAATTATATTTAAATATGTTTCTATTGATTTTATTTTTTAGAGAGTTGAACGGAGAGGGTAACTTCATCGCTGACAAAAATACCTGACTCCAGTCTCCCTCCTTCTGCCCCTGGGCATGGACAGTTGGTCAGAGGTCCCGGGATCTACCACACAATATATAACGTCCTTAATGTATATTGAACACATTCTCCCATCAGACAAATACTTTGGAAATGTTATCTCTCTGTGGAGCTTGTCTTTTCATTCCCTTAAAGGAATCTTTGGTGGGATAAAAGCATTTAATATAGCAAAATATAATTGATGCCTATTTTCTGTCCTGGGCCTGTTTTGGTGAATCACACAGACCCCCAGGACGTGCTGAGCCTCACGGTCCAGGGGCATCGGCTGCAGCAGCCACAGGGACAGAGAGGTTCTGGCACCAGGAGTGAGGGCTGCTGGGAAACTGCCCAGTACTGGACGGGACTTTGACCTGAGTGAGGGGAGGAAGCTGGACGTGTTCTGAGTCACAGGACAGAGATGGGCCTGATGTTCATGGGCAGAGTGTTACTGGACATGTGGGTTAAACCTCTTCCCTTGACGACCCAGGAGGACGTGCAGGGCATGACAGACACAGCTTCTGTCATCGTAGGAAACACCTGAGTGATTATGACCAGGAGTTTGTCAGAATGGAAACATTAAACGTTCTGCAGGCAGGGATCAAGGGAAATAAGGAATGTGTCACTGCAAAGTGTATGGGGACTCCTGTTACCCACATGCACCTGCTCACAGTGTCTCTGTCTGTGAGGTAAGAACTTCACAGGTCCAGGGGTTAGCACTTGGACACCTGTGGGTCATTACTCACTTGGTCACACCATGCTTCACCCAAGCTGCACAATTCACTGGATTTACATTCATGAAATCCCTTAACACTTAGAGGGAAGAGTGGACACCCCTCCCTGCAGGACCCATGGTGCTGGTGTGTCTGTGTGAGGGGCCCTCATGTCATTGACCAGGATCCTGCCTCAGTCCATCGTCATCATCACCATCACTGTTTGTTTATTTAAAATTGTTCTTATTATCTGTAGATATGGTTGTTGTCCAACATAATGACATCTTTTTCATTTTTGGGTCATTTATTATATTTGCTAAGTAAAATATGTAGTCAGACTATTTTATTTTTAATTTTTTAATGCTTACAAATGAGCCCTCCTTCTTGCCTCTTCTCCATTGCCCCACACTGGGATCTGATGGGAAAGGTTTGGTCCGCCCTCTATAGATGTCATTGGGAAATTCAACCTCACAAACCACTGGAAGGAGAATTACTCCCCCTCCACCACCACCTCACCAAAATAAATGCCCTGAGCCCATCTCCTTTCCTTGTCTACCAAAGCTACTCTGACTTGATGAAGGGCCTTTCCTGTGCTTCTCAAAGATTCCAACTATGTACGTGATACATGTCCCTTGTGTGTGTGTTTGTCATCAGCCAGGATGTCTGCACCAAGCTATCGTGTGTCTCTGTGCCTCTCTTTGGTGTGAACTGCTCTCAGTGCTGTGAGCATGATGCCACGTCAATGACCATCACCCCACGGGTGCTTCTTCTGTAGCTTTGGTGTAGTCACACACCTCTGGTGCTCACTGTCCACACACATGTGACCTGCTGCTGGCTGTTGGGGCCCTGAGCAGTGGATCTGACCTGCATTGTAGAGTCAGCAGAGCCTCTGGGTGGATTCAGCTCATGTGGGTCAGTAGATTTCATGATCAATTGTCAATTGGTCACAAGAGTGTCTGAAAGAGAATCTCTGTCTTTTTCCCATAAGAATGTTCTCTTCCTTGACAAGAGACATTTCTTTATTTTTTTTAAATTGTTTACACAATTATGGTGTCCCCTAATTCCTCCTGCTTTGCCCACATCCACCCAGCCCCCAGCAATCCTCTCCTGACCCTACCACTCTGTCTGTGTCCACGGGCTCTGCATATATGTTCCTAGGTCCTCACTTCACCTTCTTTTATCCACTCTTCCCAACACCCCACCCCTCTGACCTCTGCCAATCTGTTCTGTGTATCCATTTCTCTGGTTCTATTTTGTTTGTCAGTTTATTTTGTTCACTAGCTTCTGTATATACATGAGATCATGGAGTATTTGTATTTCTCTGACTGGCTTATTTTGCTTAGCATAATAATCTACAGCTCCATCCATATACTGCAAAGAGTAAGAGTTTCTTCTTTTTTACAGCTGCGTAGCATTCTAGTATGTAAATGTACCACAGTTTTTTTATCCACTCCTCTACATGGTCAACCGGGTGGTTTCCAGATCTTGCATATTGTAAATAACGCCGCTATGAACATGGGAGGGAGTGCATATATTCCTTCTGAATCGTGCTTTGGGATAATTAGAGTATATTACCAGAAGTGGGTTCGCTGGTCAAAAAGGAGTTCTATTTTTATATTTATATTTTTTATTAATTTTTTATTTTTGTTACAGATGTTTTTCCTTTTTCCCCCTGGACTCCCTCCTCCCTATTCCAACCCTGCCCTCAGCCTTGTTGTCTATGTCCATTAGTGACGCATATATACGAATAAGTAATTTGGTTTATCTCCTCCCACCTCCCCCCATCCCTACTCCGAGGTTTTCCAGTCTGAACGGTTCTATTTTTATTTTTTTGAGGAAACTCCATACTGTTTTCCACTGTGGCTGCACCAGTCTGCATTCCCACCAATAGCGCACCAGGGTCCTCCTTTCCCCACATCCTCACCATCACTTGTTGTTGTTGATTTATTGATAGGAGCCGTTCTGGCAAATGTAGTTGTAGTTTTAATTTGAATCTTTCTGATAATTAATAATGCTGAGCATTGTTTCATATGTCTCATGGCCATCTGTATGTCCTCTTTGGACAAGTGTCTATTCAGGGCATTGGCCCCTCCTTTGATTGGATTGTATGTCTTCCTGGGGTTGAGTTGTACATAGTTTTAAAATACTTTGGAATTTAACACTTTATCAAAATGTACCATTGGCAAATAGACAACAGACTTTTGTAACTCAGAGAACTGTGAGGTAAACATTGAATCAATAATCCAGAGAGGTTCCCTGAGGGAAACGTTGACATGAAGAGGAATCCACACGAGAAACCAGCTCAAACCTCCAACTGCACCTGCTCCTGGGTGGTCCTTGTGTACAGGGCCCTGTGCGCCCCCTGGTGGTCGCAGCCTCTCCCTCAGGAGGTGTGTGTCTGGGCTCACACTGACTTCCCCTCACTGTGTTTGGCACAGAAATACACGGCCGTGTCCTCAGATTTCAGGTTGGTCATTTTAAGTGAGACTGTGCTCCTAGGGCTGTCCCTGGAGATTGTGAATCTTCCTTGAACGGATGACGCATACCACTGATCTGTTCCCGATGGTTTGCTCACTTCTGCCACCCACTCCAGCCCCTTCCCTGGAGCCTGGCGGACCCAGTGCATGCTGTAGTTAGTGAAGGTGAATCCAGAGGCTTTGCAGGAGAGGCTCAGGGACCCCCCTGGCTGTACCAAGCTTCCCCCAGACTCCACCAGCTGGACTTGGCACAGGACACCTGCAGACAGAGAAACAGACTGAGAACTGCCCCTGCAGCGCGGTCCCTCTGAGCCCGAGCCCAGGACGCACCTTTGACAGCGATGAGGAGGGAGGCCCAGAGGAGATCGGACCCCATGGTGTGGACACAGGACGGGCTGACCCTGAGGCTCCTCTCCGGGATCTGCAGGGACAGGGGCTGGGCAGGTTTTCATGAGCAGGGCCGGGTCCTCATTTGCATGTCTTTGCCCTGTGGACCTGTCTGAGCTGCCCACCCGGGCTCCTCCCTCCCTGCCTTGCCTTTGGGGAGGGCAGGGGGACAGGATGCCTGGGCCTGGACCCAGGGGCACTCTGCTGGTCTGAACATTGTAGTATTTGTCTGTGAACGGTGATATGCACCTAGACCAGGATAGAAGTGGGATATTTAAGGTTCTCCAGGCAGGTTGCACATAAACCCACTCAGCACAAGTCCTGGGACAGGATTGTGGAGACGACAGTTGCCCCTGGTGGTTGTTCTGAGCCACATAGCCTGACGACGCTGGGTCTGAACCAGATTCCTGAGACAAGGCAGGGGTGTCTCCCACAGGGAAGTCCTTCCTGGCACTTTAAAAGATGGCAGCCCTTCTTTCTTGTACACAGCTGAGCCTCTGCAAAGACACCTGGACCTCAGGGCTCCCACCTTGGGGAGAACCTGAGGAACAGAACCCTCCTCAGTGCCAGGGGCACAGGCCTCTGGTGCCAGGGCCTCAGCTTGCACGTGTGAGGAGCTGTGACCTGCTTGGTTGCACAATCACACACCCCAGAGTGTCCACCGTGTGACACACCAGAGCCTCTTTAACTCAGTGGAGATGTTTTCTGACATTTGTGGGGCCCTTCGTGACTTTGGGCAGTAGAGCTGCAGAGGGGCGGTGAGCACAGGCACAGACTCACCGAGCACAGAGGGCAGTTCACTGACCAGGGACCAGTCCCTTCACTGCAGCCCTGAGACCCTGTGTCTCTGAACTCTAGGACTGTGCCCGAGACCACAGGAGTAAGTCGTAGTGGAGAGGACAGCACAGCTCCATCCTCCTCACTCTGGGACATGAGAACGGGCCCCACCCCTTTGTGCTTCTGTCTGAAAAGACGTAGAGGGGGGATGGCAGTGACCACTGTGTATGAAACTCCATGAGAGGAAGCCAGCGCTGTCAGATGTGACCATCACTGTTATTGTATCATTCCCCACCTGGGGGTAGAGGGGGCTCTGAGGCCTCCCCTCTGACTGCACAAGGAGCACCTGCTCTGCTCCAGACCTCACCTGTCACACCTGTGTGAAGGGGGACAGGTCACCAGCATCAGGCCTGTGTCCTCACTTCTGCTTTGATATTGATCCATTTGTCCTAGATTCTGAAAGACCATATCCTTTGTTTTTCATTAGCAAAATCTTGAATGCAAGTATCACAGCCTGGTGTCCACAGGTGTCTGTTGGATGAATTGAGTAATAAGCTCCACCTCCCTGCATGTAGGTGTCGAAGAGCCACCAGAGGTTGGATGGTGCAGCTGAACAAGAAAAGTCTGAGCCCTTTGGTGAGAATCTGAAAATAGGGCTGACCTGTACCAGGGCAGGGAGGAGAGAGACAGCCCCTGACATGCAGAGCCAGGGGAGTCCATTCTCATCATGAGTCCCTGGTCCCATGGTTTGAGCAGATGTGCACAGGTCAGTACTGGCTGCAGCGAGAATGGGTCCTAGGTTTAGACTAGTCCACATCGTTGCTCACCTGGAATAAAATACAACAAGTGTACCTAAGTTTATGTGTGTTGGGTGGGTTACTCAGGTGTGCTGATCCCAGGAAAGCAGGAGTCAGATCTCCTGTGGGAAATGAGCTGTGGCATTGTGGATATTCACAACTGAGGAGGGAATCAGATCACGTTGCAGTGACAGTGGGTAGACCCCGTGGGAAACCTGACAAGTGGTTACATAAGAAAATAAAGGTGAAGTTGTAAGTGAAATACCTCTGAGAGTCACCAGTAATGAGCACACCCAGGTGAACCCACCCTCAGGACCAGAGGAAGATTAACGTATGGGAACTTCATGTTCAGGAGACAGGAATTTCCATCTGACAGTTTCCCCTGCACAGTGTTCAGAGGACACACGGAGAACAGAGTGTGAACCTACAACCAGTGGACCATTGTTGGGGGACAGAAGGTGTCTGTGTGGGTCCCTGGGAAGCAGAAGTGTGAACTACAGAGAAGCAGACAGGGCTCCCGGGTCCGAGTCCTTCAGGGGATTTGGAGCTGAATGTGCAGCAGCTGCACGGCCTCCTGTGTGGGGTTTGTTCTCTAGACTCTGCTGGACCAGGTTCAGTCACTGGGGATGGAGAGGAACCTCAGTCATGACCAGGTGAGTTTAGGTAAAGTTGAAGGTAGAGATTTGTGAGTAATTAATTCAGGTCATGAAAATGTTGTTATTAGAAAACTGCTGTCTGCATGTGCGTCTTATAAACACTGTCACCAAGTCTGTACCTGATGGGAGGCAACTGGGACAGAAACCTGACTCAGAGCATCATTGGGGAAATGCTACCTGGGTGCATGAATGGGGGATTGACCGAGACTGAGGACACACGTCCAGGGTGCTTGTTCCATCAGGTTCTGACTTTCCTTGTTGTTCAGCCAGTTCACGTTTTCTTCCCTCTGAAATGGACACACATATTTACTCGAGTCATGAAGACAATTTGCAGGAGCACAAGTCATGTGTGTGTTGATTTGGTACCTTACGTCTTTCCAAATTTCACTTTCTAGTTCTATCAGTTTTATTGTGTAGTTTTTAGGGTTTTCTACATACAAGGTTTTGTCATATGTATAGAGATAAGGAGAATAATTGTAGTGTGTTTCTTTCTGGTTTAGGTATTTTAAAATATCTATTCTTGCCTAATTATTGTGACAAAAATGTCCCGTTCAGTTGACTAGAGCAGTCACGGGGTGCCCGTGGGGGTCCTGATGTTAGAAGAGCAGCTTTGACATTGTCTCTGTGCAGCATGATGTCCCTTCTTGGCTCCTCAAATGGGCCTTTGCTAGCTTGATGCCCATCTCTTCTATACATAATTGTTTAAGAATTGTAATCATGAAGACATTTCAATGTTTAAATGATTCTTTCTGCAACTGTTTATATGATGGTATCATTTATCCTTCATTCTGTGACTGAGTGCAGCACAGAGATTGCTTACAAACATTGACCCGTCCTTGCATCTAGGACTGCATCCCACTGGATCAGGGTAAATGATCCTGTCAATGTGCTGTTAGTTTCCTAGAACATTGTGAGGATGTTTGCATCTGTGTTCATCAGGGATATTGATTTGTCATTTTTTACGTTCTTATAAACACGCCCAGCGCCCCGCGGCCTCAGAGGCCCAGAGCCGGCCCCAGCGTGGGCTCCACCGCGC
The DNA here is from genome assembly GCA_030848825.1 of Tadarida brasiliensis. Classification (NCBI taxonomy): domain Eukaryota; kingdom Metazoa; phylum Chordata; class Mammalia; order Chiroptera; family Molossidae; genus Tadarida; species Tadarida brasiliensis. The sequence continues at coordinate 248,271,055 of CM061257.1, forward strand.
ACGCGCCAGGCGCTGGTGGGAACCTCAGAGCTGAAAGGAGCCGCTCTGAGGAGAACGTCCCGCCTACCTCAGGCCCTTTCGCAAAGGCAGACTGGATAGCAGTTCCCCGGGAGCCGAACAGCAGGGTTCTGGGCTGCCCCGAAACTACATATCCCAGGAGGCACTGCGCAGGGTAGACCCTGAGCCTCAGCGGTTGCGCTCCAGGGCGCATGTTCTTTGCCTCCAACCTATGAGCCATTGTGGGGACGGAAGGCAGAGAGATGTGGGGATTCAGCTGGCCAATGGGGAGCGCGGAAGGGGCGAGGTGGGCAGGCCGCGTGGTTTCCTTGGATACCGCGGACGCGACTCTGTTGGAGAGGGTGGAGCTTTAGCGTGAGACCCTGGAAGCCCTGACTGACAGGAACTTAGGAGCTCAGGTAAGTGACAGAGCCGAGGGCGGAGGGAGACCCTCTGGGTGTCAAGGTGAGGACGACGTGCAGACTCGGGACCCTCAGGGTGGTGAGGTCCGAACTTCACGGCCAGGACGGGGTGCCCTGGGATGGGGCCCTGCACGGGGATGAAAGCAGACGGGGACCCTGTGCGGGACTCGCTCTGCCCGGACGTGAGGACGAGAGCAGGTCCCGCCCCGTCCCGGCCCCGCGTGACCGAGGCCGCGCATCGGACGCGGTGTCTCAGTGTGGGCTCCGCACCTGTGGTTGGTGACACCCTCCGTGACGACCCGAAGGGCTGTGAGGGTCCAGTGAGACCGTGGACGGAACCGAGCACAGGCCGCAGAACCGCAGTGTAAAGGCTGTGTTTCTATTTCAGGGGTGACACTGAACCCCAGTCACCCAGACAAACCCGAGGGACCAGGACGTGTGCTGACAGCAGCACTGACCTCCGTCCCCAGGGGTCCTGGGTTTTAGGACTAAATGAGACGCAGAAGGACAGTCCGTGTGGTGCGAGGGGAAGGACACGGGCTGAGTGTCTCCTGGCGCTGCCTCTGGGTCATCTGTGTCCCCTGCACCTGTCTCTTCCCCCTTAAATGCAGTGGGATTTCTACTGAGTGACTCTGTGGGGTCTCTTTTACCTTCTATTATTCTGTGGGTCATTTAAAAAATGAAAAAGAAAAAGAATTGTCTCTCCTTTCCAGCTCATGTTTCCCTTTCGGTGCCACATCCTCTTCCCAAAAATTATTCTCTGAGTTTCCAGCAAAGACACTGCAAACAGTCACGTTTAATAAAATGCAAGTGCGGAACCTGAGTGCCTTCCAGAAAGCTGAAGCCCTGGGCCACGTGCAGGAGCCAGAACCCCTGGGAGCTGCCCAGGGACAGAGGGGCTGGTTCCCGAGGAGGGGCTGCGGTCTGTACGCCGGGTCCCAGGGCTCTGAACTGCCCACTGCCTTGTAGGAAAGTCAGTATTTCTCCTCCTTTCTATCCTCGTCCTTCCTCCTTCTTCTTCCCCTAGTGAAGACGCACAATAGGTGCTAGCTCTCAGGTTCACCAAGTTCCCACTGAACATGAGTTCTGTTCTTGGCTTTTGTTTCATTTGGCCCTAATTATTCAGACTGACCTTCAAACTGTCTTTTTAAATGACAGCCGGTGGGAATCACTTTGACAAAGGCAGTGGTTTAAGCAAGTTGAGAATGCACTCACATTTGTTGAACACGTGCCCTATATTTCTGGATTAAATGAGAATTTCTTCTAGATAATTTTGTTTCTATGGTAATTTCTGAGACAAACCAAGTAAATGGAATTGGCAACAAACCCTTAATTCTCTACATGATTAAATGGTTATTTTACTATTTTGAAGTAAATACAATAAAAGTCAAGATAATTGAAAACTTAGTTTTCTGATCATATGAGTTTAAATGGAGAAAAATATTTATAATTAAGATTAATACAAGCTATTTGCAGAAAACTACAGGACATTGAAAAAAGAAATAGAGGAAGATATAAAAAAGTGGAAGCACATACCTTGTTCATGGATTGGAAGAATCATCATCATTAAAATGTTCACACTACCCAAAGCAATCTATAGATTTAATGCAATCCCCATCAAAATACCAACGAAATATTTCATAGAACTACAACAAATGCTTCAGAAGTTCATATGGAACCAAAAAAGACCCCTAATAGCAACAGCAATCTTGAAAAAGAAGAACAAAGTAGGCGGGATCACAATACCAGACATCAGGTTATACTACAAAGCTACTGTAATCAAAACAGCCTGGTACTGGCACAAGAACAGGCACATAGATCAATGGAATAGAACAGAGAACCCAGAAATTGACCCAAAACATTATGCTCAATTAATATTCGACAAAGGTGGCAAGAGCATACAATGGAGTAAAGACAGCCTATTTAATTATTGGTGTTGGGAAAATTGGACAGCTACATGCAAAAAAATGAAACTAGACCACCATCTTACACCATACACAAGAATAAACTCAAAATGGATAAAAGACTTAAATGTGACTCATGAATCCATAAAAATCCTAGAAGAAAATGTAGGCAACAAAATTTCGGACATCATACGCAGCAGAATCTTCACTGATATATCACCTAAGGCAACAGAAACAAAGGAAAAAATGAACACATGGGACTAGATCAAACTCAAAAGCTTCTGCACAGCAAAAGAAACAACCATCAAAGTGGAAAGGCAACGCACTGTATGGGATAGCATAATTGCCAATGATATATCAGATAAGGGATTAATTTCCAAAATATATAGAGTGCTCATATAGCTCAACAAAAGGAAGACAAAAAACCCAATTAAAAAATGGGCAGAGGAACTAAATAGACACGTATCCAAACAGGACATACAAATGGCCAAGAGACATATGAAGAAATGCTCAACATCACTAATCATCAGAGAGATGCAAATTAAAACAACAATGAGGTATCACCTCACACCTGTCAGAATAGCCGCCATCAACAAAGCATCAAACAACAAGTGTTGGCGAGGGTGTGGAGAAAAGGGGACTCTAGTACACTGCTGGTGGGAATTCAGACTGGTGCAGCCACTATGGAAAACACTATGGTGTTACCTCAAAAAATTAAAAATTGCATTACCATTTGACCCAGTGATCCCACTCCTAGGAATATACCCTAAGAAGCCTGAAACACCAAACAGAAAGAATACATGTACCCCCATGTTCATAGCAGCGCTATTTACAATAGCTAAGATCTGGAAACAGCCCAAGTGTCCATCAGTAGACGAATGGATAAAAAAGCCGTGGTACATATACACGATGGAGTACTATGCAGCTGTAAGAAAGAAAGATCTCTTATCCTTTGCGACGACATGGGAGGACCTGGAAACTATTATCCTAACTGAAACCAGCCAAGCAGAGAAAGACAAATATCATATGATCTCACTTATTTCTGGAATATAATAAACATAATAGTCTGAGGAACAGGGTAGTCCCAGAGATGTGGAAGTAGGGTACAGACTGACAATTGCCAGAAGAGGGGGTGGGGGAGGGGAGCGATGAACCACAGAACTTGTACGCATGTACTCATAACCAATGGACATGGACAACAAAACTGGGGACGGGGCAGGGAGGGAGGGGGAGGAGGGTGACAATGGGGGGAAAAGGAGAAACATCTGTAACAAAAATAAATTGATAATAATAAAAAAAAGACTTGAATGCAAACTATTACACCTTGGTGTTCCATAGTATGTCTTGGATGACTTAAGTTATAAACTCTACCTTCCTGGATGTAGGTCGTTGAAGAGCCACCAGAAGTTGGATGGTGGAGCTCAACAAAATAATCTTGGCCCTTTGGTGAGAACCTGAAAATGTGAGCTGACCCGTTCTAGGGCATCAGAGCTGAGATAGGCACTGACATCCAGAGCCAGGTGAGTCATTCTCATCATGGGACCCTGATCCCTGGGTTTGTCCATGTGTGAACAGGTCAGTTCTGACAAGACGGAAATGTGAACCTGGATGGAGACTGCTCCATTGTGTTGTTCACGTAGAAGAAAATGCACAAGGTGTGCATATGTTTATGTGGTTGGGAAGTTTGCTCAGGTGTGCTCATCCCCAGGAAATCAGGATTTAGGGTCTACTGGGAACAATGAGCTATGACTTTGTGGATATTCACAACTGAAGAGGGAAATAGATCTCATGACAGTGATAGAGTTTAGACTCTGTGGGGAAATCACAAGTGGTCACATAAGAAAAGACAGGTGAAGATATAAATTTGATATCTTTGAGAGTCACCAGTAATGAACTCACAAAGGTGAAGCAACCCTCACGACCAGAGAAAGAATTAAAAGTCTGTTCATGTTCAGAAGACAAGAAGTTCCCTCTGACTATATTTACCCTACACAGGGTTTAGAGGATAAACTGAGAACAGAATGTGACCCTGGAGCCAGTGGACAAATGCTGGGGGACAGTGAGCATCTGTTTGGGTCCCTGGGAAGCAGAATCGTGAACTACAGAGACTCAGACAAGGCTCCCGGGTCCACGTCCTTCAGGGAGTTTGGAGATGAAGGTGCAGCAGCTGCCTCCTTTGTGGTGTTTGTTCTCTAGACTCTGCTGGACCAGTTTCAGTCACTGGGGATGTGGAAGAACCTCAGTCATGACCAGGTGTGTTTAGGTGAAGTTTCAGGTAGAGATTTGTGAGTAATTAAATTTAGGTCATGAAAATGTTGTTATTGGAAACCTGATACGTTCTTTTGACCCTGGGAATGCTGTCTGTACATGATGGGAGTCAACTGGTACAGAAACTGGATGGGGGAAATGCTACCTGGGTGCATGGATGGGGGGATTAACCAAGACTGAGGACACACGTCCAGGGTCTAGTTTCATCAGGTTCTGACTTTCCTAGCTGTTCACCCTGTTCACATTTTTTCCCCTCACTCTCTCCTCTAATAAGCACACACATTTCCTAGGGTCCTGAAGACACTTTGTTCACTTTGTTGAGAGTGTGCAGGAACACAAGTCATGTGTGTGTTAATTTTGTACCTGACATCTTTCCTGAATTCAATCTCTAGTTCTATGAGTATTATGGGGCAGTTTTTAGGGTTTTCTATAAACAAGGTAAGGTCATATGTATAGAGATAAGGAGAACCATTTTAAGTTCTTTCTAATTTACACATTTTTTTTTTTTTACGTCTTATCTTACCCAATTATTATCACAGAAACTTCCAGTTCTTTTGAGTAGAAGTAGTCTCCGGGTGCCCTTATGTTGGTCTTAATATTAGAGGAAAACTTTGGAAATATTTCATGTGTAGCATAATGTCACTTGTTGACTTCTCAAATCTGGCCTTTGTTATGTTGAGGTAGAGGCCTTCAATAACTAATTTATTTAGAATTTAGTTTAAAGAATTTTGAATTTTTAAAAAATGTTATTTCTTCTTTACATATGATGACGTAGTTTTGTCCTTCATTCTGTGAATGAAGTGTAGCACATTTACTGATTTACAAACATTGAACCATCCTTGTATTCTAGGATGCTACCCACTTGATCATGGTCAATGATCCTTTCAATGTTGTGTTGAGTTTCCTAGTTTATTTTTTAGCATTTTTTGCATTTATGTTTATCATGGATGTGATGTATCATTTTTTCTTCTTTTTGTCCATATTTGGCTTTGGTATAAGTGTAATGGTCACCTCAGTAAAAGTCTGTGGATGTGTTCCTTCTTTGTAATGTAGGACGAGATTGGGAAGGATCGACTGAGAAGTCATTAATTGATCTTTCAGGTTTTAGTAGAATTCACCCCTGAATCTTTTGGACATTGGCTTTACTTTGTTAACACATTATGGTTTCAACTTCAATTATTATTTTAAATTAATATCAATGCATAATCTTTGGGATCAAATGCCTAAATTAAGGTGAAATCAATTGACTGAGAAATACAACTGTTGATCTTCACAGGCTGTGGACAGCACATGGGAGTTCCCACAAGCACACACGTGGAGCTGAGCGGTGACAGGCTGACAGGCTCCTAACTCTGCATCCCTCAGGTAGATCCGAGCTACATGGACTGACAAGGGAGCAGCTCGGGGTCCCTGCCAGGGAAACACCTGTCTCTACAAACTGCAGCCAGGGGCTGGTCTCTGCAGGTCTGAGGGGGCGGGACCAGCTCCCACCTGAGACTCAGCAGTCAGATCCATGTCTGCTCTTTCACCTGAAAACGGGAGGGATTTTGTGAACAAAGGGGCAAAGTTCTTCTCCTCAGGATTTCTGTGCATGGAGGGGAAGCAATTGGCATGGGAACACGTCTTCGCACACCACATTTACAAGTCCTCCTGTGAAAGGCCACTCTGAGCCAGAACACCCTCAGAATTCAGTGATAATGTATTTGGGGACACTGTGTAAATTACAGTTGTTTGCAGATCACATCTTTATTTCATATGTCAAACAAGAGAATGGAATAAGTCCGTATTTTCCTATATAGAACTCATAAAGTGTCTTAGTCCTGAGAATGCCCCTCCCTGACCTCTAGCTCCAGGAGCACAAGGAACAGGTCCCAGACGCTGCTCTCTGGAATCCCCTGTGGTTTGTGCTGAAGACACAGCTGTGCACGACTCCCACACCCTGGCTGACTCGGCGGGGACACTGAGGCAGGGCCATTGCTGGGAGACGCAGGTGTCGTCTGACGGAAAGTTTTAGCTCAGCAAATTCCTGACAGACTTGTTGGGTCTCCAAAAATGCAGGTAGTTCAGGCAAATTCCAACTTTCTTGGACAGATATTTCTTGTGTGCTGACAGTGTCCCCAGGCTCAGCAACCCTTCTACATTTTTGCTTTTCTAAATAAAAAACGCTGCTTCTGCTGCATGTGAGAAAGTTTCTACTAATAAAATAAAATTTATAAAATACAAAGCCATCATGGTTTCCACAGAACCATTCGACTGGAGAGACTCATGGAGAAAATGTTATATGAGGAGGAAGCCAGAACCTTCAGAGGAAACAGCCACAAACACCACCTGCACCTGCTCCTGGGCTGTTCTCTGAGGTCCATGGATCCTGAGCGCCCCCTGGTGTCCTGAGCGCACCCTACAGCCCCGCCCTCCTGTCTTCCTCAGGAGGTTTGTGTCTGGGCTCACACTGACTTCCCCTCACTGTGTCTCTGGTACAGTAATACACGGCCGAGTCCTCAGATTTCAGGTTGGTCATTTTAAGAGAGACTGTGCTCGTGGGGTTGTCCCTGGAGATTGTGAATCTTCCTTGAACGGATGGCGCGTACCACTGTTTTTTTCCTGTTGGTTGGCTCACTGTTGCCACCCACTCCAGCCCCTTCCCTGGAGCCTGGCGGACCCAGTACATGCCATAGTCAGTGAAGGTGAATCCAGAGGCTTTGCAGGAGAGGCTCAGGGACCCCCCTGGCTGCACCAAGCCTCCCCCAGACTCCACCAGCTGGACTTGGCACAGGACACCTGCAGACAGAGAAACAGACTGAGAACTGCCCCTGCAGCGCGGTCCCGCTGAGCCCGAGCCCAGGACGCACCTTTGACAGCGATGAGGAGGGAGGCCCAGAGGAGAGCGGACCCCATGGTGTGGACACAGGACGGGCTGACCCTGAGGCTCCTCTCCGGGATCTGCAGGGACAGGGGCTGGGCAGGTTTTCATGAGCAGGGCCGGGTCCTCATTTGCATGTCTTTCCCCTGTGGACCTGTCTGAGCTGCCCACCCGGGCTCCTCCCTCCCTGCCTTGCCTTCTGGGAGGGCGGGGGACAGGATGCCTGGGCCTGAACCCAGGGGCCCTCTGCTGGTCTGAACTTTGTAGTATTTGTCTGTGAACAGTGATATGCACCTAGACCAGGATGGAAGTGGGATAGTTAAGGTTCTCCAAGCAGGTTGTACATAAACCCTCTCAGGGCAGTCCTGGGACAGGATTGTGGAGACGACAGTGCCCCCTGGTGGTTGTTTTGAACCGCACACGTGAACCATGCTGGGTCTGAACCACCTTCCTGAGACAAGGCAGGGGTGTCTGCCACAGGGAAATACTTCCTGACATTTTGAAACGGTGGCACCTCAAATCTTGCTTCTTTCTTGTACACAGCTGAGTCTCTGCAAGGACACCTGGTCCTCAGGGCTCCCACCTACGGGAGAAACTGAGGAACAGAACCCTCCTCAGTGCAAGGGGCAGAGGCCTCTGGTGTGAGGGCCTCAGTGAGGATCTGGCTCCTGCATGGTTGCACACTCACACAGTCCATAGTGTCCACGTGTGAAACACCAGTGCCTTTTTGACTCCGTGGATGTTTTCTGACATTTGTGAGGAACCTTCGTGACTGTGGGCAGTAGAGCTGCAGAGGGAGGTGAGCACAGGCACAGATTCACCGAGCACAGAGGGCAGTTCCCTGCCCAGGAACCGGTCCCTTCACTGCAGCCCTGAGACCCTGTGTCTCTGAACTCTAGGACTGAAATTTTGCAAGCCAGGAAGGAGCGGCAAGAAATATTTGAAGAGATGAAAAGCAAGGACCTACAACCAAGATTACTCTATCCTACAAAGCTATCATTTAGAATCAATGGTAATATAAGGAGTTTCCCATGCAAGAAAAATTTAAGTAGTTCATCACCACCAAACCAGAATTATATGAATTGATGACTGGTCTTGTTGATGAAGAAGATATAAAATATGAACAATAAAATGGCAATAAATACATATCTATCAACAATTGAAACAACAAACAAAATGAGCAAGCAGAACAGAAACAGACTCATAGATACAGAAAACTTTTTGTTGGATGCCAGATGGGAGGCCAGTTGGGTGAAAAAGATGTAGGTATTAGGAAGTACAAATTGGTTGTTAGACTGATGAACCTCCAAGGGAAGGGGGGAGGTGGGGAGGGAAGAGAGAAACCGAAGAATTTATATGTATATATACATAAACAATAGACACAGATAATAGTGTGGGGAAAACAGGAGGGGGGCAGCATTGGGGAGGAGGGGGTCAAGGGGGGTAAAAAGAGGGACATCTGTAATACATTCAACAATAAAGATAAGTTAAAAAAAAAGAAACAGTGATTATGCATTAGTCAATTTCAGACTGTTTTATGTTAATAAAGACAGCAGATTAAGTGACCAGCTTTTTCAGTCTAGAGTTTTCAGAGATGTTGGGGTTCAGAAGGAAGTAAATAAAGAGAATTCCCAGCACGTATTTGGTCGTAGGAATGGAATCTTGAATCCTGTCAGGAAACTCTCATTCCCCTCCTCCTGTGCTCTGTCCCTGGGGATGGTCAAAAGGTGCTGGGCTCTCCCACATAACCTATAATGTCCTCAATATGTAATGCACACATTCTTCCATCAGACATAGATCTTCGTAATGTATTAGACAATATTGTCTTCTATTTCCCATAATGGAATGTTTGACGGAAATTTTTTTTATTTTCGCCAATGTTGAATTCACTTCAATTTTTTAATGGCTCCTGATATTGATGTTTTATATAAAAACTCACCAGAAATTGTCACTCTCCATTGCCCATGGGAGGAGAAACCGTGATATAAACACTGTGGGCACTAAACCCAATAGAGGAATGATGGCTGGAATCCTTAATACCATTGACATCTGGTCGCTGTGTTCTCTGACCGGGAGACCAACCTTACATGGCATGAAGGCCTGATTCATTTAGAAGATTAATTCACTTTACTGGACTTTATATTGTGAATTTCCCTGCAGTATGTAGCATAGAAAATTAGACTAACCTCTGAGAAATTATATCATGTAGACGTCAGGAAGACGAGGAAGGAACCTCACAGGACATGGGGAAGATGCTGAGCAAAGATGACAGAGACAGGATCCCAGAGGGTATTTCATGAGGATGAAAGTGACCAGGAGGACGAAGGTGCAGAGAGGTCGTGAGAGGGACACATGAGGAGATGACCTGGAGCTGACGTCCGGGAAAGTGAATGTCCCAGTGAGAGCCCTGCATGGAGCTGTGTGTGCAGGACTCACGTGGGACAGTGAGAGAGCGAGGCCCTGGTGAGTATGGGGACCTGGTGTGAGCTCAGACCCAGGGCGTGTGGACACACTGACTCTCCCTATGTGGACACTGCATCCCCGTCACAGGGTGGAGAGGATGCCCGGGGTGATCGGTCCTTCAAGGAGACAATCGGGTCCCATGGGAACCTAGTGAGATACAGTCATCCCTCTACACGTCGTGCTTCGACTTTCCCAGCTTCACCCTACTGCCGTTTTTTCAAATATAATCATTAAAAAGTTGATGGAGACAGTGAAAATGATACAGCGCGCTTTCGGTAGTCTGAGTCAATTATATACCCCATGCATTACAATTAAAATAGAAATCATTGCACGTATGGACTGTAGGCCTATGAATTCGAGCACCCCAGGAATCCTTCAACGCCAGGTGCAACCGCTACAGTCTGGAACGGATTAACCGCGATAAACGAGGGACGACTGTAATGGTCCCTGAGCCTGGACAGGATTCATCTGGGAAAGAGAACTTTGTGGATGAAAGCTGGGAGGAGGCCGTGCAGAATGAGACACAGAGCAAGACGGGAGTCTCTCTGATGATTTCAGTTTTACCTTTTATAGTGGATCTTTAATGGAACTGGACTGACAATTGTAGTCTGAGTGGATTTACCAAAACCCAGAACCACCCTGTCGAATGTCAGAACTCAGAGTTTCTTCCTTTCAAATACACATTCCTGATTTTCTCCAGCCATCCATGGGCTTGTCCATCACTGTGACCTGAAGCTGGTGGGGCCACCTGGACGACTGTGACACAAGGTGTGAGTCTGGTTACAGGTGCCCTGGGGTCAGCTGCCCGCTGGACGAGAAACCTGCAGTCATAACTGATGACCCATCAGCCCTGATGAGGGGATCTAAAAACAGGCCTCAGACTCGGGGAATATACTGTGAAATCCCATGTTTGGTAAAGGACTAGTGTCAGGAACACACAGCACATTTGCAAGGAGAGAAGAAAACAAACTGAACCCCGGCCAGTCCTCGGAGCAGACACCTGCTCAAATGGTGCAGCCGCTTGGACACCAGCAGGTGTTTCCCCAGGTGTGGAGCAGGACTCGCACAGGACCCGCCACACAGCTTCCGTGTGCGTGCAGCAGACACATCGTTCTGGAGGGAGACTCGGCTCCCCTGCCCATTGCGGCCCCACTCAGAGTGCCCAAGGCATGGGGGCCTCTGAGTGTCCCAGTGGATGAGAGGATCAGTGTGTTATATGTGCACCATGGAGACGTACTACTCAGCCTCAAATCACAGGGAAACCCAGCACAACCCCAGCCTGGATGACACTAGAGGACACTGTGCTCTGTGAAATAAATCCGTCAGGGAAAGGCAGACAGTGTCTGATTCCACCTACACTGGGGACTGAATTAGGTTTCCTTCCAGCAGAGTGTGCAGGAGCCCAGGCCTGGGTGTGGTGAAGGCTCTGGCAGGAGACGGGATAGTGGAGGGTCGGCTGTCCTGGAGTCCTGCGCTGACGGAGAACAAAGACGGAGGCAGCTGGAGGAGACACTGTGTCAGGACACAGTCAGCCCTGGTCCTGGGCCCTGTGCAGCCACAGGAGCCTGGGTGTGTCTGCTCAGTGTGTGGAGCCGTCGACCCTCAGGGCCTGTGGACAATGAGGGGACATTCAGTCCCCCTGGAGGGGAGCTTCCCCCTGGGAATGGGGAGAAGGAGACAGAGCCCAGCAAAGCCCTGTGGTCCTGGGGGCTGTGTGCACACCCAGGACACGCCCCTGTGTGATCTCTGAGACTGGACCCTCCACTCTGAGTCATCACTGACATCCTCCTGTGCTGAGGTGTGTATCAGTTGATGGTTATTTTTTATTGCTGAATAGTATTCAATTGACTGATAGTCTCTAGTTTGCTTAATTAGAAAATTAGACAAATTAGTAAAATTAGAAAATTAGAAAAACTTCTGTTTTTTTGTAGCTTCTAATTGAAAGAGCTTAAATATTTGTATATATTTTTGTATGAACATAAGGATTTGTCCTTCTGGAGCAAACACTCCTGGTGAGACCACAGAGATTCATTTTAGGTATATATTTAATTTAATAAGAGACAACGATCACTTTGTGAAAAAAGAATAACAGGACACAGAGGAACCTGGAGGAGAGGAGCCCAGTCACTGCCGATATGTCATCTGCACACAGTGTCACCTCCTACTTGTCTGCAATGAGAATATGAGAAGTCAGAGCCACAGAGAAAAAGCGAGAATCTTGCTGGATGCAGCTGAGAGCTGAGAGGAAATCCCTGCTCCCAACAGGAAGTCCCTCCTTCTCCCTCACTCTGCACCTGCTCCTGGGTCTTTGGTGGGTCCTGAGCGCCCTCTGGTGTCCTGAGCGCCCCCTGCAGCCCCGCTCTTTAGTCTCCCTCAGGAGGTTTGTGTCTGGGCTCACACTGACTTCCCCTCACTGTGTCTCTTGCACAGTAATACACGGCCGTGTCCTCGGCTCTCAGGCTGTTCATTTGCAGATACAGCGTGTTCTTGGAGTTGTCTCTGGAGATGGTGAATCGGCCCTCCACAGAGTCCGCATAGTTTGTGGCACTTCCATCAGGATTAATTAGACTCACCCACTGCAGCCCCTTCCCTGGAGCCTGGCGGACCCAGTACATCCAGTAGCTACTGACGGTGAATCCAGAGGCTGCACAGGAGAGTCTCAGAGACCCCCCAGGCGGCACCACGCCTCCACCAGCTGCTCCTCACACTGGACACCTGCAAACACAAAGACGTCCTGGTCAGGACACTGTCACACGTCCACTGTTTCTCCTTCATCCACTCACACACTCAGTGTTTCTTGTTCTCCACAAATTACCTCTTAAAATAGCAACGAGGAAAACCCAGATGAGCCAAAACTCCATGGTGAGTGATCTGTGTTCAGTCCTGATCAGGGAATGTGGTGACTGTGGGGTCCCAGGGCTGGGCTCCTGTCCCAGAGCTGCAGGGTCAGGGCTGGGCTGGATTTTATGGGCAGAAGGCGCCCTATTTGCATGTCCTCCCACTATATAGGGAGATCTGGGATTGGAGACCTGCAGAGAGGGCAGTGCCTCAGTGTAGGTGTGAGTGTCCTGGGGGAGAATCGTGGTCATGGTAACATTTCAATAACTAAATAGCAATCATAGGGACTTTTGGGGCATGTTCAAGTGTCCACATCTGTTAACTGAGTCCAGCATCTGGCCTGTGCTCCTCCCCACTGGTCCCTATGACTCCCCTGATCCATTCCAGGGTAGAGCAGGACCTGCCCAGTGAGGGTGCAGACCCCTTGTAGGTAATGAGAGCACGAATGAAGTTCTGTATTCTGGTTTTACCCACACATCAGGGCTGGAGACAAGCAGACATGTGGAAAAAGACCACAGGCTGCCGATCTTGTAAGAGTGGACATCTTGTACAAGGTGTGTAGGTGGCCTTGGCCCTGAGTATCTCTGGCATCCTGACCTTCAAGGAGACAAAGAAGAGATAATGGTGCTGAGAAGATGCTTCTCTAACTCTGGGACTCTGAGACCCTGAGAAGTCAGAGATTCATGCAGCTGATGGAGAGGCTCTGGGTTTCCAACACCCAGAAGTCCATGTTCAGAGGGTCTGTCTGCATAGACAGTAATGAAAACCTTAAAGAAGGTGATATAATGGAGCAATTAGTGATATATATGTAAGTCAGAATACCTGTGATCAGCAAGAATGCTCATATTTAAGGTTAATTACTCATCTATGAAACAGAGACCTTTGCAGTTTAAATTCACAGTGAATGCCATGGTGATATGAGTTGAATTGATCACAGGGCCTGGGCCTTGTCAAGTGTGTTATTACAGCTGAGAGACTTTATTGTAAAAAGGGACAGCTCTGTGTTTCCACAGAATTTATATAACAGTGTGTCGTGTCCTCATGTAATACACGTGTTTACAGAGCATGGAGATAAAGTCTGGACAGTAGACGTGCCCCTAACTCACCACCTCCTGTGGTATGTGAGCTCAGTGGGTCCTGAGCTCCCCAGGTCCTGAGAGCACGTTTTCCTTCAAAGCCCACAGAGGACCAGAGACTCCTCATCGCCTTCCCCTCATCCAGCCTGGGTGTCGGGTCCCTTCCCGCAGGAGCTCTATGGACCCTCCTTTTCACAGGACGTCCCCTCATCGTTCTTTCTGTCCACGGACCCTGCCCTCTGCTCCTTGGCTGTGAATCCCCCTGGGTCTCTGCTGCACCACAGGGGAGCCTGTGTCCCTCTCCTGTGGCGATGCCCCCACTTCAAGAGCCTTGAACAAAACTTTCCTTTAAAATTAGCAACTGTCAGAGAACCTTCCACCAGGATAGAAGTGGGATATTTAAGGTTCTCCAGTGCAGGTTGCACAGAAACCCACTCAGGACACGTCCTGGGACAGGATTGTGGTGACGACAGTGCCCCCTGGTGGTTGTTCTGTGCTGGGTCTGAGCCAGCTTCCTGAGACAAGGCAAGGGTGTCTGCCACAGGGAAGTCCTTCCTGGCATTTTGAAACAGTGGCACCTCCAATCATGCTTCTTTCTTGTTCACAGCTGAGTCTCTGCAAGGACACCTGGACCTCAGGGCTCCCACTTACGGGAGAAACTGAGGAACAGAACACTCCTCAGTGCCAGGGGCACAGGCCTCTGGGCCCAGGCCCTCAGCTTGCACGTGTGAGGTACTGTGATCTGCCTGGTTGCACACTCACACACCCCAGAGTGTCCACCGTGTGACACATCAGAGCCTCTTTAACTCAGTGGAGATGTTTTCTGACATTTGTGGGGAACCATCATGACTGTGGGCAGTAGACCTGCAGAGGGGTGGTGATCTCAGGGACAGACTCACTGAGCACAGAGGGCAGTTCCCTGCCCAGGAACCGGTCCCTTCACTGCAGCCCTGAGACCCTGTTTGTCTGAACTCTAGGATTTTTCCTGAAACCACAGGAATGAATAGCAGCTGAGAGGACAGCACAGCTCAGTCCCCCTTGGTCTGGGACAGGAGGATGGGGCCCCATCCCTTTGTGCTTCTGTCTGAAAAGACGTAGAGGGGGGATGGCAGTGACCACTGTGTATGAAACTCCATGAAAGTAAGCCGGCTCTGTCAGATGTGACCATCACTGTTATTGTATCATTCCCCACCTGGGGGCAGAGGGGGCTCTGAGGCCTCACCTCTGACTGCACAAGGAACACCTGCTCTGTTCCAGGCCTCACCTGTCACACCCGTGTGAGGGGACAGGTCACCACCATCATGCCAGTGTCCTCACCTCTACGTTGATTTGGATCTATGGGTTTTGGGTCCTGAAAAGTCATTTCCTTTATTTTTCATCAACAAAGACTTCAATGGAAATATTACAATTTGGTGTTCCACAGTATCTGTTTGATGAATTAGGTAATAAACTCCACTTCCCTGGATGTCGGTCGTTGAAGAGCCACCAGAAGTTGGATGATGCAGCTCAACAAGAAAAATCTGGGCCCTGTGGTGAGAACCTGAAAATGTGGGCTGACCTGTTACAGGGCAGTGGAGGTAGAGACAGCCCCTGACACCCAGAACCAAGTGAGTCTGTTCTCTTCATGGTCCCTGATCCCTTGGTTTGAACAGATGTGCACAGGTCAGTCTCCACTGGCGGAGGGAAATATTCATCTGTTGGAGACAGTTCCATTTTATTGTTCATGTGGAGGAAAATGTAACAGGTGTACCTAGGTTTATGTGGGTTTGGGTTGGTGACTCAGGTGTGCTCATCCCCAGGAAAGCAGGAGTCAGGTCTCCTGGGGAAAATGAGCTGTGACATTGTGGATATTCACAAGTGAGGAGGGAACCAGATCATGTTACAGTGACATTGGGTGAGCCTGTGGGGAAATCACAACTGGTCACATAAGAAAATAGAGGTGAAGATATAAGTGAGAGCCTTTGACAGTCACCAGAAAGGACACACCAAGGTGAATGTCACTCCTGACCAGAGGAAGGATTAAAGTGCAGGAAGTTTGTGATCAAGGGAGGGAAGTTCCCTCTGACACTGTTTCCCCTGCACAGTGTTCAGAGGACACACTGAGAACAGATGTGACCCTAGAGCCCGTGGACCAATGTTGGGGGACAGTGGGCATCTGTGTGGGTCCCTGGGAAGCAGAAGCATGAACTGCAGAGAAGCAGACAGGGCTCCCGGGTCCGAGTCCTTCAGGGAGTTTGGAGCTGGATGTGCAGCAGCTGCACGGCCTCCTGTGTGGGGTTTGTTCTCTAGACTCTGCGGGACCAGGTTCAGTCACTGGGGATGGAGAAGAACCTCAGTCATGACCTGGATGTTTAGGTGAAGTTGTAGGTAGAGATTTGTGAGTAATTAAGATTAGGTCATGAGAATGTTGTTTTTGGAAACCTGTTATTGGAAACCCGATGTCTGAGTGTGACCTCCACCTCAACAGGACAAGCGGGATGGGTGACACTGTGCTCAGGGGACACTCAGCTCCCTGGTCCAGTGACCTTGTAATAACTCCATTCTGACCCTCAGTTACTGCACGTACACACCCTGGCAGTTTCTTTTCTGTAAACATAAGGGCCTTGAGACACCCAAAGAAAACTGTACAGATAAGGGGTTGAGGATGGCCTTGGGAAACTCAGAGAAATCATGAGAAAAAAGAGATTAATAGTTACCCTGCTCTTCTCCCCCCTTCTCTGTATCAGCCCCCCTTAACGGTGCCAAAAGCGGCGCCAAGAGAATGTAGTTTTTTTCTGTAGTCTGTGCCTTTAAAAGCGGGCAACAAAGAAGGCTCGGGGCTGAGGATTTGGGGAAGCTGTACCCCCCCAGCCCGCCGGTGTAACAGCCCACCGGTGTAATAAAGTGCTCCTTTACAATTCGGCCGTGCGTCTCTGGTTATCTCGCCGTCAGGTTATAACATTTTTTTTTTTTTTTTTTTTTACAAGCATATGTCAAAGTTTTATTTCAAACTTGTTTCCAAGCAGGCTGATTTAAAGGTCCCCTTTCTCCAAGACATTTTGTAGAAAAAAAAAGCATGTAATAACTCCATTCTGACCCTCAGTTACTGCACGTACACACCCTGGCAGTTTCTTTTCTGTAAACATAAGGGCCTTGAGACACCCAAAGAAAACTGTACAGATAAGGGGTTGAGGATGGCCTTGGGAAACTCAGAGAAATCATGAGAAAAAAGAGATTAATAGTTACCCTGCTCTTCTCCCCCCTTCTCTGTATCAGCCCCCCTTAACGGTGCCAAAAGCGGCGCCAAGAGAATGTAGTTTTTTTCTGTAGTCTGTGCCTTTAAAAGCGGGCAACAAAGAAGGCTCGGGGCTGAGGATTTGGGGAAGCTGTACCCCCCCAGCCCGCCGGTGTAACAGCCCACCGGTGTAATAAAGTGCTCCTTTACAATTCGGCCGTGCGTCTCTGGTTATCTCGCCGTCAGGTTATAACATTTGGAGGCCCCAGCGAGATTTTAAAGAGGACTCCCCACTTGGGGTGCACCTCCTCAGGCTCCGGTGGATAGGAATCCGTGGTCCTCGTGAGAGCTGGGGGAAGGCCTTGGAGAGATGTTCCTCCACCCCAGCCTCTTGGAGACCTTCTGTCTGTCCCCTCTGCCACCCTAAAAGCACCTATAGTGGAGCCTGAGTGTTTGCTTCTCGCGGGTTACAACATTTGGAGGCCCCAGCGAGATTTTAAAGAGGACTCCCCACTTGGGGTGCACCTCCTCAGGCTCCGGCGGATGGGAATCCGTGGTCCTAGTGAGAGCTGGGGGAAGGCCTTGGAGAGATGTTCCTCCACCCCAGCCTCTCGGAGACCTTCTGTCTGTCCCCTCTGCCGCCCTAAAAGCACCTATAGTGGAGCCTGAGTGTTTGCTTCTCGCGGGTTATAACATTTGGAGGCCCCAGCGAGATTTTAAAGAGGACTCCCCACTTGGGGTGCACCTCCTCAGGCTCCGGTGGATAGGAATCCGTGGTCCTCGTGAGAGCTGGGGGAAGGCCTTGGAGAGATGTTCCTCCACCCCAGCCTCTTGGAGACCTTCTGTCTGTCCCCTCTGCCACCCTAAAAGCACCTATAGTGGAGCCTGAGTGTTTGCTTCTCGCGGGTTATAACAACCTCCCCCTCCACAGGCAGGCGGGGTGGTGACAGGCGGTGGCAGGGTCAAGATGCGCAGGACAGGATGCGGTGAACCGAGAGCTGACACGCACAGAGGCTGAACCAATGGGCACAGACACAGTTCAGGGGAGCAGGAGGGTGGAGCGGGGAGGAGGGTCAGGGGGAGGAGACAGCTGCAGTACTTTCAACAACAATGAGTAAATAATAAGAATAAAAACATTGGTGCAGCCCCGCATCCCAGGGACTGTGACCAATGAACCCAGGCGGGGCCTGGGCACTGCTGTCCATTTTCATGAGCCCCCCAGTATTTTCCAGGCACGTGGGACCCCGAAGAGGAAGCTTCTGCAGGGGACCGTCATTCAGGGAGAAAGTCCGATGCAAAGGGACCCGCTGAAAGGACACGTGGGCCTGGGACCCAGACCCGCTCTCACTTCCCTTCACCGGCCCAACCTCAGGGGAGGGTCCCTCCCACCGCCGCCTGGGGATCAGGGGGTCTGACCAAGGCCACCTCCTCAGCCCTCGTCCCCTCCCCTGCAGGCGGCCGGGCCTGCGCGACCCTCCGCTCCCTCACGGCGGCCGGCACCTCGTGCTCGGACCCGGGGCTCGCGCCCACATGGCCGCACAGCCGGCCTGACCAGCCCCACACGCCCGGCGCCCCGCGGCCTCGCCGGCCACACGCGGAGGTGATGAGCCCGAGGCCCCCAGCCGGCCCCAGCGTGGGCTCCACCGCGCACGCGCCAGCCGCTGGCGGGAACGTCAGAGCTGAAAGGAGCAGCTCTGAGGAGAACGTCCCGCCTACCGCAGGCCCTTTCGCAAAGGCAGACGGGATAGCAGTTCCCCTGGAGCCGAACAGCAGGGTTCCGGGCTGCTGCGAAACTACATATCCCAGGAGGCAGTGCGCAGGGTAGACCCTGAGCCTCAGCGGTTGCGCTCCAGGGAGCGCGTTCTTTACCTCCGACCTATGAACCACTGTGGGGACGGAAGGCAGAGCGATGTGAGGATTCAGCTGGCCAATAGGGAGCGCGGAAGGGGCGAGGTGGGCAGGCCGCGTGGTTTCCTTGGATACCGCGGACGCGACTCTGTGGGAGAGGGTGGAGCTTTAGCGTGAGACCCTGGAAGCCCTGACTGACAGGAACTTAGGAGCTCAGGTAAGTGTCAGAGCCGAGGGCGGAGGGAGACCCTGTGGGTGTCAAGGTGAGGACGACGTGCAGACTCGGGGCCCTCAGGGTGGTGAGGTCCGAACTTCACGGCCAGGACGGGGTGCCCTGGGATGGGGCCCTGCACGGGGATGAAAGCCAGACGGGGACCCTGTGCGGGACTCGCTCTGCCTGGACGTGAGGACGAGAGCAGGTCCCGCCCCGTCCCGGCCCCGCGTGACCGAGGCCGCGCATCGGACGCGGTGTCTCAGTGTGGGCTCCGCACCTGCGGTCGGTGACACCCTCCGTGACGACACCGAAGGGCTGTGAGGGTCCAGTGAGACCGTGGACGGAACCGAGCACAGGCCGCAGAACCGCAGGCTGTGTTTCTATTTCAGGGGTGACCCTGAACCCCAGTCACCCAGACAAACCCGAGGGACCAGGACGTGTGCTGACAGCAGCACTGACCTCTGTCCCCAGGGGTCCTGGGTTTTAGGACTAAATGAGACGCAGAAGGACAGTCCGTGTGGTGCGAGGGGAAGGACACGGCTGAGTGTCTCCTGGCGCTGCCTCTGGGTCATCTGTGTCCCCTGCACCTGTCTCTTCCCCCTTAAGTGCAGGGGGATTTCTACTGAGTGACTCGGTGGGGTCTCTCTTACCTTCTATTATTCTGTGAGTCATTTAAAAAATGAAAAAGAAAAAGAATTGTTTCTCCTTTCCAGCTCATGTTTCCCTTTCGGTGCCACATCCTCTTCCCACAAATTATTCTCTGAGTTCCCAGCAAAGACACTGCAAACAGTCACGTTTAATAAAATGCAAGTGCGGAACCTGAGTGCCTTCCAGAAAGCTGAAGCCCTGGGCCACGTGCAGGAGCCAGAATCCCTGGGAGCTGCCCAGGGACAGAGGGCCTGGTTCCCGAGGAGGGGCTGCGGTCTGTACACCGGGTCCCAGGGCTCTGAGCTGCCCACTGCCTTGTAGGAAAGTCAGTATTTCTCCTCCTTTCTGTCCTCGTCCTTCCTCCTTCTTCTTCCCCTAGTGAAGACGCACAATAGGTGCTAGCTTTCAGGTTCACCAAGTTCCCACTGAACACGAGTTCTGTTCCTGGCTTTTGTATTATTTAATCCTAATTATTCAGACTGATCTTCAAACTCTCTTTTTAAATGAAAGCCGGTGGGAATCACTTCGACAAAGGCACTGGTTTAAGCAAGTTGAGAATGCACTCACATTTGTTGAACACGTGCCCTATATTTCTGGATTAAATGAGAATTTCTTCTAGATAATTTTGTTTCTATGGTAATTTCTGAGACAAACCAAGTAAATGGAATTGGCAACAAACCCTTAATTGTCTATATGATAAAATCATTATTTTACTATTTTGAAGTAAATACAATAAAATAAAGATAATTGAAAAATTAGTTATCTGATCAAATGAGTTTTTAAATGGAGAAAATTATTTATAATTAAGGTTAATACAAGATATGAAAAAGATATTGAGCCCTGGCTGATGTGGCTCAGTTGGTTGGAGCACCATCAATGCACGGAAGGGTCCTGAGTTCCATTCCTGTCAGGGCACACACCCAGGTTGTTGGTTCAATCCTGTCAGGATGATTTCCAAGGCAGACAATCGTTATTTCTTCCTCCATCTATGTTTCTCTCTCTCTGTCTCTCTCTCTCTGTCTCTCTCTCTCTCTCTCTCTCTCTCTCTCTCTTGCTCTCGCTCTCGCTCTCCCTCTCTCCCCTCCTCCCTCTCCCTCTTCCTACCATGGATGGAAAAACATAGCCTTGGGTGAGGATTAAAAAAAAGTTATTGCCCAGGGGGTGTGGCTCCAGTGGATTGAGCATCGACCTATGGACTGAGAGGGCCTGGTTCCATTCTGGTAGGGCACATGCCCGGGTTTCGTGCTCCATCCCCAGTAGGGGGTGTGCAGGAGGCCACTCTGTGTGTCTCTCTCACATTGATGTTTCTATCTCTCTCTCCCTTCCTCCCTGTCTTCAATATACATATATATATAATTTTTTTTAAGTAATTGCTACCTTGCAGGCCAAGATAGGGACCCTTTAGGAATTACTCTGGGTCCACTTAAATACATGAGCAAATCAATGGCCAGTACACAAGGCTGGCTTCATAGGTGTGGGACCAGTGCAGTCATATATGGACCTGCTCTCAGAAGGGTCTTGCATTTAGTTTAATGCTCTGGTATCACTATCTTGATATTTTAATATTGTATTTTTGCATTTATGTTTTGCAAGTGAAGTCTGATAGGACAAGTGAGCATGCACAGGAGCTGCAGAGATAGGCCGGGTGGCACTGCACACAAGCATAGGCCCGAGCAGTGGCCACAGCAGGCAGTGTGGGTGTTGAGTACTTAGCCTGGTGGCCTGCAGTGCATGTGCATGTCTCAGGCAGTATGGGACACCTCGGGTGTTGATCTTATATTGCAAAAATAATTTAAATAACTTTGTGTTGTATTTCATGATGAAGGTTGGTTGATGAATCCAATCAATGAATAGTAATTGAGTGCCTACCTCAGTGCTCAGTAAACAAAATTAGGTTTCTGGCCTCATGGAGCTTACATTCTCACATTCTCTCTCTCTCTCTCTCTCTCTCTCTCTCTATATATATATATATATATATATATATATATATATATATATATATCTGCAATTAATGCAACAATAATCCACTTTTTAAAATTAAAATGATTGATTTGTGTGTAACAAAGTAGAGTATCTTTATAACCAAGCAGGCTTTTATAATACCATGATTATAGCTAACTTTCCTGACCTAGATAGTTCCATTGGAGAATAGCTTCAACTAGTTGAGTTCTGCTTGCTTTCATTATTTTCCATTAATTTTACTCTATAAGTGAACACATCCCTAAATAGCTGAGTATGGAATGATTTTATTTTGGAATTGTGAAAAATGGAAGACAGGACCACAAACCCAGAACAAGAAAAGGAAGAGGAAAAGGATAGAAAGGATCCTGAAGATCCTGCTGATGCCATAGCACCCACAGTTAACATCCAAGATGAGCAATTTGTTGATTTATCTGCAACTCCAACTTTCATTAGTCTGCATGAGGTATATTTATTTCATGTCATATCTTACTACAGTAAGACCTGAATCGTCTACCTGAAAATTCAGATGAAGTTCATATCATTATCAAAATAACACATTACATATAACCTGTAGGCAATATGTACAGTTTGAAGTACTTTAACATAAAATAGTTTCTAACTTCTCTTCCAAGAGTTTATTATGTAATCTGGGACTAATGCAATAGTGTAGGTTCTGATACTTTTATAACATATTAAATATTTGCATATATACAGTCAGTGAAGTCAATTCCATAGGTTGATAAATGAAGTAAAAGAAATTTATTTCATCATTGATATACTTTTTACTTCCATAAAATGAAGATAAAAGACCTTGTCATATAATGCAACAAAGAATACACGTTTACCTAACTAAATGTAGGTATGCTAACAGAGCACTGTGCTGTTTCCTTCAGCAGAAAAAACAACAACAAAAAAAGAGGAATATTATATATATTCTCATTGCCTGATTTTTTTTTTATCCTCACCCAATGACATTTTTCCATATTTTGTTCAGATAGAGTGGGAGGGAGAGAGAGGAAGAGAGAGGGAGAGAGAAACATCGATGTGAAAGGGACACATCGATTGGTTGCCTCCCGCATGCCCCAACCAGGGCCGGGGACAAACTGCAACTGAGGTACGTTCCCTTAGCGGGAACCGAACCCGGGTCTCTCTGGACCGCAGGCCGACTCTCTAACCGCCGAGCCAAACAGGCCAGGGCTCATTGCCTGATTTTTTTTTTTAATTTTCTTCTTTATTGATTTTTAGAGAGAGTGGATGGGGAGGAAGAGAGAGCTAGAAACATCAATGAGAAAGAACATCGATTGGCCGCCTCCTGCATGCCCTCCACTGGAGACCAGGCCCACAACCCGGGCATGTGCCCTGACAGGGAATCAAACCGGCGACCTCTTGGTGCATGGGTTTATGCTCAACCACTGAACCACATCGGCCGGGCTCATTGCCTGACTTTTTTAAAAAATGGGATGAACATTTAGGAAATACCCATATAGGAAGATTTTTAAAAAGATATTAACTGACCATATATGCAACTGTTACTGTGTTATGCTTGAGTGCTATACCTTAGAATATGGTTTAATTATGGACTATTAACTTTATGTGAATATAACTGAATTAAACATCTAAGAAATTTAATAAACAGTCATAATAAAAATGAGGGGGAAAGCCTTAAAGCGAAAACAGAGTTTATTTAAAACCAAGAATCAAAACTAATTCTGCCCCCCAAATCTTTTGTTCATGTAAATACTTTAAACAATTACCACAGTGACTGATGAGTGTGTGTGTGTGTATGTGTGTGTGTGTGTGTGTATGGCGTATTTTTGCTTTTCTTTCACACATCCAGGCAGCCTTGGAAGAATTTTGTTCAACTGTCAAGAGACTTTAAACAAACTGCTAATTTATTGAACAATGCAGATAGATTCCATGTTCTCATAAATGTTGTTGTTTTGTTTTGTTTTAACCCTGACAGTCAGATGGCATCAGAGATATTAGGTAAGGGGTACACAAATTACTGGACATCAAACCTCAAGTTCAGTGACAGGAATAGCATTTTCTGTCAAGGCCATGTCTAAGAATGGACAGGCTCCAATGTCTGACATCCTAGGAGTGTGAGAAGAAGAACCTCTGGTTGGCCGGTGGGGGAGTGGCTTGGTCAGAATGTGTGTCCATGCTCGCCCTGCATGTCCTGGCCGCGCAGCCTCACACGCATCTCGGTTCTCAAGCCCAGCCTGACAAGGGGACATTTCTCAGCTTATGGTCCTTCAGGGGCACCTCACTGCCCACCATGGGGGTTCCCCCCATTTCATAAACTGTATCGATCACCTTCTGCAGGGGAAATCTTACACAGAAGCACAATGTGTAAAACGGATTTGGATGTGGTGGGTGTGGAGGTGCAGGATGCAGAGGTGAAGGTCCCCAGTTCTCTCCCCTTCACCTCTCCAGCAGCACCAGCACCACTGCCCCGAGGCCCCGAGCACACGGGAAAACCTTGTCTGCACAGAAAGTTTTAGGGCTGAGTAAAGCTGAGCCCTCCCTCCCACCTTCAAGCCTGCCTCACTCTGCACAGCTACAGGTCTGCCCCCAGAATGCCTGACAGAGCAGTTTGATGATCAATACTGCTTCCAGCAGGGAGCGCAGAGGGAGCCCACAGCCCATCACACAGCCGGACTTCCCAACTCCTCATCGCAGAAGATGCCTCTCTCACACCCCTGTGATCCCCTCCTTAATAACTTCTCCAGAATGTTGTTTTCCTACCCTCAGGCTGGTTTTCCCCTCTGTGTTGCCATCCATCTTCTCCTCGAAATCTTGGACTATCTCATTATTTGGTAAAACCGTCTTCCGAGTCCCTCCCAGCTTTCCTTCCAACCCAGCATGCTCTCCTCACCTCTCAGGCCCAGGCACAGACCTGAGCCATCAGTAGGTGGCACAGGAGAATGCAGATCCTT
Organism: Tadarida brasiliensis; assembly: GCA_030848825.1. NCBI lineage: Eukaryota > Metazoa > Chordata > Mammalia > Chiroptera > Molossidae > Tadarida > Tadarida brasiliensis. The sequence continues at coordinate 248,295,708 of CM061257.1, forward strand.
AGATTTGAATTTTCCTTGCCCTGTCAGAAGGATTAAATGTCACCTCTTTGACCTGACAGTCAAATCCCTCTACTCTAGTCTGATCCATGATTTCTCTCTTCCTCGTGTCCCAGTCCCCTGCCAAATACCCCAGGCTCCATCTCAATTAGACCTTTTGCTGTTTTTCTAACTCGCTCCTGATTTTCTGACCTGCTGAGGCCTTTGCTCATCTTGTACCCGGTCAGGAGTGCTCTCCTCCACAGTTCTGCGTGTCAGAATTCTGCCGTCTTCAAGCATTCGTTCTTGCCAGTGGGATCACTTCTTTCTCTGTAACCTTGCAGCGGGCTTGTTCACACCTTATGCCACTTGTTATTTTCTTTCCTATTTCTAAGCTAATTGACAGTAGATTTGGGAACATGGAAAGCTGGAAGAAAATGGTGTTCTTCTTGATATTCCTTGTGAACTCCTAGCTCACTGTTGTGCATGTAGCCACACCATCGTCCAAGGAATTATGTACAGAGTAATTGGTAAAGCCCTCCCCCAAAATAATCATACGACTGAATCACTATTTTACAAGGCAAACTTAAAAAGGAGACATTTCTTCTGAATTTCTGAACGTATTTTCCACATCAAGCCCACCTAAATTTTCAGATATTAAATGTTTAATGGGAGAAATATCGTCCCCATTAGAACCACCATGCATCTAGTCCAGTTTCATTTCTGCTGGCTGAGCTCCCAGAGGAATATGCAAGGGGAAGCCATGATTTTCAAATATCTTTTGAAAACAAATCAAAAGGTTTTCTTTAACTGAAAAGGAAGGTGGAGCCCCAAGATATAAAATCAAAGCAGAAGTGGTTTAGGCGAACAGTGTTTCATGCATCACATGCCATCTTGGCTGTTTTCATATTTGTGAATATGTCTGCAGAACTTGAGGTCTCTGGGGACACAGTGGAGAACCCCTACTCCAGCAGTTCAGCATGTTAAATACCACTACTGTGTTCATCATGGAAGTATCAGTCTTCCGTCCAATTTCCATGCCTACCCATGATATCAGGAGCCTCTCTGATTTCTAATCATTGGTTTGATCAGATAAAGACAAAATTTTTGTTATAGGATAGAAATAAAAATTCCTCACTTGACACCATTCATTTGTAAATTATATCCACATTTAAAAATAATTATTTATGTAACAGATGAAAAGAAGACATTGGACACGGGGGAGGGGCCTCCGCCGTGGGAAAGAAGTCAGGACAGGGACCAGAGGGAGAGAAGGTGGGATCTCAGAGCGGTAGAGCCATCTGCCCTGTCTCTCCCATGCTGGAGTTGGGAGGTGCAGATGGGGAGAGTCTTAAGAGGCCGGTCTGCTCTGAGATGCTCCTCCTAATTACTGGTCACATGTCCTGACTTCTTTCCCACGGCCGAGGCCCCGCCTCTTGTCCAAGGTCAAGGGCACGCGGGGAGGTGCAGTGAAGCCCCAACAGCAAACATCAGGAATCCTTCGGGGTTTGCGCGCGTCCTCTTTATGTCGCTGCCCTCACTTCGTGGACTGTAGCCGGTTTTGTACCATAAACTCTGTCTTTCGTGTATCCCCATAAAAAAATCTAGTGGATGAATGAAGCTTTGTTCAAATCTTAGTCTGGCTTCACCCACTGTTTCACATCAGTCAAACCTAAACAGCAGAGAACACTGAGTGATCCATTGTGAAGGATGTGTCCATGCTTGAGGACACCCTGTGTGTGCACACACTCATGTGCAATGTCTGTACTCTGAGGCATCCACCTATTTATGTCCCACTGGGGTCCTTCTTTCCCATCCAGCGTCTCACCTGCTCCTCTGTGTGTGTGGCCTTCGTCCTGACACAGGTTGTTTCCTGTTTAGCAGAGGTGCTCTTCCCGGATGTACTGAACCTGGTGATCTTGGTGTTTCAAAGATGTTTTTTCTTTTGAGTTACTATACCGAGAAAGAAATGGAATGTCAACACAGTTGATTTTAGGAGTGCTTTGGGGTGTGTGTTAAATAGACATGGGTTCTGGAACACAGGATGGAATTGTAATAAAATGAGTTGGAGGAGAACTGAGTCCTCGTTTTCCTTACCGCTCGTCACAGGCAGTATTGACGGGGCGTTGGGCTCTCTGGGCTCCCTGCGCCAGCCCCCCAGTCTCTTGGAATCCACAGCACCCTTTGCCACGAGGTCAGAGAAAGTGAAAGCGAGGTTTTCCTGTTTACCATGCCACAGCTTTTTTACAGACTTGTGCTTATTTTACCTTCATATGAGTTGAATCCGTGTTGATATGGGAATTACATCACAACAGGAGCTCAGCTTGCAGTGGTCCTTTGGGTTTTGCAAGGCTACTCAAGTAGGAAGAGCCTTATGTGCAGTTTAGGTCTTGGAGGCCTCAGACCAGATGCTTAAAGGTGAGGGCGGGAGGGAGGCAGGTACATATCCCCACCTGACCAAATCCCCTAATGTCTGTCTGTCCAACAGCTCTTTCCTGTCTCCTTCCTCCCTCGCCAAACTTCTTCTGTGAAAGTGTGTCCTCTGGCCTCCTCTCCCATTCCTTCCCCAGAGGCTCTGCACCCTGTCACGGCCCCCACTCAGCAGGAGCTGCCCCCGCAGTGCTCTGAGCTAAACCCGCAAAAGGCACCCACAGGCTTCGTCCCGGGGCCCCTAGGCGTTGGCAGGATCTGACACCTGCCAGTCTGTCCTGGGAGCTCTCAGAATTCTGCCTCGTGACTCTCTCCCCTCTGGACAGCTCTTCAGGCTCAAACTTGCCCATTCCTCCGTCATTCACGCATTCCTTCCACAAACATCCACTGAGTGTCTCCTGTGGCCAACTCCTGGGTCCCCCTTCGAGGCACGTCCCTCCTGCCCTCTTCAGGGCTGACCCACCCTGCTCCCCTGGCACTGACCACTCCTGAGCTCAGGCCTCATGTCAGCTGCCTGGTAGACCCCTGCCTGGTCTGCAGGCTTCCTGGACTCTCCCTGGCTCCTCTGGGCTCCCTGCTTAATCCAGACCCCAGCTGTCAATCACAGAAGCCAAAAGCCTGTGATGCAGGCTTGACCCCTCCTCTCTCCACCTCCCACATTCTACAGATGAACTGAACCTGACCATGTGTCTGGAATCTGTCTACCCCCTTCTTAGCTAACTGTTCCCATTCTAGGTCACACACACCCCTGACCTTGGGTCTTGGCAGGGGCTTGTCCACTGGTCTGCCAGCCTCACACAACTTCTCAGCCCTCATGGCACCTCTCGGGCACTCACCCCAGGTGACCTTCCTTTTTGAACATTATCCTCCCTCTGCCTCCACACTAGGTACACCCATCTCTTTGCGGTCCAGGTTCCCTATGTGGCTCACCTGGGGTGTACCCAAGCCTCTATCACCCCCTCCTCCACTCCAGACCACTCATACACATCCACAGCTTTAATAACTATCTTCCCAGAAGGCTCCAAACACCTTTAGCTCCAGCTTCTCCTTGGAACCTCCATTCCAGGGTCCAGGAATATCTTGGATGTCCCAAAGTCACCTCAACTCAAAATGCTCAGCTCACAGATCACCATCCTCCCCTCTCAAGCCTCTGTGTTCCTCATCTCATCACATCTGTCCCTACATGCAGACCACGTCTGGCTTCACCCTCTCCCTTCTCTGTGTCTTATCCATCACTCTCTCAGCTGGTTCCAACTCTGACACCTCACGAACATACCCAGCCACCCCAGGTGATGGTCCCTCTGGGCAGTACCATGGCGTCCTGTTCCTGAGGGGGCATCCCAAACCATGCCCCTGCTGAGCTCCAGGGCCCACCCTCTCTGCACTGGCCTGGGAGATGTGTGATTTGAGGGTGGGAGATATCCAAGGACAGCTGGGTGTTCATGCCCACAGCTCAGGGCTGAGGTCGGCCTGGAGAGAGATTTGACGTCACCTGTGGGACAAGAGGGGCTCACCCTGGGGAGAACAGTGAAGTGAGAAAATTAGAAGAGGGGGGAGAAACCTTGGGAAGCATCCCACCAAATGTTTATCAACCATCCAGGGGAAGAGGAGGGAATATATTTATATGTGTGCACATATATATGCATGTACCATATGTATGTGTACATACATGTATATACACAGCCAACTGAGTTTCCTAGAGAGCTCATTGATTGTTGCCAAACTCGGGCATTTATAGCCAACCTATGCATCCACTCAGCTGTCAAGTGAGAGTAGTTCCAACGTGAATGTTGGAGGATGTTTTATGTATCAAGTAAAACAAGCTGAAGGTGTGTGTGAGAACCTCACGCATTCGCTGATGGTGTAGTGACTACTCAGTCAGGTCGTCGTTCTCTGAACGCCAGACGAAGTCCCTCAGTTTCTTGTGATGTGTTCACACCGTGATGGCTACAGACATTTTTTGTAAAAATAGGGATTCAATGCACATACCGTAATATTCACCCAAGACACATTTTATTAAGTTTAATCTTTACTATTGACAATTTCTCCATCACCTTCTTAAGTCCAGAGTCAGAGGACACTGAAGAGAACACATCCAGCCCTGACTCGGTAACGTTCACCCGTTTCCATGGCGTAAGTGTTTTCATCACAGGGTGTTTCAAGCTGCCAACATGGAGTCCCTCACCGCAGAGGGAGGAAGAGAAGTGGGGGTCACCCTGTTATATAACATCACCTGCATGCAAGTACAGTAGGCACAAATCACCCCAAGAGCAGAGGCAGCACTAAATAATTACAAGTGGCAATTTTTGAGTTTCTATTACCTTATTTTTAATACAAATTATTTAATCGCAGGTTTCCATGAGTTAATTTTTAATGATGGCTGTGTTTAACACCTGGCTTGCAAAAACCCTGGAATCTCAGCCACCTGCTCCCACAAGCCAGGGCAGGCTGGCTCCAGCACAGCTAGGGGAGTGGCCCCTTTCAGTGATGGGCTGACAGGGAAGGGAGAACAAGGAAGAAGTAGCCAAAGAAGGAGGTGCATGCCAAGAGCAGAGCAGCGGGGCCCTGGGAGCTTCAAGAGCTGCCCTCCTGGTCCATGCTGGCATGTGTAGGCAGAGTGGGCTCCCCCACAGGGGCACAGAGAGGCCCCGTGGGCTGTGTCTGGAGGCTTGAAACTGCCCAGGCTTCATCTCTCCTTCCATCCTCCCTCCTTGGCCTTTTCCAGGGAGTAGAGTGGAAAGAGTGGGGCCCGGGAAAACCATCAGCTCCCCATCTGTGAAGTGGGGCAGAGTGGACAAGGGGAAGTCAGGCAGGTGCCTGGGAGGGTCCAGGCTGGGCTGGCCCATGCTGGGGAGGGTGGGGAGGTCTAGCAGGACTCAGAAATATCACTCCCTCTCCAAGTTCTGGCTTTCTGGCCCAGCCCACTGAGGTTAGGTTCCCAGAGTCCCTTCACACAAGCAATCTGAGGGCTGACAGAGGCAACACCAGCCACCTGCTCCCCATCTCCCCTCCCCCAGGGACCCTAAATGAACACGGAGGAGTCAAACCCTGCCCCCCTATGTTCCCTGCAGGAGAGCAAAGCCCTCCTGGTTCCTTCTGGATCCTCCCCAGGCCTCTGGGGCAACTGCTCTGAACTGAGGGGAGTGCGCCCAGAGCCCCCGCCCCACCACTGCCTCCAGGTGGGGGCGCAGTGAGGGAAAGGGGCCCACCCTGCACCAAGCCCCGCACACCCAAGGCAGCCCAGTCCCTCCCCTCACTCAGGTCTGGCAGGCTCAGCCTGGTGGGACCTTCGACACCCTGCGTCCTGCTCCCTGGACCTGGGAGAGGTGAGTGGGCGGGGCAGCTCGGGCTGAGACAGGATGGGCGGCAGGCACCTCAGGGGTAACAGGGGCTTCTGCCCGACAGAGGGGACCACCGCCCTTCAACAAGGCAGGCTCCCCAACATCTCCGGGCGCAGAAAAGTCAAAACCAGTCTCTGGGATAAAGGCCTTTGGAGGGAGTGCAGGAAGAAAAACCTAGGAGGTGGGTCCCCGTCATCCCAGGGTCCAAACTGAGAGCGATTTCAGTGTCCAGGGTACTACCAGCACGTGGGTGGCATTTGGGGATACAGCAAGCCAGAGAGGGCTGCCCTGCCCAGGGCCCCTGGGGTGGGGCAGATCTCAAAGTCCCACACTGTCCAGGTCCCTGGGGACATGCCCTGACCTGCCTCCAGGCAGCTAAGGCCCAGGGACGCGCACTTCATGAGGAGCCCAAGGCCCAGCCCAGGGGAGGCTCTCCTGGGCTCAGTGGCTTCCAGGCAGGGTGGGGGGATGCCATCCGTCCCTGGGGTTGGGGAGCAAACTGATATCGTCTGAAGGTGCACTGGTCCTGGTACTTCTCCTGAATCATCTCCTTTAACTGTCTCAAGTCATCTCTTCAGTTCATTCAGCAGATGGACCCTCTGCTGGGCTTCATTCCCACCACCAATACTCAGAGGGCTCCTTCTCTATCCACTGTACCACACGCCCATCACGGGGAGCACTCCAGGATGCCCCCAGTCCCCTTGCAGGGTTCAGGGTAGGGGTCTTCTCCCTCAGGAAGGCTACCCTGACTGCCTCCTCATCAGGTGCTTTTGAACTCTGGGCTCCAACAATGTGGTCCCTCCTCCTCTTCCTCCTCCAATCACAGCTGTTGTCAGAGTATCACAATGGCTGTGTTAATCCTAGTTTTCCCTTCTAATCTGAGTTTCAAAAACTCCGCCATTCAAGTTTCACTTTAGTATATTTGTAAGGGAGGAAGAAAATTTCCTCTACCTTCCTAGGTTCTCTAGGTCGGTCTAATAATTAAATCTGCAGGAGACAGATTCACAAGAGAAAATAACCAAATTTACCGACATATGTGCATGTGAACCCCTCGTACATGAGAGAGACAGAAGCCCCACATGCATGAGAGGACCAAAGACAGGGAGGGGGACGGTGCGTGGACTGAAAGCATGGGAATGGGAACACGTCTTCCCACAGCACACGTAACCATTTCTCTTGTGAAAGGTCACTCTCAGCAGGACGCCCTCAAAATGTAGTGAAAATGTAGTTAGAGTCAGTATGGAAATTACAGCTGTTTGAATACATATGTTAATTTCACACACCGTCCAAGTGAATTAAATAAAACCATATAGTCCTACACAGAACTCATAGAGTGTACACTCTGGAGAAGCCCCTCCCACAGGCCCAGCTCCAGGTCATGGGGAGCAGGTCCCAGCGCTGCTCTCTGAAGTGCACTGTGCTTTGTGCTGAACACACAGCTGTGCACGACTCCTCAAATGTACCTTCAGCAAATAGACCACAGCCATTTCTAACTCAGGGATGTTAGAGGTAAACACTGAATCAAGAACCCAGAGAGGTTCCCGGAGGGAAACTGTGACATGAAGAGGAAACCACACAGGAAACCTGTCCAAACCTCCAACTGCACCTGCTCCTGGATGGTCCTTGTGTTCAGGACCCTGAGCGCCCCCTGGTGGTGGCCGCCTCTCCTGCAGGGAGGTTTGTGTCTGGGCTCACACTGACTTCCCCTCACTGTGTCCCCCGCACAGTAATACACGGCCGTGTCCTCGGTGGTCATGGAGCTCAGCTGCAGGGAGAACTGGTTCTTGGACGTGTCACTGGAGATGGTGGTGCGGCTCTTGAGGGACGGGTTGTAGCTAGTGCTTCTACCACTACTAGCATATATGTACCCAATCCATTCCAGCCCCTTCCCTGGTTTCTGGATGATCCAGCTCCACCAGTAAGCACTGCTGAGTGAGCCCCCAGAGACAGCGCAGGTGAGGGAGAGGGTGTCCGAGGGCTTCACCAGTCCTGGGCCCGACTCCTGCAGCTGCACCTGGGACAGGACACCTGGGGACAAGGAGCATCAGGACCTGTCAGTCACGTGCAGTCAAAACCACCCCATAGACCCCTGTCTGACCTCTGAGACCCTACCTTGGGGGGCTGTCACCAGGCACAGGAGAAGACCCAGCAGTCTCATCTTCTAGACCACGGCTCTGCCTTCCCCAGAGACCTCAGCCCTGTGTGAGGAGAGAGCTGTGAGCCTCCCCAGCCCAGGGGAGGATTTACCCTGGAGCTTGAGGAGAAATTTACATGTGGGACAGCCTGTTTCTTATAAGTGGGGGGACTGAGGTCAGGCTGACCTGTTGCTCCTGGGGCCCATCTGAGACCATCTCTTCCCTTGGACTCACTCACCATGCAAGTCAGGGAAAGTGAGTCACTTGGTTCACGAGGCCTATGGAGTCAGCTTAATAAACATGCTCACCTCTGATAAATGGTGGCCTGGATGAGAAGATTATATTTTTAATTTCTCATGTATCTTTCTTACAGATTTATAGGAATTACATTGGTCCAGATAGTTTCTTAAACTCAACTCTGTAATATATACACAACTGTCAAATATTTTTATAAACAATTGTATTTTTATAAACAAAATTTCATATATACAATGTCTACCTTCTCAGAAAATCACAAAATAAAGGACATACATTCTCAATGTCTTATATGTTTATTTATGTTGTCATGGCGATCCAAGGAACCATATCCCAAGAAGAGGTTAATGGGAGATCCTCGGTTCTTTATTTTGTTTTGTTTGGATAAAATTATATTCATTTTAAGTTCTGAGTAACACGATATGACAGGCCATCTTTAAGGTTACTGCTAGATCCATTTTTTTTTTTTACAATCTTTACCAAACACCTTCAGCAGCTAAACAGAGTCTGGCCCAGTTAGTATGTGGATGGGAGACCCTTGATTCTGGATATTGAAAATTTTTAATTGTGTCTTAGGATCCCTCCTCAGACTCTTCCCTTCTACAAGTCCATGGCTTATTGCAGAGCCCTCAATCTAATTATATGAGACATAATCATGTTTACATATGGAGAAATGATTGAAAATAGAAAGAGTGATTATGTATTAGTAAATTCAGATTCCTTTCCTTATAAGTGGGGGCACTGGGACTGAGGACAGGCTGACCTGTTGCTTCTGGGGTCCCTCTGAGGGCATCTCTTCCCTTGAACTCACTCAGCATGTAAGTCAGGGAAAGGGGATCACCTGGTGTGTGAGACACATTGGAATGAGGTCAAGGGACGGCCTCACCTTTCTGAGCAAAAGGATCAATGAAGGACTACATGAGTAGATTACTTTTTTAACTTCCCGTATAAATTTCAAATAGGTTTAAACGGGATGACCATTTTTCAGGCTGTTTCTGAATTCCAAGTCTCTAGAAAATCCACAATTAAAAATATTTTTATTATTTCATATAAATAAATTTTACCGTCATGCAAAAATAAATAAAACACAGTCATTTCCTGTATTTTTATCTTAATTTATGATGTTACTTTGATCCGAGAAACCGCCTTCCGAGTGCAGACAGGTGGGACCTTCTTTGTCCTCAGGTTGGAATTTTGTAACTGTGTCTACAGCTTCCTGTGCAAACTCTTCCATTATGCACCCCATGGCCTATTGCAGAGACCCCAAACTAGTCACATCAGAAATGGTGATGGCTGCCACAACCGGTTTTGCTCGGTGGTTAGAGCGTCAGCCTACAGATCAAAGGTTCTTTGGTTAGATTCCCTGTCAAGGGCATGTACCTGGGTTCCAGGTTTGATCTCCAGACCTGATTGGGGCCTTGAAGGAGGTAACAACTCGATGTCTTCCTCACATTGATGTTTCTCTCTCCTCTTCCTCCTCCCTCTGAAATAAAAAGGAAAACATCCTCAGGCAGGATTAAATAAAATAAGTGTAGTAGGTGTAAGATTTGTTTAATCACACATTCTCTGCACACACACACACACACACACACAGTGATGATTTTCATTGTCCTGAATCCCAAATTCTCCTTCTCCCCTGTACCTAGCACATGGGCGTTTCCCTTACACTGACCCTCACCCAGTGTGTGACCTTCCTTCACAAAGAGAACAGACCCAACATGACTGACGTGCAGACAGGGCTGGGCCTGCACCTGTGGTTCCTGTTCTCCCAGCACCTGGATCCTGCAGATGCCGTGGTGAGAGGGTCCTGGCTCGTCCTGGGGAGGGTCAGACCCAGGAGCCCCTGTCCAGTCAGTGCAGCCGACACTGACCGACATGCGGGGAGTGTCTCCCTGACCCCCAGCTCAGCAGTGCCCATTCTCAGAGCTCACACCCCTGAGGGGACGACCATGGGGGACACCGGGCTGATGTCTCCCCAGCAGCAAAGCAGGAGTGGATGTAGCAACTCTGTGTCCAGAAGTGGGCCTGTGTGGTCAGACACTAATTAATTACAAGCAGGATATATGACACACGGCACTATAGAGCCCAACAGCTGTAGCTACTGTCCTAGCAGGTGTGGGTGCACCAGGAACTGTGGGGGCAATCACCAGGAACAAGACAAGATCCTAAGGGTCAGGCTGTCAGGTGGCATTCACCTGGGACTCAGGCATTGGGATTATCAAACACTGAAGTTAATCCACTCTGATTACTTTGTGAAAACCTTAAAGGGAACGAGAGGCAGACCTCAGGGTCATGAACCAACTACAGCTGAAAGGTGGAAACTCAAGAGAATCCAGGGAGATGGAGACACTGACAACTCACAGACCCAGAGATGAACAGGCTGTCAACAGGCTCTGAGGAGACACCTGGTCTTCAGGACCTGCACGTCCAACCCCACAGGAATCTCCTCACAGCTGCAGGACGGCTGTTCTAGGAGGAAACACACTGAAGGAGAACAGGTCGAGTGTTGGTGAGCGTGGGGAGAGAGGGACCCTTGCACTCTCTCGGTGGGAAGGTAAGATCCTGCAGCCACATGGAAACAGCGTGTTGGTTCCTCCAAAATGAGAGTAGACACCCTGTGTGATTGAGCAGTGAGCTCCCAGGTGTTCATGGAATAATAAACCCAGGACTCTGGAGAGGTGTTGCACGGCCCTGCTCATTGCAGCTGTGCTCAGTGTAGTGAGACGTGGGAACATCTCTGTCCATCAGTGAGTGAGTGGACAAACATGTGTGATGTTCTCAGGACGGAATATTACTCAGCCTTAAATCACAGGGAAACCCTGCACAACCCCCAGCCTGGATGACACTAGAGGACACTGTGCTCTGGGAAATGAAACCGTCAGGGAAAGGCGGATAGTGTCTGATTCCACCTAGACTTGGGACAGAATTAGGTTTCCTTCCAGCAGTGTGTGGAGGAGTCCAGGCCTGGGTGTGGTGAAGGCTCCGGCAGGAGACGGGATCGTGGAGGGTCGGCTGCCCTGGAGTCCTGCGCTGACGGAGAACAAAGACGGAGGCAGCTGGAGGAGACACTGTGTCAGGACACAGTCAGCCCTGGTCCTGGGCCCTGTGCATCCACAGGAGCCTGGGTGTGTCTGCTCAGTGTGTGGAGCCGTCGACACTCAGGGCCTGTGGACAATGAGGGGACATTCAGTCCCCACAGAGTGGAGCTTTCCCCTGGGAATGGGGAGGAGGAGACAGAGCCCAGCAAACCCCTGTGGTCCTAGGGGGGCTGTGTGAGCACCCAGGACACGCCCCTGTGTGACCTCTGAGACTGGACCCTCCACTCTGAGCCATCACTGAGATCCTCCTGTGCTGAGGTGTGTACCAGCTGATGGTTATTTTCATTGCTGAGTAGTATTCCATTGATGGATGGTCCCTAGTTTGCTTATTTGTAAAATTAGAAAAACGTTTGGGTGGTTGTAGCTCTTAACACAAATAAAGATACTAAGAGTATTTGGATTCACATTTTTATGAACATAAAGATGCGTTCTGCTGGAGCAAACATTCCTAGTGGGACCACTGAGATACATGTTAAGTATATATTTAATTTAATAAGGATCCGCAGGTCATTTTGTGAAGAAAGAATAACAGGATATAGAGGGACCTGGGGTAGGAGAGACCTCCAGTCACTGCCAACTTGTCACCTGCAAACACAGAGTGCTTCCTTCTCACTTGTCTGCAGTGCGATTATGAGAAATTAGAGCCACAGAGGAAAAGCAAAAACCTTCCCTGGATTCTGCTGCCTGCGGAGAGGAAATCCCTGCTCCCAACAGGAAGCCCCTCCTTCCCCCTCACTCTGCGCCTGCTCCTGGGCTGTTCTCTGTGGTCAGTGGGTCCTGAGCGCCCCCTGGTGTCCTAAGCGCCTCCTGCAGCCCCGTCCTCCTGTCTCCCTCAGGAGGTTTGTGTCTGGGCTCCCACTGACTTCCCCTCACTGTGTGTCTCGCACAGTAATACACGGCCATGTCCTCGGTGGTCACGGAGCTCAGCTGCAGAGAGAACTGGTTCTTGGATGTGTCTCTGGAGATGGTGGTGCGGCTCTTGAGGGACGGGTTTTAGTAAGTGCTGCCACTAGCACATGTGTCCCCGACCCACTCCAGCCCCTGCCTTGGTTTCTGGCAGATCCAATCCCAGCAGGAATCACTGGTTGTGATGGAGAATCCAGAGACAGTGCAGGTGAGGGAGAGGTCTGCGAGGGCTTCACTAGTACTGGGCCCGACTCCTGCAGCTGCACCTGGGACAGGACACCTGGGGAAAAGGAGCATCAGGCCCTGTCAGTCACATGCAGTCACAACCACCCCATAGAACCCTATCTGACCTCTGAGACCCTCACCTTGGGGCGCTGTCACCAGGCACAGGAGAAGACCCAGCAGTCTCATCTTCTTCTAGACCACGGCTCTGCTTCCCCAGAGACCTCAGCCCTGTGGGAGGAGAGAGCTGTGAGCTTCCCCAGCCCAGGGGAGGATTTACCCTGGAGCTTGAGGAGAAATTTGCATGTGGGGCAGCCAGTTCCTTATAAGTGGAGGACTGAGGTCAGGCTGCCCTGGTCCTTCTGGGATCTCTGTGGGTCCATCTCATCCCTTGATCTCACTCACGAAGAACTTCTGAGAGAGGGGATCCTCTGGTTCATGAGACACATTGGAATGTGGTCAAATGCTCCTCTGTGAGCATAGGACGAAATGATGGACTAGATAGGTAGGGTACACTTTTTGTTTCCCATGCGTCTTTCAAACTGATTTAAAAGGGACTATGCCCTGGCTGGTTTGGCTCAGTGGTTAGAGCGTCGGCCTGCTGACCAAAGAGTCCCTGGTTCGGTTCGGTTCCGGCCAAGGGCATGTACCTCAGTTGCGATTTGTCCCCAGCGCCGGTTGGGGTCGTGCGGGTGGCAGCCAGTCGATGTGTCTCTCACATCAATTTCCTCTCTCTCTCTCTCTCTCTCTCTCTCTCTCTCTCTCTCTCTCTCTCTCCCTCCCACTCTGTCTGAAGATAATTGTAAAAAAATAAAGTAAAAATATAAAAAGGGACAAGCATTTGCCCAGTTTCTGAATAGCAACTCTCTATTATATCTATTATTTCCAAATTTTTACATGAAAATTTCTTACAAATAATGTCTACCTTGTACAACAAATAAAAAACAAGGACAGTCATTCTCAATGTATTTTATCTCAATTAAAATATTTTATTGATATTTTTAGAGGGAGCACGAGGAGGAGATGAAATAGAAACATCAATGTGAGAGAGAAACAGCAATCGGCTTCTTCCCACATGCCCACTATTGGGCGTCAAACCCACAACCCTGGCTTGTGCCCTGACCAGGTAGTGAACTGGGGACCTCACAGTTTATGGGACGACGCTCAGTCCACTGACCCACACCAGCCAGGCTCTTATACCTTCATTTACGACTTTACTTTGAGCTGAGAAACTACCTCCCAAGCTCAGGCGGGATGGACATTCTTAATTATTGATGTTGGAAGATTTGTAGTTGTGTCTACAGCTTCCTGTGCAAACTCTTCCATTATGCACCCCCTGTTCTATTGCAGAGACCCCAAACTAGTTACATCAGACCTAATCATGCTGTTACATGGAGAAAAGACAAGACATGTAAGCAGATTATGCATGTGTACAACTCACATTGTGAAATGATTATGGCAGGAGATTGACCTGTTTTCTCTGTCTACTGCTATCAGTGATATCAGGGTTCAGAGGGAGGTTAGTGAAGGGAATTCCTTACATAGATTTCTCAGAGGATTTTCAACCTTATATAAATTCCTGAATCTCATCCTCCCTCCCTCTGTCCCTGGGGATGGACTCTGTGTTCAGAGGTGCTGGGTTCTCCTACAGAATATATAACGCCCTAAATGTATAATGAACAAATTCTTCCCTGGTCAGTTTGGCTCACTGGTTAGAGTGTTGGACCACAGACCAATGGGTCGCAGTTCGATTCAAGTGCACATACCTTGGTTGCAGTTCATCTCCGGCCCTGGTTGAGGTCGTGCAGGAGACAACCAGTCGATGAGTCTCTGTCAGGTCAATGTTTCTCTCTCTCTCCCTCTCAACCCACCTCCAAGTTTATCTGAAGATAAATAGAGACAGGTCCTCAGATGAGGATTGAAAAAAAAAAACAAAATACGAACAAATTCGCCCATCAGACAAGTGATTTGCAAATACATTCTCTCTGCCTTGGTTTCTCTTTTATTTCCCTTAATAAAAATTTTGGTTATTTGGTGGGACAAATCTATATAATTTAGCAATGACCAATTCACCCCTGTTTTCTGTACTGGGCATATTTGGGTGAATCACACAGAACCCCAGGACGTGCTGAGCCTCATGGTCCAGGGGCATCAGCTGCAGCAGCTACAAGGACAGAAAGGTTCTGCACCAGGAGTGAGGGCTGCTGGGAAACTGCCCAGAACTGAACGGGACTTTGACTTGGGTGAGGGGAGGAAGCTGGACGTGTTCTGAGTCACAGGACAGAGATGTGCCTGATTTTCATGGACAGAGAGTTACTGGACATGTGGGTTTAAACCTCTTCCCCTGACGACCCAGGAGGATATGCAGGGCATGATAGACACAGCTTCTGTCATCACAACTCATTGGGGCTCCATTCATGAAATCCCTCACCACTTAGAGGGAAGAGTGGACACCCCTCCCTGCAGGAGCCATGGTGTTGGTGTGTCTGTGTGAGGGGCCCTCATGTCATTGACCAGGACTCTGTCTCAGTCCATCGCCATCCCCATCATCATAATCATCATCATCACCATTTGTTTACTTAAAATTGTTCTTATTTTCTGTAGACGTGGTTGTTGTTCACACACGATGACATTTTATTGAAAAATTTTAAAAAGCAGGTGTCTCCTCTTTCCATGTCAGTGGGAGAGTGAAACAAAGGCCTCCCCTGGAGCTGACACAGGCCTTCCACAACGCCGAGGACCTTGGATACATGCAGATTCCACCCAGGACCTGGGATGAGGACCCCTGTCCAATCCCATTGTCATTGTCACCACCACCATCGTCAACGTCATCAGTACTGCTTATATGTAATCAGTCTTCTCATTTTCTCTAGACCTGGTTTTGTACCCACATAATGACCCTTTATCTCAATCTTTACTCATTTTATACAATTTTTAACTTGAATATGTAGCCGTTCGCTATTTTCTTTTTCATTACTGCTGAGTCCCTGCCAGGTCCCTGAGCTCTGTGCACACTGAGGTCCTCCTATTTCTCAGGGCCTGGTGACAATGAGGGAACACTCAGACCCCAGGAGGGGAGCTTCTCACCTGTCAGTAAGGAGAGGGAGACAGAGCCCAGCAAACCCCTGTGGTCCTAGGGGGCTGTGTGAGCACCCAGGACATGCCCCTGTGTGACCTCTGAGACTGGATCCTCCACTCTGAGTCATCACTGAGACCCTTCTGTGCTGAGGTGTGTATCAGTTGATGGTTATTTTCATTGCTGAATAGTATTCCATTGAAGGATGTTCCCTAGTTTGCTCATTTGTAAAATTAGAAATACGTTTGGGTTATTGTAGCTCCTACACAAATAAAGATGCTAAAAGTATTTGAATTCATTTTTTTATGAACATAAACATGCGTTCTTCTCGAGCAAACATTCCAAGTGAGATCACTGAGATACATGTAAAGTATATACTTAATGTATTAAGAAACTGCGATTCACTCTGTGAAGAAAGAATAACCGGACACAGAGAGACCTGGAGAAGTAGAGGAGCCCAGTCACTGCCGATATGTCATCTGCACACACAGTGTCACCTTCTCACTTGTCCGCAGTGAGAATATGAGAAGTTAGAGCCACAGAGAAAAGGCGAGAACCATTCTGGATGCAGTTGAGTAATGAGAGGAAATCCCTGCTACTAAGGGAAGCTCCTCCTTCCCCCTCACTCTGCACCTGCTCCTGGGCTGTTGTCTGTGGTCAGTTGGTCCTGAGCGCCCCCTGGTGTCCTGAACGCCCCCTGCAGCCCCGCCCTCCTGTCCCCTCAGGAGGTTTGTGTGTGGGCTCACACTGACTTCCCATCACTGTGTCTTCCTCACAGTAATACACGGCCGTGTCCTTGGTGGTCACGGAGCTCAGCTGCAGGGAGACTGGTTTTTGGACGTGTCTCTGGAGATCGTGGTGCGGCTCTTGAAGGATGGGTTATAGCCAGTGTTTCCATTATATGCTATAACCCCGACACACTCCAGCCCCCTATCTGGTTTCTGGCGGATCCAGCTCCAGACATAACCAGTGGTTGTGATGGAGATTCCAGACACAGCGCAGGTGAGGGAGAGGGTCTGCGAGGGCTTCACCAGTCCTGGGCCCGACTCCTGCAGCTGAACCTGGAACAGGACACCTGGGGACAAGGAGCAACAGGTCCTGTCAGTCACGTGCAGTCACAACCACCCCATGGACCCTGCCTGACCTGTGAGACCCTCACCTTGGGGGGCTGTCACCAGGCACAGGAGAAGACCCAGCAGTCTCATCTTCTAGACCACAGCTCTTCCTTCCCGAGACACCTCAGCCCTGTGTGAGGAGAGAGCTGTGAGTCTCCCCAGCCCAGGGGAGGATTTACCCTGGAGCTTGAGGAGAAATTTGCATGTGGGGCAGCCTGTTCCTTATAAGTGGAGGACTGAGGTCAGGCTGCCCTGGTCCTTCTGGAGCCCCTCTGGGGTATCTCTTCCCTTGAACTGATTCAGCATGTAAGTCTGAGATATGGGATCCCCAGTTTCATGATACCCCTGGTCAAAGATCGGCCTCAACTTTCTGAGTGAAAGAAGAAATGATGACCTAGATATGCAGGTTACACTTTTGCTTCCCATGCATCTTTGAAACCAATTTAAAAGGGACTAGCATTTGTTAAGATATTTTCCGAATCCCAACACTTTAGTGTATCCACTATTTCCAAATTTTTATATGATTATTTTATACAAATCATGTTCACTTTCCTTCAAAAATAAAAATAAAGCACAGGCGTGCTCAATATCTTATATATTAATTTTATTTAAATATAATATTATAGATTTTTACTTTTTAGAAGGAGAGGGAGGGAGAGGGGAAATAGAAACTCGATGTGAGAGAAAAATATCAATTGGCTTCCTCCTGCTCCTCCCCTTCTGGTGGTTGAACCCACAACCCAGCATGTGCCCTGACCTGGAATAGAGCTGGGACGTCTCAGTCTAGGGGACAATCCTCAGTTCTCTGAGCCACACTGATCAGGCTCTTGTATCTTAATTTACAATGTTCCTTTGATCTGAAAAACTAACTTCCAAGCTCAGGCAGGTGGGACATTCTTGATAACTGATGTTGGAAAATTTGTGATTATCTCTACAGCTTCCTGTGCAAACTCTTCCATTATGAAATATCATGGCCTATTGCAGAGACCTCAGACTAGTTACATCGCACATATTCATGCTTTTAAATGTAGACAAACAAAAAACAAAATATGAAAACATTGATTATGCCTGTGTACAACTCAGAATCACTCATGTGCTGAAATGATTATCGCAGGAGATTGATCTGTTTTCTCTGTCTAGTGTTCTCAGTTTTGTCGGGGTTCAGAGGGGGGTTAGTGAAGAGATTTCCTTCATAGAGTTTCTCGTAGGAAAGGGAAATTAAACTCTGACAGGAACCCTCATTCCAGCCTCCCTCCCTCTGCCCCTGGGGATGGACTCTGTGGTCAGAGGGGCTGGCCTTTCCCACAGAACATTTAATGTCCTTAATGTACAACGAACACATTCTCCCATCAGACAAGTGATTTGGAAATGCAGTCTCTCTGGGTATCTTGTATTTTCATTCTCTTAATTGATTCTTTGGCGGGACAAATGTATGTAATTTGGCAAAGTCTAATTCACCCCTATTTGCTGTACTTTGAGAGAAAGAGAGAGAGAGAGAGAGAGAGAGAGAGAGAGAGAGAGAGAGAGAGAGACATCAACTGGCTGCCCCCCACAGGACCAAACCAGGACCGGGGTTGAATTGTAACCAAGGTACATGTCCTTGACTGGAATTGAACCTGCAAGTATTTGGTCCATGGGACGACCCTCTAACCATTGAGCAAATCATGACACAGCAGATTCCTGGGCAGTTGCTTAATTGGTTGGAGCGTCATCCCATACACTGAGCGGTTGCAGGTTCAATTCTCAATCAGGGCCTGTGCTGGAGGCAACCAATCCATCTCTCTCTCTCTCTCTCTCTCTCTCTCTCTCTCTCTCTCTCTCTCTCTCTCTCTCTCTCTTCACCCTCCTCCCTCTAAATCCCTAAACATATCTTCAGGTGAGGATGAAAACATAAACACGTGTTATAGGTTCAAGATTTATTTAATGATACCTTTTCTACACACACACACACACACACACACACACACACACACAGTGAGGATTAAATAAACAAATACGTGTAGTATATGTAATGTTTCTTTAATGCATAAGGACCACATGCTCCCATCAGACAAGACATTTTAAAATACAATATCTATGTTCATATGGGTCTTTTCATTCTCTAAATGCAATATTTGGTGGGATGAATGTGTTTAATTTAGCAAACTCTAATCCACCCCTATTTTCTGTCCTGAGTCTGTTTTGGTGAATCGCAGACCCCCAGGACGTGCTGAGCCTCACGGTCCAGGGGCATCGGCTGCAACAGCCACAGGGACAGAGAGGTTCTGGCACCAGGAGTGAGGGCTGCTGGGAAACTGCCCAGAACTGGACAGGACTTTGACCTGAGTGAGGGGAGGAAGCTGGACGTGTTCTGAGTCACAGGACAGAGATGTGCCTGATGTTCATGGACAGAGTGTTACTGGACATGTGGGTTAAAACTCTTCCCCTGACCACCCAGGAGGATGAGCAGAGTATGATAGACACAGCTTCTGTCATCGTAGGAAACACCTGAGTGACTATGACCAGGAGTTTGTCAGAGTAGAAATGTTAAAGGTCTTGCCCTGGCTGGTCTGGCTCAGAGGTTAGAGCGTCGGCCCGCAGCCCAGAGTGTCCTGGGTTGGTTCCCGCTAAGGGCTCCTACTAGGTTGCAGTTCGTCCCAGGCCCCTGATGGAATTGTGTGGGTGGCAGCCACTGGATGTGTCTCTCTCATATCGATGCTTATCTCTCTCTCCCCCTCCCTCTTTCCCTCCCCCTCTGTCTGACAAAAAAGATAGAAATGTTAAAGGTTCTGCAGACAGGGATCAAGGGAAATAAGGAACGTGTCATTGCACAGGGGGGAAGGGGGATCCTGTTACCCACATGCACCTGCTAACAGTGTCTCTGTCTGTGAGGTAACAACTTCACAGGTCCAGGGGTTAGCACTTGGACCCCTGTGGGGTCATTACCCACCTGGTCACACCATGCTCCACCCAAGCTGCACAATTCATTGGGGTTCCTTTTATGAAATCCCTCAACACTTAGGAGGAAGAGTGGACACCCCTCCCTGCAGGATCCATGGTGATGGTGTGTCTGTGTGAGAAACCATCATATCATTGACCAGGAACATGTCTCTGTACATTGTCGCCATCATCACCATCATCATAGCTTCACCATCATCACCATCATTTGCTTATTTATTTTTGTTCTTCTCATTATCTATAGACATGTTCGTTGTCGACAGAGAATTACATTTTTGGCGATAAAAAGAAGGCATCATGCCCGTCAGGTGTGGCTCAGTGGTTGAGCATCGACTCATACACCAAGAGGTCACCAGTTCGATTCCCAGTAAGGGCAACTGCCCAGGTTGTGGGCCCAATCTTCAGTGGGGGGCATGTAGGACGCGACCTGTCGATGTTCTCTCTCGTCAATGTTTCTATCTCTCTCCCTCTCCCTTCCTCTCTCTCTGAGCCAATAAAGAAAATATAAATAAATTATAACAGGCGTCTCCTCTTTCCATGTCAGTGAGACAGTGAAACAAAGGCCTCCCCTGAGTTGACCCAGGCCTTCCAACACGCTGAGGACCTTGGATACATGCAGATTTCACCCAGCACTTGGGCCAGGACGCCTGTCCAATCCCATTGTCATTGTCACCACCACTACCGCCATCACCATCATCAATATTTCTTATGTATAATCAGTTTTCTCATTTTCTCTAGACCTGGTTTTGTACGCACGTAATGGTATTTAATTTAATAAGGATCCGCAGTTCATTTTGTGAAGAAAGAATAACAGGATATAGAGGAAACTGGGGTAGGAGAGACCTCCAGTCACTGCCAACTTGTCACCTGCAAACACAGAGTGCTTCCGTCTCACTTTTCTGCAGTGAGATTATGAGAAATTACAGCCACAGAGGAAAAGCGAGAACCTTCCCTGAATTCAGCTGTGTGCTGAGAGGAAATCCCTGCTCCCAACAGGAAGCCCCTCCTCCCCCTCACTCTACACCTGCTCCTGGGCTGTTCTCTGTGGTCCATGGGTCCTGATCACCCCCTGGTGTCCTGAGTGCGCCCTGCATCCCCGCCCTTTTGTCTCCCTCAGGAGGTTTGTGTCTGGGCTCACACTGACTTCCCCTCACTGTGTCTGCCGCACAGTAATACACAGCCGTGTCCTCGGTGGTCACGGAGCTCAGCTTCAGGGAGAACTGGTTCTTGGACGTGTCTCTGGAGATGGAGGTGCGGCTCTTGAGGGACGGGTTGTAGTTACTGAAGAGACCAGTATTTATGTACCCTATCCACTCAAGCCCCTTCCTTGGTTTCTGGAGGATCCAACTCCAGTAGTAAAGGCTGACTGAGCTCCCAGACACAGTGCAGGTGAGGGAGAGGGTCTGCGAGGGCTTCACCAGTCCTGGGCCTGACTCCTGCCGCTGCACCTGGGACAGGACACCTGGGGACAAGGAGCATCAGGCCCTGTCAGTTACGGGCAGTCACAACCACCCCATGTACCTTCTCTGACTTCTGAGTCCTCACCTTGGGGGGCTGTCACCAGGCACAGGAGAAGACCCAGCAGTCTCATCTTCTAGACCACGGCTCTGCCTTCCCCAGAGACCTCAGCCCTGTGTGAAGAGAGAGCTGTGAGCCTCCCCAGCCCAGGCGAGGATTTACCCTGGAGCTTGAGGAGAAATTTGCATGTGGGGCAGCCTGTTCCTTATAAGTGGACGACTGAGGTCAAGCTGTCCTGGTCCTTCTATTGCTAATGTGTAGGCTTCCCTTTTCTTGAATGCATGTAGTACTTTCCTCCATTATAGGGGATCTCCTGGTACACAAGAATACTGGAGTCGCTTAATGTCCGTGCTCATCTCTGATAAGTGGTGGACTAGATGAGTAGATTACATCTTTAATGTCTCATGTATTTTTCAAATAGATTTAAAGAGATTGCTTTTGTTTAGGTAATTTCTTAAACCCAGCTCTCTAATATCTACAGAACTGTCAAATATTTTTGTAAAAAATTCTATTTTTATAAACATAATTTTATATAGCCAAACAATATCTAAGTTGGTTTGAAAATAGCAAAATAAAGGACATTCATTCTCAGTATCTTATTTCTTTATGATGTAACTTTGATCCAAAAAGCTATATCCCAGGAACAGGTCATTGAGGTACCCTTGATTCTTTTTTCTTTTTTATTTGTTAAAATGATATTTCTTAAAAATTCTAAGTAACACCATGCTATATGCCTTTGTTCAGGTTAATGCTAGAAACCTTGTTCTTGCATTCTTTGCCAAACACTCTCAGAGCTAAGTAGTGTCAGACCTGGTGAGTACTTGGCTAGGAGACCCCTGATTCTTGATGTTGAAAATTAGGTAATTGTGCCTTTGAGTCCCTCCTGATACTCTTCCCTTGTGCAAGCTGACGGCTTATTGCAGAGACCCCAACAAATTATATCAGACATATTCATATTTTTACATGGAGAAATGATTGAGAATAAAAGAGTAATTATTCATGTGTACAATTCAGAATCTTCCATATGTGGAAATTGTAAACGCAGCACATTAACTGACCTTTTTTCACAGTAAAATATTTTCAGTGATGTGGGGGTCAGAGGGAGGCAAATTCTGGAGGTTCCTAGCATAGATATGCTCAAAGGAAAGGGGACTTTATCCCAGACAGGAACCCTCACTCCCAGGACACACGACATGGTTAACTGGGCGGTTTTCAAATTTTTGGATATTGTAAAGCACTGCTATGAACATGGGGGTGTATATATTCTTTCTGACTTGTGTTTTGGGATAATTAGGATATATTTTCAGAGGTGGATTCGCTGGGTCAAAAAGCAGTTCTATATCTATTTTTTGTATTAATTACTTTATCTTTGTTTCAGATGTTTCTTCATTTCCCCCCTAAACACCATCCTCCTGATCCCCCTTCCCACAGCATTGTTGTCTATGTCCATTGGGTATGCATGTATGCATGGAAGTTCTTTGGTTTATATTATCCTGCTCGAGCCCCCCTCCTCTGCGGCTTGTCAGACTGAACATTCTATTTTTATTTATTTATTTTTGAGGAAACTCCACAGTGTTTTCCACAGTGGCTGCACCAGTCTGCATTCCCACCAATAGTGCACCAGGGTCCTGTTTTCTCCCCATCCTCCCCAGCACTGGGTGTTTGCTGAGGTATTGATAGGAGCCTTTCTGACAGGTGTAGCTTTCGTTTCGATTTGCACGTCTCTGATGGTCAGTAATGTGAGCATTGTTTCATATGTCTCATGGCCATCTGTACGTCCTCTTTGGAGAAGTGTCTGTTCAGGCATTGGGCCATATTTTAATTGGATTGTATGTCTTCCTGGTGTTGATTTGTATGTAGTTTTAAAATATTTTGGAATTTTAGCCCTTATCAAATGTACTTTTGGCAAATAGACCACAGCTTTTTCTAACTCAGAGATGTTAGAGGTAAACACTGAATCAAGAATCCAGAGAGGATCCCTGAGGGAAACTGTGACATGAAGAGGAAACCAGCCCAAACCTTCAACTGCACCTGCTCCTGGATGGTCCTTGTGTACAGGGACCCTGTGGGCCCCTTGGTGGTCGCAGCCTCTCCTACAGAGAGGTTTGTGTCTGGGCTCACACTGACTTCCCCTCACTGTGTCTCTGGCACAGTAATACATGGCCGTGTCCTCGGCTCTCAGGCTGCTTAGTGTCATATGAACTTTGCTCTTGGAAGTGTCCCTGCTGATGTTAAGTCGGGATTTCAGCGATGGGCTATAGTTTGTGTTTCCACCACTCCATATAACCCCGACCCACTCCAGACCCTTTCCTGTAGCTTGGCGGGCCCAGTGCACACCATTGGTAGTTAAGGAGAATCCAGAGACCGTGCAGGTGAGGGAGAGGGTCTGCGAGGGCTTCACCAGTCCTGGGCCCGACTCCTGCAGCTGCACCTGGGACAAGACACCTGGGGACAAGGAGCATCAGGCCCTGTCAGTCACGTGCAGTCACAACCACCCCACTGATCCTGTCTGACCTCTGTGATCCTACCTTGGGGGGCTGTCACCAGGCACAGGAGAAGACTCAGCAGCCTTATCTTCTTCTAGACCACGGCTCTGCCTTCCCCAGAGACCTCAGCCCTGTGTGAGGAGAGAGCTGTGAGCCTCCCCAGCCCAGGGGAGGATTTACACTGAAGTTTGGGGAGAAATTTGCATGTGGAGAAGCCTGTTTCTTATAAGTGGAGGGACTGAGGTCAGGCTGCCCTGGTCCTTCGGGAGCCCCTGGGGGGCATCTCTTCCCCTGATCTCACTCTGTATGTAAGTCAGGGAGAGGGGACCCCTGGGTTCAAGAGACATTGGAATGTGGTCAAAAGTTGACCTCACCTTTTTGAGCATAAGAAGAAATGATGGACTAGACAGGTAGGTTAGACTTTTAACTTCCCATGCATCCTTCAAACTGATTTAAAAGGAATTAGCATTTGTTCAGAGACTTTCTGAATCCAAATTCTCTAGTATACCCACTATTTCTAAATTTTGTACCATAATTTCATACAAATATTATCTATCTTAGTGCAAAAATAAAAATAAAGGACATCTATGTACAATATCTTATATTTTAATTATATTTAAATATGTTTCTATTGATTTTATTTTTTAGAGAGTTGAACGGAGAGGGTAACTTCATCGCTGACAAAAATACCTGACTCCAGTCTCCCTCCTTCTGCCCCTGGGCATGGTCAGTTGGTCAGAGGTGCCGGGATCTACCACACAATATATAATATCCTTAATGTATATTGAACACATTTTCCCATCAGACAAATATTTTGGAAATGTTATCTCTCTGTGGAGCTTGTCTTTTCATTCCCTTAAAGGAATCTTTGGTGGGATAAAAGCATTTAATATAGCAAAATATAATTGATGCCTATTTTCTGTGCTGGGCCTGTTTTGGTGAATCACACAGACCCCCAGGACGTGCTGAGCCTCACGGTCCAGGGGCATTGGCTGCAGCAGCCACAGGGACAGAGAGGTTCTGGCACCAGGAGTGACGGCTGCTGGGAAACTGCCCAGAACTGGACAGAACTTTGACCTGGGTGAGGGGAGGTAGCTGGACGTGTTCTGAGTCACAGGACAGAGATTTGTGTGATTTTCAAGGAAAGAGTGTTACTGGACATGTGGGTGAAACCTCTTCCCCTTACAACCCAGGAGGATGTGCAGGACATGATAGACACAGCTTCTGTCATCGTAGGAAACACTTGAGTGACTATGACCAGGAGTTTGTCAGAGTAGGAATGTTAACGGTCTTGCCCTGGCTGGTCTGGGTCAGAGGTTAGAGCGTTGACCCGCGGCCCAGAGGGTCCTGGGTTGGTTCCCGCTAAGGGCTCCTACCTCGGTTGCAGTTCGTCCCAGGCCCCTGATGGAGTTGTGTGGGTGGCAACCATTCGATGTATCTCTCTCATATCGATGCTTCTCTCTCTCTCCCCCTCCCTCTTTCCCTCCCCCTCTGTCTGAAAAAAAAAAAGATAGAAACGTTAAAGGTTCTGCAGGCAGGGATCAAGGGGAATAAAGAACGTGTCATTGCAAAGGGGGGAAGGGGATTCCTGTTACCCACATGCACCTGCTCACAGTGTCTCTGTCTGTGAGGTAACAACTTCACAGGTCCAGGGGTTAGCACTTGGACACCTGTGGGGTCATTACTCACATGGTCACTTCATCCTTCATCCAAGCTGCACCATTCATGGGGGTTCCATTAATGAAATCCCTCAACCCTTAGAGGGAAGAGTGGACACCCCTCCTTGCAGGAGCCATGGTGCTGGTGTATCTGTATGAGTACCCAGCATGTCATTGACCAGGACCCTGTCTCAGTCCATCATCACCACCACCACCATCATCATCATCACCATCATCGTTTGCTTACTTGTAATTGTTGTTCTCATTTTCGGTAGACATGGTTGTTGTTCACACACAATGACTTTTTATTGGAAAAGAAACCAAGTGTCTCCTCTTTCCATGTCAGTGGGAGAGTGAAACAAAGACCTCCCCTGTAGGTGACACAGGCCTTCCAACACGCTGAGGACCTGGGATCCATACAGATGCCACCCAGGACGTTGGACCAGGAGCCCTCTCCAATCCCATTGCCATTGTCACCACCACCACCGTTGTCACCATCATCAATAATGCTTATATGTAAGCAGCTTTCTCATTTTCTCTAGACCTGGTTGTGTACACATGTACTGACACTTTATCTGAATTTTGCTCATTATATGATTGTTAAGTAAAATATGTAGCCTTATTCTATTTTGTTTTTCATTTCTTGCTGAAAACAGATGGTTTATTCCTGCCTCTTCTCCATCTGTCCCACACGGTAATCAGATAAGAAAGTTTAGGTCTCCTCTTTAGGTGTCATTAGGAGATTGAATCCACACAAGGCCCTGGAGAGACTTCCTCCAGCTCCCCACCACCTCACCAAAATAAAAGCCCTGAGCCTGTCTGCTTTCCTGGTCTATCAAAGCTTCTCTCACCTCCTGAAGGGCCTTTCCTGTGCTTCCCAGAAACTGCACCTGTGTACATGAGAAATGTTCCATGTCCCATTGTGTGTGTGTTTGTCATCATCCTGAACATCTGCACCAAGCTAACATGGGTCCCTCTGCCCCCGCCAGGTGTCAGCTGCCCTCACTGCTGTGAGCATGATGCCAAGTCAATGACAGTCCCCACCAGGGTCCTTCTCCTTCAGCTTTGTGTTCACACACCTCTGGTGCTCACTGTCCACCATGCACGTGTCCTCTGCTGGCTGGCTGGGAGCCTGAGCTGTGGAGCTGAGCTGCACTGTCGGGTCAGCAGAGCCTCTGGTTGGATTCAGGTGACATGGGTCAGGAGATCTCATGATTACTTGTCCTTTGGGAACAAAAGTGTCTGGAAGAGACTCTCTGCCTTTTGTTCACCTGAGAAAGTCGTCTTTCTTGACAAAAGACACATCTTTATCTTTTTGTTTTTATTGTTGACCCCATGACAGGTGTCCCCCATCCTACCCCTCTGCCCACCCCCACACGCCCCCACCAACCCTCCCTTGGCTTGCACCACTATGTCCTGTCTGTCATGGCTGTGCACACATATGTTTATTGGATGCTCTCTACATCTTCTTTAATCCACGTCTCCCTAATATTCTCCCCCATGATCTGTGTAGTTCGTCCCATGTGTCCACCTCTGGTTCTCCTTTGTTTGGCCGTTTATGTTGTTCATTAGGGTCCACATACAAGTGATATCATGTGATATTTGTCTCTGACTCATTTCTCTTCACACAGTAATTCCAGGCCCGTTCATGCTGGTGTGAAGGGTCGGGGTTCCTTCTTTCTAACAGATGTGTAGTGTTCCGTTGTACACACGTGTCAGGGATTTATCCACTCATCTACTCGTGAGCAATAGGGCTGTTTCCAGACCTTGGCTGTTGTCAATTACACTGCTGTGAATATAGGGGTGCATATACTCTTTTTGATTGGTGTTTTGGGATTATTAGGACATATTTCCAGAAGTGACATCACTAGGTCAAACAGTAGTTTCCATTTTAACTTTGTGAGAATGCTCCATCCTGTTTCCACAGTGGCTTCCCCAGTCTGCATTCCCACCAACAGGGCACCAAGGTTCCCTTTTCCCCACATCCTCATCATCTCTTGTTTGTTGATTTATTGATGGCGGTCATTCTGGCAGGTGTAGCTGTAGGTTTAATCTGCATCTCTCTGATGATTACTGATGCTGAGCATTTCTTCATGTCTCTTGTCATCTGTATGTCCTCTTTGGAGAAGTGTCTATTCAGGAATTGGCCCATTTAATTGGATTGTGTGTATTCCTGGTGTTGAGTTGTATAATGATTATATATATTTTGGAATTTAAATGGTTATCAAATGTACCATTGGCAAATAGACAGCAGACTTTTCTATTTTGGATATTTCGGAGCTAAGCACAGATTCAGGAACCCAGAGAGGTTCCCTGAGGGAAACTGTGCCATGAAGAGGAAACCACACAGAAAACCAGCCCAAACCTCCAACTGCACCTGCTCCTGGGATGGTCCTTGTGTTCAGGACCCTGAGCGCCCCCAGGTGGTCGCAGCCTCTCCTGCAGGAGGTTTGTGTCTGGGCTCACACTGACTTCCCCTCACTGTGGTGTCTGTGACACAGTAATACACGGCCATGTCCTCAGCTCTCAGGCTGTTCATTTGCAGATATAGGGTGTTCTTGGCGTTGTCTCGGCTGATGGTCCATCGGCCCTTCACTGAATTGGCATAGTTTGTGGTACTACTGTCAGAATTAATTTCACCAACCCACTCAAGCCCCTTCCCTGGAGCCTGGCGAACCCATTGCATCCAGTGGGTACTGAAGGTGAATCCAGAGGCTGCACAGGAGAGTCTCAGAGACCCCCCAGGCTGCACCAAGGCTCGCCCAGACTCCACCAGCTGCACCTCACACTGGACACCTGCAAACACAAAGATGTCCTGGTCAGGACACTGTCACACGTCCACTGTTTCTCCCTTTCATCCACTCACACACTCAGTGTCTCTTTTTCTCCATCAATTACCTCTTAAAATAGCAACAAGAAAAACCCAGCTGAGCCCAACCTCCATGGTGAGTGCTCTGTGTTCCATCCAGATCGGGGAATGTGGACAACTGTGAATCCCAGGGCTGGGCTCCTGTCCCAGAGCTGCAGGGTCAGGGCTGGGCTGGATTTTATGGGCAGAGGAGGCCCTATTTGCATGTCCTCCTACTATATAGGGAGCTCTGGGGTTGGAGAGCTGTAGAGGGCAGTGCCTCAGTGCAGGTGTGAGTGTCCTGGGGGAGAGTCACGGTCATGATAACATTTCACTTACTAAATAAGAATCATAAGGAGGTGGGGCCTGTCCTGTGTTCACATCTGCTAACAGAGAGCCAGCATCTGGCCTGTGCTCCTCCACACTGGGCCCCTAAACTCCCCTGAACCAGCTCCAAGCAGAGTGGGACCTGCCCATGAGGGTGAAGAGCCTTGTAGGTCATGAGAGCATGAGTGAAGGGCTGTATTCTGGTGCTACCCACACATCACAGCTGGAGGCAAGCAGACATGTGGAAAGAGACCGAAGACTGCAGAACTTGTAAGAGAGGATGCCGTGGACACAGTGTGCTGGTGGCCTTGGCCCTGAGTGTCTCTGGCTTCCTGACCTTCAAGGAGACAAGTAGACGTGGTGTTGATAAAATGCTTTTCTATCCCTGGGTCTTAGAGGCCATGAGAAGTTAAGGAGTGATTTACGGAGCTGATGGAGAGGCTCTCAATTTCCATAAAAAATTGTTTTCCAGAAGTTTATATACAGAGCTCCTCTCTGCACAGACAGTAATGAAAACCTTAAAGAAGGTGATAAAAGAGATGAAGTAGTGAGATAAATGTAAGGGAGAATACAGGTGATCAGTGAGAACGCTCATATTTAATGTTAACCACTCATCTATGAGAGACTTTTGCACCTTAAATTCACAATCAAGGCCATGGTGACATGATTTGAATTGATCACTCAGCTTGTTCATTCTCAAGTGTGTTATTACAACTGTGAGGGTTTATTGTACAAACGGACAGCTCTGTGTTTCCACAGCTTTCAGATAACAGTGTGTCGTGTCCTCATGTAGTAAACGTGTTTACAGAGCATGGAGATAAAGCCTGGACAGTAGACGAGCCCGGAACCCACCTCCTCCTGGGGGACGTGAGCTCAGTGGGTCCTGAGCTCCCCAGGGTCCTGAGAGCACGTTTTCCTTCAAAGTCCACAGAGGACCAGAACTCCTCATCGCCCTCCCCTCATCCAGCCTGGGTGTCGGGTCGCTTCCTGCAGGAGCTTTATGGACCCTGCTGTTCACAGGACGTCCCCTCCTCGTTCTTTCCGTCCACGGACCCCGCCCTGCGCTCCTTGGCTGTGAATCCCCCGGGGTCTGTGCTGCACCACAGAGGAGCCCTGTGTCCCTCTCCTGTGGAGATGCCGCTATTGCAAGAGCCTTGAACAAACCTTCCTTTCAATTTTATAGACTAGACACTTGTTCAGTAACAGAGAGAAAACACCTGAAAGAGGCTTTAAGTTGGTCAAAAGGTTGAGGTTTATTTTTAAGCTGAAAGATGCTTCAGACTCAAAAACCTACAGTCAGGAAACAGGCTGAGGAACACACTCTGTTCCAACAGGAGCACCTTCCAGCAGAAGGAAGGGGGTCCGAGAGCAGAGCACCAGGCCCAGGGATTGGGGTCTGAGCTTCAGAAGGTTGTTCCTGACCTTGTGCTCATGGAGGTCGCTGAGATGGATGTAACAAGTGCTTCAGGGTGGGGATTTCTTTCTCACTTCCATTTTAACTCTTTGGATGGAAATGCCTGTCCCTGGATGGAAGGCCGGCCCTGCAGCTGTGTTGTAGGAGAACATGACTGACTGGTCATGGCCGCAGGTCTTCAGATGGAGAACACTTTGTCTCAAATTGTCTCCCACACCTGACTGACAGGAGGATTTGGGACCTTTATAAGGGTGATATTCAGATGGATGTTGGACTTGAGGCCCTGCTCTCAGGGTCAGCATTTGGAGGATGTTGGTTTGTGCTGAATGCAATTGGCCTGTGGGATGGATGAGAACCGGTGGAAGGTGAGGGTGGCTGTGGTCCTGTGAGTCACGCTCGCAGCCTGGGGATGTTACATGGCAAATGGAACATTGTCATATATGATTCATGTGGGTATCCTGAGACACAAGCATTTTAGTAGCTTACCCAGGTGGGTCACCTTTGAGAATTGTTTACATCAGAGGGAGGCAGAGGGAGATTAGGCTCCGGGAGGACAAGAACACACTGTGACCTCTGAGGTCAGGGACCTATTCCTGGCTGTGGAGATGGAGGAAGGGTAACACCACCAGAGATGCAGTTTTAGCAGCTGGAAAAGACCAGGAAACAGGCTTCCCTGTCTGCGATCTTTCAGGCTGCAGTAACAAAATGCCTGGGCTGGGAAGATGTTAAACACACATTTGTGTCCCACAGATCTGGAGGCTGGAAGTCCTCTGTCAAGGTGCCAGCAAGGTGCCTTCTGGGGAAGGACATCCTCCTGGTTCTACTCTGAAAGCCTCTTGCTGGGTCTGCACGTGGTGGAGGGACCAGCAGGACCTCTGGGCTCCATCAGGAAGGCACTGATTCCCTTAAGGAGGACACGTCATGACCTAAGCATCTCCCCCAGATCCCACCTCCCAACACCATCCTCTTTGGGAATGAGTATTTCAACATATGAACTTGGGAAGAACAGGTGTTCAGACCACAGCACCGTCATGGGGCCTCTGCAGGAGGGTGGTCCTGCCTCCCCCTGACCTCAGTCCAGTGAGGTGGATTCATGCTCTGACCTCCAGACTGTGAGGGAATGACCATGTGCAGACTGAAGCCCAGGTGTGTGCTGATGTGACTGGTTGTCCTAGGAACGCACAGGCTGGACGTGGTCTCTCATTATCAAGGGTGTCCCCACCCTTCTCCTGCTGCGTGATGACATCAGTGCTGGCCCAGGGACAGGGACACCGCAGGGCTGGGGATCCGAGGAGGAGTCTCCTTGGTGTGTCCCTCTGAAGGGAGGCCTGTGAGACGCTGTGCTGACCGAGCCTGTGCTTGAACCTGGCTCCCCTGCCAACCCACGGCTTCCCCACCCGGTGAGCTGACTGTGCTGCCGAATGTCCCGGGTGTGGTGCTCGGCCAGAGACAGGGACATGGAAATTCATCCTTGACTATCTCACTCGTCCTGTTCCCCAAGCCCAGTGCCATGTTTCAGAAATATTGGAACGTCCTAGAACCTGTGAGGGAGACACTCCCGTCCAGACCCCCAAGTCAGACACCAACCAGGTGTTCCCAGGTGATGCCCCAATGAACATCCCTCATTCAGAGAACAGGAGGCTCCAGTGTGCCCTGGAAAACAACGATGAAGAACAGGGTCCTTTCAGAAACACCTTCCCTGCCAATTCCTTGCAGTGCATTTGACCCCTGTGACCTTTCCCTGAATCACTGACTTTCCCCTGACAGCATCGCTCCTGGTCTCAGGGCCTGACTGTGTGAGGAGTCAGTAGGCTCCTGGCCCTGCATCTCCTCCCCCAGCACAGCCGCCCTGTCCCTCAGGGTCTGGGACCCTCCCAGGATGGGGTCCTCACACTGTGTCTCACACAGTCATGCACGGCCATGTCCTCAGACTTCAGGCCATTGGTCTGCATATAGGCCGTGCTGACCGAGGTGTCCATGGAGGAGACAGATCGTTCTGAGCAGCCTGGGCACACGTGGGCTTCCCAGTGTTTGTGCTAAACCAGCTCACACCCTACAGGCCCTGTCCTGGGGCCTGTCGCACCCGGTGCGCATAGTAGCTTGTGACGGTGGACCCAGAAGCTTTGCAGGAGACCCTCCCTGAGGCCCAGGCTTCCTCCCTCAGCCCCAGACTGCATCTGCTGCCCCTGGGAGTGGACACCTGTTGTTAGGAGACAGGAGTGGGTGTAAATACCCCTGACTGTCCCTGGTCCCCTCCTCATCTCAGGGACAGGGGAGCCCATTCCTGTAGTCACTGCCACCAGGAGGAGGGTTCTCTAGCTCCAATCCATAGTGAGGGGTGAGCTGTGGGCACTTTTGTAGGGAGGGTGTGGCTGTGGGTGATGCTCTCAGGGCACTGACTTATCCATATTTAAACTGGCCTCCCTCATCTCATTTGCATATACATGAGATATGATAGAGGTCACAGGGACCAGGATCAATGGGAGTCTGAGGGTCCACATCCTAATCCTTATTGGAGTATGTGGGTCCCCTTCCAGGTACCTGAGCTCTGTGCACACGGAGATCCTCCTAGCCCCCACCGACCTGGTTACAATGAGGAAACACTCAGTCCTGATGGAGGGGAGCTTTCCACTGGGAATGGGGAGAAGGAGACGGAGCCCAGCAAACCCCTGTGGTCCTAGGGGTTGTGTGAACACCCAGGAGACACCCCTGTGTAATCTCTGAGCCTGGATCCTCCACTCTGAATCATTGCTGAGACCCTTCTGTGCTTAGATGTGTATCAGTTGAAGCATATTTTCGTTGCTGAGTAGAATTCCATTGACTGATGTTCCCTAGTTTGCTCATTTTAAAATTAGAGGGTCTTTTGGTTTGTTTGTAGTTGCTAACTCAAATTAAGTTCCTATAAATATTTTCACATGTATACAAATATAAATATATATTACTCCTCATGTGAGGATACATTTTTTGAGTTTGGAAAGAGGAGAGGAAGAGGGGAAGAGGGGGAGTGAGAGAGAGACCCTTCTCTGAAAATCACAAAATAATGGACATTCATTCATTGTATCATATGTTTATTTATGTTGTTATGGTGATCCAAGGAACTAAATCCAAAGAAGAGCTTAATGGGAGATCCTCGATTATTTTCTTTCTTTCTTTTTTTTTTTTTTTGGTTTGGTTAAAATGATACTCATTATAAGTTCTGAGTAATACAATATGATATGCCATTTTTTAAGATATAGCTAGATCAATTTTTTTTTACAATTCTTACCAAACACCTTTCAGCAGCTAAGCAGGCTCAGGCCTGGTTAGTACTTGGATGGGAGACCCTTGATTCTTGATGCTGAAAATTGGTAATTCAGTCTTAGAGTCCCTCCTCAGACCCTTCCCTTGTGTGAGCTCATGGCCTGTTGCAGAGACCTCTATCTAATTATATCAGACATAATCGCGTTTAGAAAGAGTGATTATATATTAGTAAAATTCAGACACTTTTATATGTTGAAGTAATAATGGCAGCAGATTAACTGATCTGATTTCTCAGTCCAGTGTTATCAGTGATGTTGTGGTTAAGGGGAGAGGGTGAAGATCATTCTCAGCACAGATTTCCTGTAGGAAAGGGAAGTTTCTGATGGAAACTCCTCACTCTCACCCCTCCCTCTGCCCCTCGTGATGGTCACTGGTCAGAGGTGCTGGGCCCTCACACTGACCATGTAACATCACTAACGTATAATGCACACGTTCTTCCATCAGACATATGGCTTGGAAACATATTGTCTCTTTGTTGGCTCGTCTCTCTTTTTAAATATGTTTTTATTGATAATTTAGAGGGAGAGGAAGGGAAAGAGAGACAGAAACATCGATGTGTGGGAGAGACTTTGATCAATGCCTCCTGCACGCCCCCTACTGGGGATCAAGCCCACAACCCAGTCCTGTGCCCTGACCGGATGTAGAATTTGTTATCATGCACGTTTTTCAGCATCTGAGTCTTTCATTTGGAAAATTAGGAAATGCGATAAGGAAACATCAAGGTTTCTTTTTTGTAGAAGTTATGCCAGTACGAAGAGTTTAACACCACTAAGAGACACACATAAACTTACACGTGCACTAATGGACACAGCATACACGGTAACACACCCACTGACACATGTATGGCACACACAGGTAGAACACATGCAGTCACCTCCACACAGAGGGAAGTCCCTGGAGTCACGATTCCACTGTGTAAGGAAAGTTGGGGTGAGCACGACCACTGGCCTTCATGCACCCCGCCCACTACAGCCCCTCTCTGGGGCTTCACCAGTCCTGAGCCGGCCTCGTGCAGCACACCTGGGACAGGACACCAGGGCACATGCGGACACTGTGAGTAAGGGAGCCTCACCTGTCAGCCTCTGGACATACATTTTCTGAGATGCTCAGAAGTCAGTCTGCATCAAGGGCAAGGTCCCCAAGGACATTGTGTCCATAACACACTCATGTCCCCGGGATGACACCCAGCTCCCTGGAGGGAAACAGGCTTCCTATGGGCTGGGCTTTCCCTGGAGCCTGGGTCTCACTTCCATGTGGGAAGGCCCTGGTTCTGTGAGCTGAGGGAGACTCGGACCAGAGATGAAAACACACATGAGGACACAAGTTGCACACACACTCACAATCACAGGTGTGAACACATTACAATGCATGCACACATATGCACACGCTCACACACTCACACACACGACTTCCAGTTGGAAGGACGGACGCCTGTCCCCAGGTCCCTGAGGTGCCATCGAGGCCCCGATCCTCAGGGTGCTGTGGGGGCTGAACACTGACCCTCAGGAGCATCTGCTCTCTGAGTGCTGGGCCCTGTGGGTGTTCTCTGATATGACAGGACTTTACAGACAGGATGAAGTTTGGGATGTTTGAGCTAAGGGTGTTGACTTGGGGAGATTAACCCGAGTCATGTGGTTGGAACATAAATGCAATGACGTGTCCTTTTGAGAGAGAAACAGGAGCAAATCAGACTAAAATTATTGTGATCACTGAAACCAGATGTGGGGTGGGTGTGCACATCCCCCCGAGTCCATGAAGACCTAGAGGACCAAGTGTGGTGGGGAGGAGGGAGAGCTGGGGGGTCGAGGTCCTGGGAGACCATCCTGATCATCATGGGCCAGGTGTCCCTGTCAGAAGAAAGGAAGTATGGGGACAGGTGGACCTGAGGGGACAGAGCCTGAGCTCAGCACACAGGAGCCTGGCCTGTGCTTGGGTCGCTCCTTGTGGGAAAAGTGCCCATGGACAGGAAGACAGCACGTAGGATGGTCTTTTTGTTGAGAAAGGAACATGGAAAATTCAAAGACTTGGTGAAGGAGAGGTCCGCAGTCACTGTTGATATGACATCTGCAAACAGACAACATTCTTCCTTCATTTGTTATCTTCACGGAGAATATGTGAAGTTAGAGCCAAAAATAAGGAAGAAGTGTCCCTAGATGCAGCTGAGAGCTGAGAGGAAATCCCTGCTCCCAACAGGAAACCCCTCCTTCCCCCTCACTCTGCACCTGCTCCTAGGCTGTTCTCTGTGGTCAGTGGGTCCTGAGCGCCCCCTGGTGTGCTGAGCGCCCCCTGCAGCCCCGCCCTCCTGTCCCCTCAGGAGGTTTGTGTCTGGGCTCACACTGACTTCCCCTCACTGTGTTAAGTCGCACAGTAATACACGGCAGTGTCCTCGGTGGTCACGGAGCTCAGCTGCAGGGAGAACTGGTTCTTGGACGTGTCTCTGGAGATGGTGGTGCGGCTCTTGAAGGATGGACTGTAATAAGTGTAACCATTATAATCTATGCATCCCATCCACTCCAGCCCCTTCCCTTGTTTCTGGCGGATCCAGCTCCAGCAGTAACCACTGGTTGTGATGGAGTCACCAGAGACAGCACACGTGAAGGAAAGGGTCTCCGAGGGCTTCACCAGTCCTGGGCCCGACTCCTGCAGCTGCACCTTGGACAGGACACCTGGGGACAAGGAGCATCAGGCCCTGTCAGTCACGTGCAGTCACAACCACCCTGTAGACCCCATCTGCCCTCTGATTCCCTCACCTTGGGAGGCTGTCACCAGGCACAGGAGAAGACCCAGCACCCTCATCTTCTTCTAGACCACAGCTCTGCCTTCCCCAGAGACCTCAGCCCTGTGTAAAGAGAGAGCTGTGAGCCTCCCCAGCCCAGGGGAGGATTTACCCTGAAGCTAGAGGATAAATTTGCATGTGTGGTAGCCTGTTCCTTATAAGTGGAGCACTGAGGTCAGGCTGCCCTGGTCCTTCTGTTGTTAATATGTAGGTTTCCCTTTTCTTAAATGCACTTAGTACATTCGTCAGTTATACAGGATCACCTGGTACACAAGATATACTACAGTCAGCTTAATGTCTGTGCTCATGTCTGATAAGTGGTGGACTAGATGAGTAGATTACATTTTTAATTTCTCATGCATCTTTCAAATAGTTTTAAAGGGATTAAAGTTGTTCAGACAATTTCTTAATCCCAGCTCTCTAATATCTAGAGAACTGTCAAATATTTTTATAAAAATTTTTATTTTTACAAACATAATTTTACATAGGCAAGTAATATCTAGGTTGGTTTGAAAATCGAAAGATAAAGGACATTCATTCTCAGTATCACATTTCTTTATGTTGTAACTTTGATCCAAGGAACATATCATTGACGTACCCTTGATTCTTTTTTATTTTTTATATGTTAAAATTATATTTCTTTCAAAGTCTGAGTAACAGTCTGCTACATGCCTTTGTTTAGGTTAATGCTAGGAACCTTTTTCTTGCAATCTTTGCCAAACACTCTCAGAGCTAAGTAGTGTCTGACCTGGTGAGTACTTGGATAGGAGACCTCTGATTCTTGATGTTGAAAATTTGGTAATTGTGACTTAGAGTCCCTCCTCAAACTCTTCCCTTGAGGAATCCCATAGAATATTGTTGAGACCCCAACACATTTTATCAGACATATTCTTATTTTTACATGGAGAAATGATTGATAATAAAAGAGTGATTATTCATGTGTAAAATTCAGAATATTTCATATATGGATATTGTAAAGGCAGTAGATTAACTGAGCTCTTTTCTCAGTAAAATATTTTCTGTGATGTGGGCGTCAGGGGGAGGCAAATCATGGAGGTTCCTAGCACAGATATGCTCATAGGAAAGGGAACTTTATCCCTGACAGGAACCCTCACTCCCAGGACACACGACATGGTCAACTGGGCGGTTTTCAAATCTTGGATATTGTAAATAACACTGCTATGAACATGGGGGTGTATATATTCTTTCTGATTTATGTTTTGGGATAATAATGATATATCATCAGAGGTGGGTTTGCTGGGTCAAAAAGCAGTTCTGTTTTTATTTTTTTGTATTAATTACTTTATCTTTGTTTCAGATGTTTCTCCACTTCCCCCCTAGACATAATCATTCTGATGCCCCCTTCCCACAGCATTATTGTCTATGTCCATTGGTTATGCATATATGCATGTAAGTTCTTTGGTTCATATTACCCTCCTCTCCGCCCCCCTCCTCTGGGGTTTGTCAGACTGAACGTTCTATTTTATTTATTTATTTATTTTTTGAGGAAACTCCATAGCGTTTTCCACAGTGGCTGCACCAATCTGCATTCCCACCAATAGTGCACCAGGGTCCTGTTTTCTCCTCATCCTCCCCAGCACTGGGTGTTTGCTGAGGTATTGATAGGAGCCATTCTGGCAGGTGTAGCTGTTGTTTCAATTTGCACGTCTCTGATGATCAGTCATGTGAGCATTGTTTCATATGTCTCATGGCCATCTGTACGTCCTCTTTGGAGAAATGTCTGTTCAGGGCATTGGGCCATATTTTAATTGGATTGTATGTCTTCCTGGTGTTGAGTTTTATGTAGTTTTTAAATATTTTGGAATTTAAGCCCTTATCAAATGTATCTTTGGCAAATAGACCACAGCTTTTTCTAACTAAGAGATGTTAGAGGTAAACACTGAATCGAGAATCCAGCCCTGGCCCATTTGGCTCAGAGCTTAGAGCGACGACCCGCGGACCAGAGAGTCCTGGGTTCGGTTCCCGCTAAGGGCACTACCCTCGGTTGCAGTTTGTCCCCGGCCCCGATTGGGGTCATGTGGGTGGCAACCACTTGACATGTCTCTCTCACGTCGATGTTTCTCTCTCTCTTCCTCTCTCTCCCGCTCTATCTGAAGATATAAAGGTGTCCTCAGGTGAGGATAAAAAAGAAAACCCTCTCCTTCATAAAAAAAAAAAAAAAAAAAAAAAAAAGAATCCAGAGAGGTTCTCTGAGGGAAACTGTGACATGAAGAGGAAACCACACAAGAAACCAGCTGAAACCTTCAACTGCACCTGCTCCTGGATGGTCCTTGAGTTCAGGAACCTGAACGCCCCCTGGTGTCCTAAGTGCACCCTGCAGCCCTGCCCTCCTGTCTCCCTCAGGAGGTGTGTGTCTGGGCTCACACTGACTTCCCCTCACTGTGTCTCGCACAGTAATACACGGCCATATCCTCGGCTCTCAGGCTGCTCAGTGTCATATAAACTTTGCTCTTGGAGGTGTCCCTGCTGATGCTAAGTCGGGATTTCAGCGATGGGTTATAGTTTGTGTTTCCACCACCCCATATACCACCGACCCACTCCAGATCCTTTCCTGGAGCCTGGCGGGCCCACTGCACACCATGGCTCATTAAAGAGAATCCAGACACAGTGCAGGTGAGGGAGAGGGTCTCCGAGGGCTTCACCAGTCCTGGGCCCGACTCCTGCAGCTGCACCTGGGACAGGACACCTGGGGACAAGGAGCATCAGGCCCTGTCAGTCACGTGCAGTCACAACCACCCCATGGACCCTGTCTGATCTCTGAGACCCTCACCTTTGGGGACTGTCACCAGGCACAGGAGAATACCCAGCAGTCTCATCTTCTAGACCGCGGCTCTGCCTTCCCCAGAGACCTCAGCCCTGTGTGAGGAGAGAGCTGTGAGCCTCCCCAGCCCAGGGGAGGATTTACCCTGGAGCTTGAGGAGAAATTTGTATGTGGGACAGCCTTTTCTTATAAGTGGAAGACTGAGGTCAGGCTGCCCTGGTCCTTCTGGGGTCCCTGCGGGGGCATCTCTTTTCTTGAACTCACTCACCATGTAAGTCATGGATAGGGCATCACCTGGTTCCAGAGACACATTAGAATGTGATCAAAGGTTGGCCTCACCTTTCTGAGCACAGGAAGAAATTATGGACTAGACAGGTAGGTAACACTTTTCACTTCCCATGCATCGTTCCAACCTATTTAAACTGGACTAGCATTTGTTCAGATAGTTTCTGGATCCCAGCTCTCTAGTATACGCACTATTTACAAATTGTGTATGATAATATCATACAAATAATGTCTACCTTTGTGCAAAAATAAATATAAATAATATCTATAATCAATATCTTATATCTTTATATTAGTTAAATATATATTTATTGATTTTATTTTTTAGAGAGATTGGACGGGAAAGGGTAAATAGAAACATCGATCGACTGCCTCCTGCACCCCCTTACTGGGAATCGAACCCGAAACTCAGCATGTGCCCTGACATTGAATGGAACTGCTGACCTTTTAGTACAGGGGAAGGCGCTGAGTTCTCGGAGCCAAACCAACCAGGCTCTTATGTCTAAATTTATGATGTTACTTTGATCTCAGAAACTACCACCCAAGCACAGGCAAGTGGAACATTCTTTTTTTTCTTTTTTTTTTAATTTATTTTTGTTACAGATGTTTCTCCTTTTTTCCCCATTGACACCCTCCTCCCCATCCCCCCACCCTGTCCCCAGCTTTGTTGTTCATGTCCATCACTTATGCATACATGCGCATAAGTTCTGTGGTTTATCTCTTCACTCCCCTCCCACCCCCTCTTCTGAGGGGTGTCAGTTTATACCCTACTTCCACATCTCTGGGTCTACCCTGTTCCTCAGACTGTTATGTTCATTATATTCCACAAATAAGTGAGATCATGTAATATTTGTCTTTCTCTGCTTGGCTTGTTTCGCTTAGGATAATACTCTCGAGGTCCCTCCATGTCCTCTCAAAGGATAAGAGATCTTTCTTTCTTACAGCTGCATAGTACTCCATTGTGTATATGTTCCACGGCTTTTTTATCCATTCATCCACTGATGGACACTTGGGCTGTTTCCAGATCTTAGCTATTGTAAATAGTGCTGCTATGAACATGGGGGTACATGTATTTTATCTGATTGGTGTTTCAGGCTTCTTAGGTATATTCCTAGAAGTGGGATCACTGGGTCAAATGGCAATTCAATTTTTAATTTTTTGAGGTAACACCATAGTGTTTTCCACAGTGGCTGCACCAGCCTGCATTCCCACCAGCAGTGTACTAGAGTCCCCTTTTCTCCACACCCTCGCCAACACTTGTTGTTTGATGATTTGTTGATGGCGGCCATTCTGACAGGTGTGAGGTGATACCTCATTGTTGTTTTAATTTGCATCTCTCTGATGATTAGTGATGTTGACCATTTCTTCATATGTCTCTTAGACATTTGTATGTCCTTTTTGGAGAGGTGTCTATTTAGTTCCTCTGCCCATTTTTTAATTGGGTTCTTTGTCTTCCTTTTGTTGAGTTGTGTGAGCACTCTGTATATTTTGGAAATTAACCCCTTATCTGATGTATCATTGGCAATTATGCTCTCCCATAGAGTGGGTTCCCTATCTGTTTTGATGGTTGTTTCTTTTGCTGTGCAGAAGCTTTTGAGTTTGATGTAGTCCCATGTGTTCATTTTTCCCTTTGTTTCTGTTGCCTTAGGTGATGTATCAGTGAAAATTCTGCTGCGTATGATGTCCGAAATTTTGTTGCCTACATTTTCTTCTAGGATTTTTATGGATTCACCAGTCACATTTAAGTCTTTCATCCATTTTGAGTTTATTCTTGTGTATGGTGTAAGTTGATGGTCTAGTTTCATTTTTTTGCATGTAGCTGTCCAATTTTCCCAACACCATTTATTAAAGAGGCTGTCTTTACTCCATTGTATGCTCTTGCCACCTTTTGTCAAATATTAATTGAGCATAATGTCTTGGGTCAATTTCCGGATTCTCTGTTCTGTTCCACTGGTCTATATGCCTGTTCTTGTGCCAGTACCAGGCTGTTTTGATTACAGTAGCTTTGTAGTATAAGCTGATATCCGGTATTGTGATCCCACCTACTTTGTCCTTCTTTTTCAAGATTGCTGTGGCTATTCGGGGTCTTGTTTGGTTCCATATGAACTTTTGAAATATTTGTTCTAGTTCTGTGAAATATGTCATTGGTATTCTGATGGGGATTGCATTGAATCTATAGATTGCTTTGGGTAATATGGACATTTTAATGACGTTAATTCTTCCAATCCATGAACAAGGTATGTGCTTCCACTTTTTTATATCTTCCTCTATTTCTTTTTTCAATGTCCTGTAGTTTTCTGCAAATAGGTCCTTTACTTCTTTGGTTAAGTTTATTCCTAGGTATCTTAATTTTTTTTTGCCGTGATGGTAAATGGAATTGTTTTTTTAGTTTCTCTTTCCGTGAGTTCATCATTGGTGTATAAGAATGCCGTTGATTTATTGACGTTAATTTTGTATCCTGCTACTTTGCCAAATTCATTTATTAAGTCTAGTAGATTTTTGATGGAGTCTTTAGGGTTTTCTATATATAATATCATATCGTCTGCGAATAATGACAGTTTCACTTCCTCCTTTCCAATTTGGATTCCTTTTATTTTTTCTTCACGTCTGATTGCTGTGGCTAAGACTTCCAGTACTATGTTAAATAAGAGTGGCGAAAGTGGGCATCCCTGTCTTGTTCCTGTTCTTAAGGGAAGTGTTTTTAGTTTTTGCCCATTGAGTATGATGTTGGCTGTAGGTCTTTCATATATGGCCTTTATTATATCAAGATATGATCCCTCTATTCCCAAATTGCTGAGCCTTTTTATCAGAAATGGGTGCTGGATTTTGTCGAATGCTTTTTCAGCGTCTATTGATATGATCATGTGGTTTTTATCTTTCATTTGTTTATGTGGTGTATCACATTTATTGATTTGCGAATGTTGAAACAGCCTTGCATCCCTGGGATGAATCCCACTTGGTCATGGTGAATAATTTTTTTGGTGTATTGCTGGATCCGATTTGCTAGTATTTTGTTTAGGATTTTGGCATCTACGTTCATCAGGGATATTGGCCTGTAGTTTTCATTCTTTGTAGTGTCTTTTTCTGGTTTTGGAATTAGGATTATGCTGGCCTCATAAAACGAGTTTGGAAGTCTTCCTTCTTCTTGAATTTTTTGAAATAGTTTGTGGATAATGGGTGTTAGTTCTTCCTTGAATGTTGGGTAAAACTCCCCCGTGAAGCCATCCGGGCCTGGGCTTTTGTTTGCTGGGAGAGTCTTGATTACATCTTCAATTTCCTTAGCTGTTATTGGTCTGTTCAAGTTTTCTATCTCTTCCCGGTCCAGTTTTGGGAGACTATGTGTTTCTAGAAATTTGTCCATTTCACTTAGATTGTCGAATTTGTTGCCATATAAATGTTCATAGTATTTGCTAATGATCCTTTGTATTTCTGTGGTGTCAGGTGTTACTTCTCCTCTTTCATTTCTGATTTTGTGTATTTGGGGTCTCTCTCTTTGTTTCTTGGTGAGTCTATCTAAGGGTCCATCAATCTTGTTTATCTTTTCAAAAAACCAGCTCTTTGTTTCATTGATCCTTTGAATTGTTTCTCTGGTCTCTATGTCATTTATTTCTGCTCTGATCTTTACTATTTCCTTCCTTCTACTTGCTCTGGGTTTTTCTTTTTGTTTGCTTTCTAGTTCTTTAAGTTGTGAGGTTAGATAGTCTATTAGAAATTTTTGTTGTTTCTTGGGGTAGGCCTGTAGTGCTATGAACTTCCCTCTCAGAACAGCTTTCGCTGCATCCCATAGATTTTGTGTTGTTGTGTGTTCATTTTCATTGGTTTCCAGGAAGTTTTTAATTTCTTCCTTGATCTCCTCGGTAACCCATTCATTGTTTAATAACATGCTATTTAGCCTCCATGTATTCAAATGTCTTTGCATGTTCTTGTTGCAATTGATTTCTAGTTTCATGCCATTGTGATCTGAGAAGATGCTTAATATGATTTCAATCTTCTTGAACTTGTAGAGAGTTTGTTTGTGTCCTAACATGTGGTCTATCT
Source organism: Tadarida brasiliensis (assembly GCA_030848825.1). Lineage (NCBI taxonomy): Eukaryota > Metazoa > Chordata > Mammalia > Chiroptera > Molossidae > Tadarida > Tadarida brasiliensis. The sequence goes on from CM061257.1 coordinate 248,338,631, forward strand.
TTGAGAATGTCCCATTTGCACTTGAGAAGAATGTGAATTCTATAGTTTTGGGGTGTAATTCTCTGTAAATATCTATTAAATCCATTTGGTCTAGTGCTTCGTTTAGAGTCTCTGTTTCCTTGTTAATTTTTTGTCTAGAGGATCTATCCAGTGATGTCAGCGGGGTGTTGAAGTCCCCTGCTATGATTGTATTGCTGTCAATTTCTCCTTTGAAGTCCTCCAGAAGATTTTTAATATATTTTGGTGCTCCTATATTCGGTGCATATATGTTTACCAAGGTTATATTTTCCTGTTGGATAGATCCTTTCAATATTATGTAGTGACCTTCTTTGTCTCTAGTAATGGCTTTCGTTTTGAAATCTATTTTATCAGATATGAGTATTGCTACCCCAGCTTTTTTTTCCTTTCCATTTGCTTGGAAGATTTTTTTCCATCCCTTCACTTTCAGCCTATGTGAGTCTTTTGTTGTTAGGTGGGTCTCTTGTAAACAGCATATATGTGGGTTATGCTTTCTTATCCAATCCGCTACTCTGTGTCTTTTTATCGGAGCATTCAATCCATTTACATTTAAGGTGATTATTGATATGTACTTATTTATTGCCATTTTTGTTCACTGTGGTTCTACTTTCCTTCCTATTTCTTCTACTAATTACAGCAGTTCTTTTAACATTTCTTGCAGTGCTGGTTTGGTGCTAATGTATTCCCTTAGCCTTTTTTTTTGTCTGAGAAGCTCTTTATTTGACCTTCTATTTTGAATGACAGCCTTGCTGGGTAGAGTAGTCTTGGATTCAGATCCTTGTTTTTCATGACCTTGATTACTTCATGCCATTCCCTTCTGGCCTGTAGTGTTTCTGTTGAGAAGTCAGCTGATAGCCTGATGGGGGTTCCTTTGTAGGTAACCTGTTGCTTTTCTCTTGCTGCCTTGAGGATTCTCTCTTTGTCTTTAATTTTTGGCATTTTAATTACTATGTGTCTTGGTGTGGGTCTGTTTGGGTTCTTCTTACTTAGGACTCTCTGTGCTTCTTGAACTTGAATACCTTCTTCCTTCACCAAATTAGGGAAGTTTTCTGTCATTATTTCTTCAAATATATTCTCTAACCCTTGCTCATTTTCTTCTTCTTCAGGGACTCCAATGATGCGAATATTATTACGTTTCCAGTTGTCCCACAGTTCTCTTAAGCTGTCTTCCTGTTTTTTCATTGTTTTTTTCCTTTTGGTTTTCTGATTGGTTGATTTTTTCTACCCTGTCTTCTAATTCACTGATCCGGTCCTCAGCTTCCTCTACTCTGCTATTTAGTCCTTCCAATGTGTTCTTCATTTCTGCTATGTCATTCTTCATTTCTTCTTGCTGCTTCTTCATTTCTTCTTGCTGCTTCTTCATTTCTTCTTGCTGTTTCTTCATTTCCAATTGGTTGGTTTCAGTGTTTCTATGTCTTTGCTCATGGTGTGGATGTCTTTACTCAAGGTGTTGATGTCCTTACTCATGCTGTTGAGCTTCCTCAAGATCATGGCTCTGAATTCTAGCTCTGTTAACTTGCTTAACTCCGTTTCATTTATCTCATCTTCGGTAGAAGTCTCTTGTTCTTTCATTTGGGATCTGTTTCTTTTTTTCACCATTTTGGCTATCTCAGTGGTTTTTGGAGCCTGCCAAATTTTCCTGTGGATGTTGGTGTTCTGTTGTTTGTGGCTCCCTCTACTGAGTTTGGATGAGTGTGGGAGGACCCACTTTAAACACCAACCTGGAGTCTAACTTTCCAGGATATATTTGCAAGCCCAGCAGAGGTTAAGTTATCCTCTAGCTTTTTGCCTAGAGGCTATTAGCCGTGGTTGCTTGAAGAGCCTTGGGTTCTCAGTTGAGTGAAAACCTCCCTCAGGTGTTCAAGGTGAGAGGATTTCCTGAGGGTAGGGCAGATGCTAGTAGTTAATGAGCCTCAGTTTGCATTTCAATGGCCCACTAGGGTGTGGCTGGATCTCCGAGGGAGGGGCTGCAGCCTCTCCCCAGAGCCCTGGGATGGAGTAAAACAGCCAGGCCACAGTCCTGCGTGGCTGCAACTCAGCAAAATCTGAGCGCCCTCCAAATCCCGAGTGCCCCCATACAGTTCCAGTCCAGTCCGCCCTCCCTCTGCCAGAGCCCAGGTGAGTGGCTGTGGCTATTTTAGCGCTCTGTCCCGGCCCTGTGCTGTGGAGCCGGCTCGGGCTTTAACCCCGAGGGTGGGCGCTGCTCACGGCTAAGGCTGCTGCTGTCCGTGGGCTCCCAGCCCCTCTCTCCCACCTCCGCAATTCTACCAGGATCGAATCAGTGTCCCTGGTTGTATGGTCCTCGCAAGCTGCTTTTCTGTTGCTTTTTCCTGACGATTTGTCTTTATTTTAGTTGTAATTCCAGTTTGGTCCTGGGAGATGGTCTGTGTAGCTTCCATTCACTCCGCCGCCATTTTGGAATCTATCAGAACATTCTTAATTATTGTTGTTGGAAATTTTGTAATTCAGTCTACAGCTTCCTGTGAAAACTCTTCCATTATGCACCCCATGGCCTATGGCAGAGACCCCATGATATGCAGCATAATCAAGATTTTACATGGTGAAAAGAAAAGAAATGTAAACAGATTATGCGTGTGTACAACTCAGAATCATTCATATTGTGAAATGATTATGGTAGAAGATTGACCAATTTTCTCTGCCTAGTGTTCTCAGTGATGTCGGGGTCAGAGGGAGATTAGTGAAGAGAATTCCTATCATAAATTTTCTCATAGGAAAGGAAGCGTCAATGCTGACAGGGCTCCGCAGTCCAGCCTCCCTCCCTCTGCCCCTGGGGATGGTCACTGTGGTCAGAGTGCTGGGCTCTCCCACAGGACATATAAAGTCCTTAATGTATAATGAACACATTCTCCCAGCAGACATGTCATTTGGAAATATGTTCTGTCTGTGTAGGTTGTCTTTTCATTCCTTTAATTAAACATTTGGTGGAAAATATTTTTAATTTAAACAATGTTCAATTCATCACTCTTCTCATCGGTGGTTCCTGTTTTTTTATATTTTATCTAATAACTCACCAGAAAATTGTCACTCTCCATTGCCTGTGGGAGAGGAAACCCTGATATGAATACAGTGGGCACAAAACCCAATAGAGAAATTAAGCTGGAATCTTTAATATCATTGAAATCTGTTTCCTCTGTCCTCTGACCAGCAGATCAACTTTCCACGGCATGAGCCCTGATTCATTTCAGAGATTAATTTACTTTACTGAAGTCTACACTGTGAACTTCCCTACAGTATGAAGCATAGAAAACTGGACTGACCCCTGAGACCTTATATCATGTAGACATCAGGCAGACGAGGAAGGAACCTCAAAGGACGTGAGGAAGATGCTGAGCAGAGATGACAGAGACAGGATCCCAGAGGGTATTTCACGAGGATGAAAGTGACCAGGAGGACGAAGGTGCAGAGAGGTCGTGAGAGGGACACATGAGGAGATGAACTGGAGCTGACGTCCAGGAAAGTGAATGTCCCAGTGAGAGCCCTGCATGGAGCTGTGTGTGCAGGACTCACATGGGACAGTGAGAGAGCGAGGCCCTGGCGAGTGTGGGGACCTGGAGTGAGCTCAGACCCAGGGCGTGTGGACACACTGACTCTCCCTCTGTGGACACTGCATCCCAGTGACAGGGTGGAGAGGAGCCCGGGGTGATCAGTCTTTCAAGGAGACAATTGGGTCCCGTGCGAACCTAGTGAGATAATGGTCCCTGAGCCTGGACACGACTCGTCTGGGAAAGAGAATGTTGTCAACACCATCGCCGTCCCCAGTGAAATGAGGGGACACAGGGCCCAGGACAAGGAGGAGGGTCTCTGGGACCCTGAACCGCAGGAAGAACAGGGAGGCCCTGAGCACCCCAGGGAGCTGTTCTCAGCCCCTCCCTGAGCGGTTCCTGCACGAAGTTTCCAGGTTCCTGTGTCCTGTGCCCCTCCTGCTGGTCCTGAGGGGTCTCCGTGGTCCAGAGCGCCCCCTGGTGTCCTGACCCCTCCTGGCGGACCTGAGGGTCTCCTGCAGCTCAGCCCCTCCTGTCTCCCTGCAGGGAGTGTGTGTCTGGATCATAGAGACCCCTGGTCAGGAAAATGTCATATGTCCAGTGTTCATATCACTCATACACATTCGCATACTCTGTGTCTCTAGTTCTCCATAAATTACCTCTTAAAATAGCAACACGGAAAACCCAGTTGAGCCAAACTCCATGGTGAGTTGTCTGTTAGTCCTGATCAGGGAAAGAGAACATCTGGAAACCAGGGGCTGGGCTCCTGTCCCAGAGCTGCAGGGCGGGGCTGGGCTGGTTTTCATGAGCTGAGCGGCCCTATTTGCTTGTCCTCCTACTATAGAAGGAGCTCTGGACGCTGGCACAAAGGACACAGTTTCAGAGTGTGGTGTGTCCAGGGTCATATGTCTGAGTAGAATTAGCCCTGGAATTGGGGCCCCTGCTCCTCCCAACTTTACCCAAATGATTCCCTGAATGACCTCCAGACAGGGGACATGCCCAGTGAGTGTTTCAGTGCTACCTGGGTGGACGCTGGACCATGGTAAATGTGATCCTGGTACATCACAGCAAGAAAAACTAAAGTAGTAGGAAACTAAAATAAAGGTTGCGTTTTTTATTTTATTTTATTTTATTTTCGTTATCAAAATTGCTGTTTATTAATCTATTGGCCAGTAGTCCGGTCTCCTGGAGGGTGCATAATTGCTTTCTTGGAGAGGTGTGAGCGATGATCTAGCTTAGCATCCTTGGGAGAAGATGAAGTTGAAGGTGAGACTATCACATTGTCTTCATTTTCTTTGAAATACCGTAGAAGGGAGCAGGAAATGTCAGGCGCTTTGTGGCAAGCTTGGAGGCAGTAAGAGCAGCAGGTGGCCGCTGGCCACATATTGGGGTAACAGCGCTGTTTCATTCACACCTGGGGAGCTCCACGTTCCCTTCCCAACACATGGCCTGGAAGGAGTGCACTGAGGTCACCGCGCTGTGTCCCGATTACACACAAATTTAATGAGAGTCCCTGTTTCTGCATAATAGGTTTTCTCATCTTTCCTTTCAACTGTATGTTGTTTTCTCTCATGTTTTTTCATATATTACACGGGGTTCTATGCATCTCAGGGGTTCTGACCAAGGGTACAGTTTTAACTATCATCTCTTAGAAGGTGACCTGTATGAACATAGGAAGGTGATCAACCATCACACCCAGAGGGAGATTAACGTGAGGTCATTTCATGTTCTAGAGATGGGAAGTTCCCTCTGCCACTGTTTGCCCTGCACAGTGTTCAGAGGACAAATTGAGAATGAGTGTGACCCTAGATCCCGTGGACCAATGTTGGGGGACAGTGGGTGTCTGTTGGGTCCCTGGGAAGCGGGAACATGAACTACAGAGAAGCAGACAGGGCTCCCAGGTCCGAGTCCTTCAGGGGATTTGGAGCTGAATGTGCAGCAGCTGCACGGCCTCCTGTGTGGTGTTTGTTCTCTAGACTCTGCGGGACCAGGTTCAGTCACTGGGGATGGAGTAGAACCTCAGTCATGGCCAGGGGAGTTTAAGTAAAGTTCAAGGTAGAGATTTGTAATTAATTCAGGCCATGAAAATGTTGTTATTAGAAACCTGCTGTCTGCATGTGCGTCTTATAAACACTGTCACCAAGTCTGTAACCGATGGGAGGCAACTGGGACAGAGACCTGACTCAGAGCATCATTGAGGAAATGCTATCTGGGTGCATGAATGGGGAATTGACCGAGACTGAGGACACACGTCCAGGGTGCTTGTTTCATCAGGTTCTGACTCTCCTTGTTCAGCCAGTTCACGTTTTCTTCCCTCTGAAATGGACACACTTATGTACTCCAGTCGTGAAGAGAGTTTGTTGAGAGTGTGCAGGAGCTCAAGTCATGTGTGTGTTGGTACCTTACGTCTTTCCAAATTTCACTTTCTAGTTCTATCAGTGTTATTGTGTAGTTTTTAGTGTTTTCTATATATAAGGTTTTGTCATATGTATAGAGATAAGGAGAAACATTTTAGTGTGTTTCTTTCTGGTTTAGGTATTTTAAAATATCTATTCTTGCCTAATTATTCTGACAAAAATGTCCCGTTCAGTTGACTAGAGCAGTCACAGGGTGCCCGTGGGGGTCCTGATGTTAGAAGAGCAGCTTTGACATTGTCTCTGTGCAGCACGATGTCCCTTGTTGGCTCCTCAAATGGGCCTTTGCTAGCTTGATGTGCATCTCTTCTATACATGATTGTTTAAGAATTGTAATCATGAAGCCGTTTTCAATGTTTAAATGATTCTTTCTGCATCTGTTTATATGATGGTATGATTTATCCTTCATTCTGTGACTGAGTGCAGCACAGTGATGGGCTTACAAACATTGACCCGTCCTTGCATCTAGGACAGCATCCCACTGGATCAGGGTAAATGATCCTGTCAATGTGCTGTTAGTTTCCTAGGACATGGTGAGGGTTTTTGCACCTGTGCTCAGCAGGGATACTGATTTGTCATTTTTTATGTTCTTACCAGCCCCACACACCCAGTGCCCCGAGGCCTCGCCGGCCACACTCAGAGGTGACCAGCCCAAGGCCTGGAGCTGGCCCCAGTGTGGGCTCCACCGCGAACGCACCAGCCGCTGGCGGGAACCTCAGAGCTGAAAGGAGCCGCTCTGAGGAGAACATCCCGCCTACCGCAGGCCCTTTCACAAGGGCAGACGGGATAGTAGTTCCCTGGGAGCCGAACAGCGAGGGTTACGGGCTGCCCCGAAACTACATATCCCAGGAGGGACTGCGCGGGGTAGACCGTGAGCCTCAGCGGTTGAGCTCCAGGGCGCGCGTTCTTTGCCTCCAACCGTTGAGCCATTGAAGGTAGAGTGATATGGAGATTAAGCTGGCCAATGGGGAGCACGGAAGGGGCGAGGTGGGCGGGCCGCGTGGTTTCCTTGGATACCAGGGACGCGACTCTGTGGGGCAGGGTGGAGCTTTAGCGTGAGACCCTAGAAGTCCTGAGTGACAGGAACTTAGGAGCTCAGATAAGTGTCAGAGCCGAGGGCGGGAGGGAGACCCTGTGGGTGTCAAAGTGAGGACGAGGTGCAGACTCGGGGCCCTCAGGGTGGTGAGGTCCGAACTTCACGGCCAGGACGGGGTGCCCTGGGGTGGGGGCCCTGCCCGGGGATGAAAGCAGACGGGGACCCTGTGCGGGACTCACACAGTGCCCATTCTCAGAGCTCACACCCCTGAGGGCAGGACCATGGGGGACACCGGACTGATGTCTCCCCAGCAGCAAAACAGGAGTTCATGAAGCAACAGGGGCCCTGAGAAGTGGGCCTGGGCAGTCAGATGCATGTGGCACAGGGAAGGGGATGTTTTCCACTTTGCACCCTGGAGTCCTTCCTGCCCCCTGGAGTCCTGAGTGTACCCTGGGGTCCTGACTGACCCCTGGGGGCCAGACCATCCCCTGGAGTCCTGAGCGTCCCCTGCAGCCTAGCCTTTTGTCTTTGCACAGGGAGGTGGGTGTCTGGGCTCACTCTGACTTTATTTATCAGAGTCTCACACAGTAATACATGGAGCTGTCTTTTTGCAGAGAGGTAATGCTTTAGAGTCATCCCTTTAGAAGAAGAATCAGCCTTTCACAAATGCAGTACACTCTGTCTTGTAACCTTAGATTCCTTCTAATGACATGTACCCACTCCAGTCTGTCTTTTTTTTTTTTTTTTGAGACTGTAAGATTTAGTTTGTATCAAGTCAGTAAATATAAATCTAGGACCTTTACAGGAGAACCTCTGAGACCCCCAGGACAGGAACAGCTGGAAGGTCACAGCCCAATCCTGGGGCATCCTGCCTAAGAATGAGGCTCATCAGAGCTCAGAGAGTGATGCTCGCCCAGCCCACCAGCACCCCTGTGACCTCGTGTGCACATGAGGCTGAGAAGCAGCTGGACCAGCAGGAGCGGAGAGATGCTCCTCCGAGAGGACAGCAGGTGCAGACCCCTCACCAGGGAGGGAACACAACAAGGAGACACTGGAGAACTGAAGTCTGCAGAGCCCCTTTCAGACCAACTGAACAATGGTCTCCATGGCAACAGATGGATCCATGTGGTCCCCAGACTGATTCACAGTGACGACCCAGTGAAAGTCTTGTGGGAGGGAGATGGTGATCCTGTCCCAGCAAAGTTAATAAAATATAAACAAGAAATATGACACATGGCACAGTAGAACCCAACACCTGCAGCTACTGCCCTTCTAGCAGATGTGGGTGCACCAGGAACTGTGGGGATCACCAAGAACAAGACAAAGTCCTAAGGGTCAGGCTGTCAGGTGGCATTCATATGGGACTCAGGCATTGGGGTTGTCAAACATTGAATTTAATCCACTCTGATCAGTATGTGCAAACCTTGAAGGGGATGATAGGAAGACCTCAGGGTCATGAACCAACTGCAGCTGACAGGTGGAAACTCAGAGAATCCAGTGAGATGGAGAAGCTGACAACACACAGACCCAGAGATGAACAGGCCATCAACAGGCTCCTGAGGAGACGCCTGATTGTCAGGACCTGCATGTCCAACCCCACCAGAATCTCCTCACAGCTACAGGATGGCTGTTCTAGGAGGAAACACACTGAAGGAGAACAGACCAGTGTTGGTGAGCGTGGGGAGAGAGGAACCATTGCACTCTCTCGGTGGAAAGGTAAGATCCTGCAGCCACGTGGAAACAGCGTGTTGGTTCCTGCAAAATGAGAGTAGAAACCCTTTGTGATTGAGCAATGAGCTCCCAGGTGTTCATGGAATAATAAACCCAGGACTCTGGAGAGGTGTTGCACGGCCCTGTTCATTGCAGCAGTGTTCAGTGTAGTGAGACGTGGAAACATCTCTGTCCATCAGTGGGTGAGTGCACAAACATGTGTGATATTCTCAAGATGGAATATTACTCAGCCTTAAATCACAGGGAAACCCTGCACAATCCCCAGCCTGGATGACACTAGAGGACACTGTGCTCTGTGAAATGAAGCCGTCAGGGAAAGGCGGATAGTGTCTGATTCCACCTACACTGGGGACTGAATTAGGTTTCCTTCCAGCAGAGTGTGCAGGAGCACAAGTCCTTTGTGAGTTGATTTGTACCTGACATCGTTCCTGAATTCACTCTCTAGTTCTATCAGTTTTCTGGTGCAGTGTTTAGGGTTTTCGATGCACAAGACTTGCGCTATGGATAGAGATAAAGAGAAACACGTTAACTTGTTTCTTTCTGATTTATACATTTTATAAATTTTTCTTGCCTAATTTGTCTGACAAAAACTCCAGTTCTGCTGACTAGAAGTAGTCACAGGGTGCCCTTGTGTAGGTCCTGATGTTAAAACAATAGATTTAAAACGTGCTCTGTGCACCATGATATTACTTGTTGGCTTCTCCAATGTGACCTTTGTTATGTTGATGTACATCTCTTCTGTACCTAATTTGTGAAGAATTCTAACCATGAATTCATTTTCAATCTTCAAAGGGTTTTTCCTGCATCTACCTATATGGTGGCAAGTGTATGATCCAATCTCATTTACATACGTCAAACCATCCTTGCATCTAAGGCCATATCCGCTGCATCTCAGGAAAGGATCCTTTCAATGTGCTGTTAAGTTTCCTAGGACACCACAGAGGATTTTTGTGTTTATGATCATCAGGGATATGACCTGTCATTTTTTTGTGTAAACATACTTTGCTTTCTTATGAGTGTAATGGTTACCCCAATAATTCAGTTTGGAAGTCTTCCCTGTTTTTCCTATCCTTTCAAGTGTTTAAGAAAAAGTGTTTGTGCAGGTACTATTTTTTTCTTGAAGTTTTGATAGAATTCACCCTTGAATAAATGTGGACATGTGCCTTTCTTTGCGGATAAGTTTTTATTAATACTCCACTTATTTTTAAAATTTCTACCAATCCAGCATAGTCAGGGAAAATTCTTAAATTAAGGAACAAATCAGAGGACTGAGAAATACAGTGTTGACCTTCACAGGCTGTGGACAGCACATGGAGTTCCCACAAGCACACACCTGGAGCTGAGCAGTGACAGGCTAACAGGCTCCTAACTCTGCATCCCTCAGGTAGATCCGAGCTACATGGACTGACAAGGGAGCAGCTCGGGGTCCCTGCCGGGGAGAGACCTGTCTCTACAAACTGCAGCCAGGGGCTGGTCTCTGCAGGTCTGAGGTGGCGGGACCAGCTCCCACCTGAGACTCCGCAGTCATACCTGTCTGTTCTTCCACCTGAAGAAGGGAGGGATTTGGTGAAGAAAAGGGGCAACGTTCTTGTCCTCAGGATTTCTGTGCATGGAGAGAAAGCAGTGGAAATGTCAACATTTACCCATTCCTCCTGTGAAAGGCCCTTCTGAGCCAGGACATCCTCAGGATTCAGTGAAAATGTATTTGGGGTCAGTGTGGAAATTACAGTTGTTTTCAGAGGACATGTTTATTTCATATGCCATCCAAGAGAATGAAGTAAAATCCTGTTTCCTGCACATCAGAACGTTTCTAATAATATAATAAATCTATCAAAATACAGATGTGTCAGAGGAGTCTCAGAACCAAAGGTCTAGAGAGTCTTGTAGAAACTGTTATCTGGAGAGGAAGCCCAGAGCCTCAGAGGAAACAGCCATAAACACCATCTGCACCTGCTCCTGGAGCTGCAACACAGAGTCGGTGGGTTCTGAGCGCCCCCTGCTGTCCTAAGGTCCCCCTGCAGCCCCGCCCTCATGTCCCCCTCAGGAGGTTAGTGTCTGGGCTCACACTGACTCCCCTCACTGTGTCTCTCGCACAGTAATACACGGCCCTGTCCTCGACTCTCAGGCTCTTCAGTGTCATATAAACTTCATTCTTGGAGGTGTCCCTGGAGATGCTGAGTCGGGTTTTGAGCGATGGGTTATAGTTTGTGTTTCCACCACCCCATATAACACCGACCCACTCCAGCCCCTTTCCTGGAGCCTGGCGGGCCCAGTGCACATCATAGCCCGTTAAAGAGAATCCAGAGACAGCGCAGGTGAGGGAGAGAGTCTCTTAGGGCTTCACCAGTCCTGGGCCCGACTCCTGCAGCTGCACCTGGGACAGGACACCTGGGGACAAGGAGCATCAGGCCCTCTCAGTCACATGCAGTCACAACCACCCCACAGACCCCTGTCTGACCTCTGAGACCTTTACCTTGGGGGGCTGTCACCAGGCACAGGAGAAGACCCACCAGCCTCATCTTCTAGACCACGGCTCTGCCTTCCTGAGAGACCTCAGCCCTGTGTGGAGAGAGCTGTGAGTCTCCCCAGGCCAGGGGAGGATTTACCCTGGAGCTTGAGGAGAAATTTGCATGTGGGGCAGCCTGTTCCTTATAAGTGGAGGGACTGAGGTCAAGCTGCCCTAATCCGTCTGGGGCACCTGTGTGGACATCTCTTCCCTTGAACTCTCTCAGCATGTAAGACAGGGATAAGGAATCACCTGATAGATGAGACTTAATGGAGTCAGGTTAATGAACATGCTCATCTCTGATGATAAATGATGTACTGGATGAGTAGATTATATATTTATTTTTTAATGTAGAATATTTATTATACATTAAATTATTTAAGTCAGTACACTTTTTATTTTTTAAATATTTTTAATAATTTCTTTTTGTTACAGACGTTTCTCCTTTTTCCCCCATTGACACGCTCCTCCCCATCCCTTACCCCCCATCCCCAGCTTTGCTGTCTATGTCCACTGGTTATGCATACATGTATATTACTTCTGTGGTTTATTTCTTCCTCCCCAACTTCCCCTCTTCTGGGGTTTGTCAGTCTGTACCCTACCTCTATGTCTCTGGGTCAATTTTGTTCATCAGTTTGTTTAGTTCATTATATTCCACAAATAAGTGATATCATGTGATATTTGTCTTTTTCTGCTTGTTTCGCTTAGCATAATACTCTCAGGTCCCTCCATGTTCTCTCAAAGGATAAGAGATTTTTCTTTCTTACAGCTGCATAGTATTCCATTGTGTACATGTACTACAGCTTTTTTATCCACTCATCTACTGATGGACATTTGGGCTGTTTCCATATCTTAGCTATTGTAAATAGTGCTGCTATGAACATAGGGGTAGATATATTCTTTCTGGTGTTTCAGTCTTCTTAGAGTATATTCCTAGAAGTGGGATCACTGGGTCAAATGGAAGTTCAATTTTTAACTTTTTGAGGTAACAAAATAGTGTTTTCCATAGTGGCTGCACCAGTCTGCATTCCCACCAGCAGTGTACTAGAGTCTCCTTTTCTCCAAACCCTCGCCAACACGTGTTTGATGATTTGTTGATGGCTGCCATTCTAACAGGTGTGGAGCCAAACCAGCCAGACTAGATTATATTTTAATGTCTCATGCATCTTTCTTATAGATTTAAAGGCATTACATTGGTCCAGGGAGTTTCTTAAATCAAATCTATAATATATACACAATTGTCAAATCTTTTTATCAACAATTGTATTTTTATAAAAATAATTTCATTTTTACAATGTCTCCCTTCTCTGAAAATCACAAAATAAAGACATTCATTTTCAGTATCTTATAAGTGTGCTTCTGTTGTCATGGTGATCCAAGGAAGTATATCCCAAGAACAGTCAATGGGGATATCCTCTATTCTTTTCTTTATTTTGCTTTGTTTGGTTAAATGATACTCATTATAAGTTCTGAGTAACACGATATGATATGCTACTTTTTAAGATATTGCTAGAACTTTTTTCTTACATTCTTTACCAAACACCTCAGCAGTTAAGCCAGGTCAGTCTTGGTTAGTACTTGGGTGGGAGACCCTTGGTCCTTGATGTTGAAAACAGGTAATTCTGTCTTAGAGTCCCTCCTCAGAATCTTCCCTTTTGCAAACTCATGGCATATTGTGGAGATCTCAGTGTAATTTTATAATCACGTTTATACACGGAGAAGTGATTGAAAATACAGTGATGATATATTAGTAACATTCAGTCTCTTTTGTACAGTATGTTGAAATAATAATGGCAGCAGATTAACTGATCTCTTTTCTCCGCCCAGTGTTATCAGTGATGTTGTGGTTAAGGGGAGGGGATGGAGAGAACTCCCAGCACAGATATCCTTGTAGCAAAGGGAACTTCAACCCTGACAGGAACCTTCACTCTCATCCTCCTCTACTCTGCCCCTGGGGAGGGTCACTGTGGTCAGAGGTGCTGGGCCTTCCCACTGCCCATATAACTTTTTTAACGTATAATGCACACATTCTCCAGCAGACACACGACTTGGAAACCTATTGTCTCTTTGTAGGATTCTCTTTTCATTCTCTTGATGGAATGTTTGTTGGGAAAATTTTAACAATGTTCAGTTTATCACTATTGCATTTAACGGGACTTGTTTTTTATTATTTATATAACACCTCACCAGAAAATTGTCACTCCCCTTTCCCATGGGAGGGGAAACCCTCACATGAACACAGTGAGCACTAAACCCAATGGAAAAATGTTGGCTGGAATCCTTAATATCATTGATAATCTGTTGGTTGTTTCCTCTGAGCAGAGACCAAAATTCCATGGAATGAAACCTTGATTCTTCCAGAGATTAATTCATTTGATTAGACTTTACACTGTGAATTTTCTTAGAACATGTAGCAAAGAAAACAAGACTAACCCCTGAGAAATTATATCATGTAGACGTCAGGCAGATGAGGAAGGAACCACAAAGGACATGAAGAAGGTGCTGAGCAGAGATGACAGAGACAGGATCCCAGAGGTTATTTCGTGAGGAAGAAAGTGACCAGGAGGACGAAGGTGCAGAGAGGTCATGAGAGGGAGACGTGAGGAGATGAACTGGAGCTGACGTCCGGGAAAGTGAATGTCCCAGTGAGAGCCCTGCATGGAGCTGTGTGTGCACAACTCACATGGGACAGTGACAGAGCAAGGCCCTGGCGAGTGTAAGGACCAGGGAGATGGACTCTCAGTGTGTGTAGACGGTGACATCTGGGTGGGGGGAGGTAGTATTTTAAACCACGTTTCCCAGGGTAGGTGCTCAGATGGCCACCTCTCAGGGGATGCTGGGAGCCGGATTGTGGGGTGATGGTGCCCCTAGTGGTGACTTGGAGCCATGCAGGCTGCAGGACCCTAGGGACTGAACCAGCTGCCTCTCCACCCACCAAGACAAGGGGAGGAAACAGCTAACATTTAAGGTCAGGCTTTTCCTCTCTGAAGAGGGGAAACACGTGGACTTGGACAATGACGGTATTTGGTATCATGGCATCGTCCGTTTAGTGACACACATGGGAGTATATCTGGTCAATTTGGTATTTTTAGTGTTTTTGTAGAAACTAATGGAATGATAGTTTTAGAAAGTGTGAATGAGTAGAAAGATGTAGCTGAACATATTATTTTCAAATAAGCATAGCGGTGGCTGGGTGGATAGTTGGTTGGACTGTTATCCTGTACACTGAAAGGCTGTGGATTGAAATCTTGGTCAGGGCACACACCTACGTTATGGTTGTGAGCCTTGATTGGAGAGCCTGTGGGAGGCAACCAACTGATGTTTCTCTCTCTTTCTTCCTCTGTCTCTCCCATGCTTTCTCTAAAATCAATAAACATATCCTGAGTGAGGAATGAATAAATAAGTATATACATGCATAAGTATAGTAGGTGTAATGTTTATTCAAAAATACATAATCTGCAACACACACGCACACACGCACACGCACACACACACAGTGATGATTTTTATTGTAATAAAACCCGAATTTCACTGCACTTCACACTGACCCTAACCTTGCATGTGACCTTCCTTCACAAACAGGACAAACGAAAGATAATTGAATTGTACACAGGACTCTGCCTGTACCTGAGGTTTCCTGTTCTCCCAGCACCTGGAACATGGCACCTGTAGTCACTGCCCTTCTAGCAGGTGTGGGTGCACAGGAAGTGTGGGGGAATCACCAAGAACAAGACAACGTCCTAAGGGTCAGGCTGTCAGGTGGCATTCACCTGGGGCTCAGGCACTGGGATTGTCAAACACTGAGTTTAATCCTCTCTGATTGCTCTGTGAAACCTTAAAGGGAACGACAGGCAGACCTTAGGGTCATGAACCAACTGCAGTTGAGAGGTGGAAATTCAGAGAATCCAGGGAGATGGAGACACTGACAACTCACAGACCCAGAGATGAGCAGGCCATCAACAGGCTCTGAGGAGACGCCTGGTCGTTAGGACCTGCACGTCCAACCCCACAGGAATCTCCTCACAGCTGCAGGACAGCTGTTCTAGGAGGAAACACACTGAAGGAGAACAGACCAGTGTTGGTGAGCGTGGGGAGAGAGGAACCCTTGCACTCTCTCAGTGGGAAGGTAAGATCCTGCAGCCACATGGAAACAGCGTGTTGGCTCCTCCAAAATGACAGTAGGAACCCTGTGTGATTGAGCAGTGAGCTCCCAGGTGTTCATGGAATAGTAAACCCAGGACTCTGGAGAGGTGTTGCACGGCCCTGTTCACTGCAGCCTTGTTCAGTGTAGTGAGACGTGAAAACATCTCTGTCCATCAGTGGGTGAGTGGACAAACGTGTGTGATATTCTCATAATGGAATATTACTCAGCCTTAAATCACAGGGAAACCCTGCACAATCCCCAGCCTGGAGGACACTAGAGGTCATGAAACTTTGTAAAATAAAACCGTCAAAGAAAGGCTAATACTGTCCTGGCCGGTTTAGCTCAGCGTTTAGAGCATTGGCCTGTGGTCCAGAGAGACCCGGTGTCCCTTTCACGTCGATGTTTCTCTCTCTCTCTCTTCCTCTCTCTCCCTCCCACTCTATCTGAATAAAAAATGAAAAAAATGTCCTCGGGTGAGGATAAAAAAAAAAAAAAAAAAAGAAAGGCAAATACTGTCTGATTCCACCTATACTGTGTCAAAGACCAGGGGTTCAAGGGGGGTTAGCGCTGGGATTCCCAGGTAAAGAAAGCACGCAGAGCCGACATCAGGAGAGATCAACACATGGCAGCAGCTTCATTCAATGCAGGTAATGGCTTGTATAGACGTGTGTGGGGGACACTGTGCATGGGGCGGTGCACGACAGGGAGCAGGGCGCATGCATCCTAGGCTTTTGCTGTATCATGCTCAGAACGGTAACGTGGACTGCGCCTGCGCAGCCAGCTCCGCGGTCATGTCCTGAACCATGGCCTCTGAGAACAAGCCAGTTCCAGGGCCCTAACACACTGGGAACTAATTAGGTTTCCTTCCAGCAGAGTGTGGAGGAGCCCAGGCCTGGGTGTGGTGAAGGCTCTGGCAGGAGACAGGATAGTGGAGGGTTGGCTGCCCTGGAGTCCTGCGCTGACGGAGAACAAAGACGGAGGCAGCTGGAGGAGACACTGTGTCAGGACACAGTCAGCCCTGGTCCTGGGCCCTGTGCATCCACAGGAGCCTGGGTGTGTCTGCTCAGTGTGTGGAGCCGTCCACCCTAGTGCCCTGAGGACAATGAGGGAACACTCAGTCCCCACGGAGGAGAGCTTTCCCCTGGGAATGGGGAGAAGGAGACAGAGCCCAGCAAACACCTGTGGTCCTAGGGGGCTGTGTGCACACCCAGGACACGCCCCTGTGTGGTCTCTGGGACTGGATCCTCCACTCTGAGTCACCACTGAGACCTTCCTGTGCTGAGGTGTGTATCAGCTGATGGTTATTTTCATTGCTGAGTAGTATTCCATTGATGGATGTT
This sequence comes from Tadarida brasiliensis, assembly GCA_030848825.1. Lineage (NCBI taxonomy): Eukaryota > Metazoa > Chordata > Mammalia > Chiroptera > Molossidae > Tadarida > Tadarida brasiliensis. Next base: position 248,355,323 of record CM061257.1, read on the forward strand.
CCCTATTTTGTCTATTTGTAAAATTAGAAAAACGTTTGGGTGGTTGTAGCTCTTAACACAAATAAAGATACTAAGAGTATTTGGATTCACATTTTTATGAACATAAAGATATGTTCTTCTGGAGCAAACATTCCTAGTGGGACCACTGAGATACATGTTAAGAATATATTTAATTTAATAAGGATCCGCAGTTCATTTTGTGAAGAAATAGTAACAGGATATAGAGGAAACTGGGGTAGGAGAGATCTCCAGTCACTGCCAACTTGTCACCTGCAAACACAAAGTGATTCCTTCTCACTTGTCTGCAGTGAGATTATGAGAAATTAGAGCCACAGAGGAAAAGCGAGAACCTTCCTGGATGCAGCTGAGAGGAAACCCCTGCTCCCAACAGGAGGCCCCTGCTTCCCCCTCACTCTGCACCTGCTCCTGAGCTGTTCTCTGTGGTCAGTGGGTCCTAAGGTCCCCCTGCAGCCCCTCTCTCCTGTCCCCCTCAGGAGGTTTGTGTCTGGGCTCACACTGACTTCCCCTCACTGTGTCTCTTGCACAGTAATACAAGGCCGTGTCCTCAGTGGTCACGGAGCTCAGCTGCAGGGAGAACTGGTTCTTGGACGTGTCTCTGGAGATCGTGGTGCGGCTTTTGAGGGATGGACTGTAGTAAGTTTTATCATCATAACGTATGCGCGCCAACCACTCCAGCCCCTTCCCTGGTTTCTGGCGGATCCAGCTCCAGTAATCACTGGTTACTGAGCGCCCAGACACAGCGCAGGTGAGGGAGAGATTCTGCGAGGGATTCACCAGTCCTGGGCTTGACTCCTGCAGCTGCACCTGGGACAGGACACCTGGGGACAAGGAGCATCAGGCCCTGTCAGTCACGTGCAGTCACAACCACCCCATAGACCCCTGTCTGACCTCTCAGACCCTCACCTTGTTGGGCTGTCACCAGGCACAGGAGAAGACCCAGCAGCCTCATCTTCTTCTAGACCACGGCTCTGCCTTCCCCGGAGACCTCAGATCTGTGTGAGGAGAGAGCTGTGAGCCTCCCCAGCCCAGGGGAGGATTTACCCTGGAGCTTGAAGAGATATATGCATGTGGGGCAGCCTGTTCCTTATAAGTGGAGGGACTGAGGTCAGGCTGCCCTGGTCCTTCTGGGGTCCCTGTAGGGGGCAGTTTTCCCTTGAACTGACTTAGCATATAAGTCTGAGATATGGGATTCCCAGGTTCATGATACACCCCGGAATGTGGTCAAAGTTCAGTCTCACTTTTCTGAGTGAAAGAAGAAATGATGGCCTAGTTAGATAGGTCACACTTTACTTCCCATGCATCTTTCAAACCAATTTAATGGGACTAGCATTTGTTTTGATAGTTTCTGATTCCCAACACTTTAGTATATCCACTATTTCTAAATGTTTATATTATAATGTTATACAAATAATGTCCACCTTCATGCACAAATAAAAACAAAGGCAGGTATCCTCAATATCTTATATATTAATTTTATTTCAATTTATTATTATAGGTTTTTATTTTTTAGAAGGAGAGGAAAGGAGAGGGGAGATAGAAACTCGAAGTGAGACAGAAACATCAGTTGGCTTCCTCCATCTCGCCTCCTTCTGGTGGTTGAACCCGCAACCCCGGCGTGTGTTCTGACCTGGAATTGAACTAGGACGTCTCAGTTTAGGGGACAATCCTCAGTTCTCTGAGCCACACTGACCAGGCTCTTATATTTCAATTTACGACCTTCCTTTGATCTGAGAAACTACCTTCCAAGCACAGGGAGTTGGGACATTCTTGATAAATGATGTTGGAAAGTTTGTGATTATGTCTACAGCTTCCTGTGCACACTCTTCCATTATGAAACCTCATGGCATAGTGCGGAGACCCCACATCAGTTACATCACACATGTTCATGCTTTTAAATGTAGAAAAAAAATATGAAATCATTGATTAAGCCTGTGTACAACTCAGAATCATTCATGTGCTGAAATGTTTATGGCAGGAGATTGACCTCTTTTCTCCGTCTAGTTTTATCAGTGATGTCGGGGTTCAGAGGGAGGTTATTGAAGAGGATTCTTATCATATATTTTCTCATAGGAAAGGGAACTTCAGCCCTGACTGGAATCCTCATTCCAGCCTCTCTCCCTCTTCCCCTGTAGATGGACTCTGTGGTCAGGGATGCTGGGCTCTCCCACAGAACATTTAATGTCCTTAATTTACAATGAACACTTTCTCCCATCAGACACTGGTTTGGAAATGTATTCTCTCTGGGTAGCTTGTCTTTTCATCTCCTTAATTGATTCATTGTTGGGATAAATGTATGTAATTTGGCAAAGTCTAATTCATCCCTATTTTCTGTACTGGAAGGAAGAGTGAAAGGGAGAGAGAGAGAGAGAAAGACAGAGAGAGAGAGAGAGAGAGAGAGAGAGAGAGAGAGAGAGAGAGAGAGAGAGAGAGAGAGAGAGAGAGAGAGAGAGAGAGAGAGAGAGAGAGAGAGAGAGAGAGAGATCAACTGGCTGCCTTCCGCCTTCCACATGACCCTACCAGGGCCGTGGATGAACTGCAACCGAGGTACATGACCTTGACTGGAATTGAACCTGCAAGTCTTTGGTCCATGGGCCCAAGATCTAACCTTTGAGCCGATCATGCCCCAGCCTATTCCTGGGCCGGTGCTTGACTGGTTGGAGCATCATCCTGTACAGTGAGAGGCTACAGGTTCAATTCTCAATCAGGGCCTGTGCTGGAAGCAACCAGTCCATGTCTTTGTCTCTCTCTCCCTCTTCCCCCTCCTCCCTCTAAACAACTAAACATAACCTCAGGTGAGGATGAAATACAAAAATAAGTGTTGTAGGTTCAAGATTTATTTAATGACACCTTTTCTACACACACACACACACACACACACAGGATTAAATAAACAAATACGTGTAGTATATGTAATATTTCTTTACTGCATAAGGACCACATGCTCCCATCAGACAAGTTATTTTAAAATATAATCTCTATGTTCATATTGGTCTTTTCATTCCATTAATGCAATCTTTAGTGGGATGAAAGTATTTAATTCAGCAAAATCTACTTCACCTCTGTTTTCTGGGGCCTGTTTTGGTGAATCACACAGACCCCCAGGACATACTGAGCCTCACAGTCCAGGGGCATCGGCTGCAGCAGCCACAGGGACAGAGAGGTTCTGCACCAGGAGTGAGGGCTGCTGGGAAACTGCCCAGAACTGGACGGAACATTCACCTGGGTGAGGGGAGGAAGCTGGACGTGTTCTGAGTTACAGGACAGAGATGTACATGATGTTCATGGACATAGTGTAACTGGACATGTGGGTTTAAACCTCTTCTCCTGACGACCCAGGAGGACGTGCAGGGCATGACAGACACAGCTTCTGTCATCTTAGGAAACACCTGAGTGACTATGACCAGGAGTTTGTCAGAATAGAAACGTTAAAAGTTCTGCAGGCAGGGAACAAGGGAAATAAGGAACGTGTCATTGCAAAGGGGATGGGGGAAGGGGATTCCTGTTACCCACATGCACCTGCTCACAGTGTCTCTGTCTGTGAGGTAACAACTTCCCAGGTCCAGGGGTTAGCACTGGGACACCTGTGGGTGAGTACTCACCTGGTCACTCTATTCATCTCCCAAGCTTCATAATTCACTGGGGCTCCTTTTATGAAATTCCTCAACACTTAGAAGGAAGAGTGGACACCCCTCCCTGCAGGACCCATGATGCTGGTGTGTCTGTGTGAGGGGCCCTCACGTCATTGACCACGGTCCTGCCTCAGTCCTTCGTCATCACCATCACCATCATCATCATCATTTTCTTACTTAAAATATTTCTTAATTTTATATACATAAATGTTGTTCAACATAACAACCCTTTATATCCATTTTTATGGTTTTTAAGTAAATAGGTTGTCAGACTCTATTTTATTTTTTCTTTGAGTGCTGACAACTGATGGGTCATTCCTGCCTTTTCTCCATCTACCCCACTCTGGGATCTGATGAGAAAGGTTGGGTTTCCTCTTCAGATGTCATTGGGAAATTGAACCACACAAGCCCCAGAAGGAAAATTCCTCTGCCTTCCCCACCACCTCACCAAAATAAAATCCCAAGCCCATCTCCTTTCCTGGTCTGTGAAAGCTCCCCTGACTTGCGGAAGGTCTTTCCTGTGCTTCCCAGAGATGCCAACTGTGTACATGATGCACGTTCCATGTCCCCTTGTGTGTTAGTCCTCAGCCTGGACATCTGCACAAGCTGTCGTGGGTCCCTCTGCCTCTGCCTGGTGGCAACTGCTCTGGGTGCTGTGAGCATGATGCCAAGTCAATGAGTGTCATCACCGGGGACTTTCATCTCCGGCTTTGGGGTCACAAGCCTCTGGTGCCCGCTGCCCACACACACGCACATCTGGCTGCTGGCTGGCTGGGCCCTGAGCTGGGTGGAGCTGAGCTGCAATGTCGAATCAGCAGAACCCCTGGTTGAATGCAGCCTACGTGGGTCAGTGGATTTCATGATTAGTTCTCATTTGGGCACAAGAGTGTCTGAAAGAGACTCTCTGCCTTTTGTTCATATGAGAAAGTGGTCTTTCTGGACAACAGACATTTCTTCACTCTTTCTCTTTATTTGTTGACATCATTATAGGTGTCCCCATCCCCCAACCAAATGCTCCCCTCCACCAGCCCCCACGTCGACTCCATGGGCTGTGCGTGTAGGTCCTTTGACTCCTCTCTTCACCTTTTTATTCACGCACACCCCCCTCCCCCGATCTGTGTCTATTTGTTCCAGTGTCCACGCCTCTGGTTCCATTTTGTTCATCAGTTTATTTCGTTCCTCAGATTTCTCATATAACTGAGATCACATGGTATTTGTCTTTGGCTTATTTCTCTTAGCATAATCCTCTCCAGGTCCCTCCATGCTGTCCACAGGATGAGGGGTGCTTCTTCCTTACAGCTGAGTACTGTTCTCTTGTGTAAATGTACCTTAGGTGTTTATCCACTCGTCTACCTGGACACTTGAGCTGTTCACAGATATTGGGTACTGCAAATACCACTGCTATGAGTACAGGGGTGCTGACATTTTTTCTGATTGGAGCTTTGGAATATCTCGGATTTATTCCCAGAAGTGTGATCACTGTGTTGAATGGCAGTTTCATCTTTAATTTATTGAGGAAACTCCACACTGTTCCCACAGTGGCTGCACCAGTCTGCATTCCCACCAGCAGGGCATGAGGGTTCTGTTCTCTCCACACCCTCACCAGCACTTGCTGTTGGTTGATTTACTGATGGGAGCCATTCTGGCAGATGTGGTTGTATTTTCAGTGGTATCTCTCTGATGATTTGTGACCTCGAACATTTTTTCATACGTCTGTTGTCCATCTGTGTGTCCTCTTCAGAGAAGTTTGTATGCAGGGTCTCTGCCCATTTATTAATGGGGTTGTTGGTCCATGTAATAAGTTGTATAAGTTTTTTCTAAATACATTTTTTAATATAACCCCTTAACAGATGTACCATTGGAAAATATACAATAAACTTTTCTAACTCAGAGACTTCATAGGTAAGCACAGAATCAGGAACCCAGAGAGGTTCTCTGAGGGAAACTGTGACATGAAGAGGAAACCACACAGGAAACCAGCCCAAACCTCCAACTGCACCTGCTCCTGGGTGATTCTTGTGTTCAAGGCACTGAGCGCCCCCTGGTGGTCGCCGACTCTCCTGCAGAGGGTTTTTGTCTGGACTCACACCGAGTTCTCCTCACTGTGTCTTGAACAGTAATACATGGCCATGTCCTCAGACTTCAGGCCATTGATCTGCAGATAGGCTGTGCTGACCGAGGTGTCCAAGGAGAAGACAAATCGTTCTGAGAAACCTTGGGCATACGTGGGTTTTCCAGTATATGTGTTAATCCAGCCCATGTACTGTAGCTTCTGTCCTGGTGCCTGTCGAACCCAGATTATACCGTAGTAGGTGAAGCTGTACCCAGAAGCCTTGCAGGAGACCTTCACTGAGTCCCCAGGCTTCCTCACCTCAGCCTCAGACTGCACCAGCTGCACCTGGGAGTGGACACCTGTGGAGAGGAGACAGGAGTGGGTGGCAATCCCCCTGACTGTCCCTGGTTCCCTCCTCAGACCTTACCTGTTGCCACTGCCACCAGGAAGAGGATTCTCCAGCTCCAGTCCATGGTGAGGTGTTGAGCTGTGGGCACTTCTGTAGGGAGGGTGTGGCTGTAGGTGATGCTCTCAGGGCACAGACTTATCCATATTTAACCTGGTCTACCTCATCTAATTTGCATATTCTTGAGGTGGAGTGTTTCATAGCTGAGGGCCTGACCCCACCAGAGAGATGATGAAGGAACAGGGACCATGCTCAGTGAGACTCTGAGGGTCCACGTCCTAATCCTTGTTAAAGGACTTGTGTCCCCTGCGAGGTCCCTGAGGAACAAGCCCCACAGGACATGCTCCTCATTGTGAACCCAACTTTCAGTGACACGGGGACCTCCTGGACCAGCTCTGGGCTTTGATACCTGAATGTCTTATTCCAGGATCAGTGTGTCTCCAAAGTGCTGCACCTGATGAGGTAATAAAGCCATCCCTGTCCCAGATCCTTACAATTCACAAGCCCTAGTAATGCTCCTTTGAATGTGGTTCTTATTCTTCATCAGTTACAAAAATGCTCTTGCAAAATATATTTACAGACAAATCAGCAGTCCCTGCTCATCTGTTGTGCTACATAGAGTTTTTTCAGGAAGACCCCAGCCTCAGAGGAAATCCCCGCCCATCTCGCTCTGCACCTGGGGCAGCAGCCTTGTGTTCATGGGTCGTGAGCGCCCCCTGCTGCCCAGCCCGGGCCCTGCAGGGGAGGGTCCTGTCTGGGCTCACAGGGCATTGACCTCTCAGCGTCTCTAGTCCAGTGGTAAAGGCTGTGCCCTGACTTCAGAATTTTCCTGCAGAGACACTGTATTATTTTGACATCTCTGGACAGAAGAATTATCCTTATTAAACCCCATGAGTCTGCATGGAGACCCCAGTCAAGGCTTTATGAGGCCCCCAGGGAGCCCTTTCCTGCAGCTGCCAGATGGACAGACTCAGCTGACACTCCCCTGAGTCCAGAGCAATCGTGGGCTCCCGGTGCCTCTATGTCCTTAGGCTTCTATGGTTGAAGGTCCCATGTGAGTATCCCCGCATGTGGCCCAAATCCTACTACTGCACGTCTACTGTTCAATAAATCACACACACACACACACACACACACACACACACACACACACACACACACACTGTGATGACTGTCATTGCTATGAATCCAGAGTTGCCCTTCTTCTTTGGACCTAGCTCATGGGCAGTGACCACAGATGGAGTCTAAGTCTGGGGTGACTTCCTCTGGAAGCTGATCCAATGCACCCATGATGCACGAGCAGACTTTGAGAGCAAGTCCATCATGTTTCCGTGCTGCTGCAGGTTCTGTGAACCCAGATGTCAGTTAGAATGGATCAGACCTGCTCCAGGGAGGGCCAGAGGTGAGCCTGGGTCACACCCTTGACTGCAGGGCCCTGTAGCTTGGAGTCCCCTAGAGAGCACAGACCAGACTTAGGGACACCCTGAGATTAGTGAGTCTGAGGAGACAGCACCATAGGCAGCTGTCAGGTGATGCTACTCTCCCAGGTCACCTGGTGGGCAGGGCATCATTGAGCAGGGGATTGAGGTCAGCTCAGTGAGGGATGCCCTGGCTACCCCAGAACACCTGGTTTCAGGACAGGCTTGGTGTTCATCCATTCTTGTTGCTCCATCCTGATGGTCATCTTTCCTCCTGGCCACCTGACCCAAGAATTTACACCCAGCATCCCATGTGGAGACAGATGACCCGAGTTAATCCCATCAGGCCCTGCAGGAACCACCCTCGCCTCCTGCATCTGCGTCTCTGGTTCAACCTCGGGGATATTCCTGCACTGAGTGAGCCATCACGAGTGATACTTCAGGCACAGCTGGTGATCACTGCGGCTCCATTCAAAGGCAACGTCCAGGGAAAGACCTCTCACTACAAACTGAGCCAGGGTCAGGTCTCTGCAGATCTGAGGGGGCGGGACCAGCTCCCACCTGAGACTCAGCAGTCAGATCCATGTCTGCTCTTCCACCTGGAGAAGGGAGGGATTTGGTGAAGAAAAGGGCAAAGTTATACTACTCGAGATTTATGTGCCTGGAGAGAAAGCAATGGAAATGGGGACACGTCTTCCCACAACACAGGTAACCATCCCTCCTGAGAATGCTCACTCTGAGCCAGGACAGCCTCATAATTCAGTGATAACGCATTTGGGTTCAGTGTGGAAATTACAGTTGTTTGCAGACCACATGTTAATTTCACACGCCAACTAAGAAAATGAAATAAACTTGTATTATCCTCTATAGAATTCATAAAGTGTCTTAGTCCTGGGAATGCCCCTCCCTGACCTCCAGCTCCAGGAGCACAAGGAACAGGTCCCAGCCGCTCCTCTCTGAAATCCCTGTGGACTATGATGAAAACACAGCTGTGCACGACTCCCAGACCCTGGCTGACTCGGTGGGGACACTGAGGCACGGCCATTGCTGGGAGATGCAGGTGTCGTCTGAGGGAAAATTTTGGCTCAGGAAATTCCTGACAGACTTGTTGGGTCTCCAAAAATGCAGGTAGTTCAGGCAATTTCCAACTTTCTCGGACAGATATTTCTTGTGTGCTGACGGTGTCTCCAAGCTCAGCAACCCTTCTGCATTTTTTCCTTCTCCAAATAAAAAACGCAGCCTCTGCTGTATGTGAGAAAGTTTCTACTAATATAATAAAACTTATAAAATACAAAGACATCATGGAAGCCACAGAACCATTCGACTGGAGAGACTCATGGAGAAAATGTTATATGGGGAAGAAGCCAGAACCCTCAGAGGAAACAGCCACAAACACCACCTGCACCTGCTCCTGGGCTGTTCTCTGAGGTCAGTGTGTCCTGAGCGCCGCCTGGTGTCCTGAGCGCCCCCTGTAGCCCCGGCCTCCTGTCTCCTCAGGAGGTTTGTGTCTGGGCTCACACTGACTTCCCCTCACTGTGTCTCGCACAGTAATACACGGCCGTGTCCTCAGATTTCAGGTTGGTCATTTTAAGAGAGACTGTGCTCGTAGGGTTGTCCCTGGAGATTGTGAATCTTCCTTGAACGGATGACGCGTACCACTGATCTGTTCCCTTTGGTTTGCTCACTTCTGCCACCCACTCTAGCCCATTCCCTGGAGGCTGGCGGACCCAGTGCATGCTGTAGTCAGTGAAGGTGAATCCAGAGGCTTTGCAGGAGAGGCTCAGGGACCCCCCGGGCTGCGCCAAGCCTCCACCAGGCTCCACCAGCTGGACATGGCACAGGACACCTGCAGACAGAGGAACAGACTGAGAACTGCCCCTGCAGCACGGTCCCGCTGAGCCCTAGCCAAGGATGCACCTTTGACAGCGATGAGAAGGGAGGCCCAGAGGAGAGTGGAACCCGTGGTGTGGACACAGGACGGGCTGACCCTGAGGCTCCTCTCCGGGATCTGCAGGGACAGGGGCTGGGCGGGTTTTCATGAGCAGGGCCGGGTCCTCATTTGCATGTCTTTCCCCCGTGGACCTGTCTGAGCTGCCCACCGGGCTCCTCCCTCCCTGCCTTGCCATCGGGGAGGGCGGGAGACAGAATGCCTGGGCCTGGACCCAGGGGTCCTCTGCTGGTCTGAACATTGTAGTGTTTGTGAACAGTGATAGACACCTATACCATGATGGAAGTGGGATATTTAAGTTTCTCCAGGCAGGTTGCACATAAACCCACTCAGGACACCTCCTGGGACAGGATTGTGGAGACGACAGTGCCCCCAGGTGGTTGTTCTGAGCCACACAGGCTGACAACGCTGGGTTTGAACAAGCTTCCTGAGACAAGGCACGGAGGTCGCCACAGGGAAGTCTTTCCTGGCATTTTGAAATCTTGTGTCTCACTTGTACACAGCTTATACTCTGCAAGGTCACCTGGGCCTCAGGGATCCCACATTGGGTAGAACCTAAGGAATATCACCCTCCTCAGTGCCAGGAGCATGATGGGAGTCAACTGGAACACGCACCTGACTCAGAGCATCACTGGGGGAAATGCTACCTGGGTGCACGAATGGGGGGATTAACCAAGACTGAGGACACACACGTCCAGGGTACTTGTTTCATTAGGTCTGACTTTCCTTGTTGTTTAACCAGTTCACCTTTATTTTTTCCTCTGAAATAAGCACACACACATTTCCAGGGTCGTGAGGTCACTTTGTTGAGAGCGTGCAGGAGCACAAGTCATTTGTGTGTAGATTTTGTACCTTACATCTTTCCTAAATCACTGTCTAGTTGGATCAGTATCATGGGGCAGTTTTTAGGGTTTTCTATATTCAATGTCAGGTCACATGTACAGAGATAAAGAGAACCATTTTAAGTTCTTCTTTCTGATTTAGACAAATTTTTTTATTTCTTGACTTGCCCAATTATTCTCACAGAAACTTCCAGTTTTGTTGAATAGAAGTAGTCACCCTGGTGCCCTTGTCTTGGTCCTAATGTTAGAAAAACAGTCTTGAAATATTCACCGATTAGCATAAGGTCACTTTTTGACTTCTCAAACGTGGCCTTTGTTATGTTGAGCTAGATGCCTTAAATAACTAATTTATTTAGAATTTAGTCATGAAATAATTTTGTGTTTTAAAATGTCCTTTCTTCTTTACATCTATTTATATGATGATGAAGTTTTGTCTTTCATTCTGTGAATGAGGTGTAGCACATTTACTGATTTACAAACATTGAACCATCCTTGCATTCTAGGATGCTATCCCACTTGATCATGGTCAATGATGCTTTAAAATTTCTGTTGAGTTCCCCAGTTTATTTTTGAGGATTTTTTCATTTATGTTCATCATGGATATGGTGTCATTTTACTTTTTTCTCTTTGTCCATATTTGGCTTTGGTATCAGTGTGATGGTCACCTCAATAAAAGTCTCTGGATGTGTTCCTTCTTCTTTCTAATCTAGGAAGAGTTTGGAAAGGATTGACTGAGAAGGCATATATTGTTCTTTCAAATTTTAGTAGAATTCACCCCTAATCATTTGGTCATGGCCTTTACTTTGTTAGCACATTATAGTTCAATTTCAATTATTATTTTTAATTAATGTCAATTCAAAAACTTTGGGTTCAAATTCCTAATTTAAGGTCAAACTACCTGACTGGGAAATACAACGTTGACCTTCACAGGCTGTGGACATCACATGGAGTTCCCACAAGCACAAACGTGGAGCTGAGCAGTGACAGGTGGACAGGCTCCTAACTCTGCATCCCTCAGGTAGATCCGAGCTACATGGACTGACAAGGGAGCAGCTCGGGGTCCCAGCCAGGGAGAGACCTGTCTCTGCCAACTGCAGCCAGGGGCTGGTCTCTGCAGGTCTGAGGTGGCGGGACCAGCTCCCACCTGAGACTCCGCAGTCAGATGTATGTCTGCTCTTCCTCCCGAAGAAGGGATGGATTCAGTGAAGAAAGGGGCAAAGTTCTTCTCCTCAGGATTTCTGTGCATGGAGAGAAAGCAATGGAAATGGGAACACATCTTCCCACACCACATTTACAAAGTCCTCCTGTGAAAGGCCCCTCTGAGCCAGAACACCCTCAGAATTCTGTGATAATGCACTTGGAGTCACAGTGTAAATTACAGTTGTTTGCAGACCATATGTTTATTTTATATGGTAATGAAGAGAATGAAGTAAAACCATATTTTCCTATATAAAATTCATAAAATATCTTAGTCTTGAGAATGCACCTCCCTTATCTCCAACTCCAGGGACACAAGGAACAGGTCCCAGCTGGTGCTCCCTGAAATCCCCCATGGTTTGTGCTGAAGACCGAGCTGTGCACGACTCCCAGACCCTGGTGGACTCGGCGGTGACACAGAGGCAGGGCCATTGCTGGAGACGAAGGGGTCGTCCGACGGAAAGTTTTTGCTCAGGAAATTCAGGAGAAACTTCATGGTCCTTCCTGAAATGCAGGGAGATTTAGGAAATCTCAAACTTTCGTGGACTGATATTAATTGTGTGCTGACAGTTTCCCCTAGCTCATAAATCCCTCTGCATTTTTTTCTTCTCCGAATAAAAATGCTGGTTCTGATACATGTGAGAATGTTGCTACCAGAGAGACCCTTGGAGAAACTGTTATCTGGAGAGAAAGCCCAGAGCCTCAGAGGAAACAGCCATAAACACCACCTGCACCTACTCCTGGGGCTGCAACACAGAGTCCCTGGGTCCGGATAGCCCGCTGGTGTCCTGAGTGCCCCCTGTAGCCCCGGCCTCCTGTCCCCGAAGGAGGTGTGTGTCTGGGCTCACACTGACTTCCCCTCACTGTGTCTCTCGCACAGTAATACACGGCCGTGTCTTCTGCTCTCAGGCTGTTCAGTGTTAAATAAAGTTGGCTCTTGGAGGTGTCCCTGGAGATGCTGAGTCGGGATTTCAGCTTTGGGTTTTAGTATGTGTTTCCAACACATCTACAGCACCGACCCACTCCAGACTCTTTCCTGGAGCCTGGTGGATCCAATTCACATCACAGCTCGTTAAAGAGAAGCCAGAGACAATGCAGGAGAGGGAGAGTGTCTGCGAGGGCTTCATCAGTCCTGGGCCCGACTCCTGCAGCTGCACCTGGGACAGGACACCTGGGGAGAAGGAACATCAGGCCCTGTCAGTCACGTGCAGTCACAACCACCCCATAGACCCCTGTCTGACCTCTGAGACCCTCACCTTGGGGGGCTGTCACCAGGCACAGGAGAAGACCCAGCAGTCTCATCTTCTTCTAGACCACGGCTCTGCTTTCCCCAGAGACCTCAGCCCTGTATGAGGAGAGAGCTGTGAGCTTCCCCAGCCCAGAAGAGGATTTACCCTGGAGCTTGCAGAGAAATTTGCATGTGGGGCAGCCTGTTCCTTATAAGTGGAGGACTGAGGTCAGGCTGCCCTGGTCCTTCTGGGGCCCCTGTGGGGCCATCTCTTCCCTTGAACTCACTCAGCATGTAAGTCAGGGAAAGGGGGTCACTTGATTAATGAGACCTATGGAGTCAGCTTAATCGAATTTCTCATCTCTGATAAATGGTGCATGAGTTGAGTAGATTCTACTTTTAATTTCTCATGCATCTTTCAAATAGATGTAAAGGGATTACATTTGTCCAGGTAGTTTCTTAAACACAACTTTCTAATATATACACAATTGTTAAATATTTTTATGAACAAGTGTATTTTTATAAACATAATTTCATATGTACAATATCTTCCTTCTCTGAAAATCATAAAATAAGGGACATTTATTCTCAATATCTTATATGTTTATTTATGTTTTATGGTGATCCAAGGAACTATATCTGAAGAACCTGTTAATGGGAGATCCTCAATTCTTTTTTTTTTGTTTTGTTTTGTTTTGTTAAAATGATATGCCTTATAAGTTTTGAGTAACACTATACGATATGCCATTTTTTAGGTTATTGTTGGGAAAATTATTTACACTTTTTACCAAAAACCTTCAGCAGCTAAGTAGGTTGGATCTTGGTTAGTATTTGCATGAGAGACCCTTGAATCTTCATGTTGAAAATTGGTAATTCTGTCTTTGAGGCCCTCCTCAGACTATTGTCTTGTGCAAGCCCATGTCTTATTGCAGAGACCTCTATCTAATTATAGCAGACATAATCACCTTTGTACACGGAGAAATACTGAAAATAGAGTGATTATGTATTAGTACAATTCAGATTATTTTATATGTTGAAATATTAAAGGCACTAGATTACTGTAACTGATCTGATTTTCAGTCTAGTGTTGTCAGTGATTCTGGGGTTAAGGTGGTGGGGGAATGGAGAAAATTCCCATAACAGCTTTGCTCATAATAAAGGGAACTTTATTCCTGACAAGAACCCTCACTCACACCACCTTCCTCTTCCCCTGGGGATGGTCATGTGGTCAGAAGTGGTGGGCCCTCCCACTTACCATGTAACATCATTAACGTAGAATGCACACACTCTCCATCAGACATACGACTTCGAAACCTATTGTCTCTTTGTAGGCTTGTCTTTGCAATACCGTAATGGAATGTGTGCTGGGAACATGTTTACATTTTCAACAATGTGCAATTCATCACTATTTGATTTAATGGGATATGTTTTTTATGTGTTAGGTAACAACACACTAGAAAACTGTCACTCTCCATTGCTCATGAGAGGGGAAACCTTGTTATGAACTCCATGGGCACTAAACCCAATAGAGAAATGAAGGTTGGAATCCTCAATATCATTGAAATCAGTTTGCTGTGTGCTGTGACCAGGAGAAAAACCTTCCATGGCATGCAGTCCTCGTTGATTTCAAAGATTAATTTACTTTACTGGACTTTACACTGTGAATTTCCCTGCAGTATGTAGCATAGAAGACTAGCCTCACCCCTGAGAAATTATATCATGTAGACGTCAGGCAGACGAGGAAGGGACCTCAAAAACGTGAGGAAGATGCTGAGCAGAGATGACAGAGACAGGATCCTAGAGGGTATTTCACGAGGATGAAAGTGACCAGAAAGATGAAGGTGCAGAGAGGTCGTGAGAGGGAGACGTGAGGAGATGACCTGGAGCTGACGTCCGGGAAAGTGAATGTCCCAGTGAGAGCCCTGCATGGAGCTGTGTGTGCAGGACTCACGTGGGACAGTGAGAGAGCGAGGCCCTGGCGAGTGTGGGGACCTGGAGTGAGCTCAGACCCAGGGCGTGTGGACACACTGACTCTCCCTCTGTGGAAACTGCTTCCCAGTCACAAGGTGAAGAGAATGCCCAGGGTGCTCAGTCTCTCAAAGTGACAACTGGGTCCCACGGGATTCTAGTGATATAATGATCCCTGAGCCTGGACACGACTCACCTGGGAAAGGGAATGTTGTCAACACCATTGTCGTCCTCAGTCAGATGAGGGAACACAGGGCTCAGGACAAGGAGGAGGGTCCCTGGGACCCTGAACCACAGGAAAAGCAGGAGCGCCCTGAGCACCCCAGGGAGCTGTTCTCAGCCCCTCCCTGCGCGGTTCCTGCCTCTGTGGGTTCCCAGGTCTGTGGGTCCTGAGCGACCCCTGCTGGTCCTGAGGGGTCTGCGGGGTTCAGAGCGCCCCCTGGCGGACCTGAGGGTGTCCTGCAGCTTAGCCCCTCCTGTCTCCCTGCAGGGAGTTTGTGTCTGAATTATAGAGACTGCTGGTCAGGAAAAGGTCCCATGTGAGTATCCCTGAATGTGGCCCAAATCCTACTACTGCACGTCTACTATTCAATAAATCACACACACACACACACACACACACACACACACACACACACACACACCTTGATGACTTTGTTGTTATGAATCCAGAGTTGCCCTTCTTCTCTGAACCTAGCACTTTGTCAGTGACCGCAGTTGGATTCTAGGCCTGGAGTGACTTCCTTTGGAAGCTGATCAAATGCACCCATGATACACACGCAGATTTTGCAGAGCACATGTTTTGAGTTTCCCTGTTCTTGCAGGTCCTTTGAACCCAGATGCTGATCAGAACCGATCAGACCTGCTCCAGGGAGGGTCAGCGGTGGAGCTGGTTCCCCCACTGACTGCAGGGCCCTTCAGCTGAGAGTCCCCTGGAGAACCACACCTGTATTAGGGGGTCCTCTGAGAATGGTGAAGCTGAGGAGACAGCACTGTAGTCAGCTGTCAGGTGAGGCTGCTCTCCCAGGTCACCTGGTGGGCAGGGCAGCAGTGGGCAGGGGAGTGAGGTGGCTCAGTGAGGGATACCCTGGCTTCCGCAGGACACCTGGTTTCAGGACAGGCTAGGTGTCCTTCCATTCTTGTTGCTCTATCCTGATTTTTATCTTCCCTGCTGACCACCTGCAACATGCATGTGAGTTCCCCACATCCCACTTGAGACAGACTCACTGCTCAGTGACCCCACAGCTACACCCATCAGTCCCTGCAGGGACTCCCATCTCCTCCTGCATCTGTGTCTCTGGTTCAGTCTCATAGATATTCCTGCACTGAGTGTGTCGTCATGAGTGAGAATTCAGACTCAGCTGGTGATCACTCAGGCTCCATTCAAAGGAAAAGTCCTGGAAAGACCTGTCTCTACACAATGCCTCCAGGGGCTGGTCTCTGCAGGTCTGAAGTGGGCGGGACCAGTTCCCACCTGAGACTCCGCAGTCCTATGCACGTGTACATTTCCACCTGAAGGGGGACGAATTTGGTGAAGAAAGGGGCAAAGTAATTCACCTCAAGATTTATGTGGATGGAGACACAGCAATGGAAATGGGAACAAGTCTTCCCACACCACATTTAACCATTCCTTCTGCAAAAGGTCACTATCTGCCAGGACACTAATAGACTTCGGTGATAATGCATTTTGGGTAAGTGTGGAAATTATAGTTGTTTGCAGACCACATGTTTATTTCATATGCCAACCAAGAGAATAAAATAAAACTATATTTTCCTATATAGAGTTCATAAAGTGTCTTAGTTCTGAGAATGCACCTCCCTGACCTCCAACTCCAGGAGCATAAGGAACAGGTTCCAGCTGCTGTTCTCTGAAATCCCCCATGGTTTGTGCTGAAGACCCAGCTGTGCACGACTCCCAGACCCTGGCTGACTTGGCCCGGACAGCCAGGCAGGGCCATTGCTGGAGACACAGGTGTCGTCTGACAGAGCGTTTTGGCTCAGCAAATTCCTGACAATTTTCTTGGTGCTTCCTGAAATGCAGGGAATTTGGGGAAATCTCCACGTTTCCTGGACAGACTCAGACTGAGTGCTGACAGTGTACTGAGGCTCATCAACTCCTCCGCGTTTTTTTTCTCCAAATAAACATGCCGCCTCTCATGCATGTGAGAATGTTGCTATTGATATGATACAACTTTTAAAACAAAGAATCGTCAGTGATTGACACAGAATCATAGGTCTACAGAGAGACTCTTGGAGAAAATGTTATACGGAGAGGAATCCAAGACTCTCAGAGGAAACAGCCATAAACACCATCTGCACCTGCTCCTGGGGCTGCAACACAGAGTCCCTGGGTCCTGAGCGCCCCCTGGTGTCCTGAGCGCGCCCTGCAGCCCGGCCCTCCTGTCTCCCTCAGGAGGTTTGTGTCTGGGCTCACACTGACTTCCCCTCACTGTGACTCTTGCACAGTAATAGACGGCTGTGTCCTCGGTGGTCACCGAGCTCAGCTGCAGGGAGCAGTCGTTCTTGGACGTGTCTCTAGAGATGCTGGTGCGGCTCTTGAGAGACGGGCTGTAGTAAGTGTTACCATTAGAATATATGCTCCCCATCCACTCCAGCCCCTTCCCTGGTTTCTGGCGGATCCAGCTCCAGTCATCACTGCTGACTGAGCCCCCAGAGACAGCGCAGGTGAGGGCGAGGGTCTGCGAGGGCGTCACCAGTCCTGGGCCCGACTCCTGCAGCTGCAGCTGGGACAGGACACCTGGGGACAAGGAGCATCAGGCCCTGTCAGTCATGTGCAGACACAACCACCCCACAGACCCCTGTCTGACCTCTGAGACCCTCACCTTGGGGGGCTGTCACCAGGCACAAGAGAAGACCCAGCAGCCTCATTTTCTTCTAGACCACGGCTCTGCCTTCCCCAGAGACCTCAGCCTTGTGTGAGGAGAGAGCTGTGAGCCTCCCCAGCCCAGGGGAGGATTTACACTGGAGCTTGAGGAGAAATTTGCATTCCTCATTATGAGTCTGTTCCTCATAAGAGGAGGGACTAAGGTCAGGCTGCCCTGGTCCTTCTGGGGCCACTCTGGGGGCATCTGTTTTCTTGAACTCACTCCCCATGTACATCAGGGATTGGGTTCACCTGGTGCAAGAGACCTATTGGAGTTAGACTAGCTGACATCCTCATTTTAAATAAATGGTAGACTAGATGAGTAGATTATACTTGTAATTTCTCAAGAGTATTTCCAATAAAGAGATTACATTTATTCAGTTAGTTCTTAAACCCAACTCTCTAATGTGTACACAACTGTGAGGACTTTTTTATAAACAATGATAGTTTTATAAACATAATTTTATATACACAATTAATGTCTGCCTTGGTCTGAAAATCACAAAATAAAGGACATTCATTCTCAGTATCTTATTTGTTTAAGTCATGTTGTTACTTTGATCCAAGGAACTCTATACCAAGAACAGGTCACTGGAAGACCCTAGGTTTTATTTTATTCTGCTTTGTTCTATTTCGTCTAAATTTATGTTTATTACAAGTTCTGTGTAACCTTATACTATATACTTGTTTTTTTAAATTCTTGGTAGAAACATTGTTCTTACAATCTCCTCCAAACTCTTTCAGAAGCTAAGCAGGTCCAGGCCTTGTTAGTACTTGGATGGGAGACCCTTGGTCTTTGATGTTGAAAATTGGTGATTGTGTCTGTGAGTCCCTCCTCAGACTCTTCCCTTTTGCAAGCCCATGGCTTATTGCAAACACATTACATCAGACATAATCTCGTTTAAACATGGAGAAAGTATTGAAAATAGAAAGACTGATTATGCATCAGCAAAGTTCAGACTGTTTTATATGTTGAAATAATAAAGGCAGCAGAATAACTGACCAGTTTTCTCAGTCTAGTGTCATCAGTGATGTTGGGGTTCAGAAGGAGGAAAATAAAGAGAATTCCCAGCATATATTTGTTTCTAGGTAACGGATCTTTAATCCTCACAGGAACCCTCATTCCCCTCCTCCTCTGCTCTGTCCCTGAGGATGGCCAAGTGGTGCTGGGCTCTCCCCCATAACCTATAATGTCCTCAACATATAACGCACACATGCTCCCATCAGACACATAACTTCATAATATATTAGACAATATTGTCTTTTATTTCTTTTAATGGTATGTTAGACAGAAAAATATTTTTATTTTCACCAAGGTTGAATTCATTTCTATTTTTAATAGGTCCTGATATTGATGTTTTATATAAAAAATCACCAGAAAATTGTCACTCTCCATTGCCCATGGGAGGGGAAACCCTGATATGAACAGTGGGCACTAACCCCAATAGAGAAATGAAGGTTGGAATCTTAAATATCATTGAAGTCTGGTTGCTGTGTCATCTGACCAGGAGACCAACCTTACATGGCATGAATATCTGATTCATTTCCAAGATTAATTCACTTCATTGGACTTTACATTGTAAATTTCCCCACAGTATGTAGCATAGAAAACTAGACTAACACCTGAGAAATTATATCACGTAGACGTCAGGCAGACGAGGAAGGAACCTCAAAGGACGTGAGGAAGATGCTGAGTAGAGATGACAGAGACAGGATCCCAGAGGGTATTTCATGAGGATGAATGTGACCAGGAGGACGAAAGTGCAGAGAGGTCGTGAGAGGGAGACATGAGGAGATGAACTGGAGCTGACGTCCAGGAAAGTGAATGTCCCAGTGAGAGCCCTGCATGGAGCTGTGTGTGCAGGACTCACATGAGACAGTGAGAGAGCAAGGCCCTGGCGAGGGTGGGGACCTGGAGTAAGCTCAGACCCAGGGTATGTGGACACACTGACTCTCCCTCTGTGGAAACAGTTCCAGTCACAGGGTGGAGAGGATGCCCGGGGTGCTCAGTCTCTCAAAGTAACAACTCGGTCCCACGGGATTCTAGTGAAATAATGGTCCCTGAACCTGGACATGACTCGTCTGGGAAAGAGAATTTTGTCGAAACCATCATTGTCCTCAGTGAGATGAGGGGACACCGGCCCCAGGACAAGGAGGAGGGTCCCTGGGACCCTGCACCGCAGGAAGTGCTGGAGCGCCCTGAGCACTGCAGGGAGCTGTATTCAGTCCCTACCTGTGAGATTCCTGCTTGATGTTCCCACGTCGGTGTGTCCCGAGCGCCCCCTGCTGGTCCTGAGTGTTCTGCAGGGTCCAGATAGCCCCTGGTGTCCTGACCCCTCCTGGTTGACCTGAGGGTCTCCTGCAGCTCAGCCCCTCCTGTCTCCCTGCAGGGAATTTGTGTCTGGATCATGGAGACCCCTGGTCAGGAAAATGTCACAGTGTTTACCTCACTCATACACATTCACATACTCTGTGTCTCCAGTTCTCCATAAATTACCTCTTAAAATAGCAGCATGGACAATCCAGCAGAGCACAAACTCCATGGTGGGTGGTCTGTGTTCAGTACTGATCAGGGAATGAGAACATCTGGGAACCTGGGTCTGGGCTCCTGTCCCAGAGCTGCAGGGTCGGGGCTGGGCTGGTTTTCATGAGCTGAGGGGGCCCTATTTTCATGTCCTCCTACTATATAGGGAGCTCTGGGGTTGGACATTGTAAAATGGATGTGGTTTCAGAGTGTGGTTTACCTAAGGCCATATGTCTGTGTAGTGTTAGCCCTGGTATCTGGGCCTCTGCTCCTCCCAACTTGATCCAACTGCTTCCCTGAATGACTTCCAGACCTGGGGACATGCCAAGTGAGGGTTTCAGTGCTATCTGACTGGACAATGGACCATGTTAAAACGTGATCATGGTACAATACAGCAGGAAAAATTAAATTAATAGGAAACTAAAATAATTGGTAGAGTTTTATTTATTTTATTTTAAACTCATCTTTATTGTTGAATGTATTATAGATGTCCCCCTTTTTTGCCCATTGACCCCCTTCTCCTCAATCCAGCCCCCCTCCTGCCTTCCCCACACTATTGTCAGTGTACATTGGTTATGGATATATGCATAGAAGTTCTTTGGTTTATCTCATCCCGCTTTTCCTCCACCCTTCCCTTGGAGCTTCATCAGTCTAATAACCAATTTGTATGTCCTAATCCCTTCATTTTTTTTTCACACACTAGCCTCCCATCTGGCAACCAACAAAAAGTTCTCTGTTTCTATGTGTCTCTTTCTGTTCTGCTTGCTCATTTTGTTTGTAGATTCCATTGTTGATAGATATGTATTTATTGCCATTTTAATGTTCATTTTTTAAAAAATAGGTTTTCTGTCATTATTTTTTAAAATATGTTTTCAATTTCTTTTTATCTCTCTTCTCCTTCTGACACTCCCAGGATGTGGATGTTGGTACGTTGGAAGTTGTTCCACAGGCTCCTTACACACTCCTTATTTTTTTGAATTATTATTATTATTATTGATTTAATTTTTATTTTACTTTTTGCTGTTCTGATTTGGTATTTTTTGCTTCTTTATATATTCCAAACTGATGGTTTGCTCCTTGGCTTCGCCTACTCTAGCATTGATTCCCTGAAAATTATTCTTTACTTAAATTAGTGCATCTTTCATTTCTGAATGGTCCTTTATTATGCTCTTGAGGTCCTCACTGAATTCAGTGAGCATCCCCATAAGCTGTATTTTGAACTCTGCATCTGTTAGATTGCTCATCTCCATTTCATTTAGTTCTTTTCCTTTAGTTTTGTTCTGTTCTTTCATTTGGGACATGCTTCTTTGTCCCCTCATTTTGGCTGCCTCTCTGTGTTTGTTTCTATGTATTACATAGAGTTGCTATGTCTCCTAGGCTTCCTTGGGTGACCTTTTGTAGTAGGTGTCCTGTAAGGTCTAGTGGCACAGCCTCCTTGATCACCAAGCTGGGCATTGTGATGCACCTTGTGTGGACTGTACATCCTGATGTTGTAATTGAGTCTTGATTGCTGTTGGCATGTCAATGGGAGGGTTTTACTCAGGCTGATCAGCTGCAAGGACTGGCTGTGCCCACTGATCACTGGCCTCTGACTACCTTGGAGGATAAGCTGTGCAGGGTCCCACCACACAGAGAAAGACTTACTTCATCAGGGCTCTAGTACCCATTGAGTCTGCTCATTGAGTGTGTCACTTATGGAGGTGGTTGGGTGGTGGTGTTTTGATGTGGTCTAAAGCCTTCCACTGGGTTTGCTGGCTCTGGAGCAAGGTCAGCCACTGTCTGTGTTCTACCCAGGGCCACCCGGCATAAGCTACAAAGTGATCTGCAGATGGCTGCTTCTTGTGCTGGCCTGGAGGTGCCCAGGAAAAGCCAAGTTTTCAACCAAGGCTGGCTGCTTCTAGTGCCAGGCCTGGGGCCACTTAATGAGAGGTATGATGCTCACTGAGACTAGATGCTGCTTGTTTAAGAGATTTTAGGAAAATCTGAAGCAGGATCCAAGACAGGCCAATCCCATGGGAAAGTCTTTGGAAATAACTTGTGTGGGCCAGATAGCTGGGTGGGGCAGGACCTCAGGGAATCACCAGGGCGGGGCCAACTGTGTGAGCCAGGTTGCTGGAGTCCCAGATATGGCAGCTGCCTGCTGCCACAAGGAAGGTCTCACCAAAGGAACAACCGGCTCCACCAGCACGTCAGTCCAGGAGAAATCTGCCCCTTCAGCCCTCTTCCCAAGGCCAAACAGCTCAGTTCTTCCCAGTGTGTCTCTGGTGCCTTTCAAGCTGCCTCCCCTCTGAGCCCAGAAGGAGTGAGTTTGTGTAAGTCCGTGAGCGGGCCCTTTAAGAGGAGCTGCCTGGCGCTCCAGCAGCCGTAGCCTCCCTCAGCCTCAGTTCCCGCTGGTTTTTCCAGCCAGAAGTTATGGGGCTTCTCTTCCTGGCACTGGAACCCTGAACTGGGTGCCTGGTGTGGGACGGGGACCCCTCACTCCTCAGGGAGGACCTTCCCAGCCGAGGTGTCCTCCTGATTTTTATCCACCACACATGGGTGTGGGACCAGCCTGTCCGTGCCTGCACCCCTCCTACCCCTCTCGATGTGACTGATTCTTTAATTTTGTAGTTGTGGGACTTCCATTCAGCTCAATTTCAGGTGGTTGTGAATGATGGTTGTGCTGTAATTTAGTTGCTATTTTGATGTGTTTGTGAGAGGAGGCGATACCGCGATTGCCAATGCCGCCCTCTTGACCAGAAGTCCAAGGGTAGAGTTTTATTACTGCCTTCATCAGGCACAGTTTGTTCACCTGCTAAGGGTAGAGTTTTAAATACCATATCTTAGAAGGCTACCTGTATGAACACAGGAAGGTGATCAACCATCACACCTAGAGGGAGATTAACCTGTGAGAACTTCATGGTCAGGAGACGGAAGTTCCTCTGACACAGTTCCCCCTGCACAGTGTTCAGAGGACACACTGAGAGCAGAGTGTGACCCTAGATCCCGTGGACCAATGTTGGGGGACAGAGGGTGTCTGTGTAGGTCACCAGGAAGCAGAAGCATGAACTACAGAGAAGCAGACAGGGCTCCCGTGTCCGAGTCCTTCAGGGAGTTTGGAGCTGAATGTGCAGCAGCTGCACGGCCTCCTCTTTGGTGTTTGTTCTCCAGACTGTGCTGGACCATGACCACGTGGATCGCATCCTAGCTCCCTAGAATCAGGTTCCTGTCCCAGTTGACTCCCATCAGGTACAGACATGGTGACAGCGTTCCCAATGGTCACATGAAGACATCCGGTTTCCAATAACAACGTTCTCAGGACTTAAACTTAATTACTCACAAGTCTCTACCTACAACTGTACCTAAACTCACCTGGTCATGACAGATTTCTTCTACATCCCCAGTGACTGGAAGTCTTGGCTCAGGAAATTCCTGGCAGACTTGTTGGGTTTCCTGGAATGCAGGGAGGTTCAGGCAAGTTCCACCTTTCATGGACAGACATTGCTTGTGTGCTGACAGTTTCCCAAGGCTCACCAACCCCTCTGCATTTTCATTCCTCCAGAAATGATACACTACATTTATGCACGTCAGAGTGTTTCTAATAATATCATAAAACTTTCAAAATTCAGAGCCATCAGCATAGCCTCATAACAAAAAGTCTATAGAGACTCTTGTAGAAACTGTTATCTGGAGACAAAGCCCAGAGCCTCCGAGGAAACAGCCATAAACAACACCTGCACCTGCTCCTGGGCTGCAACACAGAGTCGGTGAGGCCTGAGCGCCCCCTTGTGTCCTGAGCGCCCCCTGCAGACCCGCCCTCCTGTCCCCCTCAGGAGGTGTGTGTCTGGGTTCACACTGACTGCCCCCCACTCTGTCTCTTGCAGAGTAATACATGGCCGTGTTCTCGGCTCTCAGGAGGTTCAGCTCCATGTAGGCTGAGCTCTTGCAAATTTCTGCAGTCATGGACACTCTGCCCTGGAACTTCTGAGGGTAGTTTGTGTCACCATTGTTAGGGTTAACCCGCCCCATTCACTCAAGCTCCTGTTCTGGGGCCTGTCGCACCCGGTGCACGTAGAAGCTGGTGAAGGTGGACCCAGAAGCCTTGCAGGAGACCTTCCCTGTGGCCCCAGGCTTCTAACCTCAGCCTCAGACTGCACCAGCTGCCCCTGGGAGTGGACACCTGTGGAAAGGAGACAGCAGTGGGTGGAAATCCCCCTGACTGTCCCTGGCCCCCTCCTAAGCCCAGGGACTGGGGAGCCCTTATGTGTAGCCACTGCCTCCAGGAGGACGGTTCTCCAGCTCCAGTCCATGGTGAGGGCTGAGCTGTGGGCACTTCTGTGGGGAGGGTGTGGCAGTGGGTGAGTCTATCAGGGCACAAACTTATCCATATTTAACCTGGTCTCCCTTGTCTCATTTGCATATTCCTGAAAAGTGATACAGGTCACAGGGACCATGATTAGTGGGAGTCTGACGGTCTGCACCCTAATCCTTTTTGAAGGATATGTGTCCTGTGCCAGGACCCTGAGCTCTGTGCACACGGAGCTCCTCCCATCCCCCACCTTCCCAGTGACAATGAGGGAACAGTCAGTCCCCACGGAGTGGAGCTTTCCCCTGGGAATGGGGAGGAGGAGACAGAGCCCAGCAAACCCCTGTGGTCCTAGGGGGCTGTGTGCACACCCAGGACACGCCCCTGTGAGGTCTCTGAGACTGGACCCTCCACTCTGAGTCATCACTGAGATCTTCCTGTGTTGAGATGAGTATCAGATGATGGTTATTTTCATTGGTGAGTAGTATTCCATTGGTGGATGTTCTCTAGTTTGATTATTTGTAAATTAGAAGGACTTTTGGGTTATTTGCAGCTTCTAAGTCTAATAAAGTTGCTATAAATATTTGCACTTATATAGAAATATATTTTAATCCTCATGTGAGGATACGTTTTTTGAGTAGAGAGAGAGGAGAGAGACAGGAGGGGAGAGAGAGAGAAAAGGAGAGAGAGAGAGAGAGAGAGAGAGAGAGAGAGAGAGAGATTGGGGCTGTCACTCAGATATGTGTCAAGACCAGGAATCAAACCCCCAACCTTTCAGTGTACGAGACTATGCTCCAACCCACTGGGCCTCCCAGCCAGAGCACGTTGTCAATTTTTTTTTTTTGTATGAACATAGAGATTAATTCTGCTGGAGCAAGCACTCCTTGTGGGACCGTCTGGAAACACGTTACGTATATATTTCACTGGTTAAGAAACTGCGATTCACTTTGTGAAGAAAGAATAACAGGACACAGAGGGACCTGGAGAAGGAGAGGAGCCCAGTCACTGCAGACATGTCATCTGCACACACAGTGTCACCTCCTCACTTGTCTGCAGTGAGAATATAAGAAGTTAGAGCCACAGAGAAAAAAGCTAGGACTGTCCCTGGATGCAGCTGAGAGCTGAGAGGAAATCCCTGCTCCCAACAGGAAGCCCCTCCTTTCCCCTCAGTCTGCACCTGCTCCTGGGCTGTTCTCTGTGGTCGGTGGGTCCTGAGCGCCCCCTGGTGTCCTGAGCGCCCCCTGCAGCCCCGCCCTCCTGTCCCCCTCAGGAGGTTTGTGCCTGGACTCACACTGACTTCCCCTCACTGTGCCTCTGGCACAGTAATACACGGCCGTGTCCTCGGTGGACACAGAGCTCAGCTGCAGGGAGACCTGGTTCTTGGATGTGTCTCTGGAGATGGAGGTGCGACTCTTGAAGGACGGGCTGTAGTAAGTGTTACCATTATAACAGATGCTCCCCACCCACTCCAGCCCCTTCCCTGGACTCTGGCGGATCCAGCTCCAGCAGTAGTAATTGGTTGTGATGGAGACTTTGTAATCAGCACAGGTGAGGGATAGGGTCTGTGACGGCTTCACCTCTCCTAGGCCCCACTGCTTTAGCTGATCCTGGGACAGAACACCTGGGGACAAGGAGCATCGATCCCTGTCAGTTACGTGCAGTCACATCCTCCCCACAGACCCCTGTATGACCTCTGAGACTCTCACCTTGGGGGGCTGTCACTAGGAACAGGAGAAGACCCAGCAGTCTCATCTTCTTGTAGACCAGGGCTCTGCCTTCCCCGGAGACTTCAGCTCTGTGTGAGGACAGAGCTGTGAGCCTCCCCAGCCCAGGGGAGGATTTACCCTGGAGCTTGAGGAGAAATTTGCATGTGGGGCAGCCTGTTTCTTATAAGTGAAGAGACAGAGGTCAGGCTGCCTGGTCCTTCTGGGGCCCTGTGGGGGCATCTCTTTTCTTGAATGCACTTAGTACATTTGTCAGTTATAGGGGATCACCTGGTACACAAGATATATTGGTGTCAGTGTAATGCACGTGCTCATCTCTGAAAAATGGTGGACTAAATGAGTAGATTACAATTTTAATTTCTCATGGATCTTTCAAATAGATTTAATGGGATTAAATTTGTTTAGGTAATTTATTAAACTCAGCTTTCTAATATCTACAGAACTGTCCAATATTTTTTATAAACAATTATATTTTTATAAACATAATTTTGTATAGACAAATAATATCTAGTTTGGTTTGAAAATCACAAAATATAGGACATTCATTCGCAGTGTCTTATTTGCCTATGTTGTAACTTTAATCCAAGGAAATATATCCTAGGAACTTGTCATTGAGATACCCTTGATTCTTTTTTCTTTGTTAAAATGATATTTCTTATATGTTTTGAGTAAGACTATGCTACATGCCTTTATTTAATTTAAACCTAGAAACGCTTTTCTTACAATCTTTGTCAAACTTTTCTAGAAGCTAAACACCTGTAGCTACTGCCCCTCTAGCAGGTGTGGGTGCACCAGGAACTGTGGGGGATCACCAAGAACAAGACCAGGCCCTAAGGGTGAGCCTATCAGGTGTCATTCACGTGGGAATCAGGCAATAGATTGTCAGACACTGAGTTTAATCCACTCTGAGTACTCTGTGAGAACCTTAATCAGAACGAGAGGCAGACCTCAGGGTCATGAACCAACTGCAGCTGAGAGGTGAAAAATCAGAGAATCCAGGGAGTTGGAGACACTGACAACACACAGACCCAGAGATGAACAGGCCATCAACAGGCTCCCGAGGAGATGCCTGGTCGTCAGGACCTGCATGTCCAACCCCACAGGGAATCTCCTTACAGCTGCAGGACTGCTGTTCTAGGAGGAAACACACTGAAGGAGAACAGACCAGTGTTTGTGAGTGTGGGGAGAGAGGAACACTTGCACTCTCTCGGTGGGAAGGTAAGATCCTGCAGCCACATGGAAACAGCGTGTTGGTTCCTCTAAAATGTGGGTAGAAACCCTGTGTGATTGAGCAGTGAGCTCCCAGGTGTTCATGGAATAATAAACCCAGGACTCTGGAGAGGTGTTGCACAGCCCTGTTGATTGCAGCCGTGTTCAGTGTAGTGAGATGTGGAAACATCTCTGTCCATCAGTGGGTAAGTGGACAAACATGTGTGATATTCTCAGGATGGAATACTACTCAACCTTAAATCATAGGGAAATTCTGCACAACCCCCAGCCTGGAGGACACTAGAGGACACTGTGCTCTGGGAAATGAAGCCATCATGGAAAGGCAGACAGTGTCTGATTCCACCTACACTGGAAACTGAATTAGGTTTCCTTCCAGCAGAGTGTGGAGAAGCCCAGGCCTGGGTGTGATGAAGGCTCTGGCAGGAGATGGGATAGTGGAGGGTCACTGCCCTGGAGTCCTGAGCTGATGAAGAACAAAGACGGAGGCAGCTGGAGGAGACACTGTGTCAGGACACAGTCAGCCCTGGTCCTGGGCCCTGTGCATCCACAGGAGCCTGGGTGTGTCTGCTCAGTGTGTGGAGCCGTCCACCCTCAGGACCTGTGGACAATGAGGGAACACTCAGTCCCCACGGAGTGGAGTTTTCCCCTGGGAATGGGGACAAGGATACAGAGCCCAGCAAAGCCCTGTGGTCCTAGGGGGCTGTGTGCACACCCAGGACACGCCCCTGTGTGACCTCTGAGACTGGATCCTCCACTCTGAGTCATCACTGAGATCCTCCTGTGCTCAGGTGTGTACCAGTTGGTGGTTCTTTTTATTGCTGAGTAGTATTCCATTGATGGATGTTCTCTAATTTGCTCATTTGCAAAACTAGAAAAACTTTTGGGTTGTTGTAGCTCCTAACACAAATAAAGATGCTAAAAGTATTTCCAGTCACATTTATAAGAATATAAAGATCCGTTCTTCTGGAGCAAAGATTTCTAGTGGGACCACTGAGATACATGTTAAGTATATATTTCATTTAATAAGGTTCCGCAGTTCATTTGTGAAGAAGGAATAACGGAATATAGAGGGACCTGGGGTATTAGAGACCCCCAGTCACTGCCGACATGTCATCTGCAAACACACAGAGTGTTTCCTCCTCTCTTGTCTGCAGTGAGAATATAAGAAGTTAGAGCCACAGAGAAAAAAGCTAGGACTGTCCCTGGATGCAGCTGAGAGCTGAGAGGAAATCCCTGCTCCCAACAGGAAGCCCCTCCTTTCCCTCTCACTCCGCACCTGCTCCTGGGCTGTTCTCTGTGGTCCGTGGGCCCTGAGCGCCCCCTGGTGTCCTGAGCGCCCCCTGGTGTCCTGAGCGCGCCCTGCAGCCCCGCCCTCCTGTCCCCTCAGGAGGTTTGTGTCTGGGCTCACACTGACTTCCCCTCACTGTGTCTGCCATACAGTAATACACGGCCGTGTCCTCGGTGGTCACAGAGCTCAGCTGCAGGGAGAACTGATTCTTGGACGTGTCACTGGAGATGGAGGTGCGGCTCTTGAGGGACGGGTTGTAGTAAGTGTTTCCATTATAACCTATGCACCCCATCCACTCCAGCCCATTTCCTGGTTTCTGGCGGATCCAGCTCCAGCAGTAAGCACTGCTGATGGAGTAACCAGAGACAGCGCAGATAAGGGAGAGAGTCTGCGAGGGCTTCACCAGTCCTGGGCCCGACTCCTGCAGCTGCATCTGGGACAGGACACCTGGGGACAAGGAGCATCAGGCCCTGTCAGTCCGGGGCAGTCACAACCACCCCATAGAACCCTGTCTGACCGCTGAGACCCTCACCTTGGGGGGCTGTCACCAGACACAGCAGAAGACCCAGCAGTCTCATCTTCTTCTAGAACACAGCTCTGCCTTCCCCAGAGACCTCAGCCCTGTGTGAGGAGTGAGCTGTGAGCCTCCCCAGCCCAGGGGAGGATTTACTCTGAAGTTTGAGGAGAAATTTGCATGTGGGGCAGCCTGTTCCTTATAAGTGGAGGACTGAGGTCAGGCTGCCCTGGTCCTTCTATTGCTAACGTGTAGGCTTCCCTTTTCTTGAATGCACTCAGTACATTCGTCAGTTATAGGGGATCTCCTGGTACACAAGAATACTGGAGTCAGCTTAATGGTAATGCTCATCGCTGATAAGTGGTGGACGAGTTGAGTAAACTACAGTTTTAATTTCTCATGCATCTTTCAAACAGATTTAATGGGATTAAATTTGTTTAGGTAACTTCTTATGCCCAGCTTGCTAATATCTACAAAATTGTCAAATATTTTTATAAAAATATTTTTTTATAAACAATTTTATATAGCCAAATAATATCTAGGTTGGTTTGAAAATCACAAAATAAAGGACATTTATTCTCAGTATCTTATTTCTTTATGTTGTAACTTTGATCCAAGGAAGTATATCACAGGAGCATGTCATTGAGGTACCCTTGATTCTTATTTATCTTTTATTTGATAAAATGATATTTCTAACAAATTCTGAGTAACACCATGCTACATGACTTTGTTTAGGTTAATGCTAGAAACCTTTTTCTTGCAATCTTTGCCAAACACTCTCATACCTAAGTAGTGTCAGACCTGGTGAGTACTTGGATAGGAGACCCCTGATTCTTCATGTTGAAAATTAGGTTATTGTGCCTTTGAGTCCCTCCTCAAACTCTTCCCTTGTGAAAGCTGATGGCTTATTGCAGAGACCCTGACAAATTATATCAGACATATTCATATTTTTACATGGAGAAATAATTGAGTATAAAAGAGTAATTATTCATGTGTACAATTCAGAATTTTTCATATGTGGAAATTGTAAAGGCAGCAGATTATTTGAGCTCTGTTTTCAATCAAATATTTTCAGTGATGTGGGGGTCAGAGGGAGGCAAATCAAGGAGGTTCCTAGCATAGATATGCTCATAGGAAAGGGAACTTTATCCCTGACAGGAACCCTCAGTCCCAGGACACACGACATGGTCAAATAGGCAGTTTTCAAATTTTGGATGTTGTAAATAACACTGCTATGCACATGGGGGTATATATATTCTTTCTGATTTGTGTTTTGGGATAATTAGGATATATTTTCAGAGGTGGATTCTCTGGGTCAAAAAGCAGTTCTATTTTTATTTATTTTTGTATTAATTACTTTATCTCTATTTCAGATGTTTCTCCCTTTCCCCCCTAGACATCATACTCCTGATTCCCCCTTCCCACAGCATTATTGTCTATGTCCATTGTTTATGCATACATGCATGTAAGTTCTTTGGTTTATATTATCCTCCGCGCCGCCCCCCTCCTCTGGGGTTTGTCAGTCTGAACGATTTATTTATTTATTTATTTATTTATTTATTTATTTATTTATTTATTTATTTATTTATTTATTTATTAAACTCCATAGCGTTTTCCACAGTGGTTGCACCAATCTGCATTCCCACCAATAGTGCACCAGGGTCCTGTTTTCTCCTCATCCTCCCCAGCACTGGGTGTTTGCTGAGGTATTGATAGGAGCCATTCTGGCAGGTGTAGCTGTCGTTTCAATTTGTACGTCTCTGATGATCAGTAATGTGAGCATTGTTTCATATGTCTCATGGCCATCTGTACGTCCTCTTTGGAGAAGTGTCCATTCAGGGCATTGGCCCATATTTCAATTGGATTGTATGTCTTACTGGTGTTGAGTTGTATGTAGTTTTTAAAATATTGGAATTTAAGCCCTTATCAAATGTACCTTTGGCAAATAGACCACAGCTTTTTCTAACTCAGAGATGTTAGAGGTAAACACTGAATGAAGAATCCAGAGAGGTTCCCTGAGGGAAACTGTGACATGAATAAGAAACCACACAGGAAACCAGCCCAAACCTCCAACTGCACCTGCTCCTGGATGGTCCTTGTGTTCAGGGACCCTGAGTGCCCCCTGGTGGTCGCAGCCCCTCCTGCAGGAGGTTTATGTCTGGGCTCACACTGACTTCCCCTCACTGTGTGTCTCTTGCACAGTAATATATGGCCGTGTCCTCGGTGGTCACGGATCTCAGCTGCAGGGAGAACTGGTTCTTGGATGTGTCACTGGAGATGGTGGTGCTGCTCTTGAGGGACGGGTTGTAGTAAATGCTACTACCACTACCATGTATGGACCCAATCCATTCCAGCCCCTTCCCTGGTTTCTGGCGGATCCAGCCCCAGTTGTAACCACTGCTGATGGAGTAACCAGAGACAGAGCAGGTGAGGGAGAGGGTCTGCGACAGCTTCACCAGTCCTGGGCTCGACTCCTGCAGCTGCACCTGGGACAGGACACCTGGGAACAAGGAGCATCAGGCCCTGTTAGTCACATGCAGTAACAACCACCCCACAGACCCTTGTCTGTCCCCTAAGACCCTCACCTTTGGGGGCTGTCACCAGGCACAGGAAAAGACCCAGCAGTCTCATCTTCTTCTAGACCACGGCTCTGCCTTCCCCAGAGATCTCAGCCCTGTGTGAGGAGAGAACTGTGAGCCTCCCCAGCCCAGGGTAGGATTTACCCTGGAGCTTTGGGAGAAATTTGCATGTGGGGCAGCCTGTTCCTTATAAGTGGAGCGACTGAGTTCAGAGTTCCTTGGTCCTTCTGGGGCCCTGTGGGGGCATCTCTTTATTTGATCTCACTCTGTATGTAAGTCAGGGATACGGGACCCCTTGGTTCAAGAGACATTGGAATATGGTCAAAGGTTGGCCTCACCTTTCGGAGCATAAGAAGAAATGATGGACTAGACAGGTAGGTTAGACTTTCAACTTCCCATACATCCTTCAAACTGATTTAAAAGGTATAAGCATTTGTTCAGAGACTTTCTGAATCCCAATTCTCCTATATACCTACTAATTCCAAGTATTATATAATAATTTCATACCAATATTATCTTTCCTATTGCAAAAATAAAAATAAAGAACATCTATACTCAATATCTTATATTTTAAGTTTATTTTAATACGTTTTTATTGATTTTATATTTTAGAGAATTGAACGGAGAGGGTAACTTCATTGCTGACAACAATCCCTGACTCCAGTCTCCCTCCTTCTGCCCCTGGGCACGGTCAGTTGGTCAGAGGTGCCGGGATCTACCACAGACTATGTAACTTCCTTAATGTATGTTGAACACATCCTCCCATCAGACAAATACTTTGGAAATGTTATCTCTCTGTGGAGCTTGTCTTTTCATTCTCTTAATGGAATCTTTGGTGGGATAAATGCATTTAATATAGCAAAATGTAATTTACCCCTATTTTCTGTCCTGGGCCTGTTTTGGTGAATCACACAGACCCCCAGGACATACTGAGCCTCACAGTCCAGGGGCATCGGCTGCAGCAGCCACAGGGACAGAGAGGTTCTGCACCAGCAGTGAGGGCTGCTGGGAAACTGCCCAGAACTGGGCGGGACTCTGACCTGGGTGAGGGGAGGAAGCTGGACGTGTTCTGAGTCACAGGACAGAGATGTGCCTGATGTTCATGGGCAGAGGGTTACTGGACATGTGGGTTAAACCTCTTCCCCTGACGACCCAGGAGGACGTGCAGGGCATGACCGACACAGCTTCTGTCATCGTAGGAAACACCTGAGGCATTTTTTTTTATCCTCAACCGAGGACATCTTTGCATTTATCTTCAGATAGAGCAGGAGGGAGAGAGTGAGGAAGAGGGAGAGAGAAACATTGACGTGAGAGAGACACATCAACCGGTTGCCACCCACACGACACCAACTGGGGCCAGGGAGAAACTGCAACCAAGGTACTTGCCCTTAATGGGTACCGAACCCGGGACTCTCTGGTCCGCAGGTGGATGCTCTATTCGCTTTGCCAAACCGGCCAGGGCCACCTGAGGGATTATGACCAGGAGTTTGTAGGATAGAAATGTTAAAGGTCCTGCAGGCAGGGATCAAGGGAAATAAGGAACGTGTCATTGCAAAGGGGGGCAGGGGATTCCTGTTACCCACATGCACCTGCTCACAGAGTCTCTGTCTGTGAGGTAACAACTTCCCAGGTCCAGGGGTTAGCACTTGGACACCTGTGGGTCATTACTCACATGGTCACCCAAGCGGTATAATTATTGGGGCTCCTTTTTTGAAATCCTTCAGCACTTAGAGGGAACAGTGGACACCCTTCCCTGCAGGAGCCATGGTGCTGGTGTGTCTGTATGAGGGGCCCTCATGTCATGGACCAGGACCCTGTCTCAGTCCATTGTCATCACCACCATCATCTCCATCATCACCATCATCATTTGCTTATTTATAAACAGTTGGGCTTTTATTTTCTTTAGACATGGTTGTTTCCTACAGATGTGAAACTTGATCTCGTCTTTTAGTCGTGTACTGAAATTGATCAGTACAATTGGTAGTCAGGTTCTCCTTTATTTTTATTTTTTTAGTGCTGATAACTGATGGCTCATCCCTCCCTCTTCTCCATCTGCCCCACATGGGACCTGACAGAAAGGTTGGGTCTCCTCTTTAGATGTCAGTGGGAGATTCAAACCCACAACCCCCTAGAAGGAGAATCCCTCGCCCTCCCCACCACCTCACCTAATATATAAGCCCTGGGCCAGTCTACTTTCCTGGTCTTTCAAAGCTGTTCTGACTTGCTGAAGGGCCTTTCCTGTGCTTTCTAGAGATTCCAACTATGTACGGGATAAATGTGTCATGTCCCCTTGTTGTGTGTGTTTGTCATTAGCCTGATATCTGC
The DNA here is from genome assembly GCA_030848825.1 of Tadarida brasiliensis. Classification (NCBI taxonomy): domain Eukaryota; kingdom Metazoa; phylum Chordata; class Mammalia; order Chiroptera; family Molossidae; genus Tadarida; species Tadarida brasiliensis. Next base: position 248,389,386 of record CM061257.1, read on the forward strand.
ACAAGCTGCTGTGGGTCTCTTGGACTCTGCCTGGTATCAACTACACTTGGTACTGTGAGCATGATGCCCATTCAATGACAGTCACCCCAGTGGGTCCTTAGTCTCTAATTTTGGGTTCAAACACCGATGGTGCCCACTGCGACATGAAAAGGAAACCACACAGGAAACCAGCCCAAACCTCCAACTGCACCTGCTCCTGGGATGGTCCTTGTGTTCAGGACCCTAAGCGCCCCCTGGTGGTCGCAGCCTCTCCTTCAGGGAGGTTTGTGTCTGAGCTCACACTGACTTCCCCTCACAGTGATTGTTGCACAGAAATACACGGCCGTGTCCTCAGTTCTCAGGCTGTTCATTTGCAGATACAGTGTGTTCTTGGAGTTGTCTCTGGAGATGGTGAATCGGCCCTTAACAGAGTCCGCATAGTTTGTGGTACTTCCATCAGGATTAATTCGACTCACCCACTGCAGCCCCTTCCCTGGAGCCTGGCGGACCCAGACCATCCAGATGCTACTGAAGGTGAATCCAGAGGCTGCACAGGAGAGTCTCAGAGACCCTCCAGGCTGCACCACGACTCCCCCAGTCTCCACCAGCTGCTCCTCACACTGGACACCTGCAAACACAAAGACGTCCTGGTCAGGACACTGTCACACGTCCACTCTTTCTCTCTCTCATCCACTCACACAATGAGTGTCTCTTGTTCTCCATAAATTACCTCTTAAAATAGCAACAAGGAAAATCCAGATGAGTCCCAACTCCATGGTGAGTGCTCTGTGTTCAGTCCTGATCAGGGAGGGGAACACCTGAGGATCACGGAGCTGGGCTCCTTTTTGTGAGCTGTTGGGACGGGGTTGGCCTTGTTTTTATGGGCAGTGGGGGCCCTATTTGCATATCCTCCTTCTATTTAGAGTCCTCTGAGGTTGGAGACCTGCAGAGAGGGCAATGCTTCAATGCAGTTGAGAGTCCTGGGGGAGAATGATGGTCATGATAACCTTTGAATAACTAAATAAGAATCATAAGGAGGTTGGGGCATGTCCTGTGCCCACATTTGGTAAAGTGAGCATCTGGCCTGTGCTCCTCCTCACAGGGCCCTCGACTCCCCTGAACCAACTCCAGGTCAGAGCAGGACATGCCCATGAGGGTGCAGGTCCCTTGTAAGTAATGTGAGCATGAATGAACATCTGTATTCTGTTGCTATCCACACGTCAGGGCTGGATACAACCAGACTTGTGGAAAGAGACCAAAAGTTGCAGATTTTGTGAGAGTGGGCACTGTTTGTTGGTGTCCTTGGCCCTGAGTGTCTCTGGCTTCCTGACCTTCAAGGAGGCAAACGAGAGAAGGTGCTGAGAAAATGCTTCTCTATCCCAGGGACTCAGAGACCCTGATAAATTAGGGAATAATTCACGGAGCTGATGGAGAGGCTGTGGTTTCCAACAAACAGAAGTCCATTCAAAGAGGGTCTCTCTGCATAGACAGTAATGAAAACCTCAAAGAAGGTGATAGAAGAGATGAATTAGTGAAATAAATGTAAGTCAGAATACTGGTGATCAGTGAGAACGCTCATATTTAATGTTAATCACTCATCTATGAAATAGACTTTTGCAGTTTAAATTCACAATCAAGGCCATGGTGACATAATTTGAATTGATCACTCAGCTGGTTTGTTCTCAAGCGTGTTATTACAACTGTGAGGGTTTATTGTACAAGAGGAGAGCTGTGTGTTTCCACAGCGTTTAGATAAGAGTGTGTTGTGTCCTCATGTAATAAATGTGTTTACAGAGCATGGAGATAAAGCCTGGACAGTAGACGAGCCTGGAACCCACCTCCTCCTGGGGGACGTGAGCTCAATGGGTCCTGAGCTCTCCAGGTCCTGAGAGCACGTTTTCCTTCAAAGTCCACAGAGGACCAGAGACTCCTCATCGCCTTCCCCTCATCCAGCCTGGGTGTCGGGTCCCTTCCTGCAGGAGCTCAATGGACCCTGCTGTTCACAGGATGTCCCCTCCTCGTTCTCTCCGTCCACGGACCCCGCCCTCTCCTCCTTGGCTGTGAATCCCCTGGGGTCTCTGCTGCACCACAGGGGAGCCCTGTGTCCCTCTCCTGTGGCGATGCCCCCACTGCAAGAGCCTTGAACAAAATCTTTCTTTAAAATATAGCGACTGTCAGAGAACATTTCACCAGGATGAAAGTGGGATATTTAAGGTTCTCCAGGCAGGTTGCACATAAACCCACTCAGGACATGTCCTGGGACAGGATTGTGGAGACGACAGTGCCCCTGGTGGTTGTTCTGAGCCACACAGGCTGACGACTCTGGGTCTGAACCAGCTTTCTGAGACAAGGCAGGGGTGTGTGCCACAGGGAAGTCCTTCCTGGCATTTTGAAACTTTGGCAGCTCAATCCTGCTTCTTTCTTGTACACAGCTGAACCTCTGCAAGGACACCTGGGCCTCAGGGCTCCCATCTTGGGGAGAACCTGAGGAACATACCCCTCCTCAGTGCCAGGAGCATGATGGGAGTCAACTGGAACATGCACCTGACTCAGAACATCACTGGGGGAAATGCTACCTGGGTGCACGAATGGGGGGATTAACCAAGACTGAGGACACACACGTCCAGGGTGCTTGTTTCATTAGGTCTGACTTTCCTGGTTGTTTAGCCAGTTCACCTTTATTTTTTCCTCTGAAATAAGCACACACACATTTCCAGGGTCGTGAGGTCACTTTGTTGAGAGTGTGCAGGAGCACAAGTCATTTGTGTGTAGATTTTGTACCTTACATCTTTCCTAAATCACTGTCTAGTTGGATCAGTATCATGGGGCAGTGTTTAGGGTTTTCTATATTCAATGTCAGGTCACATGTACAGAGATAAAGAGAACCATTTTAAGTTCTTCTTTCTGATTTAGACAATTTTTTTATTTCTTGACTTGCCCAATTATTCTCACAGAAACTCCCAGTTTTGTTGAATAGAAGTCGTCACCAGGGTGCTCTTGTGTTTCTCCTAATGTTAGAAAAACAGCTTTGAAGTATTCACTGATTAGCACAAGGTCACTTGTTGGCTTCTCAAACGTGGCCTTTGTAATGTTGAGATAGATGCCTTGAATAACTAATTTATTTAGAATTTAGTCATGAAATAATTTTGTGTTTTAAAATGTCCTTTCTTCTTTACATCTACTTATATGATGATGAAGTCTTGTCTTTCATTCTGTGAATGAGGTGTAGCACATGTACTGATTTACAAACATTGAACCATCCTTGCATTCTAGGGTGCTATCCCACTTGATCATGGTCAATGATGCTTTAAATTTTCTGTTGATTTCCCCAGTTTATCTTTTGAGGATTTTTGCATTTATGTTCATCATGGATATGGTGTCATTTTATTTTTTTCTCTTTGTCCATATATGGCTTTGGTATCAGTGTGATGGTCACCTCAATAAAAGTCTCTGGATGTGTTTCTTCTTCTTTCTAATCTAGGAAGAGTTTGGAAAGGATTGACTGAGAAGGCATATACTGTTCTTTCAAGTTTTAGTAGAATTCACCCCTAATCATTTGGTCATGGCATTTACTTTGTTAGCACATTATGGTTTAATTTTAATTATTATTTTTAATTAATGTCAATTCATAAACTTTGGGTTCAAATTCCTAATTTAAGGTCAAATTAACTGACTGGGAAATAAAACGTTGACCTTCACAGGCTGTGGACAGCACATGGAGTTCCCACAAGCACACACGTGGAGCTGAGCAGTGACAGGCTGACAGGCTCCTAACTCTGCATCCCTCAGGTAGATCTGAGCTACATGGACTGACAAGGGAGCAGCTCGGGGTCCCAGCCAGGGAAAGACCTGTCTCTGCCAACTGCAGCCAGGGACTGGTCTCTGCAGGTCTGCAGTGGCGGGACCAGCTTCCACCTGAGACTCCGCACTCAGATCTATGTCTGCTCTTCCTCCTGAGGAAGGGAGGGATTCATTTAAGAAAGAGGCAAAGATCTTCTCCTCAGGATTTCTGTGCATGGTGTGCATGGAGAGAAAGCAATGGAAATGGAACACGTCTTCCCACACCACATTTACAAAGTCCTTCTGTGAAAGGCCCCTCTGAGCCAGAACACCCTCAGAATTCTGTGATAATGCACTTGGAGTCACAGTGTAAATTACAGTTGTTTGCAGACCATATGTTTATTTTATATGGTAATGAAGACAATGAAGGAAAACCATATTTTCCTATATAAAATTCATAAAATATCTTAGCCCTGAGAATGTACCTCCCTTATCTCCAACTCCAGGGACACAAGGAACAGGTCCCAGCTGGTGCTCCCTGAAATCCCCCGTGGTTTGTGCTGAAGACACAGCTGTGCACGACTCCCAGACCCTGGTGGACCAGGCGGTGACACAGAGGCAGGGCCATAGCTGGAGACGATGGGGTCGTCGGACGGAAAGTTTTTGCTCAGGAAATTCAGGAGAATCTTCATGGTTCTTCCTGAAATGCAGGGAGATTTAGGAAATCTCAAACTTTCATGGACTGACATTAATTGTGTGCTGACATTTTCCCCTAGGTCATAAATCCCTCTGCATTTTTTTCTTCTCCAAATAAAAATGCTGATTCTGATACATGTGAGAATTTTGCTACCAGAGAGACCCTTGGAGAAACTGTTATCTGGAGAGGAAGCCCAGAGCCTCAGAGGAAACAGCCATAAACACCGCCTGCACCTGCTTCTGGGGCTGCAACACAGAGTCCCTGGGTGCGGAGCGCCCGCTGGTGTTCTGAGAGACCCCTGCATCCCCGGCCTCCTGTCCCCTCAGCAGGTTTGTGTCTGGGCTCACACTGACTTCCCCTCACTGTGTCTCTCGCACAATAATACACGGCCGTATCCTCGGTGGTCACGGATCTCAGCTGCAGGGAGAACTGGTTCTTGGACTTGTCACTGGAGATGGTGGTGCGGCTCTTGAGGGACGGGTTGTAGTAAGTGCTACCACTATTAGCATATATGCGCCCAATAAATTCCATCCGCTTCCCTGTTTTCTGGCGGATCCAGTACCACAAGTAACCACTAACGATGGAATAACCAGAGACAGAGCAGGTGAGGGAGAGGGTCTGTGACGGCTTCACCAGTCCTGGGCCCGACTCCTGCAGCTGCACATGGGACAGGACACCTGGGGACAAGAAGCATCAGGCCCTGTCAGTCGCGTGCAATAACAACAACCCCATGGACCCTGTCTGACCTCTGAGACCCTCACCTTGAGGGGCTGTCACCAGGCACAGGAGAAGACCCAGCAGTCTCATCTTCTAGACCACGGCTCTGCCTTCTCCAGAGACCTCAACCCTGTGTGAGGAGAGAGCTGTGAGCCTCCCCAGCCCAGGGGAGGATTTACACTGAAGCTTGGGGAGAAATTTGCATGTAGGGCAGCCTGTTCCTTATAAGTGGAGGACTGAGATCAAGGTGCCCTTGTCCTTCTGGGGCCCTGTGGGGGCATCTCTTCCCTTGATCTCACTCTGTATGTAAGTCAGGGAGAGGGGATCCCTGGGTTCAAGAGACATTGGAATGTGGTCAAAGGTTGGCCTCACCTTTTTGAGCATAAGAAGAAATGATGGACTAGACAGTTAGGTTAGACTTTTAACTTTCCATACAGCCTTCAAACTGATTTAAAAGAGTTTAGCATATGTTCAGAGACTTTATGAATCCCAATTCTCCAATATACCCACTGTTTTTAAATTTTATATAATAATTTCATACTAATATTATCTACCTTAGCGCAAAAATACAAATAAAGGACATCTATGTTCAATATCTTATATTTTAATTATATTTAAATATGATTTTATTGATTTTATTTTTTAGAGAGTTGAACGGAGAGGGTAACTTCATCGCTGACAACAATCCCTGACTCCAGTCTTCCTCCTTCTGCCCCTGGGTATGGTCAGTTGGTCAGAGGTGCTGGGATCTACCACACAATATATAACGTCCTTAATATATATTGAACACATCCTCCCATCAGACAAATACTTTGGAAATGTTATCTCTCTGTGGAGCTTGTCTTTTCATTCCCTTAATGGCATGTTTGGTGGGATAAATGTATTTAATATAGTAAAATGTAATTGATATCTATTTTATGTACTGGGCCTGTTTTGGTGAATCACACAGACCCCCAGGACATACTGAGCCTCACAGTCAAGGGACATCGGCTGCAGCAGCCACAGGGACAGAGAGGTTCTGGCACCAGGAGTGAGGGCTGCTGGGAAACTGCCCAGAACTGGACGGGACTTTGACCTGTGTGAGCGGAGGAGCTGGACGTGTTCTGAGTCACAGGACAGAGATGTGCTTGATGTTCATAGGCAGAGTGTTACTGGACATGTGGGTTTAAACCTCTTCCCGTGACGACCCAGGAGGACGTGCAGGGCATGACAGACACAGCTTCTGTCATCGTAGGAAACACCTGAGGGATTATGTCCAGGAGTTTTTCAGAATAGAAACGTTAAAGGTTCTGCAGGCAGGGATCAAGGGAAATAAGGAACGTGTCATTACAAAGGGGGGAAGGGGATTCCTGTTACCCACATGCACCTGCTCACAGTGTCTCTGTCTTTGAGGTAACAACTTCACAGTTCCAGGCAGCAGTACTTGGACACCTGTGGGTCATTACTCACATGGTCACAACATGCTTCACTGAAGCTGCACAATTCACTGGGTCCCCGTTTATGAAATCCCACAATACTTACAGGAAAAAGTGTACACCCCTCTCTGCACGAGCCATTGTCCTGATGTGACTGTGTGAGGGGCCCTCATCATTGACCAGGACCCTGTCTCAGTCCATCGTCATCACCATCATCATCATCATCATCATCATCATCATCATCATCATCACCATTTACCTACTCAAAATTGTTCTTATTTTTAAAGTTATGATTGTTGTCCAACATACTGACACCTTATATAATTTTTTGCCTATTTTGTTTGGTTGTGAAGTTAATAGGTAGTCAGACTCCATTTTACTTTTTGCTGAGTGCTGACAAATGATGGGTCATTCCTGCCTCTTCTCCATCTGCCCCACACGGGAATCTGATGAGAAAGGTTGGGTCTCTTTAGATGTCATTGGGAGATTGAACAACAGAAGCCTTTGGAGAGAATTCCTCCCCCTCTCCACCACCTCACCAAAATAAAACCCTAATCCCATCCCCTTTCCTGGTCTATCAAAACACTTCTCTCTTGCTGAAGGGCCTTTCCTGTGCTTCCCAGAGATTCCAACTGTGTACGTGATACACGTTCCCTGTCCCCTGTGTGTGTTTGTCCTCAGCCTGGACATCTGCACAAGCTGTCATGGTCCCTCTGCCTCTGCCTGTGTCAACTGCTCTGGGTGCTGTGAGCATGATGCCAAGTCAGTGACCATCACCACCTGGGACTTTCATCTCTAGCTTTGGGGTCACACCCTTCTGGTGTCCAATGTCCAGCACATGGGTGTCCAGTTTCTGGCTCACTGGGACCCTGAGCTGGGTGGAGCTGAGCTGCAATGTCGAATCAGCAGAACCCCTGAATGGATGCAGCCTACGTAGGTCAGTGGATTTCATGATTAGTTCTCATTTGAGCACAAGAGCGTCTGAAAGAGACTCACTGCCTCTTGTTCATATGAGAAAGTGGTCTTTCTGTACGACAGACAATTCTTTATTTTTTCTGTTTAATTGTTGACATACTTACACTTTTCCCCATCCTCCCCCACCTATAGCTCCCCTCCACCAGCCCCCACCACAACTCCCATGGCCATCAGCAGTGTGCTGTCTGTGTCCATGGGCTGTGCGTGTAGGATCTTTGACTCCTCTCTTCACCTCCTTTTATTCACTCACCCCTACACCCCTGATCTGTGTCTGTTAGTTCCAATGTCCACGCCTCTGGTTCTATTTTGTTCATCACTTTATTTTGTTCCTCAGATTTCACATGTAACTGAGGTCATATGGTATTTGTCTTTGGCTTCTTTCTCTTAGCATAATCTTCTCCAGGTCCCTCCATGCTGTCCACAGGGTGAGGGGTGCTTCTTCCTTACAGCTGTGAATTGTTCCTTTGTGTAAATGCACCTCAGGTTTTTATCCACTCATCTACCTGGGCACATGGACTGTTCACAGATATTGACTACTGCAAATACCACTGCTATGAGTACAGGGAAGCAGATATTATTTCTGTTTACATCTTTGGGGTACCTAGGACATATTCCCTGAAGTCTGATCACTGCGTTAAATGGCAGTTTCATTTTTAATTTATTGAGGAATCTCCACACTGTGTCCACAGTGGCTGCACTAGTCTGCATTCCCACCAGCAGGGCATGAGGGTTCTGTTCTCTCCACATCCTCACCAGCACTTGTTGTTTGTTGATTTACTGATGGGAGCCATTCTGGCAGATGTGGTTGTATTTTAAGTGGCATCTCTCTGACGATTATTGACCTTGAGCATTTTTCATATGTCTGTTGGCCTTGTGTTTGTCCTCTTCAGAGAACTATGTATGCAGGCCTCTGCCCATTTATTAATGGGATTGTTGGTCCATGTAATGAGATGTGTAAGGTTTTTTTAAAATACATTTTTTTCAATATAACCACTAAACTGATGTACCATTGGCAAATAAACAATAAACTTTTCTATCTCAGAGACTTCATAGGTAAGCACAGAATCAGGAGCCCAGAGAGGTTCCCTGAGGGAAACTGTAACATGAAGAGGAAACCACACAGGAAACCAGCCCAAACCTCCAACTGCACCTGCTCATGGATGGTTCATGTGTGCAAGGACCCTGAGCGCCCCCTGGTGTCCTGAGCGCCCCCTGCAACTCTGCCCTCCTGTCTCCCTCAGGAGGTTTGTGTCTGGGCTCACACTGACTTCCCCTCACTGTGTGTCTGTAGCACAGTAATACACGGCCGTGTCCTCAGATTTCAGGCTGTTCATTTGCAGATACAGTGTGTTCTTGGAGTTGTCTCTGGAGGTGGTGAATCGGCCCTTCATAGAGTCAGCATAGTTTGTGGTACTTCCATCAGTATTAATTCGACTCACCCACTGCAGCCCCTTCCCTGGAGCCTGGAGGACCCAGTACATCCAGTAGCTACTGAAGGTGAATCCAGAGGCTGCACAGGAGAGTCTCAGAGACCCCCCAGGCTGCACCAAGGCTCCCCCAGACTCCACCAGCTGCACCTCACCCTGGACACCTGCAAACAAAAAGACGTCCTGGTCAGGACACTGTCACACGTCCACTGTTTCTCTCTCATCCACTCTCACACTCAGTGTCTCTTGTTCTCCACAAATTACCTCTTAAAATAGCCACAAAGAAAATCCAGCTGAGCCCAATCTCCATGGTGAGTGCTCTGTGTTCAATTCTGATGAGGGAATGTGGCTCCTGGGAATCCCGGGCTGGGCTCCTGTCCCAGAGCTGCAGGGTTAAGCCTGGGCTGCTTTTAATGAGCTGATGGAGCCCTATTTGCATGTCCTCCTGCTATTTAGGGAGCTCTGGGGTTGGAGACCTGCAGACAGGGCCGTGCCTCCGTGCATGTGCAAGTGTCCTGGGGGAAGATAATGGTCATGATAAACAAACAAGAATCATAAGGAGGTTGTGGCATGTCCTGTGTCCAAATCTAGTAGCAGTGAGCCCAGTATCTGGCCTGTGCTCCTCCCCACTGGGCCCCATGGCTACTCTGAGCCAACTCCAGGGCAGAGCAGGACCTTCCCAGTGAGGGTGCAGGCCCCCTTTAATGTAATGTGAACATGAATAAACTCTGTAGTCTAATGTTACTCACTCACCGGGCTGTATTCACCTGTGGCCTCAGGGTCCTCATGACAATGGAGAGGGTTGTGCTTCATCTGTGAGGTGGTTCGCAAACAGCTGAGGTGAGACAGGTTCACCCAGATCTGTCACATACAACAGAAGTCTGAGCTGGACCCAGGGGCACTATCCCGGATCCTCACATTCCTTGTTCTGTCCACTCTGTCTCAAGGGCCTGCGGCCACATCCAGCCCTGATGTGACTGGTCCTCACCACGTGAGTGTCAGTAGGTGAGGTGTAACTGTCACTGCTGCAGATGCTCTGTGGTCACACTTAGCCTCCGTCCTTGTCCCCTCCATGTGCACTCTGGGTCCCCTAAGACTGTGCAACCCTAGGGATCAGTGGTTTGTGCGTGGCTGTTAGTTGGGAAGACCCAGACCCAGAGCCCTGAGGGGCCATGGCCTTCAGTCCCCTGGCCTTCATCAGGCATGTGAAAAACAATCAGAATACGTGAGGTCAGTGAGAATGCTCAAATTTAAGGTTAATCACTCATCTGTGAAACAAACATTTGCTGTTTTATTTCACAGTGATTGCCATGGTGATGAGTTGAGTTGATCACAACGTCTGGTCCTTCTAAAGTGTGTCATTAGAGTTAAGACAGTTTATTGTATAAAGAGGACAGCTCTGTATTTCCATAGCATTTAGATAACGATGTGTCGTGTCTTCCTGCAATAAACGTGTTTACAGAGCTTGGAAATAAAGCCTGGACAGTAGACGAGCCCAGAACCCACCTCCTCCTGGGGGACGTGAGCTCAGTGGGTCCTGAGCTCCCCAGGGTCCTGAGAGCACCTTTTCCTTCAAAGCCCACAGAGGACCAGAGACTCCTCATCGCCCTCTCCTCATTCAGCCTGGGTGTCAGGTCCCTTCCCGAAGGAGCTCTATGGACCCTGCTGTTCACAGGATGTCCCCTCCTCGTTCTTTCCATCCACGGACCCCGCCCTCCGCTCCTTGGCCTTGAATCCCCCGGGGTCTCTGCTGCACCACAGGGGAGCCTGAGTCCCTCTCCTGTGGCGATGCCCCCTCTGCAAGAGCCTTGAACAAAATCATTCTTTAAAATATAACAACTGTCAGAGAACCTTCCACCAGGATGGAAGTGGGATATTTAAGGTTTTCCAGGCAGGTTGCACATAAATCCACTCAGGACACGTCTTGAGACAGGATTGTGGAGACGACAGTGCCCCCTGGTGGTTGTTCTGAGCCACACAGGCTGACGTTCCTGGGTCTGAACTAGCTTCCTGAGACAAGGCAGGGGTGTCTGCCACAGGGAAGTCCTTCCTGGCATTTTGAAACCGTGGCAGCCCAAATCCTGCTTCTTTCTTGTACACAGCTGAGCCTCGGTAGGGACACCTGGACCTCAGGGCTCCTACCTTGGGGAGAATTGAGGAACATAACCCTCCTCAGTGCCAGGGGCATGATGGAAGTCAACTGGAACCGGAACCTGACTCAGGGCATCACTGGGGGAAAATGCTACCTGGGTGCATGAATGAGGGATTAACCAAGACTGAGAAAACATGTCCAGAGTTCTTGTTTCATCAGGTTCTGACTTTCCTCATGTTTAGTCAGTTCAGATTTTCTTTCCTCAGTTTCCCCTGAAATAGCCACACGCATTTCCTCGGGTCATGAGGACACTGTGTTGAGAGTGTGCAGGAGCACAGGTCCTTTGTGAGTTGATTTGTACCTGACATCTTTCCTGAGTTCACGCTCTAGTTCTATCAGTTTTCTGGTGCAGTGTTTAGGGTTTTCGATACACAAGACGTGCCCTATGGATAAAGATAAAGAGAAAAACTTTAACTTGTTTCTTTCTGATTTATACATTTTATAAATTTTTCTTGCCTAATTTGTCTGACCAAAACTCCAGTTCTGTTAAATAGAAGTAGTCACAGGGGTGCCCCTGTGTGGATTTTGATGTTAGAAGAGTAGCTGTGCACCATGATGTCACTCGTTGGTTTCTCAGATGTGGCCTTTTTTATGTTGATGGACATCAGTTCTGGACCTAATTTGTGAAAAATTGTAATCATGAGGCCATTTCAATTTTTAAAGGCCTTTCTCTGCATCTGTCTATGTGGTGGCAAGTGTATCCTCCATTCTCATTCACACACGTCAAACCATCCTTGCATCTAAGACCGCATCCCAGTGCATCACGATAAATGGTCCTTTCAATGTGCTGTGAAGTTTCCTAGGACGTGTAGAGGAGTTTTGTATTTATGATCAGCTGAGGTGTGACTGGTCATTTTCTGTGTGAACATACTTTACATTGGCCTGAGTGTGATGGCCACATAAGTCATTGAGTTTGGAAGTCTTCACTCCTCTTCTCATTCTTTGAAGTCTTTGAGAAGAAGTGATTGTGAAGGTACGATTCTTTCTTGAAGTTTTGATAGAATTCAGCCTTGTATAAATTTGGACATGTGCTGTTCTTTTCTGGTAGGTTTTTATTACTACTCCAATTATTTTTTAAAATTTCTACAAGTCCAGCATAGTCAGGGGACATTCTTAAATTAAGGAACAAATAAGTGGACTGAGAAATACAATGTTGACCTTCACATGCTGTGGACAGCACATGGAGTTCCCACAAGCTCACACATGGAGCTGAGAAGTGACAGGCTGACAAGCTCCTAACTCTGCATCCCTCAGGTAGATCCGAGCTACATGGACTGACAAGGGAGCAGCTCAGGGTCCCTGCCAGGGAGAGACCTGTCTCTACAAAATGCAGCCAGGGGCTGGTCTCTGCAGGTCTGAGGTGGTGGGAGCAGCTCCCACCTGGGATTCCGCACTCAGATCCATGTTTGCTCTTCCTCCTGAAGAAGGGAGGGATTTGGTGAAGAAAAGGGAAAAGTTGCTAACCTCGGGATTTCTGTGCATGGAGAGAAAGAAATGGAAATGGGAACAGTTCTTCCCACATCATATTTACAAATGCCTCCTATGAAAGGTCACTCTGAGCAGGACACCCACAGAATTCAGTGATAATCCATTTGGGGACAGTGTGAAATTTAGAAACCACATGTTTATTTCATATGCCATCCAAGAGAATAAAATAAAATCATAATTTTATATAAAAATTAAAGTGTGTCTTAGTCCAGAGAATGCACCTCCCTTACCTCAAACTGCAGGAGCACAAGAAACAGTTCCAGACACTGCTCCCTGTAAGGTACCATGGTTTGTGCTGAGCAAATAGCTGTGCACGACTCCCAGACCCTGCTGAGCTCGGTGGTGACACTGAGGCAGGGCCATTACTGGGAAACGCAGGTGTCGTCTGATGGAAAGGTTTTGCTCAGGAAATTCCTGACAAATGTTTGCTCCTTCCTGCAATGCAGGGAGGTTTAGAAAATCTCCACCTTTTGGACAGACTTAGATTGCGTGCTGACAGTTTCCCCAAGTGGACCTAACCCTCTGTGTTTTCCGTCCTCCTAACGAAAACCTTCACCTCTGCTGCATGTGAGACTGTTGCTACTAATAAAATGAAACTTTAAAAATACAAAGCCATCAGTGTAGTCTCTGAACCAAAGGTCTAGAGAAACTCTTACCTGGAGGGGCAGCCCAGAGCCTCTGAGGAAACAGCCATAAACACCTGCTACTCCCGCTCCTGGGGCTGCAACACTGAGGTGGAAGGTCCTAAGCGCCCCCTGGTGACCTGAGCGTAGCCTGGTGTTCTGAGGGCGCCCTGTTGCCCCGCCCTCCTGTCTCCCTCAAGAGGTTTGTGTCTGGGCTCACAAAGACTTCCTCTTACTGGATATCTCGCACAGTAATACACAGCCATGTCCTCGGTCCTCAGGCTGCTCAGTGTTAAATAAACTTGGCTCTTGGAAGCAACCCTGCTGATGCTGAGCCGGGATTTCAGCGACGGGTTATAGTATGTGCTTCCACCACTCCATATACCACCGACCCACTCCAGCCCCTTCCCTGCAGCTTGGCGGGCCCAGTGCACACCATAGCTCGTTAAAGAGAATCCAGAGACAGCGCAGGTGAGGGAGAGGGTCTGCGAGGGCTTCACCAGTCCTGGGCCCTACTCCTGTAGCTGCACCTGGGACAGAACACCTGGGGACAAAGAGCATCAGGTCCTGTCAGTCGCGTGCAGTCACAACCGCCCCAAAGACCCCTGTCTGACCTCTGAGACCCTCACCTTGGGGGGCTGTCACCAGGCACAGGAGAAGACCCAGCAGCCTCATCTTCTTCTAGACCACGGCTCTGTCTTCCCCAGAGACCTCAGCCCTGTGTGAGGAGAGAACTGTGAGCCTCCCCAGCCCAGTGGAGGATTTACCCTCGAGCTTGAATACAAATTTGCATGTGGGGCAGCCTATTTCTTATAAGTCGGGGGACTGAGATCAAGCTGCCCTGGTCCTTCTAGGGTTCTTGTGGGGCATCTCTTCTCTTGAACTCACTCCGCATGTAAGTCAGGAATATGGGATCACCTGGTACATGAGACCTGTTGTAGTCATGTTAATGGACCAGCTCATCTGTGATAAATGGTGGACTAGATGAGTACATTATATTTTTCGTGTAGGTGCATCTTTCAAGTAGATTTAAACTTATTACATTTGTCCTGATAGTTTATTAAACCCAACACTCTAATGTCTACACAACGGTCAAAACATTTTTCGAAACAATTGTAATTTTTAAAAGGAGATAGAAATTATTTGTCTTTCTCATTCTGAAAATCACAAAACAAAGGGCATTCATTGTCAGTATCTTATTTTTTAAGGTATGTTGTTACTTTGATTCAAGGAAGGATATCCAAGGAACATGTCATTGAGATACACTTGATTCCATTTTCTTTTGCTTTTTGAAATGATATTTCTTTAAGCCAATTAGAGAAAGGCAAATACCACATGATCTCACTTATTTGTGGAACATGATGAACAAAATAGACCCAGAGACCTAAAAAGGAGTAAGGTCTAGAATGACAAATCTCAGTGGAGGGGGGCAGGGAGGTATGGATGGGATAAACCGAAGAACTTATGTGCATGTATGCGTAACCAATGGACACAGACAACAATGTTGAGGGGGGTCGGGAGGAGGGTTTCGGGGGGGGGGAGAAGGAGAAACATCTGTAACAAAAGTAAATTAATATAATTGGAAAAAATAAATAAAATGATATTTGTTTCAAGTTCTGATTAACACTATGTTTGTGCCTTTATTTAGGTCAATGCTAGAAAGTTTTTCTTTACAATCTTTTCCAAACACTTTCAGAGCAAAGCAGTGTCAGGCGTGGTGAGTGCTTGGATGGGAGACTCTGGACTCTTAATGTTGAAAATTTGGTAATTGTGCCTTGAGTCCCTCGTCAAACTCTACTGTTGAGAAAGCCCATGCCATTTTGCAGAGACCCCAAACAAATTGTATCAGACATATTCATATTTTTACATGGAGAAATGATTGAGAATAAAAGAGTGATTATTCATGTGTACAATTCAGAATCTTTCATATGTGGAAATTGTAAACGCAGCAGATTAACTGAGCTCTTTTCTCAGTCAAATATTTTCAGTGAAGTTGGGGTCAGAGGGAGGCAAATCATGGAGCTTCCTAGCACAGATATGCTCATAGGAAAGGGAACTTTATCCCTGACAGGAACCCTCACTCCCAGGACACACGACGTGGTCAACTGGACGATTTTCAAATCTTGGATATTATAAGTAACGCTGCTATAAACACGGGGGTGTATATATTTTTTCTAATTTGTGTTTTGGGATAATAAGGATATATATTCAGAGGTGGGTTTCCTGGGTCAAAAAGCAGTTGTATTTTTATTTTTTTGTATTAATTACTTTATCTTTGTTTCAGATGTTCCTCCATTCCCCGCCCCTAGACACCATCCTCCTGATCCCGCCTTCCCACAGCATTGATGTCTATGTCCATTGGTTATGCATGCAAGTTCTTTGGTTTATATTACCCTCCCCCCACTGCCCCCCTCCTCTGGGTTTTGTCAGACTGAATGTTCTTTTTTCTTTTTTTTTTGAGGAAATTGCATGCTGTTTTCCTCAGTGGCTGCACCAATCTGCATTGACACCAATAGTGCACCAGGGTCCTAATTTCTCCTCATCCTCCCCAGCACTGGGTGTTTGTTGAGGTATTGATAGGAGCCATTCTGGCAGGTGTAGCTGTCGTTTCAATTTGCACGTCTCTGATGATCAGTAATGTGAGCATTGTTTCATATGTCTCATGGCCATCTGTACGTCCTCTTTGAAGAAGTGTCTATTCAGAGCATTGGCCAATATTTTAATTGAATTCTGTGTCTACCTGGTGTTGAGTTGTATGTAGTTTTTATTTTTTTTGACTTATCTTTATTGTTGAATGTATTACAGATGTTCCTCATTTTTCCCCATTGCACCCCTCTTCCCCCATTCCTGCCACCCTCCTGCCTTTCCCTACACTGTTTTCTGTGTCCATTGGTTATGCATATATACATATAAGGTCTTTGGTTTGTTTCTTCCCACCCTCCAACCCCCCTTCCCTTTGAGGTTTGTCAGTCTAACAAGTATTTGTACTTCTTAATCCCTTCACCTTTTTCACCCCTCCCCCATCCCCCACCCATCTGGTAACCAACAAAAGTTCTGTGTGTGTATGACAATGTTTCTGTTCTACTTGTTCGTTTTGTTTGTAGATTCAATTGTTGATAGATATGTATTTATTGCCGTTTTGTTTGTTCATATTTTTTAATCTTTTTCTTCAAGAAGACCCTTCAACATTTCATATAATAATGGTTTGGTGGTGACGAACTCCTTTAGCTTTTCCTTGTCTGGGAAACTCTTTATATGCCCATCGATTCTAAATGACAGCTTTGCAGGATAGAGTAATCTTGGTTGTAGGTTCTTACTTTTCATCACTCTGAATATTTCTTGCCACTCCCTTCTGGCCTGCAAAGTTTCTTTTGAGAAATCAGCTGACAGTCTTATGGGAACTCCCTTGTAGATAACTAACTGCTTTCCTCTTGCTGCTTTTAAGATTCTCTCTTTGTCTTGAACCTTTTGCATTTTGCTGATGATGTGTCTTGGTGTGGGCCTCTTGGGGTTCATCTTCTTTAGGACTCTCTGTGCTTCCTGCACTTGTATGTCTGTTCCCTTCACCAAGTTTGGGAAGTTTTCTGTCATTATTGTTTCAAATAGGTTTTTCGATTTCTTATTCTCCCTCTTCTCCTTCTGGCACCCCCAAGATGCGAATGTTGGCACGCTTGAAGTTGTCCCAGAGGCTCCTTACACTGTCCTCATTTTTTTGGATTCTTTTTTCTTTTTGCTGTTCTGATTGGGTGTTTTTTGCTTCCTTATATTCCAAATCGATGGTTTGCTTCTTGGCTTTACCTACTGTACTATTGAATCTGTGTAAACTATTCTTTATCTCAGTTAGTGCCTCTTTCATTTCTGACTGGTCCTTTTTAATTCTCTTGAGGCCCTCACTAAGTTCACTGATGTTCTCACTAAGTCCATTGAGCATCTTTATAAGCAGTGTTTTGAACTCTGCATTTGTTAGGTTTCTTAACTCCATTTCACTTAGTTCTTTTCCTGGAGTTTTGTTCTGTTCTTTCATTTGGGACCTGTTTCTTTGTCTCCTCATTTTGATTGCCTCTCTGTGTTTGTGTCTATGTATTACTTAGTGAGAGGTATGGGGCTAGCTGAGACCAGATGCTGCTTGTTTGAAAGAATTTAGGAAAAGCTGAAGCAGGATTCAGGAGAGGCCAATCCTATGGTAAAGGCAATGGCAACAGCTTGGGTGGGCCTGAAAGTGGGGTGGGGCGGGGCCTCAGAGAATCACCAGGGCGGGGCCGACAGTGTGAGCCAGGTAGCTCGAGTCCCAGATATTGGGGCATCTGCCTGCCCAGGGAAGGGCTCACCAAAGGAACAAAGGCCTCTTATAGCACGTCTGTCCAGGAGAAAGCCGCCTCTCCAGCCCTCGCTCCAATGCCAAACAGCTCAGTTCTTCCCCATATGACTCTGGCGCCGTTCAAGCTGCCTCCTGCACGCTGGAGCCTGGAGGGTGCGAGTCCGAGTAAGTCCGTGCGCGGGCCCTTTAAGAGGAGCTGCTGGGGGCTCCAGCCACCTCAGCCTCAGTTCCCGCTGGTTCTACAGCCAGAAGTGATGGGGATTCTCTTCCTGGCACTGGAACCCTGAGCTGGGTGCCTGGTGTGGGACGGGGACCCCTCAGTCCTCAGGGAGGACCTTCCCAGCCGAGGTGTCCTCCTGATTTTTATCCGCCACACGTGGGTGTGGGACCAGCCCGTCTGCCTCTGCCCCTCCTGCCAGTCTCGATGCGGCTTCTTCTTTAATTTCCTAGTTGTAGGACTTCCATTCAGCTCGATGCCAGGCGGTTTTGAATGATGGTTGTTCTGTAGTTTGGTTGTAACTTTGATGTGGTTGTGGTAGGACGCGATACCGCGTTACCTACCCGCCATCCTGACTGGAAGTCCTGTATGTAGTTTTTAAATATTTTGGAATTTAATCAAATGTGCCTTTGGCAAATAGACCACAGCTTTTTGTAACTCAGAGATGTTAGAGGTAAACACTGAATCAAGAATCCAGAGAGGTTCCCTGAGGGAAACTGTGACTTGAAGAGGAAACCGCACAGGAAACCAGCCCAAACCTCCAACTGCACCTGCTCCTGGATGGTCCTTGTGTTCTGGACCCTGAGCGCCCCCTGGTGGTCGCAGCCTCTCCTGCAGGGAGGTTTGTGTCTGGGCTCACACTGACTTCCCCTCACTGTGTCTCGCACAGTAATACACTGCCGTGTCCTCTGTGGTCAAGGATCTCAGCTGCAGGGAGAACTGGTTCTTGGACGTGTCACTGGAGATGGTGGTGCGGCTCTTGAGGGACGGGTTGTAGTTAGTGCTACCACTACTAGCATATATGCGCCCAATCCATTCCAGCCCCTTCCCTGGTTTCTGTCGGATCCAGTGCCAGTAGTAACTGCTGAGTGAGCCCCCAGAGACAGAGCAGGTGAGGGAGAGGGTCTGAGAGGGCTTCACCAGTGTTGGGCCCGACTCTTGCAGCTGCACCTGGGACAGGACACCTGGGGACAAGAAGCATCAGGCCCTGTTGGTCACATGCAATCACAACCACCCCATGGACCCTGTCTGACTTCTGAGACCCTCACCTTGGGGGGCTGTCACCAGGCACAGGAGAAGACCCAGCAGTCTCATCTTCTTCTAGACCACGACTCTGCCTTCCCCAGAGACCTCGGCGCTTTGTGAGGAGAGAGCTGTGAGCCTCCTCAGCCCAGGGGAGGATTAAGCCTGGAGCTTGGGGAGAAATTTGCATGTGGGGCAGCCTGTTCCTTATAAGTGGAGGGACTGAGGTCAGGCTGCCCTGGTCCTTCTGGGGCCCTGTGGGGGAATCTCTTTCCTTGATCTCACTCTGTATGTAAGTCAGCGATAGGGGATCCCCGGGTTCAAGAGACATTGGAATGTGGTCAAAAGTTGGCCTTACCTTTCTGAGCATAAGAAGAAATGATGGACTAGACAGGAAGGTTAGACATTAAACTTCCCATACATCCTTCAAACCGATTTAAAAGGGATTAGCATTTGTTCACAGATTTTCTAAATCCCAATTCTCCAGTATACCCACTATTTCCAAATTTTATATCATAATTTCATATATATATTATCTATCTTAGTGCAAAAATAAAAATAAAGGACATCTATGTTCAATATCTTATATTTTAATTATATTTAAATATGTTTTCATTGATTGTGTTTTTTAAAGTGTTGAACGGAGAGGGTAACATCATCGCTGACAAAAATACCTGACTCCAGTCTCCCTCATTCTGCCCCTGGGCATGGTCAGTTGGTCAGAGATGCCGGCATCTACCACACAGTATATAACGTCCTTAATGTATATTGAACACATTCTCCCATCAGACAAATACTTTGGAAATGTTATCTCTCTGTGGAGCTTGTCTTTTCATTCCCTTAATGGGATCTTTGGTGGGATAAAAGCATTTAATATAGCAAAATGTAATTGATGCCTATTTTCTGTCCTGGGCCTGTTTTGGTGAATCACACAGACCCCTAGGACGTGCTGAGCCTCATGGTCCAGAGGCATCGGCTGCAGCAGCCACAGGCACAGAGAGGTTCTGGCACCAGGAGTGAGGGCTGCTGGGAAACTGCCCAGAACTGGACGGGACTTTGACCTGGGTGGGGCGAGGAAGCTGAACGTGTTCCGAGTCACAGGAGAGAGATGTGTCTGATTTTCATGGACAGAGAATTTTTAAACCTCTTCCAGTGACGACCCAGGAGGACGTGCAGGGCATGACAGACACAGCTTCTGTCATCGTAGGAAACACCTGAGTCATTGTGACCAGGAGATTGTCAGAATAGAAACGTTAAAGGTTCTGCAGGCAGGGATCAAGGAAAATAAGGAACGTGTCATTGCAAAGAGGGGGGGAGCAGAGGATTCCTGTTATCCACATGCACCTGCTCACAGTGTCTCTGTCTGTGAGGTAACAACTTCACAGGTCCAGGGGTTAGCACTTGGACACCTGTGGGTCATTACTCACATGGTCACACTGTGCTTCACCCAAACTACACAATTCATTGGAGTTCCATTCATGAAATCCCTCAACACTTAGAGGGAAGAGTGGACACCCCTCCCTGCAGGAGCCATGGTGCTGGTGTGTCTGTGTGAGGGGCCCTCACGTCATTGACCAGGACCCTGCCTCAGTCCATCGTCATCACCATCATCATCATCATCATCATTTTCTTACTTAAAATATTTCTTAATTTTATATACATAAATGTTGTTCAACATAATGACCCTTTATATCCATTTTTATGGTTGTTAAGTAAATAGGTTGTCAGACTCTATTTTATTCTTTCATTGAGTGCTGACAACTGATGGGTCATTCCTGCCTTTTCTCGATCTACCCCACACTGAGATCTGATGAGAAAGGTTGGGTTTCCTCTTCAGATGTCATTGGGAAATTGAACCACACAAGCCCCAGAAGGAAAATCCCTCTGCCTCCCACACCACCTCACCAAAATAAAACCCCGAGCCCGTCTCCTTTCCTGGTCTATCAAAGCTCCCCTGGCTTTCAGAAGGTCTTTCCTGAGCTTCCCAGAGATGCCAACTGTGTACATGATACACGTTCCATGTCCCCTGTGTGTGTTTGTCCTCAGCCTGGACATCTGCACAAGCTGTCGTGGTCCCTCTGCCTCTGCCTGGTGGCAACTGCTCTGGGTGCTGTGAGCATGATGCCAAGTGAAGGACCATCACCACCGGGGAATTTCCTCTCTAGCTTTGGGGTCACAAGCCTCTGGTGCCCGCTGCCCACACACACACTTGTCTGGCTGCTGGCTGGCTGGGCCCTGAGCTGGGTGGAGCTGAGCTGCACTGTCGAATCAGCAGAACCCCTGGTTGGATGTAGCCTACGTGGGTCAGTGGATTTCATGATTAGTTCTCATTTTGGCACAAGAGTGTCTGAAAGAGGCTCTCTGCCTTTTGTTCATATGAGAAAGTGGTCTTTCTAGACAACAGACATTTCTTTGCTCTTTCTATTTAGTTGTTGACATCATTATAGGTGTCCCCATCCCCCAACCCACTGCTCCCCTCCACCAGCCCCCACTACGACTCCCTGGCTGTCAGCACTATGTCTTCTGTGTCCATGGGCTGTGCATGTAGGTCCTTTGACTCCTCTTTTCACCTCCTTTTGTTTACTCACCCCCCCCACCCCGATCTGTGTCTGTTCCAGTGTCCACGCCTCTGGTTAAATTTTGTTTGTCAGTTTATTTTGTTCCTCAGATTTCACATATACCTTAGGTCATATGGTATTTGTCTTTGGCTTCTTTCTCTTAGAATAATCCTCCCCAGGTCCCTCCATGCTGTCCACAGGGTGAGGGGTGCTTCTTCCTTACAGCTGCGTAGTGTTCCCTTGTGTAAATGCACCTCAAGTTTTTATCCACTCGTTACTGATGATCACTTGGACTGCTCACAGATCTTGGCTACTGCAAATACCACTGCTATGCATACAGGGGTGCAGACATTCTTTCTGATTGGAGCTTTGGAATACCTAGGACATATTCCCAGAAGTGTGATCACTGCATTAGATGGCAGTTTCATTTTAATTTATTGAGGAAACTCCACACTGTGTCCACAGTGGCTGCACCAGTCTGCATTTCCACCAGCAGGGCATGAGGGTTCTGTTCTCTCCACACCCTCACCAGCACTTGTTGTTTGTTGATTTATTGATGGGAGCCATTCTGGCAGATGTGGTTGTATTTTAAGTGGCATCTCTCTGACGATTATTGACCTTGAGCATTTTTCTGTCTGTTGACCATCTGTTTGTCCTCTTTGGAGAGGTTTCTATGCAGTGCCTCTGACCTTTTATGAATAGGATGTTTGTCCTTGTAATGAGTTGTATAAGTTTTTTAAATATATTTTTGAATATCACCCCTTCATAGATGTACCATTGGCAAATAAACGATAAACGTTTCTAACTCAAAGGCTTCATAGGTAAGCAAAGAAACAGGAACCCAGAGAGGTTCCCTGAGGGAAACTGTGACATGAAGAGGAAACCACCTCCTGCAGGAGGTTCGTGTCTTGGCTCACACTGACTTCCCCTCACTGTGTCTCTGACACAGTAATACAGGGCCAAGTCTTCATATTTCAAGCTCTTTATTTGAAGATACAGTGTGTACTTGGAGTTGTCTCTGGAGATGGTGAATCGGCCCTTCACCGAGTCTGCGTAGTATATATCACTACCGCTACGACTAATGTATGAAACCCACTGCAGCCCCTTCCCTGCAGCCTGGCGGACCCATCTCATGCCATAGTCACTGAAGGTGAATCCAGAGGCTGCACAGGAGAGTCTCAGAGACCGCCCACTGCACCACACCTCCCCCAGACTCCACCAGCTGCACCTCACACTGGACACCTGCAAACACAAAGACGTCCTGGTCAGGACACTGTCACATGTTCACTGTTTCTCTCTCTTGTCCACTCTCAAACTCAGTGTCTCTTGCTCTCCACAAATTATCTCTTAAAATAGCCACAACGAAAACCCAGCTGAGCCCAAACTCCATGGTGAGTGCTCTGTGTTCAGTCCTGATTAGGGAATGGGGACACCTGGGGATCCTCAGTCTGGGCTCCTGTCCTAGAGCTGCAGGGTCAGGGCTGGGCTGGAATTTATGGGCAGAGGGGGCCCTATTTGCATGTCCTCCTACTATATAGGGAGCTCTGGGGTTGGAGACCTGCAGAGAGGGCAGTGCCTCAGTGCAGGTGTGAGTGTCCTGGGGGAGAATCGTGGTCATGATAACATTTCAATAATGAAATGGAGTCATAATAGGTAGGGGTATGTCCAAGAGTCCAAACCTGGTAACAATGAGCTCAGATACTGGGGTGAGCACCTAAACACTGTCCCCTAATTCTCCCTGAACCTACTCCAGGGCACAGTGGGGCCTGCCCAGTGAGGGTGCAGACCCCTTGAATATAACGAGAACATGAATGAAAATCTGTATTCTTGTTTTACCTAGAAGTCATGCCTGGGGACAATCCGACATGTGAAAAAAGACCACAGGCTGCAGATCTTGTAAGAGTGGATGTCATGGTCATGGTGTGTTGGTGGCCTTGACCCTGGGTGTCTCTGGCCTCCTGACTTCAAGGAGACAAAGAAGACAGAGTGTTGATTACATGCTTTCCTATCCCTGGGACTCAGATATACTTAGAAGTCAGGGAAATTCATGGAGCTGATGGAGAGGCTGTGGGTTTCCAACACCTAGAAGTCCATGTTCAGAGGGTCTGTCTGCATAGACAGTAACGAAAACCTTAAAGAAGTTGTTATAATAGAACAATTAGTGAGATACATGTTAGTCAGAATACCTGTGATTAGCGAGAAGGCTCGTATTTATGGTTAATCACTCATTTATGAAGCAGAGGCTTTTGCCGTTTAAAATCACAAACGAAGCCACGGTGATATAAGTTGAACTGATCACGCGGGCTGGTCCATCTTACCATGTTATTACTATTATGAGACTTTATTGTAAAAAGGGATAGTTCTGTGTTTCCACGGCCTTTAGATAACAGTGTGTCATGTCCTCATGTAATACACGTGTTCACAGAGCATGGAGATAAAGCCTGGACAGTAGACGAGCCCGGAAACCACCTCCTCCTGCTGGGACATGGGCTCAGTGGGTCCTGAGCTCCCCAGGTCCTGAGAGCACGTTTTCCTTCAAAGTCCACAGAGGACCAGAGACTCCTCATCGCCCTCCCCTCATCCAACCTGGGTGTCGGGTCCCTTCCCGCAGGAGGACGATGGACCCTGCTGTTCACAGGACGTTCCATCCTTGTTATTTTCGTCCACGGACCCTGCCCTCCGCTCCTTGGCTGTAAATCCCCCGGGGTCTCTGCTGCACCACAGGGGAGCCCTGGGTCCCTCTCCTGTAGCGATGTCCCCACTGCAAGAGCCTTGAACAAAATCATCCTTTCAAATGTATAGACTCTAGGAACTGTTCTTCCATAACAGAGACAACAAGCTGGAAGATCTTTAAGTAGGTCCAAAGGTTGAGGGTTATTTTTAAGATAAAAGAGACTTCAGACTCAATAACCTACAGTCAGGAAACAGGCTGAGGAACGCGCTCTGTTCCAACACGAGCACCTTCCAGCAGAAGGAAGGGGGTCCGAGAGCAGAGGACCAGGCCTAGGGGTTGGGGTTTGAGCCTCAGTGGGTTGTTCTTGGTCTTGTGCTCATGGAGGTCGCTGAGATGGATGTAACACTTGTTTCCAGGTGGGGATTTCTTTCTCACTGCCTGTCCCTGGATGGAATGCCGGCCCTGCAGCTGTGTTGTAGGAGAACATGACTAACTGGTCATAGCCTCAGGTCTGCAGATGGAGAACACTTTGTCCCAAATAGTCTCCCACACCTGACTGACAGGTGGATTTGGGACTTTTCTAATGGTGATATTCAGATGGATGTTAGACTTGAGGCCCTGCTCTCAGGGTCAGCATTTGGAGGATGTTGGTTTGTGCTGAATGCAATTGGCCTGTGGGTGGATGAGAACCATTGGAAGGTGAGGGTGGCTGTGGTACTGTGAGTCATGCTCGTAGCCTGGGGATGTTACGTGGCAAGTGGGACTCTGTCAAATTTGATTCATGTGGAGATCCCGACATATAAGCATTTTAGTAGATGACCCAGGTGGGTCCTCCTATGAGAAGTGTTTCCATCAGAGGGAGGCAGAGGGAGATTAGGCTCCAGGAGGACAAGAACACACTGTGACGTCTGAGGTCAGGGACATATTCCTGGCTGTGGAGATGGAGGAAGAGGCCACGGGATCAGGAAGGCAGTTCTAGTGGCTGGAATAGACCAGGAAACATGCTCCCCTGTGTGACGATGCAGAAACTGACAACACACAGACTCAGAGACCAAGAGCCATCAACAAGGTCCTTAGGAGACATCTAGTCGTCAAGACCTGCATTGCCAACCCCACAGGAATCTCCTCACAGCTGCAGGACGGCTGTTCTAGGAGGAAACACACTGAAGGAGAACAGACCAGTGTTGGTGAGCGTGGGGAGAGAGGAACCCTTGCACTCTCTCGGTGGGAAGGTAAGATCCTGCAGCCACATGGAAACAGCGTGTTGGTTCCTCCAAAATGAGAGTAGGAACACTGTGTGATTGAGCAGTGAGCTCCCAGGTGTTCATGGAATAATAAACCCAGAACTCTGGAGAGGTGTTGCACGGCCCTGTTCACTGCAGCCGTGTTCAGTGTAGTCAAGACGTGGAAACATCTCTGTCCATCAGTGGGTGAGTGGGCAAACATGTGCGATATTCTCAGGACGGAATATTACTCAGCTTTAAATTACCAGAAAGCCCTGCACAATTTCACCCAGGATGACACTAGAGGACACTCTGCTCTGTGAAATAAAGCCATTAGGGAAAGGCAGATAGTGTCTGATTCCACCTACACTGGGAACTGAATTAAAATTCCTTCCAGCAGAGTTTGGAGGAGCCCAGGCCTGGTTGTGGTGAAGGCTCTGGCAGGAGCGGGATACTGGAGCGCCGGCGGCCCTGGAGTCCTGCGCTGACGGAGAACAAAGACGGAGGCAGCTGGAGGAGACACTGTGTCAGGACATAGTCAGCCCTGGTCCTGGGCCCTGTGCATCCACGGGAGCCTGGGTGTGTCTGCTCAGTGTGTGGAGCCATCCACCCTCAGGGGCCTGGGGACAATGAGGGGACATTCAGTCCCCACGGAGGGGAGCTTTCCTCTGGGAATGGGGAGAAGGAGACAGAGCCCAGCAAACCCCTGTGTTCCTAGGGGGCTGTGTGCACACCCAGGACACGCCCCTGTGTGATCTCTGAGACTGGACCCTCCACTCTGAGTCATCACTGAGATCCTGCTCTGTTGAGGTACCTTTATTGCTGAGCAGTATTCCATTGACTGATATTCCCTAGTTTGATTATTTGTAAAATTAGAAGGACTTTTGTGTGGTTTGTAGCTTCTAATTTAAAGAACTAAAATATTTGCATATATTTTTGTGAACATAAGTATTTGTTTTTCTGGAGCAAACACTCCTAAAGGACCACAGAGATATATTTTAGGTATATATTTAATTTATTAAGAAACCGCTATCACTTTATGACGAAAGAATAAGAGGATATAGAGGAACTTAGAGTAGGAGAGGAGCCCAGTCAGTGCCGACATCATCTGCACACAGAGTCACCTCCTTACTTGTCTGCAGTGAGAATATGAGAAGTTAGAGCCACAGAGAAAAAGCAAGAATCGTACTGGATGCAGCTGAGAGCTGAGAGGAAATCCCTGCTCCCAACAGCAGGCCCCTCCTTCCCCCTTCACTCTGCACCTGCTCCTGGGCTGTTCTCTGTGGTCCATGGGTCCTGAGCGCCCCCTGGTGTCCTGAGCGCCCCCTGCAGCCCCACCCTCCTTTCCCCTCAGGAGGTTTGTGTCTGGGCTCACACTGACTTCCCCTCCCTGTGTCTCGCACAGTAATACACAGCCGTGTCCTCGGTGGTCACGGATCTCAGTTGCAGGGAGAACTGGTTCTTGGACGTGTCAGCAGTGATGGAGATGCGGCCCTGGAAGGCTGGGTTATAGCCTGTTCTCCCATCCCACCACCCCATCCACTGCAACCCGCTCCCAGGTTTCTGGCGGATCCAGTGCCAGTAGTAACTGCTGCTGACTGTGCCCCCAGAGACAGTGCAGGTGAGGGAGAGGGTCTGTGAGGGCTTCACCAGTCCTGGACCTGATTCCTGCAGCTGCAGCTGGGACAGGGCACCTGGGGACAAGGAGAATCAGGCCCTGTCAGTCATGTGCAGTCATATCCACCCCATGAACCCTGTCTGACCTCTGAAACCCTCACCTTGGGGGGCTGTCACCAGGCACAGGAGAAGACCCAGCAGTCTCATCTTCTTCTAGACCAGGGCTCTGCCTTCCCCAGAGACCTCAGCCCTGTGCGAGGAGAGAACAGTGATCCTCCCCAGCCCAGGGGAGGATTTAACCTGGAGCTTGAAGAGAAATTTGCATGTGGGGCAGCCTGTTCCTTATAAGTGGAGGGACTGAGGTCAGGCTGCCCTGGTCCTTCTGGGGCCCCTCTGAGGACATTTCTTCCCTTGAACTCACTCACCATGTAAG
This sequence comes from Tadarida brasiliensis, assembly GCA_030848825.1. Lineage (NCBI taxonomy): Eukaryota > Metazoa > Chordata > Mammalia > Chiroptera > Molossidae > Tadarida > Tadarida brasiliensis. The sequence continues at coordinate 248,416,702 of CM061257.1, forward strand.
TCAGGGAAAGGGGATCACTTGGTTCATGAGACCTGTGGAGTCAGCTTAATAGACATGCCCATCTCTGATAAATGGTTGACTTGATGAGATTATATTTTTAATTTCTCATGTATCTTTCTTATAGATTTATAGGAATTACATTGGTCCAGGTAGTCTCTTAAACTCAACTCTGTAACATATACACAACTGTCAAATATTTTATAAACAATTGTATTTTTGTAAACATAATTTCATATATACAATATCTACCTTCTCAGAAAATCACAAAATAAAGGACATTCATTGTCAGTGTCTTATGTGTTTATTTAAAGTGTTATGGTGATTCAATAAACTATATCCCAAGAACAAGTTAATGGGATATCCTTGATTCTTTTCTTTCTTTCTTTCTTTCTTTCTTTCTTTCTTTCTTTCTTTCTTTCTTTCTTTCTTTCTTTTTCTTTCTTTCTTTTTTTTTTTGTTTGGATAAAGTTATATTCATTATAAGTTCTGAGTAACACGATATGATATGCCATTTTTAAGGCTTTTACTCAATCCATTTTTCTTACAGTCTTTACAAACATCTTTCAGTAGCTAAACAGTGTCAGGCCTGGTAAGTTCGTGGATGGGAGCCCTTGATTCTTGATGTTGAGTATTGGTAATTCTGTCTTGCAGTCCCTCCTCAGACTCTTCCCTTCTGCAAGATCATGGCTTATTGCAGAGACCTCAATCTAATTATATCCGACATAATTACATTTATATACAGAGAAATGATTGAAAATAGAAAGAGGATTATGTATTAGTAAATTCAGATTCTTCTCCTTATAAGTGGGGGGACTGAGGATAAGCTGACCGGTTGCTTCTGGGGCTCTTCTGAGGGCATCTCTTCCCTTGAACTCACTCAGCATGTAAGTCAGGGAAAGGGAATCACCTGGTGTGTGAGACACATTGGAATGAGGTGAAAAGAGAACCTCACCTTTCTGGGCAAAGGAGTCAATGAAGGACTACATGAGTACATTACTCTTTTAACTTCCCGTGCATCTTTCAAATAAATTTAAAAGAGATAGCCATTTTTCAGACTGTTTCTGAATTCCAATTCTCCAGAAAATCCACAATTAAAAAATATATTATCATCATGTCATACAAATAAATTCTACCGTCGTGCAAAAATAAATAAATAAATAAATAAATAAATAAATAAATAAATAAATAAATAAATAAAACACACCATGTTCTGTTTTTTGTTTTAAACTTAATTTATGATGTTACTTTGATCTGAGAAACCACCTCCCAAGCACAGGCAGGTGGGACATTGTTGGTCCTCATGTTGGAAGTTTTGTAACTTTGTCTACAGATTCCTGTGCAAACTCTTCCTTTGTGCACCCCACAGCCTGTTGCAGAGACCTCAAATTAACTACATCAGAAATGGTCATGGTTGCCATAATCAGTCGCTCAGTGGTTAGAGCGCTGAACAAAGGATCAAAGGGTCTTTGGTTAGATTCCTGGTCAAGGGCATGTACCTGGGGTGCAGGTTTGATCTCTGGACCTGGTGGGGTCTTGAAGGAAGCAACAAATCGATGTGTCTCCCTCACTTTGATGTTTCTCTCTCTCTCTCCTCTTCCTTCTTCCTCTAAAATAAAAAGAAAAACATATCCTCAGGTAGGATTAAATAAATAAATAAGTGTAATAGTTGTAAGTTGTGTTTAATGACACATTCTCTGCACACACACACACACACACACACACATAGTGATGATTTTCATTGTAATGAATTCCAAAGTTTCCTTCTCAGACACGGCCATGTCCTCGGCTCTCAGGCTACTTAGTGTCACATGAACTTGGCTCTTGGACGTGTCCCTGGAAATGCTGAGTCGGGATTTCAGCGATGGGTTATAGTATGTGCTTCCACTATACATTATACGCCCGACCCACTCCGGCCCTTTTCCTGGTGCCTGCCGGACCCAGTTCACACCAGAGTCCATTAAAGAGAATCCAGAGACAGTGCAGGTGAGAGAGAGGATCTGCGAGGGCTTCACCAGTCCTGGGCCCGACTCCTGCAGCTGCACCCGGGACAGGACACCTGGGGACAAGGAGCATCAGGCCCTTCAGTCACTTGCAGTCACAACCACCCCACAGACCCCTGTCTGACCTCTGAGACCCTCAACTTGGGGGCTGTCACCAGGCACAGGAGAAGACCCAGCAGCCTCATCTTCTTCTAGACCACGGCTCTGCCTTCCCCAGAGACCTCAGCCCTGTGTGTGGAGAGAGCTGTGAGCCTCCCCAGCCCAGGGGAGGATTTACCCTGGAGCTTGAGGAGAACTTTGCATGTGGGGCAGCTTGTTCCTTATAAGTGGAGGACTGAGGTCAGGCTGCCCTGGTCCTTCAGGCCCCTCTGAGGGTATCTCTTTCTTTGAACTCACTCAGCATGTAAGTCAGGCATAGGGGATCATCTGGTTCAGGAGACCTGTTGGAGTCAGGTTAATGGACATGCTCATCTTTGATAAATGGAGGACGAGTTGAGTAGATTATATTTTTAATTTCTCATGCATCTTTCTAGTAGATGTAAAGGGATTACATTTGTCCAGGTAGTTTCTTAAACCAAATTTTCTAATATATACACAATTGTTAAATATTTCTATGAACAATTGTATTTTTATAAACATAGTTTCATATATATAATGTCCCCCTCCTCAGAAAATCACCAAATAAAGGACATTCATTCTCAATATATGTTTATTTGTTTTATAGTGATCCCAGGGACTATATCTGAAGAACAGGTTAATGGGAGACCCTCAATTCTTTTCTTTATTTTGTTTTGTTTTGTTAAAATGATATTCATTATAAGTTCTGAGTAACACTATACGATATGCCATTTTTTAGGTTGTTGTTGGAAACATTATTTACACTCTTTACCAAACACCTTCAGCCACTAAGTACGATGGGCCCTGGTTAGGACTTGCATGAGAGACCTTTGGTCCTTGATGCTGAAAATTGGGAATTCTGTCTTTGAGCCCCTCCTCAGACTGTCCCCCTGTGCAACTTTATGGCTTATTGCAGAGACCTCTATCTAATTATATCAGACATAATCTCATTTATACACGGATAAATGATTGAAAATAGAAAGACTGATTATGTATTAGTACAATTCAGATTATTGTATATGTTGAAATAATAAAGGCAGCAGATTAACTGATCTGATTTTCAGTCTAGTGATATCAGTGATGTTGGGTTGAAAGAGGGTGGCGGAATGAATTCCCAGCACAGGTTTTGTCGTAGGAAAGGGAACTTTAATCCTGACAAAAACCCTCACTCCCACCCCCTCCCTCTGCCCCTGGTGATGGTCACTGTGGTCAGAGGTCTTGGGCCCTCCCACTTACCATGTAGCATCATTAATGTAAAATGCACACATTCTCCCATCAGACATACAACTTGGAAACTTGTTGTCTCTTTGTGGGCTTCTCTTCGCATTACCTTAATGGAAAGTGTGCTGGGAACATGTTTTCATTTTTAACAAGGTTCAATTTATCACTATTTGATTTAATGTGAACTGCATTTTATATTTTACGTAACAACTCACCACAAAATTGTCCACCTCCATTGATCATGGTAAGGGAAAACCTGATTAGAACAGAGTGAGCCCTAAACTTTATAGAGAAAAGTAGGTTGGAAGCTTTAATATCATTGAAATCTGTTTGCTGTGTCTTCTAACAAGGAGACCAACCTTCCCTGGCATGAAGCGCTGATTCATTTCAGAGATTAATTCACTTTACTGGACTTTACATTGTGAATTTCCCTACAGTATGTAGCATAGAAAACTAGACTTATCCCTGAGACATTATGTCATGTACACGTCAGACAAACAAGGAAGGAACCTTAAAGGACATGGGGAAGATGCTGAGAAGAGATGACAGAGACAGGATCCCAGAGGGTATTTCATGTGACTGAAAGTGACCAGAGAGGACGAAGGTGCAGAGAGGTCATGAGAGGGACACATGAGGAGATGACCTGGAGCTGACGTCCGGGAAAGTGAATGTCCCAGTGAGAGCCATGCATGGAGCTGTGTGTGCAGGACTCACATGGACAGTGAGAGAGCGAGGCCCTGGCGAGTGTGGGGACCTGGGGGATGGACTCTCAGTGTGTCTAGACGGAGACACCAGGGTGGGTAGAGGTGGGTTTTCATCCATGAACTCCAGGGCAGGTGCTCAGATGACCACCACTCAGGGGATGCTGGGAGCAGGACTGTGGGATGACGGTGACCCCTCGTGGTGACTCTGAGCCATGCAGGCGGCAGGACCCTAGGGACTGAACCAGTTGCCTCTCCACCCACGGAGACCAGGGGAGGGAAGAGCTAACCTTTAAGGCCCGGCTTTTCCTCTTTGAAGAGGAGGGAGACACAAGAACTAGGATAATGAAGGTATTTTGTATCATTGCAAAGTCCTCATTAGTGACTCATACAGGAATATATCTGGTTGGCTTGGTATAGTTGAAATTTATTTTTTCATTTAAGTGGAGAAACATGTAAAAGGATAGTTTTAGAAATTTTGAGAGAGTGGAGAGAAATATCTAAAAATATGGCTTTTAAATAAGTGTGGTAATGGTAATTCTTATTCTCATGACACATTCTCTGGTCTATGCAAATTCTTCTTTAGAACTCTTAGTTCATCTCTGATTGCTATTATTAATTTCCCCTATAGTGTTTTCAGCTGTGATTCCTCTCTGTACTGATATAAGTCTGTCCTACAATATTTTTAGCTATTGAAGATTTCACCTGTGTGTCTGGATCTGCTAACTGAGGACAATGGGTGAACAGCAGACCCAGCTGTTTCCTGACCCCTGTTGACCACAGCTGTCCATGGGCTTGTCCAGCACACATCCTGCAGCATGTGGACCAGCAATACAACAATGATATGAGGTGTGTGAGGTTTGAGGTGTGTGAGGTGTGAGGTGTGAGGTGTGTGAGGTGTGAGGTGTGTGAGGTGTGAGGTGTGAGGTGTGTGAGGTGTGAGGTGTGTGAGGTGTGAGGTGTGAGGTGTGTGAGGTGTGTGAGGTGTGAGGTGTGTGAGGTGTGAGGTGTGTGAGGTGTGAGGTGTGTGAGGTGTGAGGTGTGTGAAGTGTGTGAGGTGTGTGAGGTGTGAGGTGTGTGAGGTGTTAGGTGTGAGGTGTGTGAGGTGTGAGGTGTGTGAGGTGTGAGGTGTGTGAGGTGTTAGGTGTGAGGTGTGAGGTGTGTGAGGTGTGAGGTGTGAGGTGTGAGGTGTGAGGTGTGAGGTGTGAGGTGTGAGGGGCCTGCACTCAGCACCTGCTCTGCTCCCACCCGACACAGGCCTGTCCCTCTAGAGCCTGTGTGAGCTGAAACAGTCTGAAAACGTCCTGGGCTCAGCCTCAGGCCTCCTGTCTGTACCCAGTCCTGGGGTGTCCACAGATGGATGACCTATGAGGGGGTGTCTGTGAGTGCAGGGGGGCTGGTGCATTTTCCAGGGTCTGCTCTGCACCTGACACTGGGAGCAGCGGGGGAGCGAGCGCAGGACTCTGGCCTATGAGGCTCGGCACCCAGGACAGATTTAGGGAGAATATAGACTGTGGAAGACACAGGGTGATGTCGGGGCGGTTTTGGGGGGACACTGGAGGACAGCACAGGGTGGGTGTGGGTGAGGACCTGTCCAGCTGGTTCTCACGCTCCATGTGCGCTCTCCCTGCGGAAGCGGAGACACATGTCCGAGCACAGCCCAGGCTGCTCCCAGGACCCACACGAAGGGCTGCCCAGCTGGGCTGTGGAGGTCCATCTCGCGGCTCCTCTCACTCTCTCCTCCACGTGGAAGTCTGAGAGCTGAGCCTGGTCCTCGGTCGGGCTGGTTCCGGTCCAGGAGACTGAGGGATGGAGGGAGCGAGGGGCAAACCCTGAACACCTGCGGTATCCTGAGTGGATGGGGAGCGAGGGGTCACCCTGCCCCAGGGACACCGAGACCTCAGGGGGCAGCGGTGCTGCTGGAAGCTGCGGGGACAGATCTGTGCCTGTCTGAGGAAGGGCGCCTGTGGGGCAGACGCGTGTGTGTCCGCGAGCAGAGAGTGAGGCCGACCAGGGCGTGTGGACACACTGACCCTCCTCTGTGGACACTGCGTCTCCGTCACAGGGTGGAGAGGATGCCTGGGGTGCTCAGACTTTCAAGGGGACAACTGATTCCCATGGGAACCTAGTGAGATAATGGTCCCTGAGCCTGGACACGAGTCCTCTGGGAAAGAATGTTGTCGACACAATGGTTGTCCTCAATGAGATGAGAGGACACAGGGCCCAGGACAAGGGAGGGTCCCTGGGACCCTGAACCACAGGAAGAGCAGGAGCGCCCTGCGCGCCCCAGGGAGCTGTTCTCAGCCCCTCCCTGCGCGGTTCCTGAGAGATGTTCCCAAGGTCGATGTGTCCCGAGCGCCCCCTGCTGGTCCTCAGTGGTCTGTGGGGTCCAGAGTGCCCCCTGGTGTCCTGACCCCTCCTGGTCGACCTGAGGGTCTCCTGCAGCTCAGCCCCTCTTGTCTCCCTGCAGGGAGTTTGTGTCTGGATCATAGAGACGTCTTAGTCAAAAATATGTCACATGTCCAGTGTTTATCCAACTCATACTCATTCACATACTCTGTGTTTCCAGTTCTCCACAAATTACCTCTTAAAATAGCAACACGGAGGATCCAGCTGAGCACAAACTCCATGGTATGTGGTCTGTGTTCAGTGCTGAACAGGGCATGTGGTCACCTGTGGATCCCGGGGCTGGGGTCACCTGTGGATCCCGGATCCTGTCCCATTGCTGCAGGGTCAGGGCTGGGCTGCTTTTCATGAGCTGAGGGGGCCCTATTCATATGTCTTCCTACTATAGAGGGAGCTGTGGGGTTGGACATTGACATAAAGGACTTGGTTTCAGAGTGTGGTGTGTCCAGGGGTATATGTCTGAGTAGAATTAACTCTGGTATCTGGGCCTCTGCTCCTTCCAACTTGACTCAACTGCTTCCTTGAATGACCTCCAGACAGGGGACGTGCCCAGTGAGGGTTTCAGTGTTACCTGGTTGGACACTGGACCACGTTAAACTGTGATCATGGTACAATACAGCAGTAAAAACTAAAGTATAGAAAACTAAAAGAAAAGGTGCAGTTTTACATATCATATCTTACAGGGCTACCTGTATGTACACACGAAGGTTGTCAGGCATCATATCCAGGGGGAGATTAATATAAGGGAACTTTATATTCAGTGGATGGGAAGTTCCATCTGACATTATTTCCCCTGCACAGTGTTCAGAGAATAAACTAAGAACATAGAGTGACCCTATAGCCACGGTCCAATGTTGGGGGACAGTGGGCATCTGTGTGAGTCACTGGGAAGCAGAAGCGTGAACTACAGAGAAGCAGACATTGCTCCTTGGTCCTAGTCCTTTAGGCGATTTTGGGCTGAATGTGCAGCAGCTGCACACCCTCCTGTTTGTTCTCTAGACTCTGCTGGACCAGGTTCAATCACTGGATGGAGAAGAACCTCAGTCACGGCCAGGGGTGTTTAGGTAAAGTTGTAATGAGAGATTTGTGAGTAATTACGTTTAGGTCATGAAAATTTGTTATTTTCAACCTCATGTCTGCATGCGAGCATTGGAAAACTATTCCATTCTCATTTACATGTGTCAAACCATCATTGCATTCTAGGACTGAATCCCAGGGCATCACGCTAACTGATCCTTTCAATGTGCTGTTAATTTCCCAGAACATTGTGAGGACTTTTGCATCTGCGTTCATCAGGGATGTGGCCCTGTCATTTTTGTGTCCTTAATTGGTTTTCCTATGACTGTTCATCTACATGACCTGTTTTGTATCCGTGCTCGTGTGCGAAGGCATGTCTACGACCAAAATTAGTGTGTGTGTGTGTGTGTGTGTGTGTGTGCATGTGTCTGTGAGTCTGTGACTGTGGATGTGTATGCCACTTTGTGTGTGGCTGTCTTTGTAACTGTGCGTGTGACAATGTGTGTGACTATGTTTATGTAACTGTGTGTGACTGTGTGTTTGCTACTTTGTGACTGTGCACATGTGAATATGTGCATGACTTTGAGTTCATGACACTGTGTGTGTCTGTGTGTCCCTCTGTGTGTGTGGCTATGTGGGTCACTCTGTGTATCTAACTGTGTGTCTGTGTGTCCCTCTGTGTGTGTGGCTATGTGGGTCAGTCTGTGTATGTAACTGTGTGTCTGTGTGCATATCCCTCTGTGTGTGTGGCTATGTGGGTAAGTCTGTGTATGTAACTGTGTGTCTGTGTGTCCCTCTGTGTGTGTGGCTATGTGGGTCAGTCTGTGTATGTAACTGTGTGTCTGTGTGTCGCTCTGTGTGTGTGGCTATGTGGGTCAGTCTGTGTATGTAACTGTGTGTCTGTGTGTCACTCTGTGTGTGTGGCTATATGGGTCAGTCTGTGTATGTAACTGTGTGTCTGTGTGCATATCCCTCTGTGTGTGTGGCTATGTGGGTCAGTCTGTGTATGTAACTGTGTGTCTGTGTGTCCCTCTGTGTGTGTGGCTATGTGGGTCAGTCTGTGCATTTAACTGTGTGTCTGTGTGTCACTCTGTGTGTGTGGCTATGTGGGTCAGTCTGTGCATGTAACTGTGTGTCTGTGTGTCACTCTGTGTATGTGGCTATGTAGGTCAGTCTGTGTATGTAACTGTGCATCTGTGTGCATGTCCCTCTGTGTGTGTGGCTATGTGGGTCAGTCTGTGTATGTAACTGTGTGTCTGTGTGTCCCTCTTTGTGTGTGGCTATGTGGGTCAATCTGTGTATCTGTGTGTTTGTGTGTCCCTCTGTGTGTGTGGCTATGTGGGTCAGTCTGTGCATGTAACTGTGTGTCTGTGTGTGTGACTCTTTGTGTGCTGGGTGTGACTGGGGGAAGCAGGAGGGTGGAGCGGGGAGGAGGGTCAGGGGGAGGAGAAAGCTGCAGTACTTTCAACAACAATGAGTAATAATAAGAATAAAGTCATGGGCGCCGCCCCGCATTCCAGGGACTGTGATCAATGAACCCGGGCGGGGCCTGGGCACTGCTGTCCATTTTCATAAGCCCCCCAGTATTTTCCAGGCACGTGGGACCCCGAAGAGGAAGCTTCTGCAGGGGACCGTCATTGAGGGAGAAAGTCCGATGCAAAGGGACCCGCTGAGAGGACACGTGGGCCTGGGACCCAGACCCGCTCTCACTTCCCGTCACCGGCCCAACTGCAGGGGCGCGTCCCTCCCACCGCCGCCTGGGGGTCAGGGGGTCAGACCGAGGCCACCTCCTCAGCCCTCGTCCCCTCCCCTGCAGGCGGCCGGGCCTGCGCGACCCTCCGCTCCCTCAAGGCAGCCAGCACCTCGCGCTCGGACCCGAGGTTCGCGCCCACATGGCCGCACAGCCGGCCTGACCCGCCCCGCACGCCCAGCGCTCCGCCTCCTCGCCGGCCACTCTCGGAGGTGACGAGCCCGAGGGCCTGAGCCGGCCCCAGCGTGGGCTCCACCGCGCACGCGCCAACCGCTGGCGGGAACCTCAGAGCTGAAAGGAGCTGCTCTGAGGAGAACTTCCCGCCTACCGCAGGCCCTTTCGCAAAGGCTGACGGGATAGTAGTTCCCCGGGAGCCGAACAGCAGGGTTCCGGGCTGCTCTGAAACTACATATCCCAGGAGGCACTGCGCAGGGTAGACCTTGAGCCTCAGCGGTTGCGTTCCAGGGCGCATGTTCTTTGCCTCTAACCAATGAGCCATTGTGGGGACCAAAGACAGAGCGATGTGAGGATTCAGCTGGCCAATGGGGAGCGCGAAAGGGGCGAGGTGGGCAGGCCCCGTGGTTTCCTTGGATACCGTGGACGCAATTCTGTGGGAGAGGGTGGGGCTTTAGCGTGAGACCCTGGAAGTCCTGACTGACAGGAACTTAGGAGCTCAGGTAAGTGTCAGAGCCGAGGGCGGAGGGAGACCCTGTGGGTGTCAAGGTGAGGACGACGTGCAGACTCGGGGCCTTCAGGGTGGTGAGGTCCGAACTTCACGGCCAGGACGGGGTGCCCTGGGATGGGGCCCTGCACGGGGATGAAAGCCAGACGGGGACCCTGTGCGGGACTCGCTCTGCCCGGACGTGAGGACGAGAGCAGGTCCCGCCCCGTCCCGGCCCCGCGTGACCGAGGCCGCGCATCGGACGCGGTGTCTCAGTGTGGGCTCCGCACCTGCGGTCGGTGACACCCTCCGTGACGACCCCGAAGGGCTGTGAGGGTCCAGTGAGACCGTGGACGGAACCGAGCACAGGCCGCAGAACCGCAGTGCAAAGGCTATGTTTCTATTTCAGGGGTGACCCTGAACCCCAGTCACCCAGACAAACCCGAGGGACCAGGACGTGTGCTGACAGCAGCACTGACCTCCGTCCCCAGGGGTCCTGGGTTTTAGGACTAAATGAGACGCAGAAGGACAGTCCGTGTGGTGCGAGGGGAAGGACATGGCTGAGTGTCTCCTGGCGCTGCCTCTGGGTCATCTGTGTCCCCTGCACCTGTCTCTTCCCCCATAAGTGGAGGGGGATTTCTACTGAGTGACTCGGTGGGGTCTCTTACCTTCTATTATTCTGTGGGTCATTTAAAAAATGAAAAAGAAAAAACCTTTTTTTTTTTTTTGGTCCTTTCCAGCTCATGTTTCCCTTTCGGTGCCACATCCTCTTCCCACAAATTATTCTCTGAGTTCCCAGCAAAGACACTGCAAACAGTGAGTTTAATAACATGCAAGTGCGGAACCTGAGTGCCTTCCAGAAAGCTGAAGCCCTGGGCCACGTGCAGGAGCCAGAACCCCTGGGAGCTGCCCAGGGACAGAGGGGCTGGTTCCCGAGGAGGGGCTGCGTCTGTACGCCTGGTCCCAGGGCTCTGAGCTGCCCACTGCCTTGTAGGAAAGTCAGTATTTCTCCTCCTTTCTGTCCTCGTCCTTCCTCCTTCTTCTTCCCCTAGTGAAGACGCACAATAGGTGCTAGCTCTCAGGTTCACCAAGTTCCCACTGAACACGAGTTCTGTTCTTGGCTTTTGTTTCATTTGGTCCTAATTATTCAGACTGACCTTCAAACTGTCTTTTTAAATGACAGCCGGTGGGAATCACTTCGACAAAGGCATTGGTTTAAGCAAGTTGAGAATGCACTCACATTTGTTGAACACGTGCCCTGTATTTCTGGATTAAATGAGAATTTCTACTAGATAATTTTGTTTCTATGGTAATTTCTGAGACAAACCAAGTAAATGGAATTGGAAACAAACCCTTAATTGTCTATATGACAAAATGTTTATTTTACTATTTTGAAGTAAATACAATAAAAGTCAAGATAATTGAAAAATAAGTTTTCTGATCATATGAGTTTTTAAATGGAGAAATATATATATAATTAAGATTAATACAAGATAAGAAAAAGATATTGAGCCCTGGCTGGTGTAGGTCAGTTGGTTGGAGCACCATCAATGCACCAAAGTGTCGTGCGTTCAATTCCCGTCAGGGCACACACCCAGGTTGTGGGTTCAATCCTCAGTCAGGATGATTTCCAAGGCAGACAATTGTTATTTCTTCCTCCCTCTATTTCTCTCTCTGTCTCTCTGTCTCTCTGTCTCTCTGTCTCTCTCTCTCTCTCTCTCTCTGTCTCTCTCTCTCTCTCTCTCTCCCTCCCCCTCTCCCTCTCCCTCTTCCTCTCCCTCTCCCTCTCCTTTTCCCTCTCCCTAACATCAATGGAAAAACATAGCCTTGGGTGAGGATTTTAAAAAAGTTATTGCCCAGCTGGTGTGGCTCCAGTGGATTGAGCGTCAACCTATGGACTGAGAGGGCCCGGTTCCATTCTGGTGAGGGCACATGCCGGGGTCTCCTTCTCCATCCCCAGTAGGGGGTGTGCAGGAGGCCGCTCTGTGTGTCTCTCTCACATCAATGTTTCTCTCTCTCTCCCCCTTCCTGTCTACAATATATATATATTTTTTAAAGTTATTGCTAACTTAAAAAGTCTAACGATTTATGTATTAAATCTGCCCACATATCAATTATGCCTAATAAAAATACTACCTTCCATCTGTATGACATTATACTTTCAGAGCATGTTCACATGTATCCTCACAAAATACTGTGCTTAGCACAGCAAGTATTATTATCCTCACATTATAAATGAGGAAACAAGTTCAGAAAGTTTAAGATTAAACAGTTAAAATGTCTGGCCCTCTTACCACTCTACCAAAAACTCCTATCTTTCTGACACCTTTGAAGAAGAAAAAAATTATTCATCAAATCAATGCAGAATCATATATAAATTTCCCCCCTTATTTTAAGTGTACTTGTAAAATATTTTATGTCTTCAATTTTTAGAAAGCCATTCCTGTGGTCATGAACATGTTCTGCTGGTGGGAGTGTAAGTTATTACAAACTTTCCATCAGTCAGTTCAGCAACATACATGAAGCGCCTTAAAAATATGTGTATCCATGACCTGGAAATTGTGCTTTTTAGCATTTAATGTATGCATAAAGTTAGTGATGTTCAAAAAAACTTATGTTCAAGGAATTTTGTTTTAAAGGGTTATTTATGATAGTAAATTTCTGAGATCCATCTGTGTTGAGGTGGGTATCAGTTGATGGTTATTTTTCATTGCTGAGTAGTATTCTATTGATGGATGTTCCCTAGTATTCCTGTTTGTAAAATGTGAAGGACATTCAAATGTTTATAGCTTTTCAGTCAAAGATGCTATGGATATTTGCATATAATTTTGAATGGTATTTAGGATTCTCTCTTCTGGAGCAAACAGTCCTAGTGGAAAAGCTGAGATACATGTTAAGTACATATTTAATTCAATTAGAAACCACAATTCACTTTGTGAAGAAAGAACAACAGGACATAGAAGGACCTGGAGAAGGAGAGGAGCCCTGTCACTGCCGATATGTCATCTACACAGACAGTGTCACCTCCTCACTTGTCTGCAGTGACAATATGAGAAGTTAGAGCCACAGAGAGAAAGTGAGACTCATCCTGATGCAGCTGAGAACTGAGAGGATATCCCGCTCCCAACAGGAAGCCCCTCCTCCCCCTCACTCTGCACCCGCTCCTGGGCTGATCACTGTTGTCTGTTGGTCCTGAGCGCCCCCTGGTGTCCTGAGCGACCACTGGAGTTCAGCCCTCCTGTCTCCCTCAGGAGGTTTGTGTCTGGGCTCACACTGACCTCCCCTCACTGTGTGCTGCACAGTAATACAGGGCCGTGTCCTCGGCTCTCAGGCTGTTCATTTGCAGATACAGCGTGTTCTTGGAGTTGTCTCTGGAGATGGTGAATCCGCCCTTCACAGAGTCCGCATAGTATGTGCTACCACCACCTTCATTAATGTGTGACACCCACTCTAACCCCTTCCCTGGAGCCTGGCGGACCCAGCTCATCCAGTAGTCACTGAAGGTGAATCCAGAGGCTGCACAGGAGAGTCTCAGAGACCCTCGAGGCTGCACCAGGCCTCCCACAGACTCCACCAGCTGCACCTCACACTGGACACCTGCAAACACAAAGACGTCCTGGTCAGGAAACTGTCACAGGTCCACTGCTTCTCTTTCTCATCCACTCTCACACTCAGTGTCCCTTGTTCTTCACAAATTACCTCTTAAAATAGCCACAAGGAAAACTCAAATGAGCCCAGACTCCATTATGTGTGCTCTGTGTTCAGTCCAGATCAGGGAATGGGGTCACCTGGGAATCCTGGGGCTGGGCTCCTGTCTCAGAGCTGCAGGGTGAGGGCTGGGCTGGATTTTATGGGCAGAGGGGGCCCTATTTGCATGTCCTTCTACTATATAGGGAGCGCTGGGGTTGGAGAGCTCCAGAGAGGGCAGTGCCTCAGTGCAGGTGCGAGGGTCCTGCGGGAGAATCATGGTCATGATAACATATCAATAACTAAATATGTATCATAGGGACGTTTGAGGCATGTTCAGCTGTCCACATCTGGTAACAGGGAGACTAGCCTCTCCCTGGCTCCTCTGGGCTCCCTGCTTAATCCAGACCCCAGCTGTCAATCACAGAAGCCAAAAGCCTGTGATGCAGGTTTGACCCCCCCTCTCTCCACCTCCCACATTCTACAGATGAACTGAACCTGACCATGTGTCTGGAATCTGTCTACCCCCTTCTTAGCTAACTATTCCCATTCTAGGTCACACACACCCCTGATCTTGGGTCTTGGCAGGGGCTTGTCCACTGGTCTGACAGCCTCACACCACTTCACAGCCCTCATGGCACCTCTCGGGCACTCACCCCAGGTGACCTTCCTTTTTGAACATTACCCTCCCTCCGCCTCCACACTAGGTACACCCATCTCTTTGTGGTCCAGGTTCCCTATGTGGCTCACCTGGGGTGTACCCAAGCCTCTATCACCCCTCCTCCACCCCAGACCACTCATACACATCCACAGCTTTAATAACTATCTTCCCAGAAAGCTCCAAACACCTTTAGCTCCAGCCTGTCCTTGGAACCTCCATTCCAGGGTCCAGGAACAGCTTGGATGTCCCAAAGTCACCTCAACTCAAAATGCTCAGCTCACAGTTCACCCCCCCACAAGCCTCTGTGTTCCTCATCTCATCACATATGGCCCTACATGCAGACCACGTCTGGCTTCACCCTCTCCCTTCTCTGTGTCCTATCCATCACTCTCTCAGCTGGTTCCAACTCTGACACCTCACGAACATACCCAGCCACCAAAGGTGATGGTCCCCCTGGGCAGTACCACGGGGTCCTGTTCCTGAGGGGGCATCCCAAACCATGCCCCTGCTGAGCTCCAGGGCCCCACCCTCTCTGCACTGGCCTGGGAGATGTGTGATTTGAGGGTGGGAGATATCCAAGGACAGCTGGGTGTACACGCCCACAGCTCAGGGCTGAGGTCGGCCTGGAGAGAGATTTGATGTCACCTGTGGGAAAAGAAGGGCTCACCCTGGGGAGAACAGTGAAGTGAGAAAATTAGAAGAGGGGGGAGAAACCTTGGGAAGCATCCCACCAAATGTTTATCAACCATCCAGGGGAAGAGGAGGGAATATATTTATATGTGTGCACATGTATATGCATATACCATATGTATGTGTACATACATGTATATACACAGCCAACTGAGTTTCCTAGAGAGCTCATTGATTGTTGCCAAACTCGGGCATTTATAGCCAACCTATGCATCCACTCAGCTGTCAAGTGAGAGTAGTTCCAACGTGAACGTTGGAGGATGTTTTATGTATCAAGTAAAACAAGCTGAAGGTGTGTGTGAGAACCTCACGCATTCGCTGATGGTGTGAGTGACTACTCAGTCAGGCCGTCATTCTCTGAACGCCAGACGAAGTCCCTCAGTTTCTTGTGATGTGTTCACACCGTGATGGCTACAGACATTTTTTGTAAAAATAGGGATTCAATGTACATACCGTAATATTCACCCACGACACATTTTACTAAGTTTAATCTTTACTATTGAGATTCTCTCCATCACCTTCTTAAGTCCAGAGTCAGAGGACACTGAAGAGAACACATCCAGCCCTGACTCGGTAACGTTCGCCCGTTTCTATGGCGCAAGGGTTTTCATCACAGGGTGTTTCAAGCTGCCAACATGGGGTCCCTCACCGCAGAGGGAGGAAGAGAGGTGGGGTCACCCTGTTATATAACATCACCTGCATGCAAGTACAGTAGGTACAAATCACCCCAAGAGCAGAGGCAGCACTAAACAATTACAAGTGGCAATTTTTGAGTTTCTATTACCTTATATTTAATACAAATTATTTAATCGCAGGTTTCCATGAGTTAATTTTTAATGATGGCTGTGTTTAACACCTGGCTTGCAAAAACCCTGGAATCTCAGCCACCTGCTCCCACAAGCCAGTGCAGGCTGGCTCCAGCACAGCTAGGGGAGTGGCCCCTTTCAGGGATGGGCTGACAGGGAAGGGATAACAGGAAAGAAGTAGGCAAAGAAGGAGGTTCATGCCAAGAGCAGAGCAGCGGGGCCCTGGGAGCTTCACAGAGCCGCCCTCCTGGTCCATGCTGGCGTGTGTAGGCAGA
Organism: Tadarida brasiliensis; assembly: GCA_030848825.1. Classification (NCBI taxonomy): domain Eukaryota; kingdom Metazoa; phylum Chordata; class Mammalia; order Chiroptera; family Molossidae; genus Tadarida; species Tadarida brasiliensis. The sequence goes on from CM061257.1 coordinate 248,432,694, forward strand.
GTGGGCTCCCCCACAGGGGCACAGAGAGGCCCCGTGGGCTGTGTCTGGAGGCTGGAAACTGCCCAGGCTTCTCTCTCTCCTTCCATCCTCCCTCCTTGACCTTTTCCAGGGAGTAGAGCGGAAAGAGTGGGGCCCGGGAAAACCATCAGCTCCCCATCTGTGAAGTGGGGCAGAGTGGACAAGGGGAAGTCAGGCAGGTGCCTGGGAGGGTCCAGGCTGGGCTGGCCCATGCTGGGGAGGGTGGGTGGTCTAGCAGGACTCAGAAATGTCATTCCCTCTCCAAGTTCTGGCTTTCTGGCCCAGCCCACTGAGGTTAGGTTCCCAGAGTCCCTTCGCAAAAGCAATCTGAGGGCTGACAGAGGCAACACCAGCCACCTGTTCCCCATCTCCCCTCCCCCAGGGACCTGAAATGAACAGGGAGGAGTCAAACCCTGGGCACCCCCCTGTGTTTCCTGCAGGAGATCAAAGCCCTCCTGGTTCCTTCTGGATCCTCCTCAGGCCTCTGGGGCAACTGCTCTGAACTGCACGGAGTGCGCCCAGAGCCTCCACCACACCACTGCCTCCAGGTGGGGGCGCAGTGAGGGGCCCACCCTGCACCAAGCCCCGCCCACCCAAGGCAGCCCAGTCCCTCCCCTCATGCCGGTCTGGCAGGCTCAGCCTGGTGGGACCTTCGACACCTTGCGTCCTGCTCCCTGGACCTGGGAGAGGTGAGTGGGCGGGGAAGCTCAGGCTGAGACAGGACGGGGGGCAGGCACCTCAGGGGTAACAGGGGCTTCTGCCCGACAGAGGGAACCACCGCCCTTCAACAAGGCACGCTCGCCAACATCTCCTGGGGCAGAAAAGTAAAAACCAGTCTCTGGGCTAAAGGCCTTTGGAGGGAGGGCAGGAAGAAAAATCTGGGAGGTAGGTCCCCGTCATCCCAGGGTCCAAACTGAGAGCGATTTCAGTGTCCAGGGTACTACCAGCACTTGGGTGGCATTTGGGGATGAAGCAAGCCAGAGAGCTGCCCTGCCCAGGGCCCCCGGGGTGGGGCAGATCTCAAAGTCCCACAGGCCCAGCTCCAGATCATGGGGAGCAGGTCCCAGCGCTGCTCTCTGAAGTGCACTGTGGTTTGTGCTGAAGACACAGCTGTGCACGACTCCTCAAATGTACCTTCGGCAAATAGACCACAGCCTTTTCTAACTCGGTGATGTTAGAGGTAAACACTGAATCAAGAATCCAGACAGGTTCCCGGAGGGAAACTGTGACATGAAGAGGAAACCACACAGGAAAACAGCCCAAACCTCCAACTGCACCTGCTCCTGGGTGGTCCTTGTGTTCAGGGACCCTGAGCGCCCCCTGGTGGTCGCAGCCTCTCCTGCAGGGAGGTTTGTGTCTGGGCTCACACTGACTTCCCCTCACTGTGTCTCTCGCACAGTAATACACGGCCGTGTCCTCGGTGGTCACGGAGCTCAGCTGCAGGGAGAACTGGTTCTTGGACGAGTCACTGGAGATGGTGGTGCGGCTCTTGAGGGACGGGTTGTAGTAAGTGCTACCACTACTACCACCTATGTACCCAATCCACTCCAGCCCCTTCCCTGGTTTCTGGCGGATCCAGTGCCAGGGGTAACCAATGAGTGAGCCCCCAGAGACAGTGCAGGTGAGGGAGAGGGTCTGTGAGGGCTTCACCAGTCCTGGGCCCGACTCCTGCAGCTGCACCTGGGACAGGACACCTGGGGACAAGAAGGATCAAGCCCTGTCAGTCACGTGCAGTCACCACCACCCCACAGACCCTGTCTGACCTCTGAGACCCTCACCTTGCGGAGCTATCACCAGGCACAGGAGAAGACCCAGCAGTCTCATCTTCTTCTAGATCACGACTCTGCCTTCCCCAGTGACCTTAGCCCTGTGTGAGGAGAGAGCTTTGAGCCTCCCCAGCCCAGGGGAGGATTTACCCTGGAGGTTGGGGAGAAATTTGCATATGGTGCAGCCTGTTCCTTATAAGTGGGGGACTGAGGTCAGGCTGCCCTGTTCCTTCTGTGGCCCTTGTGTGTTCACCCCTTCCCTTGAACTCACTCAGCTTGTAAGTCAGGGATAGGGCATCACCTGGTAGACGAGACGTACTGGAGTCAGGTTACAGGATGTGCTCATTTCAAATACATGTTGGACTGTATGAGTAGATTACATGTGTCGTTTAGCATGCAGCTTTCAAATAGATTTAAACGATTACATTTGTCCAAGAAGTTTATCAAACCCTTCTCCCTAATGTATGTTCAAATGTCAAAACTATTTTCTAAACAATTATATTTTTAAACATAATTTTATATATATATATGTCTATATTGTTCTGAAAATTCCAAAGTAAGGACATTAATTCTTACTATCTTATTTGTTAATTTATTTTGTTACTTTGATCCAAGTAGCTGTATCTTAAGAACAGGTCATTGGGGGACCCTTGATTCTGTTTTATTTTGTTTGGTTTTATTTATTTATTTATTTATTTATTTATTTTGTTAAAAGTATATTTTATAAAAGTAGTGAGTAACAGTATATTAAATACGTTTATTTAGGGTGTTTCTAGAAATATTTTTTCTTACAGTCTTCGCCAAACATTTTCAGAAGCTGAGCATGGTCAGTCCTGTTTAATATTTGGATGAGAGATCCTTGATTCTTGATGTTGAAAATTGGTAATTGTGACTTTGAGTCCCTCCTGAAACTTTTTCTTATTGCAGTGACCCCAAGGAATTTACATCATACATAAGCACGTGTATACATGGAAAAAATGATTGGAAATAGAAAAAATGGTTATGCATTAGTAACACTCAGACACTTTTATATGTTGTGATTGTAAAGGCAGCAGATTAATGATAAGTTTTCTCAGTCCAGCGTTATCAGTGAGATAGGTGTTCAAAAAGAGGGACATGAAGAGAATCCCAGCTCACATTTGCTCATAGGAAATGGATCTTTAATGCTGACAGGACCTCACTCCTGTCCTCCTCTGTTCTGTTCCTGGGAAGGTCAGAGGGAGCAGGGCTCTCCCACATAATCTAGAGCATCCTGAACGTATGACGCACACATCCTCCCATCAGACATATCACCGAGAACTATGTTGTCTCTTTATAAGCTGGTATTTTATTTCCCTTAATGGCTTGGTTGATGGGAAAATTGTTTATTTCCAACAATGATCAATTAATTCATCACTGTTTCAATTAATGGGTCCTGTTTTTGAAGTTTTTTATAACTATTCTCAAGACAATTTTCACTCTCCATTTCCATGGGAGGAGAAACCTGATATGAACAAGGGGGCACGAAATCCGATGGGAAATAACAGCTGGAATCCTTAATATAATTGAAATTTGTTTGCTGTGTCCTCTGACCAGGAGACCAGCTTTCCATGACATGAAGCTCTGATTCATTTCAGAGATTAATTCACTTTACTGGACTTTACATTGTGAATTACCCTGTTGTATGTAGCATAGAAGTCTAGACTAAAGCCTGAGAAATTATATCATGTAGACATCAGGCAGATGAGGAAGGAACCTCAAAGGACGTGAGGAAGATGCTGAACAGAGATGACAGAGACAGGATCCCAGAGTGTATTTCACGAGGATGAAAGTGACCAGGAGGACGAAGGAGCAGAGAGGTCGTGAGAGGGAGACATGAGGAGATGAACTGGAGCTGACGTCCGGGAAAGTGAATGTCCCAGTGAGAGCCCTGCATGGAGCTGTGTGTGCAGGACTCACAGGGGACAGTGAGAGAGCGAGGCCCTGGCGAGTGTGGGGACCTGGAGTGAGCTCAGACCCAGGGCGTGTGGACACACTGACTCTCCCTCTGTGGAAACTGCGTTCCCGTCACAGGGTGGAGAGGATGCCCGGGGTGCTCAGTCTTTCAAGGAGACAATTGGGTCCCATGGGAACCTAGTGAGATAATGGTCCCTGAGCCTGGACACAACTTGTCTGCGAAAGAGAATGTTCTCGAGACGATCGTTGTCCTCAGTGAGATGAGGTAACACAGGGTCCAGGACAAGGAGGAGGGTCCCTGGGACCCTGAACCACAGGAAGAGCAGGAGCGCCCTGAGCACCCCAGGGAGCTGTTCTCAGCCCCTCCCTGCGCTGTTCCTGCGGGATGTTCCCTGGTCAGTGACTACCGAGCGCCCCCTGCGGGTCCTGAGTGATCTGTGGGGTCCAGGGCTCCCCCTGGTGTCCTGACCCCTTCTGGTGGACCTGAGGGTCTCCTGCAGCTCATACATTCCTGTCTCCCTGCAGGGCGATTGTGTCTGAATCATAAAGTCCCTTGGTCAGGAAAATGTCACATGTCCAGTGTTTATCTCACTCAAATACATTCACATACTCTGTGTCTCCCGTTCTCAATAAATTACCTCTTAAAATAGCAACACGGACAGCACAGCTAAGCCCATACTCCTTGGTGTGTGGTCTGTGTTCAGTCTTGTTTAGGGAAGGAGAACATCTGGGAACCCAGGGATGGACTCCTGTCCCAGAGCTGCAGGGTCAGGGCTGGTCTCATTTCATGAGCTGAGGGGGCCCTATTTTCATTTGCTCCTACTATAGAGGGATCTCTGGGGTTGGACACTGGCATAAAGGACACGGTGTCAGAGTGTGGTGTGTCCAAGGCCATATGCCTGTGTAGTATTATTCCTGGTGTCTGGGCCTCGGCTTCTCCCAACCTGAGCCAACTGCTTCGCTGAATGACGTCCAGACCAGGGGACATGCCAAGTGAGGGTTTCAGTGCTACCTGGCTGGACAATAGACCATGTTATAATGTTGTCATGGTACAATACCGCAGGAAAATAGCATCATAATAGGAAACTAAAAGAAAGGATAGGATTTCAAATATCACATCTCAGAAAGTGTGTTCATACAGGAAGATGATCAACCATCACACCCAGAGGGAGATTAACGTGTGGGAATTTTATGTTCAACAGATGGGAAGTTCCCTGTGACACTGTTTCCCCTGCACAGTGTTCAGAGGACACACTGAGAACAGAGTGTGAATCTACAGCCAGTGGACCAATGTTGGGGGGCAGTGGGTGTCTGTGTGGGTCACTGGGAAGTAGAAGCCTTAACTACTGAGAAGCAGCCTGCGTCCCATGTTTGAGTCCTTCAGGGAGTTTGCAGCTGGATGTGCAGCAGCTGCACGGCCTCCTGTGTGGGGTTTGTTCTCCAAACTCTGCTGGACCAGGTTCAGTCACTGGGGATGGAGAAGAACCTCAGTCATGACCGCGTGAGTTTAGGTGAAGTTGTGGGAGTAATTGAGTTTAGGTTATAGACATTTGGTTAAGAAAAATCTTGTGACTATCAATAATACAGGAAAACATACCTAAATAAAATATCATTTTTATGAAATATTTTTTCTTTACCCATTTTTTAGGAAATGAATAAGTCATTCAAATAACCTCCCATTATTGCAGCTCATGGATCTGATTTTCTATAAACTGGTCAGCCTGGTGGTTCAGCCGTGTTCTCACCATCAGGATGTGTGTCCATGTGGATGTCTCACGTGGTCCAAACCTGAGCGGCAGGAGACAGGTGCATTCCTGGTTCCTCACAAGTAAATTTCAGGCTCTTTCCTTGTCTGCACATGACCCTGGGGAATGCTGTCCCCACATCCACACACAGGGTGTCACATGGAGCGTGACGTCTCCTGCTGTGGGTGCCACTGTGCAGAGCTGGGAAGAGATGCTCCCAGGTACATGGATGGGGAACCAACAAGCCAGGGGCCACACATCCAGGGCTCTTGTTCTTTATGTGGTGAGTTTCCTCCTCACAGAGCAAGTTCTCAGTGTCTCATATCACTTTCCTCAGAAATAGCCACACACACTAATCTAGTCATTAATATACAAACAACTGGCTTAGAAATTACCATCCTCTTTACTCAGCCACAGAAGGAAGGAAATCGTACCCTTTGTGTCAACGTGGATGGACCTAGAGGGACTTGTGCTGAGTGAAGAAAGTCAGACAGAGAGAGACAAACACCCTGTGGTTTCACTGATATGAGGAATCTACAGAACACAGTAAATAACAGGCAGAATAGAAACAGACCCACGGACTCAGGGAACAGACTGATGGTCCCAGAGGGAGGGCAGTTGGGAGCCTGGGTGGAAGGGGGAGGGACTAAGAAGCACAGATGGGCAGTCAGACAGCAGTGACAGGATGTGAAGTGCAGCCCAGGGAACAGTCAGTCGTATTGTCATAACTGGGTGTGGGGCCAGGCGGGCACTGGAACTATTGGTGCCTCACTTCATAAATCATGTGATGTCTGACCACACGGCTGAGCACCAGAAACTAATATAAAATAATATAGATTGTCAATGGGAAAAAGAAAGAAAAAAGGGAATCGACCCTCACTCCAGTGAGATTAAACCAAGGGTGTGGTGGGTGTGACCCAGACAGGAGACAGGGCTGAATTCCAGGACTGTGCTCACAGGTGCATCTTCACTGGGGAAGTTCTGACATCGTTAGATTCATTAGAGGCTCCCACTGAGAAGCTTCTCCTGAAATTATTCGCTGAGGGTTCACATCTCAATAACAACCTGAAGGCAGTGAACGAGGACTTACTTCAACAACCAGACTTGCTGAAGGGCCTTTCCTGTGCTTCCCAGAGATTCCAACTGTGTATGTAATACATGTTCCCTGTCCCCTGTGTGTGTTTGTCCTCAGCCTGGACATCTGCACTAGCTGTCGTGGGTCCCTCTGCCTCTGCCTGGTGGCAATTGCTCTGGGTGCTGTGAGCATGATGCCAAGTCAGTGACCGTCACCACCGGGGACTTTCATCTCTAGCTTTGGGGTTAAAGTCCTCTGGTGTCCAATGTGCATCACATGCCTGTCCAGCTGTTGGCTGGCTGGGCCCTGAGCTGGGTGGAGCTGAGCTGCAATGTCAAATCAGCAGAACCCCTGGTTGGATGTAGCCTACGTGGGTCAATGGATTTCATGATTAGTTCTCATTTGGGCACAAGAGCATCTGAAAGAGACTCTCTGCCTTTTGTTCATATGAGAAAGTGGTCTTTCTGGACAACAGACATTTCTTTACTCTTTCTGTTTAACTGTTGACATCAGTACAGGTGTCCCCATCCCACAACCAACTGCTCCCCTCCACCAGCCCCACCACGACTCCCCTGGCCACCAGCACTGTGCTGTCTGTGTCCATGGGCTGTGCATGTAGGTCCTTTGACTCCTCTCTTCACCTCCTTTTATTCACTCACCCCCCCACTCTGATCTGTGTCTGTACGTTCCAGTGTCCACGCCTCTGGTTCCATTTTGTTCATCAGTTTATTTTGTTCCTCAGATTTCACATATAACTGAGGTCATGTGGTATTTGTCTTTGGCTTATTTCTCTTAGCATAATCCTCCCCAGGTCCCTCCATGCTGTCCACAGGGTGAGGGCTGCTTCTTCCTTCCAGCTGCGTAGTGTTCCCTTGTGTAAATGCACCTCAGGTTTTTATCCACTCGTTACTGATGGGCACTTGGACTGTTCACAGATATTGGGTACTGCAAATACCACTGCTATGAGTACAGGGTGCATATATTCTTTCTGATTGGAGCTTTGGAATACCTAGGATATACTCCCTGAAGTGTAATCACTGCATTAAATGGCAGTTTCATTTTCAATTTATTGAGGAAACTCCACACTGTGTCCACAGTGGCTGCACCAGTCTGCATTCCCACCAGCAGGGCATGAGGGTTCTGTTCTCTCTATATCCTCATCAGTATTTGTTGTTTGATGATTTATTGATGGGAGCCATTCTGGCAGATGTGGTTGTATTTTCAGTGGCATCTCTCTGACGATTAGTGACCTCGGACATTTTTTCATATGTCTGTTGTCCATCTGTGTGTCCTCATCAGAGAAGTTTGTATGCGGGGTCTCTGCTCATTTATTAATGGGATTGTTGGTCCGTGTAATGAGTTGTAAACTTTTTATTTAAATACATTTTTCAATATAACCACTAAACAGATGTACCACTGGCAAATAGGCAATAAACTTTTCTAACTCAGAGACTTCATAGGGAAGCATAGAATCAGGAACCCAGAGAGGTTTCCTGAGAAAAACTGTGACATGAAGAGGAAACCACACAGGGAACCAGCCCAAACCTCCAACTGCACCTGCTCCTGGATGGTCCTTGTGTTCAGGACCCTGTGCGCCGCCTGGTGGTCGCAGCCTCTCCTGCAGGGAGGTTTGTGTCTGGGCTCACACTGACTTCCCCTCACTGTGTGTATCTAAAACAGTAATACACAGCAGTGTCCTCGGTTCTCAGGCTGTTCATTTGCAGATACATCGTGTTCTTGGAGGCGTCTATGGAGATGGTGAATCGGCCCTTCACAGACTCCGCATAGTGTGTGCTACCACCACTACTAATGTGTGAGACCCATTCCAGCCCTTTCCCTGGAGCCTGGCGGACCCAGTGCATCCAGTAGCTACTGAAGGTGAATCCAGAGGCTGCACAAGAGGGTCTCAGAGACCCCCCAGGCTGCACCACGCCTCCCCCAGACTCCACCAGCTGCACCTCACCCTGGACACCTGCAAACACAAAGACGTCCTGGTCAGGACACTGTCACACGTCCACTGTTTCTCTCTCATCCACTCTCACACTCAGTGCCTCTTGCTCTCCATAAATTACCTCTTAAAATAGCAACAAGGAAAATCCAGCTGAGCCCAAACTCCATGGTGAGTGCTCTGTGTTCAATTCTGATCAGGGAATGGGGGCTCCTGGGAAGCCTGGGCTGGGCTCCTGTCTCAGAGCTGCAGAGTTAGGCCTGGGCTGCTTTTAGTGAGCTGATGGAGCGCTATTTGCATGTCCTCCTATTATTTAGGGAGCTCTGGGTTTGGAGACCTGCAGAGAGGGCAGTGCCTCCGTGCACGTGCGAGTGTCCAGGGGGAGAATCATGGTCATGATAACATTTCAATAACCAAACAAGCATCATGAGGAGGTTGGGGCATGTCCTGTGTGCACATCTAGTAACAGTGAGAACAACATTTGGCCTGTGCTCCTCCCCACTGGACCCTCGACACCCCTCCAGAGCAGAGTGGGACCTGCCCATGAGGGTGTAGACCCCTTGTAGGTCATGAGAGCATGAGTGAACATCTGTATCCTGGTGCTACTCAACGTCAAGGCTAGAGACAAGGAGACACATGGAAAGAGACCACAGGCTGAAGATCTTGTAAGAGTGGACATTGTGGAGAGAGTGTTGGTGGCCTCGGCCCTGAGTGTCTCTAGCATCCTCCCCTTCAAGGAGACAGAGAGGGAGTGCTGAGAAGTTGATTTTCTATGCCTGGGACTCAGACAGTGAGAAATCAGGGAGTTTCATGGAGCTGATGGAGAGGTTGTGGGTTTCCAACACCCAGTGTCCACCTACAGAAGGTCTCTCAGCATAGACAGTAATGAAAACCTTGAAGAAGGTGATATAATAGGACAATTAGTGATACACATTTAAGTCAGAATATCTGTGATCAGCGAGAAGGCTCATATTGAAGGTTAATCACTCATCTATGAAACAGAGACTTCTGCAGTTTAAGTTCACATTGAATGCCATGGTGATATGAGTTGAATTGATCACTTGGCCTGAGCCTTGTTGAGTGTGTTATTACAGCTGAGAGAATTTATGGTAAAAAGAGACAGCTCTGTGTTTCCACAGCGTTTAGATAACGATGTGTTGTGTCCTCATGTAATACACGTGTTTACAGAGCATGGAGATAAAGCCTGGACAGATGAGCCCGGAACCCACCTCCTCCTGGGGGACGTGAGCTCAGTGGGTCCTGAGCTCCCAGGGTCCTGAGAGCACATTTTCCTTCAAAGCCCACAGAGGACCAGAGACTCCTCATCGCTTTCCCCTCATCCAGGCTGGGTGTCGGGTCCCTTCCCGCAGGAGCCCTATGGACCCTGCTGTTCACAGGACGTCCCCTCCTCGTTCTCTCAGTCCACAGACCCCTCCCTCCGCTCCTTGGCTGTGAACCCCCCGGGGTCTCTGCTGCACCACAGGGGAGCCTGTGTCCCTCTCCTGTGGCGATGCCCCCACTGCAAGAGCCTTGAACAAACCTTCCTTTAAAATTAGCAACTGTCGACTTCCGGTCAAGTTAGCGGCGTAGGTGGACACGGATCACGTCCTCCCACAACCACATCAAAGTTACAACTAAATCACAGAATAACCATCACTGAAAGACCGCCTGAAGTCAAGCTGAATGGAAGCCCTGCAACTAGGAAATTAAAGACGAAGCCGAGTGGAGACGGCATACCGCCCTCCAGGTCCCTCCATGTCGCCTCAAAGGAAATGGGATACTGCAGCCGGGGGTGCGCGGAAGCTGAGCGACCCCCCCACCACGGAGGAAGCCGGAAGCACACCGGAGAACTGAGCAAACTGAATAAGGGGACTGACCCAGAGCCATGGAGGTGGAGTACGGGATGACGGGCCTCAGAGCAGGGGGGGAGGCGGGGGGGAGAGATGGATCACAGAGCCTATGTGCATGGGTGCATAACCAGCGGACATGGACAACAGGGATGGGATGGGGAGAAGGGGAGGGGGAGGAGGGCGTCAATGGGGGAAAAAAGGAGAAACATCTGTAACTAAAACAAATAAATAATAATAAACAAACAAAACAAAGAAAATTCAAGTAAAAATAAAAAGGAAATAACATTAAAAAAAATTTAGCAACTGTCAGATTACCTACCACCAGGATGGAAGTGGGATATTTAAGGTTCTCCAGGCAGGTTGCACATAAGCCCACTCAGGACACGTCCTGGGACAGGATTGTGGAGACGACAGTGCCCCCTGGTGGTTGTTCTGAGCCACACAGGCTGACGAAGCTGGGTCTGAACCAGCTTCCTGAGACAAGGCAGGGGTGTCTGCCACAGGGAAGTACTTCCTGGCATTTTGAAACGGGGGCAGCCCAGTCCTGCTTCGTTCTTGTACACAGCTGAGTCTCTGCAAGGACACCTGGACCTCAGGGCTCCCACCTTGGGGAGAACCAGAGGAACATAACCCACCTCAGTGCCAGGGGCATAGGCCTCTGGGGCCAGGGCGTCAGCTTGCTCCTGTGAGGTGCTGTGACCTGCCTGGTTGCACACTCACACACCCCGGAGTGTCCACCGTGTGGCACACCAGAGCCTCTTTAACTCAGTGTGGATGTTTCCTGACATTTGTGGGGCCCTTCGTGACTGTGGGTAGTAGAGCTACAGAGGGGCAGTGAGCTCAGGACAGACTCACCGAGCACAGAGTGCAGTTCCCTGCCCAGGAACCGGTCCCTTCACTGCAGTCCTGAGACCCTGTGTCTCTGAACTCTAGGACTGTGTCTGAGACCACAGGAGTAAGTCTCAGTGGAGAGGACCGCACAGCTCCGTCCTCCTTGCTCTGGGACACGAGGACGGGGCCCCACCCCTTTGTGCTTCTGTCTGAAATGATGTAGAGGGGGGATGGCAGTGACCACTGTGTGTGAAACTCCATGAAAGTAAGCCGGCGCTGTCAGATGTGACCATCACTGTTATTGTATCATTCCCCACCTGGGGGCAGAGGGGCCTCTGAGGCCTCACCTCTGACTGCACAAGGAACACCTGCTCTGCTCCAGACCTCACCGGTCACACCTGTGTGAGGGGACAGGTCACCAGCATCAGGCCTGTGTCCTCACCTCTACGCTGATTTAGATCTATTGGTATTCGATCCTGAAATGTCATTTCCTTTATTTTTCATCAACAAAGACTTCAATGCAAGTATCACAGCCTGGTGTCCACAGTGTCTGTGGGATGAGTTGAGTAATAAGCTCCACCTCCCTGCATGTAGGTGTTGAAGAGCCACAGAGGTTGGATGGTGCAGCTGAACAAGAGACATCTGAGCCCTTTGGTGAGAACCTGGAAATGTGGGCTGACCATTTGAAAGACAGCCGAGGAGAGAGACAGCACCTGATGTCCAGAGCCAGGGGAGTTTTTTCTCATTAGGGGTCCATGATTCCGTGATGTGTACATATGTGCACAGATCAGTCCTGGCAAGAGGGAAATGTAAGCCTGGTTGGAGACTCTTCCATTTTGTTGTTCTATTAGAAGAAAATACAACAGGTGTACCTATGTTTATGTGAGTTTGGGGAGGTCACTCAGGTGTGCTCATCCCCAGGTAAGCAGGACTCAGGTCTACTGGGGAGAATGAGCCATGACATTGTGGAAATTCACAACTGAGGAGGGCATCAGATCTCATCATAGTAAAAGTGGGTAGACCCTGTGGGAAAATCACATGTGGTCACATTGGAGAAGAGAGGTAAAGATATAAATGAGAGCCTTTGACCATCACTAGTAATGAACACACAAGGTGAACCAATCCTCAGGCCCAGAGGAAAAATTTAAAGTTCAGGAGGTTCATGGTTAGGAGAAGAGGAGTTCCCTCTGACACTGTTTCCCCTGCACAGTGTTCAGAGGATAAACAGAACAGCGTGTGACCCTAGAGCCCGTGGACCAATGTTGGACAGCAGGCGTCTTTGTGGGCCACTGGGAAGCAGGAGCATAAACTACAGAGAAGCAGACAGCGCTCCCAAGTAGAGGAAATAGGGATAAAGGAAGAGGAGTAGGAGGAAGTGGAGGAGGACTAGGAATAGGGGTATGGGAGACGGAAAGTAATCCGGGTGCATTTTGGGCTGGTCTGTCTCACTCTGTGCTGTGCATTGGTGAGTGTGTCCCTCTGTGAACGTGAGTCTTTCGGGAATCAGAGTCCTCAGTGGAAGGCACAGGATTCGTAGTCTGGAAAGTCTACTGGAGAAATGTCTACAGCAGATGGAATCAGGGCTGTGTGTCCTGTCGCTGTGTCTTTAGGGCAAACCTGAAACATATAGGACGTGGAACCCACACTCAGGGTCCCATGGCCCACACCGCCTGTCCCTGAGCAATACCAGGTTGGGGCCCTGAGGCCACATCATGCAGGATCTCAGATCAGAGATGCGGACATTTGGACAGTGGTTCTGGCCGATGGAAATGCAAAGTCATGTTAGAATATGGACATAATCTGGTGGAGACAGACTGTGTTTCTCCGTGTGGAGGTGTACGGAGGTCAGTAGTGTTCACCAGGTGGACGGAGGGTGAGCTACAGGATGGCCATGCGGACAGGGTGGTGGGCTGTCTCCCTCTCAGCTCAGGTCCCAGTGGAGGGTGCACATCAGCCCAGGGTCAGCAGCCCTGGTCACAGGAGTCAGAGTTCTCACATGACCAAGTGCACACAAGACCCGCAGAGCAACAGAGAGTCAGCTCCTAGGTCACTGGTCTCTGATTCCCCTGGACTCTGACTCAGCAGAGCCCTTCCAGTGTAGTCTGCTGAGTCATTTTACAGAGCAATGCATCTCATCGGACTGCACAGTGTTAACTACACTCGCATTTTATAGTATAGTGAGTTGGACGCATCCCTGAGAAATGGTAATGCTGGGCTCCTTCACACACATATAACATACCTCATGCATAAGGACCACACACCCCACCAGACAAGTGATTTGTGAATGTGATCTCCATGTTCATGTTGGTCGTTTCACTCCCTTAATGGAATCTGCGGTGGGATAAAGGTATTTAATTCAGCAACGTCTAATTCACCCCTGATTTCTGTCCTGGGCCTGTTTTGGTGAATCGCAGACACCCATACGACATGCTGAGCCTCACGGTCCAGGGGCATCGGCTGCAGCAGCCACAGGGACAGAGAGATTCTGCACCAGGAGTGAGGGCTGCTGGGAAACTGCCCAGAATTGGACGGGACTTTGACCTGGGTGAGGGGAGGAAGCTGGACGTGTTCTGAGTCACAGGACAGAGATGTGCCTGATGTTCATGGGCAGAGTGTAACTGGACATGTGGGTTTAAACCTCTTCCCGTGACGACCCAGGAGGACATGCAGGGCACGACAGACACAGCTTCTGTCATCGTAGGAAACACCTGAGTGATTATGACCAGGAGTTTGTCAGAATAGAAACATTAAATGTTCTGCAAGCAGGGATCAAGGGAAATAAGGAACGTGTCATTGCAAAGGGGGGAAGGGGATTCCTGTTACACACATGCACCTGCTCACAGTGTCTCTGTCTGTGAGGTAACAACTTCACAGGTCCAGGGGTTAGCATTTGGACACCTGTGGGTCATTACTCACATGGTCACACCATGCTCCACCCAACCGGTATAATTTTTTGGGCTCCGTTTTTGAAATCCTTCAACACTTAAAGGGAAGAGTGGACACCCCTCCCTGCAGGAGCCATGGTGCTGGTGTGTCTGTGTGAGGGGCCCTCATGTCATTGACCAGGACCCTGTCTCAGTCCATTGTCATCACCACCATCATCTCCATCATCACCATCATCATTTGCTTATTTATAAACAGTTGGGCTTTTATTTTGCTTAGACATGGTTGTTTCCTACAGATGTGAAAATTGATCTCGTCTTTTAGTCGTGTACTGAAATTGATCAGTAGAATTGGTAGTCAGGCTCTCCTTTATTTTTATTTTCTTAGTGCTGACAAATGAAGGCTCATCCCTCCCTCTTCTCCATCTGCCCCACATGGGACCTGACAGAAAGCTTAGGTCTCCTCTTTAGATGTCAGTGGGAGATTCAACCCCACAAACCCCAAGAAGGAGAACCCCTCGCCCTCCCCACCACCTCACCTAAATATAAGCCCTCGGCCAGTCTACATTCCTGGCCCTGTGTGAGGAGAGAGCTGTGAGCTTCCCCAGCCCAGGGGAGGATTTACCCTGGAGCTTGAGGAGAAATTTGCATGTGGGGCAGCCTGTTCCTTATAAGTGGAGGGACTGAGGTCAGGCTGCCCTGGTCCTTCTATTGCTAATGTGTAGGCTTCCCTTTTTTTGAATGCACTTAGTACATTCGTCAGTTATAGAGGATCTCCTGGTACACAAGAATACTGGAGTCCGCTTATAGGTAATGCTCATCTCTGATAAGTGGTGGACGAGTTGAGTAGATAACATTTTTAATTTATCATGCATCTTTCAAATATATTTAATGGGATTAAATTTGTTTAGGTAATTTCTGAAACCCAGCTTTCTAATATCTACAGAACTGTCAAATATTTTTATCAAAAATTTTACTTTTATAAACATAATTTTATATAGCCAAATAATATCTAGGTTGGTTTGAAAATCACAAAATAAAGGACATTCATTCTCAGTATCTTATTTCCTTATGTTGTAACTTTGATCCAAGGAACTATACCCCAGGAACATGTCATTGAGGTACCCTTGATTCTTTTTTTATTTTTTATTTGTTAAAATTATATTTCTAACAAATTCTGAATAACACCGTGCTACATGTCTTTGTTTAGGTTAATGCTAGAAACCTTTTTCTTGCAATCTTTGCCAAACACTCTCAGAGCTAAGTAGTGTCAGTCCTGGTGAGGACTGGTTTAGGAAACCCTTGATTCTTGATGTTGAAAATTAGGTAATTGTGCCTTTGAGTCCCTCCTAAAACTCTTCCCTTGTGCAAGCCCATGACTTATTGCATGGACCCCAAAGAAATTACATCAGACATATTCATATTTCTACATGGAGAAATAACTGAGAATAAAAGAGTGATTATTCATGTGTACAATTCAGAATCTGTCATATGTGGAAATTGTAAAGGCAGCAGATTAACTGACCTCTTTTCTCAGTCAAATATTTTCAGTGATGTGGGAGTCAGAGGGAGGCAAATCATGGAGGTTCCTAGCACAGATATGCTCACAGGAAAGGGAACTTTATCCCTGACAGGAACCCTCACTCCCAGGACACAGGACATGGTCAACTGGGGTGTTTTCAAATCTTGGATATTGTAAATAACACTGCTATGCACATGGGGGTGTATATACTCTTTCTGATTTGTGTTTTGGGATAATTAGTATATATTTTCAGAGGTGGATTTGCTGGGTCAAAACGCAGTTCTATTTTTATATTTTTGTATTAATTACTTTATCTTTGTTTCAGATGTTTCTCCATTTCCCCCCTAGACACCATCCTCCTGATCACCCCTTCCCACAGCATTGTTGTTTATGTCCATTGGTTATGCATATATGCATGTAAGTTCTTTGGTTTATATTACCCTCCTCGCCACCCCCCTTCTCTGGGGTTTGTCAGACTGAACGTTCTATTGTGTGTGTGTGTTTTTAGGAAACTCTATAGCGTTTTCCACAGTGGCTGCACCAATCTGCATTCCCACCAATAGTGCACCAGGGTCCTGTTTTCTCCTCATCCTCCCCAGCACTGGGTGTTTGCTGAGGTATCGATAGGAGCCATTCTGGCAGGTGTAGCTGTCGTTTCAATTTGCACGTCTCTGATGATCAGTAATGTGAGCATTGTTTCATATGTCTCATGGCCATCTGTACGTCCTCTTTGGAGAAGTGTCTGTTCAGGGCATTGGCCAATATTTTAATTAAATTGTGTGTCCTCCTGGTGTTGAGTTGTATTTAGTAGTTATTTTATTTTTTTAACTTATCTTTATTGTTGAATGTATTACAGATGTTCCTCATTTTTCCCCAAATTACCCCCCTCCTTCCCCATTCCTGCCCCCCTCCTACCTTTCCCCACAGTGTTGTCTGAGTCCATTGGTTATTCATATATACATATAAGTTCTTTGGTTTATATCTTACCACCCCCCAAACCCCCTTCCCTTTGAGGTTTGTCAGTCTAACCAGCAATTTGTACTTAATCCCGTCACCTTTTTCGCCCATCCCCCAGCCCCCACCCATCTGCTAACCAACAAAAGTTCTCTGTGTCTATTAGAATGTTTCTGTTCTGCTTGTTCATTTTGTTTGTAGATTCAATTGTCGATAGATACGTATTTATTGCCATTTTGTTTGTTCATATTTTTTTTATCTTTTTCTTCAAGAAGACCCTTCAACATTTCATATAATAATGGTTTGGTGGTGATGAACTCCTTTAGCTTTTCCTTGTCTGGGAAACTCTTTATATGGCCATCGATTCTAAATGACAGCTTTGCAGGACAGAGTAATCTTGGTTGTAGGTTCTTGCTTATCATCACTCTCAATATTTCTTGCCACTCCCTTCTGGCCTGCAAAGTTTCTTTTGAGAAATCAGCTGACAGTCTGATGGGAACTCCCTTGTAGGTAACTAACTGTTTTTCTCTTGCTGCTTTTAAGATTCTCTCTTTGTCTTGAACCTTTTGCATTTTGATGATGATGTGTCTTGGTGTGGGTCTCTTGGCGTTCTTCTTGTTTGGGACTCTCTGTGCTTCCTGGACTTGTATGTCTGTTTCCTTCACCAAGTTAGGGAAGTTTTCTGTCATTATTGTTTCAAATAGGTTTTCAATTTCTTATTCTCCCTCTTCTCCTTCTGGCACCCCCAAGATGCAAACGTTGGCATGCTTGAAGTTGTCCCAGAGGCTCCTTACACTGTCCTCATTTTTTTGGATTCCTTTTTCTTTTTGCTGTTGTAATTGGGTGTTTTTTGCTTCCTTATATTCCAAATCAATGGTTTGCTTCTTGGCTTTACCTACTCTACTATTGAATCTGTGTAAACTATTCTTTATTTCAGTTAGTGCCTCCTTCATTTCTGACTGGTCCTTTTTTATGCTGTTGAGGCTCTCACTAAGTTCACTGAGATTCTCACTAAGTCCATTGAGCATCCTTATAAGCAGTATTTTGAACTCTGCATCTGTTAGGTTGCGTAACTCCATTTCACTTAGTTCTTTTCCTGGAGTTTTTTTCTGTTCTTTCATTTGGGACCTGTTTCTTTGTCTCCTCATTTTGGCTGCCTCCTTGTGTTTGTTTCTATGTATTACTTAATGAGAGGTATGGGGCTAGCTGAGACCAGATGCTGCTTGTTTGAAAGAATTTAGGAAAAGCTGAAGCAGGCTCCAAGACAGGCCAATCCTATGGTAAAGCAGCTGGCAACAGCTTGGGTGGGCCTGAAAGTTGGGTGG
This sequence comes from Tadarida brasiliensis, assembly GCA_030848825.1. Taxonomy (NCBI): domain Eukaryota; kingdom Metazoa; phylum Chordata; class Mammalia; order Chiroptera; family Molossidae; genus Tadarida; species Tadarida brasiliensis. Next base: position 248,450,545 of record CM061257.1, read on the forward strand.
GGCGGGGCCTCAGGGAATCATCAGGGCGGGGCCAACAGTGTGAGCCAGGTAGCTGGAGTCCCAGATATGGCGGCTGTATGCTGTCCCAGGGAAGGGCTCACCAAAGGAACAAAGGTCTCTGACAGCAATTCTGTCCAGGAGAAAGCTGTCTCTCCAGCCCTCACTCCAATGCCAAACAGCTCAGTTCTTCCCCATATGACTCTGATGCCTTTCAAGCTGCCTCCCGCACGCTGGAGCCTGGAGGGTTAGAGTCTCAGTAAGTCCGTGCGCGGGCCATTTAAGAGGAGCTGCCGGGGCTCCAGCCGCCTCAGCCTCAGTTCCCGCTGGTTTTTCCAGCCAGAAGTGATAGGGATTCTCTTCCTGGCACTGGAACCCTGAGCTGGGCACCTGCTGAAGGACGGGGACCCCTCAGTCCTCAGGGAGGACTTTCCCAGCCCAGGTGTCCTCCTGATATTTATCCGCCACAGGAGGGTGTGGGACCAGCCCGTCCACCTCCGTCCTCCTACCAGTCTCGATGCGGCTTCTTCTTTAATTCCGTAGTTGTAGGACTTCCATTCAGCTCGATGTCAGGCGGTTTTGAATGATGATTGTTCTGTAGTTTGGTTGTAACTTTGATGTGGTTGTGGGAGGAGGCGATACCGCGTTACCTACCCGCCATCCTGACCGGAAATCCTGTATGTAGTTTTTAAATATTTTGGAATTTAATCAAATGTACCTTTGGCAAATAGACCACAGCTTTTTGTAACTCAGAGATGTTAGAGGTAAACACTGAATCAAGAATCTAGAGAGGTTCCCAGAGGGAAACTGTGACTTGAAGAGGAAACCACACAGGAAACCAGCCCAAACCTCCAACTGCACCTGCTCCTGGATGGTCCTTGTGTTCAGGACCCTGCGCGCCCCCTGGTGGTGGCAGCCTCTCCTGCAGGGAGGTTTGTGTCTGGGCTCACACTGACTTCCCCTCACTGTGCCTCTCGCACAGTAATACACGGCCCTGTCGTCGGTGGTCACGGATCTCAGCTGCAGAAAGAACTGGTTCTTGGACATGTCACTGGAGATGGTGGTGCGGCTCTTGAGGGACGGGTTGTAGTAAGTGTTACCACTACTACCAGATATGTATGCAATCCATTCCATCCACTTCCCTGGTTTCTGGCGGATCCAGCTCCACCAGTAACCAGTGAATGAGCTCCCAGAGACAGAGCAAGTGAGGGAGAGGGTCTGCGAGGGCTTCACCAGTCCTGGGCCTGACTCCTGCAGCTGCAGCTGGGACAGGACACCTGGGGACAAGGAACATCAGGCCCTGTCAGTAACATACAGTCACATCCACCCCATGGACCCCTGTGTGACCTCTGAGACCCTCACTTTGGGGGGCTGTCACCAGGCACAGGAGAAGACCCAGCAGTCTCATCTTCTTCTAGACCACGGCTCTCCCTTCCTCGGAGACCTCAGCCCTGTGTGAGGAGAGAGCTGTGAGCCTCCCCAGCCCAGGGGAGGATTTACCCTGGAGCTTGGGGAGAAATTTGCATGTGGGGCAGCTTGTTCCTTATAAGTCAGGGGACTGAGGTCAGGCTGCCCTGGTCCTTCTGGGCCCCTGTGGGGGCATCTCTTCCCTTGATCTCACTCTGTATGTTAGTCAGGGAGAGGGGATCCCTGGGTTCAAGAGACATTGGAATGTGGTCAAAGGTTGGCCTCACCTTTTTGAGCATAAGAAGAAATGATGGACTAGACAGGTAGGTTAGACTTTTAACTTCCCATACATCCTTCAAACTGATTTAAAAGGGATTAGCATTTGTTCAGAGACTTTCTGAATCCCAATTCTCCAGTATACCCACTATTTACAAATTTTACATCAAATTTCATATAAATATTATCAATCTTAGTGCAAAAATAAAAATAAAGGACATCTATGTTCAATATCTTATATTTTAATTATATTTAAATATGTTTCTATTGATTTTATTTTTTAGAGAGTTGAACGGACAGGGTAACTTCATCGCTGACAACAATCCCTGACTCCAGTCTCCCTCCTTCTGCCCCTGGGCACGGTCAGTTGGTTAGAGGTGCTGAGATCTACCACACAATATACAATGTCCTTAATGTATATTGAACACATTCTCCCATCAGACAAATACTTGGAAATGTTATCTCTCTGTGGAGTTTGTCTTTTCATTTCCTTAATGGAATCTTTGGTGGGATAAATGTATTTAACATAGCAAAATGTAATTGATGCCTATTTTCTGTGCTGGGCCTGTTTTGGTGAATCACACAGACCCCCAGGACGTGCTAAGCCTCACGGTCCAGGGGCATCGGCTGCAGCAGCCACAGGGACAGAGAGGTTCTGGCACGGAGAGAGAGGGCTGCTGGGAAACTGCCCAGAACTGGATGGGACTTGGACCTGGGTGAGGGGAGGAAGCTGAACGTGTTCTGAGTCATAGGACAGAGATGGGCCTGATGTTCATGGGCAGAGTGTTACTGGACATGTGGGTTTAAACCTCTTCCCGTGACGACCCAGGAGGACGTGCAGGGCATGACAGACACAGCTTCTGTCATCGTAGGAAACACCTGAGTGATTATGACCAGGAGTTTGTCAGAATAGAAACGTTAAATATTCTGCAGGCAGCGATCAAGGGAAATAAAGAATGTGTTATTGCAAAGGGGGGTGCAGGGGATTCCTTTTACCCACATGCACCTGCTCACAGTGTCTCTGTCTGTGAGGTAACAACTTCACAGGTCCAGGGGTTAGCACTTAGACACCTGCGGGGTCATTACTCACATGGTCACACCATGCTTCACCCAAGGTGCACAATTCACTGGAGTTCCATTCATGAAATCCCTCAACACTTAGAGGGAAGAGTGGACACCCCTCCCTGCAGGAGCCATGGTGATAGTGTGTCTGTGTGAGGGGCCCTCATGTCATTGACCAGGACCCTGTCTCAGTCCATAATCATAATCACCATCACTGTTTGCTTTTTTTAAATTGTTCTTATTATCTGTAGACATGGTTGTTGTCCAACATAATGACACCTTTTCTCATTTTTTTGTCATTTATTATATTTCCTAAGTAAAATATGTAGTCAGACTATTTTATGTTTATTTTTTTAGTGCTGACAAATGAGGGCTCCGTCTTGCGTCTTCTCCATCTGCCCCACACTGGGATCTGATGAGAAAGGTTTGGTCCACCCTCTATAGATGTCTTTGGGGAACTGAACCACACAAACCCCTGGAAGGAGAATTCCTCCCCCTCCACCACCACCTCACCAAAATAAAAGCCCTGAGCCTGTCTCCTTTTCTGGAATATCAAAGCTCCTCTGACTTGCTGAAGGGCCTTTCCTGTGCTTCTCAAAGATTCCAACTATGTACATGATACATGTCCCTTGTGTGTGTGTTTGTCATCAGCCGGGATGTCTGCACCAAGTTATCGTGTGTCTCTGCCTCTCTTTGGTGTGAACTGCTCTCCGTTCCATGAGCATGATGTCATGTCAATGACCATCACCCCACGGGTCATTCTTCTCTAGCTTTGGGGTCACACACCTCTGGTGCTCACTGTCCACACACATGTGACCTGCTGCTGGCTGCTGGGGCCCTGAGCTGTGGAGCTGAGCTGCACTGTAGAGTCAGCAGAGCCTCTGGTGGGATTCAGCTCTTGTGGGTCAGTAGATTTCATGATGAATTGTCATTTGGTCACAAGAGTGTTTGAAAGAGAATCTCTGTCTTTTTCCCATAAGAATGTTGTCTTCCTTGACAAGAGACATTTCTTAATTTTTTTTTAATTGTTGACACAATTATGATTTCCTTTAATTCCTCCAGCTTTGCCCACATCCACCCAGCCCCCAGCAATCCTCTCCCGGCCCTGCCACTCTGTCTGTGTCCACGGGCTCCGCATATATGTGCCTGGGTCCTCACTTCACCTTCTTTTATCCACTCTTCCCAACACCCCCACTCCTCTGACCTCTGCCAATCTGTTCTGTGTATCCATTTCTCTGGTTCTATTTTGTTTGTCAGTTTATTTTGTTCATTAGCTTCTGTATATACAGGAGATCATGGGGTATTTGTATTTCTGTGACTGGCTTATTTTGCTTAGCATAATAATCTACAGGTCCATACTGCAAAGAGTAAGAGTTTCTTCTTTTTTACAGCTGTGTAGCATTCTATTATGTAAATGTACCACAGTTTTTTATCCACTCATCTACATGGTCAACCGGGTGGTTTCCAGATCTTGGATATTGTAAATAATGCTGCTATGATCACGGGGGTTCATATATTCCTTCTGAATCGTGCTTTGGGATAATTAGAATATATTACCAGAGGTAGGTTCAATGGTCAAAAAGCAGTTTTATTTTTATATTTATATTTTTTGTTATTAATTTATTTTTATTACAGATGTTTCTCCTTTGTCCCCCTAGACACCATCCTCCCTATTCCCCTCCCCAGCATTGTTGTCTATGTCCATCCCTCCTCTGAGGTTTGCCAGTCTGAACGGTTCTATTTTTATTTTTTTGAGGAAACTCCATACTGTTTTCCACTGTGGCTGCACCAGTCTGCATTCTCACCGATAGCGCACCAGGGTCCTCCTTTCCCCACATCGTCACCTCACTTGTTTTTTGTTGATTTATTGATAGGAGCCAATCTGACAAGTGTAGTTGTCGTTTTAATTTGCATCTTTCTGATAATTAATAATGCTGAGTATTTTTTAATATGTCTCATGGCCATCTGTATGTCCTCTTTGGAGACGTGTCTATTCAGGGCGTTGGCCCATCTTTTGATTGGATTGTATGTCTTCCTGGGGTTGAGTTGTACATAGTTTTAAAATATTTTGGAATTTAACACCTTATCAAAATGTACCATTGGCAAATAGAAAATAGACTTTTGTAACTCACAGAACTCAGAGGTAAACAATGAATCAACAATCCAGAGAGGTTCCCTGAGGGAAACAATGACATGAAGAGGAAACCACACAGGAAACCAGCCCAAACCTCCAACTGCACATGCTCCTGGGATGGTTCTTGTGTTCAGGACCCTGAGCGCCCCCTGGTGGTCGCAGCCTCTCCTGCAGGGAGGTTTGTGTCTGGGCTCACACTGACTTCCCCTCACTGTGCCTGTAACACAGTAATACACGGCCGTGTCCTCGGCTCTCAGGCTGTTCATGTTCAGATACAGTGTGTTCTTGGAGTTGTCTCTGGAGATGGTGAGTTGGCCATTCACAGAGTCCGCATAGTTTGTGATACTACTATCATATTTAATATCTCCTACCCACTCCATCCCCTTCTCTGGAGCCTGGCGGACCCAGTGCATCCAGTAGCTACTGAAGCTGAATCCAGAGGCTGCACAGGAGAGTCTCAGAGACCCCCCAGGATGCACCAAGGCTCCCCCAGACTCCACCAGCTGCACCTCACACTGGACACCTGCAAACACAAAGACGTCCTGGTCAGGACACTGTCAAACGTCCACTGTTTCTCTCTCTCATCCACTCTCACACTCAGTGTCTCTTGTTCTCCATAAATTACCTCTTAAAATAGCAACAAGGAAAACCCAGCTGAGTCCCAACTCCATGGTGAGTGCTCTGTGTTCAGTCCTGTTCAGGGAATGGGGACACCTGCGAATGCCAGGGCTGGGCTCCTGTCCCAGAGCTGCAGGGTCAGGGCTGGGCTGGATTTTATGGGCAGGGAGGGCCCTATTTGCATGTCCTCCTACTATATAAGGAGCTCTGGGTTGGAGACCTGCAGAGAGGGCCTTGGCTCTGTGCAGGTGCGAATGTCCTGGGGGAGAATCATGGTCATGACAACATATCACGAACTATATATGAATCGTAAGGAGGTTGGGGCATGTCCTGTGTCCACATGTAGTAACAGTGAGCCCAGCATCTGGCCTGTGCTCCGCCCCACTGGGCCCCTCAACTCCCCTGAACCAACTCCAGGGTAGAGGGTGCAGACCCCTTGAATGTAATGGGAGCATGAATGAACATCTGTGTTCTGGTGTTACCCACACGTCAGGGTGGAGAGAAGCAGACACGTGGGAACAGACCACAGGCTGCAGAACGTGTAAGAGTGGACATCGTGTACACAGTGTCTTTGTGGCCTTGGCCCTGAGTGTCTCTGGTGTCCTGAACTTCAAGGAGACAATGTAGACAGAGGGTTGAGAAGATGCTTCTCTATCCCAGGGACTCAGAGACCCTGAGAAGTCAGGGAGATTCATGGATCTAATGGAAAGGCTGGGGGTTTCCAACACCCAGAAGTCCATGTTCAGAGGGTCTGTCTGCATAGACAGTGGTGAAAACCTTAAAGGAGGTGATATAATGGAACAATTAGTGAAGTAATTGTGGATAATTTTACACATGATCAGTGAGGGAGGCTGTTGTCTGAGTCATGCTGGGAACCTTGGTATATTATGTGCAAAGGGACTTTGTCCTATTTGAGTCATTTAGTGATCTGAGATCCAAATATTTTCCAGGGAAATCTAGACAGGTCCTCCTATGGTAAGTGTTTACATCAGAGGAAGGCAGAGGGAGATTAGGCTCCAGGAGGACAAGAACACACTGTGACCTCTGAGGTCAGGGACCTATTCCTGGCTGCGGACATGGAGGAAGAGGCCATGGGACCAGGAATCGAGTTCTAGACTCTGGAAAAGACCAGGAAACAGACTCCCCTGTCTGAGATTGTTGAGGCATCTGTAACAATACGCCTGGGCTGGGGAGATGATAAACAATACACATTGTGTCCCACAGATCTGGAGGATGGGAATCCTCAGTCAAGGTGCCAGCAAGGTGCCTTCTGAGGAGGGATGTTCTCCTGGTTCTGATCTGACAGCCTCTTGCTGGGTCTGCACGTGGTGGAGGGACCAGCAGGACCTCTGGGCTCCATCAGGAAGGCACTGGTCACTGTCTGGAGGGCCCCTCGTGACGTAAGCATCTCCCCCAGACCCCACCTCCCAACACCATCCTCTTTGGCAATGAGGATCTCAACATGTGAACTTGGGGAGCACAGGAGTTCAGACCACAGCACTATCCAGGATTCTCTGCAGGAGGGTGGTCCTGCCTCTCCCTGTCCTCAGTCCAGTGAGGTGGATTCATGCTCTGACCTCCAGACTGTGAGGGAATGGCCATGTGCAGACTGAAGCCCAGGTCTGTGGTGATGTGACTCAGTTGTCCTAGGAATGCACAGGCTGGACGTGGACTCCCATTATCAAGGGTGTCCCCATGCTGCTCCTGCTGCGTGATGACCTCAGTGTTGGCCCAGGGACAGGGACACCGCAGGACTGAGGATGTGAGGAGGAGTCTCCTTGGTGTGTCCCTCTGAAGGGAGGCCTGTGAGACGCTGTGCTGACCGAGCCTGGCCTTGAACCTCGCTCCCCTGCCAACCCACGGCTTCCCCACCCGGTGAGCTGACTGTGCTGCCGAATGTCCTGGGTGTGGTGCTCGGCCAGAGACAGGGACACGGAAATTCATCCTTGACTGTCTTATTCGTCCTGTTCCCCAAGCCCAGTGCCATGTTTCAGAGAGCGGGGAAAGTCCTAGAACCTGTGAGGGAGACACCCCCATCCACATCTCCGAGTCTGACACCAAGCAGGTGTTCCCAGGTGATGCCCCAATGAACATCCCTCATTCAGAGAAAAGGAGGCTCCAATATGCCCTGGAAAATAACAATGAGGAACAGGGTCCTTTCAGGAACACCTTCCCTGCCAATTCCTTGCAGTGCATTTGACCCTTTGTGACCTTTCCCTGAATCACTGACTCAACCGTGACAGCATCGCTCCTGGTCTCAGGGCCTGACTGTGTGAGGAGTCAGCAGGCTCCTGGCCCTGCATCTCCTCCCCCAGCACAGCCGCCCTGTCCCTCAGGGATGGGACCCTCCCAGGACGTGGTCCTCACACCATGTCTCGCACAGTCATGCAAGGCCGTGTCCTCAGACTTCAGGCCATTGGTCTGCAGATAGGCCGTGCTGACCGAGGTGTCCATGGAGGAGGCAGATCGTTCTGAGCAGCCTGGGCACACGTGGGCTTCCCAGTGTTTGTGCTAAACCAGCTCACACCCTGCAGGCCCTGTCCTGGGGCCTGTCGCACCTGGTGCACGTAGTCGCTGGTGAAGGTGGACCCAGAAGCCTTGCAGGAGACCCTCCCTGAGGCCCCAGGCTTCCTCCCTCAGCCCAGACTGCACCAGCTGCCCGTGAGAGTGGACACCTGTGGAAAGGAGACAGAAGTGGGTGCAGATTCCCCTGACTGTCCCTGGTCCCCTCCTCAGCCCAGGGACGGGGGAGGCCTTACCTGTAGCCACTGCCACCAAGAGGAGGGTTCTCCAGCTCCAGTCCATGGTGAGGGACTGAGCTGTTGTCACTTCTGTAGGGAGGGTGTGGCTGTGGGTGAGGCTCTCAGGACACAGACTTATCCATATTTAACCTGGTCTCCCTCATCTCATTTGCATATACATGAGGCAGGGTATTTCATAGCTGAGGATGGACCCCACCTGAGAGGTGATAAAGGGCACAGGGACCGTGCTCAGTGGGAGTCTGAGGGTCCACATCCCCATCCTGTAAGGAGGACATGTGTCCCTTTCCAGGTCCCTGAGCTCTGTGCACACTGAGCTCCTCCCATCCCCCAGGCCCTGGTGACAACGAGGAAACACTCAGTCCCCACAAGTGGAACTTTCCACCTGTGAACAGGGGATGAGAGACAAAAGCCCAGCAAACCAGAAATCTCCCCCTGTGTCACCCTGAGACTGGATCCTTCACATTGATAATCACTGAGATCCTCCTGGGTTGAGGAGTGGATGATGGTTACTTTCATTGCTAAGTAGTATTCCATAACGGATGTTCCCTAGTTTGCTTATTTGTAAAATTAAAGATTTTTGCCTTTTCGTTGCTCTTGACACAAATAAAGATGCTGTATATATTATGATATATATTTTTTATCAACATAAAGATTTGGTCTTTTGGAGCTAACACTGCAAATGGAAACGCTGAGATACATGTTAAGTGTATTTTTAATTAAATAGGAAACTGCGATTCACTTTGAGAAGAAAGAACAACAGTACATAGAGGGACCTGGAGAAGGAAGACCAGTCACTGCGGACATGTCATCTACACACACAGTGTCACCTCCTCACTTGTCTGCAGTGAGAATAGGAGAAGTTAGAACCTCAGAGAAAAAGTGAGAATCGTCCTGGATGCAGCTGAGAGCTGAGGGGAAATCCCTGCTCCCAACAGGAAGCCCCTACTTCCCCCCTCACTCTGCACCTGCTCCTGGGTTGTTTTCTGTGGTCAGTGGGTCCTGAGCGCCCCCTGGTGTCCTGGAGAGCCTACTGCAGCCCCGCTCTCCTGTCCCCCTCAGGAGGTTTGTGTCTGGGCTCACACTGACTTCCCCTCACTGGGTGTCTCGCACAGTAATACACGGCCGTGTCCTCAGTGCTCACGGATCTCAGCTGCAGGGAGAACTGGTTCTTGGACGTGTCTCTGGAGATGGTGGTGCAGCTCTTGAAGGACGGGCTGTAGTAAGTGTTATCATCATAACGTATGCACCCCATCTACAACAGCCCCTTCCCTGGTTTCTGGCGGATCCAGCTCCAGCAGTAACCAGTGGTGATGGAGTAACCAGAGACAGAGCAGGTGAGGGAGAGGGTCTGTGTGGGCTTCACCAGTCCTGGGCCCGACTCCTGCAGCTGCACCTGGGACAGGACACCCGGGGACAAGGAGCATCAGGCCCTGTCAGTCACGTGCAGTAACAACCACCCCCATGGACCTCTGTCTGACCTCTGAGATCCTCACCTTGGGGGGCTGTCACCAGGCACAGGAGAAGACCCAGCAGTCTCATCTTCCTCTAGACCACGGCTCTGCCTTCCCCAGAGACCTCAGCCCTGTGTGAGGAGAGAGCAGTGAGCTTCCCCAGTCCAGGGGAGGATTTACCCTGGAGCTTGAGGAGAAATTTGCATGTGGGGCAGCCTGTTCCTGGTCAGGCTGCCCTGGTCCTTCTATTGCTAATGTGTAGGCTTCCTTTTTCTTGAATGCACTTAGTACATTCGTCAATTATAGGGGACCTCCTGGTACACAAGAATACTGGAGTCAGCTTAATGGTAATGCTCATCTCTGATAAGTGGTGGACGAGTTGAGTAGATTACATTTTTACTTTCTCATGCATCTTTCAAATAGATTTAAAGGGATTAAATTTGTTTAGATAATTTCTTAAACCCAGCCTTCTAATATCTACAGAACTGTCAAATATTTTTTTTTTAAATTTTATTTTTATAAACATAATTTTATATAGCGAAATAATATCTAGGTTGGTTTGAAAATCACAAAATAAAGGACATTCATTCTCAGTATCTTATTTCTTTATGTTGTAACTTTGATCCAAGGAACTATATCCCAAGAACATGTCATTGAGGTACCCTTGATTCTTTTTTATTTATTATTTGTTAAAAAGATATTTCTTTTCTTTTCTTTTATTAATTTATTTTTGTTGCAGATGTTTCTCCTTTCCCCCCCATTGTCACCCTCCTCCCCCTCCCTCTCTGCCTCGTCCCCAATTTTGTTGTACATGTCCATTGGTTATGAGTACATGCGTACAAGTTCTGTGGATCATTGCTCGCCTCCCCCACTTCCTCTTCTGGCAATTGTCAGTCTGTACCTTACTTCCACATCTCTGGGACTACCCTCTTCCTCAGACTGTTATGTTTACTATATTCCAGAAATAAGTGAGATCATATGATATTTGTCTTTATCTGCTTGGCTGGTTTCACTTAGGATAATAGTTTCCAGGTCCTCCCATGTGGTCTCATAGGACAACATATCTTTCTTTCTTACAGCTGCATAGTACTCCATTGTGTATATGTACCAAAGCTTTTTTTATCCATTCGTCTACTGACGGACAGTTGGGCTGTTTCCAGATATTAGCTATTGTAAATAGCGCTGCTATGAACATGGGGGTACATGTATTCTTTCTGATTGGTGTTTCAGACTTCTTAGGGTATATTCCTAGGAGTGGGATCACTGGGTCAAATGGTAATTCAATTTTTAATTTTTTGAGGTAACACTATAGTGTTTTCCACAGTGGCTGCACCAGTCTGCATTCCCACCAGCAGTGTACTAGATTCCCCTTTTCTCCACACCCTCGCCAGCACTTGTTGTTTGATGCTTTGTTGATGGTGGCTACTCTGACAGGTGTGAGATGATACCTCATTGTTGTTTTAATTTGCATCTCTCTGATGATTAGTGATGTTGAGCATTTCTTCATGTGTCTCTTGGCCATTTGTATGTCCTGTTTGGAGAGGTGTCTATTTAGTTCCTCTGCCCATTTTTAAAATGATGTTTGTTACAAATTCTGAGCAACACCGTGCTACATGCCTTTGTTTAGGTTAATGCTAGAAACCTTTTTCTTGTAATCTTTGCCAAACACTCTCAGAGCTAAGTGGTGTCAGACCTGGTGAGTACTTGGATAGGAGACCCCTGATTCTTCATGTTGAAAATTACATAATTTTGCCTTTGAGTCCCTCCTCAAACTCTTCCCTTGTGCAAGCTGATGGCTTATTGCAGAGACCACAACAAATTATATCAGACATATTCATATTTTTACATGGAGAAATGATTGAGAATAAAAGAGTGATTATTCATGTGTACAATTCAGAATCTTTCATATGTGGAAATTGTAAAGGTAGCAGGTTATGTGATCTGTGTTCTCAGTCAAATATTTTCACTGATGTTGGGTTCAGAGGGAGGCAAATCATGTAGGTTCCTAGCACAGATGTGCTCACAGGAAAGGGAACTTTATCCCTGACAGGAACCCTCACTCCCAGGACACACGGCATGGTCAACTGGGCGGTTTTCAAATCTTGGATATTATAAGTAACGCTGCTATAAACACGGGGGTGTATATAGTCTTTCTGATTTGTGTTTTGGGATAATTAGGATATATTTTGAGAAGTGGGTGCTGGGTCAAAAAGAAGTTCTATTTTTATTTTTTTTGTATTAATCACTTTATCTTTGTTTCAGATGTTTCGCTATTTCCCCCCTTAGACACCATCCTCCTGATCCCCCCTTCCCACATTATTGTTGTCTATGTCCATTGGTTATGCATATATGCATGTAAGTTCTTTGGTTTATATTACCCTCCTTGCTGCCCCCCCTTCTCTGGTGTTTGTCAGACAAAATGTTCTTTTTTTTTTTCAGTAAACTCCATAGCGTTTTCCACAGTGGCTGCACCAATCTGCATTCCCACCAGTAGTGCACCAGGATCCTGTTTTCTCCTCATTCTCCCCAGCACTGGGTGTTTGCTGAGGTATTGATAGGAGCCATTCAGGCAGGTGTAGCTGTCATTTCAGTTTGCACTTCTCTGATGATTAGTAATGTGAGCATTGTTTCATATGTCTCATGGCCATCTGTACATCCTCTTTGGAGAAGTGTCTATTCAGGGCATTGGCCCATATTTTAATTGGATTGTATGTCTTCCTGGTGTTGAGTTGTATGTAGTTTTTAAATATTTTAGAATTTAAGCCCTTATCAAATGTACCCTTGGCAAATAGACCACAGCTTTTTCTAACTCGGAGATGTTAGAGGTAAACATTGAATCAAGAATCCAGAGAGGTTCCCTTAGGGAAACTGTGACTTGAAGAGGAAACCACACAGGAAACCAGCCCAAACCTCCAACTGCACCTGCTCCTGGATGGTCCTTGTGTTCAGGGCCCTGAGCGCCCCCTGGTGGTCGCAGCCTCTCCTGCAGGGAGGTTTGTGTCTGGGCTCACACTGACTTCCCCTCACTGTGCCCTGCACAGTAATACATGGCTGTGTCCTCGGTGGTCACTGATCTCAGCTGCAGGGAGAACTGGTTCTTGGACGTGTCACTGGAGATGGTGGTGCGGCTCTTGAGCGACGGGTTGTAGTAAGTGCTACTATCACTACCAGATATGCGCCCAATCCATTCCAGCCCCTTCCCTTGTTTCTGTCGGATCCAGCTCCACCAGTAACCGCTGAGTGAGCCCCCAGAGACAGCGCAGGTGAGGGAGAGGGTCTGCGAGGGCTTCACCAGTCCTGGGCCCGACTCCTGCAGCTGCACCTGGGACAGGACACCTGGGGACAAGGAGCATCAGGTCCTGTCAGTCACGTGCAGTAACAACCACCCCATGGACCCTGTCTGACCTCTGAGACCCTCACCTTGGGGGGCTGTCACCAGGCACAGGAGAAGACCCAGCAGTCTCATCTTCTTCTAGACCACGGCTCTGCCTTCCCGAGAGTCCTCAGCCCTGTGTGAGGAGAGAGATGTGAGCCTCCCCAGCCCAGGGGAGGATTTACCCTGGAGCTTGGGGAGAAATTTGCATGTGGGGCAGCCTGTTCCTTATAAGTGGAGGGACTGAGGTCAGGCTGCCCTGATCCTTGGGGCCTCTGGGGGGCATCTCTTCCCTTGATCTCACTCTGTATGTAAGTCAGGGAGAGGGGATCCCTGGGTTCAAGAGACATTGGAATGTGGTCAAAGGTTGGCCTCACCTTTTTGAGCATAAGAAGAAATGATGGACTAGACAGGTAGGTTAGACTTTAACTTCCCATACATCCTTCAAACTGATTTAAAAGGGATTAGCATTTGTTCAGAGACTTTCTGAATCCCAACTCTCCAGTATACCCACTATTTCCAATTTTTATATCATAATTTCACATAAATATTTTCTATCTTAGTGCAAATATAAAAATAAAGGACATCTATGTTCAATATTTTATATTTTAATTTTATTTAAATATGTTTTTATTGATTTTATTTTTTAGAGAGTGGAACGGAGAGGGTAACTTCATCACTGACAACAATCCCTGACTCCAGTCTCCCTCCTTCTGCCCCTGGGCATCGTCAGTTGGTCAGAGCTGCCGGGATCTACCACAGAATATATAACGTCCTTAATGTATACTGAACACATTCTCCCATCAGACAAATACTTTGCAAATGTTACCTCTCTGTGGAGTTTGTTTTTTTATTCCCTTAAAGGAATCTTTGGTGGGATAAAAGCATTTAATATAGCAAAATGTAATTGATGCCTATTTTCTGTGCTGGGCCTGTTTTGGTGAATCACACAGACCCCAGAACGTGCTGAGCCTCACGGTCCAGGGGTATCGGCTGCAGCAGCCACAGGGACAGAGAGGTTCTGGCAGCAGGAGTGAGGGCTGCTGGGAAACTGCCCAGAACTGGACGGGACATTGACCTGGGTGAGGGGACGGAGCTGGACGTGTTCTGAGTCACAGGACAGAGATGGGCCTGATGTTCATGGGCAGAGTATTACTGGACATGTGGGTTTAAACCTCTTCCCCTGACGACCCAGGAGGACGTGCAGGGCATGACAGACACAGCTTCTGTCATCGTAGGAAACACCTGAGTGATTATGACCAGGAGTTTGTCAGAATAGAAATGTTAAAGGTTCTGCAGGCAGGGATTAAGGAAAATATGAAACATGTCATTACAAAGGGGGGCAGTGGATTCCTGTTACCCACATGCACCTGCTCACAGTGTCCCTGTCTGAGGTAACAACTTCACAGGTCCAGGGGGTTAGCACTTGGACACCTGTGGGTCATTACTCACATGGTCACATCATGCTTCACCCAAGCTGCACAATTTATTGGAGTTCCATTTATGAAATCCCTCAACACTTAGAGGGAAGAGTGGACACTCCTCCCTGCAGGAGCCATGGTGATAGTGTGTGTGTGTGTGTGTGTGTGTGTGTGTGTGTGTGTGAGGAGTCGTCTTGTCATTGACTAGGACCCTGTCTCAGTCCATCATCATCATCATCCTCACCATTTGCCTACTTCTCATTGTGTGTAGGCTTGGTTGTTGACCATATATAATGACCTCTTCTCTCATGTTTTGTCCATTTTTTATGGTTGTTAAGTAGAATTGGTACTCAGTCTCTATTTTATTGTTTCATTGAGTGCTGACAACTGATGGGTCATTCCTGCCTCTTCTCCATCTGCCCCACACTAGGATCTGAAGAGAAAGTTGGGTCTCTTTAGATGTCATTGGGAGATTGAACCACACAAGCTCCTGGAGAGAATTCCTCCCCACTCCACACTTTGCCAAATAAAACCCTGAGCCCATCCTCTTTCCTTGTCTATCAAAGCACGTCTCACTTTCTGAAGGGCCTTTCCTGTGCTTCCCAGAGATTCCAACTGTGTACGTGATACATGTTCCCTGTCCCCTGTGTGTGTTTGTCCTCAGCCTGGACATCTGCACAAGCGGTCGTGGGTCCCTCTGCCTCTGCCTGGTGTCCACTTCTCTGGGTGCTGTGAGTATGATGCCAAGTCAGTGACCATCACCACCGGGGACTTTCATTTCTAGGTTTGGGGTCAAAGGCCTCTGGTGTCCAATGTCCAGCACATGGGTGTCAGGCTGCTGGCTGGCTGGGCCCTGAGCTGGGTGGAGCTGAGCTGCACTGTCGAATCAGCAGAACCCCTGGTTGGATGCAGCCTACGTGGGTCAGTGGATTTCATGATTAGTTCTCATTTGGGCACAAGAGCGTCCATAAGAGACTCTGCCTTTTGTTCATATGAGAAAGTGGTCTTTCTGGACAACAGACATTTCTTTATTCTTTCTGTTTAACTGTTGACATCAGTACAGGTGTCCCCATCCCACAACCAACTGCTCCCCTCCACCAGCCCCCACCACGACTCCCCTGGCCGTCAGCACTGTGCTGTCTGTGTCCATGGGCTGTGCATGTAGGTCCTTTGACTCCTCTCCTCACCTCCTTTTATTCACTTGCCCTCCCCCACTCTGATCTGTGTCTGCACGTTCCAGTGTCCACGCCTCTGGCTCTATTTTGTTTGTCAGTTCACTTTGTTCCTCACATTTCACATGTAACTGAGGTCATATGGTATTTGTCTTTGGCTTATTTCTCTTAGCATAATCCTCCCCAGGTCCCTCCATGCTGTCCACAGGGTGAGGGCTGCTTCTTCCTTACAGCTGAGTAGTGTTCCCTTGTGTAAATGCACCTCAGGTTTTTATCCACTCGTTACTGATGGGCACTCGGGCTGCTCACAGATATTGGATACTGCAAATACCACTGCTATGAGTACAGGGTGCAGATATTCTTTCTGATTGGAATTTTGGGATACCTAGGATATAGTCCCAGAAGTGTGATCACTGTGTTGAATGGCAGTTTCATTACTAATTTATTGAGAAAACTCCACACTGTGTCCACAGTGGCTGCAGCAGTCTGCATTCCCAGCAGCAGGGCATGAGGGTTCTGTTCTCTCCACACCCTCACCAGCACTTGTTGTTGGTTGATTTATTGATGGGAGCCATTCTGGCAGATGTGGTTGTATTTTAAGTGGCCTCTCTGTGATGAATAGTGACCTCGAACTTTTTTATGTGTCTGTTGGCCATCTGTGTGTCCTCTTTAGAGAAGTTTGTATGCAGGGTCTCTGCCCATTTATTAATGGGATTGTTGGTCTGTGAAATGAGTTGTAAACATTTTATTTAAATATATTTTTCAATATAACCACTTAAAAGATGTACCATTGGCAAATAGACACTAAATTTTTCTAACTCAGAGACTTCATAGGTAAGCACAGAATCAGGAACCCAGAGAGGTTCCCTGAGGAAAACTGTGACATGAAGAGGAAACCACACAGGAAACCAGCCCAAACCTCCAACTGCACCAGCTCCTGGGTGGTCCTTGTGTTCAGGGACCCTGAGCGCCCCCTGGTGGTCGCAGCCTCTCTTGCAAGGAGATTTGTGTCTGGGCTCACACTGACTTCCCCTCACTGTGTCTCTGACACAGTAATACAGGGCCGTGTCTTCATATTTCAAGCTATTTATTTGCAGATACAGTGTGTACTTGGAGTTGTCTCAGGAGATGGTGAATCAGCCCTTCATAGAGTCTGCATAGTATATATCACCACCGCTATGACTAATGTATGAAACCCACTGCAGCCCCTTCCCTGGAGCCTGGCGGACCCATCTCATGCCGTAGCTACTGAAGGTCAATCCAGAGGCTGCACAGGAGAGTCTCAGAGACCCCCCAGGCTGCACCGCGCCTCCCCCAGACTCCACCAGCTGCACCTCACACTGGACACCTGCAAACACAAAGACGTCCTGGTCAGGACACTGTCACACGTCCACTGTTTCTCTCTCTTCCACTCACACACTCAGTGTGTCTTGTTCTCCACAAATTACCTCTTAAAATAGCAACAAGGAAAACCCAGCTGAGCCCAAACTCCATGGTGAGTGCACCGTGCTCAGTCCTGTTCAGGGAATGTGGACACCTGGAATCTTGGGGCTGGGCTTGGGTCCCAGACCTGCAGGGTTGGGGCTGAGCAGGATTTTATAGACAGAGGGGGCCCTATTTGAATGTCCTCCTACTATATAGGGAGCTCTGGGTTTGGAGATCTGCAGAGAGGGTCATCCCTCAATGCAGGTGTGAGTGTCCTGGGGGAGAATCGTGGTCATGACAACATTTCAGTAACAAAATGAGAATCATAAGGAGGTTGGGGCATATCCAGTGTCCATATCTGGTAAGTGTGAGCCCAGCATCTGGTCTGTGGCCTCCCCACTGGGCCACTCAACTCCCCTGAACCAACTCCAGGGCAGAGCAGGACCTGCCCAGTGTGGGTGCAGACCCCTTCAATATAATGAGAACATGATTGAACGTCTGTATTGTGATGCTACCCCCATGTCAGGGCTGGAGACAAGCAGACACATGAAAAGAGACCACAGGCTGCAGATCTTGTAAGAGTGGACGTCATGGACACTGTGTATGATGCCCTTGGCCCTGAGTGTCTCTGGCTTCCTGACCTTCAAGGAGAGAAAGAAGACTGAGTGTTGAGAAGACGCTTTTGTGTCCCTGGGACTCAGAGACCCTGAGAATTTAAGCAGTGACTACGGAGCTCATGGAGAGGCTGTGGGTTTCCAACACACAGAAGTCCATCTGCAGAGGGTCTGTTGGCATAGACAATACTGAAAACCTGAAAGAAGGCGATATCATAGAACAATTAAGGAGATAAATTTAAGTCGGAATACCTGTGATCAGCGAGAAGACTCCTATTTAAGGTTAATCACTCATTTATGAAACAGACACCTTTGCAGTTTAAATTCACAGTCAAGGCCATGGTGATATGAGTTGAACTGATCACATGGCCTGGTCCTTCTCAAGTGTGTTATTTCAACTGTGTGAGTTTATTGTACAAAGAAACAGCTCTGTGTTTCCACAGCGTTTATATAACAGTGTGTTGTGTCCTCATGTAATACACGTGTTTACAGAGCATGGAGATAAAGCCTGGACAGTAGACGAGCCCGGAACCCACCTCCTCCTGGGGGACCTGAGCTCAGTGGGTCCTGAGCTCCCCAGGTCCTGAGAGCACGTTTTCCTTCAAAGCCCACAGAGGACCAGAGACTCCTCATCGCCTTCCTCTCATCCAGCCTGGGTGTGGGGTCCCTTCCCGCAGGAGCTCTATGGACCTTGCTGTTCACAGGACGTCCCCTCCTTGTTCTTTCTGTACAGGACCCTGCCCTCCGCTCCTTGGCTGTGAATCCCCCGGGGTCTCCGCTGCACCACAGGGGAGCCTGTGTCCCTCTCCTGTGGCGATGCTCCCACTGCAAGAGCCTTTGAACAAACACTTCCTTTAAAATTTATAGACTCTAGAAACTGTTCTTCCGTGACAGAGAACCAACTGTAGAGTTTTAAGTAGGGCCGGAGGTTGAGGGTTATTTTTAAGCTGAAAGACAGTTCAGACTCCATAATCTAGTCAGGAAACAGGCTGAGGAACGCGCTCTGTTCCAACACGAGCACCTTCCAGCAGAAGGAAGGGGGTCCGAGAGAAGAGCACAAGGCCCAGGGGGTGGGGTCTGAGGCTCAGAAGGTTGTTCCTGGACTTGTGCTCATGGAGTTCGCTGAGATGGATGTAACAAGTGCTTCTGGGTGGGGATTTATTTCTCTCTTCCATTTTAACACTTTGGATGGAAATGCCTGTCCCTGGATGGAAGGCCGGCCCTGCAGCTGTGTTGTAGGAGAACATGACTAACTGGTCATGGCCGCAGGTCTGCAGACGGAGAACACTTTGCCCTAATAGTCTCCCACATCTGACTGACAGGTGGATTTGGGACTTATCCAATGGTGATATTCAGATAGATGTTTTACTTGAGGCCCTGCTTTCAGAGTCAGCATTTGGAGGATGTTGGTTTGTGCTGAATGCAATTAGCCTGTGGGACAGATGAGAACCAGTGGAAGGTGAGGGTGGCTGTGGTCCTGTGAGTCACGCTCGCAGCCTGGGGATGTTACGTGGCAAATGGGACTCTGTCATATTTGATTCATGTGGAGATCCTGAGATACAAGCATTTTAGTAGATGACCCAGGTGGGTCCTCCTAGGAGAAGTGTTTACATCAGAGAGAGGCAGAGGGAGGTTAGGCTCCAGGAGGACAAGAACACACTGTGACCTCTGAGGCCAGGGACCTATTCCTGGCTGTGGAGATGGAGGAAGAGGCCACGGGACCAGGAAGGCACTTCTAGTCCCTGGAAAAGACCAGGAAACAGACTTCCCTGTGTGATGATGGAGAAACTGACAACACACACCCAGAGATGAACAGGCCACCAACAGGCTCCTGAGGAGATGCCTGGTCGTCAGGACCTGCATGTCCAACCCCACAGGAATCTCCTCACAGCTTCAGGACGGCTGTTCTAGGAGGAAACACACTGAAGGAGAACAGACCAGTGTTGGTGAGTGTGGGGAGAGAGGGACCCTTGTACTCTCTCGGTGGGAAGGTGAGATCCTGCAGCCACATGGAAACAGCATGTTGGTTCCTCCAAAATGAGAGTAGGAACCCTCTGTGATTGAGCAGTGAGCTCCCAGGTGTTCATGGAATAATAAACCCAGGACTCTGGGGAGGTGTTGCATGGCCCTGTGCATTGCAGCCGTGTTCAGTGTAGTGAGACGTGGAAACATCTCTGTCCATCAGTGGGTGAGTGGGCAAACGTGTGTGATATTCTCAGGACAGATATTACTCAACCTTAAATCACAGGGAAACCCTGCACAATCCCCAGCCTGGAGGACACTAGAGGACAGTGTGCTCTGTGAAATAAAGCCGTCAGGGAAAGGCAGACACTGTCTGATTCCACCTACACTGTGTCAGAGACCCGGGATTACGAGCGGGTTCGCGCTGAGATACCCAGGGTGAAGACAGCACGCGGAGCCGACATCAGGAGGGATCAACACATGGCAGCAGCTCCATTCAGTACAGCTAACGGCTTGTGTAGACACGTGTGGGGGACACTGTGCACGGGGCGGTGCACGACAGGGTGCAGGGCGCATGCGTCCTAGGCTTTTGCTGTATCATGCTTCGAATGGTAAGGTGGTCTGCGCCTGCGCAGCCAGCTCCTCTGACCTGTCCTGAACCACGGCCTCTATGAACAAGCCGGTTCCAGGGCCCTAACACACTGGGAATTAATTAGGTTTCCTTCCAGCAGAGTGTGGAGGAGCCCAGGCCTGGGTGTGGTGAAGGCTCTGGCAGGAGACGGGATCGTGGAGGGTCGGCTGCCCTGGAGTCCTGCGCTGACGGAGAACAAAGACAGAGGCAGCTGGAGGAGACACTGTGTCAGGACACAGTCAGCCCTGGTCCTGGGCCCTGTGCATCCACAGGAGCCTGGGTGTGTCTGCTCAGTGTGTGGAGCCGTCTACCCTCAGGGCCCTGTGGACAATGAGGGGACATTCAGTCCCCACGGAGGGGAGCTTTCCCCTGGGAATGGGGAGAAGGAGACAGAGCCCAGCAAAGCCCTGTGGTCCTGGGGGGCTGTGTGCACACCCAGGACACGCCCCTGTGTGACCTCTGAGCCTGGACCCTCCACTCTGAGTCATCACTGAGATCCTCCTGTGCTGAGGTGTGTATCAGTTGAGTGTTATTTTCATTGCTGTGTAATATTCCACTGATGGATGTTTCCTAATTTGCTTATTTGTAAAATTAGAAAAACGTTTGGATTGTTGTAGCTCCTAACACAAAAAAAGATGCTAAAAGTATTTGGATTCACATTTTTATGAACATAGAGATGCGTTCTTCTAGAGCAAACACTCCTATGGGGCCACTGAGATACATGTTAAGTATATATTTCATTTAATAAGGATCCGTAATTCATTTTGTGGAGAAAAAATAACAGGATATGGAGGGACCTGGAGTAGCAGAGACCTCTGGTCACTGCCGACAAGTCATCTGTAAACGCACAGTGTTTCCTCCTCACTTGTTTGCGGTGAGATTATGAGGAGTTAGAGCCTCAGAGAAACAGCGAGAACCTTCCCTGGGTGCAGCTGAGAGCTGAGAGGAAATCCCTGCTCCCAACAGGAAGCCCCTCCTCCTCCTCACTCTGCACCTGCTCCTGGCCTGTTCTGTGTGGTTGGGTCAGGGGTCTTGAGAGCCCCCTGATATCCTGAGCGCGCCCTGCAGCCCCACCCTCCTGTCCCCTCAGGAAGTTTGGGGGGGGGGGGAGAAGGAGAAACATCTGTAACAAAAGTAAATTAATATAATTGGAAAAAATAAATAAAATGATATTTGTTTCAAGTTCTGATTAACACTACGTTTTGTGCCTTTATTCAGGTCAATGCTAGAAAGTTTTTCCTTACAATCTTTTCCAAACACTTTCAGAGCAAAGCAGTGTCAGGCGTGGTGAGTACTTGGATCGGAGACTCTGGATTCTTAATGTTGAAAATTTGGTAATTGTGCCTTGAGTCCCTCATCAAACTCTACTGTTGAGAAAGCCCATGCCATTTTGCAGAGACCCAAAACAAATTGTATCAGACATATTCATATTTTTACATGGAGAAATGATTGAGAATAAAAGAGTGATTATTCATGTGTACAATTCAGAACCTTTCATATGTGGAAATTGTAAACGCAGCAGATTAACTGAGCTCTTTTCTCAGTCAAATATTTTCAGTGATGTGGGGGTCAGAGGGAGGCAAATCATGGAGGTTCCTAGCACAGATGTGCTCATAGGAAAGGGAACTTTATCCCTGACAGGAACCCTCACTCCCAGGACACATGACATGGTCAACTGGGCGGTTTTCAATCTTGGATATTATAAGTAGCGCTGCTATAAACACGGGGTGTATATATTTTTTTCTAATTTGTGTTTTGGAATAATTAGGATATATATTCAGAGGTGGGTTTCCTGGGTCAAAAAGCAGTTGTATTTTTATTTTTTGTATTAATTACTTTATCTTTATTTCAGATATTCCTTCATTCCCCACCCCTAGACACCATCCTCCTGATCCCCCCTTCCCACAGCACTGATGTCTATTTCCATTGGTTATGCATGCAAGTTCTTTGGTTTACATCACGCTCCCCACTGCCCCCCTCCTCTGGGGTTTGTCAGACTGAATGTTCTTCTTTTTTTTTTTTTTTGAGGAAACTCCATAGCATTTTCCACAGTGGCTGCACCAATCTGCATTCACACCAATAGTGCACCAGGGTCCTGTTTTCTCCTCATCCTCCCCAGCACTGGGTTTTTGCTGAGGTATTGATAGGAGCCATTCTGGCAGGTGTAGCTGTCGTTTCAATTTGCACGTCTCTGATGATCAGTAATGTGAGCATTGTTTCATATGTCTCATGGCCATCTGTATGTCCTCTTTGGAAAAGTGTCTATTCATGGCATTGGCCAATATTTTAATTGAATTGTGGGTCCTCCTGGTGTTGAGTTGTATTTAGTAGTTATTTATTTTTTTAACTTATCTTTATTGTTGAATGTATTACAGATGTTCCTCATTTTCCCCCATTGCCCCCCTCCTCCCCCATTCCTGCCCCCCTCCTGCCTTTCCCCCACACTGTTGTCGGTGTGCATTGGTTATGCATATATACATATAAGTTCTGTGGTTTATTTCTTCCCACCCTCCAACCCCCCTTCCCTTTGAGGTTTGTCAGTCTAACAAGCAATTTGTACTTCTTAATCCCTTCACCTTTTTCACCCCTCCCCCCAGCCCCCACCCATCTGGTAACCTACAAAAGTTCTGTGTGTGTATGAGAATGTTTCTGTTCTACTTGTTTGTTTTGTTTGTAGATTCAATTGTTGATAGATATGTATGTATTGCCGTTTTGTTTGTTCATATTTTTAAATCTTTTTCTTCAAGAAGACCCTTCAACATTTCATATAATAATGGTTTGGTGGTGATGAACTCCTTTAGCTTTTCCTTGCTTGGGAAACTCTTTATATGGCCATCGATTCTAAATGACAGCTTTGCAGGATAGAGTAATCTTGGTTGTAGGTTCTTGCTTTTCATCACTCTGAATATTTCTTGCCACTCCCTTCTGGCCTGCAAAGTTTCTTTTGAGAAATCAGCTGACAGTCTTATGGGAACTCCCTTGTAGATAACTAACTGCTTTCCTCTTGCTGCTTTTAAGATTCTCTCTTTGTCTTGAACCATTTGCATTTTGATGACGATGTGTCTTGGTGTGGGCCTCTTGGGGTTCATCTTGTTTGGGACTCTGTGTGCTTCCTGGACTTGTATGTCTATTTCCTTCACCAAGTTAGGGAAGTTTTCTGTCATTATTGTTTCAAATCGGTTTTCGATTTCTTATTTTCCTTCTTCTCCTTCTGGCACCCCCAAGATGCGAATGTTGGCACACTTGAAGTTGTCCCAGAGGCTCCTTACACTGTCCTCATTTTTTGGATTCTTTTTTCTTTTTGCTGTTCTGATTGGGTGTTTTTTGCTTCCTTATATTCCAAATCGATGGTTTGCTTCTTGGCTTTACCTACTCTACTATTGAATCTGTGTAAACTACTCTTTATTTCAGTTAGTGCCTCCTTCATTTCTTACTGGTCCTTTTTTATGCTCTTGAGGCCCTCACTAAGTTCACTGAGATTCTCACTAAGTCCATTGACCATCCTTATAAGTAGTGTTTTGAACTCAGCATCTGTTAGGCTGCTTAACTCCATTTCACTTAGTTCTTTTCGTGGAGTTTTGTTCTGCTCTTTCCTTTGGGACCTTTTTCTTTGTCTCCTCATTTTGGTTGCCTCCCTGTATTTGTTTTTATGTCTTACTTAGCGAGAGGTATGGGGTTAGCTGAGACCAGATGCTGCTCGTTTGAAAGAATTTAGGAAAAGCTGAAGCAGGCTCCAAGACAGGCCAATCCTATGGTAAAGCCAATGGCAACAGCGTGGGTGGGCCTGAAAGTTGGGTGGGGCAGGGCCTCAGGGAATCACCAGGGCGGGGCAAACAGCGTGAGCCAGGTAGCTGGAGTCCCAGATATGGCGGCGTCTGCAGGCCCAGGGAAGGGCTCACCAAACGAACAAAGGCCTCTGATAGCACGTCTGTCCAGGAGAAAGCTGTCTCTCCAGCCCTCACTCCAATGCCAAACAGCTCAGTTCTTCCCCATAGGACTCTGGCGCCTTTCAAGCTGCCTCCAGCTTGCTGGTGCCTGGAGGGTGGGAGTCCAAGTCAGAGCGCGGGCCCTTTAAGAGGAGCTTCTGGGGGCTCCAGCAGCCTCAGCCTCAGTTCCCGCTGGTTTTTCCAGCCAGAAGTGATGGGGATTTTCTCCCTGGCACTGGAACCCTGAGCTGGGCGCCTGGTGTGGGACGGCGACCCCTCAGTCCTCAGGGAGGACATTCCCAGCTGAGGTGTCCTCCTGATTTTTATCTGCCACAGGAGGGTGTGGGACCAGCCCGTCCGCCTCCGCCCTCCTACCAGTCTCCATGCAGCTTCTTTAATTCCGTAGTTGTAGGACTTCCATTCAGTCTGATGTCAGGCGGTTTTGAATGATGGTTGTTCTGTAGTTTGGTTGTAACTTTGATGTGGTTGTGGGAGGACGCGATACCGCGTTTACCTACCGCCATCCTGACCGGAAGTCCTGTATGTAGTTTATAAATATTTTGGAATTTAATCAAATGTACCTTTGGCAAATAGACCACAGCTTTTTGTAACTCAGAGATGTTAGAGGTAAAAACTGAACCAAGAATCCAGAGAGGTTCCCTGAGGGAAACTGTGACATGAAGAGGAAACCACACAGGAAACCAGCCCAAACCTCCAACTGCACCTGCTCCTGGGTGGTCCTTGTGTTCAGGACCCTGAGCACCCCCTGGTGGTCGCAGCCTCTCCTGCAGGAGGTATGTGTCTGGGCTCACACTGACTTCCCCTCACTGTGTCCCGCACAGTAATACACGGCCGTGTCCTCGGTGGTCCCGGAGCTCAACTGCAGGGAGAACTGGTTCTTGGACGTGTCACTGGAGATGGAGGTGCGGCTCTTGAGGGATGAGTTGTAGGAAGTGCTACTACCGCTAGCATATATGTGCCCAATCCATTCCAGCCCCTTCCCTGGTTTCTGTCGGATCCAGCTACAGTAGTTACCACTGAGTGAGCCCCCAGAGACAGAGCAGGTGAGGGAGAGGGTCAGCGAGGGCTTCACCAGTCCTGGGCCCGACTCCTGAAGCTGCACCTGGGACAGCACACCTGGGGACACGGAGCATCAGGCCCTGTCAGTCCGGGGCAGTCACAACCGCCCCACAGACCCCTGTCTGACCTCTGAGACCCTCACCTTGGGGGGCTGTCACCAGGCACAGGAGAAGACCCAGCAGCCTCATCTTCTTCTAGACCACGGCTCTGCCTTCCCCAGAGACCTCAGCCCTGTGTGAGGAGAGAGCTGTGAGCCTCCCCAGCCCAGGGGAGGATTTACCCTGGAGCTTGAGGAGAAATTTGCATGTGGGGCAGCCTGTTCCTTATAAGTGGAGGACTGAGGTCAGGCTGCCCTGGTCCTTCTATTGCTAATGTGTAGGCTTCCCTTTTCTTCTTATTACTATTTTTTATCCTCACCAGAGGACATTTTTTCATTTTTTGTTCAGATAGAGTGGGAGGGAGAGAGAGAGAGAAACATCGACGTGAAAGGGACACATCGAGTGGCTGCCTCCCGCACAACCCAACCAGGGCCGGGGACAAACTGCAACCAAGATATATGCCCTTAGCGGGAAACGAACCTGGATCTCTCTGGACCGCAGGCCGACGCTCTAACCGCTGAGCCAAACTGGCCAGGGTGGCTTCCCTTTTCTTTAATGCAGTTAGTACATTCGTCAGTTATAGAGGATCTCCTTGTACACAAGAATACTGGAGTCAGCTTAATGGTAATGCTCATCTCTGATAAGTGGTGGACTAGATGAGTAGATTACATATTTAATGTCTCATGCATTTTTCAAATAGATTTAAAGGGATTACTTTTATTTAGATAATTTCTTAAGCCCAGCTCTCTAATATCTACAGAACTGTCAAATATTTTTGTAAAAAATTCTATTTTTATAAACATAATTTTATATAGCCAAATAATGTCTAGGTTGGTTTGAAAATCACAAAATAAAGGAAATTCATTCTTAGTATCTTATTTCTTTATGTTGTAACTTTGATCCAAGGAACTATACCCCAGGAACATGCCATTGAGCTACCCTTGATTCTTTTTTATTTTTTATTTGTTAAAATGATGTTTGTTACAAATTCTGAGTAACACTGTGCTGCATGCCTTTGTTCAGGTTAATGCTAGAAACCTTTTTCTTGCAATCTTTGCCAAACACTCTCAGAGCTAAGTAGTGTCAGACCTGGTTAGTACTGGGATAGGAGACCCCTGATCCTTCATGTTGAAAATTACATAATTGTGCCTTTGAGTCCCTCCTCAAACTCTTCCCTTGTGCAAGCCCATGGCTTATTGCAGACACCACAGCAAATTAAGTCAGTCATATTCATAGTTCTGCATGGAGAAATGATTCAGAATAAAAGACTGATTATTTATGTGTAGAATTCAGAATCTTTCACATGTGGACATTGCAAAGGCAGCAGATTAATTGACCTGTGTTCTCAGTGTAATGTTTTCACTAATGTTGGAGCTCAGAGGAAGGCAAAAGAAGAGGTTTCCTAGCAGAGATTTTCTCATAGGAAAGGGAACTTTAACCCTGACAGGAATGCTCACTCCGGCCAACATGTTCCCTGGGTATGATCACTGTGCTCAGAGGTGCTTGGCTCTCCCAAGAACATATAGCGTACTTAATGCACAATGTACACGTTCTCCCATTAGACATGCGATTTGGAAATACATTATTTTTGTGTAGATTGTCTTTTCATTCCCTAAATGAAATATTTGGTGAAAAATGTTTCTAATTTTCACAATGTTCAATTCAGCACTCTTTTCTTTAATGGGTTCTGTATTTTATGTTTTAGGTAAAAATTCACCAGAGTCCAGCCAGTGTGGCTCAGTGGTTGAGCGTTGATCCATGCACCAAGAGGTTGCTGGTTTGATTCCAGGTCAGGGCACATGTCTAGGTTGTCTGCCCAGTTCCCGGGGGGGCATGCATGAGGCAGCCAATTGGTGTTCTCTCATTGATATTTCTCTCTCTCTCCCCCTCTTCTTTCCTCTCTCCCTAAAATCAATAAAGAAAAAAAATTAAATATTTTTTAGTAAACTGTCCCTCTCCATTGCCCATGGTGGGGGAAACACCGATATGAACACAGTGGGTGTGTGGGCACAAAACCCAGTAGAGAAATGAGGGCTGGAATCCTTAATATTATTGAAATCTGGTGTGTTGTGTCCTCTGACCAGGAGACCAACTTTCCATGACATGAGCCCTGATTGATTTTCAAAGATTAATTCACTTGATTGGACTTTACATTGTGAATTTCCCCACAGTATGTAGGATAGAAAACTAGCCTCACCCCTCAGAAATTATGTCATGTAGACATCAGGCAGACGAGGAAGGAACCTCAAAGGACGTGAGGCAGATGCTAAGCAGAGATGACAGAGACAGGATCCCAGAGGGTATTTCACGAGGATGAAAGTGACCAGGAGGACGAAGGTGCAGAGAGGTCGTGAGAGGGAGGCATGAGGAAATGAACTGGAGCTGATGTCCGGGAAAGTGAATGTCCCAGTGAGAGCCCTGCATGGAGCTGTGTGTGCAGGACTCACGTGGGACAGTGAGAGAGCGAGGCCCTGGTGAGTGTGAGGACCTGGAGTGAGCTCAGACCCGGGGCAAGTGGACATACTGACTCTCCCTCTGTGGACACTGCGTCCCAGTCACAGGGTGGAGAGGATGCCAGGGGTGCTCAGTCTTTCAAGGAGACAATTGGGTCCCATGGGAACCTAGTGAGATAATGGTCCCTGAGCCGCACCACAACTCCTCTGGGAAAGAGAATGTTGTCGACCCCTTCGTCGTCCTCAGTGAGATGAGGGAACACAGGGCTCAGGACAAGGAGGAGGGTCCCTGGGACCCTGAACCACAGGAAGAGCGGGAGCGCCCTGAGCACCCCAGGGAGCTGTGCTCAGCCCCTCCCTGCACGGTTCCTGAGCGATGTTCTCAGGTCAGTGGGTCCCGAGCACCCCCTGCCTTTCCTGAGGGGTCTGCGGGGTCCAGAGCGCCCCCTGGTGTCCTGACCCCTCCTGGTGGACCTGAGGGTCTCCCGCAGCTCAGCCCCTCCTGTCTCCCTGCAGGGAGTTTGTGTCTGGATCATAGAGACCCCTGGTCAGGAAAATGTCACATGTCTAGCGTTTATCTCACTCATACTCATTCACATACTCCGTGTCTCTTGTTCTCCATAAATTACCTCGTACAATAACAACGTGGCCAGCCCAGTTGAGCCCAAACTCCATGGTGAGTGACCTGTGTTCAGTCATGATCGGGGATGAGAACATATGAGATCTCCAAGCTGGGCTCCTGTCCTAGAGCTGAAGGGTTGGGATTGGGCTGGTTGTCTTGAGCTGAGGGGCCCTCTTTGCATGTCCCCCTACTACAGAGGGAGCTGTGGGGATGGACGCTGACATAAAGGACATGGTTTCAGAGTGTGGTGTATCCAGGGCCATATGTCTGTGTAGAATTAGCCCTGGTAACTGGGCCTCTGCTGAGCCCAACTTTATCCAACTGCTTCCCTGAATGACCTCCAGACAGGGGGACATGCCAAGTGGGGTTTCAGAGCTGCCTGGCTGGACACTGAACCATGTTAAAATGTGATCTTGGAACAATACAGCAGGAAAAAAAAATCAATGTAATTGGAAACTAAATGAAAGGGTAGTTTTGAATATCGTATCTTGGAAGGCTACCTGTGTGAACACAGGAAGGTGATCAACCATCACACCCAGACGGAGATTCACGTGTGGGAACTTCATGTTCAGGAGACGGGAAGTTCCCTCTGACACTGTTTCCCCTGCACAGTGTTCAGAGGACACACTGAGAACAGAGTGTGACCCTAGAGCCAGTGGACCAATGTTGGGGGACAGTGGGCATCTCTGTGGGTCCCTGGGAAGCAGAAGCGTGAACTACAGAGAAGCAGACAGGGATCCCGGGTCCGAGTCCTTCAGGGAGTTTGGAGCTGGATGTGCAGCAGCTGCACGGCCTCCTGTGTGGGTTTGTTCTCCAGACTCTGCTGGACAAGGTTCAGTCACTGGGGATGGAGAAGAACCTCAGTCATGACCAGGTGAGTTTAAGTAAAGATGTGGGAGTAATTAAGTTTAGGATATAGAAATGTATTTATGGAAATTCTTGATGCATATAACAGAGAATAACAGAGCTAAATAAAACATTATAAAAATATGTTTTCTCTATCCATTGTTTACAGAATGAATAAGTCATTCAAATAACCTCCCAATATTGCAGCTGATTTATCTGATTTTCTATAAACTGGTCAGCCTGGTGGTTCAGCCATGTGCTCACCATCAGGATCTTTGTCCATGCAGACGTCTGATGTGGTCCAAACCAGGGCGGCAGGAGACAGCTGCATTCCTGGTTACTCAGAAATGAATTTCAGATTCTTTCCTTGTCTATACACGACCCTGGGGAATGCTGTCCCCATGTCCACACACAAGGAGTTACCTGGAGCATGACGTCTCCTGCTATGGGTGTCACTGGGCAGAGTTGGGAAGAGATGCTCCCAGGTACATGGGTGGGGAACCAACAAGCCAGGGGCCACACTCCCAGGGCTCTTGTTCTTTATGTCATGAGTTCCCCCCTCACAGAGCAAGTTCAAAGTGTCTCATATCACTTACCTCAGAAATAACCACATATGGTAAACTAGCCATTAATATACAAACAAGTGGCTTGGAAATCACCATCCTCTTTACTCAGCCATAGAAAGAAAGAAATTGTACCCTTTGTATCAACGTGGATGGACCTAGAGGGACTTATGCTAAGTGAAGAAAGTCAGACAGAGAGAGACAAACACCCTGTGGTTTCACTGATATGAGGAATCTACAGAACACAGTAAATAACAGGCAGAATAGAAACAGACCCATGGACTCAGGGAACAGACTGATGGTCCCAGAGGGAGGGCAGTTGGGGGCCTGGGTGACAGGGGGAGGGACTAAGAAGCACAGATGGGCAGTCAGACAGCAGTGACAGGATGTGAAGTGCAGCCCAGGGAACAGTCAGTCGTATTGTCATAACTGGGTGTGGGGCCAGGCGGGCACTGGAACTATTGGTGCCTCACTTCATAAATCATATGATGTCTGACCATGTGGCTGAGCACCAGAAACTAATATAAAATAACATAGACTGTCAACAGGAATTGAAAAAGAAAAGAAAAAAGGGAATTGACCGTCACTCCAGTGAGATTAAACCAAGTGTGTGGTGGGTGGTGACCCAGACAGGAGACAGGGCTGAATTCCAGGACTGTGCTCACAGGTGTATCTTCCCTGGGAAAGTGCTGACATCGTTAGAGTCATTAGAGGCTCCCACGGAGAACCTTGACCTGAAATTATTCGCTGAGAGTTCAGATCTCAATAACAACCTGAAGGCAGTGAACCAGGACTTACTTCAACAATCAGACATGTTGAGGAGCCTTTCCTGTGCTTCCCAGAGATTCCAACTGTGTACGTGATACATGTTCCCTGTCCCCTGTGTGTGTTTGTCCTCAGCCTGGACATCTGCACAAGCGGTCGTGGGTCCCTCTGCCTCTGCCTGGTGTCCTCTGCTCTTGGTTCTTTGAGCATGATGCCAAGTCAACGGCTGTCACCAAGGGGACTTTTATTTCAAGCTTTGGGGTCACACACCTCTGGTTCCCACTGTCCAGCAGACAGGTGTCATCCTTCTGGCTGGTTGGGACCCTCAGTGCGTGGAGCTGAGCTGCACTGTTGAGTCAGCAGAGCCTCTGGTCAGAAGACTCGATGATAAACTGGGTTTTGGGCACAAGAGTATCTGAAAGGGAATCCCTGCCTTTTGTCTGTGTGAGAAAGATGTCTCACTTTAAAACAGAGGTTTCTAATTCAGAGACCTAAGAGGTAAGAGAAGAATCAGGAATCCAGAGAGGTTCCCGAGGGAAACTGTGACACGAAGAGGAAACCACACAGGAAACCAGCCCAAACCTCCAACTGCACCTGCTCCTTGGTGGTCCTTGTGTTCAAGGACCCTGAGCGCCCCCTGGTGGTCGCAGCCTCTCCTGCAGGAGGTTTGTGTCTGGGCTCACACTGACTGCCCCTCACTGTGTCTCGCACAGTAATACAAGGCCGTGTCCTCGGTGGTCTCGGATCTCAGCTGCAGGGAGAACTGGTTCTTGGACGTGTCACTGGAGATGGTGGTGCGGCTCTTGAGGGACGGGTTGTAATAAGTGCTACCACTACTAGCAACTATGAACCCAATCCATTCCAGCCCCTTCCCTGGTTTCTGTCGGATCCAGCTCCACCAGTAGTTACCACTGAGTGAGCCCCCAGACACAGTGCAGGTGAGGGAGAGGGTCTCCGATGGCTTCACCAGTCCTGGCCCCGACTCCTGCAGCTGCACCTGGGACAGGACACCTGGGGACAAGGAGCATCAGGCCCTGTCAGTCACGTGCAGTCACAACCACCCCATGGACCCTGTCTGACCTCTGAGACCCTCACCTTGGGGCGCTGTCACCAGGCACAGAAGAAGACCCAGCAGTCTCATCTTCTTCTAGACCACGGCTCTGCCTTCCCCAGAGACCTCAGCCCTGTGTGAGGAGAGAGCTGTGAGCCTCCCCAGCCCAGGGGAGGATTTACCCTGGAGCTTGTGGAGAAATTTGCATGTGGGGCAGCCTGTTCCTTATAAGTGGAGGCTGGAGGTCAGGCTGTGCTGGTCCTTCTGGGGCCCTGTGGGGTCATCTCTTCCTTTGAAGCAACTCAGTATGTAAGTCAGGTATAGGGGATAATCTGGTTCATGAGACACATTGGAATGTGGTCAAAGGTCTTCCTCACCTTCTGTGTGAAGGAAGAAGTGATGGACTAGATGAGTAGGTAACACTTTTAAATTCCCATGCATCTTTCATAGTGATTTAAAAGGGATTAGAGTTTGTTGAGCTAGTTTCAGAATCCAAACACTTTAGTGTATCCACCATTTCCTAATATTTAATCGTAATTTCATATAAATATTATCTACCTTCTTGAAACAATTTTAAAAAAAGAACAGTCGTGCTCAATAACTTATATCTCAATTTTATTTAAATATATTTTTATTGATATTATTCTTTAGAGAGAGAGGAAGGGAGAGTGGCCATAGAAACACAATGTGGGAGAGGAACATCTACTGGCTGCCTCCAGCACACCCCGTCTGGGATCTAACGTGATACCCTGGCCTGTGCCCTGACCAGGAATCGAACTGGGATGATGCTCAGTTCTCTGATCCACTCCGACCAGGCACTGGCATGTTAATTTTACAACGTTATTTTGATCTGAGATATTTCCTCCCTAGCTCAGGCAGGTGGGACATTCATTGTTAATTATTAATGTTTCAATTTTGTAATTGTGTCTACAGCTTCCTGTGCGGACTCTTCCTTTATGCACCCACGGCACACGGCAGAGACCCCAAACTAGTTACGTGAGACATCATTGTGATTTTACATGGAGAAAATACTAGAAATGTAAACAGATTATGCATGTGTACAACTCAGAATTATTCATGTGACGAAATGATTATGACAGTAGATTGATCTGTTTTCTCTTTCGTGTTATCAGTGATTTCGGGGTCAGAGGGAGGTTAGTGAAGGGAATTTATTTCATCGATTTTCTCATAGGAAAGGAGACTTCAAACCTGAATTCAAACCTCACTCACAGACTCCGTCGCCCCTGGGGGTGGTCACTGTGGTCAGAGGTGCTGGGCTCTCTCACAGAACATACAGCGTCCTCAGTGTATAGTTAACACATTCTCCCATTAGAGTCCTTATTCAGAAATGGATTGTCTGTGTAGGACTGTCATTTAATTTCCTAAATTCAATCTTTGGTGGGAGGAATGTATTTAATTTAATAAAGGCTACTTCACCTCTGTTTTCTGTCCTGGGCCTGTTTTGGTGAATCACACAGACCCCAGAACGTGCTGAGCCTCACGGTCCAGGGGCATCGGCTGCAGCAGCCACAGGGACAGAGAGGTTCTGGCAGCAGGAGTGAGGGCTGCTGGGAAACTGCCCTGAACTGGACGGGACTTGGACCTGGGTGAGGGGAGGAAGCTGGACGTGTTCTGAGTCACAGGACAGAGATGGGCCTGATGTTCATGGGCAGAGTGTTACTGGACATGTGGGTTTAAACCTCTTCCCCTGACGACCCAGGAGGACGTGCAGGGCATGACAGACACAGCTTCTGTCATCGTAGGAAACACCTGAGTGATTATGACCAGGAGTTTGTCAGAATAGAAATATTAAAGGTTCTGAAGGCAGGGATCAAGGGAAATAAGGAACGTGTCATTGCAAAGGGGAAAGGAGATTTCTGTTACCCACATGCACCTGCTCACAGTGTCTCTGTCTGTGAGGTAACAACTTCACAGGTCCAGGGGTTAGCACTTGGACACCTGTGGGTCATTACTCACATGGTCACACTGTGCTTCACCCAAACTACACAATTCATTGGAGTTCCATTCATGAAATCCCTCAACACTTAGAGGGAAGAGTGGACACCCCTCCCTGCAGGAGCCATGGTGCTGGTGTGTCTGTGTGAGGGGCACTCATGTCATGGACCAGGACCCTGTCTCAGTCCATCGTCGTCGTCATCATCATCATCACCATTTGCTTACTTATAGTTGTTCTTCTCATTGTCTGTAAACTTGGTTGTTGACCACATATAATGACCCCTAATCTCACTTTTGGCCCATTTTTTATGATTGTTAAGTGGTATTGGTAGTCTGAATTTTACTTTTTGTTTGAGTGCTTACAACTGATGGTCATTCCTGCCTCTTCTCCATCTGCCCCTCACTGGGATAAGATGAGAAAGGTTCGGTTTACTCTTAAACGTCATTGGGAGATTGAACCACACAAGTCCATGGAAGCAGAATTCCTCCCCCTCCCCACCACCTCACCTAAGCAAAAGCCCTGAACCATCCTCCTTTCCGGGTCTATCAAAGCTCCTCTGACCTTCTGAAGGGAGGTCAACTGGGCGGTTTTCAGATCTTGGATATTGTAAGTAACGCTGCTATGCACATGGGGTGTATACATTCTTTCTGATTTGTGTTTTGGGATAATTAGGATATATTTTCAGAGGTCGATTCACTGGGTCAAAAAGCAGTTCTATTTTATTTTTTTGTATTAATTACTTTATCTTTGTTTCAGATGTTTCTCCATTGTCTCCCTAAACACCATCCTCCTGATCCCCCCTTCCCACAGCATTGTTGTCTATGTCCATTGGTTATGCATATATGCATGTAAGTTCTTTGGTTTATATTGCCCTCCTCGCCGCCGCCCTCCTCTGGGGTTTGTCAGACTGAACATTCTATTTTTTTATTTTTTTGAGGAATCTCCATAGCGTTTTCCACAGTGGTTGCACCAATCTGCTTTCACACCAATAGTGCACCAGGGTCCTGTTTTCTCCTCATCCTCCCCAGCACTGGGTGTTTCCTGAGGTATTGATAGGAGCCACTCTGGCAGGTGTAGCTGTCGTTTCAATTTGCACGTCTCTGATGGTCAGTAATGTGAGCACTGTTTCATATGTCATGGTCATCTGTACGTCCTCTTTGGAGAAGTGTCCATTCTGAGCACTGGCCCATATTTTAATTGAATTGTGTGTCTTCCTGGTGTTGAGTTCTATGTAGTTTTTAAATATTGTGAAATTTAAGCCCTTATAATGTACCTTTGCAAATACACAGCTTTTTCTAACTCAGAGTTGTTAGAGGTAAACACTGAATCAAGAATCCAGAGAGGTTCCCTGAGGGAAACTGTGACATGAAGAGGAAACCACACAGGAAAACAGCCCAAACTTCCAACTGCACCTGCTCCTGGATGGTCCTTCTGTTCAGGGACCCTGAGCGCCCCCTGGTGGTCGCAGCCTCTCCTGCAGGGAGGTTTGTGTCTGGGCTCACACTGACTTCCCCTCACTGTGTCTCTCGCACAGTAATACACGGCTGTGTCCTCGGTGGTCACGGATCTCAGCTGCAGGGAGAACTGGTTCTTGGACGTGTCACTGGAGATGGTGGTGCGGCTCTTGAGGGACGGGTTGTACTTAGTGCTACCACTACTAGCACGTATGTACCCAATCCATTCCAGCCCCTTCCCTGGTTTCTGGCGGATCCAGTTCCACAAGTAACCACTGAGTGAGCCCCCAGAGACAGCGCAGGTGAGGGAGAGGGTCTGCGAGGGCTTCACCAGTCCTGGGCCCGACTCCTGCAGCTGCACCTGGGACAGGACACCTGGGGACAAGGAGCATCAGGCCCTGTCAGTTATGTGCAGTCACAACCACCCCACAGATCCCTGTCTGACCTCTGTGATCCTACCTTGGGGAGCTGTCACCAGGCACAGGAGAAGACCCAGCAGCCTCATCTTCTTCTAGACCACGGCTCTGCCTTCCCCAGAGACCTCAGCCCTGTGTGAGGAGAGAGCTGTGAGCCTCCCCAGCCCAGGGGAGGATTTATCCTGGAGCTTGGGGAGAAATTTGCATGTGGGGCAGCCTGTTCCTTATAAGTGGAGGGACTGAGGTCAGGCTGCCCTGGTCCTTCTGGGGCCCCTGGGGGGCATCTCTTTCCTTGATCTCACTCTGTATGTTAGTCAGGGAGAGGGGATCCCTGGGTTCAAGAGACATTGGAATGTGGTCAAAGGTTGGCCTCACCTTTTTGAGCATAAGAAGAAATGATGGACTAGACAGGCAGGTTAGACTTTTAACTTCCCATACATCCTTCAAACTGATTTAAAAGGGATTAGCATTTGTTCAGAGACTTTCTGAATCCAAATTCTCTAGTATACCCACTATTTCCAAATTTTATATCATAATTTCCTACAAATGTTATCTATCTTAGTGCAAAAATAAAAATAAAGGATATCTATGTACAATATCTTATATTTTAATTATATTTAAATATGTTTCTATTGATTTTATTTTTTTTAGAGTTGAACGGAGAGGGTATCTTCATCGCTGACAAGAATACCTGACTCCAGTCTCCTTCATTCTGCCCCTGGACATGGTCAGTTGGTCACAGGTGCCGGGATCTACCACACAATATATAACGTCCTTAATGTATATTGAGCACATTCTACCATGAGACAAATACTTTGGAAATGTTCTCTCTCTGTGGAGTTTGTCTTTTCATTTCCTTAAGGGGATCTCTGGTGGGATAAAAGCATTTAATATAGCAAAATGTAATTGATGCCTGTTTTCTGTGCTGGTCCTGTTTTGGTGAATCACACAGACCCCAGAACGTGCTGAGCCTCACGGTCCAGGGGCATCAGCTGCAGCAGCCACAGGGACAGAGAGGTTCTGGCACCAGGAGTGAAGGCTGCTGGGAAACTGCCCAGAATGGACTGGATTTGACCTGAGTGGGGGGAGGTAGCGGGATGTGTTCTGAGTCACAGGACAGAGATGTGCCTGATTTTCATGGACAGAGTGTTACTTGTCTTGTGGTTTTAAACCTCTTCCCGTAACGACCCAGGAGGACGTGCAGGGCATGACAGACACAGCTTCTGTCATCACAGGAAACACTTGAGTGACTATGACCAGGAGTTTGTCAGAATAGAAACGTTAAAGGTTCTGCATGCAGGGATCAAGGGAAATAAGGAACGTGTCATTGCAAAGGGGGGAAGGGGAGTCCTGTTACCCACATGCACCTGCTCACAGTGTCTCTGTCTGTGAGGTAACAACTTCACAGGTCCAGGGGTTAGCACTGGGACACCTGTGGGTCGTTACTCACATGGTCACACCATGCTCCACTCAAGCTGCACAATTCACTGGTGTTCCATTCATGAAATCCCTCAACACTTAGCGGGAAGAGTGGACACCCCTCCCTGCAGGAGCCATGGTGCTGGTGTGTCTGTGTGAGGGGCCCTCATGTCATTGACCAGGATCCTGCCTCAGTCCGTCGTCATCATCACCATCACTGTTTATTTAAAATTGTTCTTATTATCTGTAGACATGGTTGTTGTCCAAGATAATGACATCTTTTTTCATTTTTGGGTCATTCATTATTTTTGCTAAGTAAAATATGTATTCAGACTATTTTATTTTTATTTTTTTAGTGCTGACAAATGAGGGCTCCTTCTTGCCTCTTCTCCATCTACCCCACACTGGGATCTGATGAGAAAGGTTTGGTCCGCCCTCTATAGATGTCATTGGGGAATTCAACCACACAAACCCCTGGAAGGAGAATTCCTCCCCCTCCCCCACCACCTCACCAAAATAAAAGCCCTGAGCCCATCTCCTTTCCTTGTCTATCAAAGGTCCTCTGACTTGATGAAGGGCCTTTCCTGTGTTTCTCAAAGATTCCAACTATGTACGTGATACATGTCCCTTGCGTGTGTGTTTGTCATCAGCCAGGATGTCTGCACCAAGCTATCGTGTGTCTCTGCCTCTCTTTGGTGTGAACTGCTCTCAGTGCTGTGAGCATGATGCCACGTCAATGACCGTCACCCCACGGGTGCTTCTTCTGTAGCTTTGGGGTCACACACCTCTGGTGCTCACTGTCCACACACATGTGACCTGCTGCTGGCTGCTGGGGCCCTGAGCTGTGGAGCTGAGCTGCACTGTAGAGTCAGCAGAGCCTCTGGGTGGATTCAGCTCATGTGTGTCAGTAGATTTCCTGATCAATTGTCAATTGGTCACAAGAGTGTCTGAAAGAGAATCTCTGTCTTTTTCCCATAAGAATGTTCTCTTCCCTGACAAGAGAGATTTCTTTATTTTTTTAAATTGTTGACACAATTATGGTTTCCCCTAATTCCTCCTGCTTTGCCCACATCCACCCAGCCCCCAGCAATCCTCTCCTGACCCTACCACTCTGTCTTTGTCCACGGGCTCTGCATATATGTGCCTGGGTCCTCACTTCTCCTTCTTTTATCCACTCTTCCCAACACCCCACCCCTCTGACCTCTGCCAATCTGTTCTGTGGATCCATTGCTCTGGTTCTATTTTGTTTGTCAGTTTATTTTGTTCATTAGCTTCTGTATATACATGAGTCATGGGGTATTTGTATTTCTGTGACTGGCTTATTTTGCTTAGCACAATAATCTACAGGTCCATCCATATACTGCAGAGTAAGAGTTTCTTCTTTTTTACAGCTGTGTAGCACTCTATTATGTAAATGTACCACAGTTTTTTATCCACTCCTCTACATGGTCAACCAGGTGGTTTCCAGATCTTGGATATTGTAAATAACGCTGCTATGATCACGGGGGTGCATATATTCCTTCTGAATCGTGCTTTGGGATAATTAGAACATATTACCAGAGGTGGGTTCGCTGGTCAAAAAGCACTTCTATTTTTATATTTATATTTTTTGTTAATTAATTTATTGTTTGTTACAGATGTTTCTCCATTTTCCCCCTAGACACCCTCCTCCCTATTCCCCTCCCCCAGCACTGTTGTCTATGTCCATCCCTCCTCTGAGGTTTGCCAGTCTGAACGGTCCTATTTTTATTTTTTTGAGGAAACTCCATACTGCTTTCCACTGTGGCTGCACCAGTCTGCATTCCCACCAATAGCGCACCAGGGTCCTCCTTTCCCCACATCCTCACCTCACTTGTCATTTGTTGATTTATTGATAGGAGCCGTTCTGACAAATGTAGTTGTAGTTTTAATTTGCATCTTTCTAATAATTAATAATGCTGAGCGTTATTTCATATGTCTCATGGCCATCTGTATGTCCTCTTTGGAGAAGTGTGTATTCAGGGTATTGGCCCATCTTTTGATTGGATTGCATGTCTTCCTGGTGTTGAGTTGTACACAGTTTTAAAATATTTTGGAATTTAACACCTTATCAAAATGTACCATTGGCAAATAGAACACAGACTTTTGTAACTCAGAGAACTCAGAGGTAAACAATGAATCAAGAATCCTGAGAGGTTCCCTGTGGGAAACTGTAACATGAAGAGGAATCCGCACGGGAAACCAGCCCAAACTTCCAACTGCACCTGCTCCTGGATGGTCCTTGTGTTCAGGGACCCTGAGCGCCCCCTGGTGGTCGCAGCCTCTCCTCCAGGAGGTGTGTGTGGGCTCACACTGACTTCCCCTCACTGTGTCTCGTACAGTAATTAATACACGGCCGTGTCCTCAGATTTCAGGTTGGTCATTTTATGAGAGACTGTGCTCGTAGGGTTGTCCCTGGAGATTGTGAATCTTCCTTGAACGGATGGCGCATACCACTGATCTGTTCCCGATGGTTTGCTCACTCTCGCCACCCACTCCAGCCCCTTCCTGGAGCCTGGCGGACCCAGTGCATGTTGTAGTCAGTGAAGGTGAATCCAGAGGCTTTGCAGGAGAGGCTCAGGGACCCCCCCAGGCTGCACCAAGCCTCCCCCAGACTCCACCAGCTGGACTTGGCACAGGACACCTGCAGGCAGAGAAACAGACTGAGAACTGCCCCTGTAGCGCGGTCCCGTTGAGCCGGAGCCCAGGACGCACCTTTGACAGGATGAGAAGGGAGGCCCAGAGGAGTGCGGACCCCATGGTGTGGACACAGGACGGGCTGACTCTGAGGCTCCTCTCCGGGATCTGCAGGGACAGGGGCTGGACGGGTTTTCATGAGCAGGGCCGGGTCCTCATTTGCATGTCTTTACCCCGTGGACCTGTCTGAGCTGCCCACCCGGGCTCCTCCCTCCCTGCCTTGCATTCAGGAGGGCGGGGGACAGGATGCCTGGGCCTGGACCCAGGGGCAGTCTGCTGGTCTGAACATTGTAGTATTTGTGAACAGTGATAGACACCTAGACCAGGATGGAAGTGGGATATTTAAGGTTTTCCAGGCAGGTTGCACATAAACCCACTCAGGGCACGTCCTGGGACAGGATTGTGGAGACGACAGTGCCCCCTGGTGGTTGTTCTGAGCCACACAGGCGGACGACGCTGGGTCTGAGCCAGCTTCCTGAGACAAGGCAGGGGTGTCTGCCACAGGGAGGTCCTTCCTGGCATTTGAAACGGTGGCACCCCAAATCCTGCTTCTTTCTTGTACACAGCTGAGCCTCTGCAAGGACACCTGGACCTCAGGGCTCCCACCTTGGGGAGAACCAGAGGAACAGAACCCACCTCAGTGCCAGGGGCATGATGGGAGTCAACTGGAACCTCAACCTGACACAGGACATCATTGGGAGAAAATGCTACCTGGGTGCATGAATGAGGGATTAACCAAGACTGAGGACACACACAGGCGGTATGCTTGTTTCACCGGGTTCTGATTTTCTTTTTTTTTAATTTGTTTTTGTTATAGATGTTTCTCCTTTTTCCCCCATTTACACCTTCCTCCCCATCCCCCCCCTCCCTATCCCCAGCATTGTTGTCCATGTCCATCAGTTATGCGTACATGCATATAAGTTCTGTGGTTTATCTCTTCCTCCCCCCCCCCCTTTCTGAGGGTTGTCAGTCTGTATGGGTTTTGATTTTCATTGTTATATTTAGCCAGTTCAAATCCTTTCTTCTAAAATAGCCACACATATTTCCTAGAGTCATGAAGACACTTTGTTGAGAGTGTGCAGGAGCACTGTCATTTGTGTGTTGATTTTGTATCTGACATCTTTCATGAATTCACTTTCTGGTTATATCAGTCTCATGGTGCTGTTTTTAGGGTTTTCTATATGTGAGGTCAGATCATATGTATAGAGATAAAAAGAAACATTTTAACTTGCTTCTTTCAGATTTAGAAAATTTTTATTTTATTTTTGCTTAATTATTCTCAAAAAATCTTCCCATTCTATTGAATACAAGTAGTCACAGAGGCGCCCTTGTGTTGGTCCTGATGTTAGAAGAGTAGTTTTGTAATTTTCTCTGTGCAGCATGATGTCACTTGTTGGCTACTCTGATGCAGCCTTTGATATATCAATGTACATCTTTCTGTAAATAATTTGTTAATAATTGTAATCATTAAGCCATTTCCAGTTATTAAATGCTCTCTTCCTGCATCTATTTATGTGATTGTATCATTTATCCTTCATTCTGTGAGTGAGGTGTAGCACATTTAGTGGTTTACAAACATTGAACATTCTTGCATTCTGGGTTGATGGCCTACTTTATGCTCGTCAGAGATCCAATACCCCGTGGTTCAAAGATCCATTCAATGTGCTGTTAAGTTTCCTAGTACATTGTGAGGATTTTTGCTTTTACATTTATCAAGGATGTTGACCTCTCATTTTTATGTCCCTACTTGGCTTTCATATGAGTGTCATGGTCACCTCAGTACATTTTTTGGAAGTGTATCCTCTTCTTTTACTTTTGGAAGAGTTCAAGAGGGATTGATTAAAAAGTTATATGTTCTACCCAGGCCAGTGTGTCTCACTGGATGGAGCATCGTCCCATGGACTGAGAGGTCCTGGTCTGATTCCTGGTCAGGGCACATGCCAGGGTTGTGGGCTCGATCCCCAGTAGAGGGCGTGCAAGAGGCAGCCGGGTGATTTCTCTCTCTCACATGGACCTTTCTGTTTCTCTCTCCCTTCTTCTCTCTCTAAAATAAATGAATAATTAACAATACAATGTTATAAATTATTGTTCTACCTGTTTTGGCTCAGTGATTAGAGTGTTCACCTGAGGACTGAAGTGGCACAGGTTAGGTGTCTGGTCCTGGGCACGTTCCTGAGTGGAAGGTTCAACCCTAACCCTGTTCAGGGCCATGTTAGAGGCAACCACTTGAATTGTCTCTCTCACATTTATGTTTCTCTCTCTTTCTTGTTCTCTCTCTGTCCCTTCAACTCCACCTAAAATCAATAGAAAAATAACCTTGGATGAGGATTAATAGCAAGAACAAAAAGTTATAAATTCTTCTTTAAAGGTTCAGTAGAATTCAACTTCAAGTCCATTTGGTTGTGGGCTTTTCTTTGTTGACAAGTTTTCACTGGTACCTCAATTATATTTTCAAACAATCCTGCAAAGATCAAATTCCTAATATGAGCACCTACCAAGTGGACAGAGAAATACAACTGTTGATATTCCCAGGGTTTTTCAGTGTGAAAATTACAGTTGTGTCCAGACCACATATTTATTTTATATGACATTCAAGAGAATGAAATAAATCCGTATTATCCTATGTAGAATAGATAAGGTTTCTCAGTCCTGAGAATGCCCCTCCTGACCTCCAGCTGCAGGAGCACAAGGAACAGGCCCCAGCTGCTGCTCTCTGAAATCCCCGTGGTTTGTGCTGAAGACACAGCTGTGCACGACTCCCAGACCCTGGTTGACTCGACAGTGACACTGAGGCAGGGACATTGCTGGGAGATGCAAGTGTTGTCTGTTTGGCTCAGGAATTTCCTTGGTGCTTCCTGAAATGCCGGGAGCTTTAGGAAATCTCCACATTTCCTGGACAGACTCAGACTGAGTGCTGACACAGTAACGAGGCTCAAAATCTCCTCCACGTATTTTCTTCTCCGAGTACAATTGCCGCCTCTGGTGCATGTGAGAATGATGCTTATAGTATGATAAAACTTTTAAAACAGAATCGTCAGTGATTGACACAGAATCACAGGTCTACAGAGACTATTGGAGAAAATGTTATATGGAGAGGAATCCAAGACTGTCAAAGGAAACAGCCATAAACACCACCTGCACCTGCTCCTGGGCTGCAACACAGTGTGGGTCTTTAGCGCCCCCTGGTGTCCTGAGCGCCCCCTGCAGCCCCGCCCCCGGGAATCCCTCAGGAGGTTTGTGTCTGGGCTCACACTGACTTCCTCTCACTGTGTCTCACACAGTAATACAGGGCCGTGTCCTCAGCTCTCAGGCTGTTCATTTGCAGATATAGGGTGTTCTTGGCATTGTCTCGGGTGATGGTCCATCGGCCTTTCACTGAATTGGCATCGTTTGTGATACTACTGTCAGAATTGATTTCACCAACCCACTCCAGCCCCTTCCCTGGAGCCTGGCGGACCCAGACCATCCAGTAGCTACTGAAGGTGAATCCAGAGGCTGTGCAGGAGAGTCTCAGAGATCCCCCAGGCTGCACCAAGGATCCCCCAGACTCCACCAGCTGCACCTCACACTGGACACCTGCAAACACAAAGACGTCCTGGTCAGGACACTGTCACACGTCCACTGTTTCTCTTTCTCATCCACTCTCACACTCAGTATCTCTTGTTCTCCACAAATTACCTCTTAAAATAGCCACAAGGAAAACCCAGACGAGCCCAAACTCCATGGTGAGTGCTCTGTGTTCAGTCCTGTTCAGGGAATGGGGTCACCTGGAGATCCTCAGTCTGGGCTCCTGTCCCAGAGCTGCAGGGTCAGGGCTGGGCTGGATTTTATGGGCAGAGGGGGCCCTATTTGCATGTCCTCCTACTATATAGGGGGCTCTGGAGTTGGAGACCTGCAGAGAGGGCAGTGCCTCAGAGCAGGTGTGAGTGTCCTGGAGGAGAATCGTGGTCATGACAACATATCAATGATTAAATAACAATCATAAGGATGAGTGGGGCACATCTTGTGTTCACATCTGATAACAGTTAGCCTATCATCTGGCCTGTGCTCCTCCCCACTGATCCCCTCGGCTCCACTGATCCAACTCCAGGGCAGAACATGACCAGCCCATGAGGGTGGAGACCCCTTGAATATCAGGAGAGCATGAATGAAGGGCTGTATTCTAGTGTTACCCACACATGAGGGATGGGGACAAGCAGACACATGGAAAGAGACCACAGGCTGCAGATCTTGCAATTGTGGATGTCATCGACACTGTGTGTTGGTGGCCTTGGCCCTGAGTGTCTCTGGCGTCCTGACTTTCAAGGAGACAAAGAAGACAGAGTGTTGAGAAGACACTTCTCTATCCCAGGGACTCAGAGACCCTGAGAAGTCAGGGAGATTCATGGAGCTGATGGAGAGGCTGTGGGTTTCCAGCACCCAACAGGCCATGTTCAGAGGCTCTGTCTGCATAGACAGTAATGAAAACCTTAAAGAAGGTGATGTAATGGAACAATTAGTGAAGTAATTGTGGATGATGATACATATGATCAGTGAGGCGGCTGTTGTCTGAGTCATGCTGGGAACCTTGGTATATTATGTACAAAGGGAATTTGTCCTATTTGAGTCATTAGGCGACCTTGAGATCCAAATATTTTCCATGGTCATCTAGACAGGTCCTCCTAACGTAAATGTTTATATCAGAGGGAGGCAGAGGGAGGTTAGGCTCCAGGAGGACAAGAACACACTGTGACCTCTGAGGTCAGGGACCTATTCCTGGCTGTGGAGATGGAGGAAGAGGCCATGGGACCAGAGATGCAGTTCTAGCAGCTGGAAAAATAGGAAACAGGATCCCCTGTCTGCGATCGTTCAGGCAGCTGTAACAAAGTGCCTGGGCTGGGAAGGTGATATAAAACACACATTTGTGTCCCACAGATCTGGAGGCTGGAAGTCCTCGGTCAAGGTGCCAGGAAGGTGCCTTCTGGAGAGGGACGTCCTCCTGGTTCTGGTCTGACAGCCTCTTGCTGGGTCTGCACGTGGTGGAGGGACCAGCAGGAC
Organism: Tadarida brasiliensis; assembly: GCA_030848825.1. Taxonomy (NCBI): domain Eukaryota; kingdom Metazoa; phylum Chordata; class Mammalia; order Chiroptera; family Molossidae; genus Tadarida; species Tadarida brasiliensis. The sequence goes on from CM061257.1 coordinate 248,495,252, forward strand.
CTCTGGGCTCCATCAGGAAGGCACTGATCCCATCAGGAGGGCCCCTCATGACCTAAACATCTCCCAGGTACCCCACCTCCCAACACCATCCTCTTTGGGGATGAGAATTTCAACATGTGAACTTGGGGAGCACAGGTGTTCAGACCACAGCACCGTCCTGGAGCCTCTGCAGGAGGGTGGTCCTGCCTCCCCCTGACCTCAGTCCAGTGAGGTAGATTCATGCTCTGACCTCCAGACTGTGAGGGAATGACCGTGTGCAGACTGAAGCCCAGGTGTTTGGTGATGTGACCGGTTGTCCTGGGAACACACAGGCTGGACGTGGTCTCCCATTATCAAGGGTGTCCCCACGCTGTTCCTGCTGCGTGATTACCTCAGTGCTGGCCCAGGGACAGGGACACCGCAGGGCTGGGGATCCGAGGAGGAGTCTCCTTGGTGTGTCCCTCTGAAGGGAGGCCTGTGAGACGCTGTGCTGACCGAGCCTGTGCTTGAACCTGGTTCCCCTGCCAACCCACGGCTTCCCCACCCGGTGAGCTGACTGTGCTGCCCAAATGTCCCGGGTGTGGTGCTCGGCCAGAGACAGGGACACGGAAATTCATCCTTGACTGTCTCACTGGTCCTGTTCCCCAAGCCCAGTGCTATGTTTCAGAGAGAGGGGAACGTCCTAGAACCTGTGAGGGAGACACTCCTGTCTAGACCCCCAAGTCAGACACCAGCCAGGTGTTCCCAGGTGATGCCTCAATGAACATGCCTCATTCAGAGAACAATGTGCCCTGGAAAATAACGATGAAGAACAAGGTCCTTTCAGGAACACCTTCCCTGCCAATTCCTTGCAGTGCATTTGACCCCTGTGACCTTTCCCTGAATCACTGACTCAACCGTGACAGCATCGCTCCTGGTCTCAGGGCCTGACTGTGTGAGGAGTCAGCAGGCTCCTGGACCTGCATCTCCTCCCCCAGCACAGCCGCCCTGTCCCTCAGGGATGGGACCCTACCAGGATGGGGTCCTCACACTGTGTCTCGCACAGTCATGCCTGGCCGTGTCCTCAGACTTCAGGCCATTGGTCTGCAGATAGGCTGTGCTGACCGAGGTGTCCATGGAGGAGACAGATCCTTCTGAGCAGCCTGGGCACATGTGGGCTTCCCAGTGTTTGTGCTAAACCAGCTCACACACTTCAGGCCCTGTCCTGGGGCCTGTCGCACCCGGTGCACGTAGTCGCTGGTGAAGGTGGACCCAGAAGACTTGCAGGAGACCCACCCTGAGACCCAGGCTTCCTCCCTCAGCCCCAGACTGCACCCGCTGCCCCTGGGAGTGGACACCTGTGTAGAGGAGACAGGAGTGGGTGGAAATCCCCCTGACTGTCCCTGGTCTCCTCCTCAGCCCAGGGACTGGGGAGCCCATTCCTATAGTCACTGCCACCAGGAGGAGGGTTCTCCAGCTCCAGTCCATGGTGAAGGGGAGCTGTGGGCACTTCTGTAGGGAGGGTGTGGCTGTGGGTGAGCTCTCATGGCACAGAATTATCCATATTTAACCTGGTCTCCCTTATCTCATTTGAATATTCCTGAAATGTGCTAGAGGTTACAGGGACAATGATCATTGGGAATCTGACGGTCCACACCCTAATCCTTTTTGAAGGATATGTGTCCTGTGCCAGGACCCTGAGCTCTGTGCACACGGAGCTCCTCCCATCCCCCACTTTCCCAGTGACAATGAGGGAACACTCAGTCCCCACGGAGTGGAGATTTCCCCTGGGAATGGGGAGGAGAAAGAGCCCAGCAAAGCCCTGTGGTCCTAGGGGGCTGTGTGCACACCCAGGACACGCCCCTGTGTGATCTCTGAGACTGGACCCTCCACTCTGAGTCATCACTGAGACCCTCCTGTGCTGAGGTGTGTATCAGTTGATGGTTATTTTTATTGCTGAATAGTATTGCTTTGAAGAATGTCCCCTATTTTGCTTATTTGTAAAATTAGAAAAACGTTTTCCTTGTTGTAGGTCCTAAAACAAATAAAGATGCTAAAAGTGTTTGGATTTATTTTTTCATGAACATAAAGATGCGTTCTTCTAGAACAAACACTCCTAGTGAGACCCTGAGATACATGTTAAGTATATATTTATTTTAATAAGAAACCTCGATTCACTATGTGAAGAAAGAATAACAGGACACAGAGGGACCTAGAGAAGGAGAGGAGCCCAGTCACTGCCGATATGTCATCTGCACACACAGTGTCATCTCCTGACTTTTCCAGAGTGAGAATATGAGAAGTTAGAGCCACGGAGAAAAGGCGAGAACCATCCTGGTTGCAGCTGAGAAATGAGAGGAAATCCCTGCTCCTAAGGGAAGCTCCTCCTTCCCCCCTCACTCTGCACCTGCTCCTGGGCTGTTCTCTGTGGTCGGTTGGTCCTGAACGCCCCCTGGTGTCCTGAGCGCCCCCTGCAGCCCCGCCCTCCTGTCCCCTCAGGAGGTTTGTGTCTGGGCTCACACTGACTTCCCCTCACTGTGTCTCTCGCACAATAATACACGGCCGTGTCCTCAGTGGTCACGGAGCTCAGCTGCAGGGAGAACTGGTTTTTGGACGTGTCTCTGGAGATCGTGGTGCGGCTCTTGAAGGATGGGTTATAGCCGGTGTTTCCATTATATGCTATATCCCCGACCCACTCCAGCACCTTCCCTGGTTTCTGGCGGATCCAATTCCAGCCTTAACTAGTGGTTGTGATGGAGATTCCAGAGACAGCGCAGGTAAGGGAGATGGTCTGCGAGGGCTTCACCAGTCCTGGGCCCGACTCCTGCAGCTGCACCTGGGACAGGATACCTGGGGACAAGGAACATCAGGCCCTGTCAGTCACGTGCAGTCACAACCACCCTAAAGACCGCTGTCTGACCTCTGAGACCCTCACCTTGGGGGGCTGTAACCAGGCACAGGAGAAGACCCAGCAGTCTCATCTTCTTCTAGACCACGGCTCTGCCTTCTCCAGAGACCTCAGCCCTGTGTGAGGAGAGAACTGTGAGCCTCTCCAGCCCAGGGGAGGATTTACCCTCGAGTTTGTAGAGAAATTTGCATGTGGGGCAGCCTGTTCCTTATAAGTGGAGGACTGAGGTCATGCTGCCCTGGTCCTTCTGGGGCCTCTCTGGGGGCATCTCTTCCCTTGAACTTACTCAGCATGTAAGTCAGCGAAATGGGATCACTTGGTTGACGAGACCTGTGGAGTCAGCTTAATAGACATGCCCATCTCTGATAAGTGGTGGACTGAATGAGAAGATTATCTCTTTAATTTCTCATGTATCTTTCTAATAGATTTATAGGAATTACATTTGTCCAGGTAGTTTCTTACACTCAACTCTCTAATATATACACAGCTGTCAAATATTTTTATAAACAATTATATTTTTATAAACATAAAATCACAAAATAAAGGACATTCATTCTCTGTATCTTACATGTTTATTTATGCTGTTATGGCGATCCATGGAACTATATCCCAAGAAGAGGTTAATGGGAAATTCTTGCTTCTTTTCTTTATTTTGTTTTGTTTGGATAAAATTATATTCATCATAAGTTCTGAGCGACACGATATGATAGGCCATTTTGAAGGCTATTGCTAGATGCATATTTCTTACAGTCTTTACCAGACACCTTCAGCAGCTAAGCAAGGTCAAGCCTGGTTAGTACTTGGAAGGGAGAACTTGATCCTTGATGATGAAAATTGGTAATTCCGTCTTAGAGTCCCTGCTCAGACTCTTCCCTTCTGCAAGCCCATGGATTATTTTAGAGACCTCACTCTAATGATATCAGACATCATCATGTTTATACATAGAGAAATTACTGAAAATAGAAAGAGTGATTATGTATTAGTAAATTCAGATTCTTTTGTTTATAATTGGGGAGACTGAGAACAGGCTGCCCTGGTCCTTCTGGGGCCCCTGCTGGGCATCTCTTTTCTTGAACTCACTCACGATGTAAGTCAGGGATAGGGGATCACCTGTAGTGTGAGACACATTGGAATGAGGTCAAAAGATGGCTTCACCTTTCTTAGCATAAGAGAAAGGATGGATTCACTGAGCAGGTCCCACTGTTAACTTCTCAGGCATCTTTCAGATAGACTCAAAAGGGACAAGCACTTTTCACACAGTTTCTGAATCCCAGTTCTCTAGTATATGCACAACTATGTAAATATTTTATCATTATTTCATACAAATAAATTCTACCATCGTGGAAAAAGCCTAATAAATAAAACATCCATTTTCAGTATTTTTTGTCTTAATTTATGACATTACTCTGATCTGAGAAACCACCTCCCAAGCACAGGCTGATGGGACATTCTTCCTCCTAATGTTGTAAGTTGTGTAACTGGGTCTACATTTTCTTGTGCAAACTCTTTCTTTATGAAAGCTCATGGCACATTGCAGAGACAAAGCCTTGTTCCTTTAGAAATGATCATGATTTGCCTGGTAGGTTTGGCTTAGTGGTTTGAGCATCAGCCCAGGGATCAGGGGACTAGGGTTTGATTCCTGGTCAAGCGCTGTGCCTGTGTTGGAGGTTCGATCCCCGCTAGGTTCCGGTCTTGAGGGAGGTAACAAATCATTGTGTCTCCCTTACCTCTCTCTCTCTCTCTCTCTCTCTCTCTCTCTCTCTCTCTCTCTCTCTCTCTTTCTCTCTCTCCTCTCCCTCTACAATCAATAAAAATATCTTCAGGTAAGGATTAAACAGTAGGTGTAATATTTATTTAGTGGCACATCTCTGCACACACACACACACACACACACACACACACACACTGTGATGGTTTTCATTGTAATGAATCTCAAACTTCCCTTCTCCCCTGTACCTAGCACATGGGCGTTGCCCCCACATTTACACTCACCTAGTGTGTGACCTTCCTTCACAAAGAGAACAGACCCAACATGACTGACGTGCAGACAGGGCTGGGCCTGCCCCTTTGGTTCCTGTTCTCCCAGCACCTGGATCCTGCAGATGCCGTGGTGAGAGGGTCCTGGCTCGTCCTGGGGAGGGTCAGACCCAGGAGCCCCTGTCCAGTCAGTGCAGCCAACACTGACCGACATGTGGGGAGCTTCTCCCTGATCCCCAGCTCAGCAGTGCCCATTCTCAGAGCCCACAGACTCTGTACTCAGTGACCCCACGGCTGCACCCATCAGGCCCTGCAGGAACCACAATCTCCTCCTGTATTTGTGTCCCTGGTTCAACCTCGTGGATATTCCTGCACCAAATGGGTTGCACAGGTGAAAATTCAGACACCTGGTTGTCACCCAGGCTCCATACAAAGGAGGTCCTCTCGAGGTCGTGTATGCATGAGCTCCAGTGACTTCCCACGTGGACTGTGTTCCCCAGTCCAGCAGCCCTCCAGGCACGGAGTCCCTGCTCAGCTCCAGGGATAGACAGAAGCACCTGCGGAGATTCAGTTGTCTGGGAAATGTCACCGGGGCTCCCACCTGGGAGAGGACGGAAGTCTCCACGTCCTCAGGACCGTGGGTCTGTGCTGGTGTATCAGCACCTGTCAGGTGTGAGCCCTCTTCCTGTGAGTCAGTGCACGTGTGTCTTCCATGTGCTCTTGTCATTACACTGAGTCCTCACACGTGGGACCTGCCTCACAAACACCCTTTCTAAACAAGGTTCCCAGAGATCTGAGGACTCCAGTGTAACTCTATCACCTCAGTACATGTACGTCAGGACCTTCCCGCAGGAAGGAAGCCTGCAGGTGGTTACTGTCCGTGTCTGTGTGGAGGAATCTTGTTTGGAAGACCCATCAGGAGGACCAGCGTCCTGTGGCTGGTGGTCAGCTCAGTCCTGCTGCGGTCGCCCAGTGAGCTCTGACGCTGGGCGGTGCTGCTCTTCTCAGCCCTCAGGGACCCCTCGGATCTGCACGAGGCCCCTGCATCGTCAGTGGGCTCACAGGTCTGGGGCACAGGAGGGTAAGGGGCCAGCTCTGCACTTTCTAACGTGTCAGTGATCACTGTGACCCTCTAGATGTGCTCACCACGTGCCCGCTGCTGCTTCATGTTGACGCCCGAGTGGGCTCTGGTGGGCAGAGGGGCACGGCCTCTGCTGGACAATGGTGCTGGTCATGGTCCCCCAGAGAGGAAGGGCCAATAAATGGCATATTCACACTTACATGTCTCATACAAGGAGCTGATGCTCACGTCACGGAGTGTGAGACGTCCCAAGTCCCATGATCTGTTGTTGCCCCAGTAGACCCAGGAGAGCTGCTGTCGTAACTCAGCCTGGCCCGAGGGCTGAGGACCGGGTGCCCCGGGCAGGAGAAGTCCTCAGAAAAGAAGCACAAATTGTCCCTCTAGGTAGCTGAGAGCTTTGAGAGGAAGTCCCTGCGGTTAACAGGAAGTGCCTTCCCCAGCTCCCTCTTCACCTGACCCTGGGCCTGTTCTGTGTGTTCCCTGGGTTCCAAAAGGCCCCGTGTCCTCAGAGCCCCCTGGTATCCTGAGCGCCCCCTGCTGCCCCGTCATTTTCCCCTGCAGGCGAGGGTTCTCTCAGGACTCACAGGGCACTGACCTCTCAGCGTCTCTAGTCCAGTAGTAAGGGCTGTGCCCTGACTTCAGACTGTGCCCTCAGGGACACCGTATGCTTTTGATATCTATGTACATGGTGAACTGGCCTTACTGAGCTCAATGACTCTGCAGGGAGATCCCAAACCAGGGCTTTGTGAAGACACCAGGGAGCCCTTCCCTGGAGTGCCAGATGGACAGACAGAGCGACACTGCCCTCAGTCCAGAAGCTCTTGGGGGCTCTGGGGCCTCTTATGTCCTTAGGGTCCTGTGTTTGAAGGTCCCATCTGAGTATCCCAAATACCACTGCATTGTACCTTTCAATAAATCACACACACACACACACACACACACACACACACACACACACACACACAGTGATAACTGTCATTGCTATGAACCCAGCGTTGCCCTTCTTCCCTGAACCCAGCTCATGGGCAGTCACTGCACATGGATTCTAGACCTGGAGTGACTTCCTCTGGAAGCTGATCAAATGCACCCACGATGCACAGACTTTTTACAACACCTGTCTTGTGTTTCTCTGTTCTTGCAGGTCCTGTGAACCCGGATGCTGATTAGAACGGATCAGACCTGCTCCAGGTAGGGTCAGAGGAGCTGGCTCCCCCACTGTCTGCAGGGCCTGTAGCTGAGAGTTCCCTGGAGACCCCACACCTGTATTAGGGGACCCCTGAGAATGATGAGGCTGAGAAGACAGCACTGTAGTCAGCTGTCAGGTGAGGCTGCTCTACCAGGTCAGCTGGTGGGCGGGACAGCAGTGGGCAGGGGAGTGAGGTCGGCTCTGTGAGGGACACCCTGGCTTCCTCAGGACACCTGGTTTCAGGACAGGCTTGGTGTTCATCCACTCTTTTTTCCTCCATCCTGACAGTTATCTTCCTTCCTGACCACCTGCTCCGTGTATCTCATTCCCCACACGTGACACAGACTCTCTACTCAGTCACCCCATAGCTGCTCCCGTCAGTCCATGCAGGAACCACCCTCTCCTCCTGCATCTGCGTCTCTGGTTCAAACTCGGGGATATTCCTGCACTGAGTGAGCCATCACGAGTGATACTTCAGGCACAGCTGATCACAGGTGATCACTGCGGCTCCATTCAAAGGCAACGTCCAGGGAAAGACCTCTCACTACAAACTGAGCCAGGGTCAGGTCTCTGCAGGTCTGAGGGGGCGGGACCAGCTCCCACCTGAGACTCAGCAGTCAGATCCATGTCTGCTCTTCCACCTGGAGAAGGGAGGGATTTGGTGAAGTAAAGGGCAAAGTTATACTACTTGAGATTTCTGTGCCTGGAGAGAAAGCAATGGAAATGGGGACACGTCTTCCCACAACACAGGTAACCATTCCTCCTGAGAATGCTCACTCTGAGCCAGGACACCCTCAGAATTCAGTGATAACGCATTTGGGCTCAGTGTGGAAATTACAGTTGTTTGCAGACCACATGTTTATTTCACACGCCAACTAAGAAAATGAAATAAACTTGTATTATCTTATATAGAATTCATAAAGTGTCTTAGTCCTGGGAATACACCTCCCTGACCTCCAGCTCCAGGAGCAAAAGGAACAGGTCCCAGCCGCTGCTCTCTGGAATCCTCCGTGGTTTGTGCTGAAGACCCAGCTGTGCACGACTCCCAGACCCTGGATGACTAGGCGGGGACACTGAGGCAGGGCCATTGCTGGGAGACTCAGGTGTCCTCTGATGGAAAGATTTGGCTCAACAAATTCCTGACAGACTTGTTGGGTCTCCAAAAATGCAGGTAGTTCAGGCAATTTCCAACTTTCTCGGACTGATATTTCTTGTGTGCTGACAGTGTCCCAAGCTCAGCAACCTTTCTGCGTTTTTTTCCTTCTCCAAATAAAAAATGCAGCCTCTACTGTATGTGAGAAAGTTCCTACTAATATAATAAAACTTATAAAATACAAAGCCATCGTGGAAGCCACAGAACCATTCGACTGGAGAGACTCATGGAGAAAATGTTATATGGGGAGGAAGCCAGAACCCTCAGAGGAAACAGTCACAAACACCACCTGCACCTGCTCCTGGGCTGTTCTCTGAGGTCCGTGCGTCCTGAGCGCCCCCTGGTGTCCTGAGCGCCCCCTGCAGCCCCGTCCTCCTATAGCCCTCAGGAGGTTTGTGTCTGGGCTCACACTGACTTCCCCTCACTGTGTCTCGCACAGTAATACACGGCCGTGTCCTCAGATTTCAGGTTGGTCATTTTAAGAGAGACTGTGCTCATAGGGTTGTTCCTGGAGATTGTGAATCTTCCTTGAACGGACGGCATGTACCACTGTTTATCTCCCGATGGTTTGTTCACTTCTGCCACCCACTCCAGCCCCTTCCCTGGAGCGTGGCGGACCCAGTGCATCTCATGATTAGTGAAGGTGAATCCAGAGGCTTTGCAGGAGAGGCTCAGGGACCCCACGGGCTTCACCAAGCCTCCCCCAGACTCCACCAGCTGGACTTGGCACAGGACACCTGCAAACAGAGAAACAGACTGAGAACTGCCCCTGCAGCGCGGACCCGCTGAGCTAAAGCCCAGGACGCACCTTTGACAGCGATGAGAAGGGAGGCCCAGAGGAGATCAGACCCCATGGTTTGGTCACAGGACGGACTGACCCTGAGGCTCCTCTCCGGATCTGCAGGGACAGGGGCTGGGCAGGTTTTCCTGAGCAGGGCCGGGTCCTCATTTGCATGTCTTTGCCCTGTGGATCTGTCTGAGCTGCCCACCCGGGCTCCTCCCTCCCTGACTTGCCTTCGGGGAGGGCGGGGGGACAGGATGCCTGGGCCTGGACCCAGGGGCCCTCTGCTGGTCTGAACTTTGTAGTATTTGTCTGTGAACAGGGATAGACACCTAGACCAGGATGGAAGTGGAATATTTAAGGTTCTCCAGGCAGGTTGCACCTAAACCCACTCAGGACACGTCCTGGGACAGGATTCTGGAGACCACAGTGCCCCCTGGTGGTTGTTCTGAACCACACAGAAGGATGACGCCAGGTCTGAACCAGCTTCCTGAGACAAGGCCGGGGTGTCTGCCACAGGGAAGTCCTTCCTGGCATTTTGAAACAGTGGCAGCCCAAATCCTGCTTCTGTCTTGTACACAGGTCGTCTCTGTAAGGTCACTGGGGCTTCAGGGATCCCACCTTGGGGAGAACGTGAGTAACATAACCCTCCTCAGTGCCAAGAGGAAGATAAGAGTCAACTGGAACAGGAACCTGACTCAGGGCATCACTGGGGAAAATGCTACCTGTGTACATGAATGGGGGGATTAACCAAGACTGAGGACACGCGTCCAGGGTGCTTGTTTGATCAGGTTCTGACTTTCCTTGCTATTTAGTCAGTTCACATTTTCTTTCCTCACTTTCCTCTGAACTAGCATTCCAAGGTCATGAAGACACTTTGTTGAGAGTGTGCAAGAGCACAAGTCATGTGTGTGTTGATTTTGTAGCTTACATCTTTCCTGAAATCACTTTCTAGTGCTATCAGTATCATGGGGCAATTTTTAGGGTTGTCTATATGCAAGGTCCGGTGGTGTGTATATAGATAAAGAGAACCATTTTAATCTTTTTCTTTAGGATTTAGACATCTTTTGTTTTTTATCTTGCCCAATCATTCTCACAAAATCTTCCAATTCTGTGGAATTGAAGTAGTCATAGGGGTGCCCTTGTATTGGTGGTGATCTTAGAAGACTAGCTCAAAAATTTTCTCTGTGCACTGTTGTGCCACTTGTTGACTTCTCAAATGTGGCCTTTGTCATATTGATGTGCCTACTTATCATTTCTGTACCTATTTTTTTTTATCCTCACCCGAGGACATTTTTCCATTTTTTGTTCAGATAGAGTAGGAGGGAGAGAGAGAGAGAGAGGAACATCGACGTGAAAGGGACACATCAAATGGCTGCCTACGGCACGACCAGCCAGGGCCGGGGACAAACGGCAACCGAGGTACATGCCCTTAGCGGGAACGGAACCCGGGTCTCTCTGGACCACAGGCCGACGCTCTAACCGCTGAGCCAAACTGGCCAGGGCTGTACCTATTTTTTTTTTTTTTTTAAGAATTGTAATCATGAAGCCAATTTCAATGTTTTGAATGCTTTTTTCTACATCTATGTATATGATGGAATCGTTTATCTTTCATTGTGTGAATGAGTGTAGCACATTTAATGGTTTGCGTATGTCAAACCATCCTTGCATTCTGGGTTGACATCCCAATGCACCATGGTCAATGATCCTTTCAATGTGCTGTTCAACTTTCTTGCATATTGTTGAGTATTTTTGCACTTAAGTTCATCAAGGATGTTGACCTGACATTTTTTACATCCCTACTAGGCTTTCATATTGATGTAATGGTCACCTCAGTAAATTAGTTTGGAAGTGTTTCCTCTTCAATTAATTCTTGGAAGAGCTCCAGAAGCATTGATTCAAAATTTATAAATTCTTGCCAGGACATGTGGCTCAGTGGATGCAGCATCGTCCCATGGACTAAGAGGTCCTGGTTTGATTCCTGGTCAGGGCACATGCGAGGGTTCTGGGCTCGATCCCCAGTAGAGGGCGTGCAAGAGGCAACCGAGTGATGTTTCTCTCTCACAAGAATGTTTCTATATCTCTGTCCCCTCTTCTCTCTCTAAAATACATAAATAAATGAATAAATAAGTAAATATAAAAAGTTATACATTCTTGTTCTAGCTGGTTTGGCTCTGTGGTTAGAGTGTTGGCCTGAGGACTGAAGTGTCACAGGTTCAATTCTTGGTCAAGGGGCACGTTCCTGTGTTGAAGTTACGACCCCGACCCTGGTCAGGATCGGGTTGGAGGCAACCACTTGACTTTTCTCTCTCACATCTCTCTCTCTCTCTCTCTCTCTCTCTCTATCTATCTATCTCTATCTCTATCTCTATCTCTATCATCATCTCTCTCCCCCCCCCTTCTGTCCCTTCCACTCCATCTAAAGTCAATGGAAAAATAACCTTGGGTGAGGATTAACAACAACAAAACAAGTAGTAAACTCTTTTTGATGTTTCGGTAGAATTCATTTTAAGTCCATTTGGTCATGGGCTTCAATTTGTTGGCAGGTTTTCACTACTGCCTCAACTTTCGTTTTTAAATCCTCACCCGAGAAATATTTTTTTCCATTTATCTTCAAATGGAGTGGGAGGGAGGGAGAGAGGGAGGGAGAAACATCTACCTGAGAGAGACCAATCGATGGTTTGCCTCCCGCAGGGCCGTGAACAGGGCAGAGGACAGAACAGCAACCGAGGTACATGCCCTTGATGGAATCGAACTCGCGACTCTTTGGTCTGCGGGCAGATGCTGTAACCGCTGAGCCAAACCAGCTAGAGCATACATCAATTATTTTTGAAACTTCATAACGATCTAGCCATAATAAAATCACATTCCTTATTTGAACACCTACTAAGCAGACCGAGAAATACTACAGTTGATATTCACAGGGTGTGGCAGTGTGGAAATTACTGTTGTGTCCTGACCACATATTTATTTTATTTTCCATCCAAGAGAATGAAATAAATTCCTATTATCCTACATAGAATTTATAAAACGCCGTGGTCCTAAGAATGCATCTCCCTTACCTCCAACTCCAGGAGCACAGGAAACAGGTCCCAACCGCTGCCCTCTGTAATGCACCCTGGTTTGTGCTGAAGGCACAGCTGTGCACGACACCCCAGACCCAGGATGACTCGGCGGGGACACTGAGGCAGGACCATTGCTGGGAGACGCAGGTGTCCTCTGACAGAAACATTGGTGAGGCCCCGAGCCGGCCCCAGCGTGGGCTACACCGCGCACGCGCCAGCCGCTGGCGGGAACCTCAGAGCTGAAAGGAGCCGCTCTGAGGAGAACGTCCCGCCTACCGCAGGCCCTTTCGCAAAGGCAGACGGGATAGTAGTTCCCCGCAGCCGAACAGCGAGATTGCCGGGATACGCTGAAACTACATATCCCAGGAGGCACTGCGCCAGGTAGACCATGAACCTCAGCGGTTGTGCTCCAGGGCGCGCATTCCTTGCCTTCAACCGATGAGCCATTGAGGGGACAGAAGGCAGAGCGATGTGGGGATTCAGCTGGCCAATGGGGAGCGCGGAAGGGGCGAGGTGGGCAGGCTGCCTGGTTTCCTTGGATACCGCGGACGCGACTCTGTGGGAGAGGGTGGAGCTTTAGCGTGAGACCCTGGAAGTCCTGACTGACAGGAACTTAGGAGCTCAGGTAAGTGTCAGAGCCGAGGGCGGAGGGAGACCCTGTGGGTGTCAAGGTGAGGACGACGTGCAGACTCGGGGCCCTCAGGGTGGTGAGGTCCGAACTTCACGGCCAGGACGGGGTGCCCTGGGATGGGGCCCTGCACGGGGATGAAAGCCAGACGGGGACCCTGTGCGGGACTCGCTCTGCCCGGACGTGAGGACGAGAGCAGGTCCCGCCCCGTCCCGGCCCCGCGTGACCGAGGCCGCGCATCGGACGCGGTGTCTCAGTGTGGGCTCCGCACCTGCGGTCGGTGACACCCTCCGTGACGACCCCGAAGGGCTGTGAGGGTCCAGTGAGACCGTGGACGGAACCGAGCACAGGCCGCAGAACCGCAGTGCAAAGGCTGTGTTTCTATTTCAGGGGTGACCCTGAACCCCAGTCACCCAGACAAACCCGAGGGACCAGGACGTGTGCTGACAGCAGCACTGACCTCTGTCCCCAGGGGTCCTGGGTTTTAGGACTAAATGAGACGCAGAAGGACCGTCCGTGTGGTGCGAGGGGAAGGACACGGCTGAGTGTCTCCTGGCGCTGCCTCTGGGTCATCTGTGTCCCCTGCACCTGTCTCTTCCCCTTAAGTGGAGGGGGATTTCTACTGAGTGACTCTGTGGGGTCTCTCTTACCTTCTATTATTCTGTGGGTCATTTAAAAAATGAAAAAGAAAAAGAATTGTTTCTCCTTTCCAGCTCATGTTTCCCTTTCGGTCCCACATCCTCTTCCCACAAATTATTCTCTGAGTTCCCAGCAAAGACACTGCAAACAGTCACGTTTAATAACATGCAAGTGCGGAACCTGAGTGCCTTCCAGAAAGCTGAAGCCCTGGGCCACGTGCAGGAGCCAGAATCCCTGGGAGCTGCCCAGGGACAGAGGGGCTGGTTCCCGAGGAGGGGCTGCGTCTGTACGCCGGGTCCCAGGGCTCTGAGCTGCCCACTGCCTTGTAGGAAAGTCAGTATTTCTCCTCCTTTCTGTCCTCGTCCTTCCTCCTTCTTCTTCCCCTAGTGAAGACGCACAATAGGTGCTAGCTCTCAGGTTCACCAAGTTCCCACTGATCACGAGTTCTGTTCTTGGCTTTTGTTTCATTTGGTCCTAATTATTCAGACTGATCTTCAAACTCTCTTTTTAAATGAAAGCCAGTGGGAATCACTTTGACAAAGGCATTGGTTTAAGCAAGTTGAGAATGCACTCACATTTGTTGAACAAGTGCCCAGGTTCCATTCTGGTGAGGGCACATGCCCGGGTTTCGTGCTCCATCCTCAGTAGGGGGTGTGCAGGAGGCCGCTCTGTGTGTCTCTCTCACACTGATGTTTCTATCTCTCTCTCCCTTCCTCCCTGTCTTCAATATACATATATATATAATTTTTTAAAAGTTATTGCTACCTTGCAGGCCAAGATAGGGACCCTTTAGGAATTACTATGGGTCCACTTAATTACATGAGCAAATCAATGGCCAGTACACAAGGCTGGCTTCATAGGTGTGTGACCTGTGCAGTCATATATGGACCTGCTCTCAGAAGGGTCTTGCATTTAGTTTAATGCTCTGGTATCACTATCTTGATATTTTAATATTTTATTTTTGCATTTATGCTTTGCAAGTGAAGTCTGATAGGACAAGTGAGCATGCACAGGAGCTGCAGAGATAGGCCGGGTGGCAGTGCACACAGGCATAGGCCCGAGCAGTGGCCACAGCAGGCAGTGTGGGTGTTGAGCACTTAGCCTGGTGGCCTGCAGTGCAGGTGCATGTCTCAGGCAGTATGGGACACCTCGGGTGTTGGTCTTATATTGCAAAAATAATTTAAATAACTTTGTGTTGTATTTCATGCTGAAGGTTGGTTGATGAATCCAATCAATGAATAGTAATTGAGTGCCTACTACAGTGCTCAGTAAACAAAATTAGGTTTCTGGCCTCATGGAGCTTACATTCTCTCTCTCTCTCTCTCTCTCTCTCTCTCTCTCTCTCTCTCTCTCATATATATATATATATATATATATATATATATATATATAATCTCCAATTAATGCAACAATAATCCACTTTTTAAAATTAAAATGATTGATTTGTGTGTAACAAAGTAGAGTATCTTTATAACCAAGCAGGCTTTTATAATACCATGATTATAGCTAACTTTCCTGACCTAGACAGTTCCACTGGAGAATAGCTTCAACTAGTTGAGTTCTGCTTGCTTTCATTATTGTCCATTAATTTTACTTTATAAGTGAACACATCCCTAAATAGCTGAATATGGAATGATTTTATTTTGGAATTGTGAAAAATGGAAGACAGGACCACAAACCCAGAACAAGAAAAGGAAGAGGAAAAGGATAAAAAGGATCCTGAAGATCCTGCTGATGCCATAGTACCCACAGTTAACATCCAAGATGAGCAGTTTGTTGATTTATCTGCAACTCCAACTTTCATTAGTCTGCATGAGGTATATTTATTTCACGTCATATCTTACTACAGTAAGACCTGAATCATCTACCTGAAAATTCAGATGAAGTTCATATCATTATCAAAATAACACATTACATATAACCTGTAGGCAATATGTACAGTTTGAAGTACTTTAACATAAAATAGTTTCTAACTTCTCTTCCAAGAGTTTATTATGTAATCTGGGACTAATGCAATAGTGTAGGTTCTGATACTTTTATAACATATTAAATATTTGCATATATACAGTCAGTGAGGTCAATTCCATACGTTCATAAATGAAGTAAAAGAAATTTATTTCATCATTGATATACTTTTTACTTCCATAAAATGAAGATAAAAGACTTTGTCATATAATGCAACAAAGAATACACGTTTACCTAACTAAATGTAGGTATGCTAACAGAGCACTGTGTTGTTTCCTTCAGCAGAAGAGGAAAAAAAAAGGAATATTATATATATTCTCATTGCCTGATTTTTTTTTAAACCTCACCCAATGACATTTTTCCATATTTTGTTCAGATAGCGTGGGAGGGAGAGAGAGGAAGAGAGAGGGAGAGAGAAACATCGATGTGAAAGGGACACATAGATTGGCTGCCTCCCTCACACCCGAACCAGGGCCCGGGACAAACTGCAACTGAGGTATGTGCCCTTAGCGGGAACCGAACCCAGGTCTCTCTGGACCACAGGCCGACTCTCTAACCGCCGAGCCAAACAGGCCAGGGCTCATTGCCTGATTTTTTTTTTTTAATTTTCTTCTTTATTGATTTTTAGAGAGAGTGGATGGGAGAGGAAGAGAGAGCTAGAAACATCAATGAGCGAGAACATCGATTGGCCGCCTCCTGCATGCCCTCCACTGGAGACCAGGCACACAACCCGGGCATGTGCCCTGACAGGGAATCAAACCAGCGACCTCTTGGTGCATGGGTTTATGCTCAACCACTGAACCACATCGGCCGGGCTCATTGCCTGACTTTTTTAAAAAATGGGATGAACATTTAGGAAATACCCATATAGGAGGATTTTTTAAAAGATATTAACTGACCATATATGCAACTGTTACTGTGTTATGCTTGAGTGCTATACCTTAGAATATGGTTTAATTCTGGACTATTAACTTTATGTGAATATAACTGAATTAAACATCTAAGAAATTTAATAAACAGTCATAATAAAAATAAGGGAAAAAGCCTTAAAGAGAAAACAGAGTTTATTCAAAACCAAGAATCAAAATTAATTCTGCCCCCCAAATATTTTGTTCATGTATATACTTTAAACAATTACCACAGTGACTGATGAGTGTGTGTGTGTGTGTGTGTGTGTGTGTGTGTGTGTATGGCGTATTTTTGCTTTTCCTTCACACATCCAGGCAGCCTTGGAAGAATTTTGTTCAACTGTCAAGAGACTTTAAACAAACTGCTAATTTATTAAACAATGCAGATAGATTCCATGTTCTCATAAATGTTGTTGTTTTGTTTTGTTTTAACCCTGACAGTCAGGTGGCATCAGAGATATTAGGTAAGGGGTACACAAATTACTGGACCTCAAACCTCAAGTTCAGTGACAGGAATAGCACTGTCTGTCAAGGCCGTGTCTAAGAATGGACAGGCTCCAATGTCTGACATCCTAGGGATTTGAGAAGAAGAATCTCTGGTTGGCCGGTGGGGGAGTGGCTTGGTCAGAATGTGTGTCCATGCTCGCCCTGCATGTCCTGGCCGCGCAGCCTCACACGCATCTGGGTTCTCAAGCCCAGCCTGACAAGGGGACATTTCTCAGCTTATGGTCCTTCGGGGGCACCTCACTGCCCACCATGGGGGTTCCCCCCACTTTGTAAACTGTATCGATCACCTTCTGCAGGGGAAATCTTACACAGAAGCTCAATGTGTAAAACGGATTTGGATGTGGTGGGTGTGGAGGTGCAGGATGCAGAGGTGAAGGTCCCCAGTTCTCTCCCCTTCACCTCTCCAGCAGCACCAGCACCACTGCCCCGCAGCCCCGAGCACACGGGAAAACCGTGTCTGCAAAGAAAGTTTTAGGGATGAGTAAAGCTGAGCCCTCACTCTCCCACCTTCAAGCCTGCCTCACTCTGCACAGCCACAGGTCTGCCCCCAGAATGCCTAACAGAGCAGTTTGATGATCGATACTGCTTCCAGCAGGGAGCGCAGAGGGAGCCCACAGCCCATCACACAGCCGGACTTCCCAACTCCTCATCGCAGAAGATGCCTCTCTCACACCCCTGTGATCCCCTCCTTAATAACTTCTCCAGAACGTTGTTTTCCTACCCTCAGGCTGGTTTTCCCCTCTGTGTTGCCATCCATCTTCTCCTCGAAATCTTGGACTATCTCATTATTTTGTAAAACCGTCTTCAGAGTCCTTCCCAGCTTTCCATCCCACCCAGCATGCTGTCCTCACCTCTCAGGCCCAGGCACAGACCTGAGCCATCAGTAGGTGGCACGAGAGAATGCAGATCCTTAGATTTGAATTTTCCTTGCCCTGTCAGAAGGATTAAATGTCACCTCTTTGACCTTACAGTCAAATCCCTCTACTCTAGTCTGATCCATGATTTCTCTCTTCCTCGTGTCCCAGTCCCCTGCCACATACCCCAGGCTCCAGCTCAATTAGACCTTTTGTTGTTTTTCTAACTCGCTCCTGATTTTCCGACCTGCTGAGGCCTTTGCTCATCTTGTACCCGGTCAGGAGTGCTCTCCTCCACAGTTCTGCGTGTCAGAATTCTGCCGTCTTCAAGCATTTGTTCTTGCCAGTGGGATCACTGTTCCCCAAGCCCAGTGCCATGTTTCAGAAAGAAGGAACATCCTAGAACCTGTGAGGGAGACACTCCCGTCCAGACCCCCAAGTCAGACACCAACCAGGCGTTCCCAGGTGATTCCTCAGCAAACAGGAATCAAACTGGGATGATGCTCAGTTCTCTGATCCACTCCGACCAGGCACTGACATGTTAATTTTACAACGTTATTTTGATCTGAGATATTTCCTCCCTAGCTCAGGCAGGTGGGACATTCATTGTTAATTCTTAATGTTTCAATTTTGTAATTGTGTCTATAGCTTCCTGTGCGGACTCTTCCAATATGCACCCCACGGCACACGGCAGAGACCCCAAACTAGTTACGTGAGACATCATTGTGATTTTACATGGAGAAAATACTAGAAATGTAAACAGATTATGCATGTATACAACTCATAATTATTCATGTGATGAAATGATTGTGACAGTAGATTGATCTGTTTTCTCTTTCGTGTTATCAGTGATGTCGTGGTCAGAGGGAGGTTAGTGAAGATAATTTATTTCATAGATTTTCTCATAGGAAAGGAGACTTCAAACCTGAGTTCAAACCTCACTCACAGACTCCGTCTGCCCCTGGGGGTGCTCACTGTGGTCAGAGGTGCTGGGCTCTCCCACAGAACATACAGCGTCCTCAGTGTATAGTTAACACTTTCTCCCATCAGAGTCTTTATTCAGAAATGGATTCTCTGTGTAAGCCTGTCATTTGATTTCCTAAATTCAATCTTTGGTGGGAGCAATTTATTTAATTTAGTAAAGGCTATTTCACCTCTGTTTTCTGATCTGGGGCCTGGTTTGGTGAATCACACAGACCCCAGGACGTGCGGAGCCTCACAGTCCAAGGATATCGGCTGCAGCAGCCACAGGGACAGAGAGGTTCTGGCACCAGGAGTGAGGGCTGCTGGGAAACTGCCCAGAACAGGACGGGACTTGGACCTGGGTGAGGGGAGGAAGCTGAACGTGCTCTGAGTCACAGGACAGAGATGTGGCTGATGTTCATGGACAGAGTGTTACTGGACATGTGAGTTTAAACCTCTTCCCCTGACGACCCAGGAGAACGTGCAGGGTATGACAGACACAGCTTCTGTCATCGTAGGAAACACCTCAGTGATTATGACCAGGAGTTTGTCAGAATAGAAATGTTAAAGGTTCTGCAGGCAGGGATCAAGGGAAATAAGAAAGGTGTCACTGCAAAGGGGGGCAGGGGATTCCTGTTACTCACATGCACCTGCTCACAGTGTCTCTGTCTGTGAGGTAACAACTTCCTGGTCCAGGGGTTAGCACTTGGACACCGGTGGGTCATTACTCACATGGTCACACCATGTTCAACCCAAGCTGCACAGTTCATTGAGGCTCCATTCATGAAATCTGTCAACACTTAGAGGGAAGAGTAGACACCCCTCCCTGCAGGAGCCATGGTGCTGGTGTGTCTGTGTGAGGGGCCCTCATGTCATGGACCAGGACCCTGTCTCAGTCCATCATCACCATCATCACCATCATCACCTTTTGTTCACATAAATTTTTTCTTATTTTCTGTAGACATGGTTGTTGTCCACACATAATGACCCCTTTTCTCATGTTTGGCTAATTTTTTACGGTTGTTAAGTGGAATTGGTAGTCAGACTCTATTATATTATGTTTGAGTGCTGACAATGATGGGTCATCCCTGCCTCTTCTCCATCTCCCCACATTGGGACCTAATGAGGAAGGTGATCCGCTCTCTAGACATCATTGGGAGATTGAAACCTCACAAGCCCCAGGAAGGACAATTCCTCCCTCTAATTCTGCCTGGTGTCAACTGCTCTAGGTGCTGGGAGCATGATGCTAAGTTAGTGACTGTCACCACAGGGGATTTTATTTCAAGCTTTGGTGTCACACACCTCTGGTGCCCACTGTCCAGCAGACAGGTGTCCTGTTGCTGGGTGGTGGGGACCCTCAGTCAGTGGAGCTGAGCTGCACTGTTGAGTCAGCAGAGCCTCTGGTTAGACTGAGGGGATGTGGGTCAGAAGGCTTGATAATAAATTGTGTTTTGGGCACAAGAGTGTCTGAAAGAGAATCTCTGTCATTTGCCTGTGAGAAAGATGTTTCACTTTAACAGATTTTTCTAATTCAGAGACGTAAGAGGTAAGAGCAGACTCAGGAACCAAGAGACGTTCCCTGAGGAAAACTTTGGCATGGGAGGAAACCACACAGGAAACCAGCCCAAACCTCCAACTGCACCTGCTCCTGGGATGGTTCAGGACCCTGCGCGCCCCCTGGTGTTCGCAGCCTCTCCCGCAGGGAGGTTTGTGTCTGGGCTCACACTGACCTCCCCTCTCTGTGTCTCTCACACAGTAATACACGGCCGTGTCCTCTGATTTCAGGTTGGTCATTTGCAGATACAGCGTGTTCTTGGAGTTGTCTGTGGAGATGGTGAATCGGCCCTTCACAGAGTCCGCATAGTATGTGCTACCACCACTACTAATGTATGAGACCCACTGCAGCCCCTTCCCTGGAGCCTGGCGGACCCAGTGCATGCCATAGCTACTGAAGGTGAATCGAGAGGCTGCACAGGAGAGTCTCAGAGACCCCCCAGGCTGCACCAAGGCTCCCCCAGACTCCACCAGCTGCACCTCACACTGGACACCTGCAAACACAAAGACGTCCTGGTCAGGACACTGTCACATGTCCAGTGTTTCTCTCTCATCCACTCTCACACTCAGTGTCTCTTGTTCTCCATAAATTGCCTCTTAAAATAGCAGCAAGGAAAACCCAGCTGAGCACAAACTCCATGGTGAGTGCTCTGTGTTCAGTCCTGATCAGGGAATGAGGTCACCTGGGGATCCCAGGTCAGGGCTCCTGTCCCAGAGCTGCAGCGTCAGGGCTGGGCTGGATTTTATGCCAGAGGGAGCCCTATTTGCATGTCCTCCTACTATATAAGGAGCTCTGGGGTTGGAGACCTGCAGAGAGGGCCTTGGCTCTGTGCAGGTGCGAGTGTCCTGGGGGAGAATCGTGGTCATGACAACATTTCATGAACCATACATGAAACATAAGGAGGTTGGGGCATGTCCTGTGTGCACATGTAGTAACAGTGAGACCAGCATCTGGCATGTGATCCGCCCCACTGGGCCCCTCAACTCCCCTGAACCAACTCCAGGGTAGAGGGTGCAGGCCTCTTGAATGTAATGGGAGCATGAATGAACATCTGTGTTATGGTGTTACCCACACGTCAGGGTGGAGATAAGCAGACACGTGGAAACAGACCACAGGCTGCAGAATGTGTAAGAGTGGACGTCGTGTACACAGTGTGTTAGTGGCCTTGGCCCTGAGTGTCTCTGGTGTCCTGAACTTCAAGTAGACAAAGTAGACAGAGTGCTGAGAAGATGTTTCTCTATCCCAGGGACTCAGAGACCCTGAGAAGTCAGGGAGATTCATGGAGTTGATGGAGAGGCTGTGGGTTTCCAACACCCAGAAGTCCATGTTCAGAGGGTCTGTCTGCATAGACAGTGATGAAAACCTTAAAGAAGGTGATATAATGGAACAATCAGTGAAGTAATTGTTAATGATGATACATATGATCAGTGAGGTGGCTGTTGTCTTAGTCATGCTGGGAACCTTGGTATATTATGTGCAAAGTGACATCCTATTTGAGTCATTCAGTGATCTGAGATCCAAATATTTTCCAGGGAAATCTAGACAGGTCCTCCTATGGTAAGTGTTTACATCAGAGGGAGGCAGAGGGAGATTAGGCTCCAGGAGGACAAGAACACACTGTGACCTCTGAGGTCAGGGGGCCTATTCCTGGCTGTGGAGATGGAGGAAGAGGCCATGGGACCAGGAATCGAGTTCTAGACTCTGGAAAAAGCCAGGAAACAGACTCCCCTGTCTGAGATTGTTCAGGCATCTATTACAATATGCCTGTGCTGGGAAGAAGATGATAAACAATACACATTGTGTCCCACAGATCTGGAGGCTGGGTGTCCTCAGTCAAGGTCCAAGCAAGGTTCCTTCTGGAGAGGGACGTCCTCCTGGTTCTGGTCTGACAGCCTCTTGCTGGGTCTGCACATGATGGAGGGACCAGCAGCACCTCTGGGCTCCATCAGGAAGGCACTGATTCCCGTAAGGAGGGCCTCTCATGACCTAAGCATCTCCCACAGACCATACCTCTCAACGCCATTGTCTTTGGCGATGAGGATTTCTACATATGAACTTGGGGAACACAGGTCTTGAGACCACATCTCCGTCTTGGAGCCTCTGCAGAAGGGTGGTCCTGCCTCCCCCTGACCTCAGTCCAGTGAGGTGGATTCATGCTCTGACCTCCAGACTGAGGGAATGGCCATGTGCAGACTGAAACCCAGGTGTGTGGTGATGTGACTTGGTTGTCTTAGGAACACACATGCTGGACGTGGTCTCCCATTATCAAGAGTGTCCCCACACTGCTCCTGCTGTGTGATGACCTCAGTGCTGGCCCAGGGACAGGGACACCGCAGGACTGAGGATGTGAGGAGGATTCCCCTTGGTGTGTCCCTCTGAAGGGAGGCCTGTGAGACGCTGTGCTGACCGAGCCTGTGCTTGAACCTGGCTCCCCTGCCAACACACGGCTTCCCCACCCGGTGAGCTGACTGTGCTGACGAATGTCCCGGGTGTGGTGCTCGGCCAGAGACAGGGACACGGAAATTCATCCTTGACTGTCTCACTCATCCTGTTTCCCAAGCCCAGTGACATGTTTCAGAAATATTGGAACGTCCTAGAACCTGTGAGGGAGACACTCCTGTCTAGACCCCCAAGTCAGACACCAGCCAGGTGTTCCCAGGTGATGCCTCAATGAACATCCCTCATTCAGAGAACAATGTGCCCTGGAAAATAACGATGAAGAACAAGGTCCTTTCAGGAACACCTTCCCTGCCAATTCCTTGCAGTACATTTGACCCCTGTGACCTTTCCCTGAATCACTGACTCAACCGTGACAGCATCGCTCCTGGTCTCAGGGCCTGACTGTGTGAGGAGTCAGCAGGCTCCTGGCCCTGCATCTCCTCCCCCAGCACAGCCGCCCTGTCCCTCAGGGATGGGACCCTCCCAGGATGGGGTCCTCACACTGTATCTCGCACAGTCATGCCTGGCCGTGTCCTCAGACTTCAGGACATTGGTTTGCAGATAGGCCGTGCTGACCGAGGTGTCCATGGAGGAGACAGATCCTTCTGAGCAGCCTGGGCACACGTGGGCTTCCCAGTGTTTGTGCTAAACCAGCTCACACACTGCAGGCCCTGTCCTGGGGCAGGTCGCACCCGGTGCACGTGGTAGCTGGTGAAGGTGGACCCAGAAGCCTTGCAGGAGACCCTCCCTGAGGCCCAGGCTTCCTCCCTCAGCCCCAGACTGCACCAGCTGCCCCTGCGAGTGGACACCTGTGGAGAGGAGACAGGAGTGGGTGGCAATCCCCCTGACTGTCCCTGGTTCCCTCCTCAGACCTTACCTCTAGCCACTGCCACCAGGAGGAGGGTTCTCCAGCTCCAGTCCATGGTGAGGGGCTGAGCTGTGGGCACTTCTGTAGGGAGGGTGTGGCTGTGGGTGAGGCTCTCAGGACACAGACTTATCCATATTTAACCTGGCCTCCCTCATCTCATTTGCATATACATGAGGCAGGGTATTTCATAGCTGAGGCTGGACCCCACCTGAGAGGTGATAAAGGGCACAAGGACCATGCTCAGTGGGAGTCTGAGGGTCCACATCCCCATCCTGTAAGGAGGACATGTGTCCCCTGCCAGGTCCCTGAGCTCTGTGCACACTGAGA
Organism: Tadarida brasiliensis; assembly: GCA_030848825.1. NCBI lineage: Eukaryota > Metazoa > Chordata > Mammalia > Chiroptera > Molossidae > Tadarida > Tadarida brasiliensis. Next base: position 248,519,014 of record CM061257.1, read on the forward strand.
TCCTCCCATCCCCCAAGCCCTGGTGACAACGAGGAAACACTCAGTCCCCAGGAGTGGAACTTTCCACCTGTCAACGGGGGAGGAGAGACAAAAGCCCAGCAAACCAGAAAACTCCGCCTGTGTCACTCCTGAGACTGGCTTCCTCCACACTGAAAATCACAGATCCTGCTGGATTGAGGAGTGGAAGATGGTTATTTTTATTGCTGAGTAGTATTCCATTACGGATGTTCCCTAGTTTGCTTATTTGTAAAATTAAAGGATTTTTGCGTTTTAGTTGTTGTTGACACAAATACAGACGCTGTATATATTTTGATATATATATTTTTATGAGCATAAAGATTTGGTCTTTTGGATCTAACACTGCAAGTGGAAACGCTGAGATACATGTTAAGTGTATTTTTAATTAAATAGGAAACTGCGATTCACTTTGAGAAGAAAGAGCAACAGTACACAGAGGGACCTGGAGAAGGAAGGAGCCCAGTCACTGCGGATATGTCATCTGCACACAGTGTCACCTCCTCTCTTGTCCGGAGTGAGAATATGAGAAGTTAGAGCCACAGAGAAAAAGTGAGAATCATCCTTGGTGCAGCTGAGAGCTGAGAGGAAATCCCTGCTCCCAACAGGAAGCCCCTCCTTCCCCCCTCATTTTGCACCTGCTCCTGGGTTGTTCTCTGTGGTCCGTGTGTCCTGAGCGCTCCCTGAAGCCTTGCCCTCCTGTCCCCTCAGGAGGTTTGTGTCTGGGCTCACACTGACTTCCCCTCTCTGTGTGTCTCGCACAGTAATACACGGCCGTGTCCTCGGTGGTCACGGATCTCAACTGCAGGGAGACCTGGTTCTTGGACGTGTCTCTGGAGATCGTGGTGCGGCTCTTGAGGGACGGGTTGTAGAAAGTGTTGCCACTATTACGTATCTCTCAGATCCACTCCAGCCCCTTCCCTGGTTTCCGGCGGGTCCAATGCCAGCAGTAACCACTGGTTGTGATGGAGACATTATAGTCAGTGTAGGTAATGGAGAGGGTCTGTGAGGGCTTCATCAGTCCTGGGCCCCACTGCTTCAGCTGATTCTGGGACAGGGCACCTGGGGACAAGGAGCATCAGGCCCTGTCAGTCACGTGCAGTCACAACCACCCCATGGACCCTGTCTGACCTCTGAGACCCTCACCTTGGGGGGCTGTCACCAGGCACAGGAGAAGACCCAGCAGCCTCATCTTCTTCTAGACCAGGGCTCTGCCTTCCCCAGAGACCTCAGCCCTGTGTGAGGAGAGAGCTGTGAGCCTCCCCAGCCCAGGGGAGGATTTACCCTGGAGCTTGTGGAGAAATTTGCATGTGGGGCAGCTTTTCCCTTATAAGTGGATGACTGAGGTCAGGCTTCCCTGGTCCTTCTGGGGCCCTGTGGGTGCATCTCCTCCCTTGCACTCACTCAGCATATAAGTCAGGGATGTGGAATCACCTGGTGTGTGAGACACATTGGAATGAGGTCCGAGGGCGGCCTCACTTTTCTGAGCATAAGAGAAACGATGGACTCGATGAGCAGTCACACTGTTAACTTCTCAGGCATCTTTCAAACAGACTCAGAAGGGACAAGCATTTCCCAGAGAGATTCTGGAATATTCACAATTTTGTAAATATTTCATCATTATTTCATACAAATAAGTTATACGGTCATGGAAAACAACTAATATATGAAACACAGCCATTTTCAATATTTTGTATCTTAATTTATTACATTACTCTGATCTGAGAAGCCCCCTCCTAAGCACAGAGCGGTGGGCATTCCTGATCCTGATGTTGGACGCTTTGTTGTTGTGTCTACAGCTCCTTGTACAAACTCTTCCCTTATGAAAGCTCATGGCACGTTGCAGAGACCCCAAACTAGTTACATCGGAAATGATCATGGTTTCCCTGGTCTGTTTGGCTCAGAGATTTGAGCATCAGCCCACGGATCAAGGTTCTAGGGTTTGACTCCCGGTCAAGGGCCATACCTGGGTTGAGGTTCAATCCCTGTCCAGTTCAGGTTTTGAGGGAGGCAACAAGTCGTTGTGTCTCCCTCACATTGCTCGCTCTCTTCTCTCTCTCTCTCTCTCTCTCTCTCTCTCTCTCTCTCTCTCCCTCTAAAATCAATAAACATATCCTCAGGTAAGAATTAAATAAATAAATAAGTATACTAGGTGTAAGATTTATTTAATGACACAATCTCTGCTCCCCTCCCCCCACACACATTGTAATGATTTTCATTGTAATGGATCCCAGTCTTTCCTTCTCCCCTGTACCTAGCCCTGCACATAGCACTTGGCATTGACCCAACTCTGACCATCACCTAGTGTGTGACCTTCCTTCACAAACAAGAGACCAACATGACTGACGTACAGACAGGGCTGGGCCTGCACCTGTGGTTCCTGTTCTCCCAGCACCTGGATCCTGCAGATGCCGTGGTGAGAGGGTCCTGGCTCGTCCTGGAGAGGTGTTGCACGGCCCTGTTCATTGCAGCCGTGTTCAGTGTAGTCAAGACCTAGAAACACTGCTGTCCATCAGTGGGTGAGTGGACAAACATGTGCGATATTCTCACGACGGATATTACTCAGCCTTAAGTCACAGGGAAACCCTGCACAATCCCCAGCCTTGAGGACACTAGAGGACACTGTGCTCTGTGAAATAAAGCCATCAGGGGAAGGCAGATAGTGTCTGATTCCACCTACACTGGGGACTGAATTATGTTTCCTTCCAGCAGAGTGTGGAGGAGCCCAGGTCTGGGTGTGGTGAAGGCTCTGGCAGGAGACGGGATAGTGGAGGGTTGACTGCCCTGGAGTCCTGAGCTGACGGAGAGCAAAGACGGAGGCAGCTGGAGGAGACACTGTGTCAGGACACAGTCAGCCCGGGTCCTGGGCCCTGTGCATCCACAGGAGCCTGGGTGTGTCTGCTCAGTGTGTGGAGCTGTCCACCCTCAGGGCCTGTGGACAATGAGGAAACATTCAGTCCCCACGGAGGGAAGCTTTCCCCTGGGAATGGGGAGAATGAGACAGAGCCCAGCAAAGCCCTGTGGTCCTAGGGGGCTGTGTGCACACCCATGACACGCCCCTGTGTGATCTCTGAGCCTGTATCCTCCACTCTGAGTCATCACTGAGATCCTCCTGTGTTGAGGTGTGTATCAGCTGATGGATATTTTCAGTGCTGAGTAGTATTCCATTGACTGATGTTCCCTAGTTTGCTTATTTGAAAAATTAGAAGAGCATTTGGGTTATTGTAGCTTCTAACTCAAAGACGCTGTGAATATTTGGATACATGTTTGTATGAACATAAAGATTGGTTCTTCTGGAGCAAACACTCCTAGTGGAACCGCTGAAATACATGTTAAGCATATATTTAATTTAATAACAGTATGCATTTCACTTTGTGAAGAAGAACAACAGGACATAGAGAAACCAGGAGGAGGGGAGCCCAGACACTGCCTATATGTCATCTGCCCACACAGTGTCACTTCCTCACTTGTCTGCAGTGAGAATACGAGAAGTTAGAGCCACAGAGAAAAAGCTAGGATCATCCAGGATGCAGCTGAGAGCTGAGAGGAAATCCTTGCTCCCAACTGGAAGGCCCTCATTCCCCCCACACTCTGCACCTGCTCTTGGGCTGTTCTGTGGTTGGTGGGCCTTGGGCGCCCCCTGGCGTCCTGAGCATGCCCTGCAGGCCGCCCTCCTGTCCCCTCAGGAGGTTTGTGTCTGGGCTCACACTGACTTCCCCTCACTGTGTCTCTCGCACAGTAATACACGGCCGTGTCCTCGGCTCTCAGGCTGTTCATCTGCAGAGTGGCAATGCTTTTGGAATCATCTCTTGAGATGGTGAATCTGCCTCTCACAGATGCAGCATATTCTGTTGTGTGACTTCTGGCTGCATCTCTGATGAAACCGATCCACTCTGGTCTCTTTCCTGGAGCCTGGCGGATCCAGTTTATATAATAGTCACTGAACGTGAATCCAGAGCCTTTGCAGGTGAGTTTCAGAGACCCCCCTGGTTGTCTGAGGTCACCTCCAGTCTCCACCAGCTGCACCGCACATTGGACACCTGCAGACAACAGACATAGTCATTGGGAGAGGACACACACACACACACACACACCCACACACACACACACACACGTCCCCACGTCTCCGTGATGCTACCATGTAAGAGCGTCCAAGCGAGAGCCCAGCTCAGCCCAAACTTCATGGTGCTTCCTCGGGGTTGCTACCAGCAGTTAATGGAAAGTGCAGCGTCCCTGGGGTGGGTCTGCTCTCCCAGAGGTGCAGGGACAGGGCTGGGCTAGTTTATCAGAACCTGGGGCTCCTCATTTGCATAGGCTCCTCCCCTTAAAGACAGGGAGGTGGAGTTTCTGTTGAGGGACAGCTGGACTCAGAGAGACAAGCCCCCTTTTTGTGAGTGTGGAGACTTTTATAAAGGGCTGGGTGGTCTGTGTGCTGTAAAGAAAGTGTTGTTGTTGATAAACTCCACTATCCGTCAGTCAGACAGAACTGAATGCACAGTGATACCCACATCCACAGAGGGCCGTGATGTTCCAGCTCAGTGTGGAGTCTCCCTGCGTCCTCGTCCACGTGTGGGTGCACAGAGAGAGGGTCATCACCTCTCGGCTCCCCAGGGCTGGAGGGCAGGGGGCACTGCCAGGGCTGCTCTGTGGTGCTTTCCAGATATTACCATGGCTCAGTGCCCTTTGTGCCCAGATTCTGTCATCGAGAGCTGAATGAAGGAGCCTACACTGTCAGAGCGTTTTAACCACCTGAGGTGCTCTCTGTGCTCTGACTCTTCACCGCGCTGCGTGCTGGTGTGGAGCACACTGAAAGGGCCCATGATTGAACCCACGTCTAGGCTGCCTTTCCCCCACTCTGTGTGAGCGCCGCCCATGTGTGCCGCAGGAACCATCAGAGAAGGGCTGCCCTTGAGCGTCACTGAAGGACACTCGTGGTGAACTTTCAGCAGAAACACAGCAGTGAAACTCCAGGGGGTCACTCTGGTGGTCATGTGACAGGACAATCTCAGTCGTTCTGGGAGCTGTAACCAAGTTCCACAGACCAGGGGGTTCACACACACACGTGTATTTCTTCCAGATCTTGAGGCTGGGGAATGCCGTATTAGAAGCAGACAGATTTGATGTTGCTGACATCCCGCTTCCTAGACGCTGACTTTTCGCTGTAATCTCAGAGAGCAGATGGAGCAAGGAAGCTTCCTTTATCCTATTACAAGGGCGCTGACCTGACTCATGAGAACCCCACCCTCAGGAACTATGCTCGGCCCCAGGCCCCACCTCCTGACACCATCACGTTTGGCATTAGGATGTAAAGTGAACTGTTTGAGGGGCTCATACAAGGTGCCCATAGCAGCAGGTAAAGACTCACTTCATTACCCCACCCCTTGGAGGGCTGCTCCAGTCCAGTTCCCCAGTCTCAGGACCCTCCTCACCCTGAGGAAGCCCCTCTTCTGTGGAGGCAGAAAGCTGACCCCCATCCTTCAGAACAAGCTGGTGACCTTGCAGATGGACAGGCTCCACCCTTGACCTTGAACGAAGGCCTCTGTGTCATTCTGCTATTATTTTCCTGTCCGTGCGCTCACGTGATCATCACTCTCATGTTCTATGACCCAGAACTGCTCTCTGCCCACAATGGTCGGCAGCCCCTTGTTTTCACTCATGTTTTATGGGTGTGACATGGACGAAGTAGTCAGGCTCTGCTTGTGATGCTTGAGGCTGACATGGTAAATTTCATCCCTCTCTCTTCCCCTGCGCTCTTGGGGAATATGAAGAGAAAAGAGTGATTGTCCCTTCTGTCCTGCCGGTGGGACATAGGAACCACACAGACCCCACCCCTGAGTCACAATAAACCCTCAACCAGTGTCTTTTCCTGGCTTGATCCATCTATTCTGATTTGCTGTAAAGCCTGACCTTCTCTCAACAGACATCTCTACGAAGTGATCGACGTTTACATTTTCATAGTCCCTGTGTGTATGACATCACCAGTCTGGATGTCCATTCCAAGGTAGGGTGGGTCCCTGGAGCTTGGCATGGTGGCAGGTGCATTTGGGGCTATCAGCATGATGTCAAGTCAATGATCGTCACCACTACGGGTCCTTCTCCTCTAGCTTTGGGGTGACCCACCTCTGGTGCCCACTGTCCACACACCTGTGTCCTGCTGCTGCTGGCTGGGACCCTGAGCTGTGGGTACTGAGCTGCACTGTTGAGTGAGCAGATTCTCTTGTGAGATTTAGCAGACGTGGGCCAGAAGATTGGATGGTTAATTGTCATTTGGTCACAAGAGGGTCTGAAAGAGAATCTCTGCTTTTCACCCATGTGAGAGAGTTGTCTCTCTCTACAACAGGGTTTTCTAATTCTGAGTTATTAGCGGTAAGTGCAGAATCAGGAATCCAGAGAGGACCCCGGAGAGAAACTCTGACATGAAGAGGAATCCAAACAAGAAACCAGCCCAAACCTCCAACCACACCTGCTCCTGGGTGGTCCTTGCAATGAGGGGCCCTGAGCGCCCCCTGGTGGTCGCAGCTACTTCTGCAGGGAGGTTTGTGTCTGGGCTCACACTGACTCCCCCTCATGGTGTCTCTTGCACAGTAATACACGGCTGTGTCCTCGGCTCTCAGGCTGTTCATTTGCAGATACAGCATGTTCTTCGCATTGTCTCTGGAGATGTTGAATCGGCCCCTCACAGAGTCTGCATAGTATGTGCTCCCACCATTGCTACTAATAGCAGAAAACCTCTCCAGCCCCTTCCCTGGAACCTGGCGGACCCAGTCCATGTTATAGCTACTGAAGGTGAATCCAGAGGCTGCACAGGAGAGTCTCAGAGACCCCCCAGGCTGCACCAAGGCTCCCCCAGACTCCACCAGCTGCACCTCACACTGGACACCTGCAAACACAGAGACGTCCTGGTCAGGACACTGTCACACGTCCACTGTTTTTTTTCTCTCATCCACTCACACACTCAGTGTCTCTAGTTATCCATAAATTACCTCTTAATATAGCAACAAGGAAAACCCAGCAGAGTCCCAACGCCATGGTGAGTGCTCTGTGTTCAGATCTGATCAGGGAATGGGGTCACCTGGGGATCCTAGACTGAGCTCCTGTCCCAGAGCTGCAGGGTCAGGGCTGGGCTGGTTTTCATGAGCAGAGGGGGCCCTATTTGCATGTCCTCCTACTATATAGGGAGCTCTGTGGTTGGAGACCTGCAGAGAGGGCAGTGCCTCAGTGCAGGTGTGAGTGTCCCGGGGGAGAATCATCTCATGATAACACATCAGTAACTAAATCCAGAATGAAAGGGACGTTTGTGCATGTCCAAGAAGCAAAGACAGAGGCAGCTGAAGGAGACACTGTGTCAGGACACAGTCAGCCCTGGTCCTGGGCCCTGTGCATCCACAGGAGCCTGGGTGTGTCTGCTCAGTGTGTGGAGCTGTCCACCCTCAGGGCCCTGTGGACAAATAGGGGACATTCAGTCCCCACGGAGTGGAGCTTTCCCCTGGGAATGGGGAGAAGGAGACAGAGCCCAGCAAACCCCTGTGGTCCTAGGGCGCTGTGTGCACACCCAGGACACGCCCCTGTGTGATCTCTGAGACTGGATCCTCCACTCTGAGTCATCATTGAGATCCTCCTGTGCTGAGGTGTGTACCAGTTGATGGCTATTTTCAATTCTGTGTAGTATTCCATTAGTGGATATTCCCTGGATTGCTTTTTTTGAAAACTAGAAGCGCTTTTGGGATGTTTGCAGTTTATTTCTTTTATTGTTATTGTTATTGTTATTATTATTATTATTATTTTATTAATTTGGTTTTGTTACAGGTGTTTCTCCTTTTTCCCCCACTGACACCCTCCTCCCCATCCCCCCGGCCCCATCCCCACTATTGTTGTCCATGTCCATCAATTATGCATACATGCATATAAGTTCTGTGGTTTATCACTTCCCTCCCCCCACATCCCTTCTTCTTTGGGTTGTCCGTCTGTACCCTACATTCACGTCTCTGGGTCTACCCTGTTCCTCAGACTGTTATGTTCATTATATTCCACAAATAAGTGAGATCATGTGATATTTGTCTTTGCTTGGCTTGTTTCGCTTAGGATAATACTCTCCAGGTCCCTCCATGTCGTCTCAAAGGATAAGAGATCTTTCTTTCTTACAGCTGCATAGTACTCCATTGTGTATATGTACCACAGATTTTTTTATCCATTCGTCTACTGATGGACACTTGGGCTGTCTCCAGATCTCAGCTATTGTAAATAGTGCTGCTATGAACATAGGGGTACATATATTCTTTCTGATTGGTGTTTCAGGTTTCTTAAAGTATATTCCTAGAAGTGGGATCACTGGGTCAAATGGCAGTTCAATCTTTAAATTTTGAGGTAACACCATAGTGTTTTCCACAGTGGCTGCACCAGTCTGCATTCCCACCAGCAGTGTACTAGAGTCCCCTTTTCTTCACACCCTTGCCAACACTTGTTGTTTGATGATTTGTTGATGGTGGCCATTCTGACAGGTGTGAGGTGATAACTCCTAGTTGTTTTAATTTGCATCTCTCTGATGATTAGTGACATTGACCATTTTGTCATATGTATTTTGGCCATTTGTGTGTCTTGTTTGGAGAGGTGTCTATTTAGGTCCTATGCCCATTTTTTAATAGGGTTCTTTGTCTTCCTTTTGTTGACTTGTATGAGCACTCTATATACTTTGGAAATTAATCCCTTATCTGATGCATCATGGGGGATTATGGTCTCCCATATAGTGGGATCCCTTTCCATTTTGATGGTTGTTTCTTTTGCTGTGCAGAAGCTTTTTAATTTGATGTAGTCCCATGTGTTAATTTTTTCCTTTGTTTCTCTTGACTTAGGTATTGTATCAGTTAAAATTCTGCTGTGTATGATGTCTGAAATTTGGTTGTCTGCATTTTCTTCTAGAATTTTTATGGATACACGAGTTACATTTAAGTCTTTTATCCATTTTGAGTTTATTCTCGTGTATGGTCTAAGTTGGTGGTATAGCTTCATTTTTTTTTTTTTTTTTTGCAAGTAGCTGTCCAATTTTCCCAACACCATTTATTGAAGAGACTGTCTTGACTCCACTGTATGCTCTTGCCACCTTTGTCAAATATCAATTGAGCCTATTGTCTTGGGTTAATATCTGGGTTCTCTGTTCTGTTCCATTGATCTATCTGCCTGTTCTTGTGCCAGTACCAGGATGTTTTGATTACAGTGGCTTTGTAGTATAACCTGAAATCTGGTAATGTGATCCCTCCTACTTTGTTCTTTTTCAAGATTGCTGTAGCTATTCGGGGTCTTTTTTGGTTTCATATAAATTTTTGGAGTGTTTGTTCTAGTTTTGTGAAATATGTCATTGGTATTTTGATGGGGATTGCATTAAATCTATAGATTGCTTTGGGTAGTAAGGACATTTTAATGATGTTAATTCTTCTAATCCATGAACAAGGTATATGTTTCCACTTTTTTATATCTTCCTCTAATTCTTTTTTCAATGACCTGTAGTTTTCTGTGAAGAGGTCCTTTACTTATTTGGTTAAGTTTATTCCTCGGTACCTTAATTTTTTTGCTGCGATGGTAAATGGGATTGTTTTTTTAGTTTCAGTTTCTGTGATTTCATCATTGGTGTATAAGAATGCAGTTGATTTCTTAACGTTAATTTTGTATCCTGCTACATTGTCAAATTTATTTATTAAGTCTAGTAGATTTTTGATGCAGTCTTTAGGGTTTTCTATGTACAATATCATGTCATTTGCAAATAATGACAGTTTCACTTCCTCCTTTCCAATTTGGATCCCCTTTATTTTTTCTTCATGTCTAATTGCTGTGGCTAAGACTTCCAGTACTATGTTAAATAAGAGTGGCGAAAGTGGTCATCCCTGTTTTGTTCCTGTCCTTAAGGGGAATGCTTTTAGTTTTTGCCCATTGAGAATGATGTAGGCTGTAGGTTTTTCATATATAGCTTTTATTATGTTGAGATATGGACCCTCTATTCCCACATTACTGAGAGTTTTTATCAGAAATGCTGGATTTTGTCAAGTGCTTTTTCAGCATCTATTGATATGATCATATAATTTTTATCTTTAATTTTGTTTATGTGGTGTATCACATTTATTGATTTGTGGATCTTGTACCATCTTTGCATGCCTGGGATGAAACTCACTTGGTCATGATGAAAACATTTTTTGATGTATTGCTGGATCCGATTTGCTAATATTTTGTTAAGGATTTTGGCATCTGTGTTCATCAGGGATATTGGTCTGTAGTTTTCTTTCATTGTAGTGTCTTTATCCGGTTTTGGAATTAGGATTATGCTGGCCTCATAAAATGAGTTTGGAAGTGTTCCACCTTCTAGGAATTTTGTTGGAATAGTTTGAGGAGAATGGGTATTAGATCATCTTTGAATGTTCAGTAAAACTCCCCCATGAAGCCATCTGGGCCTGGGCTTTTTTTTGCTGGGAGTTTCTTTTTTTTTTTTTTTAATTTTTTTATTAATTTATTTTTGTTTGCTGGGAGTTTCTTAATTACATCTTCAATTTTTTTTGTTGTTATTGGTCTGTTCAAGTTTTCTTTCTCTTCCTGCTTCAGTTTAGGGATACTATGTGTTTCTAGAAATTTGTCCATTTCTCCTAGGTTGTCCAATTTGTTGGCGTATATAATTTTTCATTGTATGTTTCAATGATCCTTTGAATTTCTGCGGTGTCAATATTTATTTCTCCTCTTTCCTTTCTGATTTTGTTTATTTAGTTCCTCTCTTTTTGTTTCTTGATGAGTCTGACTAAAGGTCCATCGATCTTGTTTATCTTTTCAAAGAACTAGCTTTTTGTTTCACTGATCTTTTGAATTGTTTTTTAAGTCTCTCTGTCGTTTTTCCCTGCTCTGACCTTTACTATTTTCTTCCTCCTACTAACTCTGGGTTTTTGTTTTTGTTTACTTTCTAGTTCTTTAAGTTGTAGTGTTAGAAAGTCAATTAAGAATTTTTCTTGTTTCTTGAGGTAGGCCTGTAGTGCTATGAACTTCCCTCTCAGGACTGCTTTCGCTGCATCCTGTAGATTTTGTGTTGTTGTGTGTTCATTTTCTTTGGTTTCCAGGAAATTTTAAATTTCTTCCTTGATCTTGTTAGTAACCCATCATTGTTTAATAGCGTGCTATTAAGCCTCCAAGTGTTTGAATGTTTTTGTGTGTTTTTACTGTAATTGAGTTCTAGTTTCATGCCATTGTAATCTGAGAAGATGCTTGATATGATTTCAATTTTCTTGAACTTGTAGAGACTTCGTTTGTGTCCTAACATGTGGTCTATCTTTGAGAATGTCCCATGTGCACTTGAGAAGAATGTGTATTCTGCAGCTTTGGGGTGAAATGTTCTGTAAATATCAATGAAGTCCAACTGATCTAGTTTGTCTTGTAAGGACTCTATGTCCTTGTTAATTTTTTGTCTAGAAGATCTATCCAGTGGTGTCAGTGGTGTGTTGAAGTCACCCACTATGATCGTGTTGCTATTGATCTGTCCATTGAAGCCCTCTAGAAGTATTTTAATATATTTTGATTTTCCCATGTTTGGTGTGTATGTTTACCAGGGTTATATCCTCTTGTTGGATTGATCCTTTTAATATTATGTAGTCACCTTCCCTGTCTCTTATTCTGGCCCTTTTTTGAAGTCTATCTTGTCAGACAGGAGTATTGCTACACCAGCTTTTTTTTTTAATTTTTAAATTTACATTTGCTTGGGAAATTTTTTTCCATCCCTTCACTTTCATCCTGTGTGAATCTTTTGTTGTGAAGTGGGTCTCTTGTAGAGAGCATATATATGGGTCGTGTTTTCTTATCCAACCAGCTACCCTATGTCTTTTGATTGGAGCATTTAAGCCATTTACATTTAAGGTAATTATTGATAGATAGTTATTAGTTGCCATTTCAATTTTATTCCTGTGTTCCACTCTCTCTCTCTGTTTCTTCTTCTTCTTACAATAGTTCCTTCAGCATTTCTTGCAGTGCTGGTTTGGTGGCGGTAAATTTCTTTACCTTTTTTTATTATCCGTGAAGCTCTTTATTTCTCCTTCAATTTTGAATGATAGCCTTGCTGGATAGGGTAGTCTTGGATTCAGACCCTTGCCTTGCATTACTTTGTACACTTAATGCCACTCCCTTCTGGCCTGCATCGTTTCTATTGAGAAATCAGCTGACAGTCTAATGGGAGCTCCCTTGTAGGTAACTTTCTGTCTCTCTCTTGCTTCCTTTAAATCCTTTCTTTGTCTTTACTGTTTGCCATTTTTATTATAATGTGTCTAGTTGTGGGTCTTCTGGGGTTCATCTTGCTTGGGACTCTCTGTGTTTCCTGGACTTGTGTGACTTTTTCCTTCACCAGTTTAGGGAAGTTTTCTGTCATTATTTCTTCAAACAGGTTCTCTATTCCTTTCTCTGATTCTTCTCCTTCCAGTATCCCTATAATGCGAATGTTGTTACGTTTCGTATTGTCCCACAGATCCCTTAAATTTTCCTCCTGCTTTTTAATTTTTTTTTTTTCCATTTGTTGCTCTATTTGGGTGTTTTTCTCTACCTTGTCTTCTAAGTAGCTGATTCGGTCTTCAGCTTCTTCTAATCTACTATTGAACCCTTCTAAGGTATTTTTGATAACAGTTATGTCACTCTTTATTTCCTCTTGACTTTTATGCATAACTTCCACCTTTTTATGCGTAGCTTCTACCTCTTATTTGAAACTGAAGTAGTTCCCAGTGAGCTCTTCATAATTTTTATTAAGTTGCTTGTGGTTCTCACCAAATTGTTTCAGCACCTTTAAAATCATTGCCTTGAATTCTTTATCTGACAAGTTGCTGTCTTTCATTTCCTGTAGTTCCTTTTCTGGTGATTCCTCTTTTTTTTTCCTTTGGGTGTTGTTTCTTTGTCTCCCATTTTCTAATTCTGAGTTGTTAGTGGTAAGTGCAGAATCAAGGCCCAGAGAGGTTCCCTGAGGGAAACTGTGACATGAACAGGAACCCAAACAGGAAACCAGCCCAAACCGCCAACTGCACCTGCTCCTAGATGTCCTTGTGTACAGGGACCCTGTGCGCCCCCTGGTGTTCTCAGCCTCTCCTGCAGGGAGGTTTGTGTCTGGGCTCACACTGACTTTCCCTCACTGTGTCTCTCGCACAGTAATACACGGCCGTGTCCTCAGTGGTCACGGATCTCAGCTGTAGGGAGAACTGGTTCTTGGACGTGTCTCTGGAGATGGTGGTGCGGCTCTTGAAGGATGGGTTGTAGTAAGTGCTACCACTACTTCCACCTATGTACCCAATCCATTCCAGCCCCTTCCCTGGTTTCTGGCGGATCCAGCCCCAGTAGGAACCACTGCTGATGGAGTAACCAGAGACAGCACAGGAGAGGGAGAGGGTCTGTGAGGGCTTCACCAGTCCTGGGCCCGACTCCTGCAGCTGCACCTGGGACAGGGCACCTGGAGACAAGGAGCATCAGGCCCTGTCAGTCACATTCAGTCACAACCACCACATAGACCCTTGTCTGACCTCTGAGACCCTCACCTTGGGACGCTGTCACCAGGCACAGGAGAAGACCCAGCAGTCTCATCTTCTTCTAGACCACGGCTCTACCTTCCCCAGAGACCTCAGCCCTGTGTGAGGAGAGAGCTGTGAGCCTCCCCAGCCCAGGGGAGGATTTACCCTGGAGCTTGGGAAGAAATTTGCATGTTGGGCAGCCTCTCCCTTATAAGTGGAGGACTGAGGTCAGGCTGCCCTGGTTTCTGGCCCCTCTTTCAGCACCTCTTTCCTTGAACTCACTCACCATGTATGTCAGGGAAAGGGGATCACTTGGTTCATGAGACCTATGGAGTCAGCTTAATAGACATGCTCATCTCTGATAAATGGTGGACTATATTAGACGATTATATTTTTCATTTCTCATGTATCTTTATTATAGATTTATAGGAATTACATTGGTCCAGATAGTTTCTTACACTCAACTCTGTAATATATACACAGCTGTCAATATTTTTATAAACAATTTATTTTTTATAAACATAATTTCATATATACAATGTCTACCTTCTCAGAAAATCACAAGGTAAAGGAGATGCATTCTCAATATCTTATATGTTTATTTATGTAGTTATGGCGATCCAAGTAACTATATCCCAAGAAGATGGTTATGGAAAATCCTCTATTATTTTTAATATTTTGTTTTGTTTGGATAAAATTATATTCTTTATAAGTTCTGAGTAACACGATATGATAAGCCATTTTTAAGGTTATTACTAGATCCATTTTTCTTACACTCTTTACCAAACATCTCCTAAAAGCTTAACAGGGTCAGGCCTGGTTAGTACATGGATGGGAGACCCTTGATCCTTGATATTGAATATTGATAATTCTGTCTTAGTGTGCCTCCTCAGATTCTTCCCTTATGCAAGCCTATGACTTATTTCAGAGAACTCAATCTAATTATATCAGACATAATCACATTTATACACAGAGAAATGTTTGAAAATAGAAAAAGTGATTATGTATTAGTAAAATTCAGATTCTTTTATATGTTGAAACAGTAAAAGCAGCAGATTAACTGACCTGTTTTCTCAGTCTAGTGTTATCAGTGATGCTGGGGTTAAGGGGGTGAGCAGGTAGGAGAGAATTCCCAGCCGAGATTATCTCATAGGAAAGGGAGCTTGTATCCTGACAGGAACCCTCACTCTCACCCTCCTCTGCTCTGCCCCTGGGGATGGTCACTGTGGTCAGAGCTGCTGCCCGCCCACCCCCCACTGACCATATAGCATCCTTAACGTGAATTCACACATTCTCCTATCAGACATGGACCTTGGAAACATATTGTCTCTTTGTAGGCTACTCTCTTCATTCCCTTATTGGAATGTTTGTTGGGATAATGTTTTTACTTTTAACAATGTTCAGTTCATAACTATTTGATTTAATGGACCTGTTTTTGATTGTTAAATTGTCACTCTCCATTGCCCCCAGGAGGGCAAACCTTGATATGAACACAGTGGACACTAAACCCAATGGAGAAATGATGGCTGGAATCCTTAATATCATTGAAATCTGTTTGCTATATCCTCTGAGCAGGAGACCAACCTTCCACATCATGAATCCTTGATTCATTTCAAAGATTAATTCACTTGATTGGACTTTACATTGTGAACTTCATTACAGTATGTCGCTTAGAAGACTAGACTAACCCCTGAGAAATTACATCATGTAGATGCTCCTGACTTTCTGCAGCTTCTTAAGTGCTGCCCTAAGCTAATGACACTTTCTCTTTCTAAGTGTTTCCATAAAAGTATTTCCAAGGTGGATTCACCTCACAGTCCTGTTCTGTCCTGTTGAGCTCACAGATACTGACTGTATATCTCAGCTGTGGTCACTGCGCACATGGGGAGTGAACAGCCACACAGCCTGTTAGAGGACTGTCCTCTGCTCCAACCACCCATGGGTCTGTCCATCACTGTGACCTGCAGCAGGTGGGGCCACCTGGATGACTGTGACACAAGGTGTGAGACTGGTTACAGTCTCTGGGGTCAGCAGCCCGCTGGACGAGAGACCTGCAATCATAACTGATGACCTATCAGCCCTGATGAGGGGATCTAAAGACAATCGTCAGACTCAGGAAATATACAGTGAAATCTCATGTTTGGTAAAGGACTAATTTCATGAACACACAGCACATTTGCAACAAGAGAAGAAAACAGACTGAACCCCAGCCAGTCCTCGGAGCAGACACCTGCTCAAATGGTGCAGCCGCTTGGACACCAGCAGGTGTTTCTCCAGGTGTGGAGCTGGACTCTCACAGGACCGGCCACACATCTTCCGTGTGCGTGCAGCAGACATATCGGTCTGGAGGGGGACTCCGCTCCCCTGCCCATTGCAGCCCCACTCAGAGTGCCCAAGGCATGGGGGCCTCTGAGTGTCCCAGTGGATGAGAGGATCACTGTGTTATATACACACCATGGAGACGTACTACTCAGCCTCAAATCACAGGGAAACCCTGCACAACCCCAGCCTGGATGACACTAGAGGACACTGTGCTCTGGGAAATAGAGCCGTCAGGGAAAGGCAGACAGTGTCTGATTCCACCTACACTGGGGACTGAATTAGGATTCCTTCCAGCAGAGTGTGGAGGAGCCCAGGCCTGGGTGTGGTGAAGGCTCTGGCAGGAGACGGGATAGTGGAAGGTCGGCTGCCCTGGAGTCCTGTGCTGATGGAGAACAATGATGGAGGCAGCTGGAGGAGACACTGTGTCAGGACACAGTCAACCCTGGTCCTGGGCCCTGTGCATCCACAGGAGCCTGGGTGTGTCTGCTCAGTGTGTGGAGCTGTCCACCCTCAAGGCCCTGTGGACAATGAGGGAACACTCAGTCCCCACGGAGGGGAGCTTTCCCCTGGGAATGGAGAGAAGGAGACAGAGCCCAGCAAACCCCTGTGGTCCTAGGGGGCTGTATGCACACCCAGGACATGCCCCTGTGTGATCTCTGAGACTGGATCCTCCACTCTGAGTCATCACTGAGATCCTCCTGTGCTGAGGTGTGTATCAGCTGATGGTTATTTTCATTGCTGAATGGTATTGGATTAATGAATGCTCCATAGTTTGGTCATTTCTAAAATTAGAAAGTCTTTTGTGTTTTTGTAGCTCTTAACACAAATGAAGAAGCTATAAATATTTGGATTAATTTTTTTATGAACATAAAGATTTGTTTTTCTGGAGAAAACACTCCCAATGGAACCACTGAGATAGTGTTAAGTATAATATATATTTAATTTAATAAGAAACTGCTATTCACTTTATGACGAAAGAACAACAGGACACAGAGGGACCTGGAGAAGGAGAGGAGCCCATTCATTGCTGACCTGTCATCTGCACATAGTGTCACTTCCTCACTTTTCTGCAGTGAGAATATGAGAAGTTAGAGCCACAGAGAAAAAGTAAGAATCGTCCTGGATGCAGCTGAGAGCTGAGAGGAAATCCCTGCTCCCAACAGGAAGCCCCAACTCCCACCCCACCCCCTGTCACTTTGCAACTGCATTTGGGCTGTTCTGTGTGGTCTGTGGGTCCTGAGCGCCCCCTGGTGTCCTGAGCGCCCCCTGCAGCCCCTCCCTCCTGCCTCCATCAGGAGGTTTGTGTCTGGGCTCACACTGACTTCCTCTCATTGTGTGTGTCTTGTGCAGTAATACACGGCCGTGTCCTCGGTGGTCACTGAGCTCAGCTGCAGGGAGAACTGGTTCTTGGACGTGTCTCTGGAGATGTAGGTGCGGCTCTTGAGGGACTGGCTGTAGTAAGTGCTACCACTAGAATATATGGACCCCAAATATTCCAGCCCCTTCCCTGGCTTCTGGCGGATCCAGCACCAGTAGTAACCACTGGTGATGAGGTAACCAGAGACAGTGCAGGTGAGAGAGAGGGTCTGCGAGGGCTTCACCAGTCCTGGGCCCGACTCCTGCAGCTGCACCTGGGACTGGACACCTGGGGACAAGGAGCATCAGGCCCTGTCAGTCACTTGTAGTTACAACCACCCCACAGACCTATGTCTGACCTCTGAGACCCTCATCTTGGGGGGCTGTCACCAGGCACAGGAGAAGACCCAGCAGTCTCATCTTCTTCTAGACCACGGCTCTGCCTTCCCCAGAGACCTCAGCACTGTGTGAGGAGAGAGCTGTGAGCCTCCCCAGCCCAGGGGAGGATTTACCCTGGAGCTTGAGGAGAAATTTGCATGTGGGGCAGCTTGTTCCTTATAAGTGGAAGACTGAGGTCAGTGTGCCCTGGACTCTCTGTCACCCTGTGGAGGCTTCCCTTTTCCTTAATGCTCTCACTACATTAGTTATAGGGGATCTCCTGGTACATGAGACATATGGTGTCAACTTAATGGGTGTGCTCATCTCTGATAAATGGTGGACTAGTTGAGATTATATTTTTAACTTCTCATGCATCTTTCAAGTAGATTTAAAGGGATTACATTTGTCCAGGTAGTTTCTTAAAACCAACTCTCTAATAAATACATAATTGTCAAATATATTTAGAAACAATTATATATCTATATAATCATAATTTTAAATATACAAATAATGTCTAGCTTGTTTTGAAAATCACAAAACAAAGGACATTCATTCTCGATATTTTATTTGTTAATGTATATCTTTACTTTGATTCAAGTAATTAATCCCTAGAACAGGTCATTGGGAAACCCTTCGTTCATTTTTATTCTGTTTTGTTTTATTGTATTTTGTTAAAATGATATTTCATACAAGTTTGAGTAATGCTATACTAAATACCTTTATTTAGGTTTTTCTAGAAATATTTTCATTATAATCTTTGCAAAACATTTTTTTCTTTATTTATTTTAGAGAGAGAGGGAGAGAGAGGGAGAGAGAGATAGAAACATCGATGAGCGAGAACATCGATTGGCCGCCTACTGTATGCCCCCCACTGGAGATTTGGCCCACTACCTCGGCATGTGCCCTGACTGGGAATCGAAACAGCGACCTCTTGGTGCATGGGTTGATGGTCATTCACTGAGCCACACCGGCCGCGCTTTGCCAAACATTTTCAGAAGCTAAGCAGGGTCGGTCCTGGTTAGTACTTGGATGGGAGACGCTTGATCCTTGATGTTGAAAATTGTGTTATTGTGTTTTTGAGTTCCTCCTCAATCTTCTCCCGTGCGGAAATCCATGGCCTATTGCAGTGACCCCCAACAAATTACATCAGACACAATCACATGTATACATGCAGAAATAATTCGAAATATAAAGAATGCTTGCATTTATAAAATTCAGATTTATTTATATGCTGTAATTGAAAAGGCAGCAGGTTAACTGACCTGTGTTCTCAGTTTAACATTTTCAGTGATGTTGGGGTCAGAGGGTTGGAAATGA
The DNA here is from genome assembly GCA_030848825.1 of Tadarida brasiliensis. Lineage (NCBI taxonomy): Eukaryota > Metazoa > Chordata > Mammalia > Chiroptera > Molossidae > Tadarida > Tadarida brasiliensis. Next base: position 248,537,904 of record CM061257.1, read on the forward strand.
AGTGGGTTCCTAGCACAGCTTTGTTAATAGCAAAGGGAACTTGAACCCTGACTGGAACCCTCACTCCCAGCCTCCCTCTGCTGCTGGGGATGGTCACTGTGGTCAGAGGTGCTGGGCTCTCCCACTCACCACACAATCTTCTTTATTATAATGCACACATTCTCCCATCAGATATATGAGGTGGAAATATATTATCTCCGTGTAGGCTTTTATTTTAATTCCCTTAATGGAATAATTGTTGGGACAAATGTTATTAAGTCTAATAAAGCTGAATTCATCATGCTTTTTTTTAAAGTGTCCTGTTTTTGATGTTTTATCTAAAATGTTTATAGAAAATGGTTCCCCTTCCTTATCCATGGTAGTGGAAACCCTGATATGAACACTGTGGGCACCAAACCCAACAGAGAAATGAAGGTGGGAATCCTTACTATCATCGACATGTGTTTGCTGGGTTCTCCAACCACAGACCAACCTTCTACAGCACGAAGCCCCGATTCATTTCAGAGATTAATGCACTTTACTGGACTCTACATTATGAACTTCCCTACAGTATGTAGCATAGAAAAGTACATTAACCCCTTGATAAATTATATCAAAGAGACATCAGGCAGACGAGGAAGGAATTTCAAAGAACATGAGGAAGATTCTGAATAGAGATGACAGAGATAGGATCCCAGAGGGCATGTCACAAGGATGAAAGTGACCAGGAGGACGAAGGTGCAGAGAGATCATGAGAGGGAGACATGAGATGAACTGGAGCTGACGTCCGGGAAAGTGAATATCCCAGTGAGATCCCTGCATAGAGCTGTGTGTGCAGGACTCACATGGGACAGTGAGTGATCGAGGCCTTGGCGAGTGTGGGGACCTGGAGTGAGCTCAGACCCAGGGCGTGTGGACACACTGACTCTCCCTCTGTGGAAACTGCGCCCCAGTCACAGGGTGGAGAGAATGCCCGGGGTGCTCAGACTTTCAAGGAGACAGTGGGGTCTCATGGGAACCTAGTCGGACAATGGTCCCTGAGCATGGACACTGATCGTCTGGGAAAGAGAATGTTGTCGACACCATGTTCGTCCTCAGTGAGATGAGGGGACACAGGGCCCAGGACAAGGAGGAGGGTCCTTGGGACCCTGAACCGCAGGAAGAGTGGGAGTGCCCTGAGCACCCCAGGGAGCTGTTCTCAGCCCCTCCCTGCGCGGTTCCTGGATGATGTTCCTGTGTCGATGGGTCCCAAGTGTCCCCTGCTGGTCTTGAACCCTCTTGAGGGACCTGAGGGTCTCCTGCACCTCAGACCCTCCTGTCTCCCGGCTGGGAGTTTGTATCTAGATCATAGACACGTCCTGGTCAGGAAAGTGTCACTTGTCCAGTGTTTATCTCACTCATATTCATTCACATACTCTGTGTCTCCAGTTCTCCATAAATAATCTCTTATAATAGCAACACGGATAACCCAGCTGAGCCCAAGCTCCATGGTTTGTTGTCTGTGTTCAGTCCTGATCAGGGAAGGAGAACATCAGGGATCCTGGGGCTGGGCTCCTGTCCCAGTGCTGCAAGGTTGGGACTGGGCTGGTTTTCTTGAGCTGAGGGGGCCCTCTTTGCATGTCCTCCTATTATTGAGGGAGCTGTGGGGTTGGACGCTGACATAAAGGACATGGCTTCAGAGTGTGGTGTGTCCAGGACCATATGTCAGTGTAGAATTATCCCTGGTATCTGGGCCTCTGTTGCTCCCAACTTAGTCTAACTGATCCCCTGAATGACCTCCAGACATGGGGACATGCCAAGTGGGAATTTCAGTGCTACCTGGCTGGATACGGGACCAAGTTAAATGTGATCATGGTCCAATAGAGCAGTATAAATCAATGTAATACAAACCTAAATGGAAGGGTTAAGTTTTAAATATCATATCTTAGAAGGCAAATTGTATGAAGACAGGAAGGTGATGAACCATCACACCCAGAGGGAGATTAACGTGTGAGAACTTCTTGTTCAGGAGACAGGAAGTCCCTCTGACACTGTTTCCCCTGCACAGTGTTCAGAGGACACACTGAGAACAGAGTGTGACCCTGGAGCCTTTGGACCAACGTTGGGGGACAGTGGGTGTCTGTTGGGTCCCTGGGAAGCAGGAACATGAACTACAGAGAAGCAGACAGGGCTCCCGGGTCCAAGTCCTTCAGGGGATTTGGAGCTGAATGTGCAGCAGCTGCACAGCCTCCTGTGTGGGGTTTGTTCTCTAGACTCTGCGGGACCAGGTTCAGTCAATGCCGATGGAGAAGAACTTCAGTCATGACCAGGAGTGTTTAGATAAAGCTGTAGGTAGAGATTTGTGAGTAATTAAGATTATGTCATGAAAATGTTGTTATTGGAAACCTGATGACTGCAAGTGACCCTTTGGAGAAGCTGTCACCATATCTGTACATGATGGGAGTCAACTGGAACAGTTACATGACTCCGTGCAACAATGGGGGAAATGCTACCTGGGTACATCAATTGGGGAATTAATGAAGACTGGGGATACACATCCAGGGTTCTTGTTTTATCATTATATGCTATAATCCTGACCCACTCCAGCCCCTTCCCTGGTTTCTGGTGGATCCAATTCCAGCCATAACCAGTGGTTGTGATGGAGATTCCAGAGACAGCTCAAGTAAGGGAGAAGGTCTTTGAGGGCTTCACCAGTGCTGGGCCCGACTCCTGCAGCTGCACCTGGGACAGGACACCTGGGGACAAGGAGCATCAGGCCCCGTCAGTCACGTGCAGTCACAACCACCCAACACACCCCTGTCTGTCCCCTGAGACCCTCACCTTGGGAGGCTGTCACCAGGCACAGGAGAATTCCCAGCAGTCTCATCTTCTTCTAGACCACGGCTCTGCCTTCCCCAGAGACCTCAGCCCTGTGTGAGGAGAGAGCTGTGAGCCTCCCCAGCCCAGGGGAGGATTTACCCTGGAGCTTGAAGAGAAATTTGCATGTGGGGCAGCATGTTCCTTATAAGTGGAGGACGGAGGTCAGGCTGCCCTGATCCATCTGGGGCCCCTATGGGGCATCTCTTCCTATGAACTGACTCAACATGTAAGTCAGGGATAGGAGATCACCTGGTTCATGAGACACTCTGGAATATGGTCCAAGTTCGGCCTCAACTTTCTGAGTGAAAGAAGAAATGATGGCTTAGATAGGTAGGTCACACTTTTTACTTCCCATGCATCTTTCAAATCAATTTAAAAGGGACTAGCATTTGTTAAGATAGTTTCTGATTCTTAGCCCTTTAGTATATCCACTGTTTATAAATATTTACATTATTATTTAATAAATATAATATCCACCTTCATGCAAAACTAAAAATAAAGGACAGGCATGCTCAATATCATATGTATTGATGTTATTTAATTATAACATTATAGGTTTTTATTTTTTAGAAAGAGAGGAAGGGAAAGGGGAGATAGAACTCACTGTGAGAGAGAAACATCAATTGGCTTCCTCCTGCATGCCCCCTTCTGGTGGCTGAACCCGCAACCCCCGCATGTGCCCTGACCTGGAATAGAACTGAGACATTGCAGTCAAGGGGACAATCGTCAGTTCTCTGAGCCACACTGACCAGGCTCTTGTATCTTAATTTATGACGTTCCTTTGATCTGAGAAACTACCTCCCAAGCTCAGGCACGTGGGACATTCTTGATAACTGATGTTGGAAAGTTTGTGATTGTGTCTACAGCTTCCTGTGCAAACTCTTCCATTATGAAACCTCATGGCCTTTTGTAGAGACCCAGACTAGTTACATCACACATATTCATGCTTTTAATTGTAGAAAAAAATATGAAATCATTGACTATGCCTGTGTACAACTCAGAATCATTCATGTGCTGAAATGATTATGGCAGGAGATTGACCTGCTTTCTCTGTCTAGTGTTCTCAGTGATGTCGGGGTTCAGAGGGGGGTTAGTGAAGAGAATTCCTATCCTATATTTTCTCATAGGAAAGGGAACTTTACCCCTGACAGGAACCCAGAATTGATGAAGGGCCTTTCCTGTGCTTCCCAGAGACTCCACCTGTGTACGTGATACACTTTCCATGTCCCCTGTGTGTGTTTGTCCTCAGCCTGGACATATGCACAAGCTGTTGTGGGTCCCTCTGCCTCTGTCTGGTGTCCACTGCTCTGGGTGCTGTGAGCATGATGCCAAGTCAATGACCATCACCACTGGGGGGGCTTTCATCTCTAGCTTTGGGTTCACAGCTCTGGTGCCCACTGTCCACACACATGTGTCCTGCTGCTGGCTGGCTGGGAATCTGACCTGTGTGGAGCTCAGTGGCACTGTTGACTCAACACAGCCTCTTTTCCTTCAATGTTGCTGTGAATCCTGACGAGGATATTTTTCCTTTAATTTGTTGATAGAGTGGAAGGGAGAGAGGGAGAGAGAGAGAAACATCAAAGTGAAACAGACACATCGATTTGTTGCCTCTGGTACAACACCGACCAGGGCCGGGGATCAAACCTGCAACCCAGGAACGTGCCCTTGAGAGGTAATCCAACCACTGACCCTCTGTCTGCGGGCCTACAGTCTAACTGCTGACCCAACCAGGAAAGGAAAGCAGGCCGTCTTGTTAGACTTAGCAGATGTGGGTCAGGAGATTGGATGATAAATTGTCATTTGAGCACAAGAATGTCTGAGAGACACTCTCTGCCTATTTTCCATTTGTGAATATTATTTCACTTTTTAAGAGAATTTTCAAATTCTCAGATGTCAGAGGAAAGCATGGAATCAGGAATCCAGAGAGGTTCCCTGAGGGAAACTGTGACACGAAGAGGAAACCACACAGGAAACCAGCCCAAACCTCCAACTGCACCTGCTCCTGGGTGGTCCTTGTGTTCAGGGACCCTGAGCGCCCTCTGGTGGTCTTAGCCTCTCCTGCAGGCAGGTTTGTGTCTGGGCTCACACTGACTTCCACTCACTGTGCTTCTCACACAGTAATACAAGGCCCTGTCCTCGGCTCTCAGGCTGTTCATTTGCAGATACAGCCTGTTCTTGGAGTTGTCTCTGGAGATGGTGAATCGGCCCTTCACAGAGTCCGGATAGTATGTGCTACCACCACCTCTATTAATAGTTGAGACCCACTGCAGCCCCTTCCCTGGGGCCTCGCAGATCCAAGTCATTGAATAGTCATCAAACTTGAATCCAGAGGCTGCACAGGAGAGTCTCAGAGACCCCCCGGGCTGCACCACGCCTCCCCCGGACTCCACCAGCTGCACCTCACACTGGACACCTGCAAACACAAAGACGTCCTGGTCAGGACACTGTCACACGTCCACTGTTTTTCTGTCACATCCACTCACACACTCCATGTCTCTTGTTCTCCATCAATTACCTCTTAAAATAGCAACAAGGAAAACCCAGCTGAGCCCAAACTCCATGGTGAGTGGTCTGTGTTCAGTCCTGATCAGGGAATGGGGACACCTGGGAATCCTGGGCTGGGCTCCTGTCCCAGAGCTGCAGAGTCAGGGCTGGGCTGCTTTTAATAAGCTGATGGAGCCCTATTTGCATGTCCTCCTACTATATAGGGAGCTCTGGGGTTGGAGACCTGCAGACACGGCAGTGCCTTCGTGCAGGTGTGAGTGTCCAGGGGAAGAATCATGGTCATGTTTACATTTCAATAACTGAATAAGAATCATAAGGAGGTTGGGGCATGTCCTGTGTCCACATCTAGTTACAGTGAGACTAGCATCTGGCCTGTGCTCCTCCTCACTGGCCCCTCAAATCCCCTGAACCAACTCCAGGACTGAGCGGGACATGCTCATGACGGTGCAGGTCATTGTAGGTAATGAGAGCCTGAATGAACACCTGTATTCTGTTGCTGTCCACATGTCAGGGCTGGAGACACCCAGACTTGTGGAAAGAGACCACAAGTTGCAGATTTTGTAAGTGTGGACGCCGTGGACACTATTTGTTGGTGTCATTGGCCCTGAGTGTCTCTGGCTTCCTGACCTTCAAGGAGGCAAAGAAGAGAGGGTGCTGAGAAAATGCTTTTATACCCCTGGGACTCAGAGACCCTGAGAATTTAGGGAATAATTCATGGAGCTGATGGAGAGGCTGTGGGTTTCCAACAAACAGAAGTCCATTCAAAGAGGGTCTCTCTGCATAGACAGTAATGAAAACCTTAAAGAAGGAGATAGAAGAGATGAATTAGTGAGATAAATGTAAGTCAGAATACCGGTGATCAGTGACTACACTCATATTTAATGTTAATCACTCATTTATGAAATAGAGACTTTTGCAGTTTAAATTCACAATCAAGGCCATGGTGACATGATTTGAATTGATCACTCAGCTTGTTCATTCTCAAGTGTGTTATTACAACTGTGAGGGTTTATTGTACAAGAGGATAGCTCTGTGTTTCCACAGCGTTTAGATGACGATGTGTTGTGTCCTCATGTAATACACGTGTTTACAGAGCATGGAGATAAAGCCTGGGCAGTAGACGAGCCCAGAACCCACCTCCTCCTGGGGGTCGTGAGCTCAGTGGGTCCTGAGCTCCCCAGGTCCTGAGAGCACGTTTTCCTTCAAAGCCCACAGAGGACCACAGACTCCTCATTGCCTTCCCCTCATCCAGCCTGGGTGTCGGGTCCCTTCCTGCAGGAGCTCTATGGACCCTGCTGTTCACAGGACGTCCCCTCCTCATTCTTTTGGTCCAGGACCCCGCCCTCCACTCCTTGGCTGTGAATCCCCCGGGGTCTCTGCTGCACCACAGGGGAGCCCTGTGTCCCTCTCCTGTGGCGATGCCCCCATTGCAAGAGGCTTGAACAAAATCTTCCTTAATTTTTATTTCTTTTTATCCTCACCTGAGGACATTTTTCCATTTTTTGTTCAGATAGAGTGGGAGGGAGAAAGAGGAAGAGAGAGAAACATCGACGTGAAAGGGACACATCGAGTGGCTGCCTCCCGCATGACCAACCAGGGCGGAGGACAAATTGCAACCGAGTTACATGCCCCTAGCGGGAACCGAACCCGGGTCTCTCTGGACTGCAGGCCGACGCTCTAACCGCTGAGCCAAACTGGCCAGGGACAAAATCTTCCTTTAAAATTTATAGATTTTAGGAACTGTTCTTCCATAACAGAGCGAGCAAACTGGAAGAGCTTTAAGTAGGTCCGAAGGTTAAGGGTTATTTTTAAGCTGAAAGATGATTTAGACTCAGCAACCTACAGTCAGGAAACAGGCTGAGGAACACACTCTGTTCCAACACGAGCACCTTCCAGCAGAAGGAAGGGGGTCCGAGAGCAGAGCACCAGGCCCAGGGGTTGGGTCTGAGCCTCAGAAGGTTGTTCCTGGCCTTGTGATCATGGAGGTCGCTGAGATGGATGTAACAAGTGCTTTCGGGTGGGGATTTCTTTCTCGCTTCCATTTTAACTCTCTGGATGGAAATGCCTGTCCCTGGATGGAAGGCTGGCCCTGCAGCTGTGTTGTAGGAGAACATGACTAACTGGTCATGGCCGCAGGTCTGCAGACGGAGAACACTTTGTCCCAAATCGTCTCCCACACCTGACTGACAGGAGGATTTGGGACCTTTATAAGGGTGATATTCAGATTGATGTTGGACTTGAGGCCCTGCTCTCAGGGTCAGCATTTGGAGGATGTTGGTTTGTGCTGAATTCAATTGGCCTGTGGGTGGATGATAACCGGTGGAAGGTGAGCGTGGCTGTGGTCCTGTGAGTCACGCTCACAGCCTGGGGATGTTACGTGGCAAATGGGACTTTGTCATATTTGATTGATGTGGGGATCCTGAGATACAAGCATTTTAGTAGATGACCCAGGTGGGTCCTCCTATGAGAAGTGTTTACATCAGAGGGAGGCAGAGGGAGGTTAGGCTCCAGGAGGACAAGAACACACTGTGACCTCTGAGGTCAGGGACCTATTCCTGGCTGTGGAGATGGAGGAAGAGGCCTCGGGACCGTGGTCATGGCCTATTAATGCAGTTCTAGTCGCTGGAATAGACCAGGGAACAGGCTCCCCTGTGTGACGATGGAGACACTGACAACACACAGACTCAGAGACCAAGAGCCATCAACAAGGTCCTTAGGAGACATCTAGTCATCAGGACCTGCACGTCCAACCCCACAGGAATCTCCTCACAGCTGCAGGACAGCTGTTCTAGGAGGAAACACACTGAAGGAGAACAGACCAGTGTTGGTGAGAATGGGGAGAGAGGAACACTTGCACTCTCTCAGTGGGAAGGTAAGATCCTGCAGCCACATGGAAACAGCGTGTTGGTTCCTCCAAAATGAGAGTAGAAACCCTGTGTGATTGAGCAGCGAGCACCCAGGTGTTCATGGAATAATAAGCCCAGGACTCTGGAGAGGTGATGCATGGCCCTGTTCATTGCAGCCGTGTTCAGTGTAGTGAGACGTGGAAACATCTCTGTCCATCAGTGGGTGAGTGGGCAAACATGTGCGATATTCTCAGGGAGAAATATTACTCAGCCTTAAATTACCAGGAAGCCCTGCACAATCCCCAGCATGGATACACTAGAGGACACTGTGCTCTGTGAAATAAAGCCGTCAGGGAAAGGCAGATAGTGTCTGATTCCACCTACACTGGGGACTGAATTAGGTTTCCTTCCAGCAGAGTGTGCAGGAGCCCAGGCCTTGGTGTGGTGAAGGCTCTGGCAGGAGACGGGATAGTGGGGGGTCAGCTGCCCTGGAGTCCTGTGCTGATGGAGAACAAAGACGGAGGCAGCTCGAGGAGACACTGTGTCAGGACACAGTCAGCCCTGGTCCTGGGCCCTGTGCATCCACAGGAGCCTGGGTGTGTCTGCTCAGTGTGTGGAGCTGTCCACTCTCAGGGCCTGTCGACTATGAGGGAACACTCAGTCCCCACGGAGGGGAGCTTTCCCCTGGGAATGGGGAGAAGGAGACAGAGCCCAGCAAACCCCTGTGGTCCTAGGGGGCTGTGTGAGCACCCAGGACACGCCCCTGTGTGATCTCTGAGACTGGATGGTCCACTCTGAGTCATCACTGAGATCCTCCTGTGCTGAGGTGAGTATCAGTTGATGGTTATTTTCATTGCTGAGTAGTATTCCATTACGGATGTTCCCTAGTTTGCTTATTTGTAAAATAAAGGATTTTTGGGTTTTCGTTGCTCTTGACACAAATAAAGAAGCTGTTTATATTTTGATACTTTTTTTTATCAACATAAAGATTTGTTCTTGTGGAGCTAACACTGCAAGTGGAAACGCTGAGATACATGTTAAGTGCATTTTTAATTAAATAGGAAACTGCGATTCACTTTGAGAAGAAAGAACAACAGTACACAGAGGGACCTGGAGAAGGAAGACCAGTCGCTGCTGACATGTCATCTGTACACACAGTGTCACCTCCTGACTTGTCTGCAGTGAGAATATGAGAAGTTAGAGCCTCAGAGAAAAAGTGAGAATCGTCCTGGATGCAGCTGAGAGCTGAGAGGAAATCCCTGCTCCCGACAGGAAGCCCCTCCTTCCCCCTCACTCTGCACCTGCTCCTGGGCTGTTCTCTGTGGTCCATGGGTCCTGACCGCCCCCTGGTGTCCTGAGTGTCCCCTGCAGCCCCGCCCTCCTGTCCCCCTCAGGAGGTTTGTGTCTGGGCTCACACTGACTTCCCCTCACTGTGTATATTGCACAGTAATACACGGCCATGTCCTCAGTGGTCACGGATCTCAGCTGCAGGGAGAACTGGTTCTTGGACGTGTCTCTGGAGATGGTGGTGCGGCTCTTGAGGGACGGTCTACAGTAAGTGCTGCCATCATAATATATGTACCTCACCCACTCCAGCCCCTTCCCTGTTTTCTGGCGGATCCAGCTCCAGTAGGTAACACTGTCTACTGAGTCCCCAGAGACAGTGCACGTGAGGGACAGGGTCTGGGAGGGCTCCACCCGTCCTGGGCCTAACTCCTGCAGCTGCACCTTGGACAGGACACCTGGGGACAAGGAGCATCAGGCCCTGTCAGTCACGTGCAGTCACAAACATCCCCAAAAGAACTGTCTGACCTCGAAGACCCTCACCTTGGGGGGCTGTCACCAGGCACAGGAGAAGACCTAGCAGTCTCATCTTCTAGACCACGGCTCTGCCTTCCCCAGAGACCTCAGCCCTGTGTGAGGAGAGAGCTGTGAGCCTCCCCAGCCCAGGGGAGGATTTACCCTGGAGCATGAGGAGAAATTTACATGGGGCAGGCTGTTCCTTATAAGTGGAGGACTGGGGTCAGTCTGCCCTGGTCCTTCTGGGGCCCTGTGGGGGCATCTCTTCCCTTGAACTCACTCACCATGTAAGTCAGGGAAAGGGGATCACTTGATTCATGAGATCTGTGGAGTCAGTTTAATCGAATTTCTCAGCTCTGATAAATGGTGGATGGGTTGAGTACATTGTATTTTTAATTTCTCATGCATCTTTCAAATAGATGTAAAGGGATTACATTTTTCAGGTAGTTTCTTAAACCCAACTTTCTAATATATACACAATTGTTAAATATTTTTATGAACAATACTATTTTTTTTATCCTCACCTGAGGACATTTTTCCATTTTTTGTTCAGATAGAGTGGGAAGGAGAGAGAGGAAGAGAGAGAGAGAGAGAGAAACATCGATGTGAAAGGGACACATCAAGTGGCTGCCTCCCGCACGAACCAACCAGGGCTAGGGACACATTGCAACCGAGGTACCTGCCCTTAGCGGGAACTGAAGCCAGGTCTCTCTGGACCGCAGGCCGACGCTCTAACCGCTCAGCCAAACTGGCCCGGGCAATAATAGTATTTTTATAAACATAATTTCATATATACAATGTCTCCCTTCTCTGAAAATCTCAAAATAAAGGGCATTCATTCTCCGCATCTTAGATGTTTATTTATGTTTCATGGTGATCCAAGGAACTATATCCCAAGAACTATTTAATGGGGGATCCTCATTTTTTTCTTTATTTTGTTTTGTTTGGTTAAAATGATATTCATTATAAGTCTGAGTAACACGATACGACATGCCATTTTTTAGGTTATTGTTGGAAAAATCATTTACACTCTTTACCAAACACCTTCAGCAGCTAAGTAAGATGGACCCTGGTTAGTACTTGCATGAGAGACCCTTGAATCTTGATGTTGAAAATTGGTAATTCTGTCTTTGAGGCCCTCCTCAGACTCTTGCCTTGTGCAAGTCCATGGCTTACTGCAGAGATCTCCATCTAATTATAGCAGACATAATCATGTTTATACATGGAGAAATGATATAAAATAGAAAGACTGATTATGGATTAGTACAATTCAGATTCTTTTATATGATGAAATATTAAAGACAGTAGATTAACTGATCTGATTTCAGTCTAGTGTTATCAGTGATGTTGGGACTCAAAGGGGAGGTGGTTGGAGAGGATTCCCATCATAGCTTTGCTCGTAGGTAAGGGAATTTTAATCCTGACAGGAATCCTCACTCTCACCCCCTCTCTCTGCCCCTGGGGATGGTCACTGAGGTCAGAGGTGCTGTGCCCTCCCACTCACCATATAATGTCCCTAATGTATAATGCACACTTTCTCCCATCAGACATATGACTTGGAAACCTATTTTCTCTTTGTAGACTTGTCTTAACATTACCTTAATGGAATATGTTCTGGGAAAATGTTTTCATTTTTAACAATGTTCGATTCATCACTATTTGATTTAATGGGATATGTTTTTTATGTTTTAGGTAACAACTCACCAGAAAATTGTTACTCTCCATTGCTCATGAAAGGGGAAACCCTGTTATGAGCACAGTGGACACTAAACCCAATAGAGAAATGAAGGTTGGAATCCTTAATATCATTGAAATCTGTTTGCTCTGCCTTCTGACCAGGAGACCAACCTCCCATGGCATGCAGTCCTTGTTGATTTCAAAGATTAATTTAGTTTACTGAACTTTACACTGTGAATTTCCCTACAGCATGTAGCATAGAAGACTAGACTAACCCCTGAGAAATTATATCATGTAGATGTCAGGCAGACGAGGAAGGAACTTCATAGGACGTGAGAGAGATGCAGAGTAGAGATGACAGAGACAGGATCCCAGAGGGTATTTCACGAGGATGAAAGTGACCAGGAGGACGAAGGTGTAGAGAGGTCGTGAGAGGGAGACATGAGGAGATGAACTGGAGCTGACGTCTGGGAAAGTGAATGTCCCAGTGAGAGCCCTGCATGGAGCTGTGTGTGCAGGACTCACATGGGACAGTGAGAGAGCGAGGCCCTGGCGAGTGTGGGGACCTGGAGTGAGCTGAGACCCAGGGCGTGTGGACACACTGACTGTCCCTCTGTGGACACTGCCTCCCCGTCACAGGGTGGAGAGGATGCCGGGGTGCTCAGTCTTTCAAGGAGATAATTGGGTCCCATGGGAACCTAGTGAGATAATGGTCCCTGAGCCTGGACACGACTTGTCTGGGAAAGAGAATGTTGTCGACACCATCGTCGTCCTCAGTGAGATGAGGGGACACAGGGTCCAGGACAAGAAGGAGAGTCCCTGGGACCCTGAACCACAGGAAGAGCAGAAGCGCTCTGAGCACCCCAAGGAGCTGTTCTCAGCCCCTCCCTGCGCGGTTCTTGCACGATGTTCCCTTGTCAGTGACTACCGAGCGCCCCCTGATGGTCCTGAGTGATCTGTGGGGTCCAGAGCTCCCCCTGGTGTCCTGACCCCTTCTGGTGGACCTGAGGGTCTCCTGCACCTCAGACCCTCCTGTCTCCCTGCAGGGAGTTTGTGTCTGAATCACAGAGACCCTTGGTCAGGAAAATGTCACATGTCCAGTGTTTATCTCACTCAAATCTATTCACATACTCTGTGTCTCCCGTTCTCAATAAATTACCTCTTAAAATCTCAACACGGACAGCACTGCTGAGCCCATACTCCTTGGTGAGTGGTCTGTGTTCAGTCCTGATCAGGGATGAGAACATCTGGGAACCCTGGGCTGGACTCCTGTCCCAGAGCTGCAGGGTCAAGGCTGGTCTCGTTTCATGAGCTGAGGGGGCCCTATTTTCATTTGCTCCTACTATAGAGGGATCTCTGGGGTTGGACACTGGCATAAAGGATACGGTGTCAGAGTGTGGTGTGTCCAAGGCCATATGCCTGTGTAGTATTAGTCCTGGTGTCTGGTCTTCGACTTCTCCCAACCTGAGCCAACTGCTTCCCTTAATGACATCCAGACCAGGGGACATGCCAAGTTAGGGTTTCAGTGCTACCTGGCTGGACAATAGACCATGTGAAAATGTGATCACGGTACAATCCAGCAGGAAAATATCAATATAATAGAAAACTAAAAGAAAGGATAGGACTTTAAATATCACGTCTCAGAAGGCTACCTGTATGAACACAGGAAGATGATCAACCATCACACCCAGAGGGAGATTAACGTGTGGTAATTTTATGTTCAACAGATGGGAAGTTCCCTCTGACACTGTTTCCCCTGCACAGTGTTCAGAGGACACACTGAGAACCGAGTGTGAATCTACAGCCAGTGGACCAATATTGGGGGGCAGTGGGTGTCTGTGTGGGTCACTGGGAAGTAGAAGCCTTAACTACTGAGAAGCAGACAGGGCTCTTGGGTCCGAGTCCTTCAGGGGATTTGGAGCTGGATGTGCAGCAGCTGCACGGCCTCCTGTGTGGGGTTTGTTCTCTAGACTCTGCGGGACCAGGTTCAGAGACTGGAGATGGAGAAGAACCTCAGTCATGACCAGGTGAGTTTAGGTGAAGTTGTGGGAGTAATTGAGTTTAGGTTATAAACATTTGGTTAAGAAAAATTTTGTGACTATCATTAATACAGGAAAACAAAACTAAATAAAATATCATTTTTATAAAATATTTTTTTCTTTACCCATTTTTTATTAAATGAATATGTCATTCAAATAACCTCCCATTATTGCAGCTGATGGATCTGATTTTCTATAAACTGATCAGCCTGGTGGTTCAGCTGTGTTCTCTCCATCAGGATCTGTGTCCATGTGGACGTCTCTCGTGCTCCAAACCAGGGCGACAGGAGACAGGTGCATTCCTGGTTCCTCAGAAATGAATTTCAGATTCTTCCCTTGTCTTCACCTGACCCTGGAAATGCTGTCCCCACGTCCACACACAGGGAGTCCCCTGGAGTGTGACGTCTCCTGCTGTGGGTGCCACTGTGCAGAGCTGGGAAGAGATGCTCCCAGGTACATGGATGGGGAACCAACAAGCCAGGGGCCACACTCCCAGGGCTGTTGTTCTTTATGTCGTGAGTTCCCCCCTCACAGAGCAATTTCACAGTGTCTCATATCACTTTCCTCAGAAATAGCCACACACGGGAATCTAGTCATTAATATACAAACAACTGGCTTAGAAATTACCATCCTCTTTACTCAGCCACAGAAAGAAGGAAACAGTACCCTTTGTGTCAGCGTGGATGGACCTAGAGAGACTTATGCTGAGTGAAGAAAGTCAGACAGAGACAAACACCCTGTGGTTTCACTGATATGAGGAATCTAAAGAACACAGTAAATAACAGGCAGAATAGAAACAGACACATGGACTCAGGGAACAGACTGATGGTCCCAGAGGGAGGGCAGTTGGGAGCCTGGGGGAGGGACTAAGAAGCACAGATGGGCAGTCAGAAAGCAGTGACAGGATGTGAAGTGCAGCCCAGGGAACAGTCAGTCATATTGTCATAACTGGGTGTGGGGCCAGGCGGGCACTGGAACTATTGGTGCCTCACTTCATAAATCATATGATGTCTGACCACGCAGCTGTGCACCAGAAACTAATATAAAATAACACAGACTGTCAACAGGAATTGAAAAAGAAAGAAGAAAGGGAATTGACCCTCACTCCAGTGAGATTAAACTAACTGTGGTGGGTGTGACCCAGACAGGAGACAGGGCTGAATTCCAGGACTGTGCTCACAGGTGCATCTTCACTGGGAAAGTGCTGACATCCTTAGATTCATTAGAGGCTCCCACGGAGAACCTGGACCTGAAATTATTCGCTGAAGGTTCACATCTCAATAACAACCTGAAGGCAGTGAACGAGGACTTACTTCAACAACCAGACTTGATGAAGGGCCTTTCCTGTGCTCCCCAGAGATTCCAACTGTGCATGTGATACATGTTCCCTGTCCCCTGTATGTGTTTGTCCCCAGCCTGGACATCTGCACAAGCTGTCGTGGGTCCCTCTGCCTCTGTCTGGTGGCAACTGCTCTGGGTGCTGTGAACAGGATGCCATGTCAGTGACCATCACCACCGGGGACTTTCATCTCTAACTTTGGGATCAAAGGCCTCTAGTGTCCAATGTCCAGCACATGGGTGTCCAGCTACTGGCTGGCTGGGCCCTGAGCTGGGTGGAGCTGAGCTACACTGTCGAATCAGCAGAACCCCTGGTTGGATGTAGCCTATGTGGGTCAGTGGATTTCATGATTAGTTCTCATTTGGTCACAAGAGCGTCCATAAGAGACTCTGCCTTTTGTTCATAGGAGAAAGTGGTCTTTCTGGACAACAGACATTTCTTTACTCTTTCTGTTTAATTGTTGACATCATTATAGGTGTCCCCATCCCCCAACTAACTGCTCCCCTCCACCAGCCCCCACCACGACTCCCCTGGCTGTCAGCACATGTTGTCTGTGTCCATGGGCTGTGCATGTAGGTCCTCTGACTCCTCTCCTCACCTCCTTTTATTCACTCGCCCGCCCCCACTCTGATCTGTGTCTGCATGATCCATTGTCCACGCCTTTGGTTCCATTTTGTTCATCAGTTTATTTTGCTCCTCAGATTTCACATATACCTGAGGTCACTTGGTATTTGTCTTTGGCTTATTTCTCTTAGCATAATCCTCCCCAGGTCCCTCCATGCTGTCCACAGGATGAGGGGTGCTTCTTCCTTACAGCTGCGTAGTGTTCCCTTGTGTAAATGCACCTCAGGTTTTTATCCACTCGCCAACATGGGCACTTGGGCTGTTCACAGATATTGGGTACTGCAAATACCACTGCTATGAATACAGGGGTGCTGACATTCTTTCTGATTGGAGCTTTGGAATACCTAGGACATATTCCCAGAAGTGTGATCACTGCGTTAGATGGCAGTTTCATCTTTAATTTATTGAGGAAACTCCACACTGTGTCCACAGTGGCTGCACCAGTCTGCATTTCCAGCAGCAGGGCATGAGGGTTCTGTTCTCTCCACATCCTCACCAGCACTTGTTGTTGGTTGATTTACTGATGGGAGCCATTCTGGCAGATGTGGTTGTATTTTAAGTGGCATGTCTCTGACGATTATTGACCTCGAGCATTTTTCTAGTCTGTTGGCCATCTGTGTGTGCGCTTTGGAAAGGTGTCTATGCAGGGCCTCTGACCTTTTCTTAATAGGATGTTTGTCCTTGTAATGAGTTTTATAAGTTTTTTAAATATATTGTTTAATATAACCCCTTAACAGATGTACCATTGGCAAATAAACGATAAAAGTTTCTAACTCAGAGACTTCATAGGTTATCACTGAATCGGGAACCCAGAGAGGTTGCCTGAGGGAAACTGTGACATGAAGAGGAAACCACACAGGAAACCAGCCCAAACCTCCAACTGCACCTGCTCCTGGGTGGTCCTTGTGTTCAGGATCCTGAGCGCCCCCTGGTGGTCGCAGCCTCTCCTGCAGGGAGGTTTGTGTCTGGGCTCACACTGACTTCCCCTCACTGTGTGCGCACAGTAATACACGTCCGTGTCCTCGGTGGTCTTGGAGCTCAGCTGCAGGTAGAACTGGTTCTTGGACGTGTCAATAGAGATGGTGGTGCGACTCTTGACGGACGGGTTGTAGTAAATGCTACTACCACTAGCATATGTGGACCCAATCCATTCCAGCCCCTTCCCTGGTTTCTGGCGGATCCAGCCCCAGTAGTAACCACTGAGTGAGCCCCCAGAGACAGAGCAGGTGAGGGAGAGGGTCTCCGAGGGCTTCACCAGTCCTGGGCCTGACTCCTGCAGCTGCACCTGGGACAGGACACCTGGGGACAAGGAGCAAAAGGCCCTGTCAGTCACGTGCAGTCACAACCACCCCATTGACCCCTGTCTGACCTGCGAGACCCTCACCTTGGGGGGCTGTCACCAGGCACAGGAGAAGACCCAGCAGCCTCATCTTCTTCTAAACCACAGCTCTGCCTTCCCCAGAGACCTCAGCCCTGTGTGAGGAGAGAGCTGTGAGCCTCCCCAGCCCAGGGGAGGATTTACCCTGGAGCTGGGGGAGAAATTTGCATGTGGGGAAGCCTGTTCCTTATAAGTGGAGGGATTGAGGCAGACGAGGAAGGAACCTCAAAGGATGTGAGCAAGGTGCTGAGCAGAGATGACAGAGACAGGATCTCAGAGGGTATGTCACGAGGATGAAAGTGACCAGGAGGACGAAGGTGCAGAGAGGTCGTGAGAGGGACACATGAGGAGATGACCTGGAGCTGACGTCCGGGAAAGTGAATGTCCCAGTGAGAGCCCTGCACGGAGCTGTGTGTGCAGGACTCACATGGGACAGTGAGAGAGCGAGGCCCTGGCGAGTGTGGGGACCTGGGGGATGGACTCTCAGTGTGTGCAGACGGGGGCACCTGGGTGGGCGGAGGTAGTATTTTAAACCACGTTTCCCAGGGCAGGTGCTCAGATGACCACCTCTCAGGGGATGCTGGGAATAGGACTATGCTGTGACTGCGTCCCCTAGTGGTGACTCGGAGCCATGCAGGCTGCAGGACCCTAGGGACTGAACCAGCTGCCTCTCCACCCACCAAGACCAGGGGAGGGAAGAGCTAACCTTTAAGGTCAGGCTTGTGCTCTCTGAAGAGGAGAAACACGAGGACTTGGACAATGAGGGTATTTTGTATCATTGCATCATCTGTTTTAGTGATACCCATGGGAGTATATCTGGTCAATTTGGTATTTTTAGTGTTTTAGTAGAAACTAATGGAATGATCATTTTAGAAAGTGTGAATGAGTAGAAAGATGTAGCTGAACATATTATTTTCAAATAAGCATAGCGGTGGCTGGGTGGATAGTTGGTTGGACTGTCATCCTGTACACTGAAATGCTGTGGATTCAAATCTTGGTCGGGCACACACCTATGTTATGGTTGTGAGTCTTGTTTGGAGAACGTGTGGGAGGCAACCAACTGATGTTTCTCTCTCTCCCTCTGTCTCTCCCGTGCTTTCTCTAAAATCAGTAAACATTTCCTGAATGAGGAATGAATAAATAAGTACATACATGCATAAGTATAGTAGGTGTAAAGTTTTTTCAAAGATACATAATCTGCAACACACACACACACACACACACACACACACACACACACACACACACTGATGATTTTCATTATAATAAACCCCAAATTTCACTTCACTTCACACTGACCCTAACCTTGCATGTGACCTTCCTTCACAAACAGGACAAACCACAGATAATTGAATTGTACACAGGACTCTGCCTGTACCTGAGGTTTCCTGTTCTCCCAGCACCTGGAACATGGCACCTGTAGTCACTGCCCTTCTAGCAGGTGTGGGTGCACCAGGAACTGTGGGGGAATCACCAAGATCAAGACAAGGTCCTAAGGGTCAGGCTGTCAGGTGGCATTCACCTGAGTCTCAGGCACTGGGATTGTCAAACACTGAAATTAATCCACTCTGATTACTCTGTGAAAACCTTAAAAGGAACGAGAGGCAGACGTCAGGGTCATGAACCAACTGCAGCTCAGAGGTGGAAACTCAGAGTCCAGGGAGATGGAGAAACTGACAACACAAAGACTCAGAGATGAACAGGTCGTCAACAGGCTCCTGAGGAGACACCTGGTCGTCAGGACCTGTATGTCCAACCTCACAGGGAATCTCCTCACATCTGCAGGACGGCTGTTCTAGGAGGAAACACACTGAAGGAGAACAGACCAGTGTTGGTGAGTGTGGGGAGAGAGGAACCTTTGCACTCTCTCGTTGGGAAGGTGAGATCCTGCAGCCACATGGAAAAAGCGTGTTGGTTCCTCCAAAATGAGAGTAGACACCCTGTGTGATTGAGCAGTGAGCTCCCAGGTGTTCATGGAATAATAAGCCCAGGACTCTGGAGAGGTGTTGCACGGCCCTGTGCATTGCAGCCGTGTTCAGTGTAGTGAGACGTGGAAACATCTCTGTCCATCA
The DNA here is from genome assembly GCA_030848825.1 of Tadarida brasiliensis. Classification (NCBI taxonomy): domain Eukaryota; kingdom Metazoa; phylum Chordata; class Mammalia; order Chiroptera; family Molossidae; genus Tadarida; species Tadarida brasiliensis. Next base: position 248,557,022 of record CM061257.1, read on the forward strand.
GTGGGTGAGTGGACAAACATGTGCGATATTCTCAGGACGGATATTACTCATCCTGAAATCACAGGGAAACCCTGCACAACCCCAGCCTGGAGGACACTAGAGGACACTGTGCTCTGGGAAATAAAGCCGTCAGGGAAAGGCAGACAGTGTCTGATTCCACTTACACTGGGAACTAAATTAGGTTTCCTTCCAGCAGAGTGTGCAGGAGCACAAGTCCTTTGTGAGTTGATTTGTACCTGACATCTTTCCTGAATGCACTCTCTAGTTCTATCAGTTTTCTGGTGCAGTGTTTAGGGTTTTCAATACAAGATGTGTGTGCTATGTATAGAGGTAAAGAGACACTTTCACTTGTTTCTTTCTCATTTAGACATTTTATAATATTTTTCTTGCCTAATTATTCTGGAAGAAAACTGCATTTCTGTTAAATAGAAGTAGTCACGGGGTGCCCTTGTGTGGGTCCTGATGTTAAAACAATAGATTTAAAGTGTGCTCTGTGTATCATGATATTACTTGTTAGCTTCTCCAATGTGACCTTTGTTATGTTGAAGTACGTCTCTTCTGTACCTAATTTGTGAAGAATTCTAACCATGAATTCATTTTCAATCTTCAAAGGCTTTTTCCTGCATCTACCTACATGGTGGCAAGTGTATGCTCCATTTTCATTTACATACGTCAAACCATCCTTGCATCTAAGATCATATCCGCTGCATCTCAGGAAAGGATCCTTTCAATGTGCTGTTAAGTTTCTTAGGACACCACAGAGGATTTTTGTGTTTATGATCATCAGGGATATGACCTGTCGTTTTTTGTGTAAACATACTTTGCTTTCTTATGAGTGTAATGGTTACCCCAATAATTCAGTTTGGAAATCTTCCCTGTTTTTCCAATCCTTTGAAGTGTTTAAGAAACAGCATTTGTGCAGGTACTATTTTTTTTTCTTGAAGTTTTGATAGAATTAACCCTTAAATAAATATGGACATGTGCCTTTCTTTGCGGATAAGTTTTTATTAATACTCCACTTATTTTTAAAATTTCTACCAATCCAGCATAGTCAGGGAAAATTCTTAAATTAAGGAACAAATCATAGGACTGAGAAATACAATGTTGATCTTCGCAGGCTGTAGAGGGCACATGGAGTTACCACAAACACACACCTGGAGCTGAGCAGTGACAGGCTGACAGGGTCCTAACTCTGCATCCCTCAGGTAGATCGAGCTACATGGACTGACAAGGGAGCAGCTCAGCGTCCCTGCCAGGGAGAGACCTGTCTCTACAAACTGCAGCCAGGGGCTGGTCTCTGCAGGTCTGAGGTGGCAGGACCAGCTCCCACCTGAGACTCCGCAGTCATACCTGTCTGTTCTTCCTCCTGAAGAAGGGAGGGATTTGGTGAAGAAAAGGGGCAAAGTTCTTGTCCTCAGGATTTCTGTGCATGGAGAGAAAGCAGTGGAAATGGGAACATTTACCCATTCCTCCTGTGAAAGGCCCCTCTGAACCAGGACACCCTCAGGATTCAGTGATAATATATTTGGGGTCAGTGTGGAATTACAGTTGTTTTCAGACGACAGGTTTATTTCATATGCCATCCAAGAGAATGAAGTAAAACCATTTTTCTGCACATCAGAACGTTTCTAATAATATAATAAATCTTTCAAAATACAGAGGCGTCAGTGGAGCCTCAGAACCAAAGATCTAGAGAGACTTGTAGAAACTGTTATCTGGAGAGGAAGCGCAGAGCCTCAGAGGAAACAGCCATAAACACCACCTGCACCTGCTCCTCGGGCTGCAACACAGAGTCGGTGGGTCCTGAGCGCCCCCTGCAGTCCTAAGGTCCCCCTCCAGCCCCTCCCTCATGTCCCCCTCAGGAGGTGTGTGTCTGGGCTCACACTGACTTATCCTCTCTGTGTCTCTCACACAGAAATACACGGCCGTGTCCTCGGCTCTCAGGAGGTTCAGCTCCATGTAGGCTGAGCTTGTGGATGTTTTTCAGGTCATGGACACTCTGCCCTGGTACTTCTGAGCGTAGCTTGTGTCACCATTGTTAGGGTTAACACGCCCCATCCACTCAAGCCCCTGTCCTGGGGCCTGTCGCACCCAGTTCACGTAGTGGTCAGTGAAGGTGTACCCAGAAGTTTTGCAGGAGACCCTCCCTGAGGCCCCAGGCTTCCTCACTTCGGCCCCAGACTGCACCAGCTGCCCCTGGGAGTGGACACCTGTGGAGAGGAGACAGGAGTGGGTGGAATTCCCCCTGACTGTCCCTGCTCCCCTCCTCAGCCCAGGGACTGGGGAGCCTTTACCTGTAGCCACTGCCACCAGGAGGAGGGTTCTCCAGCTCCAGTCCATGGTGAGAGCTGAGCTGTGGGCACTTCTGTAGGGAGGGTGTGGCTGTGGGTGATGCTCTCAGGGCACAGACTTTTCCATATTTAACCTGGTCAACCTCATCTCATTTGCGTATTCATGAGGAAGAGTATTTCATAGCTGACGACTGAACCCCACCTGAGAGACGCTGGAGGACACAGGGACCGTGCTCAGTGGGAGTCTGAGGGTCCACGTACTAATCCTTGTGGGAGGACAGGTGTCCTCCGCCACGTCCCTGAGCTCTGTGCACACTGAGCCCCTCTCTGAGGAACAAGCCCCACAGGACATGCTCCTCAGTGTGAACCACCTTTGAGTCACACGGGGACCTCCTGGACCAGCTCTGGGCTTTGGTACCTGAATGTTCATTCCTGGATCAGTGTGTCTCCAAAGTGCTGCACCTGGTGAGGTAATAAAGCCATCCCTGACCCAGCTTTTTACAATCCAGAAGCTCTAGAAATACCCACTTTGTGTGTGGTTCTTATGTTTATGGAGGTTGGTAATGCTCTGTTTGAACAGGATATTAGTACTCACTTCAGCATTCCTGTCCAACTTTCTGTTTGGATTGTTTTTATGAAAAGAGGAAGACCCGGCCCTCAGAGGAAATCCCTGTGCAGCTCGTGCCGCACCTGCTCCTGGGGCAACAGCCCTGTGCTCGAGGGTCCTGAGCGCCCCCTGCTGCCTAGTCATTTCCCCTGCAGGGGAGGGTCCTTCAGGGCTCACAGGGCATTGACTTCTCAGTGTCTCTACTCCAGTAGTAAAGGCTGTGCCCTGATTTCAGAATGTTCTCTCAGGGATATCATATGCTTTTGACATTGATGTACATGGTGAACTGGCCTTACTGAACCCCATGAGTCTTGGGGAGACCCCAACACAGGACTTTATAAAGCTACCACGGAGCCCTTTTCTGAAGCTGCCAGATGGACTAACTCAACTGAACCTCCCTGATTCCAGAAGCTCTCGGGTGCTCTGCAGCCTCTGTGTCCTTAGGTCCTGTGGTTGAAGGTGCAATTTGAGTATCACTGCAAGTGGCTCCAATCCCAGTGCATTCTACCATTCAAAAATCACACACACACACACACACACACACACACACACACACTGTGATGACTTTCACTGTTATGAATCCAGAGGTGCCCTTCTTCCCTGAACCCAGCTCATGGGCAGTGACCACAGATGGATTCTAGGCCTGGAGTGACTTTCTTTGGAAGCTGATCAAATGCACCCACGATGCACAAGCAGACTTTGCAGAGCACATGTCTTGTGTTTCTCTGTTCTTGCAGGTCCTGTGAACCCAGATGCTGATTAGAACGGATCAGACCTGTTCCAGGGAGGGAAAGAGGAGGAGCTGGTTCCCCATTGGCTGCAGGGCCCTGTTGCTGAGAGTCCCCTGCAGACCCCACACCTGTATTAGTGGACCCCTGAGAGTGGTAACGCTGAGGAGATAGCATTGTAGTCAGCTGTCAGGTGAGGCTCCTCTCCCAGGTCACCTGGTTGGAGGGGCTGCAGTGGGTAGCTGAGTGAGGTCGGCTCTGTGAGGGACACTCTGGCTTCCACAGGACACCTGGTTTCAGGACAAGCTTGGTGTTCATCCATTCTTGTTGCTTCATCAGGTAGTCATCTTCCCTCCTCACCACCTGTCCCTTGGATCTTATTCACCACATCTCTGTCCTCCTGTCCCCTCAGATTTGTGTCTGGCCTCACACTGAGCTCCCCTCATTGTGTGTCTCTCACAGTAATACACAGGCATGTCTTCGGCTCTCAGGCTGATCAACTGGGGATGGTCACTCTGGTCAGAGGTGCTGGGCTCTCCCACAGAACATATAACGATCTTAATGTATAACTAACACATTCTCCATCAGAGATCTTATTCAGAAATGCATTCTGTGTGTAGATCTGTCATTTATTTTCCTAAATGCAATATGTGGTGGGACAAACGTATTTAATTTAGCAATCTCTAATTCACCCCTGTTTTCTGTGCTGGGCCTGTTTTGGTGAATCACACAGACCCACAGACCTGCTGAGCCTCACTGTCCAGGGGCATCGGCTGCAGCAGCCACAGGGACAGAGAGGTTCTGGCACCAGGAGTGAGGCCTGCTGGGAAACTGCCCAGAACTGGACGGGACTTAGACCTGGGTGAGGGGAGGAAGCTGGACGTGTTCTGAGTCACAGGACAGAGATGTGGCTGATGTTCATGGACAGAGTGTTACTGGACATGTGGGTTTAAACCTCATTCAGTGATGAACCAGGAGGACATGCAGGGCATGATAGACACAGCTTCTGTCATCGTAGGAAACACCTGAGTGATTCTGACCAGGAGTTTGTCAGAATAGAAACGTTAAAGGTTCTGCAGGTAGGGATCAAGGGAAATAAGGAACGTGTCATTGCAAAGGGGGGAAGGGGATTCCTGTTACCCACATGCACCTGATCACAGAGTCTCTGTCTGTGAGGTAACAACTTCATAGGTCCAGGGGTTAGCACTTGGACACTGGTGGGGTCATTACTCACATGGTCACACCATGCTTCACCCTACCTGCACAATTTATTAGGGCCCCATTTATGAAATCCCTCAACCCTTAGAGGGAAGAGTGGACACCCCTCCCTGCAGGACCCATGGTGCTGGTGTGTCTGTGTGAGGGGCCCTCATGTCATTGACCAGGACCCTGTCTCAGTCCATCGTCATCGTCATCTTCATCATCACCATTTGCTTACTTATAGTTGTTCTTCTCATTGTCTGTAAACTTGGTTGTTGACCACATATAATGACCCCTAATCTCACTTTTGGCCCATTTTTTATGGTTGTTAAGTGGTATTGGTAGTCAGACTGTGTTTTACTTTTTGTTTGAGTGCTTACAACTGATGCCTCTTCTTACATTCCTGCCTCTTCTCCATCTGCCCCTCACTGGGATCAGATGAGAAAGGTTCGGTTTACTCTTAAACGTCATTGGGAATTGAACCACACAAGTCCATGGAAGCAGAATTCCTCCCCCTCCCCACCACCTCACCTAAACAAAAGCCCTGAACCATCCTCCTTTCCTGGTCTATCAAAGCTCCTCTGACCTTCTGAAGGGAGGTCAACTGGGCGGTTTTCAGATCTTGGATATTGTAAGTAACGCTGCTATGCACATGGGGTGTATACATTTTTTCTGATTTGTGTTTTGGGATAATTAGGATATATTTTCAGAGGTAGATTCACTGGGTCAAAAAGCAGTTCTATTTTATGTTTTTGTATTAATTACTTTATCTTTGTTTCAGATGTTTCTCCATTGCCCCCCTAAACACCATCCTCCTGATCCCCCTTCCCACAGCATTGTTGTCTATGTCCATTGGTTATGCATATATGCATGTAAGTTCTTTGGTTTATATTGCCCTCCTCGCCGCCGCCCTCCTCTGGGGTTTGTCAGACTGAACATTCTATTTATTTATTTAGGAAACTCCATAGCGTTTTCCACAGTGGTTTCACCAATCTGCTTTCACACCAATAGTGCACCAGGGTCCTGTTTTCTCCTCATCCTCCCCAGCACTGGGTGTTTCCTGAGGTATTGATAGGCGCCATTCTGGCAGGTGTAGCTGTCGTTTCAATTTGCACGTCTCTGGTGGTCAGTAATGTGAGCATTGTTTCATATGTCTCATGGCCATCTGTACGTCCTCTTTGGAGAAGTTTCTATTCAGGGCATTGGCCCATATTTTAATTGGATTGTAAGTCTTACTGGTGTTGAGTTGTATGTAGTTTTTAAATATTTTGGAATTTAAGCCCTTATCAAATGTACCTTTGGCAAATAGACCACAGCTTTTCTAACTCAGAGATGTTAGAAGTAAACATTGAATCAAGAACCCAGAGAGGTTCCCCGAGGGAAACTGTGACATGAAGAGGACACCTCACAGGAAACCAGCCCAAACCTCCAACTGCATCAGCTCCTGAGATGGTCCTTGTGTTCAGGGAACCTGAGCGCCCCCTGGTGGTCGCAGCTTCTCCTGCAGGGAGGTTTGTGTCTGGGCTCACACTGACTTCCCCTCACTGTGTGTCCTGCACAGTAATACATGGCCGTGTCCTCGGTGGTCACGGATCTCAGCTGCAGGGAGAACTGGCTCTTGGACGTGTCACTGGAGATGGTGGTGCGGCTCTTGAGGGACGGGTTGTAGTTAGTGATACTAACACTACCATGTATATACCCAATCCATTCCAGCCCCTTCCCTGGTTTCTGTCGGATCCAGCTCCACCAGTTATTACTGAGTGAGCCCCCAGAGACAGAGCAGGTGAGGGAGAGGGTCTGCGAGGGCTTCACCAGTCCTGGGCCCGACTCCTGCAGCTGCACCTGGGACAGGACACCTGAGGACAAGGAGCATCAGACCCTGTCAGTCACATGCAGTCACAACCACCCCATAGGCCCCTGTCTGACCTCTCAGACCCTCACCTTGGGGGGCTGTCACCAGGCACAGGAGAAGACCCAGGAGTCTCATCTTCTTCTAGACCACGGCTCTGCCTTCCCCAGAGACCTCAGCCCTGTGAGAGGAGAGAGCTGTGAGCCTCCCGAACCCAGAGGAGGATTTACCCTGGAGCTTGAGGAGAAATTTGCATGTGGGGCAGCCTGTTCCTTATAAGTGGAGGGACTAAAGTCAGGCTGCCCTGGTTCTTCTAGGGCTCTGTGGGGGCGTCCCTTCCCTTGATCTCACTCTGTATGTAAGTCAGGGATCGAGGATCACCTGGTTCAAGGGAACTACTGGAGTCAGCTTAATGGACGTGCTCATTTCAAATAAATGGCAGAAGAGATGAATAGATTATAGTTTTAATTTCTCATACATCGTTCAAATAGATTTTAGGGGATTACATTTATTTAGGTAGTTTCTTAATCCAAACTATTTAATGTATACACAACTGTCAAAACTTTTAAGTAAACAATTATATTTTATTTAAGTAAACAATTATATAATATTGTATATTATATATACAAATAATTTCTACTTTGTTTTGAAAATCACAAAATCAAGGACATTCATTCTGAGTATCTTGTTCGTTTAATTTTTGTCATTACTTTGGTCCAAGGAGCTATGACCCAAGAACAGGGCATTGTCAGACACTGGATTTATTTTTATTTTGTTTTATTTTTTAAAAATGATATTTCTTACAAGTTCTGAGTAACCCTCTTCTACCTTTTTTCAGGTTATTAATAGAAACATTTTTTTTCTTACAATCCTTGCAAAACTCTTTCAGAATCTAAGCCCTTGATTCTTGATGTTGAAAATTTTGTAATTGTGTCCTTCGGTCCCTCTACCCTTGTGCAAGCCCATGGTATATCTCAGAGTCACTGAACCAATTACATCAGAAATGATCATATTTTTACATGGAGAAATCGTTGAAAATAAATAAGAGTAATTATTCATGTGTACAATTCAGAATCTTTCATATGTTGTCATTGTGAAGGCAGCAGATTAACTGGCCCATGTTCTCAGTTTGGTATTTCCAGTGGTGCTGGAGTTTAGAAGGAGACAAATGAAGAGATTTCCTATCACGGATTTGCTCAAAGGAAAGTAAACCCTGACTGAAACATTCACTCCCAACCCCCCTCCCTCTGACCCTTTGGATAGTCACCGTGGTCAGAGTTCCTGGGCTCCTGAAATAATCTCTAACATCCTTAATGTATAATAAACACATTCTCCCATAAGACACATGGTAGGAAAATATATTCTCAGTGTACCTTGTCTTTTCATTTCCTTCATGAAATATTTGGTGGAAAATGTTTCTAATAGTAACAATTTTCAATTTATCAAAATTTTCTCTAATGGGCCCAGTTTTTTTTAATTTTATGTAACAGCTGACCAGAAAGTGTCACTCTCCATTGCCCATGGGAGGGGAACCCTGATATGAATACAGTGGGCAGTAAACCCAATAGAGAAATGTTGGTTGGAATCCTTAACATCATTGAAATCTGCTTGCTGTGTCCTCTGACCAGGAGACCAACTTTCCTTGGCATGAAGCCCTGATTCATATCAAAGATTAATTCACTTGATTGGACTTTACTCTGTGAATCACCCTGCTGTATGTAGCATAGAAAACTAGACTAACCCCTGAGAAATTATATCATGTAGACGTCAGGCAGATGAGGAAGGAACCTCAAAGGACGTGAGGAAGATGCTGAGCAGAGGTGACAGAGACAGGATCCCAGAGGGTATTTCACGAGGATGAAAGTGACCAGGAGGACGAGGGTGCAGAGAGGTCGTGAGAGGGACACATGAGGAGATGACCTGGAGCTGACGTCCGGGAAAGTGAATGTCCCAGTGAGAGCCCTGCATGGAGCTGTGTGTGCAGGACTCACGTGGGACAGTGAGAGAGCGAGGCCCTGGCGAGTGTGAGCACCTGGGGGATGAACTCTCAGTGTGTGCAGACGGGGACACCTGGGTGGGCGGACGTAGGTTTTGAACCATGTTCTCCAGGGCAGGTGCTCAGATGACCACCTCTCAGGAGATGCTGGGAGCAGGACTGTGGGGTGATGGTGACCCCTAGTGGTGACTTTGAGCCATGCGGGTTGCAGGACCCTGGGGACTGAACCAGCTGCCTCTCCATCCATCCAAGACCAGGGGAGGGAAGAGCTCACCTTTAAGGTCAGGCTTTTCCTCTCTGAATAGGAGAGAGACGCAAGACTCCGACGATGAGGGTATTTTGTATCATTGCAACGTCCTCATTAGTGACGCACATGGGAGTATCCCTGGTCAATTTGGTATTTTTAGCGTTTTTGAAGGACCTGCTGAAATGATAGTTTTAGAAAGTGTGAATGAGTAGAAAAGGCAGCTGAACATATTGTTTCCAGTAAGCATAGCCGTGGCTGGGTAGTTAGCTGGTTGGATTGTCATCCTGTACCCTGAAAGGCTGTGGGTTCAGGTCTTGGTCAGGGCACACACCTACGTTGTGGTTGTGATCCTTGTTTGGGGAGCGGGTGGGAGGCAACCAACTGATGTTTCTCTTTCCCGTCCTTTCTCTAAATACAATGAGTGAGGAATAAATACATAAATACATAAGTATAGTAGGTGCAATGTTTGTTCAAAGACACATTCTCTGCAACACACTCACACACACTGATGCTTTCCATGGTAATGAACCCCAAATTTCACTTGTCCCCTGTACCCAACACATGGGCAGTGCCCCCTCACTGACCTTAAACTACTTCCTTCACAAACAGAAGAAATCAAACATGATTGAAGTGTAGACAGGGCTGTGCCTGTACCTGAGGTTTCCTGTTCTCCCAGCACCAGGAACATGGCACCTGTAGCAACTGCCCTTCTAGCAGGTGTGGGTGCACCAGGAACTGTGGGGATCACTAAGAACAAGACAAGGCCCTAAGGGTCAGGCTGTCAGGTGGCATTCACGTGGGACTCAGGCATTGGGATTTTCAAACACTGAGTTTAATCCACTCTGATTACTCTGAGAAAACCTTAAAGGGAATGAGTGGCAGACCTCAGCGTATCGAACGAACTGCAGCTGAGAGGTGGAAACTCAGAAAATCCAGGGAGTTGGAGACTCTGACAACACACAGACCCAGAGATGAGCAGGCTGTCAATAGGCTCCGAGGAGACGCTTGTTTGTCAGGACCTGCACCTCCAACCCCACAGAGAATCTCCTCACAGCTGCAGGCCTGTAATCTGTAACCCCTTACCCATCGTTATCCCCATGTCTGTAATCTGTAACCCCTTACCCATCGTTATCCCCCATGCCTGTCATCTGTAACCCCTTACCCATCGTTATCCCCATGCCTGTAATCTGTAACCCCTTACCCATTGTTATCCCCATGCCTGTAATCTGTAACTCCTTACCCATCATTGTGTGATTTTTGTCTTTGTTTCTGATAAAACCGAATCACTCCGGTCTCTTTTCTGGAGCCTGGCGGATCCAAGTTATATAATATTCACTGAACGTGAATCCAGAGCCTTTGCAGGAGAGTCAGAGACCCCACGGCCTGTTTCAGGTCACCTCCAGTCTCCTGCAGCTGCACCTCACTTTGGACACCTGCAGACAACAGACATAGTCATTAGGAGAGGCCACACACACACACACACACACACACACACACACACACACACACACACGTCCCCAGGTCTCCGTGATGCTACCATGTAAGAGCGTCCAAGCGAGAGCCCAGATCAGCCCAAACGTCATGGTGCTTCCTCGGGGTTGACTCCTGCAGTGAATGGAAAGTGCAGTGTCCCTGGGGTGGGGCTGCTCTCCCAGAGGTGCAGGGACAGGGCTGGGCTGTGTTTATGAGCTCCAGAAACTCTCCATGTACATGGGCTCCTCCCTTTAAAGACAGGGAAGTGGAGTTTCTGGGTGAGGGACAAGCACCCCCTTGTGAGTGTGGAGACTTTTAGAAGGGCCTAGGTAGTCTGTGTGCCGTAGAGAAATTGTTGCTGTTGATAAACTCCAAAACCCGTCAGTCAAACAGGACTGAATATACAATGATACCCACATCCACAGAGGGCCGTGATATTCCAATTCAGTATAGAATCTTCCTGTGGTCCTAGGGGGCTGTATGAGCACCCAGGACATGTCCCTGTGTGATCTCTGAGACTGGATTCTTCACTCTGTGTCTTCACTGAGATCCTCCTGTGTTTAGGTGTGTAACAGTTGATTGTTATTATTATTTTTTTCCATTATTGATTTTAGAGAGAGAAGAAGGGAGAGGGAAAGAGAGATAGAAACATGGGTGAGAGAGAACATCGATTAGCCGCCTTCTGCATGGCACCCACTGGGAATTGGGCACACAACCTGGGCATCTGCCCCAACCAACATTGAATCAGCAACCACTTGGTACATGGGTCAATGGTCAAACAGTGAGCCAGGCTGGCCAGGACAAACATTCACACTTCAAATCCTAACATCCAGCATGGTGGTGTCAGGAGGTGGGGCCTTGGGAGGAGCAAAGGTCATAAGGGTGGGGTTCTCATGAGAGGGGTTAGTGCCCTCATAAAAGAGGAAAGAGGATACTCCCTTGTTCCATGTGCCCACTGAGATTACAGCAAAGTCAGAGTGAACCCAGAAACAAACCTCCCTGAGGGACACAGGCGGGTCAGTATACAGGGGTGCTCAGGACACTAGGGGGCTCACTAAACGCCAAAGGGAAGGCCAAGGGATGTCCATTTCACCTGACAATGAACATGTGCATCCCTGTGAAAGTGATCCCAGGATGAGTCTAAACTGGCTGCTTCTTCTTCATATAAATGGACTATGCAAACGAATATGATCTCTGACGGAGGAACTCTCCCCCTAAGTAGCATTGTTGAGACTTGGTTTCTGTTCAAGGTTGACTGGACCACAAGGTGCCCAAACTCTTGCCTGAAAGTTATTTCCGGGTTTGTTCATAGTGTGTTTACAGGTGAACTTTCCCTTGGAATTGGTGGCTGAGAAAAGCAGATTGTTTTTCCCAATGTGGAAAACAATGATCCTGGACCCTGTGTATCCACAGGAGCCTGGGTGTGTCTGCTCAGTGTGTGGAGCTGTCCACCCTCAGAGCCCTGTGGACAATGAGGGGACACTCAGTCCCCACGGAGGGGAGCTTTCCCCTTGGAATGGGGAGAAGGAGACCTCGCCCAGCAAAGTCCTGTGGTCCTAGGGGGCTGTGTGCACAACCAGGACATGCCCCTGTGTGATTTCTGAGACTGGACCCTCCACTCTGAGTCATCATTGAGATCCTCCTGTGCTGAGGTGTGTATCAGTTGATGGTTATATTTATTGCTGAATAATATTCCATTGAAAGGTGTTTCCTAGTTTGCTTATTTATAGAACTGGAAGGACCTTGAGGTTGTTTAAAGATTCTAATACAGCCCTGGCCGGTTTGACTCAGCGGTTAGAGCCTTGACCTGCTGTCCAGAGAGACCCGGTTTCAGTTCTCGCTAAGGGCACGTACCTAGGTTGCAGTTTGTTCCCGGCCCTGGTTGGGTCGTGCGGGAAACAGCCACTCGATGTGTCCCTCTCACATGGATGTTTCTCTCTCTCTCTCTTCCTCTCTCTCCCTCCCACTCTGTCTGAACAAAAAATGGAAAAATATCCTCAGGTGAGGATAAAAAAAAATTCTAATACAGAGATGTTTAAATATTTGGTTGTAGGGTTTTTTTCCCCCTTGGGGTGGGGGTTGTATTTTGTATGAACATAAAGATTCATTCTTTTGGGGTAAACACTCTTAGTGGGACCATTGAGATACATGTTGGGTATATATTTAATTTAAGAACAAATCACATTATGTGATTAATATAATCAAATTATGAAGAAAGAATAACAGGAAACAAAGGGACCCAGAAAAGGAGAGAGGCCCAGTCATTACCAATATGTCATCTGCACACACAGTGTCACCTCCTCACTTGTCCGCAGTGAGAATATGAGAAGTTAGAGCCACAGAGAAAAATCGAGAATCCTCCTGGATGCAGATGAGAGCTGAGAGGAAATCCCTGCTCCCAACAGGAAGCCCCTCCTTCCCCCTCACTCTGCACCTGGGCTCCTGTGCTGTTCTCTGTGGTCGGTGGGTCCTGAGCGCCCCCTGGTGTCCTGAGTGTCCCCTGCAGCCCCACCCTCCTGTCCCCCTCAGGAGGTTTATGTTTGGGCTCACACTGACTTCCCCTCACTGTGTGGTGCACAGTAATATAGGGCCGTGTCCTCGGCTCTCAGATTGTTCATTTGCAGATGCAGTGTGTTCTTGGAGTTGTCTCTGGAGATGGTGAAGCGGCCCTTCACAGAGTCCGCATAGTTTGTGATACTACTATCATAATTAATTTCACCAACCCACTCCAGCCCTTTCCCCGGAGCCTGGCGGACCCAGTGCATGTGGTAACTACTGAAGGTGAATCCAGAGGCTGCACAGGAGAGTCTCAGAGACCCCCCAGGCTGCACCACGCCTCCCCCAGACTCCACCAGCTGCACCTCACACTGGACACCTGCAAACACAAAGACGCACGGTCAGGAAACTGTCACACGTTCACTGTTTCCCCTTCATCCACACACACACTCAGTGTTTCTTGTTTTCCATAAATTACCTCTTAAAATAGAAACAAGGAAAACCCAGCTGAGCCCAAACTCCATGGTGAGTGCTCTGTGTTCAGTCCTGATCAGGGAATGAGGTCACCTGGGGATCCCAGGTCAGGGCTACTGTTCCAGAGCTGCAGTGTCGGGGTCGGGCTGGATTTTATGGGCAGAGGGGGCCCTATTTGCATGTCCCCCTACTATATAGGGAGCTCTGGGGTTGGAGAACTGCAGAGAGGTAGTGCCTCTGTGAAGGTGCGAGTGTCCTGGGGGAGAATCTTGGTCATGGTAACATTTCAATAACAAAATGAGAATCATAGGGACTTTGGGGGCATGTTCAAGTGTCCACATCTGGTAACAGGGAGTCCAGCATCTGGCCTGTGCTCCTCCACACTGGTCCCTATGACTCCCCTGATCCAACTCCAGGGCAGAGCAGGACCTGCCCAGTGAGGGTGCAGACCCCTTGTAGGTAATGAGAGCATGAATGAAGTTCTGTATTCTGGTTTTACCCACACATCAGGGCTGCAGTCAAGCAGACATGTGGAAAAAGACCACAGGCTGCTGATCTTCTAAGAGTGGACATCTTGTACAGGGTGTGTAGGTGGCCTTGGCCCTGAGTATCTCTGGCATCCTGACCTTCAAGGAGACAAAGAAGAGATAATGATGCTGAGAACATGCTTCTCTATCCCTGGGACTCTGAGACACTGAGAAGTCAGTGAGATTCATGGAGCTGATGGAGAGGCTCTAGGTTTCCAACACCCAGAAGTCCATGTTCAGAGGGTCTGTCTGCATAGACAGTAATGAAAACCTTAAAGAAGGTGATATAATAGAACAATTAGTGATACATATGTAAGTCATAATACCTGTGATCAGCAAGAAGGCTCATATTGAAGGTTAATTACTCATCTATGAAACAGAGACCTTTGCAGTTTAAATTCACAGTGAATGCCATGGTGATATGAGTTGAATTCATCACAGGGCCTGGGCCTTGTCAAGTGTGTTATTACAGCTGACAGAGTTTATTGTAAAAAGGGACAGCTCTGTGTTTCCACAGTTTTCAGATAACAGTGTGTCGTGTCCTCATGTAATACACGTCTTTACAGAGCATGGAGATAAAGCCTGGACAGTAGACGAGCCCAGAACCCACCTCCTCCTGGGGGACGTGAGCTCAGTGGGTCCTGAGCTCCCCAGGTCCTGAGAGCACGTTTTCCTTCAAAGCCCGCAGAGGACTGGAGACTCCTCATCGCCTTCCTCTCATCCAGCCTGGGGGTCGGGTCCATTTCCGCAGAAGCTCTATGGACCCTGCTGTTCACAGGACGTCCCCTCCTCGTTCTTTCCGTCCACGGACCCTGCCCTCCGCTCCTTGGCTGAGAATCCCCTGTTGTCTCTGCTGCACCACAGGGGAGCCCCGTGTCCCTCTCCTGTGGCGATGCCCCCACTGCAAGAGCCTTGAACAAAATCTTCCTTTAAAATATAGCGACTGTCAGAGAATCTTCCACCAGGATGGAAGTGGGATATGTAAGGTTCTCCAGGCAGGTTGCGCATAAATCCACTCAGGACGCGTCCTGGGACAGGATTGTGGAGACGACAGTGCCCCTGGTGGTTGATCTGAGCCACACAGGCTGACGACGCTGGGTCTGAACCAGCTTCCTGAGACAAGGCAGGGGTGTCTGCCACAAGGAAGTCCTTCCTGGCATTTTGAAACGGTGGCAGCCCTTCTTTCTTGTACACAACTGGTCGCTGTAAGGTCTGCTCCTAGCATACTGATGTCTCTACCCTGCACTCCATCTTCCCTCCCTCAGCCCTTTAGGGAAATGCTTTCATCCAGGAGTTTCTGGCAAATATTTAACAACCTGTCCTCAGAAAAATAAGAAAAAGTACTGGATTGCAGTTGTATGCTGTTTTCTTCTGTGTAAATATTCCCACCATGAATGATTTCAAGCTACCCATCTGGAGTTGAAAGAGATACCCACAGTCAATGCCAGAGACCTAGAGCTGGCTCCAGCCCACCACTCCTGCTGTCCCTTACCCAACATTGACTGGTGGGCTGACATTGGCAACATTCCACACAAAGGGGACACATGACCCAGACATGGCCAATCCCCAGGCCCAATCCCTTTGCCTTAGGTGGATGTGTGACCCAGTTTGGGTTATTCAAGGTCTTGATAAGGAATTTGATAGTGGAAAGCTAGAGAGAAGTCCTTTTGCCTTTGAATAATGAGCTGCGATGTTATAAACTCAGAATTTCTAGTGCCTTGTTCTCCATGCATATGTGGTAGGAGAGAATGAGGCTCAGTAGAGAATGGGAGAGATGATGGAGGGAATATGAGAGAGAGAGGGAGAGAGAGAGAGAGAGAGAGAGAGAGAGAGAGAGAGAGAGAGAGAGAGGAGAACACATCATGTTTTCAGTATCTTTTACAGCTATATGAGCCAAAGTATCCATTAGTTGCTTACATTAATTTGAACTGAATTTGTCTAACTTGTCGTTCAGTATATACCTGGCATATTCAAACAGTAAAATACTACAAAACTATTAAAACTATTTAGAAGCATAATAATTGACATTTGAAGATGTTCTTACAATTATCATGAATTTTATTTTTAATCTTAAAAAGATTTTTAAAAATGGATACAGGTTGAAGTCCCGTGTGTTCTGTGGTCTCCGGATGCCCACTGCCCCTTGAAAGTCAGCATCTCAATGGCCACATGACCCACACTATGCGTATATTGATTTTCCATCCAACAGAAACATACACAGAATAAGCTTGGACCCTAATCTGAGTTCACGACACAAAGGTCTGAAGAAGTGATCGGTACAGGTAACTACATTTTCCTTCAAAAAACAAAAGCACAACAAAACCTCTCTCCGGATACTGTACACAGCATCTTAGGACCATCCATTTCCAAGGCTGCTCAGAGAGCGGTCTGATTCCCGTGGTTGCAGAAGTTGAAATTTTGATTCTGAAAATGCCCACACATTCTTGCTCATTTTCATTTATTTATTAATGAAGCTGCCACAGAGCTCGGAGGGTTATGGCACTGCTGCCCCGTGGCTCATAGCATTCCCCAGCCACATGGTCTCGGGTCAGTACTCACCCCTGTAAGAATCAGTTGCCTCATGTGTCAAACGAGAGTATTTATATTCTGGGAGGTTCCTATTTTCTATCTGCCCTGCAATCCATGCAAGCACTTTTTCTGAAAATTTCCTGTTTCTACCCTGTAATCTACGTGACTGTCCTGACAGTTGCCAAGGTGGTGAAATACGGGTGAGCTGGTCTCCTCTGCAGCCCACCCACATACCCATACCGGGCTTTTCCTTCCCACCAGTGCTGTTACTTGGTGGGTCAAGTGTCCTGTGCTCTGCTTTGGGGGACTTGTGAGTGTCCTGGACTGATGATGAAGACAGTGTCCACAAGGGGCTCTGCAAAGTTTGGGGCATCACTGGATGCTCGCGTGCTGGAGCACACCCGGCTGAGGTCGAGCAGCTGGTCGTGCAGCCATGCTCTGCCCAAGGACAATGACAGTCGCTGCCATGGTTTTCTGTAAGGGCAAGGATAGTCCATCCCTGACTCCCCTGTGATCTGTCTGGTCTGGAGATTCTGTCCTCTTCTGAGACATTGGCCCAACCGCTTCCTTCCTCTCTCTCAGTCCAATAACCCTCAGCCATCTTCCTTCCAAGTAGAGCAGTGGGAATCATTTTCTTCCCTCTTTTTTGCTTTTTAATCTTTTCTTTCTTTCTTTCTTTCTTTCTTTCTTTCTTTCTTTCTTTCTTTCTTTCTTTCTTTCTTTCTTTCTTTCTTTCTTTCTTTCTTTCTTTTTTAAACAGAGACTCTTTGACACACTTTCTTTAGGAACTTCCTTTCGCATCTCAAGAGACTAGTTAGGAAGCATTAAAAACAAAACAAAACAAAATCCAACCAGCCAACAATAGTCAAACGAAACTTAGAAATGAATACAAATGTGCATGTTTTTTTTTTTTCTTTTTACTTTCCTTGCTTAAAAAATGCTAACTAGTCTGGGTTTCTCTAACCAATGGAAGGGAGAATGACAGTATATGAAAGCAAGTAAAATCAGACATACTAATATTTCAATACTATATCTCAGCTGTGATCACTGCAGACATTGGGAGTGACAAACCAACCCAGCCTGTTCGAGGACAGTCCTCTGCTCCTGCCACCCATGGGCTTGTCCATCACTGTGATCTGCAACTGGTGGGGCCACCTGGATGACAGTGACACAAGGTGTGAGTCTGGTTACGGGTGCCCTGAGGTCTGCTGCCCGTTGGACACGAGACCTGCAATCCTAACTGATGACCCATCAGCCCTGATGAGGCGATCAAAAGACAATCCTCAGACTCAGGAAATATACTGTGAAATCCCATTTTGGTAAAGGACTAGTGTCATGAACACACAGCACATTTGAAAGGAGAGAAGAAAAACTGAACCCCAGCCAGTCCTCGGAGCAGACACCTGCTCAAATGGTGCAGCCGCTTGCACACCAGCAGGTGTTTCCCCAGGTGTGGAGCAGGACTCGCACAGGACCCGCCACACAGCTTCCGTGTGCGTGCAGCAGACACATCGGTCTGGAGGGAGACTCGGCTCCCCTGCCCATTGCAGCCCCACTCAGTGTGCCCAAGGCATGGGGGCCTCTGAGTGTCCCAGTGGATGAGAGGATCAGTGTGTTATATGTGCACCATGGAGACTGACTACTCAGCCTCAAATCACAGGGAAACCCTGCACAACCCCAGCCTGGAGGACACTAGAGGACACTGTGCTCTGTGAAATAAAGCCACCAGGGAAAGGCAGACAGTGTCTGATTCCACCTACACTGGGGACTGAATTAGGTTTCCTTCCAGCAGAGTGTGCAGGAGCCCAGGCCTGGGTGTGGTGAAGGCTCTGGCAGGAGACGGGACAGTGGAGGGTCGGCTGCCCTGGAGTCCTGCGCTGATGGAGAACAAAGACGGAGGCAGCTGGAGGAGACACTGTGTCAGGACACAGTCAGCCCTGGTCCTGGGCCCTGTGCATCCACAGGAGCCTGGGTGTGTCTGCTCAGTGTGTGGAGCCGTCCAACCTCAGGGCCTGTGGACAATGAGGGGACACTCAGTCCCCACGGAGGGAAGCTTTCCTCTGGGAATGGGGAGAAGGAGACAGAGCCCAGCAAAGCCCTGTGGTCCTAGGGGGCTGTGTGCACACCCAGGACATGCCCCTGTGTGACCTCTGAGACTGGACCGTCCACTCTGAGTCATCACTGAGATCCTCCTGTGCTGAGATGTGTATCAGCTGATGGTTTTTTTCATTGCTGAGTAGTATTCCATTGAATACTAGTTTGTCTATTTGTAAAATTAGAAAAACGTTTGGGTGGTTGTAGCTCTTAAATAAAGATACTAGGAGTATTTGGATTCACATTTTTATGAACATACAGATGTGTTCTTCTGGAGCAAACATTCCTAGTGGGACCACTGAGATACATGTTAAGAATATATTTAATTTAATAAGGGTCCGCAGTTTATTTTGTGAAGAAATAATAACAGGATATAGAGGAAACTGGGGTAGGAGAGACCTCCAGTCACTGCCAACTTGTCACCTGCAAACACAGAGTGCTTCCTTCTCACTTCTCTGCAGTGAGATTATGAGAAATTAGAGCCACAGAGGAAAAGTGAGAACCTTCCTGGATGCAGCTGAGAGGAAATCCCTGCTCCCAACAGGAGGCCCCTGCTTCCCCCTCACTCTGCACCTGCTCCTGGGCTGTTCTCTGTGGTCAGTGGGTCCTAAGGTCCCCCTGCAGCCCCTCTCTCCTGTCCCCCTCAGGAGGTTTGTGTCTGGGCTCACACTGACTTCCCCTCACTGTGTCTCTTGCACAGTAATACACGGCCGTGTCCTCGGTGGTCACGGAGCTCAGCTGCAGGGAGAACTGGTTCTTGGACGTGTCTCTGGAGATGGAGGTGCGGCTCTTGAGGGACGGACTGTAGTAAGTGTTATCATCATAACGTATGCGCGCCAACCACTCCAGCCCCTTCCCTGGTTTCTGGCAGATCCAGCTCCAGTAATCACTGGGTACTGAGCGCCCAGACACAGCGCAGGTAAGGGAGAGAGTCTGCGAGGGCTTCACCAGTCCTGGGCCCGACTCCTGCAGCTGCACCTGGGACAGGACACCTGGGGACAAGGAGCATCAGGCCCTGTCAGTCACGTGCAGTCACAACCACCCCATAGACCCCTGTCTGACCTCTCAGACCCTCACCTTGTTGGACTGTCACCAGGCACAGGAGAAGACCCAGCAGCCTCATCTTCTTCTAGACCACGGCTCTGCCTTCCC
This sequence comes from Tadarida brasiliensis, assembly GCA_030848825.1. Taxonomy (NCBI): domain Eukaryota; kingdom Metazoa; phylum Chordata; class Mammalia; order Chiroptera; family Molossidae; genus Tadarida; species Tadarida brasiliensis. The sequence continues at coordinate 248,576,685 of CM061257.1, forward strand.
CCGGAGACCTCAGATCTGTGTGAGGAGAGAGCTGTGAGCTTCCCCAGCCCAGGGGAGGATTTACCCTGGAGCTTGAAGAGATATATGCATGTGGGACAGCCTGTTCCTTATAAGTGGAGGGACTGAGGTCAGGCTGCCTTGGTCCTTCTGGGGTCCCTGTAGGGGGCATTTTTCCCTTGAACTGACTCAGCATATAAGTTTGAGATATGGGATTCCCAGGTTTATGATACACCCCGGAATGTGGTCAAAGTTCAGTCTCACTTTTCTGAGTGAAAGAAGAAATGATGGCCTAGATAGGTAGGTCACACTTTACTTCTCATGCATCTTTCAAACCAATTTAATGGGACTAGCATTTGTTTTGATAGTTTCTGATTCCCAACACTTTAGTATATCCACTATTTCTAAATGTTTATATTATAATGTTATACAAATAACGTCCACCTTCATGCACAAATAAAAACAAAGGCAGACATCCTCAATATCTTATATATTAATTTTATTTCAATTTATTATTATAGGTTTTTATTTTTTAGAAGGAGAGGAAAGGAGAGGGGAGATAGAAAGTCAAAGTGAGACAGAAACATCAGTTGGCTTCCTCCATCTCGCCTCCTTCTGGTGGTTGAACCCGCAACCCCGGCTTGTGTTCTGACCTGGAATTGAACTAGGACGTCTCAGTTTAGGGGACAATCCTCAGTTCTCTGAGCCACACTGACCAGGCTCTTATATTTTAATTTAAGACCTTCCTTTGATCTGAGAAACTACCTTCCAAGCACAGGGAGTTGGGACATTCTTGATAAATGATGTTGGAAAGTTTGTGATTATGTCTACAGCTTCCTGTGCACACTCTTCCATTATGAAACCTCATGGCATAGTGCGGAGACCCCACATCAGTTACATCACACATGTTCATGCTTTCAAATGTAGAAAAAAATATGAAATCATTGATTAAGCCTGTATACAACTCAGAATGATTCATGTGCTGAAATGATTATGGCAGGAGATTGACCTGTTTTCTCTGTGTAGTGTTATCAATGATGTCGGGGTTCAGAGGGGGGTTAGTGAAGAGGATTGCTATCATATATTTTCTCATAGGAAAGGGAGCTTCAGCCCTGACTGGAACCCTCATTCCAGCCTCCCTCCCTCTGCCCCTGTAGATGGACTCTGTGGTCAGAGGTGCTGGGCTCTCCCACAGAATATTTAATGTCCTTAATTTACAATGAACACATTCTCCCATCAGACAGTGGTTTGGAAATGTAGTCTCTCTGGGTAGCTTGTGTTTTCATCTCCTTAATTGATTCATTGTTGGGATAAATGTATGTAATTTGGCAAAGTCTAATTCACCTCTATTTTCTGTACTGGGAGGAAGAGAGAGAGAGAGAGAGAGAGAGAGAGAGAGAGAGAGAGAGAGAGAGAGAGAGAGAGAGAGAGATCAACTGGCTGCCTCCCGCCTTCCACATGACCCTACCAGGGCCGTGGATGAACTGCAACCGAGGTACATGACCTTGACTGGAATTGAACCTGCAAGTCTTTGGTCCAGGGGCCTAAGATCTAACCTTTGAGCCGATCATGCCCCAGCCTATTCCTGGGCCGGTGCTTGACTGGTTGGAGCGTCATCCTGTACACTGAGAGGCTGCAGGTTCAATTCTCAATCAGGGCCTGTGCTGGAGGCAACCAGTCCATGTCTTTGTCTCTCTCTCTCCCTCTTCCCCCTCCTCCCTCTAAACAACTAAACATAACCTCAGGTGAGGATGAAATACAAAAATAAGTGTTGTAGGTTCAAGATTTATTTAATGACACCTTTTCTACACACACACACACACACACACACACACACACACACACAGGATTAAATAAACAAATACGTGTAGTATATGTAATAATTCTTTACTGCATAAGGACCACATGCTCCCATCAGACAAGTTATTTTAAAATATAATCTCTATGTTCATATTGGTCTTTTCATTCCATTAATGCAATCTTTAGTGGGATGAAAGTATTTAATTCAGCAAAGTCTAATTCACCCCTATTTTCTGTTCTGGGGCCTGTTTTGGTGAATCACACAGACCCCCAGGACGTGCTGAGCCTCACGGTCCAGGGGCATCGGCTGCAGCAGCCACAGGGACAGAGAGGTTCTGGCACCAGGAGTGAGGGCTGCTGGAAAACTGCCCAGAACTGGACGGAACTTTGACCTGGGTGAGGGGAGGAAGCTGGACGTGTTCTGAGTCACAGGACAGAGATGTGCCTGATGTTCATGGGCAGAGTGTAACTGGACATGTGGGTTAAACCTCTTCCCGTGACGACCCAGGAGGACGTGCAGGTCATGACAGACACAGCTTCTGTCATCGTAGGAAACACCTGAGTGATTATGACCAGGAGTTTGTCAGAATAGAAACTTTTAGGGTTCTGCAGGCAGGGATCAAGGGAAATAAGGAACGTGTCATTGCAAAGGGGGGAAGGGGATTCCTGTTACCCACATGCACCTGCTCACAGTGTCTCTGTCTGTGAGGTAACAACTTCACAGGTCCAGGGGTTAGCACCTGGACACCTGTGGGATCATTACTCACGTGGTTACACCATGCTTCACCCAAACTACACAATTCATTGGAGTTCCATTCATGAAATCCCTCAACACTTAGAGGGAAGAGTGGACACCCCTCCCTGCAGGACCCATGGTGCTGGTGTGTCTGTGTGAGGGGCCCTCATGTCATTGACCAGGACCCTGTCTCAGTCCATCGTCATCACCATCATCATCATCATCATCATTTTCTTACTTAAAATATTTCTTAATTTTATATACATAAATGTTGTTCAACATAATGACCCTTTATATCCATTTTTATGGTTGTTAAGTAAATAGGTTGTCAGACTCTATTTTATTGTTTCATTGAGTGCTGACAACTGATGGGTCATTCCTGCCTTTTCTCCATCTACCCCACTCTGGGATCTGATGAGAAATGTTGGGTTTCCTCTTCAGATGTCATTGGGAAATTGAACCACACAAGCCCCAGAAGGAAAATTCCTCTGCCTCCCACACCACCTCACCAAAATAAAACTCCGAGCCCATCTCCTTTCCCGGTCTATCAAAGCTCCCCTGACTTTCGGAAGATCTTTCCTGTGCTTCCCAGAGATGCCAACTGTGTACATGATACACGTTCCATGTCCCCTTGTGTGTGTTTGTCGTCAGCCTGGACATCTGCACAAGCTGTCGTGGGTCCCTCTGCCTCTGCCTGGTGTCAGCTGCTCTGGGTGCTGTGAGCATGATGCCAAGTCAATGAGCGTCATCACCACCGGGGACTTTCATCTCTAGCTTTGGGGTCACAAGCCTCTGGTGCCCGCTGCCCACACACACACTTGTCTGGCTGCTGGCTGGCTGGGCCCTGAGCTGGGTGGAGCTGAGCTGCACTGTCGAATCAGCAGAACCCCTGGTTGGATGCAGCCTACGTGGGGCAGTGGATTTCATGATTAGTTCTCCTTTGGGCACAAGAGTGTCTGAAGAGACTCTCTGCCTTTTGTTCATATGAGAAAGTTGTCTTTCTGGACAACAGACATTTCTCCACTCTTTCTCTTTATTTGTTGACATCATTATAGGTGTCCCCATCCCCCAACTAACTGCTCCCCTCCACCAGCCCCCACCTCGACTCCATGGGCTGTGCATGTAGGTCCTTTGACTCCTCTCTTCACCTCTTTTTATTCACGCACACCCCCCACCCCCGATCTGTGTCTGTATGTTCCAGTGTCCACGCCTCTGGTTCCATTTTGTTCGTCAATTTACTTTGTTCCTCAGATTTCTCATATAACTGAGATCACATGCTATTTGTCTTTGGCTTATTTCTCCTAGCATAATCCTCCCCAGGTCCCTCCATGCTGTCCACAGGGTGAGGGCTGCTTCTTCCTTACAGCTGAGTACTGTTCCCTTGTGTAAATGCACCTCAGGATTTTATCCACTCGTTACTGATGGGCACTTGGACTGTTCACAGGTACTGCAAATACCACTGCTATGAGTACAGGGGTGCTGACATTCTTTCTGATTGGAGCTTTGTAATACCTAGGATTTATTCCCAGAAGTGTGATTACTGCGTTAAATGGTAGTTTCATTTTTAATTTATTGAGGAAACTCCATACTGTCCACAGTAACTGCACCAGTCTGCATTCCCACCAGCAGGGCATGAGGGTTCTGTTCTCTCCACACCCTCACCAGCACTTGTTGTTGGTTGATTTATTGATGGGAGCCATTCTGGCAGATGTGGTTGTATTTTAAGTGGCATCTCTCTGATGATTAGTGACCTAGAACATTTTTTCATATGTCTGTTGTCCATCTGTGTATCCTCTTCAGAGAAGTTTGTATGCAGGGTCTCTGCCCATTTATTAATGGGGTTGTTGGTCCATGTAATGAGTTGTATAAGTTTTTTCTAAATACATTTTTTAATATAACCCCTTAACAGATGTACCATTGGAAAATATACAATAAACTTTTCTAACTCAGAGACTTCATAGGTAAGCACAGAATCAGGAACCCAGAGAGGTTCCCTGAGGGAAACTGTGACATGAAGAGGAAACCACACAGGAAACCAGCCCAAATCTCCAACTGCACCTGCTCCTGGGATGGTCCTGGGATGGTTCAGGACCCTCCGCGCCCCCTGGTGGTTGCAGCTCCTTCTGCAGGGAGATTTATGTCTGGGCTCACAATGATTTGCCCTCACTGTGTCTCTGGCACAGTAATACACGGCCGTGTCCTCAGCTTTCAGGTTGCTCATTTGCAGATACAGCGTGTTCTTCGAATTGTCTCTGGAGATGGTGAATCGGCCCTTCACAGAGTCCGCATAGTACGTGCTACCTCCACCAGTATTAATAAGTGACACCCATTCCAGCCCCTTTCCTGGAGCCTGGCGGACCCAGCTCATCCAGGTGCTACTGAAGGTGAATCCAGAGGCTGCACAGGAGAGTCTCAGAGACCCCCCAGGCTTTACCAAGGCTCCCCCAGACTCCACTAGCTGCACCTCACAATGGACACCTGCAAACACAAAGACGTCCTGGTCAGGAAACTGTCACACGTCCATTGTTTCTCTCTCTCATCCACTCACACACTCAGTGTCCCATAATCTCCACAAATTACCTCTTAAAATAGCAACAAGGAAAACCCAGCTGAGCCCAAACTCCATGGTGAGCGCACCGTGTTCAGTCCTGTTCAGGGAATGTGGACACCTGGAATCTTGGGGCTGAGCTCCGGTCCCAGACCTGCAGGGTTGGGGCTGAGCAGGATTTTATAAGCAGATGGGGCCCTATTTGCATGTCCTCCTACTATATAGGGAGCTCTGGGGTTGGAGACCTGCAGAGAGGGCCGTGCCTCAGAGCAGGTGTGAGTGTCCTGAGGGAGAATCATGGTCATGACAACATTTCAGTAACAAAATGAGAATCATAAGGAGGTTGGGGCATGTCCTGTGTTTATATATGGTGGTAAGAGTGAGCCCAGCATCTGGCCTGTGGCCTCCCCACTGGGCTACTCACCTCCCCTGAACCAACTCCAGGGCAGAGCAGGACCTGCCCAGTGTGGGTTCAGACCCCTTCAATATAATGAGAACATGATTGAACGTCTGTATTGTGATGCTACCCACATGTCAGGGCTGGAGACAAGCAGACACATGGAAAGAGACCACAGGCTGCAGATCTTGTAAGAGTGGACGTCATGGACACTGTGTATGATGCCCTTGGCCCTGAGTGTCTCTGGCTTCCTGACCTTCAATGAGAGAAAGAAGACTGAGTGTTGAGAAGGCGCTTTTTTGTCCCTGAGGCTCAGAGACCCTGAGAATTTAAGCAGTGACTACGGAGCTCATGGAGAGGCTGTGGGTTTCCAACACACAGAAGTCCATCTGCAGAGGGTCTGTCTGCATAGACAATACTGAAAACCTGAAAGAAGGTGATATCATTGAACAATTAGGGAGATAAATTTAAGTCGGAATACCTGTGATCAGCGCGAAGACTCCTATTTAAGGTTAATCACTCATTTATGAAACAGAGAGTTTTGCAGTTTAAATTCACAGTCAAGGCCATGGTGATATGAGTTGAACTGATCACATGGCCTTGTCCTTCTCAAGTGTGTTATTTCACCTGTGAGAGTTTATTGTACAAAGAAACAGCTCTGTGTTTCCACAGCGTTTAGATAACAGTGTGTCGTGTCCTCATGTAGTAAACGTGTTCACAGAGCATGGAGATAAAGCCTGGACAGTAGACGAGCCCGGAACCCACCTCCTCCTGGGGGACGTGAGCTCAGTGGGTCCTGAGCTCCCCAGGTCCTGAGAGCACGTTTTACTTCAAAGCCCACAGAGGACCAGAGACTCCTCATCGCCTTCCCCTCATCCAGCCTGAGTGTTGGGTCCCTTCCCGCAGGAGCTCTATGGACCCTGCTGTTCACAGGACGTCCCCTCCTCGTTCTCTCCGTCCACGGACCCCGCCCTCCGCTCCTTGGCCTTGAATCCCCCGGGGTCTCTGCTGCACCACAGGGGAGCCTGAGTCCCTCTCCTGTGGCGATGCCCCCACTGCAAGAGCCTTGAACAAAATCTTTCTTTAAAATATAGCGGCTGTCAGAGAACCTTCCACCAGGATGGAAGTGGGATATTTAAGGTTCTCCAGGCAGGTTGCACAGAAACTCACTCAGGACACGTCCTGGGACAGGATTGTGGAGACGACAGTGCTCCCTGGTGGTTGTTCAGAGCCTCACAGGCTGATGACACTGGGTCTGAACCAGCTTTCTGAGACAAGGCAGGGGTGTCTGCCACAGGGAAGTCCTTCCTGGCATTTTGAAATTGTGGCAGCCCTTCTTCCTTGTACACAGCTGAGCCTCTGCAAGGACACCTGGGCCTCAGGGCTCCCACCTAGGGGAGAACCTGAGGAACATAACCCTCCTCAGTGCCAGGAGCACAGGCCTCTGGGGCCAGGGCCTCAGCTTGCATGTGTGAGGTGTTGTGACCTGCCTGGTTGCACACTCACACACCCCAGAGTGTCCACTGTGAGACACACCAGAGCCTCCTTAACTCAGTGGAGATGTTTTCTGACATTTGTGGGGCCCTTCGTGACTGTGGGCAGTAGAGCTGCATAGGGGCGGTGAGCACAGGGACAGACTCACCTAGCACAGAGGGCAATTCCCTGCCCAGGAACCGGTCCCTTCACTGCAGCCCTGAGACCCTGTGTCTCTGAACTCTAGGACTGTGCCCGAGACCACAGGAGTAAGTCGCAGTGGAGAGGACAGCACAGCTTCGTCCTCCTTGGTCTGGGACTGGAAGTCAGGGCCCCACCCCTTTGTGCTTCTGTCTGAAAAGACAGAATGGGGACTGCAGTGACCACTGTGTATGCAACCTCCATAAATGGAGACCGGCTCTGTCAGATGTGACCATCACTGTTATTGTATCATTCCCCACCTGGGGGCAGAGGGTCTCTGAGGTCTCACCTCTGACTGCACAAGGAACACCTGCTCTGCTCCAGGCCTCACCTGTCACACCTATGTGAGGGGACAAGTAACCTCCATCAGGCCTGTGTCCTCGCCTTTGTTTTGATTTTGATCTATTTGTTCTAGATCCTGAAAAGTCGTTTCCTTTAGTTTTTCATCTACAAAGACTTGAATGCAAACTATTACACCCTGGTGTCCCATAGTATGTCTTGGATGGATTAAGTTATAAACTCTACCTCCCTGGATGTAGGTCGTGGAAGAGCCACCAGAAGTTGGATGAAGGAGCTCAACAAAAAACATCTGGGCCTTTTGATGAGAACCTGAAAATGTGGGCTGAACCGTTCCAGGGCTGCAGAGCTGAGAGGCAGGCACCGACATCCAGAGCCAGGTGAGTCGTTCTCATCATGGGACCCTGATCCCTGGGTTTGTCCGTGTGTACACAGGTCGGTCCTGACCAGACGGAAATGTGAGCCTGGATGGAGACTGCTCCATTGTGTTGTTCACGTAGAAGAAAATGCACGAGGTGTGCATATGTTTATGTGGTTGGGAAGCTTGCTCAGGTGTGCTCATCCCCAGGAAAGCAGGATTTAGGTCTACGGGGAGAACGAGCTGTGACGTTGTGGATATTCACAACTGAAGAGGGAACTAGATCTCATGATAGTGACACAGGTTAGACCCTGTGGGGAAATCACAGGTGGTCACATAAGAAAAGACAGGTGAACATATAAATTTTGTGTCTTTGAGAGTCACCAGTAATGAACTGACAAAGTTGAAGCAACCCTCACGACCAGAGAAATATTTAAAATAATATTCATGTTCAGGGGACAGGATGTTCCCTCTGACACTGTTTCCCCTGCACAGGGTTCTGAGGATAAAATGAGGACAGATGTCACCCCAGAGCTGGTGGACCAATGTAGGGGGTCAGTGGGTGTCTGTGTGGGTAACTGGGAAGCAGAAGCATGAACTGCAGAGAAGCAGACAGGGCTCCCGGGTCCGAGTCCTTCAGGGAGTTTGGAGCTGGATGTGCAGCAGCTGCACGGCCTCCTGTGTGGGGTTTGTTCTCCAGACTCTGCTGGATCAGGTTCAGTCACTGGGGATGGAGAAGCACGTCCGTCATGGCCAGGGGTGTTTAGGTAAAGTTGTAGTTAATGATTTGTGAGTAATTAAGGTTAGGTCATGCAAGTGTCATTATTGGAAATCTGATGTCTGTATGTGACCATTGGGGATGCTGTCACCATGTCTGTACAGGGCGGGAGTCAACTGGGACAGGAACCTGACTCAGGGCAACATTTGGTAAGATGCTACCTGGGTGCATGAATGGGGGGATTAACCAAGACTGAGGACACACACGTCCAGGGTCCTTGTTTCATTCGGTTCTAATTTTCTTTCTTTTTTTTTTTCAGCCAGTTCAAATTTTCTTTCCTCTGAAATAGCCACACACATGTCCTAGAGTCATGAAGACACCTTGTTGAGAGTGTGCAGGAGCAGAAATCACGTACTTTCCTTCTGTCCTAAATTCATTTTCTAGTTCTATCAATATCATGGGGCAGCTTTTCGGATTTTGAATACCTATGGTCATGTCACATGTGCAGAGATAACGAGAAACATTTTAACTTGTTTCTTTCTGATTTAGTCATTTTTAAAATTTCTTTTCTTCCCTAATTATTCTGCCAAAATCTACCAGTTCTAGGGAATAGAAGCAGTCACAGGGGTGCCCTTGTGCTGGTCCTGACCTTAGAAGAGTAGTGTTGGAATTTTCTTTGTGCAGCATGATGTCACTTGTTGGCTTCTCAAATGTGGCCTTGCTCTGTTGATATACATCTTTCTGTACCTAATTTGTGAATAATTATAATCATGAAGAGATTTTCCATTTATTAAATGCTTTTCTCTGCATCTATTTATATGATGGTATCGTTTATCCTTCATTCTGTGAATGAGGTGTAGCACATTTACTAGGTTACAAACATTGAGCTGTGCTTGCATTCTAGTTCGATATCATACTCCTTTGTGGTCAATGGTCTCTTAATGTGCTGTGACGTTTCCTAGTACATTGTGAGAAATTTTGCATCTATGTTGGTCAGAAATATTGATTTGTTATTTTATGTCCTTACTTGGCTTTCACAGGAGTGTCCTGGTCACCTCCGTTCATTTTTTCGGAAGTGTAGCTTCTTCTTTTAATTCTTGGAGGAATTCAAAAAGGATTGATTAAAAAGTTATAAATTCTTGCCTCAGTCCGTTGTTCTCAGTTAATAGAGTCACCCTGAGTACCAAATTTTCAAGGGTTCGATCTGGGGTCAAAGGCACATACCTGAATTGCCTGCTCTGGGTCCTGTGAGAGGCAATCACTGATGTGTCTTTCTCACATTGATGTTTCCTCTCCATCTCTCTCCCTTCTTCGCTTCCACTCTATCTAAATTCATGGTAAAATATTCTCCGGTGAGAGTTAGCAACAACAAAAAAATTATCAAATCTTTGAATTTTTGGTAGAATTCATCCTTATGCCTATTTCGTTGTGATCGTTGAGATGTTGTAAGATTTTTCATTGCAATTATTTTTAAAAATTCATAGCAGTTTGGCAATGTTGAAATCAAATTCCTAATTTGAGCACCTACTAAGTGGACTCGAAATTACAACTCTTGATAATCACAAGGTGTGGTCAGTGTGGAAATTTCAGGTGTTTGCAGACCACATGTTTATTTCATATGCCATCCAAGAAATCATATAAAACTGTATTTTCCTATATAGAATTAATAAAGTGTCTTAGTCCTGAGAATGCACCTCCCTTAAATCCAACTCCAGGAGCACAAGGAACAGGCCTCAGCCGCTACTCTCTGAAATCCCCGTGGTTTGTGCTGAAGACACAGCTGTGCTCGACTCCCAGACCCAGGGAGACAGCGATGACCCTTAGGCAGAGCCATTGCTGGGAGATGCAGTGGTGTTTGACAGAAAGTTCGGTTCAGGAAATTCTTGACAATTTTCTTGGTTTTACCTGAAATGCAGGGAGGTTTCCTGGACAGACTCAAATTGAATGCTGACAGTTTCCCGAGGCTCAGCAACCTTCTGCATTTTTTCTTCTCCAAATAAAAATTCTGCTTGTGGTGCATGTGAGAATGATGCTAATAATATGAAAAAAGTTTTAAGACACAGATTAGTCAGTGGCTGACACAGAATCATAGGTCTAGAGAGACTCTTGGAGGAAGCCTAGACCCTGAGAGGAAACCATAAACACCCAGCTCCTGCACCTGCTCCTGGGGTTGCAACAGAGTCTGTGGGTCCTGAGCGCCCCCTGGTGTCCTGAGCGCCCCCTGCAGCCCCGCCCTCCATCTCCCTCAGGAGGTTTGTGTCTGGGCTCACACTGACTTCCCCTCACTGTGTCTCTCACACAGTAATACACAGCTGTGTCCTCGGTGGTCACGGAGCTCAGCTGCAGGGAGAACTGGTTCTTGGAAGTGTCTCTGGAGATGGAGGTGCGGCTCTGGAGCGACGGGTTGTAGTAAGTGCTGCCACCACTATCGATGTACCCCAGCCACTCCAGCCCCTTTCCAGGTTTCTGGCGGATCCAACACCATTCGTGACCACTGGCGATGGTGTAACCAGAGACAGCGCAGGTGACGGAGAGGTTCTGTGAGGGCTTCACCAGTCCTGGGCCTGACTCCTGCAGCTGCACCTGGGACAGGACACCTGGGGACAAGGAGCATCAGGCCCTGTCAGTCACGTGCAGTCACAACCACCCCACAGAACCCTGTCTGACCTCTGAGACCCTCACCTTGGGGAGCTGTCACCAGGCACAGGAGAAGACCCAGCAGCCTCATCTTCTTCTAGACTACAGCTCTGCCTTCCTCAGAGACCTCAGCCCTGTGTGAGGAGAGAGCTGTGAGCCTCCCCAGCCCAGGGGAGGATTTACCCTGGGGCTTGAAAATAAATTTGCATGTGGGGCAGCCTGTTCCTTATAAGAGGGGGGACTGAGGTCAGGCTGCCCTGGTCCTTCTGGGCCCCCTATTGGAGTACCTCTTCCTTGGAAGTCAGTCTCCATGTAATTCAGAGGTAAAGGATCAGCTAGTTGATGAGACCTATTGCACTCAGGTTAATGGACATGGTCATTTCTGGTAAAGTGTGCACCAGATGAGTAGATTATATTTTAAATTTCTCATGCATCTATCCAATAGATTTAGGCAGGTTAACATTTTCCAAGGTAGTTTCTTAAACTCTAGTTTTTCATATATACCCAACTGTCAAATATTTTTCATAAACAATTACATTTTTATAAATATAATTTTATATATACAAATTATATTTACCAAAAATATTGACCTTGCTTGGAAAATCACAAAATAAAGGACACCTATGCGCAGCATCCTTTTCATTTAATGCATAATTTAACGTTTATCCATGGAACTGTTCTAAGAACATGTCATTGGGAGACCCGTGATTATTTTGCTTTTCATTGTTGAAATAATATTTTTTACAAGTTCTGAGTAACACTATACTCCATACCTTTATTAAGGTTTGGTAGAAACATTGTTCTTACAAGCTTTGCCAAACACTTTCACTAGCTAGGCAGGATCGGTCCTGGTTAGTGCATAGATGGGAGACCCTGGATTCTCAATGTTGAAAATTTGGTCATTGTGCCTTTGTCCCTCAAACTCCCCCCTTGTGCAAGCCCAAGGCATATTGCAGAGGATCCCAACAAATAATATCAGACATAATCCTATTTGACTTGGATAAACGATTTAAAATAAGAGACTGATTATTCGTGTGTACAGTTCTGAATCATTCATATGTAGAAATTGTAAAGGCAGCAGATTAACTGACCTGTGTTCTCAGTGTAATATTTTCACTGATGTTGGGGTTCAGAGGGAGGCAATTGTAAAGGTTTCCTAGCTGAGATTTGCTCATAAGAAAGGGAACATTACACCCTCACCGGCAGCTGAATGAGAGGAAGAACTCTAGTTCTGTCCATTGGCAGGGATTCGTGAACTCAGCATTCTGTTCCCAACCTCTAGGCTGCATTGAAAAATGACCAGTCTGTATTTTTATTAAGCCTTAAAACTTTATGTGCATTTGGTGCCAACTTTTTTCTAGAGCTGTATCAAAAACAGCAAACTTGTACTCACATCTCAATGTAATTTTGATAGGAACATTTTGTTATTTTTACAAGGCAGAATTGGGTATAGCAGTTGAGTTAAACTTAGTAATTATGTGCTCAAAAAAAAAAAAGAAAGAAAGAAAGAAAGAAAGAAAGAAAGGGAACATTAACCCTGACAGAACCCCTCAGTGGGGCCAACCTGTTCCCTGGGGATGGTCCCTGTGGTCAGAGGTGCTGGGCTCTCCCACTGCACACATAGCACCTGAGGTAGGATGAAAACGCTCTCCCATCAGATCTGTGACTTAAAACATTATTTCTGTGTAGCTTGTCTTTTCATTCCCTAAATGAAATATTTGGTGGAAAATGTTTTTAATTTTAACAATGTCCAGTTCAGCACTCTTTTCTTTAATGGGTCATGTTTTGTATGTTCTGTGTGACAACTCACCAGGAAACTGTCCCTCTCCATTGTCCACGGTAGGTGAAACCATGATATGAACACAGTGGACGAGTGGGCACAAAACCCAATAGAGTAATGAAGGCTGGAATCCTTCATATTATTGAAATCTAGTTTGTTGTGTTCTCTGACCAGGAGACGAACTTTCGATGGCATGAAGCCCTGATTCATCTCAAATATTAATTCACTTGACTGGACTTGGGTGAGGATTAAAAAAAAATAAAGTTATTGCCCAGCGGGTGTGGCTCCAGTGGATTGAGCGTCGACCTATGGACTGAGAGGGCCTGGTTCCATTCTGGTGAGGGCACATGCCCGGGTTTCGTGCTCCATCTCCAGTAGGGGGTGAGCAGGAGGCCGATCTGGGTGTCTCTCATATCGATGTTTCTATCTCTCTCTCCCTTCGTCCCTCTCTACAAAAAACATAAAAATAAAAAAATAAAAAATTTTAAAAAGTTATTGATACCTTAAAAAGTCTAACGATTTATGTATCAAATCTGTCCACATGAAAATAATGACTAATAAAAATACTACCTTCCATCTGTATGACATTATAGTTTCAGAGCATGTTCACATGTATCCTCACAGAACACTGTGTTTAGCAGAGCAACTCTTATTATTCTCACATTATAGATGAGGAAACAAATTCAGAAAGCTTAAGAGTAAACAGTTAAAAGGTCTGGCCCTCTTACCACTCTACCAAAAACTCCTATCTTTCTGACACTTTTGAAGAAAAAAAAATTATTCATCAAATGAATGCAGAATCATATATAAATTTTCTCCCTTATTTTAAGTGTACTTGTAAGATATTTTTATGTCTTCAGTTTTTAGAAAGCCGTTCCTGTGGTCATGAACATGTTCTGCTGGTGGGAGTGTAAGTTATTACAAACTTTCCAGCAGTCAGTTCAGCAACATACATGAAGCGCCTTAAAAATATGGGTATCTGTGACCTGGAAATTGTGCTTTTCAGCATTTAATGTATGCATAAAGTTAGTGATGTTAAAAAAAACTTATGTTCAAGGAATTTTTTCTACAGGGTTATTTATGATAGTAAATTTCTGAGATCCATCTGTGTTGAGGTGTGTGTCAGTTGATGGTTATTTTCAATTGCTGAGTAGTATTCTATTGATGTATGTTCCCTAGTATTCCTGTTTGTAAAATGTGAAGAACATTAGAATGTTTATAGCTTCTAAGTCAAAGATGTTATGGATATTTGCATATAATTTTTTTTTTTTGGTATGTGCCCCCAGCGGGAACCGAACCCAGGACTCTCTGGTCTGCAGGCCGATGCTCCAACTGCTGAGCCAAACCACAGAGTGTCACCTCCTCACTTGTCTGCAGTGAGAATATGAGAAGTTAGAGCCACAGAGAAAAAGTGAGAATCTTCCTGGATGCAGCTGAGAGCTGAGAGGAAATCCCTGCTCCCAACAGGAAGCCTCTCCTTCCCCCTCACTCTGCACCTGCTCCTGGGCTGTTCTCTGTGGTCGGTGGGTCCTGAGCGCCCCCTGGTGTCCTGAGCGCCGCCACCTACAGCCCCGCCCTCCTGTCCCCCTGAGGAGGTTTGTGTCTGGGCTCACACTGACTTCCCCTCACTGTGTCTCGCACAGTAATACACGGCCGTGTCCTCAGTGGTCACGGATCCCAGCTGCAGAAAGAACTGGTTCTTGGTCGTGTCTCTGGAGATCGTGGTGCGGCTCTTGAGGGACGGGCTGTAGTAAGTGTTACCATCATAACATATGCCCCCCACTCACTCGAGCCCCTTCCCTGGTTTCTGGCGGGTCCAATGCCAGCAGTAACCACTGGTTGTGATGGAGACTTTATAGTCAGCGCAGGTGAGGGAGAGGGTCTGCAAGGGCTTCACCAGTCCTGGGCCCCACTGTTTCAGCTGATCCTGGGACAGGACACCTGGGGACAAGGAGCATCAGGCCCTGTCAGTCACGTGCTGTCACAACCACCCCACAGACCCTGACTGACCTCTGAGACCCTCACCTTGGGGCACTGTCACCAGGCACAGGAGAAGACCCAGCAGTCTCATCTTCTTCTAGATCACGGCTCTGCCTTCCCCAGAGACCTCAGCCCTGTGTGAGGAGAGAGCTGTGAGCCTCCCCAGCCCACGGGAGGATTTACCCTGGAGCTTGAGGAGAAATTTGCATGTGGGGCAGCCTGTTCCTTATAAGTGGAGGACTGAGGTCAGGCTTCCCGGGTCCTTCTGGGGCCGCAGTGGGTTCATCTCCTCCCTTGCACTCACTCAGCATATATGTCAGGGATGGGGAATCACCTGGTTTATGAGACACATTGGAAGGAGGTCCGAGGGCGGCCTCACCTTTCTGAGCATAAGAGAAACGATGGATTCTATGAGCAGTCACACTGTTAACTTCTCAGGCATCTTTCAAACAGAATCAAAAGGGACTAGCATTTCCCAGAGAGATTCTAGAATATTCACAATTTTGTAAATATTTTATCATTATTTCATACAAATAAGTTATACAGTCATGGAAAACAACTAATATATAAAACACAGCCATTTTCAGTATTTGTATTTTAATTTATGACGTTACTCTGATCTGAGAAGCCCCCTCCCAAGCACAGAGCGGTGGGCATTCCTGATCCTGATGTTGGAAGCTTTGTTGTTGTGTCTACAGCTCCTTGTACAAACTCTTCCCTTATGAAAGCTCATGGCACGTTGCAGAGACCCCAAACTAGTTACATCGGAAATGATCATGGTTTCCCTGGTCTGTTTGGCTCAGAGGTGTGAACATCAGCCCACGGATCAAGGTCCTAGGGTTTGACTCCCGGTTAAGGGCCCGTACCTGGGTTGAGGTTCAAACCCTGTCCAGTTCAGGTTTTGAGGGAGGCAACAAGTCGTTGTGTCTCCCTCACATTGCTCGCTCTCTTCTCTCTCTCTCTCTCTCTCTCTCTCTCTCTCTCTCTCTCTCTCTCTCTCTCTCTCTCTCTCTCTCTCTCTCTCTCTCTCTCCCTCTAAAATCAATAAACATATCCTCAGGTAAGAATTAAATAAATAAATAAGTTTACTAGGTGTAAGATTTATTTAATGACATATTCTCTGCTCCCCTCCCCCCACACACATTGTAATGATTTTCATTGTAATGGATCCCAGTCTTTCCTTCTCCCCTGTACCTAGCCCTGCACATAGCACTTGGCATTGACCCCACTCCGACCCTCACCTAGTGTGTGACCTTCCTTCACAAACAAGAGACCAACATGACTGACGTGCAGACAGGGCTGGGCCTGCACCTGTGGTTCCTGTTCTCCCAGCACCTAGATCCTGCAGATGCCGTGGTGAGAGGGTCCTGGCTCGTCCTGGGGAGGGTCAGACCCAGGAGCCCCTGTCCAGTCAGTGCAGCCAACACTGACCAACATGTGGGGAGCATCTCACAGACCCCCACCTCAGCAGTGCCCATTCTCAGAGCTCACACCCCTGAGGGCAGGACCATCGGGGACACCGGACTGATGTCTCCCCAGCAGCAAAACAGGAGTTCATGCAGCAACAGGGGCCCTGAGAAGTGGGCCTGGGCAGTCAGATCATGTGGCACAGGGACGGGGATGTTTTCCACTTTGCACCCTGGAGTCCTGACTGCCCCCTGAGGTCTTGACCATCCCCTGGAGTCCTGAGCGCCCCCTGCAGCCTAGCCTTTTGTCTTTGTGCAGGGAGGTGGGTGTCTGGGCTCACACTGACTTTATTTCTCTGAGTCTCACACAGTAACACATGGAGCTGTCTTTTTTGCAGAGAGGTAATGCTTTAGAGTTATCCCTTTAGAAGCAGAATCAGCCTTTCACAGATGCAGCATACTCTGTCATGTGAGCTTAGAGTCCTTCTAATGACATGTACCCACTACAGTCTGTCTTTTCTTTTTTTTTTTTTTGAGACTGTAAGATTTAGTTTGTATCAAGTCAGTGAATATAAATCTAGGACCTTTACAGGAGAACCTCCACGACCCCCACGGCAGGAACAGCTGGAAGGTCACAGCCCAGTCCTGGGGCATCCTGCCTAAGAATGAGGCTCATCGGAGCTCAGAGAGTGATGCTCACCTAGCCCACCAGCACCCCTGTGACCTCGTGTGCACATGAGACTGAGAAGCAGCTGGACCAGCAGGAGCGGACAGATGCTCCTCCAGGAGGACAGCAGGTGCAGACCCGTCACCAGTGAGGGAACACAACAAGGAGACACTGGAGAACTGAAGTCTGCAGAGCACATAGGAGAACACAGCTACACAATGGTCTCCATGGCAACAGGCATCTCCAGAAGCGGCCCTGACTGATTCACAATGATGTCCCAGTGAAGGGCACCTGGGAGGGAGAGGGAGCTGTTCTCCCAGCAAAGTTAATTTATTAAAAGTAAGAAATATGACACATGGCACAATGGAACCAAACACCTGTAGCTACCTGCCCTTCTAGCAGGTGTAGGTGCACCAGGAACTGTGGGGATCACCAAGAACAAGACAAGGCCCTAAGGGTGAGCCTGTCAGGTGTCATTCATGTGGGAATCAGGCAATAGATTGTCAGACACTGAATTTAATCCACACTGATTACACTGTGAGAACCTTAATCAGAATGAGAGGCAGACCTTGGGGTCATGAACCAACTGCAGCTGAGAGGTGGAAACTCAGAGAATCCAGGGAGATGGAGACACTGACACCACACAGACCCAGAGATGAATAGGTCATCAACAGGATCTGAGGAGACACCTGGTCATCAGGACCTGCACGTCCAAACCCACAGAAATCTCCTTACAGCTGCAGGACGGCTGTTCTAGGAGGAAACACATGAAGGAGAACAGACCAGTGTTGGTGAGCGTGGGGAGAGAGGGACCCTTGCACTCTCTCGGTGGGAAGGTAAGATCCTGCAGCCACATGGAAACAGCGTGTTGGTTCCTCCAAAATGAGAGTAGAAACACTGTGTGATTGAGCAGTGAGCTCCCAGGTGTTCATGGAATAATAAGCCCAGGACTCTGGAGAGGTGTTGCATGGCCCTGTTCATTGCAGCTGTGTTCAGTGTAGTCAAGACGTGGAAACATCTCTGTCCATCAGTGGGTGAGTGGGCAAACATGTGTGATATTCTCAGGACGGATATTACTCAACCTTAAATCACAGGGAAACCCTGCACAATCCCCAGCCTGGATGACACTCGAGGACACTGTGCTCTGTGAAATAAAGCCGTCAGGGAAAGGCAGACAGTGTCTGATTCCACCTACACTGGGGACTGAATTAGGTTTCCTTCCAGCAGAGTGTGCAGGAGCCCAGGACTGGGTGTGGTGAAGGCTCTTGCAGGAGATGGGACAGTGAAGGGTCAGCTGACCTGGAGTCCTGCACTGACGGAGAACAAAGACGGAGGCAGCTGGAGGAGACACTGTGTCAGGACACAGTCAGCCCTGGTCCTGGGCCCTGTGCATCCACAGGAGCCTGGGTGTGTCTGCTCAGTGTGTGGAGCCATCCACCCTCAGGGCCTGTGGACAATGAGGGGACATTCAGTCCCCACGGAGGGAGCTTTCCCCTGGGAATGGGGAGAAGGAGACAGAGCCCAGCAAAGCCCTGTGGTCCTAGGGGGCCGTGTGCACACCCAGGACACGCCCCTGTGTGATCTCTGAGACTGGATGGTCCACTCTGAGTCATCACTGAGATCCTCCTGTGCTGAGGTGTGTATCAGTTGATGGTTATGATTTTTGCTGGGTATTATTCCATTGATGGATGTTCCCTAGTTTGCTTATTTGTAAAATCAGAAAAGTATTTGGGTTGTTGTAGCTCCTAACACAAATAAAGATGTTATATATATTTGGATACATTTCTTTTATGGACATAAAGACTTGTTCTTCTGAAGCAAACATTCCTACTGGGACCACGGAGATCCATGTTAAGTATATATTTAATTTAATAAGGATCCGCAGTTCATTTTCTGTAGAAAGAATAAGCGGACACAGAGGGAACTGGAGAAGGAGAGGAGCCCAATCACTGCCAATATGTCATCTGGACAGACACAGTGTCACCTCCTCACTTGTCTGCAGTGAGAATATCAGAAGTTAGATCCACAGAGAAGAAGCGAGAATCGTCCTGGATGCAGGTGAGAGCTGAGAGGAAATCCCTGCTCCCAACAGGAAGCCCCTCCTTCCCCCTCACTCTGCACCTGCTCCTGGGCTGTTCTCTGTGGTCGTGGGTCCTGAGCGCCCCCTGGTTTCCTGAGCGCCCCCTGCAGCCCCGCCCTCCTGTCCCCCCTCAGGAAGTTTGTGTCTGGGCTCACACTGACTTCCCTCACTGTGTATCGCACACAGTAATACGTGGCTGTGTCCTCGGTTCTCAGGCTGCTCAGTGTCATATAAACTTGGCCCTTGGAGGTGTCCCTGCTGATGCTGAGTCTGGATTTCAGCGATGGGCTAAACCTTGTGCCTCCAGTATTCCATATAAGCCCGACCCACTCCAGCCCCTTTCCTGGAGCTTGGCGGATCCAGTCCACACCATAACTCGTTAAAGAGAATCCAGAGACAGAACAGGTGAGAGAGAGTGTCTGCAAGGGCTTCACTAGTCCTAGGCCCAAGTCCTGCAGCTGCACCTGGGACAGGACACCTGGGGACAAGGAGCATCAGGCCCTGTCAGTCACATGCAGTAACAACCATCCCATAACCCTGTCTGACCTCTGAGACCCTCACCTTGGGGGGCTGTCACCAGGCACAGGAGAAGACCCAGCAGTCTCATCTCCTTCTAGACCACGGCTCTGTATTCCCCAGAGACCTCAGCCCTGTTTGAGGAGAGAGCTGTGAGCCTCCCCATCCCAGGGGAGGACTTACCCTGGAGCTTGAAGAGAAATTTGCATGTGGGGCAGCCTGTTCCTTATAAGTGGAGGACTGAGGTCAGGCTGCCCTGGTCCATCTGGGGCCCCTATGGGGCATCTCTTCCTATGAACTGACTCAACATGTAAGTCAGGGATAGGAGATCATCTGGTTCATGAGACACTCTGGAATATGGTCCAAGTTCGGCCTCAACTTTCTAAGTGAAAGAAGAAATGATGGCTTAGATAGGTAGGTCACACTTTTTACTTCCCATGCATATTTCAAACCAATTTAAAAGGGACTAGCATTTGTTAAGATAGTTTCTGATTCCCAGCCCTTTAGTATATCCACTGTTTACAAATATTTACATTATTATTTAATAAATATAATATCCACCTTCATGCAAAACTAAAAATAAAGGACAGGCATGCTCAATATCGTATGTATTGATGTTATTTAATTATAACATTATAGGTTTTTATTTTTTAGAAAGAGAGGAAGGGAGAGGGGAGATAGAACTCACTGTGAGAGAGAAACATCGATTGGCTTCCTCCTGCTCCTCCCCTTCTGGTGGTTGAACCCCCAACCCAGGCATGTGCCCTGACCTGGAATAGAACTGGGACATCTCAGTTTAGGGGACAATCCTCAGTTCTCTGAGCCACACCGACCAGGCTCTTGTATCTTAATTTATGATGTCCCTTTGATCTGAGAAACTACTTCCCAAGCTCAGGCAGCTGGGACATTCTTGATAACTGATGTTGGAAAGTTTGTGATTATGTCTACAGCTTCCTGTGCAAACTCTTCCATTATGAAACCTTATGGTCTTTTGTAGAGACCCAGACTAGTTACATCACACATATTCATGCTTTTAATTGTAGAAAAAAATGAAATCATTGATTATGCCTGTGTACAACTCAGAATCATTCATGTGCTGAAATGATTATGGCAGGAGATTGACCTGCTTTCTCTGTCTAGTGTTATCAGTGATGTCGGGGTTCAGAGGGGGGTTAGTGAAGAGAATTCCTATCCTATATTTTCTCATAGGAAAGGGAATTTTACCCCTGACAGGAACCCTCATTCCAGCCTCCCACCCTCTGTCCTTGGAGATGGACTCTGTGGTCAGGGGTACTGGGCTCTCCCACAGAACATGTAATGTCCTTAATGTACAATGAACACATTCTCCCATCAGACAGTGATTTGGAAATGTAGTCTCTCTGGGTAGCTTGTCTTTTCACTTCCTTCATTGATTCTTTGGTGGGATAAATGTATGTAATTTGGCAAAGTCTATTTCACCCCTATTTGCTGTACTTTGAGGGAGAGAGAGAAAGAAAGAGAGAAAGAGAGAGAGAGAGAGAGAGAGAGAGAGAGAGAGAGAGAGAGAGAGAGAGAGAGACATCAGCTGGCTGCCCCCGCCCCCCCACGACCAAACCAGGACCAGGGTTGCATTGCAACCGAGATACATGTCCTTGACTGGAATTGAACCTGCAAGTATTTGGTCCATGGGACGATGCTCTAACCATGGAGCAATCATGACACAGCATATTCATGGGCAGGTGCTTAATTGGTTGGAGCATCATCCCGTACACTGAGAGGCTGCATGTTCAATTCTCAATCAGGGCCTGTGCTGGAGGCAACCAATCCTCTCTCTCTGTCTCTGTCTCTGTCTCTGTCTCTGTCTCTGTCTCTGTCTCTCTCTCTCTCTCTCTCTCTCTCTCTTCGCTCTCTTCCCTCTAAATTCCTAAACATATCATCAGGTAAGGATGAAAACATAAACAAGTGTTGTAGGTTCAAGATTTATTTAATGATACCATTTCTACACACACACACACACACACACACACACACACGCACACACACACAATGGGTATTAAATAAACAAATACGTGTAGTATATGTAATGTTTCTTTAATGCATAAGGACCACATGCTCCCATCAGACAAGACATTTTAAAATACAATATCTATGTTCATATGGGACTTTTCATTCTCTAAATGCAATATTTGGTGGAATGAATGTGTTTAATTTAGCAAACTCTAATCCACCCCTATTTTCTGTGCTGGGTGTGTTTTTGTGAATCACACAGACCCCCAGGACCTGCTAAGCCTCACAATCCAGGGGCATTAGCTGCAGCCACAGGGACAGAGAGGTTCTGGCACCAGGAGTGAGGGCTGCTGGGAAACTGCCCAGAACTGGACGGGACTTGGACCTGGGTGAGGGGAGGAAGCTGGATGTGTTCTGAGTCACAGGACAGAGATGTGCCTGATGTTCATGGGCAGAGGGTTATTGGACATGTGGGTTTAAACCACTTTCCTCTGATGACCCTGAGGGAGGGCCATAGTTGGAGACGAAGGGTTCGCCTGACAGAAAGTTTTTGCTCAGGAAATTCAGGAGAAACTGCATGGTCCTTCCTGAAATGCAGGGAGATTTAGGAAATCTCAAACTTTCATGGACTGATATTAATTATGTGCTGACCATTTCCCCTAGCTCAGAAATCCCTCTGCATTTTTTTCTTCTCCGAATAAAAATGCTGGTTCTGATACATGTGAGAATGTTGCTATCAGAGAGACACTTGGAGAAACTGTTATCTGGAGAGGAAGCCCAGAGCCTCAGAGGATACAGCCATAAACACAACCTGCCTGTGCTCCTGGGGCTGCAACAGAGTCCCTGGGTCCTGAGCGCCCCCTGGTGTCCTGAGCGCCCCCTGCAGCCCCGCCCTCCTGTCCCCTCAGGAGGTGTGTGTCTGGGCTCAGGCTGACTTCCCCTCACTGTGTTTCTCCCACAGTAATACAGGGCCATGTCCTCTGCTCTCAGGCTGTTCAGTGTTAAATAAAGTTGGCTCTTGGAGGTGTCCATGGAGATGCTGAGTTGGGATTTCAGAGTTGGGTTATAGTATGTGTTTTCAACCCTATCGACAGCACTGACCCACTCCAGACCCTTTCCTGGAGCCTGGCCGATCCAATTCACATCATAGCTCATTAAAGAGAAGCCAGAGACAGCGCAGGTGAGGGAGAGGGTCTGCGAGGGCTTCACCAGTCCTGGGCCCGACTCCTGCAGCTGTACCTGGGACAGGACACCTGGGGACAAGGAGCATCAGGCCCTGTCAGTCACGGTGAGGGGCTGAGCTGTGGGCACTTCTGTAGGGAGGGTGTGGATGTGGGTGATGCTCTCAGGGCACAGACTTATCCATTTTCATCCTGGTCTACTTCATCTAATCTACATATTCATGAGGTGGAGTATTTCATAGCTGAGGACTGGACCCCACCTGAGAGAAGTTGAAGGGACAGGAAAGTTGCTCAGTTGGAGTCTGAGGGTCCACATCCCAATCCTGGTAGGAGGATATGTGTCCCCTGCCAGGTCCCGAGCTCTGTGCTCACTGAGCCCCTCCCTCTGAGGAACAAGCCCCCACAAGACTTGTTCCTCATTGTGAACCCAACTTTGAGAGACACGGGGATTTCCTGGACCATCTCTAGGCTTTGGTACCTGAATGTTTATTCCTGGATCAGTGTGTCTCCAAAGTGCTGCACCCACTGAGGTAATAGAGCCATCCCTGACCCAGCTCCTCACAATCCAGAAGCCCTAGAAATACCCACTTTGTGTGTGGTTCTTATGTTTACGGAGGTTGGTAATGCTCTGATTGAACAGGATATTAGTACTCACTTCAGCATTCCTGTCCAGCTTTCTTTTTAGATTGTTTTTATGAAAAGAGGAAGACCCCGGCCCTCAGAGGAAATGCCTGTGCAGCTCGTGCCGCACCTGCTCCTGGGGCAGCAGCCCTGTGCTTGAGGGTCCTGAGCGCCCCCTGCTGCCTAGTCATTTCCCCTGCAGGTGAAGGTCCTTCAGGGCTCACAGGGCATTGACCTCTCAGCCTCTCTAGTTCAGTAGTAAAGGCTGTGCCCCAACTTCACAGTGTTCCCGCAGGGACACCGTATACTTTTCATATCTATGTACATGGTGAACTGGCCTTACTGAGCCCCGTGACTGTGCAAGGAGACCCCAACACAGAGCTTTATGAAGCTACCACTGAGCCTTTCCCTGAAGCAGCCAGATGGACTAACACAGCTGAACCTCCCTGAGTCCAGAAGCTCTCAGGGACGCTGGGGCCTCTTATGTCCTTAGGTCCTGTGGTTGAAGGTCACATCTGAGTATCCCAAATCCCACTGCACGTCTACCATTCAATAAATCACACACACACACACACACACACACACACACACACACACACACACACAGAGTGATGACTGTCATTGCTATGAATGCAGAGTTGCCCTTCTTCCCTGAACCCAGCTCATGGGCAGTGACCACAGATGGATTCTAGGCCTGGAGTGACTGCCTTTGGAAGCTGATCAAATGCACCCACGATGCACAAGCAGGCTTTGCAGAGCACATGTCTTGTGTTCCTCTGTTCTCGCAGGTCCTGTGAACACAGATGCTGATCAGAACGGATCAGACCTGCTCCAGGGAGGGTCAGAGGAGGAGCTGGTTTCCCATTGACTGCAGGGCTCAGTAGCTGAGAGTCCCCTGCAGACCCCACACCTGTATTAGTGGACCCCTGAGAGTGGTGAGGCTGAGGAGACAGCACTGTTGTCAGCTGTCAGGTGAGGCTGCTATCCCAGGTCAACTGGTGGGCGGGGCAGCAGTGGGCAGGGGAGTAAGGCCAGCTCCGTGTGGGACACCCTGGCTTCCTCAGGACCCCTGGTTTCAGGACAGGCTTGGTGGTTGTCCATTCTGGTTGCTGCATCCTCGTAGTTATCTTCTCTCCTGACCACCTGCCCCATGGCTCTGTTCCCCACATCCCACGTGAAGACAGACCCTCTATTCAGTGACACCCCAGCTATGCCCGTCAGTCCCTGCAGAAACCACCATCTGCAATTGCTTGTGCATGTCTGGTTCAGCCTTCACGGCTATTCCTGCATTGAGTGTGTCCTCACGACTGAGAATTCAGGTACCTGCTCCTGGGTGGTCCTTGTGTTCAGGGACACTGAACGCCCCCTGGTGGTCGCAGCCTCTCCTGCAGGGAGATTTGTGTCTGGGCTCACACTGACTGCCCCTCACTGTGTATCTCGCACAGTAATACACGGCCCTGTCCTCAGCTCTCAGGCTGTTCATTGGCAGATACAGCATGTTCTTGGAGTTGTCTCTGGAAATGGTGAATCTCCCCTTGACAGAGTCAGCATAGTATGTTTTACTTCCATCACCATAGATTCGACTTACCCACTCCAGCCCCTTCCCTGGAGCCTGGCGGACCCAGTGCATACTGTAGCCACTGAAGGTGAATCCAGAGGCTGCACAGGACAGTCTCAGAGACCCCCCAGGCCGCGCCGAGGCTCCCCCAGACTCCACCAGCTGCACCTCACACTGGACACCTGCAAACACAGAGACGTCCTGGTCAGGACACTGTCACACGTCCACTGTTTCTCTCTCTCATCCACTCTCACACTCAGTGTCTCTTGTTCTCCACAAATTACCTCTTAAAATAGCAACAAGGAAAACCCATCTGAGCCCAAACTCCATGGTGAGTGGTCTGTGTTCAGTCCAGATCAGGTAATGGGGACACCTGGGAATCCCGGGACTGGGCTACTGTCTCAGAGCTGCAGGGTCAGGGCTGGGCTGGATTTTATGGGCAGAGGGGGCCCTATTTGCATGTCCTCCTACCATATAGGGAGCTCTGTGGTTGGAGACCTGCAGAAAGGGCTGTGCCTCAGTGCAGGTGTGAGTGTCCTGGGGGAGAATCATGGTCATGACAACATTTCAATAACAAAATGAGAATCATAAGGAGGTTGGGGCATGTCCTGTGTCCACATCTGGTAACAGTGAGCCCAGCATCTGGCCTGTTGCCTCCCCACTGTGCCACTCAACTCCCCTGAACCAACTCCAGGGCAGAGCAGGACCTGCCCAGTGTGGGTGCAGACCCCTTCAATATAACGAGAGCGTGAATGAACGTCTGTATTGTGATGCTACCCATATGTCAGGGCTGGAGACAAGCAGACACATGGAAAGAGACCACAGGCTGCAGATCTTGTAAGAGTGTACGTCATGGACACTGTGTATGATGCCCTTGGCCCTGAGTGTCTCTGGCTTCCTGACCTTCAAGGAGAGAAAGAAGACTGAGTGTTGAGAAGACGCTTTTGTGTCCCTGGGACTCAGAGACCCTGAGAAGTCAGGGAGATTCATGAAGCTGATGGAGAGGCTGTGGGTTTCCAACACCTAGAAGTCTATGTTCAGAGGGTCTGTCTGCATAGACAGTAATGAAAACCTTAAAGAAGGTGATGTAATGGAACAATTAGTGAAGTAATTGTGGATGAAGATACATATGATCAGTGAGGGGGGCTGTTGTCTGAGTCATGCTGGGAACCTTTGTATATTATGTGAAAAGGAACTTTGTCATATTTGAGTCATTTAGCGACTTTGAGATCCAAATACTTTCCAGGGTCTTCCAGACAGGTCCTCCTATGGTAAGTGTTTACATCAGAGTGAGGCAGAGGGAGATTAAGCTCCAGGAGGACAAGAACACCCTGTGACCTCTGAGGTCAGGGGACCTATTCTTGGCTGTGGAGATGGAGGAAGAGGCAACAGGACCAGAGATGCAGTTCTAGCAGCTGGAAAAGACCAGGAAACAGGCTCCCCTGTCTGAGATAGTTCAGGCAGATGTAACAATATGCCTGGGCTGGGGAGGTGATAAACAACACGTATATGTGTCCCACAGATCTGGAGGCTGGGAGTCCTCGGTCAAGGTGCCAGCAAGGTGCCTTCAGGAGAGGGACTTCCTCCTGGTTCTGGTCAGACAGCCTCTTGCTGGGTCTGCACATGGTGGAGGGACCAGCAGGGCCTCTGGACTCCATCAGGAAGGCACTGTTCCCATCAGAAGGACCACTCATGACCTAAACATCTTCTCCAGACCCCACCAACCAACACCATCCTCTTTGGGGTTGAGGATTTCAACATGTGAATGTGGGAAGCACAGGTGTTCAGACCACAGCACCGTCCTGGAGCCTCTGCAGGAGGGTGGTCCTGTCTCCCCCTGACCTCAGTCCAGTGAGGTGGATTCATGCTCTGACCTCCAGACTGTGAGGGAATGACCATGTGCAGACTGAAGCCCAGGTATGTGGTGATGTGACTCAGTTGTCCTAGGAACGCACAGGCTGGACGTGGTCTCCCATTATCAAGGGTGTCCCCACACTGCTCCTGCTGCGTGATGACCTCAGTGCTGGCCCAGGGACAGGGACACCGCAGGGCTGGGGATGTGAGGAGGAGTCTCCTTGGTGTGTCCCTCTGAAGGGAGGCCAGTGAGACACTGTGCTGATCGAGCCTGTGCTTGAACCTGGCTCCCCTGCCAACCCACGGCTTCCCCACCCTGTGAGCTGACTGTGCTGCTGAATGTCCTGGGTGTGGTGCTCGGCCAGAGACAGGGACACGGAAATTCATCCTTGACTGTCTCCTTCGTCCTGTTCCCCAAGCCCAGTGCCATGTTTCAGAAACAGGGAACATTCTAGAACATATGAGGGAGACACTCCCGTCCAGACCCCCAAGTCAGACACCAGCCAGGTGTTCCCAGGTGATGGCTCAAGGAACATCCCTCATTCAGAGAACAGGAGGCTCCAATGTGCCCTGGAAAATAGCGATAAAGAACAAGGTCCTTTCAGGAACACCTTCCCTGCCAATTCCTTCCAGTGCATTTGACCCCTGTGACCTTTCCCTGAATCACTGACTTGCCTGTGACAGCATCGCTCCTGGTCTCAGGGCCTGACTGTGTGAGGAGTCAGCAGGCTCCTGGCCCTGCATCTCCTCCCCCAGCACAGCCGCCCTGTCCCTCAGGGTCTGGGACCCTCCCAGGATGGGGTCCTCACACTGCGTCTCACACAGTCATGCACGGCCGTGTCCTCAGACTTCAGGCCATTGGTCTGCAGATAGGCCGTGCTGACCGAGGTGTCCATGGAGAAGACAGATCATTCTGAGCAGCCTTGGCACACGTGGGCTTCCCAGTGTTTGTGCTAAACCAGCTCACTCACTGCAGGCCCTGTCCTGGGGCCTGTCGCACCCGGTGCACGTAGTCGCTGGTGACGGTGGACCCAGAAGCCTTGCAGCAGACCCTCCCTGAGGCCCAGGCTTCCATCCTCAGCCCAGACTGCATCGGCTGCCCGTGGGAGTGGACAGCTGTGGAGAGGAGACAGGAGTGGGTGGAAATACCCCTGATTGTTCCTGGTCCCCTCCTCAGCCCTTTCCTGTAGCCATTGCCACCAGGAGGAGGGATCTCCAGATCCAGTCCATGGTGAAGGGATGAGCTGTGAACATGTCTGTAGGGAGGGTGTGGCTCTGGGTGATCCTGTCAGGGCACAGACTTATCCATATTTAACCTGGTCTCCCTCATCTCATTTGCATATTTATAAAGTGTAGTATTTGATAGCTAAAGGTTGGACCACACCTGAGAGGTGATCGAGGTCACAGGAACCGTGCTCAGTAGAAATCTGAGGGTCCACATCCCCATCCTGTAAGGAGGACATGTGTCACCTGCCGGGTCTCTGAGCTCTGTGCACACTGAGCTCCCCCCACCCCCCAGGGCCCTGGTGACAGTGAGGGAACACTCAGTCCCCACGGAGAGGAGCTTCTCACCTGTCAATGGGTGAGAAGAGACAAAAGCCCAGCACACCAGAAAACGCCCCCTGTGTCAACCTGAGACTGGCTTCCTCCACACTGATAACCACTGAGATCCTCCTGGGTTGAGGTGTGTATCAGTAGATGGTTATTATTGTTTCTGACTAGTATTCCATTGATGGATGTTCCCTAATTTTTTTATTTATCAAATGAAAGGATTTTTGCGTTGTTCTAGCTCCTTACACAAATAATGGTGCTACATATATTTGGATACATTTTCTTAAGACCCTAAAGATTTGTTCTTTTGCTGCAAACACTGCCAGTGGAACCACTGAGATACATGATAAGTGTATTTTTAATTTAAAAAGAAACTGCGATTCACTTTGTGAAGAAGAATAACAGGACACAGAGGGACCTGCAGAAGGAGAGGGGCCCAGTCACTGCCGACATGTCATCTGCACACACAGCGTCACCTCCTCACTTGTCTGCAGTGAGAATACGAGAAGTTGAGCCACAGAGAAAAAGTGAGAATTGTCCTGGATGCAGCTGAGAGCTGAGAGGAAACCCCTGCTCCCAACAGGAAGCCCCTCCTTCCCCCTCACTCTGCACCTGCTCCTGGGCAGTTCTCTGAGGTCGGTGGGTCCTCAGCACCCCCTGGTGTCCTGAGCGTCCCCTGCAGCCCCGCCCTCCTGTCCCCTCAGGAGGTTTATGTCTGGACTCACACTAATTTCCCCTCACTGTGTCTCCTGCACAGTAATACACGGCCGTGTCCTCGGTGGTCACGGAGCTCAGTTGCAGGGAGAACTGGTTCTTGGACGTGTCTCTGGAGATGGAGATGCGGCTCTTGAGGGTTGGGCTGTAGTAACTATTCCCATTATAATTTATGTGCCGCATCCACTCCAGCCCCTTCCCTGGATTCTGGCAAATCCAGCTCGAGCCATAATCAGTGGTTGTGATGGAGAATCCAGAGACAGCGCAGGTGAGGGAGAGGGTCTGCGAGGGCTTCACCAGTCCTGGGCCCGACTCCTGCAGCTGAACCTGGGACAGGACACCTGGGGACAAGGAGCATCAGACCCTGTCAGTCACGTGCAGTCACAACCACCCCATGGACCCCTGTCTGACCTCTGAGACCCTCACCTTGGGGGGCTGTCACCAGGCACAGGAGAAGACCCAGCAGTCTCATCTTCTTCTAGGCCACGGCTCTGCTTTCCCCAGAGACCTCAGCCCTGTGTGAGGAGAGAGCTGTGAGCCTCCCCAGCCCAGGGGATGATTTACTCTGGAGCTTGGGGAGAAATTTGCATGTGGGGCAGCCTGTTCCTTATAAGTGGAGGACTGAGGTCAGGCTACCCTGGTCCTTCTGGGCCCCTCTGAGGCATCGCTTCCCTTGAACTCACTCAGCATGTAAGTCAGGGAAAGGGGATCACTTGGTTCATGAGACCTATGGAGTCAGCTTAATATAAATGCTCATCTCTGATATTTGGTTGACTAGATGAAAAGATTATATTTTTAATTTCTCATGCTTCTTTCTTATAGATTTATAGGAATTACATTTG
Organism: Tadarida brasiliensis; assembly: GCA_030848825.1. Taxonomy (NCBI): domain Eukaryota; kingdom Metazoa; phylum Chordata; class Mammalia; order Chiroptera; family Molossidae; genus Tadarida; species Tadarida brasiliensis. Next base: position 248,606,583 of record CM061257.1, read on the forward strand.
TCCAGGTAGTTTCTTAAACTCAAATCTGTAATATATACACAGTTTCAAATATTTTTATGAACAATTTATTTTTATAAACAGAATTTTATATATACTATATCTACCTTCTCAGAAAAACATAAAATAAAGAACATTGATTCGCAATATCTTATATGTTTATTTATGTAGTCATGGCGATCCAAGGAACTATATCCCAAGAAGATGTTAATGGGACATCCTCTATTATGTTTAATATTTTGTTTTGTTTGGATAAAATTATATCCATTATAAGTTCTGAGTAACACGATATGGTAGGCCTTTTTAAGGTTATTGCTAGATCCATTTTTCATACAATCTTTACCAAACAACTTTCAGCAGCCAAGCAGGGTAAGGTCTGGTTAGTAAGTGGAAGGGAGACCCTTGATTCTTGATGTTGAAAGTTTGTAATTGTGTCTTAGAGTCCCTCCTCAGACTCTTCCCTTCTGCAAGCCCGTGGCTTATTGCAGAGACCTCAATCTATTTATATCATACTTAATCACAATTATACATAGAGAAATGATTGAAAATAGAAAGAGTGATTATATATTAGTAAAATTAACATTCTTTTGTATTTGGAAATAATAAAAGCAGCAGATTAACTGACCTATTTACTCAGTCTGGTGTTTTCGGTGATGTTGTGGTTAAGGTGGTGGGTGGAATGGAGACAATTCCCAGGAGAGATTTGCTGGTAGGAAAGGGAACTTTAATCCTGACAGAAACTCTCACTCTCACCCTCCTCTGCTCTGCCCCTGGGGATGGTCTCTGTGGTCAGAGGTGCTGGGCCCTTTCACTCACCATATGACGTCCTTAACGTATAATACACACATTCTCCCATCAGACATGGGACTTGGAAACCTATTGTACCTGAATGTTTGTTGGGAAAATGTTTTTACTCTTAACAGTGTTCAGTTCACCACTATTTGATGTAATGGGACCTGGTTTTGATGATTTATGTATCACCTCACCAGAAAATTGTCACTCTCCATTGCCCCTGGGAGGGGAAACCCTGGTATGAACAGAGTGGGCTCTAAAACAAATAGAGAAATGGAGGTTGGGATACATAATGTTATTGAAATTTGTTTGCTATATCCTCATACAGGGAAACCAATCTTCAACGGCAGGAATCCTTGATCCATTTCAAAATTAATTCACTTGATTGGACTTTACATTGTGAACTTCATTACAGTATGTAGCATAGAAGACTAGACTAACCTCTGAGAAATTACATCATGTAGATGCTCCTGACTTCCTGCAACTTCTTAAGTGCTGCTCTTAGCTAATGACACTTTCTCTTTCTAAGTGTTTCTGTAAAAGTATTTCCAAGGTGGATTCACCTCACAGTCCTGTTCTGTCCTGTTGGGCTCACAGATATTGACTGTATATCTCGGCTGTGGTCATTGCACTCATTGGGAGTGACCAGCCACTCAGCCTGTTCGAGGACTGTCCTTTGCTCCAGCCACACATGGGTCTGTCCATCACTGTGATCTTCAGTTGGTAGGGCCACCTGGACAACTGTGACACAAGGTGTGAGGCTGGTTACAGGTGCCCTGGGGTCAGCTGCCAGCTGGACGAGAGACCTGCAATCCTAACTGATGACCCATCAGCCCTGATGAGGGGATTTAAAGACAATCCTCAGACTCAGGAAATATACTGTGAAATCTCATGTTTGGTAAAGGACTAATTTCATGAACACACAGCACATTTGCAAGGAGAGAAGAAAACAAACTGAACCCCAGCCAGTCCTCGGAGCAGACACCTGCTCAAATGATGCAGCCGCTTGGACACCAGCAGGTGTTTCCCCAGGTGTGGAGCAGGACTCGCACAGGACCAGCCACACAGCTTCCGTGTGCGTGCAGCAGACACAGAGGTCTGGAGGGAGACTCGGCTCCCCTGTCTATTGCAGCCCCACTCAGTGTGCCCAAGGCATGGGGGACTCTGAATGCCCATCAGTGTATGTTCTCTGTTAAATAAAGCTGTCAGGGAAAGGCAGATAGTGTCTGATTCCACCTACACCGGGGACTGAATTAGGTTTCCTTCCAGCAGAGTGTGGAGGAGCCCAGGCCTGGGTGTGGTGAAGGCTCTGGCAGGAGAAGGGATAGTGGAGGTTCGAATGCCCTAAGTCCTGCGCTGACGGAGAACAAAGACGGAGGCAGCTGGAGGAGACACTGTGTCAGGACACAGTCAGCCCTGGTCCTGGGCCCTGTGCAGCCACAGGAGCCTGGGTGTGTCTGCTCAGTGTGTGGAGCCGTCCACCCTCAGGGCCCTGTGGACAATGAGGGGACACTCAGTCCCCACGGAGGGAGCTTTCCCCTGGGAATGGGGAGAAGGAGACAGAGCCCAGCAAACCCCTGTGGTCCTAGGGGGCTGTGTGCACACCCAGGACATGCCCCTGTGTGATCTCTGAGACTGGACCCTCCACTCTGAGTCATCACTTAGATCCTCCTGTATTGAGGTGTGTATCAGTTGATGGTTATTTTCATTGCTGAGTAGTATTCCATTGACTGATGTTTCCTACTTTGCTCATTTGTAAAATTAGAAGAGCACTTGGGTTAGTTTAGCTTCTAACTCAAAGACGCAGTGAATATTTGGATACATGTTTGTACGAAAATGAAGATTCGTTCTTCTGGAGCAAACACTCCTAGTGGAACCGCTGCAATACATGTTAAGTATATATTTAATTTAATAACAGTATGTATTTCACTTTGTGAAGGAGAATAAGAGAACATAGAGAAACCAGGAGAAAGGGAGGAGCCCAGTCACTGCGGATATGTCATCTGCACACACAGTGTCACCTCCTCACTTGTCTGCAGTGAGAATATGAGAAGTTAGAGCCACAGAAAAAAAGCGAGAATCCTCCTGGATGCAGCTGAGAGCTGAGAGGAAATCCCTGCTCCCAACAGGAAGCCCCTCCTTCCACCTTCACTCTGCACATGCTCCTGGGCTGTTTCCTGTGGTTGGTGTGTCCTGAGCGCCCCCTGCAGCCCCGCCCTCCTGTCCCCCTCAGGAGGTTTGTGTGTGGGCTCACACTGACTGACTCCCCCTCACTGTGTCTCTCGCACAGTAATACACGGCCGTGTCCTCGGCTCTCAGGCTGTTCATCTGCAGAGTGGCAATGCTTTTGGAATCATCTCTTGAGATGGTGAATCTGCCTCTCACAGATGCAGCATATTCTGTTGTGTGACTTCTGTCTGCGTCTCTAATGAAACCGATCCACTCAGGTCTCTTTCCTGGAGCCTGGCGGATGCAGTTTATATAATAGTCACTGAACGTGAATCCAGAGCCTTTGCAGGTGAGTTTCAGAGACCCCCCAGGCTGTCTCAGGTCACCTCCAGTCTCCACCAGCTGCACCGCACATTGGACACCTGCAGACAACAGACATAGTCATTAGGAGAGGACACACACACACACACACACACACACACACACACACACACACACGACCCCACGTCTCCGTGATGCTACCATGTAAGAGCGTCCAAGCGAGAGCCCAGCTCAGCCCAAACTACATGGTGCTTCCTCGGGGTTGACTCCTGCAGTGAATAGAAAGTGCAGCATCCCTGGGGTGGGGCTGCTCTCCCAGAGGTGCAGGGACAGGGCTGGGCTAGTTTATCAGCACCTGGAGCTCCCCATTTGCATGGGCTCCTCCCCTTAAAGACAGGGAGGTGGAGTTTCTGTTGAGGGACCGCTGGACTCAGAGAGACAAGCCCCCTCCTTGTGAGTGTGGAGACTTTTATAAGGGGCTGGGTGGTCTGTGTGCTGTAGAGAAATTGTTGATAAACTCCACCATCCGTCAGTCAGACAGAACTGAATCCACACTGATACCCACATCCACAGAGGGCCATGATGTTCCAGCTCAGTGTGGAGTCTCCCTGTGTCCTCGTCCACGTGTGGGTGCACAGAGAGAGGGTCATCACCTCTCAGCTTCCCAGGGCTGGAGGGCAGGGGGCACTGCCAGGGCTGCTCTGTTGTGCTTTCCAGGTGTCACCACGGCCCAGTGCCCTTCTGTGCCCAGATTCCATCAGCGAGAGGATAAGAGTGGAAGGGAGGAACCTACAGTGTCTGAGCGTTTTAACCACCCGAGGTACTCTCTGCGCTGACTTTTCACTCTCCTCCCCCAACGACTACCCACATTTTATTTATATATCAAAGACTGAGGGGCACATATCACCTGAGTTATTATTCATCTCTCTGTAGGAGCCGCTAAAAGTCAAGGACCACACAGTCATTATTACTTACAGTCTCTGTAATGCTTGAGAAAATGACATCCTCAAGAGAAAATGAAAAACCTGAGTCCACCCTACAGCCCCCTTGGGCCAAGGTCCTCCCCAGTGGTATTGATGTCCATGACTTCCAGAGCCCATCGGCCGTGTCCCTGTGACTTGCAGGCTGGGAGGACCCTGCATTTCCGGAGTGCACCCCCAGTAAGCCTCAACCGTGCAGGGTGCTGGTGTGGAGCACACTGAAAGGGCCCATGATTGAACCCACGTCTAGGCTGCCTTTCCCCCACTCTGTGTGAGCGCCGCCCATGTGTGCAGCAGGACTATCAGAGAAGGGCTGCCCTTGAGCGTCACTGAAGGACACTGTGGTGAACTTTCAGCAGAAACACAGCAGTGAAACTCCAGGGAGTCGCACTGGTGGTCATGTGACAGGACAATCTCAGTCGTTCTGGGAGCTATAACCAAGTTCCACAGACGGAGGTTCACACACGCACGTGTATTTCTTCCAGATCTTGAGGCTGGGTAATGCCGTATTAGAAGCAGACAGATTTGATGTTGCTGACATCCCGCTTTCTAGACGCTGACTTTTCGCTGTAATCTCAGAGGGCGGATGGAGCAAGGAAGCTTCCTTTATCCTATTACCAGGGCACTAACCCGACTCATGAGAACCCCACCCTCATGACCTATGCTTCCCCCAGGCCCCACCTCCTGACACCATCACGCTGGGCATTAGGATGTAAAGTGAACTGTTTGAGGGGCTCACACAAGGTGCCCATAGCAGCAGGTAAAGACTCACTTCATTACCCCACCCCTTGGAGGGCTGCTCCAGTCCAGCTCCCCAGTCTCAGTATCCTCCTCACCCTGAGGAAGCCCTTCTTCTGTGGAGGCAGAAAGCTGACCTCCATCCTTCAGAACAAGCTGGTGACCCTGCAGACCGACAGGCTCCACGCTTGACCTTGAACTGAGGCCTCTGTGTCATTCTGCTATTATTTTCCTGTCCGTGCGTTCACGTGATCATCACTCTCATGTTCTATGACCCAGAACTGCTCTCTGCCCACAATGGTTGGCAGCCCCTTGTTTTCACTCATGTTTTATGGGTATGACATGGACGAAGTAGTCAGGCTCTGCTTGTGATGCTTGAGGCTGACATGGTAAGGTTCTTCCCTCTCTCTTCCCCTGCGCTCTTGGGGAATCTGAAGAGAAAAGGGGGATTGTCCCTTCTGTCCTGCCGGTGGGACATGGGAACCACACAGCCCCCACCACTGAGTCACAATAAACCCTCAACCAGTGTCTTTTCCTGGAGTGGTCAAACCACTTCCGATTTGCTGAAAAGCCTGCCCTTCTCCCAGTAGTCACCTCCATGAAACAATTGACATTTTCACAGTCCCTGTGTGTGACATCCTCAGCCTGGACGTCCATTCCAATTAGGGTGGGTCCCTGGACCTCAGCATGGTGTCAGGGGCACTTGGTACTGTGAGCATGATGCCAAGTCAATGACCGTCACCACCATGGGTCCTTCTTCTCTAGCTCTGGGGTCACACGCCTCTGGTGCCCACGGTTGACAAGCACGGGTCCTGCTGCTGTCCGACTGGGACCCTGAACTGCGGGGAGCTGAGCTGAATTTTTGAGTCAGCAGAGCTTCTGGTTTGATTTAGGTGACATGGGTCAGAGGATTTGATGACTAATTTTCTTTTGGACTCAAGAGTGTCTGACAGAGAATCTCAGCCTTTAATCCACATGAGAAAGTTGTCTCTCTGTACAACATACTTTCCTATCTCAGAGACGTCAGGGTAAGCACTGAATCAGGAAGCCAGAGAGGTTCCCTGAGGGAAACTGTGACATGAAGAGGAAACCACACAGGAAACCAGCCCAAACCTCCAACTACACCTGCTCCTGGATGGTCCTTGTGTCCAAGGACCCTGAACGAACCCTGGTGGTGGCAGCCTCTTCTGCAGGGAGGTTTGTGTCTGGGCTCACACTGACTGCCCCTCACTGTGTTTGCTGCACAGTAATATTTGGCCGAGTCCTCGGCTCTCAGGCTGTCCATTTGCAGAAACAGTGTGTTCTTGGAGTTGTCTCTGGAGATAGTGAATCGGCCCTTCACAGAATCCGCATAGTATGTCTGACTTCCATCATACCATATAATTGCCACCCACTCCAGCCCCTTCCCTGGAGCCTGGCGGACCCAGTACATGCCAGCCTTACTGAAGTCAAATCCAGAGGCTGCACAGGAGAGTCTCAGAGACCCCCCAGGCCGCACCACGCCTCCCCTAGACTCCACCAGCTGCACCTCACACTGGACACCTGCAAACACAAAGAGATCCTGGTCAGGACACTGTCACACGTCCACTGTTTCTCTCTCTCATCCACTCACACACTCAGTGTCTCTTGTTCTCCATCAATTATCTCTTAAAATAGCAACAAGGAAAACCCAGCTGAGCCCAAACTCCATGGTGAGTGCACCATGTTCAGTCCTGTTCAGGGAATGTGGACACCTGGGGATCCTGGGGCTGGGCTCCTGTCCCAGACCTGCAGGGCTGGGGCTGGGCTGATTTTATGGGCACAAGGGTCCCTATTTGCATGTCCTCCTACTATATAGGGAGCTCTGGGGTTGGAGACCTGCAGAGAGGGCAGTGCCTCAGTGCAGGTGTGAGTGTCCTGGGGGAGAATCGTGGTCATGGTAACATTTCAATAACTAAATGAGAATCATAAGGAGGTTGGGGCATGACCTGTGTCCATATCTGGTAAGAGTGAGCCCAGCATCTGGCCTGTGGCCTCCCCACTGGGCCACTCAACTCCCCTGAGCAACTCCAGGGCAGAGCAGGACCTGCCCAGTGTGGGTGCAGACCCCTTCAATATAACGAGAACATGAATGAACGTCTGTATTGTGATGCTACCGACATGTCAGGGCTGGAGACAAGCAGACACATGGAAAGAGACCACAGGCTGCAGATCTTGTAAGAGTGTACGTCATGGACACTGTGTATGATGCCCTTGGCCCTGAGTGTCGCTGGCTTCCGGACCTTCAAGGATAGAAAGAAGACTGAGTGTTGAGAAGACGCTTTTGTGTCCCTGGGACTCAGAGACTCTGAGAATTTAAGCAGTGACTATGGAGCTCATGGAGAGGCTGTGGGTTTCCAACACACAGAAGTCCATCTGCAGAGGGTCTGTCTGCATAGACAATACTGAAAACCTGAAAGAAGGCGATATCATAGAACAATTAGGGAGATAAATTTAAGTCGGAATACCTGTGATCAGCGAGAAGGCTCCTATTTAAGGTTAATCACTCATCTATGAAACAGAGACCTTTGCAGTTTAAATTCACAGTCAAGGCCATGGTGATATGAGTTGAACTGATCACATGGCCTGGTCCTTCTCAAGTGTGTTATTACAACTGTGAGAGTTTATTGTACAAAGAAACAGCTCTGTGTTTCCACAGCGTTTAGATAACAGTGTGTCGTGTCCTCATGTAATACACGTGGTTACAGAGCATGGAGACAAAGCCTGGACAGTAGACGAGCCCGGAACCCACCTCGTCCTGGGGGACGTGAGCTCAGTGGGTCCTGAGCTCCCCAGGTCCTGAGAGCACGTTTTTCCTTCAAAGCCCACAGAGGACCAGAGACTCCTCATCGCCTTCCTCCCATCCTGCTTGGGTGTGGAGTCCTTCCCTCAGGAGCTCTATAGACCCTGCTGTTCACAGGTTGTCCCCTCCTCGTTCTTTCTGTACAGGACCCTGCCCTCCGCTCCTTGGCTGTGAATCCCCCGGGGTCTCCGCTGCACCACAGGGGAGCCTGTGTCCCTCTCCTGTGGCGATGGCCCCACTGCAAGAGCCTAGAACAAACACTTCCTTTAAAATTTATAGACTCTCGGAACTGTTCTTCCGTGACAGAGAGAACCAACTGAAGAGCTTTAAGTAGGGCCGGGGGTTGAGGGTTATTTTTAAGCTGAAAGATGGTTCAGACTCAATAACCTACGGTCAGGAAACAGGCTGAGGAACGCGCTCAGTTCCAACACGAGCACCTTCCAGCAGAAGGAAGGGGGTCTGAGAGCTGAGCACCAGGCCTAGGGGTGGGGTTCTGAGCCTCAGAAGGTTTTCCTGGCCTTGTGCTCATGGAGGTCGCTGAGATGAATGTAACAAGTGCTTCCGGGTGGGGATTTCTTTCTCACTTGCATTTTAACCCTTTGGATGGAAATGCCTGTCCCTGGATGGAATGCCGGCCCTGCAGCTGCGTTGTAGGAGAACATGACTAACTGGTCATGGCCGCAAGTCTGCAGACGGAGAACACTTTGTCCTAATAGTCTCCCACACCTGACTGACAGGTGGATTTGGGACTTTTCCAATGGTGATATTCAGATAGATGTTTTACTTGAGGCCCTGCTTTCAGAGTCAGCATTTGGAGGATGTTGATTTGGGCTGAATGCAATTAGCCTGTGGGACAGATGAGAACCAGTGGAAGGTGAGGGTGGCTGTGGTCCTGTGAGTCATGCACGCAGCCTGGGGATGTTACGTGGCAAATGGGACTCTGTCATATTTGATTCATGTGGAGATCCTGAGATACAAGCATTTTAGTAGATGACCCAGGTGGGTCCTCCTATGAGAAGTGTTTACATCAGAGGGAGGCAGAGGGAGGTTAGGCTCCAGGAGGACAAGAACACACTGTGACCTCTGAGGTCAGGGACCTATTCCTTGCTGTGTAGATGGAGGAAGATGCCACGGGACCAGGAATGCACTTCTAGTCCCTGGAAAAGACTAGGAAACAGACTTCCCTGTGTGACGATGGAGAAACTGACAACACACAGACCCAGAGATGAACAGGCCATCAACAGGCCCCTGAGGAGATGCCGGGTCGTCAGGACCTGCACGTCCAATCTCACAGGAATCTCCTCACAGCTGCAGGATGGCTGTTCTGGAGAAAACACACTGAAGGAGAACAGACCAGTGTTGGTGAGTGTGGGGAGAGAGGAACCCTTGCACTCTCTCGGTGGGAAGGTGACATCCTGCAGCCACACGGAAACAGCGTGTTGGTTCCTCCAAAATGAGAGTAGACACCCTGTGAGATTGAACAGTGAGCTCCCAGGTGTTCATGGAATAATAAACCCAGGACTCTGGAGAGGTGTTGCACGGCCCTGTTCATTGCAGCCGTGATCAGTGTAGTGAGACGTGGAAACATCTCTGTCCATCAGTGGGTGAGTGGGCAAACATGTGTGATATTCTCAGGATGGAATACTACTCAGCCTTAAATCACAGGGAAACCCAGCACAATCTCCAGCCTGGAGGACACTAGAGGACACTGTGCTCTGTGAAATAAAGCCGTCAGGGAAGGACAGACAGTGTCTGATTCCACCTACACTGTGTCAGAGACCAGGGATTACGAGGGGGTTCGCGCTGAGATACCCAGGTTGAAGACAGCACGCGGAGCCGACATCAGGAGGGATCAACACATGGCAGCAGCTCCATGTAGTACAGCTAACGGCTTGTGTAGACACGTGTGGGGGACACTGTGCACGGGGCGGTGCATGACAGGGAGCAGGGCGCATGCGTCCTAGGCTTTTGCTGTATCAGACTCAGAACGGTAACGTGGTCTGCGCCTGCGCAGCCAGCTCCGCGGTCCTGTCCTGAACCACGGCCTCTGTGAACAAGCCGGTTCCAGGGCCCTAACACACTGGGAATTAATTGGGTTTCCTTCCAGCAGAGTGTGGAGGAGCCCAGGCCTGGGTGTGGTGAAGGCTCTGACAGGAGACGGGATCGTGGAGGGTCGGCTGCCCTGGAGTCCTGCGCTGACGGAGAACAAAGACGGAGGCAGCTGGAGGAGACACTGTGTCAGGACACAGTCAGCCCTGGTCCTGGGCCCTGTGCAGCCACAGGAGCCTGGGTGTGTCTGCTCAGTGTGTGGAGCCGTCCACCCTCAGGGCCCTGTGAAAAATGCGGGAACACTCAGTCCCCACGGAGGGGAGCTTTCCTGTGGGAATGGGGAGAAGGAGACAGAGCCCAGCAAAGCCCTGTGGTCCTAGGGGGCTGTGTGCACACCCAGGACACGCCCCTGTGTGACCTCTGAGACTGGACCCTCCACTCTGAGTCATCACTGAGATCCTCCTGTGGTGAGGTGAGTATCAGTTGAGTGTTATTTTTAGTGCTGTGTAGTATTCCACTGATGGATGTTTCCTAATTTGCTTATTGTAAAATTAGAAAAACGTTTGGATTGTTGTAGCTCCTAACACAAAAAAAGATGCTAAAAGTATTTGGATTCACATTTTTATGAACACAGAGATGCGTTCTTCTAGAGCAAACACTCCTATGGGGCCACTGAGATACATGTTAAGTAAATATTTCATTTAATAAGGATCCGCAGTTCATTTTGTGGAGAAAGAATAACAGGATATGGAGGGACCTGGAGTAGCAGAGACCTCTGGTCACTGCCGACAAGTCATCTGCAAACGCACAGTGTTTCCTCCTCACTTGTCTGCAGTGAGATTATGAGGAGTTAGAGCCTCAGAGAAAAAGCGAGAACCTTCCCTGGGTGCAGCTGAGAGCTGAGAGGAAATCCCTGCCCCAACAGGTAGCCCCTCCTCCTCCTCACTCTGCACCTGCTCCTGGGCTGTTCTGTGTGGTTGGGTCGGGGGTCTTGAGCGCCCCCTGATGTCCTGAGCGCCCCCTGCACCCCCACCCTCCTGTTCCCTCAGGAGGTTTGTGTCTGGGCTCACACTGACTTCCCCTCACTGAGTCTCCTGCACAGTAATACACGGCCGTGTTCTCGGTGGTCACGGATCTCAGCTGCAGGGAAAACTGGTTCTTGGACGTGTCCATGGAGATGGTGGTGCGGCTCTTGAGGGACTGGCTGTAGTAAGTGCTGCCATCATAATCTATGCTCGCCAGCCACTCCAGCCCCTTCCCTGGTTTCTGGCGGATCCAGCTCCAGGAGTAACTACTGTCTACTGAGTCCGCAGACACAGCGCAATTGATGGAGAGGGTCTGTGAGGGCTGGACCAGTCCTGGGCCCGACTCCTGCAGTTGCACCTGGGACAGGACACCTGGGGACAAGGAGCATCAGGCCCTGTCAGTCACGTGCAGTCACAACCACCCCACAGATCCTGTCTGACCTCTGTGAACCTACCTTGGGGGGCTGCCACCAGGCACAGGAGAAGACCCAGCAGCCTCATCTTCTAGACCACGGCTCTGCCTTCCCCAGAGACCTCAGCCCTGTGTGAGGACAGAGCTGTGAGCCTCCCCAGCCCAGGGGAAGATTTAGCCTGGAGCTTGGGGAGAAATTTGCGTGTGGGGCAGCCTGTTCCTTATAAGTGGAGGGACTGAGGTCAGGCTGCCCTGGTCCTTCTGGGGCCCTGTGGGGCCATCTCTTTCCTTGATCTCACTCTGTATGTTATTCAGGGAGAGGGGATCCCTGGGTTCAAGAGACATTGGAATGTGGACAAAGGTTGGCCTCACCTTTTTGAGCATAAGAAGAAATGATGGACTAGACAGGCAGGTTAGACTTTTAACTTCCCATACATCCTTCAAACTGATGTAAAAGGGATTAGCATTTGTTCACAGATTTTCTAAATCCCAATTCTCCAGTATACCCACTGTTTCCAAATTTTATATCATAACTTCACATAAATATTATCTATCTTAGTGCAAATATAAAAATAAAGGACATCTACGTTCAATATCTTATATTTTAATTATATTTAAATATGTTTTTTATTGATTTTATTTTTCAGAGAGTTGAACGGAGAGGGTAACTTCATCGCTGACAAAATACCTGACTCTAGTCTCCCTCCTTCTGCCCCTGGGCATGGTCAGTAGATCAGAGGTGCCGGGATCTACCACACAATATATAACGTCCTTAATGTATATTGAACACATTCTCCCATCAGACAAATACTTTGGAAATGTTATCTCTCTATGCAGCTTGTCTTTTCATTCCCTTAATGGAATCTTTGGTGGGATAAATGTATTTAATACAACAAAATTCAATTGACTCCTATTTTCTGTCTTGGGCCTGTTTTGGTGAATCACACAGACCCCCAGGAAGTGCTGAGCCTCACGGTCCAGGGACATCGGCTGCAGCAGCCACAAGGTAGAGAGGTTCTGGCACCAGGTGTGAGGGCTGCTGGGAAACTGCCCAGAACTGGACGGGACTTGGACCTGGTGAGGGGAGGAAGCTGGACGTGTTCTGAGTCACAGGACACAGATGGGCCTGATGTTCATGGGCAGAGTGTTACTGGACAGGTAGGTTTAAACCTCTTCCCGTGACGACCCAGGAGGACGTGCAGTGCATGACAGACACAGCTTCTGTCATCGTAGGAGACACCTGAGTCATTATGACCAGGAGTTTGTCAGAATAGAAACGTTAAAGTTTCTGCAGGCAGGGATCAAGGGAAGTAAGGAATGTGTTATTGCAAAGGGGGGAAGGGAATTCCTGTTACCCACATGCACCTGCTCACAGTGTCTCTGTCTGTGAGGTAACAAATTCCCAGGTCCAGGGGTTAGCACTTGGACCCCTGTGGGGTCATTACTCACCTGGTCACACCATGCTCCACCCAGCTGCACAATTCATTGGGGTTCCTTTTATGAAATCCCTCAACATTTAGGAGGAAGTGAGGACACACCTCCCTGCAGTATTCATGGTGATGGTGTGTCTGTGTGAGAAACCATCATATCATTGACCAGGAACATGTCTCAGTCCATTGTCGCCATCAACACCATCATCATATCTTCACCATCATCACCATCATATGCTTACTTATTGTTGTTCTCATTATCTATAGACATGTTGTTGTCCACAGAGAATTACATTTTTGGCGATAAAAAGTAGGAATCATGCCCGTCCGGTGTGGCTCAGTGGTTGAGAATCCACTCATACACCAAAAGGTCACCAGTTCTATTCCCAATCAGGGCAACTGCCTAGGTTGTGGGCCCAATCCCAAGTAGGGGGCATGTAGGATGCGACCTGTCGATGTTCTCTCTCATCAATGTTTCCATCTCTCTCCCTCTCCCTTCCTCTCTCTCTGAGCCAATAAAGAAAATATAAATAAATTAAAACAGGCATCTCCTCTTTCCATGTCAGTGGGACAGTGAAACAAAGGCCTCCCCTGAGCTGACCCAGGCCTTCCAACACGCTGTGGACCTGGGATACATGCGGATTCCACCCAGCACTTGGGCCAGGACGCCTGTCCAATCCCATTGTCATTGTCAACACCACCACCGCCATCACCATTATCAATATTTCTTATATGTAACCAGTTTTCTCATTATCTCTAGACCTGGTTTTGTACTCACGTAATGATATTTAATTTAATAAAGATCCGCAGTTCATTTTGTGAAGAAAGAATAACAGGATATAGAGGAAACTGGGGTAGGAGAGACCTCCAGTCACTGCCAGCTTGTTACCTGCAAACACAGAGTGCTTCCTTCTCACTTGTCTGCAGTGAGATTATGAGAAATTAGAGCCACAGAGGAAAAGCGAGAACCTTCCTGGATGCAGCTGAGCTGAGAGGAAATCCCTGCTCCCAACAGGAAGCCCCTCCTCCCCCTCACTCTGCACCTGCTCCTGGGCTGTTCTCTGTGGTCCATGGGTCCTGAGCGCCCCCTGGTGTCCTGAGCGCACCCTGCATCCCCGCCCTTTTGTCTTCCTCAGGAGGTTTGTGTCTGGGCTCACACTGACTTCCCCTCACTGTGTCCTGCACAGTAATACACGGCCGTGTCCTCGGTGGCCACGGATCTCAGCTGCAGGGAGAACTGGTTCTTGGACGTGTCTCTGGAGATGGTGGTGCGGCTCTTGAGGGACGGGTTGTAGTAACTGCTGCCACCAGAATTGATTAACCACACCCACTCCAGCCCCTTCCCTGGTTTTTGGCGGATCCAGCTCCAGTCGTGACTACTGGTTGTGATTGAGAATCCAGACACAGAGCAGGTGAGAGAGAGGGTCTGCGAGGGCTTCACAAGTCCTGGGCCCGACTCCTGCAGTTGCACCTGGGACAGGACACCTGGGGACAAGGAGCATCAGGCCCTGTCAGTCCAGGGCAGTCACAACCACCCCACAAACCCCTGTCTGACCTCTGAGACCCTCACCTTGGGGGGCTGTCACCAGGCACAGGAGAAGACCCAGCAGTCTCATCTTCTTCTAGACCACGGCTCTGCCTTCCCGAGAGATCTCAGCCCTGTGTGAGGAGAGAGCTGTGAGCCTCCCCAGCCCAGGGGAGGATTTACCCTGGAGCTTGGGGAGAAATTTGCATGTGGTTAAGCCTGTTCCTTATAAGGGGAGGGACTGAGGTCAGGCTGCCCTGGTCCTTCTATTGCTAATGCGTAGGCATCCCTTTTCTTGAATGCACTTAGTACTTTCCTCCATTGTAGGGGATCTCCTGGTACACAAGAATCCTGGAGTCCGCTAAATGTCCGTGCTCATCTCTGATAAGTGGTGGACTAGATGAGTAGATTACATTTTGAATGTCCCATGTATTTTTCAAATACATTTAAAGGGATTAAATTTGTTTAGGTAATTTCTAAAACCCAGCTCTCTAATATCTACAGAACTGTCAAATATTTTTGTAAAAATTTCTATTTTTATGAACATAATTTTATATAGCCAAATAATATCTAGGTTGGTTTGAAAATAACAAAATAAAGGGCATTCATTCTCAGTATCTTATTTCTTTATGATGTAACTTTGATCCAAGGAACTATATCCCAGGAACATGTCATTGAGGTACCCTTGATTCTTTTTTATTCTTTATTTGTTAAAATGATATTTCTTACAAATTCTAAGTAACACAATGCTATATGCCTTTGTTCAGGTTAATGCTAGATACCTTTTTCTTGCAATCTTTGCCAAACACTCTCAGAGCTAAGTAGTGTCAGACCTGGTGAGTACTTGGATAGGAGACCGCTGATTCTTGATGTTGGAAATTAGGAAATTGTGCCTTTGAGTCCCTCCTCAAACTCTTCCCTTGTGCAAGCTGACGGCTTATTGCAGAGACCCCAACAAATTATATCAGACATATTCATATTTTTACATGGAGAAATGATTGAGAATAAAAGAGTAATTATTCATGTGTACAATTCAGAATCTTCCATATGTGGAAATTGTAAACGCAGCACATTAACTGACCTCTTTTCACAGTAAAATATTTTCAGTGGTGTGGGGGTCAGAGGGAGGCAAATTCTGGAGGTTCCTAACACAGATATGCTCAAGGGAAAGGGAACTTTATCCCTGACAGGAACTCTCACTCCCAGGACACACGACATGGTCAACTGGGCGGTTTTCAAATCTTGGATATTGTAAATAACACTGCTATGCACATGGGGGTGTATATATTCTTTATGATTTGTGTTTTGGGATAATTAGGATATATTTTCAGAGGTGGATTCGCTGGGTCAAAAAGCAGTTGTATTTCTATTTTTTTGCATTAATTACTTTATCTTTCTTTCAGATGTTTCTCCATTTCCCCCCTAGACACCATCCTCCTGATCAGCCCTTTCCACAGCATTGTTGTCTATGTCCATTGGTTATGCATGTATGCATGTAAGTTCTTTGTTTTATATTACCCTCCTCGCCGCCCCCCTCCTCTGGGGCTTGTCAGACTGAACGTTCTATTTTTATTTATTAATTTTTAGGAAACTCCATAGCGTTTTCCACAGTGGCTGCACCAATCGGCATTCCCACCAATAGTGCAGCAGGGTCCTGTTTTCTCCTCATCCTCCCCAGCACTGGGTGTTTGCTGAGGTATTGATAGGAGCCACTCTGGCAGGTGTAGCTGTCATTTCGATTTGCATGTCTCTGATGATCAGTAATGTGAGCATTGTTTCATATGTCTCATGGACATCTGTACGTCCTCTTTGGAGAAGTGTCTATTCAGGGCATTGGCCAATATTTTAATTGGATTGTATGTCTTCCTGGTGTTGTGTTGTATGTAGTTTTAAAATATTTTGGAATTTTAGCCCTTGTCAAATGTACCTTTGGCAAATAGAACACAGCTTTTTCTAAGAGATGTTAGAGGTAAACATTGAATCAAGAATCCAGAGATGTTCCCGAGGGAAACTGTGACATGAGGAGGAAACCACACAGGAAACCAGTCCAAACCTCCAACTGCACCTGCTCCTGGATGGTCCTTGTGTTCAGGACCCTGTGCGCCCCCTGGTGGTCGCAGCCTCTCCTGCAGGGAGGTTTGTGCCAGGGCTTACACTGACTTCCCCTCACTGTGTACCCAACAGTAATACACGGCCGTGTCCTCAGCTTTCAGGCTGTTCATTTGCAGATACAGCATGTTCTTGGAGTTGTCTCTGGAGATGATGAATCGGCCCTTCACCGAGTCTGCATAGTTTGTGGTACTTCCATCAGTATTAATTTGACTCACCCACTGCAGCCCCTTCCCTGGAGCCTGGCGGACCCAGCTCATCCAGTAGCTACTGAAGGTGAATCCAGAGGCTGCACAGGAGAGTCTCAGAGACCCCCCAGGCTGCACCAAGGCTCCCCCAGACTCCACCAGAGACACCTCACACTGGACACCTGCAAACACAAAGTGGTCCTGGTCAGGACACTGTCACATGTCCACTGTTTCTCTCTCTCATCCACTCTCACACTCAGTGTCTCTTGTTCTCCATAAATTACCTCTTAAAATAGCAACAAGAAAAACCCAGCTGAGCCCAAACTCCATGGTGAGTGCTCTGTGTTCAGTTCTGATCAGGGAATGGGGGCTCCTGGGAAGCCTGGGCTGGGCTCCTTTCTCAGAGCTGCAGGGTTAGGCCTGGGCTGCTTTTACGAGTTGATGGAGCCCTATTTGCATGTCGTCCTGCTATTTAGGGAGCTCTGGGGTTGGAGACCTGCAGACAGGGCCGTGCCTCCGTGCATGTGCGAGTGTCCAGGGGGAGAATCCGTGGTCATGACAACATTTCAATAACCAAACAAGCATCATGAGGAGGTTGGGGCACGTCTTGTGTCCACATGTAGTAACAGTGAGCCCAGCATCTGGCCTGTGCTCCTCCCCACTGGGCCCCCTGACATCCCTGTTCCAACTCCAGAGCAGAGCGGGACCTGCCCATGAGGGTGCAGACCATTTCTATGTCATGAGAGCATGAATGAACGTCTGAATCCTGATGCTACCCAATGTCAGGGCTGGAGACAAGGAGACACATAGAAAGAGACCACAGGCTGAAGATCTTGTAAGAGTGGACATTGTGGACACAGAGTGATGGTGCCCTCGACACCAACTGAGTGTCTCTAGCATCCTCCCCTTCAAGGAGACAGAGAGGGAGTGCTGAGAAGTTGATTTTCTATGCCTGGAACTCAGAGACAGTGATAAATCGGGGAGTCTCATGGAGCTGATGGAGAGGTTGTGGGTTTCCAACAACCAATGTTCACCTACAGAAGGTCTCTAGGCATAGACAGTAATGAAAACCTTGAAGAAGGTGATGTAATAGGACAATTAGTGAGAATCATTTAAGTTAGAATATCTGTGATCAGCGAGAAGGCTCCTATTGAAGGTTAATCACTCATCTATGAAACAGAGACCTCTGCAGTTTAAATTCACAGTGAATGCCATGGTGATATGAGTTGAACTGATCACTTGGCCTGGGCCTTTTCAAGTGTGTTATTACCAAAGTGAGAGTTTATTTTACAATGAGGACAGCTCTGTGTTTCCACAGCGTTTAGATAACAATGTGTCATGTCCTCATGTAATAAACTGAATATCCAAACAGTATGTAGCATAGAACGCTAGTCTGACCCCTAAGAAATTATATCATGTAGACGTCAGGAAGACGAGGAAGGAACCTCGAAGTACCTAAGGAATGTGCTGAGAAGAGATGACAGAGACAGGATCTAAGAAGGTATTTCACGAGGATGAAAGTGACCAGGAGGACGAAGGTGCAGAGAGGTAGAGAGAGGGACACATGAGGAGATGAACTGGAGCTGACGTCCGGGACAGTGAATGTCCCAGTGAGAGCCCTGCATGGAGCTGTGTGTGCAGGACTCACATGGGACAGTGAGAGAGCGAGGCCCTGGCGAGTGTGGGGACTTGGAGTGAGTTCAAACCCAGGGCGTCTGGACACACTGACTCTCTCTCTGTGGACACTGCGTCCCAGTCACAGGGTGGAGAGGATGCCCGGGGTGCTCAGTCTTTCAAAGTGACAACTGGGTCCTATGGGAACTTAGTGAGATAATGGTCCCTGAGCCTGGACACGACTCGTCTGAGAAAGAGAATGTTGTCCACACCATCGTCGTCCTCAGTGAAATGAGGGAACACAGGACCCAGGACAAGGAGGAGGGTCCCTGGGACCCTGAACTGCAGGAAGAGCGGGAGCGCCCTGAGCACCCCAGGTAGCTGTGCTCACCCCCCTCCCTGCCGGGTTCCTGAGCGATGTGCCCGGGTCGGTGGGTCTCGAGCGCCCCCTGCTTGTCCTGAGGGGTCTGTGGGGTGCAGAGCGTCCCCAGGTGTCCTGACCCCTCCTGGTGGACCTGAGGGTCTCCTGCAGCTCAGCCCCTCCTGTCTCCCTGCAGGAGTCTGTGCCTGGATCATAGAGACCCCTCAAGAAAATGTCACATGTCCAGTGTTTATCTCACTCACACTCATTCACTTTCTCTGTGTCTGTAGTTCTACATAAATTACCTCTTAAAATAGCAACACGGAAAACCCAGTTGAGCCCAAACTACGGGGGCTGGGCTCCTGTCCCAGAGCTGCAGGGTCAGGGCTGTGCTGGTTTTCATGGGCTGAGGGGCCCTATTTGCTTCTCCTCCTACTATAGAGGGAGCTCTGGATGCTGGCAGTAAGGACACAGTTTCAGAGTGTGGTGTGTCCAGGGTCATATGTCTGAGTAGAATTAGCCCTGGTATCTGGGCCCCTGCTCCTCCCAACTTGACCCAAATGATTCCCTGAATAACCTCCAGACAGGGGACATGCCCAGTGAGGGTTTCAGTGCTACCTGGGTGGACACTAGACCACGGTCAATGTGATCCTGGTACATCACAGCAAGAAAAACTGAAGTGTTAGAAAACTAAAATAAAGTGTGCCGTTTTATTTTATTTTATTTTTTTCGTTATCAAAATTGCTGTTTATTAATCTATTGGCCTGTTGTCCGGTCTCCAGGAGGGTGAATAATTGCTTTCTTGGAGAGGTGTGAGGGATGATCTGGCTTAGCACCTTTGGGAGAAGTTGAAGTTGAAGGTGAGACGATCACATTGTCTTCATTTTCTTTGAAATACCGTAGAAGGGAGCAGGAAATGTCGGGCGCTTTGTGGCAAGCTTGGAGGCAGTCAGAGCGGCAGGTGTTCGCTGGCCACATATTTGGGGTAACAGCGCTGTTTCATTCACACCTGGGGAGCTCCAGGCTCCCTTCCCGACACATGGCCTGGAAGGAGTGCACTGAGGTCACCACGCTGTGTCCCGATTACACACACATTCAATGGGAGTTCCTGTTTCTGCATAATAGGTTTCTCATCTTTCCCTTTCAACTGTATGTTGTTTTCCCTCATGTTTTTTCATATGTTACACGTGGTTCTATGCATCTCGGGGTTCTGACCAAGGGTGCAGTTTTAACTCTCATCTCTTCGAAGGCGACCTGTATGAACACAGGAAGGTGATCAACCATCACACCCAGAGGGAGAGTAACGTGTGGTCATTTCATGTTCAGGAGATGGAAGTTCCTCTGACACTGTTTCCCCTGCACAGTGTTCAGAGGACAAACTGAGAACAGAGTATGACCCTAGATCCCGTGGACCAGAAGCATAAAGTACAGAGAAGCAGACAGGGCTCCCGGGTCCAAGTCCTACAGGGAATTTTGAGCTGGATGTGCAGCAGCTGCACGGCCTCCTGTGTGGGGTTTGTTCTCTAGACTCTGCTGGACCAGATTCTGTCACTGGGGATGGAGAAGCACTTCCGTCGTAGGTAAAGCACGTGTTTAGGTAAAGTTGTAGTTAAAGATTTTTGAGTAATTAAGTTTAGGTCATGCAAGTGTCATTATTGGAAACCTGATGTCTGCATGTGACCATTGGGAACACTGTCACCATGTCTGTACCTGATGGGGGTCAACTGGGACAGGAACCTGACCCAGGGCATCACTGGGGGAAATGCTACCTGGGTGCATGAATGGGGGGGGGGTTAACCAAGACTGAGGACACACAAGTCCAGGGTTCTTGTTTCATCGGATTCTGACTTTCCTTATTGTTTAGCCTGTTCACATTTTCTTTCCTCACTTTCCTCTGAAATAACCACACATATATCCTTGGTCATGAAGACACTGTGTTGAGAGTGTGCAGGAGCACAAGTCCTTTGTGAGTTGATTTGTACCTGACATCTTTCCTGAGTTCACTCTCTAGTTCTATCAGTTTTCTGGTGCAGTGTTTAGCGTTTTCAATATACAAGATGTGTGTCCTATGTATAGAGATAAAGAGACACTTTCACATGTTTCTTTCTCATTTAGACATGTTATAGTATTTTTATTGCCTAATTTTTCTGGAAAAAAACTGCATTTCTGTTAAATAGAAGTAGTCACGGGGTGCCCTTGTGTGGGTCCTGATGTTAAAACAATAGATTTAAAGTGTGCTCTGTGCACCACGATATCACTTGTTGGCTTCTCCAATGTGACCTTTGTTATGTTGATGTACATCTCTTCTGTACCTAATTTGTGAAGAATTCTAACCATGAAGCCATTTTCAATCTTTAAAGGCTTTTTCCTGCATCTACCTATATGGTGGCAAGTGTATGATCCATTCTCATTTACATTCGTCAAACCATCCTTGCATCTAAGGCCATATCCGCTGCATCTCAGGAAAGGATCCTTTCAATGTGCTGCTAAGTTTCCTAGGACACCACAGAGGATTTTTGTGTTTATGATCATCAGGGATATGACCTGTTATATTTTGTTTAAACATACTTTGCTTTCTTATGAGTGTAATGGTTACCCCAATAATTGAGTTTGGAAGTCTTCCCTGTTCTTCCAATCCTTTGAAGTGTTTAAGAAAAAGTGTTTGTGCGGGTACTATTTTTTATTGAAGTTTTGATAGAATTCACCCTTGAATAAATGTGGACATGTGCCTTTCTTTGCAGATAGGGTTTTATTAATACTCCACTTATTTTTAAAATTTCTACCAATCCAGCATAGTCAGGGAAAATTCTTAAATTAAGGAACAAATCAGAGAACTGAGAAATACAATGTTGATCTTCGCAGGCTGTGGACAGCACATGGAGTTCCCACAAGCACACACCTGGAGCTGAGCAGTGACAGGCTAACAGGTTCCTAACTCTGCATCCCTCAGGTAGATCCGAGCTACATAGACTGACAAGGGAGCAGCTCGGGGTCCCTGCCGGGGAGAGACCTGTCTCTACAAACTGCAGCCAGGGGCTGGTCTCTGCAGGTCTGAGTTGGTGGGACCAGCTCCCACCTGAGACTCCCCAGTCATACCTGTCTGTTCTTCTTTCTGAAGAAGGGAGGGATTCGGTGAAGGAAGGGGTAAAATTCTTCTCCTTGGGATTTCTGTGCATGGAGAAAAAGCAGTGGAAATGGGAACATTTACCCATTCCTCCTGTGAAAGGCCCCTCTGAGCCAGGACACCCTCAGAATTCAGTGATAATGTATTTGGGGTTAGTGTGGAAATTGCAGTTGTTTTCAGACGACAGGTTTATTTCATATGCCATCCAAGAGAATGAAGTAAAACCATTTTTCTGCACATCAGAACGTTTCTAATAATATAATAAGTCTTTCAAAATACAGAGGCGTCAGTGGAGCCTCAGAACCAAAGGTCTAGAGACACTTGTAGAAACTGTTATCTGGAGAGGAAGCGCAGAGCCTCAGAGGAAACAGCCATAAACACCACCTGCACCTGCTCCTGGGGCTGCAACACAGAGTCGGTGGGTCCTGAGCGCCCCCTGGTGCCCTAAGATCCCCCTGCAGCCCCACCCGCCTGTCCCCCTCAGGAGGTTTGTGTCTGGGCTCACACTGACTTCCCCTCACTGTGTCTCTCGCACAGTAATACACGGCCGTGTCCTCGACTCTCAGGCTCTTCAGTGTCATATAAACCTCGTTCTTGGAGGTGTCCCTGGAGATGCTGAGTCGGGATTTGAGCGATGGGTTATAGTATGTGCTTCCACCACTACTTATAACACCGACCCACTCCAGCCCCTTTCCTGGAGCCTGGCGGGCCCAGTGCACACCATAGCTCGTTAAAGAGAATCCAGAGACAGTGCAGGTGAGGGAGAGGGTCTCTGAGGGCTTCACCAGTCCTGGGCCTGACTCCTGCAGCTGCACCTGGGACAGGACACCTGGGGACAAGGAGCAACAGGCCCTGTCATTCACATGCAGTCACAACCACCCCACAGACCCCTGTCTGACCTCTGAGACCCTCACCTTGAGGAGCTGTCACCAGGCACAGGAGAAGACCCAGCAGCCTCATCTTCTAGACCACGGCTCTGCCTTCCCAAGAGACCTCAGCCCTGTGTGAGGAGAGAGCTGTGAGCCTCCCCAGCCCAGGGGAGGATTTACCCTGGAGCTTGAGGAGAAATTTGCATATGAGGCAGCATTTTCTTTATAAGTGGGGAGACTGAGGTCAAGCTGCCCTATTCCTTCTGGAGCACCTGTGTGGACATCTCTTCCCTTGAACTCACTCAGCATGTAAGACAGAGATAAGGGATCACCTGATAGATGAGACTTATTGAAATCAGCTTAATGAATATGCTCATCTCTGATGATAAATGATGTACTGGATGAGTAGATTATATATATATATATATATATATATATATATATATATATATATATATATATATATATATATATATATTTAAAGTAGAATATTTAATATACATTAAATTATTTAAGTCAGTACACTTTTTATTTTTAAATTATTTTTATTAATTTGTTTTTGTTACAGATGTTTCTCCTTTTCCCCCCATTGACACCCTCCTCCCCATCCCTTCCCCCCATCCCCAGCTTGCTGTCTATGTCCATTGGTTATGCATACATGTATATAAGTTCTGTGGTTTATTTCTTCCTCCCCAACTCCCCTCTTCTGGGGTTTGTCAGTCTGTACCCTACCTCTATGTCCTGGGTCAATTTTGTTCATCAATTCGTTTAGTTCATTATATTCCACAAATAAGTGATATCATGTGATATTTGTCTTTTTCTGCTTGGCTTGTTTCGCTTAGCATAATACTCTCAGGTCCCTCCATGTTCTCTCAAAGGATAAGAGATCTTTCTTTCTTACAGCTGCATAGTATTCCATTGTGTACATGTACTACAGCTTTTTTATCCACTCATCTACTGATGGACACTTGGGCTGTTTCCAGATCTTAGCTATTGTAAATAGTGCTGCTATGAACATAGGGGTACATATATTCTTTCTGGTGTTTCAGTTTTCTTTGAGTATATTCCTAGAAGTGGGATCACTGGGTCAAATGGAAGTTAAATTTTTAACTTTTTGATGTAACAAAATAGTGTTTTCCATAGTGGCTGCACCAGTCTGCATTCCCACCAGCAGTGTACTATGGTCTCCTTTTCTCCAAATCCTCGCCAACACTTGTTTGATGATTTGTTGATGGCTGCCATTCTAACAGGTGTGAAGTGATACCTCACAGTTGTTTTCATTTGCATCTCTCTGATGATTAGTGATGTTGAGCATTTTTTCATATGTCTCTTGGTCATTTGTATGTCCTGTTTGGTGAGGTGTTTATTTAGATCCTCTGCCCATTTGTTAATTGGGTTCTTTTCCTTCCTTTTGTTGAGTTGTATGAGTACTCTAGATAGTTTGGAAATTATTCCCTTATCTGATTTATCACTGGCAATTATGGTCTCCCATACTGTGTGTTCCCTTTCCATTTTGATGTTTGTTACTTTTGCTATGCAGAAGCTTTTTAGTTTGATGTAGTCCCATGTGTTCATTTTTTCCTTTGATTCTCTTGCCTTAGGTGTTGTATCAGTGAAAATTCTGCTGCGTATGATGTCTGAAATTTTGTTGCCTACATTTTCTTCTGGAATGTTTATGGATTCCCAAGTTACATTTAAGTCTTTTATCCATTTTGAGTTTATTCTTGTGAATGGTGTAAGTTGGTGGTCTAACTTCATTTTTTAATCCTCACCGGAGGATATTTTTCTATTTATCTTCAGATAGAGTGGAAGAGAGCCAAAGAGAGAGAAACATCGACGTGAGCGGGACACATCGATTGGTTGCCTCCCAGGGCCAGGGACGAACGGCAACCGAGGTCCATGCCTGCCGCAACCTGCATAGCTGGTCGAACCAGACCTGAGGAGGGGCGGCGACTGGAGACCAAGAAAGACACAGAGACATGATAGAGAGAAAAGCTGGAGGGGTGGGACATTGCTCTCTGATGGAGAAAGAGTAACTCCGAGCTAGCTCAGCAAGTTTATTCCTTAGCCAATGAAGCGGGGGGAGGGCTTCAAAAGTTTCATCATTTTCAAACACCAGATATTTGCACCGGCCTCCAGGTCGAAACTGTCGATACATTCTTGCCCGCGGCTCAGATGCTCCTGGATGAGCCTTGCAAACACCGCAGGAGCAACAAGGGACCTTGGCTCAGCCGCCCTCCACACTTGCCCTTGACCGGAATCGAACTTGAGGCTCATTGGTCCTCTGGCCGACGCTCTCCTGCGGAGCCAAACCGGCCAGGGCTAGATTATATTTTAATGTCTCATGCATCTTTCTTATAGATTTAAAGGCATTACATTGGTCCAGGTAGTTTCCTAAATCAAATCTATAATATATACACAATTGTCAAATCTTTTTATAAACAACTGTATTTTTATAAAAATAATTTCATTTTTACAATGTCTCCCTTCTCTGAAAATCACAAAATAAAGACATTCATTCTCAGTATCTTATAAGTGTGCTTGTGTTGTCATGGTGATCCAAGGAAGTATATTCCAAGAACAGTTAATGGGGATATCCTCGATTCTTTTCTTTATTTTGCTTTGTTTGGTTAAATGATACTCGTTATAAGTTCTGAGTAACATGATACGATATGCTATTTTTTAAGATATTGCTAGAACTTTTTTCTTACATTCTTTACCAAACACCTCAGCAGTTAAGCCAGGTCAGTCTTGGTTAGTACTTGGGTGGGAGACCCTTGGTCCTGGATGTTGAAAACAGGTAATTCTGTCTTAGACTCCCTCCTCAGAATCTTCCCTTCTGCAAACTCATGGCATGTTGTGGAGATCTCAGTGTAATTTTATAATCACGTGTATACACGGAGAAGTGATTGAAAATACAGTGATGATATATTACTAACATTCAGTCTCTATTGTACAGTATGTTGAAATAATAATGGCAGCAGATTAACTGATCTCTTTTCTCAGTCCAGTGTTATCAGTGATGTTGTGGTTAAGGGGAGGGGATGGAGAGAACTCCCAGCACAGATTTCCTTGCAGCAAAGGGAACTTCAACCGGGACAGGAACCCTCACTCTCACCCTCCTCTGCTCTGCCCCTGGGGAGGGTCACTGTGGTCAGAGGTGCTGGGCCCTCACACTGACCATGTAACTTCCTTAACGTATAATGCACACACTCTCCAGCAGACACACGACTTGGAAACCTATTGTCTCTTTGTAGGATTCTCTTTTCATTCTCTTGATGGAATGTTTGTTGGGAAAATTTTAACAATGTTCAGTTTATCACTATTTGATTTAACGGGACTTGTTTTTGATTATTTATATAACACATCACCAGAAAATTGTCACTCCCCTTTGACCATGGGATGGGAAACCCTCACATGAACACAGTGGGCACTAAACCCAATGGAAAAATGATGCCTGGTATCCTTAATATCATTGATAATCTGTTTGTTGTTTCCTCTGACCAAAATTCCACAGACTGAACCCCTGATTCTTCCAGAGATTAATTCATTTGATTAGAGTTTACACTGTGTATTTTCTTAGAACATGTAGCATAGAAAACAAGACTAAACCCTGAGAAATTATATCATGTAGACATCAAGGAAGGAACCCCAAAGGATGAGAGAAGGTGCTGAGGAGAGATGACAGAGACAGGATCCCAGAGGGTATTTCACGTGGATGAAAGTGACCAGGAGGACAAAGGTGCAGAGAGGTCGTGAGAGGGAGATTTGAGGAGATGACCTGGAGCTGACATCTGGGAAAGTGAATTTCCCAGTGAGAGCCCTGCATGGAGCTGTGTGTGCAGGACTCACATGGGACAGTGAGAGAGCGAGGCCCTGGCAAGTGTGAGGACCTAGAGGATGGACTCTCAGTGTGTATCGACGGTGACACCTGGGTGGGCGGAGGTAGTATTTTAAACCACGTTCTCCAGGGCAGGTGCTCAGATGACCACCTCTCAGGGGATGCTGGGAGCAGGACTTTGGTGTGACGGTGCCCTCCTAGTGGTGACTCTGAGCCATGCAGGCTGCAGGACCCTAGGGACTGAACCAGCTGCCTCTCCACCCACCGAGATCAGGGGAGGGATGAGCTCAACTTTAAGGTCAGGCTCTTCCTTTCTGAAGAGCAGAGAAACATGAGGACTTGATCAATGAGGGTATTATTTTTTCATCTGCATTGTCCTCATTGGTGACATTTTGCTTTCATCCTTGGTGTATAAATTACTAGGGTGAAGAGCAGTCCTCCCTGACCTGGCTGGGTGCCCTGGGGCTACAGCCTCAATCTCACTCCAGCTCTGGGGGACTGGCCTGGTCAGAACCCTCCTCCCACGTGTCCAGAGCAGGCCCTGCCACAGAGACAGGTTTCAGACACGCTGTGTCCCTCCTTCTTCTCACCTCTTCCAGGGCAGGGCAGCCCCTTCCTAGGTGAGAAGCTCAGGACGGCCTCCCAGGTCCTCGACCACAGAGAGGCTCTGAGACTCTGGACTCATCTTCTTCCCGAGAGATAGAGGCCTAATAGTTCTTGATGGTGGATTATACATCAATATTAAAACTCGAGTTTGTATCCAGGACTTACTGTAATAATGTAAGTCTCCTTCAGAATTGGTTCCTCTTTCTGATGTTACCTCAGTCCAGAGGGCACAAGGTGCTGCAGTTACCAGAGCTCGTCCATCAGGAAGAGACCAGGGAGGAAACACAGAGGTCTGGGTGCACCGTGTGCTTTTGGGAGGCTTTGCACACAAAGTGGGCTCTCGTACCCTGGAAACCCTATCGCATGCAAGGGGGAGGTCTGGACGCGCTCCTCCAAGCTGGACATGTGACCCCTGTGAAGGTGGAGGGCAGGACACACCTGCAGCCTGGAAGCTGAGAAATACTGTGACAGCTCCTTATGCCCAGCCCACAGCCTGACCTGGTGACTCTCCCGTCTGAGCCCTCAAAGCACCAGCCTCCACAGGGAGTCAGAGCAGTCGTTACTAAGTGTCAGTGCTTCACCCGTGGTTTTAAGTAAAGAATGAAAACTCTATAGCTGTGTACTGCTCTCAGATATTTCATTTCTGTAGACAGCTGCTGGTTGGACTCGAATGATTTTATTTTATTTTTTTTATTTTTTTATTTTTTTATTTTTTTTATTAATTTACTTATGTTACAGATGGTTCTCCTTTTTTCCCCCATTGACACCCCCCTCCCCTTCCCTCCCTGTCCCGTCCCCGTTTTGTTGTCCATGTCCATTGGTTATGAGTACATACGTACAAGTTCTGTGTTCATCTCTCCCCTCCCCCGCCCCCTCTTCTGGCAGATGTCAGCCTGTACCCCACTTCCACGTCCCCCGGACTACCCTGCTCCTCCCACTGTTATGTTCATTATATTCCAGAAATAAGTGAGATCATATGATGTTTGTCTTTCTCTGCTTGGCTTGTTTCACTTAGGATAATAGTTTCCAGGTCCTCCCATGTCGACGCAAAGGATAAGAGATCGTCCTTTCTTAACGCTGCATAGTACTCCATTGTGTACATGTACCACAGCTTTTTTATCCATTCGTCTACTGATGGACATTTGGGCTGTTTCCAGATCTTCGCTATTGTAAATAGCGCTGCTATGAACATGGGGGTACATGTATTCTTTCTGATTGGTGTTTCAGGTTTCTTCGGGTATATTCCTAGGAGTGGGATCACTGGGTCAAATGGTAATTCAATTTTTAATTTTTTGAGGTAACGCCATAGTGTTTTCCATAGTGGCTGCACCAGTCTGCACTCCCACCAGCAGTGTACTAGAGACCCCTTTTCTCCACACCCTCGCCAACACTTGTTGTTTGATGCTTTGTTGATGGCGGCTATTCTGACAGGTGTGAGGTGATACCTCATTGTTGTTTTAATTTGCATCTCTCTGATGATTAGTGAAGTTGAGCATTTCTTCATATGTCTCTTGGCCGTTTGTATGTCCTGTTTGGAGAGGTATCTATTTAGTTCCTCTGCCCATTTTTTAATTGGGTTCTTTGTCTTCCTTTTGTTGAGATGTATGAGCACTCTATATATTTTGGAAATTAGTCCCTTATCTGATATATCATAGGCAATTATGCTCTCCCATACAGTAGGTTGCCTTTCCACTTTGATGGTTGTTTCTTTTGCTGTGCAGAAGCTTTTGAGTTTGATGTAGTCCCATGTGTTTATTTTTTCCTTTATTTCTGTTGCCTTAGGTGATATATCAGTGAAAATTTTGCTGCGTATGATGTCTGAAATTTTGTTGCCTACATTTTCTTCTAGGATTCTTATGGAGTCATGAGTCACATTTAAGTCTTTTATCCATTTTGAGTTTATTCTTGTGTATGGTGTAAGTTGATGATCTAGTTTCATTTTTTTGCATGTAGCTGTCCAATTTTCCCAACACCATTTATTGAAGAGGCTGTCTTTGCTCCATTGTATGCTCTTACCACCTTTGTCAAATATTAATTGAGCATACTGTCTTGGGTCAATTTCCGGATTCTCTGATCTGTTCCACTGGTCTATGTGCCTGTTCTTGTGCCAGTACCAGGCTGTTTTGATTACAGTAGCTTTGTAGTATAACCTGATGTCCGGTATTGTGATCCCTCCTACTTTGTCCTTCTTTTTCAAGATTGCTGTAGCTATTCGGGGTCTTTTTTGGTTCCATATGAACTTCTGAAGTATTTGTTCTAGTTCTGTGAAATATGTCGTTGGTATTTTGATGGGGATTGCATTAAATCTGTAGATTGCTTTGGGTAGTATGGACATTTTAATGATGTTAATTCTTCCAATCCATGAACAAGGTATGTGCTTCCACTTTTTTATATCTTCCTCTATTTCTTTTTTCAATGTCCTGTAGTTTTCTGTAAATAGGTCCTTTACTTCTTTGGTTAAGTTTATTCCTAGGTATCTTAATTTCTTTGCCGCGATGGTAAATGGGATTGTTTTTTTAGTTTCTCTTTCTGTGAGTTCATCATTGGTGTATAAGAATGCCGTCGATTTCTTGACGTTAATTTTGTATCCTGCTACTTTGCCAAATTCATTTATTAAGTCTAGTAGATTTTTGATGGAGTCTTTAGGGTTTTCTATGTATAATATCATGTCATCTGCGAATAATGACAGTTTCACTTCCTCCTTTCCAATTTGGATCCCTTTTATTTTTTCTTCACGTCTGATTGCTGTGGCTAAGACTTCCAGTACTATGTTAAATAAGAGTGGTGAAAGTGGGCATCCTTGTCTTGTTCCTGTTCTTAAGG
This sequence comes from Tadarida brasiliensis, assembly GCA_030848825.1. Lineage (NCBI taxonomy): Eukaryota > Metazoa > Chordata > Mammalia > Chiroptera > Molossidae > Tadarida > Tadarida brasiliensis. The sequence goes on from CM061257.1 coordinate 248,636,377, forward strand.
GAAATGCTTTTAGTTTTTGTCCATTGAGTATGATGTTGGCTGTAGGTCTTTCATATATGGCCTTTATAATGTTGAGATATGATCCCTCTATTCCTAAATTGCTGAGCGTTTTTAACAGAAATGGGTGCTGGATTTTGTCAAATGCTTTTTCAGCATCTATTGATATGATCATGTGGTTTTTATCTTTCATTTTGTTTATGTGATGTATCACATTTATTGATTTGCGTATGTTGTACCAGCCTTGCATCCCTGGGATGAATCCCACTTGGTCATGGTGAATAATTTTCTTGATGTATTGCTGGATCCGATTTGCTAGTATTTTGTTCAGGATTTTGGCATCTATGTTCATCAGGGATATTGGCCTGTAGTTTTCTTTCTTTGTAGTGTCTTTTTCTGGTTTTGGGATGAGAATTATGCTGGCCTCATAAAACGAGTTTGGAAGTCTTCCTTCTTCTTGAATTTTTTGGAATAGTTTGAGGAGAGTGGATGTTAGTTCTTCTTTGAATGTTCGGTAAAACTCCCCCGTGAAGCCGTCAGGGCCTGGGCTTTTGTTTGCTGGGAGAGTCTTGATTACATCTTCAATTTCCTTCGTTGTTATTGGCCTGTTCAAGTTTTCTATCTCTTTCCGATTCAGTTTTGGGAGACTATGTGTTTCTAGAAATGTGTCCATTTCGCTTAGATTGTCGAATTTGTTGCCATACAAATGTTCATAGTATTTGCTAACGATCCTTTGTATTTCTGTGGTGTCGGTTGTTACTTCTCCTCTTTCATTTCTGATTTTGTGTATTTGGGTTCTCTCTCTTTGTTTCTTGGTGAGTCTAGCTAAGGGTCCATCAATCTTGTTTATCTTTTCAAAGAACCAGCTTTTTGTTTTATTGATCCTTTGAATTGCTTTTTTGGTCTCCATGTCATTTATTTCTGCTCTGATCTTTATTATTTCCTTCCTTCTACTTGCTCTAGGGTTTTCTTTTTGTTTGCTTTCCAGTTCTTTAAGTTGTGAGGTTAGGTAGTCAATTAGAAATTTTTCTTCTTTCTTAAGGTGGGCCTGTAGTGCTATGAACTTCCCTCTCAGAACTGCTTTCGCAGTATCCCATAGGTTTTGCGTTGTTGTGTGTTCATTTTCATTGGTTTCCAGAAATTTTTTAAATTCTTCCTTGATCTCCATGGTAACCCATTCATTGTTCAGTAACATGCTATTTAGCCTCCATGTGTTCATATGTTTTTGCATGTTCTTGTTGCAGTTGATTTCTAGTTTCATGCCATTGTGTGGTCTGAGAAGATGCTTGATATGATTTCAATCTTCTTGAACTTGTAGAGACTTAGTTTGTGCCCTAACATATGGTCTATCTTTGAGAATGTCCCATGTGCATTTGAGAAGAATGTGAATTCTGCAGTTTTGGGGTGTAGTTCTCTGTATATATCTATTAAATCCATTTGATCTAGTGCTTCATTTAGAGTCTCTGTTTCCTTGTTGATTTTTTGTCTAGATGATCTATCCAGTGATGTCAGTGGGGTGTTGAAGTCTCCTGCTATGATTGTATTGTGGTCGATTTCTCCTTTGAAGTCTTCCAGAAGATTTTTAATATATTTTGGTGCTCCTATATTGGGTGCATATATGTTTACCAAGGTTATATCTTCCTGTTGGATAGACCCTTTCAATATTATGTAGTGGCCTTCTTTGTCTCTAGTTATGGTCTTCAATTTGAAATCTAATTTATCAGATATGAGTATTGCTACCCCAGCTTTTTTTTCCTTTCTGTTTGCTTGGAAGATTTTTTTCCATCCCTTTACTTTCAACCTATGTGCGTCTTTTGTTGTGAGGTGGGTCTCTTGTAAGCAACATATGTGTGAATCATGCTTTCTTATCCAATCGGCTACTCTGTGTCTTTTTATTGGAGCATTCAGTCCATTTACATTTAAGGTGATTATTGATATGTACTTATTTATTGCCATTTTTGTACAGTGTGGTTCTAATTATTTTTCTATTTCTTCTAATAATTATAGCAGTCCTTTTAACATGTCTTGCAGTGCTGGTTTGGTGCTAATATATTCCCTTAGCCTTTTTTTGTCTGGGAAGCTCTTTATTTGACCTTCTATTTTGAATGATAATCTTCCTGGATAGAGTAGTCTTGGATTCAGATCCTTGTTTTTCATGACCTTGATTACTTCATGCCATTCCCTTCTGGCCTGTAGTGTTTCTGTTGAGAAGTCAGATGATAGCCTAATGGGGTTTCCTTTGTAGGTAACCTGTTGTTTATCTCTTGCTGCCTTTAGGATTCTCTCTTTGTCTTTGATTTTTGGCATTTTAATTATGTGTCTTGGTGTGGGCCTGTTTGGATTCTTCTTACTTGGGGCTCTCTGTGCTTCTTGAACTTGAATGCTTTCTTCCTTCACCAGGTTAGGAAAGTTTTCTGTCACTATTTCTTCAAATATATTCTCTAACCCTTTCTCATTTTCTTCTTCTTCAGGGACTCCAATAATGCGAATATTATTACGTTTCCAGTTGTCCCACAGTTCTCTTAAGCTATCTTCCTGTTTTTTCATTGTTTTTTCCTTTTGGTTTTCTGATTGATTGATTTTTTCTACTCTGTCTTCTAATTCACTGATCCGGTCCTCTGCTTCCTCTACTCTGCTGGTCAATCCTTCCAATGTGTTCTTTATTTCTGCTATGTCATTCTTTATTTCCACTTGGTTGGTTTTCAGTGTTTCTATATCTTTACTCATGGTGTTGATGTCCTTACTCATGCTGTTTAGTTTCCTCAAGATCATGGCTCGGAACTCTCCCTCTGATAATTTGCTTAGCTGCACTTCATTTATCTCATCTTCGGTGGAGTTCTCTTGTTCTTTCATTTGGGATCTGTTTCTTTGTTTCACCATTTTTGCTATCCCAGTGGGTTTTGAGGCCTGCCAAATTTTCCCTGTGGGTGTTGGTGTTCTGGTATTTGTGGCTCCCTCTACTGGGTTTGAATGAGCGTGGAGGGCCCTCCTTCAACACCTCTATCAAGTCTCACTTTCCTGGGTAGATATGCAAGCTCAGGAAAGGTTTAGTTATGCTCTGGCTTTTTGCCTGGAGGCTATTAGCCTCAGTTACTTGAAAAGCCTTAGGATCTCAGTTGAATGAGGACCTCCCTCAGATGTTTGCAGTGTAAGAGGGTTTCCGAGGGTGGGGCCAATGCTGGTTGTTAATGAGCCTCAATTTGCATTTCTTTACCTCTTTACCTCACCTGGGAATCTCTGAGGGAGGGGCTTCCACAGCTCCAGGAAGGAGCGAACTTCACTGCAGGTCTGTGCAATTGGGAAGGAGGGGCTGGCCACCACTGTCCTTTGTGGCCACAGCTCAGCACAAACTCTGAGCGCCCTCCAAATCCCAGGTGTCCCCTCAGAGTTCCAGTCCAGTCCGCCCTCCCTCTGTTGGAGCCCCAGGTGAGAGGCTGTGGCTATTTAGCGGTCTGTCCCGGCTCTCTGCGCTTTGGAGTAGCTGGGGCTCTTAAACCCGAGGGCGGGCACCGCCACCGCTGCTCCCGGCTAAGGTCGCCACGCTGGGGCCGCTGCTCCTAGCCGGGGCTGTCGCTCCTAGCCGGGGCTGCCGCTCCCAACCGGGGCCGCGGCTCCTAGCCGGGGCCGTAGCTCCCCACCGAGGGCGTCTTTCACAGCTGGGGCCGCGGTTTCCCGCCGCGGGCGCGAGTTCCCAGCCGGGCCGCACTTCCCCGCCGCGGGCGCGAGTTCCCCGCCGAGGGCGTGGCTCCCAGCCGGGGCCGCGGCTCCCAGTCGAGGACGCAGCTCAGAGCCGGTGGCGACTCCCACAGCCGCGGGCAGAGCTCCCAGCCGGGGCCGGAGCTCACAGCCAAGGTCGCTGCTGTCCGTGGGCTCCTAGCCGCCACCCTCACGCGTCTCCGCAGATCCTACCAGGCTCAGTCAGTGTCCCTGGTTGTGTGGTCCTCTCCCACTGCTTTTCTGTTGCTTTTTCCGACGATTTGTTTTTATTTTAGTTGTAATTCCCGTTTGATCCTGGGAGATCGTCTGTGTAGCTTCCATTCACTCCACCGCCATTTTTCTCAAGAAGGACTCGAATGATTTTAAATAAATCGTTTCCTCCCACTCTGTGCAGTGTGACCGTGACTCCCCTCCTCCCTGGCCTCTCCATGCACAGCTTCTGGAAAGACTGCAAATAGCATTTTAAATAAAACTTATTTAACCTCCCAGAAACCCCGGAACTCCTTGTGCAAAGGTCCTCCCGCGAGGACGTGTGGACGGCTGTCCTCTCCCTCAGGAGCACAGCAGCCGTCTCCCTGCCACACGGGGACGGGAAGGACCGGGCGTTTAGAGACACTGACTCCACGCTGGGCTCTGCCCGCTGTGAGCAGACGTGGGAAACAGGTGTTGGGAGCAGTGTCACTGGAACAGCAACCACCACGGTTTGACATAGTCCCGGGTGAGCTCCATGGTTTGACATTGTCCCTGGAGAAGTGGATTCTCTGCGTGGCAGGAATCACGAAGAACAGTGACTGAAGATATAAAGTAAATGGGAAAATAAAAATGCAGGATGGCAACTGAAGGAGACTAATCTTTGCTTTCTCTATCTGTTAGCTGTCTGTTAGAAATTATTATAGAAGTAACATATAGATGACTAATGATGTAAATGGTAGAAAAGATTACAGGAAGAAAAGCAAGAAAATAAGATTTAGGACAGAAATGTGGAAGCTTAAAAGGATCTTAGATAGGAGGAAAGGTCAGGAGTTTTAAGAGGATGTCTGGATGAAGGGTGGAGATAGTTAGTAATTAACATGTAATATACATAAGAGTTGGGTAAACAACCAAAAGAATGTCTGTACTTTTTTGCCTAAAAGGTTTGGGGGAAACAATGTAACCTGTGGATTGATATACATAATAAAAGGCTCTGCTAGTCTGGGGCAGAAGGCAGAGGGAGAAGCATTAAGACTAAGCAGAAGTAAGATCAAGGATTTTCTGTCTCCCACATTGCGTGCGCTCTCTCTCTCTCTCTCTCTCTCTCTCTCTCTCTCTCTCTCTCGCCGACTCCGTCCACACCTTTGGGAACCCCTGGACCTGCCGAGGCTGGACCCCGGCAAACAGGGAACACGGTTCTCACTCACACCCACTCCTGCCACCAGACTAAGGGGGCCTGTGCAGTCACCTGCTGACCAGGGTCGTGTGGTCCCCAGTCAGTGAGTCTCTGTGGGAAAGAACGTCTGAGAAAACTGCTCGTGAACCTCACTGGGGGGAAACCCATCAGGTCTCCCAACAGCAACACAGCAGTGAAACTCCACGGAGTCTGTCACTGGGTTTAGTTTTCCAAAAAGAAATCATACAAAGTTCCATCCAGTGGGAAGTCTAGTCCACTAGGGTCCTTCAACTGAGGGTCCTCACGGATCCTGGGCAGCATCTCATCCTTGGAGCAGAAAGCTGAACCAAGTCCTTCAGAAAGCTGATGACCTTGGGTCACGTTAACATTCCCCCTCTGTCCGGTCAGGATGGCAGCGTAGGTAAATGGGGTACCCTCCTCCCACAACCACATCAAAATTACCACTAAGCTACAGAACAACCCTCCTTCAGAACCGCCTGACATCGAGTGGAATGGACGTCCTACAACTACGAGGTTAGAGAAGAAGCCACTGGTGGGAGGGGCAGAGTCGGAAGGGCTGGTCCCACACCCACGTGTGGTGGATAAAAATCAGGACGGATACCTCGGATGGAAGGTCCTCCATGAGGAGTGAGGGGTCCCCTTCCCACACCAGAGGCCCAGCTCATGGTTCCAGTGCCAGGAAGAGAACCTCATAACTTCTGGCTGTAAAACCAGCGGCAACTGAGGCTGGGGGAGGCTGAGGCGGCTGGAGCCCCAGGCAGCTCCTCTTAAAGGGCCCGCACAGGGACTACGTGGACTTACTTCCTCTCAGCTCCAGCCTGGAGAAGAGGTACTGGAAAGGCATCAGAGACATACGGGGAAGAAGTGAGTTATTTGGCATCGGGGTGAAAGCTGGAGAGGCAGCTTTCTCCCAGACAGACTGCTGGTGGAGGCCGACGTTCCTGTGGTGAGCCCTTCCCCGTGAGGCTGGCAGACGGGTGCCATATCTGGGACCAGCAACCTGGCTCACACAGCTTGCCCTGCCCTGGTTATTCCCTGATGCCCTGCCCCACTTTACTTTGGGGCCCACCCACGCTGTTTCCACTGGCTTTACCATAGGATTGGCCTGTTTTGGCTCCTGCTTCAGATTTTCCTAAATTCTCTCAAAGAAGCAGTATCTGTCAACAGAGCCCCATACCTCTTGCTAAGTGGCCCCAGGCCTGGCACTAGAAGCACCCAGCCTTGGTTCACAGCTTGGCTTTGCCTGGACACCTCCAAGCCCAGCACAAAGCAGCTATCAGCAAATCACTTTTCAGCTTATGCCTGGGTGGCCCCGGGTAGAACACAGGCAGTGGATGACCTTGCATTCCCTTAATGCAATCTTTGGTGGGATGAATGTGTTTAATTTAATAAAGGCTACTTCACCCCTGTTTTCTGTGCTGGGGCCTGTTTTGGTGAATCACACAGACCCCCAGGACGTGCTGAGCCTCAAGGTCCAGGGGCATCGGCTGCAGCAGCCAAAGGGACAGAGAGGTTCTGGCACCAGGAGAGAGGGCTGCTGGGAAACTGCCCAGAACTGGACGGGACTTTGACCTGGGTGAGGGGAGGAAGCTGGACGTGTTCTGATTCACAGGACCGAGATGTGCCTGATGTTCATGGGCAGAGTGTTACTGGATATGTGGGTTTAAACCTCTTCCCCTGACGACCCAGGAGGATGTGCAGGGCATGACAGACCCAGCTTCTGTCATCGTAGGAAACACCTCAGTGATTATGACCAAGAGTTTTTTAGAGAAGAAACGTTAAAGGCTCTGCAGGCAGGGATGAAGGGAAATAAGGAACGTGTCACTGCAAAGGGGGGAAGGGGATTCCTGTTACCCACATGCACCTGCTCACTGTGTCTCTGTCTGTGAGGTAACAACTTCCCAGGTCCAGGGGTTAGCACTTGGACACCTGTGGGTCATTACTCACATGGTCACTCATGCTTAACCCAAGTTACACCAGTCATTGAGGCTTCATTTATGAAATCTCTCAACCCTTAGAGGGAAGAACGGACACACCTCCCTGCAGGAGCCATGGTGCTGGTGTGTCTGTGTGAGGGGCCCTCACGTCATTCACCTGGACCCTGTCTCAGTCGATCGTATCACCACCACCATCATCACCATCACCATCATCAGCATCATCACAATTTTTTCACTTAAAATATTTCTTATTTCCTGTAGACATGGTTGTATTCCACACACAATGACCACTTTTCTCAGGTTTGGCTAGTTTTTTACGGTTGTTAAGTGGAATTGGTAGTCACACTCTATTTTATGTTTTGTTAGAGTGCTGACAATGATGGGTCATCCCTGCCTCTTCTCCATCTCCCCACACTGGGACCTAATGAGGAAGGTGATCCCGTCTTTAGACGTCATTGGGAGACTGAAACCACACAAGCCCCTGGAAGCAGAATTCCTCCCTCTGATTCTGCATGGTGTCAACTGCTCTTGGTGCTGGGAGCACGATGCCAAGTCAATGACTGTCACCACAGGGGCTTTTATTTCAAACTTTGGGGTCACACACCTCTGGTGCCCACTGTCCAGCAGACTGGCGTCCTGTTGCTGGGTGGTGGAGACCCTCAGTGCGTGGAGCTGAGCTGCCCTTTTTAGTCAGCAGAGCCTCTGGTTAGACTGAGGAGACGTGGGTCAGAGGACTTGATGATAAATTGTGTTTTGGGCACAAGAGTGTCTGAAAGAGAATCCCTGCCTTTTGTCCGTGTGAGAAAGATGTCTCACTTTAAAACAGGGTTTTCTTGTTCAGAGACGTAAGAGGTAAGAGCAGAATCAGGAACCCAGAGAAGTTCCCTGAGGGAAACTGTGACATGAAGAGGAAACCGCACAGGAAACCAGCCCAAACCTCCAACTGCACCTGCTCCTGGATGGTCCTTGTGTTCAGGGACCCTGTGCGCCCCCTGGTGGCCGCAGCCTCTCCTGCAGGAGGTTTGTGTCTGGGCTCACACTGACTTCCCCTCACTGTGTCTCTCACACAGTAATACACGGCTGTGTCCTCAGCTTTCAGGCTGTTCATTTGCAGATACAGCATGTTCTTGGAGTTGTCTCTGGAGATGGTGAATCGGCCCTTCACAGAGTCCGGATAGTATGTGCTACCACCACCTCTATTAATAGTTGAGACCCACTGCAGACCCTTCCCTGGAGCTTGGCGGACCCAGACCATCCAGTAGTTACTGAAGGTGAATCCAGAGGCTGCACAGGAGAGTCTCAGAGACCCCCCAGGCTGCACCACGCCTCCCCCAGACTCCACCAGCTGCACCTCACACTGGACACCTGCAAACACAAAGACGTCCTGGTCAGGACACTGTCACACGTCCACTGTTTCTCTCTCATCCACTCTCACACTCCATGCCTCTTGCTCTCCATAAATTACCTCTTAAAATTGTCACAAATAAAATCCAGCTGAGCACAGACTCCATGGTGAGTGCTTTGTGTTCAGTCCTGATCAGGGAATGAGGTCACCTGTTGATCCTGGGGCTGGGCTCCTGTCCCAGAGCTGCAGGGTCAGGGCTGGGCTGGATTTTATGGGCAGAGGGGGCCCTATTTGCATGTCCTCCTACTATATAGGGGGCTCTGGGGTTGGAGAGCTGCAGAGAGGGCCGTGCCTCAGTGCAGGTGCGAGTGTCCTGGGGGAGAATTGTGATCATGATAACATTTCAATAACTAAATAAGAATCTTACAGATATTTGAGGTATATCCTGTGTCTACATCTGGTAACAGGGAGTCCATGAATGGCCTAAGATCCTCCCCACTGACCCCTCGACTCCTGTGTACCAACCCCAGACAGAGCGAGACCTGTCCATGAGGGTGCAGACCCTCTTGCATGCAATGAGAGCATGAATGAAGGACTGTGTTCTGGTGTTACTCACACGTCAGGGCTGGAGACAAGCAGACACGTGGAAAGAGACCACAGGCTGCAGAATATGTAAGGGTGGACATCGTGCACATGGTGTGTTGGTGCCCTTGGCCCTGAGTGTCTCTGGCGTCCTGACTTTCAAGGAGACAAAGAAGACAGAGTGTTGAGAAGATGCTTCTCTATCCCTGAAACTCAGAGACACGGAGAAGTCAGGGAGATTCATGAGAGGCTGTGGGTTTCCAGCACGTAGAAGTCCGTGTTCAGAGGGTTTGTCTGCATAGACAGTAATGAAAACCTTAAAGGAGGTGATATAATAGATAAATTAGTGAAGTAATTGTGGATGATGATATATATGATTAGTGAGGCGGCTGTTGTCTGAGTCATGCTGGGAACCTTGGTATATTATGTGCAAAGGGACTTTGTCCTATTTGACTCATTTAGCGATTTTGAGATCCAAATATTTCCAGGGTCATCTAGACAGGTCCTCCTATGGTAAGTGTGTACATCAGATGGAGGAAGAGGGAGATTAGGCTCCAGGAGGACAAGAATAGACTGTGACCTCTGAGGTCAGGGGAACTATTCCTGGCTGCGGACATGGAGGAAGAGGCCATGGGACAGGAATCAAGTTCTAGACTCTGGAAAAGACCAGGAAACAGACTCCCCTGTCTGAGATTGTTCAGGCATCTGTAACAATATGTCTGTGCTGGGGAGATGATAAACAATACACATTGTGTCCCACAGATATGGAGGCTGGGAGTCCTCCGTCAAGGTGCCAGCAAGGTGCCTTCTGGGGAGGGATGTCCTCCTGGTTCTGGTCTGACAGCCTCTTGCTGGGTCTTCACGTGGTGGAGGAACCAGCGGGACCTCTGGGGCTCCATCAGGAAAGCACTGGTCACTGTCTGGAGGGCCCCTCGTGACGTAAGCATCTCCCCCAGACCCCACCTCCCAACACCATCCTCTTTGGCAAGGAGGATCTCAACATGTGAACTTGGGGAGCACAGGGGTTCAGACCACAGCACCGTCCAGGATTCTCTGCAGGAGGGTGGTCCTGCCTCCCCCTGACCTCAGTCCAGTGAGGTGGACTCATGCTCTGACCTCCAGACTGTGAGGGAATGACCATGTGCGGACTGAAGCCCAGGTGTGTGGTGATGTGACTGGTTGTCCTAGGAACGCACAGGCTGGACGTGGCCTCCCATTATCAAGGGTGTCCCCACACTGCTCCTGCTGCGTGATGACCTCAGTGCTGGCCCAGGGACAGGGACACTGCAGGGCTGGGGATCCGAGGAGGAGTCTCCTTGGTGTGTCCCTCTGAAGGGAGGCCTGTGAGACGCTGTGCTGACCGAGCCTGTGCTTGAACCTGGCTCCCCTGCCAACCCACGGCTTCCCCACCCGGTGAGCTGACTGTGCTGCGGAATGTCCCGGGTGTGGTGCTCAGCCAGAGACAGGGACACGGAATTTCATCCTTGACTGTCTCATTCGTCCTGTTCCCCAAGCCCAGTGCCATGTTTCAGAAAGAGGGGAACATCCGAGAACCTGTGAGGGAGACACTCCCATCCACATCCCCAAGTCTGACACCAAGCAGGTGTTCCCAGGTGATGCCCCAATGAACATCCCTCATTCAGAGAAAAGGAGGCTCCATTGTGCCCTGGAAAATAACGATGAGGAACAGGGTCCTTTCAGGAACACCTTCCCTGCCAATTCCTTGCAGTGCATTTGACCCCTGTGACCTTTCTCTGAATCACTGACTCGCCAGTGAGAGCATCGCTCCTGGTCTCAGGGCCTGCCTGCATGAGGAGTCAGCAGCTCCTGGCCCTGCATCTCCTCCCCCAGCACAGCCGCCCTGTTCCTCAGGGTCGGGACCCTCCCAGGACGGGGTCCTCACACTGTGTCTCGCACACTCATGCATGGCCGTGTCCTCAGACTTCAGGCAATTGGTCTGCAGATAGGCCGTGCTGACCGAGGTGTCCATGGAGGAGACAGATCGTTCTGAGCAGCCTGGGCACACGTGGGTTTCCCAGTGTTTGTGTTAAACCAGCTCACACACTGCAGGCCCTGTCCTGGGGCCTGTCGCACCCGGTGCACGTAGTAGCTGGTGAAGGTGGACCCAGAAGCCTTGCAGGAGACCCTCCCTGAGGCCCAGGCTTCCTCCCTCAGCCCCAGACTGCACCAGCTGCCCCTGGGAGTGGACAGCTGTGGAGAGGAGTCAGGAGTGGGTGGAAATCCCCCTGACTGTCCCTGGTCCTTTCCTCAGCCCAGGGACTGGGGAGCCCTTACCTGTAGCCACTGCCACCAGGAGGAGGGTTCTCCAGCTCCAGTCCATGGTGAAGGGCTGAGTGTGGGCACTTCTGTAGGGAGGGTGTGGCTGTGGGTGAGGCTCTCAGGGCATTGACTTATCCATATGTAATCTGTTCTCCCTCATCTTATTTACATATTCATGAGGCGGAGTATGTCATACCTGAGGACAGGACTCCACCTGAGACATGATGGAGAGACAGAGACCATGGTCAGTGGGAGTCTGAGGGTCCACGTCCTAATCTTTGTAGGAGGACATGTGTCCCTTTCCAGGTCCCTGAGCTCTGTGCACACTGAGCTCCTCCCATCCCTCAGGGCCTGGTGACAATGAGGGAACACTCAGTCCCCACGGAGGGGAGCTTTTCACCTGTCAGTAAGGAGAGGGAGACAGAGCCCAGCAAACCCCTGTGGTCCTAGGGGGCTGTGTGCACACCCAGGACACACCCCTGTGTGATCTCTGAGACTGGATCCTCCACTCTGAGTCACCACTGAGATCCTCCTGTGTTGAGGTGTGTATCACCTGATGGCTATTTTCAGTGCTGAGTAGTATTCCATTGAAGGATGTTCCCTAGTTTGTCTATTTGTAAAATTAGAATAACGTTTGGATTGTTGTAGCTCCTAACACAAATAAGATGCTAAAAGCATTTCAATTCACATTTTTATAAACATAAAGAAGTGTTCTTCTGGAGCAAACATTCCTAGTGGGACCACTGAGAAATATGTTAAGTATATATTTGATTTAATAAAAATCGGCAGTTCATTTTGTGAAAAAATAATAACAGGATATAGAGGGACCTGGGGTAGGAGAGACCCCCAATGATTGCCGACATGTCATCTGCACACACAGTGTCACCTCCTCACTTGTCTGCAGTGAGAATATGAGAAGTTAGAGCCACAGAGAAAAAGCAAGAACCTTCCCTGGATGCATCTGTGAGCTGAGAGGAAATCCCTGCACTCAACAGGAGGCCACCCTTTCCCACCGCACTCTGCACCTGCTCCTGGGCTGTTCTCTGTGGTCGGTGTGTCCTGAGCGCCCCCTGCAGCCCCACCCTCCATCTTCTTCAGGAGGTTTGTGTCTGGGCTCACACTGACTTCTCCTCACTGTGTGTCTCGCACAGTAATACACGGCTGTGTCCTCGGTGGTCACGGATCTCAGCTGCAGGGAGAACTGGTTCTTGGACGCATCTCTGGAGATGGTGGTGCGGCTCTTGAGGGACGGGTTGTAGAATGTTTCATCATCATAATCAACGCGTGCCACCCACTCCAGCCCCTTCCCTGGTTTCTGGCGGATCCAGCTCCAGTAACCACTGGTTACTGAGCCCCCAGAGACAGCGCAGGTGAGGGAGAGGGTCTGCGAGGGCTTCACCAGTCCTGGGCCTGACTCCTGTAGCTGCACCTGGGACAGGACACCTGGGGACAAGGAGCATCAGGCCCTGTCAGTCACATACAGTCACAACCACCCCACAGACCCTGTCTGACCTCTGAGACCCTCACCTTGGGGGGCTGTCACCAGGCACAGGAGAAGACCCAGCAGTCTCATCTTCTTCTAGACCACGGCTCTGCCTTCCCCAGAGACCTCAGCCCTGTGTGAGGAGAGAGCTGTGAGCCTCCCCAGCCCAGGGGAGGATTTACCCTGGAGCTTGAGTAGAAATTTGCATATGTGGGGCTCTGTTCTCATAAATGGGGATCGATTGAGGTCAGTGCCACATGTCCTTCTGGGTCCTGAGCTCATTTCTTCTCCTGGACTCAGGGGTGTAGGTCTGGGGTGGGAGAGCTCCTGGGTTACGAGGCACCTTGGAATCAGGTCAGTGGATGGGCCCATGTTTTTAACTTTAAAAGTAAATGTTGGGCTAGGTGATGGGATCATCAAATTTAACCTAGTAGGTCATTCAATCCCCTAATTAAATGGATTGAAATTATGTAGAAACATCTTCCCAAGTACAACAAAACACACTGAGGTCTGAGACTCAAAGTTGCCAAATTGGACAATCATAACTCCCTTTAAAATAACATTTGATGTCATCTTGTATGTATAAATTATTGGGGTGAAGAGCAGTCCTCCCTGACCTGGCTGGGTGCCCTGGGCCTGCAGCCTCAGTCTCAGTCCAGCTCCAGGGGACAGGTCAGGTTAGAACCCTCCTCCCACGTGTCCAGAGAAGATCCTGCCGCAGAGACAGGTTTCAGACATGCTGTGTCCCTCCTTCTCACCTCTCCCAGGGCAGGGCAGCCCCTTCCTCAGGTGAGCAGCTCAGGATGGCCTCCCAGGTCCTCGACCACAGAGAGGCTCTGAGACTCTGGGCTCATCGTCTCCCAGAGAGACTCAGGCACTTCCTATGGACCAGCAGGGTCTGAGAGGGGTGTGGACCCGGGACCTGTGCAGGTCACAGGGTCATTTTGGAACCTGCCATCCCAGCATTCCCCTGAGACCGTGGGAGAAAGGGAATATGGAGGCTGATTTCCTGAGAAAGGGACTGTGAGCTCACGATGGGCTAAGACTACAGATGGAGGGGAATGGAAATACAGAGATGCTGAATCTTTTATTAAATCCCTTACGTGGGATGCAACACGTGGTGGGATTTTACAAGCTGGTAAACGCTCCACACCCGGTTTGCTTCCCTGAGTCTTGCACTCCCCTCCACACACTGAACCCAAACCGCAGTCCCCGTGATTGTAAAGGGCGCAGGGAGACCTGGGGCGCACGTGACAGACTCCGAAAGTCTACGGACCAGAGCTGAGCTTTCTTCAGGCTCACAAATGTCTTAGGAGATGCCCCCTCGTGGACAGAAGGGCTGGGAGTGGGGGGTCTGTGCAGCCACATGGGTGGAGGTGGCGTCTGTGACAGGGATCGCACCACTCTCCTGCAGGTCCTGGGAAATACCTGTGGGGAGCCCTGGGCCCCAGCCAGCTGTGAGCAGCATGAAGGAAAGGGAGGTGGAGGCCTCGGAAGGGCAGCGGTGAGAAGGTCTCCTCCATCGAGCTGCACACTCTGCCCCAGGGGACACCTGTGCACTATGAGCACCGTCACCAGCTACCTCCAGACATTTTCATTTCCCAAACTGATGCTGGCCCATTAAATAACAACCCTGTCCAGTATGCCCAGCCGTGGTGCTCTCTGTCTCATGGACCTGACCAGTCCCGGGTTCTCACAGAGGTGGGATCACACAGCCTTTGGAATTCTGAGAGAGGGTCATTTCACAGGGCCATGTCTCCAAGGTTCACCCATGTCCTCACATCTGTCCCCTGTGCCTTCTTTGTAAGGGTGCATGACATCTCGTTGTGAGGAGAGAGCTCATTTTGCTCATTGAAGTTTCTGCTACCTCTCATTCTCACAGAATCAGTGGGTTTTACAGGTGCTGTTGTTGCTTCGCTGATCAGGAAGGAGGGTGCATGGCCCATGGAAGGCAGTCAATAAACTCACGTTGGATGAATCAGAATATTAACAAATGAAATGAAGTGAGCGTCCCATGTCCAGAGGTGGAGCTGAGTGAGGACAAACAGTAATAATTTCTATGGCGTGCTGGTGGTCATCAGTCACACTGTCCCCACTGTCCTGGAAGCAGCAGGACGAGGAGGAAGGAGGTGGAGACAGAACCTCTGTGACTGGAGCAGAGCTGACAGGGACCCCCAGTCGGCACGGTGACGGGGTCTGATCCCAGGTCACCGTGCCTCAGCCTGGTGCTCCTCTGACATGGGCACACATCCTGCCCTGCACTGCAGCTCAGAGGAAATAAGGGATCCTGACAGGAGGAATGTTCCAAGGAAACCGAGGAGGGAGGGTGACGTGAGGTCACACAGGGGTCTGGAGGTCAGCTCCTGTCCATGTGCAACAGGCCGGACAGCAGGAGGAGCCAGGGAGTCAGTGGGAGCTGGAGGCAGGACCAAACTCCTGAGGGCGCTGCAGGGCCACAGGCGGGAGGGTCACGTGTGTGCTCTGCAGGCCTTACAAGGTCAGGCAGGGCCCACCCACCTCAGGAGGGCGATCTGCTCCACCCAGTCTCCTGACTGACAGCACCCTCACGGAACCCCAGAGAATGTTTGCACAAGTATGGGGGCTCCCAGCACCAGTGACGTTGACCCAGAAAGTAACTATCACGTGACCCACATATTCCGTCCTCTCAGCAGACTCGGACCCCCCCCCCCATCCTGAAGAAACTCTCCATGACCTACAACCAGGAGCTTCATGGACTGAGGGACATATCAGGGAAACGGCTTTGAGCCTCACTGAAGACACCTCATCACGAGTGTTAACAACACAGGTGGTTGTGAAATTGGGAGTAGTCCCAGGGTTCTCACCTCACAGCTGGAGCAGCTCAGAATTTTGGAGCCGGGGAAACGGGCTCTTCCACGAAGTTGGGAGACACTCATTTCTGGGGACCTACGCATGGAGGGTGAGGTGCACTGGTGGGGTTTATTGGGATGGAAATAAATGAGCTCCCAGGTTCCTGGTGTGTCATCCATGGCCGGTGCCTCAGCTCCATCTATTGGGAGAAGTCCAGCCTGAACCTCCTCTAATCCTTCGGGTGTGAGCCCCACCAGACCCTACATCTGAAGCTGCTGCGGTGGGAGCCCCTCCGGGTGCACAGAAGGGCCACAGCCATCGGCGCGTGTGCAGGCTGCGGGGAAGGTGAGCACCACAGGGGCCTTTCTTCTCCATTCAGACAGACCACCACTCTGCTCCTGCCTGCGGGTCAGCCTGGGAGCTGCTGTCTGCGGCCCAGAGGTCTGTGCTGTCGGATCCCGATCATGACTCTGGAGAAGACCCAGGAGCCCATCAGAGGAAGAGGAACCGCAGACGACAACAGAAACCCAGGGCTTAACCTCCACCTGCACTGGTACTGGGTTTAATGCTCTGATCTCTGTGTCCTAGCGCCCCCTGGTGTCCTGAGTGTCCCCTCGTGACCTGAGCGTCCCCTGGTGACCTGAACGCGACCTGGTGTCATGAGCGCCCCCTGTTGACGTGAACGCGACCTGGTGTCCTGAGCGCCCTCTGGTGTCCTGAGCGCCCCCTGCAGCCCCTCGCTCCTGTCCCCCTCAGGAGGTTTGTGTATGGGCTCACACTGACTTCCCGTCACTGTGTCTCGCACAGTAATACACGGCCGTGTCCTCGGCTATCAGGCGGTTCATCTGCACAGTGGCAATGCTTTTGGAATCATCTCTTGAGATGACGAATCTACCTCTCAGAGATGCTGCGTATTCCGTTGTGTGACCTTTGGCTTTGTTTCTGATGAAACCGATCCACTCCGGTCTCTTTCCTGGAGTTTCTGGGTGAGGGACCGCTGGACTCAGAGAGACAAGCCCCCTCCTTGTGAGTGTGGAGACTTTTATAAGGGCTGGGTGGTCTGTGCGCTGTAGAGAAATTGTTGTTGTTGATAAACTCCACCATCCGTCAGTCAAACAGCACTGAATGCACAGTGATACCCACATCCAGAGAGGGCCGTGATGTTCCAGCTCAATGTGGAGTCTCCCTGCGTCCTCGTCCACGTGTGGGTGCACAGAGAGAGCGTCATCACCTCTCGGCTCCCCAGGGCTGGAGGGCAGGGGGCACTGCCAGGGCTGCTCTGTGGTCCAGATGTCACCACGGCCCAATGTCCTTCTGTGCCCAGATTTCATCAGCGAGAGGACGAGAGCGGAAAGAAGGAACCTACACTGTCAGAGCGTTTTAACCACCTGAGGTACTCTCTGCGCTCAGACTCTTCACCCTCCTCCACCAATGACTTCCCACATTTTATATTAAGGACTGAGGGGCACACATCACAGGAGCCATTATTCATTTCTCTGTAGGAGCCGTTAGGAGTCAAAGACCACACAGTCACTATTACCTACAGTCCCTGCGAAGCTTGAGAAAATGACATCCTTAAGTGAAAATGACAAACCAAGTCCACCCTTCAGCCCCCTTGGGTGAGGTCCTCCCGAGTGGCTTTGAGTCCACGACTTCCAGAGCCCATCAGCCGTGTCCCTGTGACTTGCAGGCTGGGAGGACCCTGCATTTACGGAGTGCATCCCCAGTAAGCCTCCACCGCGCTGCGTCCTGGTGTGGAGCACACTGAAAGGGCCCATGATTGAACCCACGTCTAGGCTGCCTTTCCCCCACTCTGTGTGAGCGCCGCCCATGTGTGCAGAAGGAACCATCAGAGAAGGGCTGCCCTTGAGCGTCACTGAAGGACACCGTGGTGAACTTTCAGCAGAAACACAGCAGTGAAACTCCAGGGGGTCGCTCTGGTGGTCATATGACAGGACAATCTCAGTCGTTCTGGGAGCTGTAACCAAGTTCCACAGACCTTGGGGTTCACACAAATGCAAGTCTATTTCACCCAGATATGGAGGCTGGGAAATGCCATACTAGAAGCAAGCAGATTTGATGTTGCTGACATCCCGCTTCCTAGACGCTGACATTTCTCTGTAATCTCAGAGAGCAGATGGAGCAAGGAGGCTTCCTTTATCCTATTACAAGGGCACTAACCTCACTCATGAGAACCCCACCCTCAGGAATTATGCTCGGCCCCAGGCCCCACCTCCTGACACCATCACGCTGGGCATTAGGATGTAAAGTGAACTGTTTGAGGGGCTCACACAAGGTGCCCATAGCAGCAGGTAAAGACTCACTTCATTACCCCACCCCTTGGAGGGCTGCTCCAGTCCAGCTCCCCAGTCTCAGGATCCTCCTCACCCTGAGGAAGCCCCTCTTCTGTGGAGGCAGAAAGCTGACCCTCATCCTTCAGAACAAGCTGGTGACCTTGCAGACGGACAGGCTCCACCCTTGACCTTGAACGAAGGCCTCTGTGTCATTCTGCTATTATTTTCCTGTCCGTGCGCTCACGTGATCATCACTCTCATGTTCTATGACCCAGAACTGCTCTCTGCCCACAATGGTCGGCAGCCCCTTGTTTTCACTCATGTTTTATGGGTGTGACATGGACGAAGTAGTCAGGCTCTGCTTGTGATGCTTGAGGCTGACATGGTAAGGTTCATCCCTCTCTCTTCCCCTGCGCTCTTGGGGAATCTGAAGAGAAAAGGGGAATTCTCCCTTCTGTCCTGCCAGTGGGACACAGGAACCTCACAGATCTCCACCCCCTATGAACAGGACCCTCCCGGCCCCCACCACTGAGTCACAATAAAACCTCAACCAGTGTCTTTACCTGGTGTGCTTCAACCATTTCTGATTTCCTGAAAAGCCTGCCCTGCTCCCAATAGTCACATCCATGAAGTAATCAACCTTTACATAGTCCCTCTGTGTGTGACACCAGCAGCCTGGCCATCCATTGAAAGGTGGGATGGGTCCCTGGAACTCGGCATGCTGTCAGGTGCACTTGGTTCTATGAGCACACTGTCAATGTCCATCAAAACCACGGGTCCTTCTTCCCTAGCTTTGGGGTCACACACCTCTGGTGCTCACTGTCAACACACATGTGTCCTGCTGCTGGCTGGCTGGGACCCTGAGCTGTGGGTATTGAGCTACATTGTTGAGTAGGCAAAAACTCTTGTTATATTTAGCAGACGAGGGTCATAAAATTTGATGGTTATTTGTCATTTTTGCACAGGAGAATCTGTAAGAGAATCTCTGCCTTTCATCCATGTGTAAAACTTGTCTCTCTTTACAACAGTTTTCTAATTCTGAGATGTTAGAGGTAAGCGCAGAATATGGAACCCAGAGAGGTTCCCTGAGGGAAAGTGACGTGAAGAGGAAACCACACAGGAAACCAGCCCAAACCTCCAACTGCACCTGCTCCTGGGATGGTCCTTGTGTTCAGGACCCTGTGCGCCCCCTGGTGGTCGCAGCCTCTCCTGCAGGGAGGTTTGTGTCTGGGATCGCACTGACTTCCCCTCACTGTGTCTCTCGCACAGTAATACAGGGCCGTGTCCTCGGCTCTCAGGCTGTTCATTTGCAGATAGAGAGTGTTCTTGGAGTTGTCTCTGGAGATGGTGAACCGGCCCTTCACAGAGGCTGCATAGGATGTGCTACGACCACTACTACTAATGACTGCCACCCACTGCAGCCCCTTCCCTGGAGCCTGGCGGACCCAGCTCATCCAGTAGCTACTGAAGGTGAATACGGAGGTTGCACAGGAGAGTCTCAGAGACCCCCCCAGGCTGCACCACGCCTCCCCCAGACTCCACCAGCTGCACCTCACACTGGACACCTGCAAACACAAAGACGTCCTGGTCAGGAAACTGTCACACGTCCACTGTTTCTCTCTCATCCCCTCTCACACTCAGTGTCTCTATTTCTCCATAAATTACCTCTTAAAATAGCAACAAGGAAAACCGAGCTGAGCCCGAACTCCATGGTGAGTGCTCTGTGTTCAGTTCTGATCAGGGAATGTGGCTCCTGAGAAGCCTGGGCTGAGCTCCTGTCCCAGAGCTGCAGAGTTAGGCCTGGGCTGCTTTTAATGAGCTGATGGAGCCCTATTTTCATGTCGTCCTGCTATTTAGGGAGCTCTGGGGTTGGAGACCTGCAGAGAGGGCAGTGCCTCCGTGCATGTGCGAGTGTCCTGGGGGAGAATCATGGTCATGATAACATTTCAACAACAAAGCAAGAATCATAAGGAGGTTATGGCATGTCCTGTATCCACATCTAGTAGCAGTGAGCCCAGCATCTGGCCTGTGCTCCTCCCCACTGGGCCCCCTGACATCCCTGTTCCAACTCCAGAGCAGTGCGGGACCTGCCCATGAAGGTGCAGACCCCTTGTAGGTCATGAGAGCATGAATGAACGTCTGTATCGTGGTGCTACCCAACATCAGGGCTGGAGACAAGGAGACACATGGAAAGAGACCACAGGCTGAAGAACTTGAAAGAGTGGACGTTGAGGACACAGAGTGTTGGTGCCCTTGGCCCTGAGTGTCTCTAGCATCCTCCCCTTCAAGGAGACAGAGAGGGAGTGCTGAGAAGATGATTTTCTATGCCTGGGACTCAGAGACAGTGATAAATCAGGAAGTTTCATGGAGCTGATGGAGAGGCTGTGGGTTTCCAACACCCTGTGTCCACCTACAGAAGGTCTCTCAGCATAGACATTAATGAAAACCTTGAAGAAGGTGATATAATGGAACAATTAGTGATACATATGTAAGTCAGAATACCTATGATCAGCGAGAAGGCTCATATTGAAGGTTAATCACTCATCTATGAAACAGAGACCTTTGCAGTTTAAATTCACAGTGAATGCCATGGTGATATGAGTTGAATTGATCACTTGGCCTGGGCCTTGTCAAGTGTGTTATTACCACAGTGAGAGTTTATTTTACAATGAGGACAGCTCTGTGTTTCCACAGCATTTAGATAACAATATGTCATGTCCTCATGTAATAAACTGTGAATATCCAAACAGTATGTAGCATAGAAAACTAGTCTGACCCCTGAGAAATTATGTCATCTAGATGTCAGGCAGACGAGGAAGGAACCTCAAAGTACGTAAGGAAGGAGCTGAGTAGAGATGACAGAGACAGGATCCTAGAGGGTATTTCATGAGGATGTAAGTGACCAGGAGGACAAAGGTGCAGAGAGGTTGTGAGAGGGAGACGTGAAGAGATGAACTGGAGCTGACGTCCGGGAAAGTGAATGTCCCAGTGAGAGCCCTGCATGGAGCTGTGTGTGCAGGACTCACATGGGACAGTGAGAGAGCCAGGCCCTGTGGAGTGTGGAGACCTGGAGTGAGCTCAGACCCAGGGCGTGTGGACACACTGACTCTCCCTCTGTGGACACTGCGTTCCTGTCACAGGGTAGAGAGGATGCCCAGGGTGCTCAGACTTTCAAGGAGACAATTTGGTCCCATGGGAACCTAGTGAGATAATGGTCCCTGAGCCTGGACACGACTCCTCTGGGAAAGAGAATGTTGTCGAGACCATCGTCATCCTCAGTGAGATGAGGGAACACAGGACCCAGGACAAGGAGGAGGGTCCCTCGGACCCTGAACTGCAGGAAGAGCGGGAGCGCCCTGAGCACCCCAGGGAGCTGTGCTCAGCCCCTCCTTGCAGGGTTCCTGAGCGATGTTCTCAGGTCAGTGGGTCCCGAGCACCCCCTGCCTTTCCTGAGGGGTCTGCGGGGTCCAGAGAGCCCCCTGGTGTCCTGACCCCTCCTGGTGGACCTGAGGGTCTCCTGCAGCTCAGCCCCTCCTCTCTTCCTGCAGGGAGTGTGTGTCTGGATCATAGAGACCCCTGGTCAGGAAAATGTCACATGTCCAGTGTTTATCTCACTCATACTCATTCACATACTCTGTGTCTCTTGTTCTACAAAAAATTACCTCTTAAAATAGCAACACTGAAAACCCAGTTGAGCCCAAACTCTAGGATCAGTTGTCTGTGTTCAGTCCTGATCAGGGAAGGAGAACATCTGGGAACCTGGGGCTGGCTCCTGTCCCAGAGCTGCGGGGTCAGGGCTGGGCTGGTTTTCATGGGCTGAGGGGCCCTATTTGCTTGTCCTCCTACTATAGAGGGAGCTCTGGATGCTGGCAATAAGGACACAGTTTCAGAGTGTGGTGTGTCCGGTGTCCTATCTGTGAGTAGAATTAGCCCTGGTATCTGGGCCCCTGCTCCTCCCAACTTGACGCAAGTGCTTCCCTGAATGACCTCCAGACAGGGGACATGCCTAGTGAGGGTTTCAGTGCTACCTGGGTGGACACTGGACCATGGTAAATGTGATCCAGGTACATTACAGCAAGAAAAACTAAAGTAGTAGGAAACTAAAATAAAGGGTGCTGTTTTATTTTTTTTTTCGTTATCAAAATTGCTGTTTATTAATCTATTGGCCAGTAGTCTGGCCCCCAGGAGGGTGAATAATTGCTGTCTTGGAGAGGTGTGAGGGATGATCTAGCTTAGCACCTTTGGGAGAAGATGAAGTTGAAGGTGAGACGATCACATTGTCTTCATTTTCTTTGAAATACCGTAGAAGGGAGCAGGAAATGTCGGGTGCTTTGTGGCAAGCTTGGGGGCAGTCAGAGCGGCAGGTGTCGCTGGCCACATATTTGGGGTAACAGCGCTGTTTCATTCACACCTGGGGAGCTCCACACTCCCTTCCCGACACATGGCCTGGAAGGAGTGCACTGAGGTCACCGCGCTGTGTCCCGATTACACACACATCCAATGGGAGTCCCTGTTTCTGCATAATAGGTTTCTCATCTTTCCCTTTCACCTGTATGTTGTTTTCCCTCATGTTTTTTCATATATTACACGTGGTTCTATGCATCTCGGGGTTCTGACCAAGAGTGCGGTTTAACTATCATCTCTGAGAAGGCGACCTGTGTGAACCCAGGAAGGTGATCAACCATCACACCCAGAGGGAGATTATCATGTAGGGAATTTATGTTTAGGAGATGGAAGTTCCCTGTGGCACTATTTTCCCTGCACAGTGTTCAGAGGAAAAACTCAGGACAGAGTGTGACCCTAGAGCCAGTGGACCATTGTTGGGGGACAGTGGGTATCTGTGTGGGTCCCTGGGAAGCAGAAGCATGAACTGCAGAGAAGCAGACAGGGCTCCCGGGTCCGAGTCCTTCAGGGAGTTTGGAGCTGGATGTGCAGCAGCTGCACGGCCTCCTGTGTGGGGTTTGTTCTCCAGACTCTGCTGGACCAGGTTCAGTCACTGGGGATGGAGCAGCACTTCCATCGTAGGTAAAGCACGTGTTTAGGTAAAGTTGTAGTTAAAGATTTGTGAGTAATTAAGTTTAGGTCATGCAAGTGCCATTATTGGAAACCTGATGTCTGCATGTGACCATTGGGAACACTGTCACCATGTCTGTGCCTGATGGGAGTCAACTGGGACAAGAACCTGACCCAGGGCATCACTGGGAAATGCTACCTGGGTGCATGAATGGGGGGGAGGTAACCAAGACTGAGGACACACACGGCCAGGGTTCTTGTTTCGTCAGATTCTGACTTTCCTTATGGTTTAGCCAGTTCACATTTTCTTTCCTCACTTTCCTCTGAAATAACCACACATATATCCTAGGGTCATGAAGACACTGTGTTGAGAGTGTGCAGGAGCACAAGTCCTCTGTGAGTTGATTTGTACCTGACATCTTTCCTGAGTTCACTCTCTAGTTCTATCAGTTTTCTGGTGCAGTGTTTAGCGTTTTCAATATACAAGATGTGTGTCCTAAGTATAGAGATAAAGAGACACTTTCACTTGTTTCTTTCTCATTTAGACATGTTATAGTATTTTTCTTGCCTAATTATTCTGGAAAAAAAATGCATTTCTGTTAAATAGAAGTAGTCACTGGGTGCCCTTGTGTGGGTCCTGATGTTAATACAATAGATTTAAAGTGTGCTCTGTGCACCATGATATCACTTGTTGGCTTCTCCAATGTGACCTTTGTTATGTTGATGTACATCTCTTCTGTACCTAATTTGTGAAGAATTGTAACCATGAAGCCATTTTCAATCTTTAAAGGCTTTTTCCTGCATCTACCTATATGGTGGCAAGTGTATGCTCCATTCTCATTTACATTCGTCAAACCATCCTTGCATCTAAGACCACATCCGCTGCATCTCAGGAAAGGATCCTTTCAATGTGCTGCTAAGTTTCCTAGGACACCACAGAGGATTTTTGTGTTTATGATAATCAGGGATATGACCTGCCCTTTTTTTCTGTAAACATACTTTGCTTTCTTATGAGTGTAATGGTTACCCCAATAATTGAGTTTGGAAGTCTTCCCTGTTCTTCCAATCCTTTGAAGTGTTTAAGAAAAAGTGTTTGTGCAGGTACTATTTTTTCTAAGTTTTGAGAGAATTCACCCTTGAATAAATGTGGACAAGTACCTTTCTTTGCAGAGAGGTTTTCATTAATACTCCACTTATTTTTAAAATTTCTACCAATCCAGCATAGTCAGGGAAAATTCTTAAATTAAGGAACAAATCAGAGAACTGAGAAATACAATGTTGATCTTCACAGGCTGTGGACAGCACATGGAGTTCCCACAAGCACACACCTGGAGCTGAGCAGTGAAAGGCTAACAGGTTCCTAACTCTGCATCCCTCAGGTAGATCCGAGCTACATAGACTGACAAGGGAGCGGCTCGGGGTCCCTGCCAGGGAGAGACCTGTCTCTACAAACTGCAGCCAGGGGCTGGTCTCTGCAGGTCTGAGTTGGTGGGACCAGCTCCCACCTGAGACTCCCCAGTCATACCTGTCTGATCTTCTTTCTGAAGAAGGGAGGGATTCGGTGAAGGAAGGGGTAAAATTCTTCTCCTTGGGATTTCTGTGCATGGAGAAAAAGCAGTGGAAATGGGAACATTTACCCATTCCTCCTGTGAAAGGCCCCTCTGAGCCAGGACACCCTCAGAATTCAGTGAAAATGTATTTGGGGTTAGTGTGGAAATTACAGTTGTTTTCAGACGACAGGTTTATTTCATATGCCATCCAAGAGAATGAAGTAAAACCATTTTTTCTGCACATCAGAACGTTTCTAATAATATAATAAGTCTTTCAAAATACAGAGGTGTCAGTGGAGCCTTAGAACCAAAGGTCTAGAAAGACTTGTAAAAAATGTTATCTGGAGAGGAAGTCCAGAGCCTCAGAGGAAACAGCCATAAACACCACCTGCACCTGCTCCTGGGGCTGCAACACAGAGTCGGTGGGTCCTGAGCGCCCCCTGGTGTCCTAAGATCCCCCTGCAGCCCCACCCGCCTGTCCCCCTCAGGAGGTTTGTGTCTGGGCTCACACTGACTTCCCCTCACTGTGTCTCTCGCACAGTAATACACGGCCGTGTCCTCGGCTCTCAGGCTCTTCAGTGTCATATAAACCTCGTTCTTGGAGGTTTCCCTGGAGATGCTGAGTCGGGATTTGAGCGATGGATTATAGTATGTGCTTCCACCACTCCATATAACACCGACCCACTCCAGCCCCTTTCCTGGAGCCTGGCGGGCCCAGTGCACACCATAGCTCGTTAAAGAGAATCCAGAGACAGCGCAGGTGAGGGAGAGGGTCTCTGAGGGCTTCACCAGTCCTGGGCCTGACTCCTGCAGCTGCACCTGGGACAGGACACCTGGGGACAAGGAGCAACAGGCCCTGTCATTCACATGCAGTCACAACCACCCCACAGACCCCTGTCTGACCTCTGAGACCCTCACCTTGAGGGGCTGTCACCAGGCACAGGAGAAGACCCAGCAGTCTCATCTTCTAGACCACGGCTCTGCCTTCCCCAGAGACCTCAGCCCTGTGTGAAGAGAGAGCTGTGAGCCTCCTCAGCCCAGGGGAGGATTTACCCTGGAGCTTGAGGAGAAATTTGCATATGAGGCAGCATTTTCTTTATAAATGGCGGGACTGAGGTCAGGCTGCCCTAGTCCTTCTGGGGCACCTGTGTGGACATCTCTTCCCTTGAACTCACTCAGCATGTAAGACAGGGATAAGGGATCACCTGATTGATGAGACTTATTGGAGTCAGGTTAATGAACATGCTCATCTCTGATGATAAATGATGTACTGGATGAGTAGATCATATATATATATATTTAAAGTAGAATATTTATTATACATTAAATTATTTAAGTCAGTACACTTTTTATTTTTAAATTATTTTTATTAATTTCTTTTTGTTACAGATGTTTCTCCTTTTCCCCCCATTGACACCCTCCTCCCCATCCCTTCCCCCCATCCCCAGCTTTGCTGTCTATGTCCATTGGTTATGCATACATGTATATTAGTTCTGTGGTTTATTTCTTCCTCCCCAACTCCCCCTCTTCTGGGGTTTGTCAGTCTGTACCCTACCTCTATGTCCTGGGTCAATGATGTTCATCAGTTCGTTTAGTTCATTATATTCCACAAATAAGTGAGATCATGTGATATTTGTCTTTTTCTGCTTGGCTTGTTTCGCTTAGCATAATACTCTCAGGTCCCTCCATGTTCTCTCAAACGATAAGAGATCTTTCTTTCTTACAGCTGCATAGTATTCCATTGTGTACATGCACTACAGCTTTTTTATCCACTCATCTACTGATGGACACTTGGGCTGTTTCCAGATCTTAGCTATTGTAAATAGTGCTGCTATGAACATAAGGGTACATATATTCTTTCTGGTGTTTCAGTCTTCTTTGAGTATATTCCTAGAAGTGGGATC
The DNA here is from genome assembly GCA_030848825.1 of Tadarida brasiliensis. Lineage (NCBI taxonomy): Eukaryota > Metazoa > Chordata > Mammalia > Chiroptera > Molossidae > Tadarida > Tadarida brasiliensis. The sequence continues at coordinate 248,662,695 of CM061257.1, forward strand.
ACTAGGTCAAATGGAAGTTAAATTTTTAACTTTTTGAGGTAACAAAATAGTGTTTTCCATAGTGGCTGCACCAGTCTGCATTCCCACCAGCAGTGTACTAGAGTCTCCTTTTCTCCAAACCCTCGCCAACACTTGTTTGATGATTTGTTGATGGCTGCCATTCTAACAGGTGTGAAGTGATACCTCACAGTTGTTTTCATTTGCATCTCTCTGATGATTAGTGATGTTGAGCATTTTTTCATATGTCTCTTGGTCATTTGTATGTCCTGTTTGGTGAGGTGTTTATTTAGATCCTCTGCCCATTTGTTAATTGGGTTCTTTTCCTTCCTTTTGTTGAGTTGTATGAGTACTCTATATAGTTTGGAAATTATTCCCTTATCTGATTTATCACTGGCAATTATGGTCTCCCATACAGTGTGTTCCCTTTCCATTTTGATGATTGTTTCTTTTGCTGTGCAGAAGCTTTTTAGTTTGATGTAGTCCCATGTGTTCATTTTTTCCTTTGATTCTCTTGCCTTAGGTGTTGTATCAGTGAAAATTCTGCTGCGTATGATGTCTGAAATTTTGTTGCCTACATTTTCTTCTGGAATTTTTATGGATTCCCAAGTTACATTTAAGTCTTTTATCCATTTTGAGTTTATTCTTGTGCATGGTGTAAGTTGGTGGTCTAACTTCATTTTTTAATCCTCACCGGAGGATATTTTTCTATTTATCTTCAGATAGAGTGGAAGAGAAGCAAAGAGAGAGAAACATCGACGTGAGTGAGACACATCGATTGGTTGCCTCCCAGGGCCGGGGACGAACCGCAACCGAGGACCATGCCTGCCGCAACCTGCATAGCTGGTCGAACCAAACCTGAGGAGGGGCGACGGGAGACCAAGAAAGACACAGAGACATGATAGAGAGAAAAGCTGGAGGGGTGGGAAATTGCTCTCTGATGGAGAAAGAGTAACTCCGAGCTAGCTCAGCAAGTTTATTCCTTAGCCAATGAAGCTGGGGGAGGGCTTCAAAAGTTTCATCATTTTCAAACACCAGATATTTGCACCGGCCTCTAGGTCGAGACTGTCGATACATTCTTGCCCACGGCTCAGATGCTCCTGGGTGAGCCTTGCAAACACCACAGGAGTAACAAGGGACCTTGGCTCAGCCGCCCTCCACACTTGCCTTTGACCGGAATCGAACTGGAGGCTCATTGGTCCTCTGGCCGACGCTCTCCTGCGGAGCCAAACCGGCCAGGGCTAGATTATATTTTAATGTCTCATGCATCTTTCTTATAGATTTAAAGGCATTACATTGGTCCAGGTAGTTACCTAAATCAAATCTATAATATATACACAATTGTCAAATCTTTTTATAAACAACTGTATTTTTATAAAAATAATTTCATTTTTACAATGTCTCCCTTCTCTGAAAATCACAAAATAAAGACATTCATTCTCAGTATCTTATAAGTGTGCTTGTGTTGTCATGGTGATCCAAGGAAGTATATTCCAAGAACAGTTAATGGGGATATCCTCAATTCTTTTCTTTATTTTGCTTTGTTTGGTTAAATGATACTCGTTATAAGTTCTGAGTAACATGATACGATATGCTATTTTTTAAGATATTGCTAGAACTTTTTTCTTACATTCTTTACCAAATACCTCAGCAGCTAAGCCAGGTCAGTCTTTGTTAGTACTTGGGTGGGAGACCCTTGGTCCTGGATGTTGAAAACAGGTAATTCTGTCTTAGACTCCCTCCTCAGAATCTTCCCTTCTGCAAACTCATGGCATGTTGTGGAGATCTCAGTGTAATTTTATAATCACGTTTATACACGGAGAAGTGATTGAAAATACAGTGATGATATATTAGCAACATTCAGTCTCTATTGTACAGTATGTTGAAATAATAATGGCAGCAGATTAACTGATCTCTTTTCTCAGTCCAGTGTTATCAGTGATGTTGTGGTTAAGGGGAGGGGATGGAGAGAACTCCCAGCACAGATTTCCTTGCAGCAAAGGGAACTTCAACCCTGACAGGAACCTTCACTCTCACCCTCCTCTGCTCTGCCCCTGGGGAGGGTCACTGTGGTCAGAGGTGCTGGGCCCTCACACTGACCATATAACTTCCTTAACGTATAATGCACACACTCTCCAGCAGACACACGACTTGGAAACCTATTGTTTCTTTGTAGGATTCTCTTTTCATTCTCTTGATGGAATGTTTGTTGGGAAAATGTTAACAATGTTCATTTTATCACTACTTGATTTAACGGGACTTGTTTTTGATTATTTATATAACACCTCACCAGAAAATTGTCACTCCCCTTTGCCCATGGGAGGGGAAACCGTCACATGAACACAGTGGGCACTAAACCCAATGGAAAAATGATGCCTGGTATCCTTAATATCATTGAAAATCTGTTTGTTGTTTCCTCTGACCAAAATTCCACAGACTGAACCCCTGATTCTTCCAGAGATTAATTCATTTGATTAGAGTTTACACTGTGTATTTTCTTAGAACATGTAGCATAGAAAACAAGACTAAACCCTGAGAAATTATATCATGTAGACATCAAGGAAGGAACCCCAAAGGATGAGAGAAGGTGCTGAGGAGAGATGACAGAGACAGGATCCCAGAGGGTATTTCACGTGGATGAAAGTGACCAGGAGGACAGAGGTGCAGAGAGGTCGTGAGAGGGAGACATGAAGAGATGAACTGGAGCTGATGTCCTGGAAAGTGAATGTCCCAGTGAGAGCCCTGCATGGAGCTGTGTGTGCAGGACTCACATGGGACAGTGAGAGAGCGAGACCCTGGCGATTGTGGGGACCTGAGGGATGGACTCTCAGTGTGTGTAGACAGTGACACCTGGGTGGGCGGAGGTAGTATTTTAAACCACGTTCTCCAGGGCAGGTGCTCAGATGACCACCTCTCAGGGGATGCTGGGAGCAGGACTGTGGTGTGACGGTGCCCCCTAGTGGTGACTCTGAGCCATGCAGGCTGCAGGACCCTAGGGACTGAACCAGCTGCCTCTCCATCCATCCAAGACCAGGGGAGGGACGAGCTCATCTTTAAGGTCAGGCTCTTCCTCTCTGAAGAGGAGAGAAACATGAGGACATGATCAATGAGGGTATTTTTTTTTTCATCTGCATTGTCCTCATTGGTGACATTTTGCTTTCATCCTTGGTGTATAAATTACTAGGGTGAAGAGCTGTCCTCCCTGACCTGGCTGGGGGCCTTGGGGCTACAGCCTCAATCTCACTCCAGCTCCAGGGGACTGGCCTGGTCACAACCCTCCTCCCACGTGTCCAGAGCAGGCCCTGCCACAGCGACAGGTTTCAGACACGCTGTGTCCCTCCTTCTTCTCACCTCTCCCAGGGCAGGGCAGCCCCTTCCTAGGTGAGAAGCTCAGGACGGCCTCCCAGGTCCTTGACCACAGAGCGGCTCTGAGACTCTGGACTCAGCTTCTCCCCGAGAGATAGAGGCCTAATAGTTCTTGATGGTGGATTATACATCAATATTAAAACTCGAGTTTGTATCCAGGACTTACTGTAATAATGTAAGTCGCCTTCAGAATCGGTTCCTCTTTCTGATGTCACCTCAGCCCAGAGGGCACAAGGTGCTGCAGTTACCAGAGCTCGTTCCTCAGGAAGAGACCAGGGAGGAAACACAGAGGTCTGGGTGCACCGTGTGCTTTTGGGAGGCTTTGCACACAAACTGGGCCCTCGTACCCTGGAAACCCCATCGCATGCAAGGGGGAGGTCTGGACGCACTCCTCCAAGCTGGACATGTGACCCCTGTGAAGGTGGAGGGCAGTACACACCTGCAGCCTGGAAGCTGAGAAATGCTGTGACAGCTCCTTATGCCCAGCCCACAGCCTGACCTGGTGACTCTCCCGTCTGAGCCCTCAAAGCACCACCCTCCACAGGGAGTCAGAGCAGTCGTTATGAAGTGTCAGAACTTCACCCGTGGTTTTAAGTAAAGAAGAATGAAAACTCTATAGCTGTCTACTGCTCTCAGATATTTCATTTCTCAAGGCAGCTGCTGGTTGGAATCGGATGATTTTAAATAAATCGTTTCCTCCCACTCTGTGCAGTGTGACCGTGACTCCCCTCCTCCCTGGCCTCTCCATGCACAGCTTCTGGAAAGACTGCAAATAGCATTTTAAATAAAACTTATTTAACCTCCCAGAAACCCTGGAACTCCTTGTGCAAAGGTCCTCCGGCGAGGACGTGTGGACGGCCGTCCTCTCCCTCAGGAGCACAGCAGCCGTCTCCCTGCCACACGGGGACGGGAAGGACCGGGCGTTTAGAGACACTGACTCCACGCTGGGCTCTGCCCGCTGCGAGCAGACGTGGGAAACAGGGAACACGGTTCTCACTCACACCCACTCCTGCCACCAGACTAAGGGGGCCTGTGCAGTCACCTGCTGACCAGGGCCGTGTGGTCCCCAGTCAGTGAGTCTCTGTGGGGAAGAACGTCTGAGAAAACTGCTCGTGAACCTCACCGGAGGGAAACCCATCAGGTCTCCCAACAGCAACACAGCAGGGAACCTCCACGGAGTCTGTCACTGGGTTTAGTTTTCCAAAAAGAAATCATACAAAGTTCCTTCCAGTGGGAAGTCTAGTCCACTAGGGTCCTTCAACTGAGGGTCCTCACGGATCCTGGGCAGCATCTCATCCTTGGAGCAGAAAGCTGAACCAAGTCCTTCCGAAAGCTGATGACCTTGGGTCAGGTTAACATTCCCCCTCTGTCCGGTCAGGATGGCAGCGTAGGTAAATGGGGTACCCTCCTCCCACAACCACATCAAAATTACCACTAAGCTACAGAACAACCCTCCTTCAGAACCGCCTGACATCGAGCGGAATGGACGTCCTACAACTACGAGGTTAGAGAAGAAGCCACTGGTGGGAGGGGCAAAGGCGGAAGGGCTGGTCCCACACCCACGTGTGGTGGATAAAAATCAGGAGGGATACCTCGAATGGAAGGTCCTCCGTGAGGAGTGAGGGGTCCCCGTCCCACACCAGGGGCCCAGCTCACGGTTCCAGTGCCAAGAAGAGAACCCCTGTAACTTCTGGCTGTAAAACCAGTGGGAACTGAGGCTGGGGGAGGCTGAGGCGGCTGGAGCCCCAGGCAGCTCCTCTTAAAGGGCCCGCACAGGGACTATGTGGACTTGCTTCCTCTGAGCTCCAGCCTGGAGGGGAGGCCCCTTGAAAGGCATCAGAGATGTAGAAGAAAAAAACATTGTTTGGTATCGGGGTGAGAGCTGGAGAGGCAGCTTTCTCCCAGACAGACTGCTGGTGGAGGCCGACGTTCCTGTGTGAGCCCTTCCCTGTGGGGCTGGTGGAGGCCGACGTTCCTGTGTGAGCCCTTCCTCCGTGAGGCTGGCAGACAGGTGCCATATCTGGGACCAGCAACCTGGCTCACACAGTTTGCCCTGCCTGGTGATTCCCTGAGGCCCTGCCCCACTTAACTTTGGGAACACCCAAGCTGTTTCCACTGGCTTTATCACAAGATTGGCCTGTTTTGGCTCCTGCTTCAGATTTTCCTAAATTCTCTCAAAGAAGCAGCATCTGTCAACAGAGCCCCATACCTCTTGCTAAGTGGCCCTAGGCCTGGCACTAGAAGCAGCCAGCCTTGGTTCACAGCTTGGCTTTGCCTGGACACCTCCAAGCCCAGCACAAGAAGCAGCTATCAGCAGATCACTTCTTAGCCTATGCCAGGTGGCCCTGGGTAGAACACAGGCAGCATATACATGGGTCATGTTCTTTTAAACAATGAGCTACCCTATGTCTTTTGATTGGAGCATTTAAGCCATTTACATTTAAGGTTGTTATTGATAGATAGTTATTAGTTGCCATTTTTATTTTATGCCTGTGTTCCCCCCACCCCCGCTCTCTGTTTCTTCTTCTTCTTACAACAGTCCCTTCAGCATTTCTTGCAGTGCTGGTTTGGTGGTGGTAAATTCCATGAGCTTTTTTTGTTTTGTTTTTTTTTTTTTTTTCTGTGACGCTCTTTATTTCACCTTCAATTTTTTAAGCTGATGTAGTTCCCATTGAGCTCTTCATAATTATTATTCAGTTGCTTGTAGTTCTCAGTAACTTGTTTGAGCACCCTTAAAATCATTGCTTTGAATTCTTTATCTGACAAGTTGCTTTCATTTTCTGTAGTTCCTTTTCTGGTGATTCCTCTTTTCTTTCATTTAGGTGTTCATTTGTCTCACCATTTAGCAGGCTGGTAGCTCCGGGCCTGGTGAGGGATGCTGTAGGCAGGTCAGTGTGTATCACATAAGGCTGCTGTGCCTCCCAGACTGTTCAGGTGTGTGGCGCCTCTTGCCTGTTGTGGGTCCTGGAGGACTGACCACTGGCAGCTCGTACTGGTCTGTTGTGCAGGCCTCGGCTCCCCAGTCTTGCTGCTGCTGGGGCTGGGGCACCGCTCCTGATCAGCCTCTGCTGACGCCGCTGGGGATGGGCCTCAGCTGGCGGTCTGTGCTGCTGCTGCCTGGGGTGGGCTTCCGCTCCCAAGCCTCCACTGCTGTTGGGGGTGGGGCTCCCCTCCGCCCAGTCACTGCTGCTCTGGGGGTGGTGCTCGGCTCCGCGGGCTGCGGCGACTGCAGCAGGCACCTCGATAGCGCCGCTGCTGTGCGCTGTCCGTGTGGACACGGTGGGTCCGCTGGTCCCGCGCTGCCAGGGGCTTAGGTGCGCTCAGGTCGCTCGGCCCTCGGCGCTCCCCGCTTCCTCCACCCAAAGAAGACCAGGGATCATCAAAACCTCAACAATAAAGATAAGTTTAATTAAAATATTCCACCTAAGATGTTGGACCAAGACAACAGTCTAATTCCATCATCGTCATCATCATCATCATCATCATCATCATCATCATCATCATCATCATGACTACTTACTTAGAACAGTTCTTCTCATTTTTTGTACATCTGGTTGATGTCCACTCGTATCATCAAACTTTCTCTCATATTTTGCTCATTTGGTGTGGTTGTTAAGTAACTAGGTAGCCAAACTCCATTCTATTTTATGTTCCCTGACAAATGAAGGCTCATTCCTGCTTTTCTCCATCTGTCCCACCCTGGAATCTGATAGAAGTGTTGAGTCTCCTCTTTAGACGTCATTGGGAGATTGAAATCACCCAAGCCCTGAAAACACAATTCCTCCCCCTCCCACACAATCTCACCAAAATAAAAGTCCTGACCCAGTTTATTTCCAGGGTTAATCAAAGCATGTCTGACATGCTGAAGGGCCTTTCCTGTGCTTCGCAGGGATTTCAACTCTATACATAATAAATGTTTAATGTCCCCTTGAGTGTGTGTTTGTTGTCTGCCAGGACATCAGTACCAGGCTGTCCTGGGTCCCTCTCAATCTGCTAGGCATTACCTGCTCTCGGTGCTGGGAGCATGAAACCAAGTCAATGACTGTCACCACAGGGGGCTTTTATTTCAAGCTTTGGGATCACACACCTCTGGTGCCCACTGTCCAGCAGACAGGTGTCCTCCTGCTGGCTGGTTGGGACCCTCAGTGTGAGGAGCTGAGCTGCACTGTTGAGTCAGCAGAGCCTCTGGTCAGACTGAGGAGACGTGGGTCAGAAGACTTGGTGATAAATTGTCTTTTGGGCACAAGGCCATGTGAGAGAATCACTGCCTTTTGTCCATGTGAAAAAGATGTCTCACTTTACAATAGACTTTTCTAATTCAGAGACGCCAGAGCTAAGCACAGAAACAGGAATCCAGAGAGGTTCCCTGAGGGAAACTGTGACATGAGGAAACCACACAGGAAACCAGCCCAAACCTCCAACTGCACCTGCTCCTGGGATGGTCCTTGTATTCAGGACCCTGAGCGCCCCCTGGTGGTCGCAGCCTCTCCTGCAGGGAGGTTTGTGTCTGGGCTCACACTGACCTCCCCTCACTGTGTACGCACAGTAATACACGGCCGTGTCCTCGGCTTTCAGGCTGTTCATTTGCAGATACAGCGTGTTCTTGGAGTTGTCTCTGGAGATGGTGAATCGGCCCTTCACAGCGGCGGCATAGTATGTGCTACCTCCACCAGCATTAATTTGACTCACCCACTCCAGCCCCTTCCCTGGAGCCTGGCGGACCCAGTACATCCAGTAGTTACTGAAGGTGAATCCAGAGGCTGCACAGGAGAGTCTCGGAGACCCCCCAGTCTGCACCAAGGCTCCCCCAGACTCCACCAGCTGCACCTCACACTGGACACCTGCAAACACAAAGACGTCCTGGTCAGGACACTGTCACATGTCCACTGTTTCTCTCTCTCATCCACTCTCACACTCAGTGTCTCTAGTTCTCCACAAATTACCTCTTAAAATAGCCACAAGGAAAACCCAGCTGAGCACAGACTCCATGGTGAGTGCTCTGTGTTCAGTCCTGATCAGGGAATGGGGACACTTGAGGATCCCGGTGCTGGGCTCCTGTCCCAGAGCTGCAGGGTCAGGGCTGGGCTGGATTTTATGAGCAGAGGGGGCCCTATTTGCATGTCCTTCTACTTATATAGGGGGCACTGAGGTTGGAGTCCTGCAGAGAGGGAAGTGCCTCAGTGCAGGTGTGAGTGTCCTGGGTGAGAATTGTCTCATGATAACACATCAGTAACTAAATCCAGAATGACAGGGACGTTTGTACTCGTCCAAAAAGCAAAGATGGAGGCAGCTGGAGGAGACACTGTGTCAAGACACAGTCAACCCTGGTCCTGGGCCCTGTGCATCCACAGGAGCCTGGGTGTGTCTTCTCAGTGTGTGGAGCCTCCACCCTCAGGGCCCTGTGGACAATGAGGGGACACTCAGTCCCCACGGAGGGGTGCTTTCCCCTGGGAAAGGGGAGGAGGAGACAGAGCCCAGCATAGCCCTGTGGTCCTAGGGGGCTGTGTGCACACCCAGGACACGCCCCTGTGTGGTCTCTGAGCCTGGATCCTCCACTCTGAGTCATCACTGAGATCCTCCTGTGTTGAGGTGTGTATCAGTTGATGCTTATTTTTATTCCTGTTTAGAATTCCATTGACTGATGTTCCGCAGTTTGCTTATTTGTAAAATTCGAAGGACTTTGGGGTTGTTTGTAGCTTCTCATTCAAGAATTTTAATATTTGCATATATTTTTGTATGAACATCAGGATTTGTCCTTCTGCAGCAAACACTCCTAGTGGGACTACAGATATATATTTAGTTATGTATTTAATTTAATAAGAAACTGCGATTCACTTTGCAAAGAAAGCATAACAGGACACAGAGGGACCTAGAGAAGGAGAGGAGCCCAATCACTGCTGATATGTCATCTACACACACAGTGTCACCTCCTCACTTGTCTGCAGTGAGAATACGAGAAGTTAGAGCCACAGAGAGAAATGGAGAATAGTTCTGGATGCAGCTGAGAGCTGAGAGGAAATCCCTGCTCCCAACAGGAAGCCCCTCCTTCCCCCCTCACTCTACATCTGCTCCTGGACTGTTCTCTGTGGTTGGTGGGTCCTGAGCACCTGCTGGTGTCCTGAGCGCCCCCTGGTGTCCTGAACCCGCCCTGCAGCCCCGCCCTCCTGTCCCTCAGGAGGTGTGTGTCTGGGCTCACACTGACTTCCCCTCACTGTGTGTGTCCCACAGTAATACAAGGCTGTGTCCTCGGTGGTCACGGAGCTCAGCTGTAGGGAGAACTGGTTCTTGGATGTTTCTCTCGAGATGGTGGTGCGGCTCTTGAGGGACGGGCTGTAGTAAGTGTTACCATTATAATATATGTCCCCGATCCACTCCAGCCCCTTCCCTGGTTTCTGGCGGATCCAGCTCCAGCCATAACCAGTGGATGTAATGGAGAATCCAGAGACAGAGCAGGTGAGGGAGAGGGTCTGCAAGGGCTTCACCAGTCCTGGGCCCGACTCCTGCAGCTGCACCTGGGACAGGACACCTGGGGACAAGGAGCATCAGGCCCTGACAGTCACGTGCTGTCACAACCACCCCATAGACCCCTGTCTGACCTCTGAGATTCTCACCGTGGGGGGCTGTCACCAGGCACAGGAGAAGACCCAGCAGTCTCATCTTCTTCTAGACCACGGCTCTGCCTTCCCCAGAGACCTCAGCCCTGTGTGAGGAGAGAGCTGTGAGCCTCCCCAGCCCAGGGGAGGATTCACCCTTCAGCTTGAGGAGAAATTTGCATGTGGGGCAGCCTGTTCCTTATAAGTGGAGGAATGAGGTCAGGCTGCCCTGGTCCTTCTGGGGCCCCTGTGGGTGCATCTCTTTTCTTAAACTCACTTACCATCTAATTCATAGATAAGGGATCACTGGTTACTCATGACAGATTGGTGTCATCTCAATGGATGTGCTCATCAGTGAGGAATAGTGGACTAGATGAGTAGATTATCTTTTTAGTTTTTCATGCATTTCAAATAGATTTAAAGAGACTACATTTGTCCAGGTAGTTTATTAAACCTAACTCTCTAATAGATTCACAACTCTGAAACGTTTTTCTAAACTATGGTATTCTTATAAACATAATTATATATACACTCAAGTTGTTTACCTCATTCTGAAAATCTCAAAATAAAGGACATTCATTCTCAGTGTCTTGTTTGTTTAATTTATATTGTTACTTTGATCCAAGGAACTATATCCCAGAAAGATATCATTGAGATTCCCTTTATTCTTTTTTATTTTGATTTGGTTTGATGGTTAAAATGACATTTGTTATAAGTTCTGAGTAACACTATGCTACATGCCTTTATTTCGGTTAATGCTAGAAAACTTTTTCTTACTATCTTTGTCAAACACTTTCAGAAGCTTAGCAGAGTTTGGCCTGGTGAGGACTTGGATGGCAGACCCTTGACTCTTGATGTTGGAAATTAGGTAATTGTGTCTCTCAGTCCCTCCTCAGACTCTTCCCTTGTGAAAGCTCATGTCTTATTGCAGAGACTCCAAAGCAACTGCATCACATGTAATCACATTTACACATGGAGACATGAGTGTGAGAAGAAAGAATGATTGTGCATTAGTAAAATGCAGACTCTTTTATATGTTGTAATTGTAAAGGTAGCAGATTAGATGACCAGTTTTCCCAGTCTATTGTTATCAGTGATGTTGGGGTTCAAAGGAGAGAAATGAAGAGAATTCCCAGTACATCATTGCTCGTAGGAAAGGGATCTTTAATCCTGACTTCACCCCTCATTCCCAACCTTCTTTACTCTGTCGCTGGGGATGGTCAGAGGGAGTAGGGCTTTCCCACATAATCTAGAACATCCTTAATGTATAATGCAGATGTTCTCCCGTCAGACAATATTTTTGAAATATATTGTCTCTTTTTAGGCTGCTAGTGTATTTCTCCTAATGGAATGTTTGGTGGGAAATTTTCTTTTTATTTTCAACAGTGTTCAATTCATCACTATTTGATTTAATGGGACCTGTTTTTGGTGCTTTATATAGCAATTCACAAGAAAATTCTCACACTCCATTGCCTATGGGAGGGGAAACCTGATATGAACACAGTGGGCACTAAACCCAATGGAGAAATGGTGGTTGGAATCCTTAGTATCATTGAAATCTGTTTGCTGTGTCCTCTGGCCAGGAGACAAACCTTCCATGGCAAGAAGACTTCATGAATTTCAAAGATTCTTTCTCTTATTTGGACGTTATACTGTGAAATTCCCAACAGTGTGTAACATAGAAAACTAGATTCACCCCTGAGAAATTGTATCATGTACACATCAGGCAGATGAGGAAGGAACCTCAAAGGACGTGAGAGAGATGCAGAGTAGAGATGACAGAGACAGGATCCCAGAGGGTATTTCACGAGGATGAAAGTGACCAGGAGGACGAAGGTGCAGAGAGGTCGTGAGAGGGAGACGTGAGGAGATGACCTGGAGCTGACGTCCGGGAAAGTGAATGTCCCAGTGAGAGCCCTGCATGGAGCTGTGTGTGCAGGACTCACGTGGGACAGTGAGAGAGCGAGGCCCTGGCGAGTGTGGGGACCTGGAGTGAGCTCAGACCCAGGGCGTGTGGACACACTGACTCTCCCTCTGTGGACACTGCGTCCCAGTCACAGGGTGGAGAGGATGCCCGGGGTGCTCAGACTTTCAAGGAGACAACTGCGTCCCATGAGAACCTAGTGAGATAATGGTCCCTGAGCCTGGACACGACTCGTCTGGAAAAGAGAATGTTGTAGATACCATCGTCGTCCTCAGAGAGATGAGGGAACACAGGGCCCAGGACAAGGAGGAGGGTCCCTGGGACCCTGAACCACAGGAAAAGCAGGAGCGCCCTGAGCACCCCAGGGAGCTGTGCTCAGCCCCTCCCTGAGCGGTTCCTGCGGGATGTTCCCAGGTCCGTGGGTCACGAGCGCCCCCTGCTGGTCGTGAGTGGTCTGCAGGTCCAGAGCGCCCCCTGGTGTCCTGACCCCTCCTGGCGGACCTGAGGGTCTCCTGCAGCTCAGCCCCTCCTGTCTCCCTGCAGGGAGTTTGTGTCTGGATCATAGAGACCCCTGGTCAGGAAAATGTCACATGTCCAGTGTTTATCTCACTCACACTCATTCACATACTCTGTGTCTCCAGTTCTCAATAAATTACCTCTTAAAATAGCAACACGGACAACCCAGCTGAGCCCAAACTCCACTGTGTGGTCTCTGTGTTAGTCCTGATCAAGGAAGGAGAACATCTGGGAACCCGGGGCTGGGCTCCTGTCCCAGAGCTGCACGGCGGGGTTGTGCTGGTTTCATGGGCTGAGGGGGCCTATTTGCATGTCCTCCTACTATAGAGGGAGCTCTGGGGTTGGACACTGGCATAAATGACATGTTTTCAGAGTGTGGTGTGTCCAAGGCCATATACCTGTGTAGAATTAGCCCTGGTGTCTGGGCTTCTGCTCCTCCCAACTTGACCACACTGCTTTCCTGAATGACCTCCAGACCAGGGGACATGCGCAGTGAGGGTGTCTGTGCTACCTGGCTGGACACTGGACCAGGTTAACATGTGATCATGGTGCAATACAGCAGGAAAATCAATGGAAATGGAAACTAACAGAAAGGATAGGATTTTAAATAACACATCTTAGAAGGCTACCTGTATGAACACACAAAGGTGATCAACCATCACACCCAGAGGGAGATCAATGTTTTAAAATTTCATGTTCAGGAGACTGGAAGTTCCCTCCGACACTGTTTCCCCTGCACAGTGTTCAGAGGATAAACTGAAGATAGTGTGTGAACCGAGAGCCAGTGAACCAATGTTGGGGGACAATGGGTGTCTGTGTGGATCCCTAGGAAAGAGACGCATGAAATACTGAGAAGCAGCCTGTGTCCCATGATCAAATTTTCGGGGAGTTTGGAGCTGGATGTGCAGCAGCTGCACAGCCTCCTGTGTGGGGTTTGTTCTCTAGACTCTGCTGGACCAGGTTCAGTCACTGGGGATGGAGAAGAACCTCAGTCATGACCAGGTGAGTTTAGGTGAAGTTGTGGGAGTAATTAAGTGTAGATTATAGAAATTTGGTTAAGAAAATTCTTGTGACTATCATTAATACGGAAAAAATCTAAATACGATATCATTGTTAGAAAATATATTTTTCTTTATACATGTTTTTAAGGAAGAGAGAGGGAGAGAGAAAGAAACATCGATGTGAGAGAGACACAGCAACTGGTTGCCTCCCACGCAACTGGACCAGGGCCGGGGATGAGCCGCAGCTGAGGTACGTGCCCTTGACTGGCATTGATCCTGCGACTCTTTGGTCCGCAGGCCGACACTCTAACCGCGGAGCCAAGCCAGCCAGGGCAGTGTTTACCCATTTTTAACAAAATGAATAAGTCATTCAAATAACCTCCCATGACTGCAGCTGAAGGATCTGATTTTCTATAAACTGGTCAGCCTGGTGGTTCAGCTGTGTTCTCATCATCAGGATCTGTGTCCATGTGGACGTCTGACGTGGTCCAAACAAGGGCAGCAGGAGACAGGTGCATTCCTGGTTCCTCAGAAGTGAATTTCAGATTCTTCCCTTGTCTTCACCTGACCCTGAGGAATGCTGTCCCCACGTCCACACACAGGGAGTCCCCTGGAGCGTGACGTCTCCTGCTGAGGGTGTCACTGGGCAGAGCTGGGAAGAGATGCTCCCAGGTACATGGATGGGGAACCAACAAGCCAGGGGCCACACTCCCAGAGCTGTTGTTCTTTATGTCGTGAGTTCCCCCTCACAGAGTAAGTTCAGAGTGTCTCATATCACTTTCCTCAGAAATAGCCACACACGGGAATCTAGTCATTAATATACAAACAACTGGCTTAGAAATTACCATCCTCTTTACTCAGCCACAGAAAGAAGGAAACAGTACCCTTTGTGTCAGCGTGGATGGACCTAGAGAGACTTATGCTGAGTGAAGAAAGTCAGACAGAGAGAGAAAAACACCCTGTGGTTTCACTGTTATGAGGAATCTACAGAACACAGTAAAGTACCAGCAGAATAGAAACAGACTCAGTGTGTGGAGCCATCCACCCTCAGGGCCCTGTGGACAATGAGGGGACATTCAGTCCCCACAGAGGGGAGCTTTCCTCTGGGAATGGGGAGAAGGAGACAGAGCCCAACAAACCCCTGTGTTCCTAGGGGGCTGTGTGCACACCCAGGACACGCCCCTGTGTGACCTCTGAGACTGGACCCTCCACTCTGAGTCATCACTGAGATCCTGCTCTGTTGAGGTACCTTTATTGCTGAGCAGTATTCCATTGACTGATATTCCCTAGTTTGATTATTTGTAAAATTAGAAGGACTTTTGTGTGGTTTGTAGCTTCTAATTTAAAGAACTAAAATATTTGCATATATTTTTGTGAACATAAGTATTTGTTTTTCTGGAGCAAACACTCCTAGAGGACCACAGAGATATATTTTAGGTATATATTTAATTTATTAAGAAACCGCTATCACTTTATGAAGAAAGAATAAGAGGATATAGAGGAACTTAGAGTAGGAGAGGAGCCCAGTCAGTGCCGACATCATCTGCACACAGAGTCACCTCCTTACTTGTCTGCAGTGAGAATATGAGAAGTTAGAGCCACAGAGAAAAAGCAAGAATCGTACTGGATGCAGCTGAGAGCTGAGAGGAAATCCCTGCTCCCAACAGAAGGCCCCTCCTTCCCCCTTCACTCTGCACCTGCTCCTGGGCTGTTCTCTGTGGTCCATGGGTCCTGAGCGCCCCCTGGTGTCCTGAGCGCCCCCTGCAGCCCCACCCTCCTTTCCCCTCAGGAGGTTTGTGTCTGGGCTCACACTGACTTCCCCTCCCTGTGTCTCGCACAGTAATACACAGCCGTGTCCTCGGTGGTCACGGATCTCAGTTGCAGGGAGAACTGGTTCTTGGACGTGTCAGCAGTGATGGAGATGCGGCCCTGGAAGGCTGGGTTATAGCCTGTTCTCCCATCCCACCACCCCATCCACTGCAACCCGCTCCCAGGTTTCTGGCGGATCCAGTGCCAGTAGTAACTGCTGCTGACTGTGCCCCCAGAGACAGTGCAGGTGAGGGAGAGGGTCTGTGAGGGCTTCACCAGTCCTGGACCTGATTCCTGCAGCTGCAGCTGGGACAGGGCACCTGGGGACAAGGAGAATCAGGCCCTGTCAGTCATGTGCAGCCATATCCACCCCATGAACCCTGTCTGACCTCTGAAACCCTCACCTTGGGGGGCTGTCACCAGGCACAGGAGAAGACCCAGCAGTCTCATCTTCTTCTAGACCAGGGCTCTGCCTTCCCCAGAGACCTCAGCCCTGTGCGAGGAGAGAACAGTGATCCTCCCCAGCCCAGGGGAGGATTTAACCTGGAGCTTGAAGAGAAATTTGCATGTGGGGCAGCCTGTTCCTTATAAGTGGAGGGACTGAGGTCAGGCTGCCCTGGTCCTTCTGGGTCCCCTTTGAGGACATTTCTTCCCTTGAACTCACTCACCATGTAAGTCAGGGAAAGGGGATCACTTGGTTCATGAGACCTGTGGAGTCAGCTTAATAGACATGCCCATCTCTGATAAATGGTTGACTTGATGAGAAGATTATATTTTTAATTTCTCATGTATCTTTCTTATAGATTTATAGGAATTACATTGGTCCAGGTAGTCTCTTAAACTCAACTCTGTAACATATACACAACTGTCAAATATTTTATAAACAATTGTATTTTTGTAAACATAATTTCATATATACAATATCTACCTTCTCAGAAAATCACAAAATAAAAGACATTCATTGTCAGTGTCTTATGTGTTTATTTAAAGTGTTATGGTGATTCAATAAACTATATCCCAAGAACAAGTTAATGGGATATCCTTGATTCTTTTCTTTCTTTCTTTCTTTCTTTCTTTCTTTCTTTCTTTCTTTCTTTCTTTCTTTCTTTCTTTCTTTCTTTCTTTTTCTTTCTTTCTTTTTTTTTTTGTTTGGATAAAGTTATATTCATTATAAGTTCTGAGTAACACGATATGATATGCCATTTTTAAGGCTTTTACTCAATCCATTTTTCTTACAGTCTTTACAAACATCTTTCAGTAGCTAAACAGTGTCAGGCCTGGTAAGTTCGTGGATGGGAGTCCCTTGATTCTTGATGTTGAGTATTGGTAATTCTGTCTTGCAGTCCCTCCTCAGACTCTTCCCTTCTGCAAGCTCATGGCTTATTGCAGAGACCTCAATCTAATTATATCCGACATAATTACATTTATATACAGAGAAATGATTGAAAATAGAAAGAGGATTATGTATTAGTAAATTCAGATTCTTCTCCTTATAAGTGGGGGGACTGAGGATAAGCTGACCGGTTGCTTCTGGGGCTCTTCTGAGGGCATCTCTTCCCTTGAACTCACTCAGCATGTAAGTCAGGGAAAGGGAATCACCTGGTGTGTGAGACACATTGGAATGAGGTGAAAAGAGAACCTCACCTTTCTGGGCAAAGGAGTCAATGAAGGACTACATGAGTACATTACTCTTTTAACTTCCCGTGCATCTTTCAAATAAATTTAAAAGAGATAACCATTTTTCAGACTGTTTCTGAATTCCAATTCTCCAGAAAATCCACAATTAAAAAATATATTATCATCATGTCATACAAATAAATTCTACCGTCGTGCAAAAATAAATAAATAAATAAATAAATAAATAAATAAATAAATAAATAAATAAAACACACCATGTTCTGTTTTTTGTTTTAAACTTAATTTATGATGTTACTTTGATCTGAGAAACCACCTCCCAAGCACAGGCAGGTGGGACATTGTTGGTCCTCATGTTGGAAGTTTTGTAACTTTGTCTACAGATTCCTGTGCAAACTCTTCCTTTGTGCACCCCACAGCCTGTTGCAGAGACCTCAAATTAACTACATCAGAAATTGTCATGGTTGCCATAATCAGTTGCTCAGTGGTTAGAGCGCTGAACAAAGGATCAAAGGGTCTTTGGTTAGATTCCTGGTCAAGGGCATGTACCTGGGGTGCAGGTTTGATCTCTGGACCTGGTGGGGTCTTGAAGGAAGCAACAAATCGATGTGTCTCCCTCACTTTGATGTTCTCTCTCTCTCTCCTCTTCCTTCTTCCTCTAAAATAAAAAGAAAAACATATCCTCAGGTAGGATTAAATAAATAAATAAGTGTAATAGTTGTAAGTTGTGTTTAATGACACATTCTCTGCACACACACACACACACACACACACATAGTGATGATTTTCATTGTAATGAATTCCAAAGTTTCCTTCTCAGACACGGCCATGTCCTCGGCTCTCAGGCTACTTAGTGTCACATGAACTTGGCTCTTGGACGTGTCCCTGGAAATGCTGAGTCGGGATTTCAGCGATGGGTTATAGTATGTGCTTCCACTATACATTATACTCCCGACCCGCTCCGGCCCCTTCCTGGTGCCTGCCGGACCCAGTTCACACCAGAGTCCATTAAAGAGAATCCAGAGACAGTGCAGGTGAGAGAGAGGATCTGCGAGGGCTTCACCAGTCCTGGGCCCGACTCCTGCAGCTGCACCCGGGACAGGACACCTGGGGACAAGGAGCATCAGGCCCTTCAGTCACTTGCAGTCACAACCACCCCACAGACCCCTGTCTGACCTTTGAGACCCTCAACTTGGGGGCTGTCACCAGGCACAGGAGAAGACCCAGCAGCCTCATCTTCTTCTAGACCACGGCTCTGCCTTCCCCAGAGACCTCAGCCCTGTGTGTGGACAGAGCTGTGAGCCTCCCCAGCCCAGGGGAGGATTTACCCTGGAGCTTGAGGAGAACTTTGCATGTGGGGCAGCTTGTTCCTTATAAGTGGAGGACTGAGGTCAGGCTGCCCTGGTCCTTCAGGCCCCTCTGAGGGTATCTCTTTCTTTGAACTCACTCAGCATGTAAGTCAGGCATAGGGGATCATCTGGTTCAGGAGACCTGTTGGAGTCAGGTTAATGGACATGCTCATCTTTGATAAATGGAGGACGAGTTGAGTAGATTATATTTTTAATTTCTCATGCATCTTTCTAGTAGATGTAAAGGGATTACATTTGTCCAGGTAGTTTCTTAAACCAAATTTTCTAATATATACACAATTGTTAAATATTTCTATGAACAATTATATTTTTATAAACATAGTTTCATATATATAATGTCCCCCTCCTCAGAAAATCACCAAATAAAGGACATTCATTCTCAATATATGTTTATTTGTTTTATAGTGATCCCAGGGACTATATCTGAAGAACAGGTTAATGGGAGACCCTCAATTCTTTTCTTTATTTTGTTTTGTTTTGTTAAAATGATATTCATTATAAGTTCTGAGTAACACTATACGATATGCCATTTTTTAGGTTGTTGTTGGAAACATTATTTACACTCTTTACCAAACACCTTCAGCCACTAAGTACGATGGGCCCTGGTTAGGACTTGCATGAGAGACCTTTGGTCCTTGATGCTGAAAATTGGGAATTCTGTCTTTGAGCCCCTCCTCAGACTGTCCCCCTGTGCAACTTTATGGCTTATTGCAGAGACCTCTATCTAATTATATCAGACATAATCTCGTTTACACACGGATAAATGATTGAAAATAGAAAGACTGATTATGTATTAGTACAATTCAGATTATTGTATATGTTGAAATAATAAAGGCAGCAGATTAACTGATCTGATTTTCAGTCTAGTGATATCAGTGATGTTGGGTTGAAAGAGGGTGGCGGAATGAATTCCCAGCACAGGTTTTGTCGTAGGAAAGGGAACTTTAATCCTGACAAAAACCCTCACTCCCACCCCCTCCCTCTGCCCCTGGTGATGGTCACTGTGGTCAGAGGTCTTGGGCCCTCCCACTTACCATGTAGCATCATTAATGTAAAATGCACACATTCTCCCATCAGACATACAACTTGGAAACTTGTTGTCTCTTTGTGGGCTTCTCTTCGCATTACCTTAATGGAAAGTGTGCTGGGAACATGTTTTCATTTTTAACAAGGTTCAATTTATCACTATTTGATTTAATGTGAACTGCATTTTATATTTTACGTAACAACTCACCACAAAATTGTCCACCTCCATTGATCATGGTAAGGGAAAACCTGATTAGAACAGAGTGAGCCCTAAACTTTATAGAGAAAAGTAGGTTGGAAGCTTTAATATCATTGAAATCTGTTTGCTGTGTCCTCTAACAAGGAGACCAACCTTCCCTGGCATGAAGCGCTGATTCATTTCAGAGATTAATTCACTTTACTGGACTTTACATTGTGAATTTCCCTACAGTATGTAGCATAGAAAACTAGACTTATCCCTGAGACATTATGTCATGTACACGTCAGACAAACAAGGAAGGAACCTTAAAGGACATGGGGAAGATGCTGAGAAGAGATGACAGAGACAGGATCCCAGAGGGTATTTCATGTGACTGAAAGTGACCAGAGAGGACGAAGGTGCAGAGAGGTCATGAGAGGGACACATGAGGAGATGACCTGGAGCTGACGTCCGGGAAAGTGAATGTCCCAGTGAGAGCCATGCATGGAGCTGTGTGTGCAGGACTCACATGGACAGTGAGAGAGCGAGGCCCTGGCGAGTGTGGGGACCTGGGGGATGGACTCTCAGTGTGTCTAGACGGAGACACCAGGGTGGGTAGAGGTGGGTTTTCATCCATGAACTCCAGGGAAGGTGCTCAGATGACCACCACTCAGGGGATGCTGGGAGCAGGACTGTGGGATGACGGTGACCCCTCGTGGTGACTCTGAGCCATGCAGGCGGCAGGACCCTAGGGACTGAACCAGTTGCCTCTCCACCCAGGGAGACCAGGGGAGGGAAGAGCTAACCTTTAAGGCCCGGCTTTTCCTCTTTGAAGAGGAGGGAGACACAAGAACTAGGATAATGAAGGTATTTTGTATCATTGCAAAGTCCTCATTAGTGACTCATACAGGAGTATATCTGGTTGGCTTGGTATAGTTGAAATTTATTTTTTCATTTAAGTGGAGAAACATGTAAAAGGATAGTTTTAGAAATTTTGAGAGAGTGGAGAGAAATATCTAAAAATATGGCTTTTAAATAAGTGTGGTAATGGTAATTCTTATTCTCATGACACATTCTCTGGTCTATGCAAATTCTTCTTTAGAACTCTTAGTTCATCTCTGATTGCTATTATTAATTTCCCCTATAGTGTTTTCAGCTGTGATTCCTCTCTGTACTGATATAAGTCTGTCCTACAATATTTTTAGCTATTGAAGATTTCACCTGTGTGTCTGGATCTGCTAACTGAGGACAATGGGTGAACAGCAGACCCAGCTGTTTCCTGACCCCTGTTGACCACAGCTGTCCATGGGCTTGTCCAGCACACATCCTGCAGCATGTGGACCAGCAGGACAACAATGATATGAGGTGTGTGAGGTTTGAGGTGTGTGAGGTGTGAGGTGTGAGGTGTGTGAGGTGTGAGGTGTGTGAGGTGTGTGAGGTGTGAGGTGTGTGAGGTGTGAGGTGTGAGGTGTGTGAGGTGTGAGGTGTGTGAGGTGTGAGGTGTGTGAGGTGTGTGAGGTGTGAGTTGTGAGGTGTGAGGTGTGAGGTGTGAGGTGTGTGAGGTGTGATGTGTGATGTGTGAGGTGTGAGGTGTGAGGTGTGAGGTGTGTGAGGTGTGATGTGTGAGGTGTGAGGTGTGAGGTGTGAGGTGTGTTAGGTGTGAGGTGTGTGAGGTGTGAGGTGTGAGGTGTGTGAGGTGTGAGGTGTGAGGTGTGTTAGGTGTGAGGTGTGTGAGGTGTGAGGTGTGAGGTGTGAGGTGTGAGGTTTGAGGTGTGTGAGATGTGTGAGGTGTGAGGTGTGAGGTGTGAGATGTGAGGGGCCTGCACTCAGCACCTGCTCTGCTCCCACCAGACACAGGCCTGTCCCTCTAGAGCCTGTGTGAGCTGAAATCAGTCTGAAAACGTCCTGGGCTCAGCCTCAGGCCTCCTGTCTGTACCCCGTCCTGGGGTGTCCACAGATGGATGACCTGTGAGGGGGTGTGTGTGGGTGCAGGGGGGCTGGTGCATTTTCCAGGTTCTGCTCTGCACTTGACACTGGGAGCAGCGGGGGAGCGAGCGCAGGACTCTGGCCTATGAGGCTCGGCACCCAGGACAGATTTAGGGAGAATATAGACTGTGGAAGACACAGGGTGATGTCGGGGCGGTTTTGGGGGGACACTGGAGGACAGCACAGGGTGGGTGTGGGTGAGGACCTGTCCAGCTGGTTCTCTCGCTCCATGTGCACTCTCCCTGCGGAAGCGGAGACACATGTCCGAGCACAGCCCAGGCTGCTCCCAGGACCCACACGAAGGGCTGCCCAGCTGGGCTGTGGAGGTCCATCTCTCGGCCCCTCTCACTCTCTCCTCCACGTGGAAGTCTGAGAGCTGAGCCTGGTCCTCGGTCGGGCTGGTTCCGGTCCAGGAGACCGAGGGATGGAGGGAGCGAGGGGCAAACCCTGAACACCTGCGCTGTCCTGAGTGGATGGGGAGCGAGGGGTCACCCTGCCTCAGGGACACCGAGACCTCAGGGGGCAGCGGTGCTGCTGGAAGCTGCGGGGACAGATCTGCGCCTGTCTGAGGAAGGGCGCCTGCGGGGCAGACGCGTGTGTGTCTGCGAGCAGAGAGTGAGGCCGACCAGGGCGTGTGGACACACTGACCCTCCTCTGTGGACACTGCGTCTCCGTCACAGGGTGGAGAGGATGCCCGGGGTGCTCAGACTTTCAAGGGGACAACTGCGTCCCATGGGAACCTAGTGAGGTAATGGTCCCTGAGCCTGGACACGACTCATCTGGGATAGAGAATGTTGTCGACACCTTCCTCGTCCTCAGAGAGATGAGGGAACACAGGGCCCAGGACAAGGAGGAGGGTCCCTGTGACCCTGAACCGCAGGAAGAGCAGGAGCGCCCTGAGCACCCCAGGGAGCTGTTCTCAGCCCCTCCCTGCGCAGTTCCTGCAGGATGTTCCCGGGTCAGTGTGTCCAGAGCGCCCCCTGCTGGTCCTGAGGGTTCTGTGTTGTCCAGAGCGCCCCCTGGTGTCCTGACCCCTCCTGGTGGACCTGAGGGTCTCTTGCAGCTCAGCCCCTCCTGTCTCCCTGCAGGGAGTTTGTGTCTGGATCACAGAGACCCCTGGTCAAGAATGTGTCACATGTCCAGTGTTTATCCCACTCACACTCATTCAGATACCCTGTGTTTCCAGTTCTCCATAAATTACCTCTTAAAATAGCAACATGGAGGACCCAGCTGGGCCCAAACTCCATGGTGGGTGGTCTGTGTTCAGTCCTGAACAGGGGATGGGGTCACCTGTGGATCCCAGGGTAGGCTCCTGTCCCATAGCTGCAGGGTCAGGGCTGGGCTGCTTTTCATGAGCTGAGGGGGCCCTATTCGTATGTCTTCCTACTATAGAGGGAGCTGTGGGTTTGATCATTGACATAAAGGACATGGTTTCAGAGTGTGGTGTGTCCAGGGGTATATGTCTGAGTAGAATTAACTCTGGTATCTGGGCCTCTGCTCCTTCCAACTTGACTCGACTGCTTCCTTGAATGACCTCCAGACAGGGGACGTGCCCAGTGAGGGTTTCAGTGCTACCTGGTTGGACACTGGACCACGTTAAACTGTGATCATGGTACAATACAGCAGTAAAAACTAAAGTATAGAAAACTAAAAGAAAAGGTGCAGTTTTACATATCATATCTTACAGGACTACCTGTATGTACACAGGAAGGTTGTCAGGCATCATATCCAGGGGGAGATTAATCTATGGAAACTTTATATTCAGTGGACGGGAAGTTCCATCTGACATTATTTCCCCTGCACAGTGTTCAGAGAATAAACTAAGAACATAGAGTGACCCTATAGCCATGGTCCAATGTTGGGGGACAGTGGGTGTCTGTGTGGGTCACTGGGACGCAGAAGCGTGAACTACAGAGAAGCAGACATTGCTCCCAGGTCCTAGTCCTTTAGGCGATTTTGGGCTAAATGTGCAGCAGCTGCACAGCCTCCTGTGCGGTGTTTGTTCTCTAGACTCTGCTGGACCAGGTTCAGTCACTGTGGATGGAGAAGAACCTCAGTCACGGCCAGGGGTGTTTAGGTAAAGTTGTAATGAGAGATTTGTGAGTAATTACGTTTAGGTCATGAAATTTTGTTATTTTCAACCTGATGTCTGCATGCGAGCATTGGAAAACTATTCCATTCTCATTTACACGTGTCAAACCATGGTTGCATTCTAGGACTGAATCCCAGGGCATCATGCTAACTGATCCTTTCAATGTGCTGTTAATTTCCCAGAACATTGTGAGGACTTTTGCATCTGCGTTCATCAGGGATGTGACCCTGTCATTTTTGTGTCTTTAATTGGTTTTCCTATGACTGTTCATCTACATGACCAGTTCTGTATCCGTGCTCATGTGTGAAGGCATGTCTACGACCAAAATTAGTGTGTGAGTGTGTGTGCCTGTGCCTGTGTTTGTGCCTGTGAGTCTGTGACTGTGGATGTGTGTGCCACTTTGTGTGTGACTGTCTTTGTAACTGTGCGTGTGACTATGTTTATGTAACTGTGTGACTGTGT
Organism: Tadarida brasiliensis; assembly: GCA_030848825.1. Taxonomy (NCBI): domain Eukaryota; kingdom Metazoa; phylum Chordata; class Mammalia; order Chiroptera; family Molossidae; genus Tadarida; species Tadarida brasiliensis. The sequence continues at coordinate 248,686,650 of CM061257.1, forward strand.
GTTTGTTACTTTGTTTGTGACTGTGCGCATGTGACTATGTGCATGACTTTGCGTTCATGACACTGCGTGTGTCTGTGCGTGTCACTGTGTGTGTGGATATGTGGGTCAGTCTGTGTATGTAACTGTGTGTCTGTGTGTCCCTCTGTTGTGTGGCTATGTGGGTCAGTCTGTGCATGTAACTGTGTGTGTGTGTGTCCCTCTGTGTGTGTGGCTATGTGGGTCAGTCTGTGCATGTAACTGTGTGTCTGTGTGTCCCTCTGTTGTGTGGCTATGTGGGTCAGTCTGTGCATGTAACTGTGTGTCTGTGTGTCCCTCTGTTGTGTGGCTATGTGGGTCAGTCTGTGTATGTAACTGTGTGTCTGTGTGTCCCTCTGTTGTGTGGCTATGTGGGTCAGTCTGTGTATGTAACTGTGTGTCTGTGTGTCCCTCTGTGTGTGTGGCTATGTGGGTCAGTCTGTGTATGTAACTGTGTGTCTGTGTGTCCCTCTGTGTGTGTGGCTATGTGGGTCAGTCTGTGCATGTAACTGTGTGTCTGTGTGTGTGACTCTTTGTGTGCTGGGTGTGACTGGGGGAAGCAGGAGGGTGGAGCAGGGAGGAGGGTCAGGGGGAGGAGACAGCTGCAATACTTCCAACAAAAAAGAATAAAAAATAAAATAAAGTCACTGGCGCCGCCCCGCATCCCAGGGACTGTGATCAGTGAACCCCGGAGCGGCCTGGGCACTGCTGTCCATTTTCATGAGCCCCCCAGTATTTTCCAGGCACGTGGGACCCCAAAGAGGAAGCTTCTGCAGGGGACCCTCATTCAGGGAGAAAGTCCGATGCAAAGGGACCCGCTGAGAGGACACGTGGGCCTGGGACCCAGACCCGCTCTCACTTCCCGTCACCGGCCCAGCTGCAGGGGCGCGTCCCTCCCACCGCCGCCTGGGGGTCAGGGGGTCGGACCAAGGCCACCTCCTCAGCCCTCGTCCCCTCCCCTGCAGGCGGTCGGGCCTGCGCGCCCCTCCGCTTCCTCACGGCGGCCGGCACCTCGTGCTCGGACCCGGGGCTCGCGCCCACATGGCCTCACAGCCGGCCTGACCCGCCCCACACGCCCGGCGCCTCGCGGCCTCGCCGGCCACACTCGGAGGTGAGGAGCCAGAGGGCCCGAGCCGACCCCAGCGTGGGCTCCACCGCGCACGCGCCAGCCGCTGGCGGGAACCTCAGAGCTGAAAGGAGCCGCTCTGAGGAGAACGTCCCGCCTACCGCAGGCCCTTTCGCAAAGGCAGACGGGATAGCAGTTCCCCTGAAGCCGAACAGCAGGGTTCCGGGCTGCTCGGAAACTACATATCCCAGGAGGCACTGCGCAAGGTAGACCATGAGCCTCAGCGGTTGCGATCCAGGGCGCGCGTTCTTTGCCTCCAACCAATGAGCCATTGAGGGAAGGAAGGCAGAGCGATGTGGGGATTCAGCTGGCCAATGGGGAGCGCGGAAGGGGCGAGGTGGAGAGGCCGCGTGGTTTCCTTGGATACCGCGAACGCGACTCTGTGGGAGAGGGTGGAGCTTTAGCGTGAGACCCTGGAAGTCCTGACTGACAGGAACTTAGGAGCTCAGGTAAGTGTCAGAGCCGAGGGCGGAGGGAGACCCTGTGGGTGTCAAGGTGAGGACGACGTGCAGACTCGGGGCCCTCAGGGTGGTGAGGTCCGAACTTCACGGCCAGGACGGGGTGCCCTGGGATGGGGCCCTGCACGGGGATGAAAGCCAGACGGGGACCCTGTGCGGGACTCGCTCTGCCTGGACGTGAGGACGAGAGCAGGTCCCGCCCCGTCCCGGCCCCGCGTGACCGAGGCCGCGCATCGGACGCGGTGTCTCAGTGTGGGCTCCGCACCTGCGGTCGGTGACAACCTCCGTGACGACCCCGAAGGGCTGTGAGGGTCCAGTGAGACCGTGGACGGAACCGAGCACAGGCCGCAGAACCGCAGTGCAAAGGCTGTGTTTCTATTTCAGGGGTGACCTTGAACCCCAGTCACCCAGACAAACCCGAGGGACCAGGACGTGTGCTGACAGCAGCACTGACCTCTGTCCCCAGGGGTCCTGGGTTTTAGGACTAAATGAGACGCAGAAGGACCGTCCGTGTGGTGCGAGGGGAAGGACACGGCTGAGTGTCTCCTGGCGCTGCCTCTGGGTCATCTGTGTCCCCTGCACCTGTCTCTTCCCCCTTAAGTGCAGGGGGATTTCTACTGAGTGACTCGGTGGGGTCTCTTTTACCTTCTATTATTCTGTGGGTCATTTAAAAAATGAAAAAGAAAAAAAATTGTTTCTCCTTTCCAGCTCATGTTTCCCTTTCGGTGCCACATCCTCTTCCCACAAATTATTCTCTGAGTTCCCAGCAAAGACACTGCAAACAGTCACGTTTAATAACATGCAAGTGCGGAACCTGAGTGCCTTCCAGAAAGCTGAAGCCCTGGGCCACGTGCAGGAGCCAGAACCCCTGGGAGCTGCCCAGGGACAGAGGGGCTGGTTCCCCAGGAGGGGCTGCGTCTGTACGCCGGGTCCCAGGGCTCTGAGCTGCCCACTGCCTTGTAGGAAAGTCAGTATTTCTCCTCCTTTCTGTCCTCGTCCTTCCTCCTTCTTCTTCCCCTAGTGAAGACACACAATAGGTGCTAGCTCTCAGGTTCACCAAGTTCCCACTAAACACGAGTTCTGTTCTTGGCTTTTGTTTCATTTGGTCCTAATTATTCAGACTGACCTTCAAACTGTCTTTTTAAATGACAGCCGGTGGGAATCACTTCGACAAAGGCATTGATTTAAGCAAGTTGAGAATGCACTCACATTTGTTGAACACGTGCCCTATATTTCTGGATTAAATGAGAATTTCTACTAGATAATTTTGTTTCTATGGTAATTTCTGAGACAAACCAAGTAAATGGAATTGGAAACAAACCCTTAATTGTCTATATGATAAAATGATTATTTTACTATTTTGAAGTAAATACAATAAAAGTCAAGATAATTGAAAAATAAGTTTTCTGATTATATGAGTTTTTAAATGTAGAAATATATATATAATTAAGATTAATACAAGATAAGAAAAAGATATTGAGCCCTGGCTGGTGTAGCTCAGTTGGTTGGAGCACCATCAATGCACCGAAGGGTCGTGAGTTCCATTCCCGTCAGGGCACACACCCAGGTTGTGGGTTCAATCCTGTCAGGATGATTTCCAAGGCAGCCAATTGTTATTTCTTCCTCCCTCTATTTCTCTCTCTGTCTCTCTCTGTCTCTCTCTCTGTCTCTCTCTCTGTCTCTCTCTCTGTCTCTCTCTCTCTCTCCCCCCTCTCCCTCCCCCTCTCCCTCTCCCTCTTCCTCTCCCTCTTCCTCTCCTCCTTTTCCCTCTCCCTACCATCAATGGAAAAACATAGCCTTGGGTGAGGATTTAAAAAAAGTTATTGCCCAGCGGGTGTGGCTCCAGTGGATTGAGCATCGACCTATGGACTGAGAGGGCCCGGTTCCATTCTGGTGAGGGCACATGCCCGGGTTTCGTGCTCCATCCCCAGTAGGGGGTGTGCAGGAGGCCGCTCTGTGTGTCTCTCTCACATCAATGTTTCTCTCTCTCTCCCCCTTCCTGTCTACAATATATATATATATATATATATATATATATATATATATATATATATATATATATTTTTTTTTTTTTTTAAAGTTATTGCTAACTTAAAAAGTCGAACGATTTATGTATTAAATCTGCCCACATATCAATTATGCCTAATAAAAATACTACCTTCCATCTGTATGACATTATACTTTCAGAGCATGTTCACATGTATCCTCACAAAACACTGTGCTTAGCACAGCAAGTATTATTATCCTCACATTATAGATGAGGAAACAAGTTCAGAAAGTTTAAGATTAAACAGTTAAAAGGTCTGGCCCTCCTACCACTCTACCAAAAACTCCTATCTTTCTGATACCTTTGAAGAAAAAAAAATATTCATCAAATCAATGCAGAATCATATATAAATTCCCCCCCACCTTATTTTAAGTGTACTTGTAAAATATTTTTATGTCTTCAATTTTTAGAAAGCCATTCCTGTGGTCATGAACATGTTCTGCTGGTGGGAGTGTAAATTATTACAAACTTTCCAGCAGTCAGTTCAGCAACATACATGAAGCGCCTTAAAAATATGTGTATCCATGACCTGGAAATTGTGCTTTTTAGCATTTAATGTATGCATAAAGTCAGTGATGTTCAAAAAAACTTATGTTCAAGGAATTTTGTTTTACAGGGTTATTTATGATAGTAAATTTCTGAGATCCATCTGTGTTGAGGTGTGTATCAGTTGATGGTTATTTTTCATTGCTGAGTAGTATTCTATTGATGGATGTTCCCTAGTATTCCTGTTTGTAAAATGTGACGGACATTCAAATGTTTATAGCTTTTCAGTCAAAGATGCTATGGATATTTGCATATAATTTTGAATGATATTTAGGATTCTCTCTTCTGGAGCAAACAGTCCTAGTGGAAACGCTTAGATACATGTTAAGTACATATTTAATTCAATTAGAAACCACAATTCACTTTGTGAAGAAAGAACAACAGGACATAGAAGGACCTGGAGAAGGAGAGGAGCCCTGTCACTGCCGATATGTCATCTGCACACACAGTGTCACCTCCTCACTTGTCTGCAGTGAGAATATGAGAAGTTAGAGCCACAGAGAGAAAGTGAGACTCATCCTGATGCAGCTGAGAGCTGAGAGGAAACCCCTGCTCCCAACAGGAAGCCCCTCCTTCCCCCTCACTCTGCACCTGCTCCTGGGCTGATCACTGTTGTCTGTTGGTCCTGAGCGCCCCCTGGTGTCCTGAGCGCCCACTGGAGTTCAGCCCTCCTCTCTCCCTCAGGAGGTTTGTGTCTGGGCTCACACTGACCTCCCCTCACTGTGTGCTGCACAGTAATACAGGGCCGTGTCCTTGGCTCTCAGGCTGTTCATTTGCAGATACAGCGTGTTCTTGGAGTTGTCTCTGGAGATGGTGAATCGGCCCTTCACAGAGTCCGCATAGTATGTGCTACCACCACCTTCATTAATGTGTGACACCCACTCTAACCCCTTCCCTGGAGCCTGGCGGACCCAGCTCATCCAGTAGTCACTGAAGGTGAATCCAGAGGCTGCACAGGAGAGTCTCAGAGACCCCCCAGGCTGCACCACGCCTCCCCCAGACTCCACCAGCTGCACCTCACACTGGACACCTGCAAACACAAAGACGTCCTGGTCAGGACACTGTCACACGTCCACTGTTTCTCTTTCTCATCCACTCTCACACTCAGTGTCCCTTGTTCTCCACAAATTACCTCTTAAAATAGCCACAATGAAAATCCAGCTGAGCCAAGACTGCATTATGTGTGCTCTGTGTTCAGTCCTGTTCAGGGAATGGGGCCACCTGGGAATCCCGGGGCTGGGCTCCTGTCCCAGAGCTGCAGGGTCAGGGCTGGGCTGGATTTTATGGGCAGAGGGGGCCCTATTTGCATGTCCTCCTACTATATAGGGAGCGCTGGGGTTGGAGAGCTGCAGAGAGGGCAGTGCCTCAGTGCAGGTGCGAGTGTCCTGTGGGAGAATCATGGTCATGATAACATAGCAATAACTAAATATGTATCATAGGGACGTTTGAGGTATGTTCAACTGTCCACATCTGGTAACAGGGAGACTAGCCTCTCCCTGGCTCCTCTGGGCTCCCTGCTTAATCCAGACCCCAGCTGTCAATCACAGAAGCCAAAAGCCTGTGATGCAGGCTTGACCTCTCCTCTCTCCACCTCCCACATTCTACAGATGAACTGAACCTGACCATGTGTCTGGAATCTGTCTACCCCCTTCTTAGCTAACTGTTCCCATTCTAGGTCACACACACCCCTGACCTTGGGTCTTGGCAGGGGCTTGTTCACTGGTTTCAGCCTCACACCACTTCTCAGCCCTCATGGCACCTCTCGGGCACTCATCCCAGGTGACCTTCCTTTTTGAACATTACCCTCCCTCTGCCTCCACACTAGGTACACCCATCTATTTGTGGTCCAGGTTCCCTATGTGGCTCATCTGGGGTGTACCCAAGCTTCTATCACCCCCTCCTCCACCCCAGACCACTCATACACATCCACAGCTTTAATTACTATCTTCCCAGAAGGCTCCAAACACCTTTAGCGCCAGCCTCTCCTTGGAACCTCCATTCCAGGGTCCAGGAACAGCTTGGATGTCCCAAAGTCACCTCAACTCAAAATACTCAGCTCACAGTTCACCACCCCCCCCCAAGCCTCTGTGTTCCTCATCTCATCACATCTGTCCCTACATGCAGACCACGTCTGGCTTCACCCTCTCCCTTCTCTGTGTCCTCTCCATCACTCTCTCAGCTGGTTCCAACTCTGACACCTCACGAACATACCCAGCCACCCCAGGTGATGGTCCCCCTGGGCAGTACCACGGGGTCCTGTTCCTGAGGGGGCATCCCAAACAATGCCCCTGCTGAGCTCCAGGGCCCCACCCTCTCTGCACTGGCCTGGGAGATGTGTGATTTGAGGGTGGGAGATATCCAAGGACAGCTGGGTGTTCACGCCCACAGCTCAGGGCTGAGGTCGGCCTGGAGAGAGATTTGACGTCACCTGTTGGACAAGAGGGACTCACCCTGGGGAGAACAGTGAAGTGAGAAAATTAGAAGAGGGGGGAGAAACCTTGGGAAGCATCCCACCAAATGTTTATCAACCATCCAGGGGAAGAGGAGGGAATATATTTATATGTGTGCACATATATATGCATGTACCATATATTTGTGTATACACAGCCAACAGAGTTTCCTAGAGAGCTCATTGATTGTTGCCAAACTTGGGTATTTATAGCCAACCTATGCCTCCACTCAGCTGTCAAGTGAGAGTAGTTCCAACGTGGATGTTGGAGGATATTTTATGTATCAAGTAAAACAAGCTGAAGGTGTGTGAGAACCTCACGCATTCGCTGATGGTGTGAGTGACTACTCAGTCAGGCCGTCGTTCTCTGAACACCAGACGAAGTCCCTCAGTTTCTTGTGATGTGTTCACACCGTGATGGCTACAGACATTTTTTGTAAAAATAGGGATTCAATGCACATACCGTAGTATTCACCCAAGACACATTTTATAAAGTTTAATCTTTACTATTGACAATTTCTCCATCACTTTCTTAAGTCCAGAGTCAGAGGACACTGAAGAGAACACATCCAGCCCTGACTCAGTAACGTTCACCCGTTTCTATGGCGTAAGTGTTTCCATCACAGGGTGTTTCAAGCTGCCAACAGGGGGTCCCTCACCGCAGAGGGAGGAAGAGATGTGGGGTCACCCTGTTATATAACATCACCTGCATGCAAGTACAGTAGGTACAAATCACCCCAAGAGCAGAGGCAGCACTAAATAATTGCAAGCGGCAATTTTTGAGTTTCTATTACCTTATTTAATACAAATTATTTAATCGCAGGTTTCCATGAGTTAATTTTTAATGATGGCCGTGTTTAACACCTGGCTTGCAAAAACCCTGGAATCTCAGCCACCTGCTCCCACAAGCCAGTGCAGGCTGGCTCCAGCACAGCTAGGGGAGTGGCCCCTTTCACGGATGGGCTCACAGGGAAGGGATAACAGGAAAGAAGTAGGCAAAGAAGGAGGTTCATGCCAAGAGCAGAGCAGCGGGGCCCTGGGAGCTTCACAGAGCTGCCCTCCTGGTCCATGCTGGCATGTGTAGGCACAGTGGGCTCCCCCACAGGGGCACAGAGAGGCCCCATGGGCTGTGTCTGGAGGCTGGAAACTGCCCAGGCTTCTCTCTCTCCTCCCATCCTCCCTCCTTGACCTTGTCCAGGGAGTAGAGCGGAAAGAGTGGGGCCCGGGAAAACCATCAGCTCCCTATCTGTGAAGTGGAGCAGAGTGGACAAGGGGAAGTCAGGCAGGTGTCTGGGAGGGTCCAGGCTGGGCTGGCCCATGCTGTGGGGGGAGGGGTGATCTAGCAGGACTCAGAAAATCACTCCCTCTCCAAGTTCTGGCTTTCTGGCCCAGCCCACTGACGTTAGGTTCCCAGAGTCCCTTCGCACAAGCAATATGAGGACTGGCAGAGGCAACACCAGCCACCTGCTCCCCATCTTCCCTCCCCCAGGGACCCCAAATGAACAGGGAGGAGTCAAACCCTGCCCCCCCAACCCCCGATGTTCCCTGCAGGAGAGCAAAGCCCTCCTGGTTCCTTCTGGATTCTCCCCAGGCCTCTGGGGTAGCCGCTCTTAACTGCGAGGAGTGCGCCCAGAGCCCCCACCCCACCACTGCCTCCAGGTGGGGGCGCAGTGAGGGAGAGGGGCCCACCCTGCACCAAGTCCCGCCCACCCAAGGCAGCCCAGTCCCTCCCCTCACGCAGGTCTGGCAGGCTCAGCCTGGTGGGACCTTCGACACCCTGCGTCCTGCTCCCTGGACCTGGGAGAGGTGAGTGGGCGGGGCAGCTCGGGCTGAGACAGGACGGGGGGCAGGCACCTCAGGGGTAACAGGGGCTTCTGCCCGACAGAGGGGACCACCGCCCTTCAACAAGGCAGGCTCCCCAACATCTCCGGGGGCAGAAAAGTAAAAACCAGTCTCTGGGATAAAAGCCTTTGGAGGGAGTGCAGGAAGAAAAACCTGGGAGGTGGGTCCCCGTCATCCCAGGGTCCAATCTGAGAGTGATTTCAGTGTCCAGGGTACTACCAGCACGTGGGTGGCATTGGGGATGCAGCAAGCCAGAGAGGGCTGCCCTGCCCAGTGCCCCTGGGGTGGGGCAGATCTCAAAGTCCCACACTGTCCAGGTCCCTGGGGACATGCCCTGACCTGCCTCCAGGCAGCTAAGGCCAAGGGACGTGCACTTCAGGAGGAGCCCAAGGCCCGGCCCAGGGGAGGCTCTCCTGGGCTCAGTGGCTTCCAGGCAGGTTGGGGGGATGCCATCCCGCCCTGGGGTGGGGGATCAAGCTCATATCGTCTGAAGGTGCACTGGTCCTGGTACTTCTCCTGAATCATCTCCTTTAACTGTCTCAAGTCATCTCTTCAGTTCATTCAGCAGATGGGCCCTCTGCTGGGCTTCAGCCCCACCACCAGTACTCAAAGGGCTCCTTCTCTATACACTGTACCACACGCCCGTCACGGGGAGCACTCCAGGATGCCTCCTAGTCCCCTTGCAGGGTTCAGGGTAGGGGTCTCCTCTCTCAGGAAGGCTACCCTGACTGCCTCCTCATCAGGTGCTTTTGAACTCTGGGCTCCCACAGTGTGGTCCCTCCTCCTCCTCCTCCAATCACAGCTGTTGTCAGAGTATCACAATGGCTGTGTTTATCCTAATTTTCCCTTCTAATCCGAGTTTCAAAAACTCCGCCATTCAAGTTTCACTTTAGTATATTTGTAAGGGAGGAAGAAAATTTCCTCTAGCTTCCTAGGTTCTCTAGGTCGGTCTAATAATTAAATCTGCAGGAGACAGATTCACAAGAGAAAATAACCAAATGTATTGACATATGCGCATGTGCACCCCTCGTACATGAGAGAGACAGAAGCCCCACATGCATGAGAGGTTCAAAGACAGGGAGGGGGAAGGTGCGTGGACTGAAAGCAGTGGGAATGGGAACACGTCTTCCCACAACACACGTAACCATTTCTCTTGTGAAAGGTCACTCTGAGCAGGACGCCCTCAAAATGTAGTGAAAACGTAGTTAGAGTCAGTATGGAAATTATAGCTGTTTGAATACATATGTTAATTTCACACACCGTCCAAGTGAATAAAATAAAACCATATAGTCCTACACAGAACTCATAGAGTGTACGCTCTGGAGAAGCCCCTCCCACAGGCCCAGCTCCAGATCATGGGGAGCAGGTCCCGGCGCTGCTCTCTGAAGTGCACTGTGCTTTGTGCTGAAGACACAGCTGTGCACGACTCCTCAAGTGTACCTTCGGCAAACAGACCACAGCCTTTTCTAACTCAGTGATGTTAGAGGGAAACACTGAATCAAGAATACAGAGAGGTTCCCGGAGGGAAACTGTGACATGAAGAGTAAACCACACAGGAAACCAGCCCAAACCTCCAACTGCACCTGCTCCTGGGTGGTCCATGTGTACAGGGACCCTGAGCGCTCCCTGGTGGTGGCAGCCTCTCCTGCAGGGAGGTTTGTGTCTGGGCTCACACTGACTTCCTCTCACTGTGTCTCTCGCACAGTAATACACGGCCGTGTCCTCGGTGGTCACGGATCTCAGCTGCAGGGAGAACTGGTTCTTGGACGTGTCACTGGAGATGGTGGTGCGGCTCTTGAGGGAAGGGTTGTAGCTAGTGCTACCACTACTAGCATATATGTACCCAATCCACTCCAGCCCCTTCCCTGGTTTCTGTCGGATCCAGCTCCACAAGTAGTAACCACTGAGTGAGCCCCCAGAGACAGCGCAGGTGAGGGAGAGGGTCTGCGAGGGCTTCACCAGTCCTGGGCCTGACTCCTGCAGCTGCACCTGGGACAGGACACCTGGGGACAAGGAGCATCAGGCCCTGTCAGTCACGTGCAGTCACAACCACCCCACAGACCCCTGTCTGACCGCTGGGACCCTCACCTTGAGGGGCTGTCACCAGGCACAGGAGAAGACCCAGCAGTCTCATCTTCTTCTAGACCAGGGCTCTGCCTTCCCCAGAGACCTCAGCCCTGTGTGAGGAGAGAGCTGTGAGTCTCCCCAGCCCAGGGGAGGATTTACCCTGGAGCTTCGGGAGAAATTTGCATGTGGGGCAGCCTGTTCCTTATAAGTGGAGGCTGGAGGTCAGGCTGTGCTGGTCCTTCTGGGGCCCTGTGGGGTCATCTCTTCCTTTGAAGCAACTCAGTATGTAAGTCAGGGAAAGGGGATAGTCTGGTTCATGAGACACATTGGAATGTGGTCAAAGGTCTTCCTCACCTTCTGTGTGAAGGAAGAACTGATGGACTAGATGAGTAGGTAACACTTTTAAATTCCCATGCATCTTTCATAGTGATTAAAAGGGATTAGGATTTGTTGAGATAGTTTCAGAATCCAAACACTTTAGTGTATCCACCATTTCCTAATATTTAATCGTCATTTCATATAATTATTATCTACCTTCTTGGAACAATTTTAAAAAAAGAACAGTCGTGCTCAATAACTTATATCTCAATTTTATTTAAATATATTTTTATTGATATTATTCTTTAGAGAGAGAGGAAGGGAGAGTGGCCATAGAAACACAATGTGGGAGAGGAACATCTACTGGCTGCCTCCAGCACACCCCGTCTGGGATCTAACGTGATACCCTGGCCTGTGCCCTGACCAGGAATCGAACTAGGATGATGCTCAGTTCTCTGATTCACTCCGACCAGGCACTGGCATGTTAATTTTACAACGTTATTTTGATCTGAGATATTTCCTCCCTAGCTCAGGCAGGTGGGACATTCATTGTTCATTATTAATGTTTAAATTTTGTAATTGTGTCTACAGCTTCCTGTGCGGACTCTTCCTTTATGCACCCACGGCACACGGCAGAGACCCCAAACTAGTTACGTGAGACATCATTGTGATTTTACATGGAGAAAATACAAGAAATGTAAACAGATTATTTATGTGTACAACTCAGAATTATTCATGTGATGAAATGATTATGACAGTAGATTAATCTGTTTTCTCTTTCGTGTTATCAGTGATGTCGGGGTCAGAGGGAGGTTAGTGAAGGGAATTTATTTCATCGATTTTCTCATAGGAAAGGAGACTTCAAACCTGAATTCAAACCTCACCCACAGACTCCGTCGCCCCTGGGGGTGGTCACTGTGGTCAGAGGTACTGGGCTCTCCCACAGAACATACAGCGTCCTCAGTGTATAGTTAACACATTCTCCCATCAGAGTTCTTATTCAGAAATGGATTCTCTGTGTAGGACTGTCATTTAATTTCCTAAATTCAATCTTTGATGGGAGGAATGTATTTAATTTAATAAAGGCTACTTCACCTCTGTTTTCTGTTTTGGGGCCTGTTTTGGTGAATCACACAGACCCACAGGACGTGCTGAGCCTCACGGTCCAGGGGCATCGGCTGCAGCAGCCACAGGGACAGAGAGGTTCTGCACCAGGAGTGAGAGCTGCTGGGAAACTGCTCAGAACTGGACGGGACTTTGACCTGGGTGAGGGGAGGAAGCTGGACGTGTTCTGAGTCACAGGACAGAGATGGGCCTGATGTTCATGGGCAGAGTGTTACTGGACATGTGGGTTAAACCGCTTTCCCTGACGAACCAGGAGGACGTGCAGGGCACGACAGACACAGCTTCTGTCATCGTAGGAAACACCTGAGGGATTTTTTTTTTATCCTCACCCAAGGACATCTTTGCATTTATCTTCAGATAGAGCAGGAGGGAGAGAGTGAGGAAGAGAGAGAGAGAAACATCGACGTGAGAGAGACACATCAACCGGTTGCCACCCGCACGACACTAACCGGGGCAAGGGAGAAACTGCAACCAAGGTACGTGCCCTTAATGGGAACCGAACCCGGGACTCTCTGGTCCGCAGGTCTATGCTCTAATCGCTGTGCCAAACCGGCAAGGCCACCTGAGGGATTATGACCAGGAGTTTGTAGGATAGAAATGTTAAAGGTCCTGCAGGCAGGGATCAAGGGAAATAAGGAACGTGTCATTGCAAAGGGCGGAGAGGGGATTCCTGTTACCCACATGCACCTGCTCACAGAGTCTCTGTCTGTGAGGTAACAACTTCCCAGGTCCAGGGGTTAGCACTTGGACACCTGTGGGTCATTACTCACCTGGTCACACCATGCTCCACCCAAGCGGTATAATTTTGGGGGCTCCTTTTTTGAAATCCTTCAACACTTAGAGGGAAGAGTGGACACCCCTCCCTGCAGGAGCCATGGTGCTGGTGTGTCTGTTTGAGGGGCCCTCATGTCATGGACCAGAACCCTGTCTCAGTCCATTGTCATCACCACCATCATCTCCATCATCACCATCATCATTTGCTTATTTATAAACAGTCGGGCTTTTATTTTCTTTAGACATGGTTGTTTCCTACAGATGTGAAACTTAATCTCATCTTTTAGTCGTGTACTGAAATTGATCAGTACAATTGGTAGTCAGGCTCTCCTTTATTTTTATTTTTTTATTGCTGACAAATGAAGGCTCATCCCTCCCTCTTCTCCATCTGCCCCACATGGGACCTGACAGAAAGGTTGGGTCTCCTCTTCAGATGTCAGTGGGAGATTCAACCCCACAAACCCCTAGAAGGAGAATCCGTCGCCCTCCCCACCACCTCACCTAAATATAATCCCTGGGCCAGTCTACTTTCCTGGTCTATCAAAGCTGTTCTGACTTGCTGAAGGGCCTTTCCTGTGCTTTCTAGAGATTCCAACTATGTACGGGATAAATGTGACATGTCCCCCTGGTGTGTGTGTTTGTCATTAGCCTGATATCTGCACAAGCTGCTGTGGGTCTCTTGGCCTCTGCCTGGTATCAACTGCTCTTGGTGCTGTGAGCATGATGCCAATTCAATGACAGTCACCCCAATGGGTCCTTAGTCTCTAATTTTGGGTTCAAACACCGATGGTGCCCACTGTGACATGAAAAGGAAACCACACAGGAAACCAGTCCAAACCTCCAACTGCACCTGCTCCTGGGATGGTCCTTGTGTTCAGGGACCGTGAGCGCCCACTGGTGGTCGCAGCCTCTCCTGCAGGGAGGTTTGTGTCTGAGCTCACACTGACTTCCCCTCACTGTGATTGTCGCACAGAAATACACGGCTGTGTCCTCGGCTCTCAGGCTGTTCATTTGCAGATACAGCGTGTTCTTGGAGTTGTCTCTGGAGATGGTGAATCGGCCCTTCACAGAGTCCGCATAGTTTATGGTACTTCCATCAGGATTAATTCGATTCACCCACTGCAGCCCCTTCCCTGGAGCCTGGCGGACCCAGACCATCCAGGTGCTACTGAAGGTGAATCCAGAGGCTGCACAGGAGAGTCTCAGAGACCCCCCAGGCTGCACCAAGGCTCCCCCAGACTCCACCAGCTGCTCCTCATACTGGACACCTGCAAACACAAAGACGTCCTGGTCAGGACACTGTCACACGTCCACTGTTTGTTTCTCTCATCCACTCACACACTCAGTGTCTCTTGCTCTCCATAAATTACCTCTTATAATAGCAACAAGGAAAATCCAGATGAGTCCCAACTCCATGGTGAGTACTCTGTGTTCAGTCCTGATCAGGGAGGGGAACACCTGAGGATCACGGAGCTGGGCTCCTCTTTGCGAGCTGTTGGGTCAGGGTTGGCCTTGTTTTTATGGGCAGTGGGGGCCCTATTTGAATATCCTCCTTCTATATAGAGTCCTCTGAGGTTGGAGACCTGCAGAGAGGGCAATGCTTCAATGCAGTTGAGAGTCCTGGGGGAAAATCGTGGTCATGGTAACCTTTTAATAACTAAATAAGAATCATAAGGAGGTTGGGGCATGTCCTGTGCCCACTTTTGGTAAAGTGAGCCCAGCTTCTGGCCTGTGCTCCCCCTCACAGGACCCCTCAACTTCCCTGAACCAACTCCAGGTCAGAGTGGGACAAGCTCATGAGGGTGCAGGTCCCTTGTAAGTAATGAGAGCATGAATGAACATCTGTATTCTGTTGCTGTCGACACGTCAGGGCTGGATACAACCAGACTTGTGGAAAGAGACCAAAAGTTGCAGATTTTGTGAGGGTCAACACCATGGATACTGTTTGTTGGTGTCATTGGCCCTGAGTGTCTCTGGCTTCCTGACCTTCAATGAGGCAAAGAAGAGAGGGTGCTGAGAAAATGCTTCTCTCCCTGGGACTCAGAGACCCTGAGAAATTAGGGAATAATTCACGGAGCTGATGGAGAAGCTGTGGGTTTCCAACAAACAGAAGTCTATTCAAAGAGGGTCTCTCTGCATAGACAGTAATGAAAACCTCAAAGAAGGTGATAGAAGAGATGAATTAGTGAGATAAATGTAAGTCAGAACACCGGTGATCAGTGAGAACGCTCATATTTAATGTTAATCACTCATCTATGAAATAGAGACTTTTGCAGTTTAAATTCACAATCAAGGCCATGGTGACATGATTTGAATTGATCACTCAGCTTGTTTGTTCTCAAGCATGTTATTACAACTGTGAGGATTTATTGTACAAGAGGAGAGCTGTGTGTTTCCACAGCATTTAGATAACAATGTGTCGTGTCCTCATGTAGTAAACGTGTTCACAGAGCATGGAGATAAAGCCTGGACAGTAGTCGAGCCAGGAACCCACCTCCTCCTGGGGGACGTGAGCTCAGTGGGTCCTGAGCTCCCCAGGTCCTGAGAGCACGTTTTCCTTCTAAGTCCACAGAGGACCAGAGACTCCTCATCGCCTTCCCCTCATCCAGCCTGGGTGTCGGGTCCCTTCCCGCAGGAGCTCTATGGACCCTGCTGTTCACAGGACATCCCCTCCTCATTCTCTCCATCCACGGACCCCGCCCTCTGCTCCTTGGCTGTAAATCCCCCGGGGTCTCTGCTGCACCACAGGGGAGCCCTGTGTCCCTCTCCTGTGGCGATGCCCCCACTGCAAGAGACTTGAACAAAATCTTCCTTTAAAATATAGCGGCTGTCAGAGAACCTTTCACCAGGATGAAAGTGGGATATTTAAGGTTCTCCAGGCAGGTTGCACAGAAACCCACACAGGACACGTCCTGGGACAGGATTGTGGAGACGACAGTGCTCCTGGTGGTTGTTCTGAGCCACACAGGCTGATGACACTGGGTCTGAACCAGCTTTCTGAGACAAGGCAGGGGTGTGTGCCACAGGGAAGTCCTTCCTGGCATTTTGAAACTTTGGCAGCTCAATCCTGCTTCTTTCTTGTACACAGCTGAACCTCTGCAAGGACACCTGGACCTCAGGGCTCCCACCTTGGGGAGAACCTGAGGAACAGAACCCTCCTCAGTGCCAGGGGCACAGGCCTCTGGGGCCAGGGCCTCAGGTTGCACGTGTGAGGTGCTGCGACCTGCCTGGTTGCACACTCACACACCCCAGAGTGTCCACTGTGTGACACACCAGAGCCTCTTTAACTCAGTGTGGATGTTTTCTGACATTTCTGGGAAATTTCCTGACTGTGGGCAGTAGAGCTGCAGAGGGGCCGTGAGCACAGGCACAGACTCACTGAGCACAAAGGGCAGTTCCCTGCCCAGGAACCGATCCCTTCACTGCAGTCCTGAGACCCCGTGTCTCTGAACTCTAGCACTGTGCCCGAGACCACAGGAGTAAGTCGTAGTGGAGAGGACAGTGGAACTCCATCTTCCTTTCTCCAGGAGGCGAGGACAGGGCCCCACCCCTTTGTGCTTCTGTCTGAAATGACATAGAGGGGAGACGCCAGTGAGCACTGTGTATGAAACTGCATGAAAGGAAGCTGGCGCTGTCAGATGTGACCATCACTGTTATTGTATCATTTCCCACCTGGGGACAGAGGGGGCTCTGAGGCCTCTCCTCTGACTGCACAAGGAACACCTGCTCTGCTCCAGGCCTCATCTGTCACACCTGTGTGAGGGGACAGTTCACCACCATCATGCCAGTGTCCTCACCCCTCCAATGACTTTTATCTATTTTTTCTAGATCCTGAAAAGTCATTTTCTTTATTTTTTCATCAACAAAGTCTTGAATGCAAAGTATTACTCCCTGGTGTTCTATAATTTGTCTTGGATGGATTAAGTTATAAACTCTACCTCCCTGGATGTAGGTCGTGGAAGAGCCACCAGAAGCTGAATGAAGGAGCTCAACAAAAAAAATCTGGTCCCTTTGCTGAGAACCTGAAAATGTGGGCTGACCCACTCCCGGGCAGCAGAGCTGAGAGGCAGGCACAGAAATCCAGAGCCAGGTGAGTCGTTCTCATCATGTGACCCTGATCCATGGGTTTGTCCGTGTGTGCACAGGTCGGTCCTGGCCAGACGGAAATGTGAGCCTGGATGGAGACTGCTCCATTGTGTCGTTCACGTAGAAGAAAATGCACGAGGTGTGCATATGTTTATGTGGTTGGGAAGCTTGCTCAGGTGTGCTCATCCCCAGGACAGCAGGATTTAGGTCTACTGGGAGAACGAGCTGTGACGTTGTGGATGTTCACAACTGTAATGGGAACTAGATCTCATGACAGTGACAGTGGGTACACCCCATGGGGAAATCACAGGTGGTCACATAAGAAAAGACAGGTGAAGATATAAATTCGATGCCTTTGAGAGTCACCAGTAATGAACTCACAAAGCAACCCTCACAACAAGAGAATGAATTAAAAAGATGTACATGCTGAGGATACAGGAAGTTCCCTCTGACACTATTTCTCCTACACAGGGTTCAGAGAATAAATTGAGAAGAGATATGACCCTGGAGCCAGTTGAACAATGTTGGGGGACGGTGGGTGTCTGTGTGGATCCCTGGGAAGGAGAAGCATGAACTACAGAGAAGCAGACAGGGCTCCCAGGTCCGAGTCCTTCAGGGAGTTTGGAGCTGAATGTGCAGCAACTGCACAGACTCCTGAGTGGGGTTTGTTCTCTAGACTCTGCTGGGACCATTTTCAATCTGTGGGAATATGCAAGAGTCTCAGTCGATACTATGATGTTGTGTTGAAGTTGTAGGTAAAGATGTATGAGTAATTACGTTTACATCACACAATTTTTCTTTTGGGAAACCTGATGTGTTATGACCATTGGGAACACCGTCACCATGTCTGTACCTGATGGGAGTCAACTGGGACAGGAACCTGACTCAGAATGTCATTGGCAGAAATGCTACCTTGGTGTATGAGTAGGAGCATTAACCAAGACAGAGGACAGACACGTCCAGGGTTCTTGTTTCATTAGGTTCTGATTTTCCTTTTTTTTTGTTTGTTTTTTTGTTTGTTTTTTTAGCCAGTTCAAGTTTTCTTTCCTCATAAATAGCCACCCACATTTCCTAGAGTCATGAAGACACTTTGTTGAGAGTGTGCAGGAGCACAAGTCATTTGTGTGTTGATTTTGTACCTTACATCTTCCCTAAATTCACTTTCTAGTTCCTTCAGTACCATGGGCTGTTTTTAGGATTTTCTATATACTAGGTCATATCTTATGTGTTCAGATAAAGAGAAACATTTTAACTTATTTTTCTCAGATTTAGACCTTTTTAAATGTCTCATCTTGCCCTATTATTCACACAAAACTTCCTGTTCCATTGAATAGAAACAGTCACAGGGGCGCCTTTGTGTTGGTCCTGATCTCAGAAGAGTAGCTTTGAAATTTTCTCTGTGCAGCATGATGTCACCTGTTGGCTTCTCCAATGTGGCCTTTGTTATGTTGATGTACGTCTCTTCTGTACCTATTTGGTGAGGAATTGTAATCACAAGGCCATTTTCAATGTTTTAAATGCATTTTTTTTACATCTATTTATATGATGGTATAATTTATCTTCCATTGTGTGAATGAGGTGGAGCACCTTTAATGGTTTACCTATGTCCAACCATCCTTGCATTCTAGGTCAGTATCTCAGTTATCTTGGTCAAGGATGCTTGCAATGTGCTGTTCAGCTTTCTTGTATATTGCTGAGGATTTTTTCACTTAAGTTTATCAGGGATGTTGACCTGTCATTTTTTATGTACCTGGCTTTCATATGAGTGTCATGTTTACCTCAGTACATTTGTTTGGAAGTCTTGCCTCTTCTCTTAATTATTGGAAGGGTTCAAGAATTATTGATTAAAACATTATAAATTATTGCCAGACTGATGTAGCTCAGTGGATGGAGCATCATCCCATGGACTGAGAGGTCCTGGTTTGATTCCTGGTCAGGGCACATGCCAGGGTTGTGCCCTTGATCACGAGTAGAGGGCGTGCCAGAGGCAGCCGAGTGATGTTTCTCTCTCACATGTATGTTTCTTTTTCTCTTTCCCCTCTTCTCTCTAAAATAAATAAATAAATAAATAACAATAAAAAGTTATAAATTCTTGTTCTAGCTATTTTAACTCAGCACTTAAGAGTGTTGGTCTGATGATTGAAGTGTCACAGGTTTGATTCCTGGTCAAGGGCACATGCCTGGGTTGAAGGTTCGACCCCGACCCTGGTCAGGATCGGGTTGGAGTCAACCACTGGACGTGTCTCTCTCACATTGATGTTTCTCTCTCTATCTGTCTCTTTCTCTCCCTCTGTCCCTTCCACTTCGCCTAAAATCAATGAAAAATTAACCTCGGTTGAAGATTAGCAACAACAACCAAAAAAAGTTATCAATTCTTCTTTGAAGTTTTGATAGAATTCACCTTTAAGTCCATTTGGTTGTGGGCTTTTATTTGTTGGCCAGTGTTTACTACTACCTCAATAATTATTTTTAAATTGATAGCAATCTAGCAATAATGAGATCAAATTTCTGATTTGAGCACCTACAAAGTGGACAGAGAAATACAACTGTTGATATTCACAGGGTGTGGTCAGTGTGGAAAAAACAGTTGTGTCCAGACTACACATTTATTTTGTATGCCATCCAAGAGAATGAAATAAATCTGAATTATCCTATATAAAATTCATAAAGTGTCTTAGTCCTGAGAATGCACGTCCCTTACTGTTGGGAGTGATGTCACTGGAACAGAAATCACCGTGGCTTGACATAGTCATTGGTGACCTCCACGGGTTGACATAGTTCGAAGAGATGCAAAGGCCTCCATGGTTGACATAGTGTTTGGAGTCTCGTGGGGAACAACGGCTGAAATTAGAAGAGATGTCTGGCACCTTCTCACCATCTGACACCTCTATGATTGATTTTCTATATATCTTTACTCACACTACTTATACTCTCCTATTAACCAATAATTCGACTATAAGAAAAATAAAATTATAGAATGGCAACTGAAGGAGACTAATCTTTGCTTTCTCTATCTATCTGTTATCTGTCTCTTAGGAATCATTATAGAAGTAACATGTAGATGATTAATAATGTAGACGTTAGAAAAGACTGCAGAAAGAATAGACAAAAAAAGTAATAAGAATTTAAGATAAGATTATAAAAGCTTAAGAGATAGCTTAGAAAAGGAGAATAGGTCAAGAGCTAAGAGGAGGTTACAGAAATTGAAATAGAGGGTGTGGGGAAGGAGGAAGTTAAGTGCTACAATGTCTGCGTGAATGTTAACAGGAAGGTTGCTAAGCAATGAGTCATATGGTGAAAGTAATTGTAAAGATTAAGAGCTGACACAATGTATGCATGAATGTTAACAGGATGGTTACTAGCAATGAGTTATATAGTGAAAGCAATTATAAAGATTAAGCACTGATAAAATGTCATTGTTATGTCTGGATGAAATAGTTAGTGGTTAACCCTGTACCAATACCTAAGAGCTGTGTATGGGGAAAAGAATGTCTATACATAATTGGTTAAAGGTCAAAAAAAAAAAAAAAAGAGGAACTAGTCATACAGTCTGAAGATATAAAAGTAAAAATTCTGCTAGCCTTAAGCAGCAGAAGGTGATTAAGCACTTCTGTCTCACGTCTCTCTCTCACCAACTCGGTCCACACCTGAGGGACACCCTGGACTGCTAAGGCTGGACTTTGGAACCTGAAATACAGCTCCAGAAGCACAAGGAACAGGTCCCAATCACTGTTCTCTGAAATGCACTGCGGTTTGTACTGAAGACACAGCTGTGCACGACTCCCAGACCCTGGCTGATCTCAGCGGTAACAGCAAGGCAGGTCCATTGCAGGGAGACGCAGGTGTCCTTTGACGGAAAGTTTTGGCTCAGGAAATTACTGACTGACTTGTTGGGTTTCCTGAAAGGCAGGGAGGTTTAAGTAAGTTCCCCCTTTTTTGGACAGACATTGCTTGTGTGCTGACAGTTTCCCGAGGCTCATCTAACCCTCTGCATTTTTATTCCTCCATAAGTGATGCACTACATGTCTGCACGTCAGAATGTTTCTAATAATATAATGAAACTTATGAAACACTGACCCATCTCTGTAGCCTCAGAATAAAAGGTCAAGAGAGAATCTTGGAGAAACTGCTATCCGGAAAAAACACCCAGAGCCTCAGAGGAAACAGCCATAAACACCATCTGCACCTGCTCCTGGGCTGCAACACCGAGTCGGTGGGTCCTGAGCGCCCTCTTGTGTCATGAGCGCCCCATGGTGTCCTGAGCACCCCCTGCAACCTCGCCCTCCTGTCCCCCTGAGAAGGTTTGTGTCTGGGCTCACACTGATTTCCCCTCACTGTGTCTCTCGCACAGTAATACACGGCCGTGTCCTCGGCTCTCAGGCTCGTCATCTGCAGAGTGGCAATGCTTTTGGAATCAAAACTTGAGATGTTCAATCTACATCTCAGAGATGCGGCGTATTCCGTTGTGTGATTTTTGTCTCTGTTTCTGATAAAACCGATCCACTGCGGTCTCTTTCCTGGAATCTGGTGGATCCAGTGTATATAATATTCACTGAACGTGAATCCAGAGCCTTTGCAGGAGAGTTTCAGAGACCACCCAGGCTGTTTCAGGTCACCTCCAGTCTCCACCAGCTGCACCTCACTTTGGACACCTGCAGACAACAGACATAGTCGTTAGGAGAGGTCACACACACACACACACACACACACACACACACACACACACACGTCCCCAGGTTATCAGTGGTGCTACCATGTAAGAGCGTCCAAGTGAGAGCCCAGCTCAGCCCAAACGTCATGGTGCTTCCTCAGGGTTGACTTCTGCAGTGAATGGAAAGTGCAGCGTCCCTGGGGTGGGGCTGCTCTCCCAGAGGTGCAGGGACAGGGCTGGGCTGCGTTTATGAGCTCCAGAAACTCTCCATGTACATGGGCTCCTCCCTTTAAAGACAGGGAAGTGGAGTTTCTGGGTGAGGGACCGCTGGACTCAGGGAGACAAGCACCCCCTTGTGAGTGTGGAGACTTTTAGAAGGGCCTAGGTAGTCTGTGTGCTGTAGAGAAATTGTTGCTGTTGATAAACTCCAAAATCCGTCAGTCAAACAGAACTGAATATACAATGATATCCATATCCACAGAAGGCCGTGATATTCCAATTCAGTGTAGAATCTTCCTGTGGTCCCAGGGGGCTGTATGAGCACCCAGGACATGTCCCTGTGTGATCTCTGAGACTGGATTCTTCACTCTGTGTCTTCACTGAGATCCTCCTGTGTTTAGGTGTGTAACAGTTGATTGTCATTATTATTTTTTCCTTTATTGATTTTAGAGAGAGAAGAAGGGAGAGGGAGAGAGAGATAGAAACATGGGTGAGAGAGAACATCGATTGGCCGCCTTCTGCATGGCACCCACTGGGAATTGGGCACACAACCTGGGCATCTGCCCCAACCAACATTGAACCAGCGACCACTTGGTACATGGGTCGACGCTCAAACAGTGAGCCAGGCTGGCCAGGACAAACATTCACACTTTAAATCCTAACACCCAGCGTTATGGTGTCAGGATGTGGGGCCTTGGGAGGAGCAAAGGTCATAAGGGTGGGGTTCTCATGAGAGGGGTTAGTGCCCTCATAAAAGAGGAAAGAGGATGCTCCCTTGTTCCATGTGCCCACTGAGATTACAGCAAAGTCAGAGTGAACCCAGAAACAAACCTCCCTGAGGGACACAGGCGGGTCAGTATACAGGGGTGCTCAGGACACTAGGGGGCTCACTAAACGCCAAAGGGAAGGCCAAAGGACATCCATTTCACCTGACAATGAACATGTGCATCCCTGTGAAAGTGATCCCAGGATGAGTCTAAACCGACTGCTTCTTCTTCATATAAATGGACTATGCAAACGAATATGATCTCTGACGGAGGAACTCTCCCCCTAAGTAGCATTGTTGAGACTTGGTTTCTGTTCAAGGTTGACTGGACCACAAGGTGCCCGAACTTTTGGCTGAAAGTTACTTCCGGGTTTGTTCATAGTGTGTTTACAGGTGAACTTTCCCTTGGAATTGGTGGCTGAGAAAAGCAGATTGTTTTTCCCAATGTGGAAACCAATGATCCTGGACCCTGTGCATCCATAGGAGCCTGAGTGTGTCTGCTCAGTGTGTGGAGCTGTCCACCCTCAGGGCCCTGTGGACAATGAGGGGACATTCAGTCCCCATGGAGGGGAGCTTTCCCCTGGGAATGGGGAGGAGGAGACAGAGCCCAGCAAAGCCCTGTGGTCCTAGGGGGCCGTGTGCACACCCAGGACACACCCCTGTGTGACCTCTGAGACTGGACCCTCCACTCTGAGTCACCACTGAGATCCTCCTGTGCTGAGGTGAGTATCAGTTGATGGATAATTTCAGTGCTGAGTACTATTCCATTGACTGATGTTCCCTAGTTTGCTTTTTTGTTAAATTAGAAGGACTTTGGGGGTAGTTTGTATCTTCTAACTCAAAGATGCTATGAATATTAGGATACATTTCTGTATGAACATAAAGATTTGTTCTTCTGGAGCAAACGCTCTTAGCCGAACCACAGCAATACATGTTAAGGATATATTTAATTTAATAACAGTATGCAATTCACTTTGTGAAGACGAATAACAAGAAATAGAGGGACGGGAAGAAGGAGAGGAGCCCAGTCAGTACCGATATGTCATCTGCAGACACACAGTGTCACCTCCTCACTTGTCTGCAGTGAGAATATAAAAAGTCAGAGCCACAGAGAAAAAGCGAGAATAGTCCTGGATGCAGCTGAGAGCTGAGAGGAAATCCCTCTTCCAACAAGAAGCCCCTCCTTCCCCCTCACTCTGCACCTGCTCCTGGGCTGTTCTCTGTGGTCGGTGGGTCTGCAGCGCCTCCTGGTGTCCTGAGCATGCCCTGCAGCCCCGCCCTCCTGTCTCCCTCAGGAGGTTTGTGTCTGAGCTCACACTGACATCCCCTCACTGTGTGTGTATCTCACACAATAATACAGGGCCGTGTCCTCGGTGGCCACCGAGCTCAGGTGCAGGGATAACTGGTTCTTGGACGTGTCTCTGGAGATGGAGGTGCGGCTCTTGAGGGACGGGTTGTAGTAAGTTCTGCCATCATGATATATGTGCCCCATCCACTCCAGCCCCTTCCCTGGTTTCTGGCGAATCCAGTTCCAGGAGTTATAACTGGTTGTGATGGAGAATCCAGAGACAGTGCAGGTGAGGGAGAGGGTCTGTGAGGGCTTCACCAGTCCTGCACCCAACTCCTGCAGCTGCACCTGGGACAGGACACCTGGGGACAAGGAACATCAGGCCCTGTCAGTCACGTGCAGTCACAACCACTCCACAGACCCCTGTCTGACCTCTGAGACCCTCACCTTGGGGCGCTGTCACCAGGCACAGGACAAGACCCAGTAGTCTCATCTTCTTCTAGACCACAGCTCTGCCTTCCCCAGAGAACTCAGCCCTGTGTGAGGAGAGAGCTGTGAGCCTCCCCAGCCCAGGGGAGGATTTACCCTGGAGCTTGGGGAGAAATTTGCATGTGGGGCAGCCTGTTCCTTATAAGAGGGGGACTGAGGTAAGGCTGCCTGGTCTGTGTGGAGCCTGTGTGGAGGCAAATGTTTTCTTGAACTCAATCACCATGTAAGTCATGGATAGGGGATCACCTGGTTTCAGAGACACAGTAGAATGTGGTCAAAGGTTGGCCTCACCTTTCTGAGCATAGGAAGAAATGATGGCCTAGACATGTAGGTAACACTTTTCACTTCCCATGCATCGTTCAAACCTATTTAAAAGGGACTAGCATTTGTTCAGATAGTTTCTGAATCCCAGATCTCTAGTATATGCACTATTTACAAATTGTATATCATAATATCATATCAATGATGTCTACCTTTGTGCAAAAATAAAAATAAAGGACATCTACAATCAATATCTTATATCTTAATTCTATTTAAATATATATTTATTGATTTTATTTTTTAGATAGATTGGAAGGGAAAGGCGAAATAGAAACATCGATCAACTGCCTCCTGCACCCCCCTTTCTGGGGATCGAACCCGAAATCCTGCATGGGCCCTGACAGGGAGTGGAACTGTGGACCTTTTAGTACAGGGGAAGGCACTGAGTTCTCGGAGCCAAACCAGCCAGGCTCTTATATCTAAATTTATGATGTCACTTTGATCTCAGAAACTACCTCCCAAGCACAGGCAAGTGGAACATTCTTAATTAGTGTTGTTGGAAATGTTGTAGTTGAGTCTACAGCTTCCTGTGCAATCTCTTCCATTATGCACCCCATGGCCTATGGCAGAGACCCCGAACTAGTCACATCAGACAGAATCATGCTGCTACATGGAGAAGAGATAAGAAATGTGAACAGATTATGCGTGTGTACTTCTCAGAATCATTCATATTGTGAAATGATTATGGTAGAAGGTTGACCTGTTTTCTCTGCCTAGTGTTCTCAGTGATGTCGGGGTCAGAGGGAGGTTAGTGAAGAGAATTCCTACCATAGATGTTCTCACAGGAAAGGAAGCGTCAACGCTGACAGGGCTCCTCATTCCAGGCTCCCTCCCTCTGCCCCTGGGGATGGTCACTGTGGTCAGAGGTGCCGGCCTCTCCCACAGGACACATAATGTCCTTAATGTACAATGAACACATTCTCCCAGCAGACATGTGATTTGGAAATATGTTCTGTCTGTGTAGGTGGTTTTTTCATTCCTTTAATTAAACATTTGGTGGAAAATATTTTTAATTTTAACAATGTTCAATTCTTCACTCTTCCATTTAATGGGTCCTGTTTTTTTATATTTTATGTAATAACTCACCAGCACATTGTCACTCTCCATTGCCTGTGGGAGGGGAAACCCTGATATGAATACAGTGAGCATGAACCCAATGGAGATAAAGAGGGCTGGAATTTCTAATATCATTGATATATGTTTGCTGTGTACTTTGACCAGGAGACCAACATTCTACAGTATGAAGACTTGATTCATTTCAGAGATTATTAACCTTACTGGACTTTACACTGTGAAACTCCCCACAGTATGTAACATAGATAAATAGACTGCCAATGAGAAATTATATCATGTAAACGTCAGGCAGACGAGGAAGGAACCTCAAAGGACGTGAGGAAGATGCTGAGCAGAGACAACAGAGACAGGATCCCAGAGGGTATTTCACGAGAATGAAAGTGACCAGGAGGACGAAGGTGTAGAGAGGTCATGAGAGGGACACATGAGGAGATGACCTGGAGCTGATGTCCGGGAAAGTGATTGTCCCAGTGAGAGCCCTGCATGGAGCTGTGTGTGCAGGACTCACGTGGGACAGTGAGAGAGCGAGGCCCTGGCGCGTGTGGGGACCTGGAGTGAGCTCAGACCCAGGGCGTATGGACACACTGACTCTCCCTCTGTGGATACTGCGTCCCCGTCACAGGGTGGAGAGGATGCCCGGGGTGCTCAGACTTTCAAGGAGACAATTGGGTCCCATTGTAACCTAGTGAGATAATGGTCCCTGAGCCTGGACACGACTCGTCTGGGAAAGAGAATGTTGTCGAGACCATCATCGTCCTCAGTGAGATGAGGGAACACAGAGCCCAGGACAAGGAGGAGGGTCCCTGGGACCCAGAACAGCAGGAAGAACAGGAGCGCCCTGAGCACCCCAGGGAGCTGTTCTCAGCCCCTCCCTGTGTGGTTCCTGCGCGATGTTCTCAGGTCAGTGGGTCCCGAGCGCCCCCTGCTGGTCCTGAGTGGTCTGCAGGGTCCAGAGCGCCCGCTGGTGTCCTGACCCTCCTGGTGGACCTGAAGGTCTGCTGCAGCTCAGCCCCTCCTCTCTCCCTTCAGGGAGTTTGTGTCTGGATCATAGAGACCCCTGGTCAGGAAAATGTCACATGTCCAGTGTTCATCTCACTCATATTCATTCACATACTCTGTGTCTCTAGTTCTCCATCAATTACCTATTTAAATAGCAACACGGAAAACCCAGCTGAGCTCAAACTCTATGATCAGTTGTCTGTGTTCAGTCCTGATCAGGAAAGGAGAACATCTGGGAACCCGGGGCTGGCTCCTGTCCCAGAGCTGCGGGGTCAGGGCTGGGCTGGTTTTCATGAGCTGAGGGGCCCTATTTGCTTGTCCTCCTACTATAGAGGGAGCTCTGGACGCTGGCACAAAGGACACAGTTTCAGAGTGTGGTGTGTCCGGTGTCATATGTCTGAGTAGAATTAGCCCTGGTATCTGGGCCCGTGTTCCTCCCAACTTGACCCAAATGATTCTCTGAATGACCTCCAGACAGGGGACATGCCCAGTGAGGGTTTCAGTGCTACCTGGGTGGACACTAGAACATGGTAAATGTGATCCTGGTACATCACAGCAAGAAAAACTAAAGTAGTAGGAAACTAAAATAAAGGGTGGTGTTTTATTTATTTATTTTTTCGTTATCAAAATTGCTGTTTATTAATCTATTGGCCAGTAGTCTGGTCCCCAGGAGGGTGAATGATTTCTGTCTTGGAGAGGTGTGAGCGATGATCTAGCTTAGCACCTTTGGGATAAGATGAAGTTGAAGGTGAGACTATCAGATTGTCTTCGTTTTGTTTGAAATACCGTAGAAGGGAGCAGGAAATGTTTGGCGATTTGTGGCAAGCTTTGAGGCAGTAAGAGCGGCAGGTGGCCGCTGGCCACATATTTGGTGTAACAGCGCTGTTTCATTCACACCTGGGGAGCTCCACCCTCCCTTCCCGACACATGGCCTGGAAGGAGTGCACTGAGGTCACCGCGCTGTGTCCCAATTACACACACATTCAATGGGAGTCCCTGTTTCTGCATAATAGGTTTCTCATCTTTCCCTTTCAAATGTATGTTGTTTTCCCTCATGTTTTTTCATATATTACACGTGGTTCTATGCATCTCGGGTTTCTGACCAAGGGTGCAGTTTTAACTATCATTTCTTAGAAGGCGACCTGTATGAACCCAGGAAGGTGATCCACCATCACACCCAGAGGGAGAGTAACGTGAGGTCATTTCATGTTCAGGAAATGGAAGTTCCTCTGACACTGTTTCCCCTGCACAGTGTTCAGAGGACAAACTGAGAACAGAGTGTGACCCTAGATCCCGTGGACCAATGTGGGGACAGAGGGTGTCTATGTGGGTCTCTGGGAAGCAGAAGCATGAACTGCAGAGGAGCAGACAGGGCTTCCGGGTCTGAGTCCTTCAGGGAGTTTGGAGCTGGATGTGCAGCAGCTGCACGGCCTCCTGTGTGGGGTTTGTTCTCCAGACTCTGCTGGACCATGAACAAGTGGATCGGATCCTAGCTCCCTAGAATCAGGTTCCTGTCCCAGTTGGCTCACACCATGTACAGACATGGTGACAGCGTTCCCAATGGTCACATGCAGACATCCGGTTTCCTATAACAACGTTCTCAGGACCTAAAATTAATTACTCACAAGTCTCTCTACAACTTTACCTAAACTCACCTGGTCATGACTGAGATCCTTCTTCATCCCCAATGACTGAAAGGTTTGGCTCAGGAAATTCCTGGCAGACTTGTTTGGTCTCCTGAAATTCAGGGACGTTCAGGCAAGTTCCACATTTCATGGACAGACATTGCTTGTGTGCTGACAGTTTCATGAGGCTCACCAACCCCTCTGCATTTTCATTGCTCCAGAAGTGATACACTACCTTTCTGCACATCAGAATGCTCCTAATAATATCATAAGTCTTTCAAAATGCAAAACCATCAGCGTAGCCTCGGAATGAAAAGTCCAGAGAGACTCTTGTAGAAACTGTCATCTGGAGAGGAAGGCCAGAGCCTCAGAGGATACAGCCATAAACACCACCTGCACCTGCTCCTGGGGCTGCAACACAGAGTCCGTGGGTCCCGAGCGCCCCCTGGTGTCCTCAGCGCCCCCTGGTGTCCTCAGCGCCCCCTGCAGCACTTCTGCATTGATGTTGATCTATTTGTCCCAGATCCTGAAAGACCATTTCCTTTATTTTTCATCAACAAAATCTTGAATGCAAGTATCACAGCCTGGTGTCCACAGTGTCTGTGGGATGAGTTGAGTAATAAGCTCCACCTCCCTGCATGTAGGTGTTGAAGAGCCACAGAGGTTGGATGGTGCAGCTGAACAAGAGAAATCTGAGCCCTTTGGTGAGAATCTGAAAATGTGGGCTGACCTGTACCAGGGCAGGGAGGAGAGAGACAGCCCCTGACATGCAGAGCCAGGGGAGTCCGTTCTCATCATGGGTCCCTGGTCCCATGGTTTGAGCAGATGTTTACAGGTCAGTCCTGGCTGCAGGGAGAATGGGTCCTGGGATCAGACTAGTCCACATTGTTGCTAACCTGGAATAAAATACAAAAGGTGTACCTAAGTTTATGGCTGTTGGGTGGGTTACTCAGGTGTGCTGATCCCAGGAAAGCAGGAGTCAGATCTCCTGGGGGAGTAGAGCTTTGGCATTGTGGATATTCACAACTGAGGAGGGAACCAGATCACGTTACAGTGACAGAGGGTAGACCCTGTGGGAAACCTGACAAGTGGTCACATAAGAAAATAGAGGTGAAGATGTAAGTGAAATGCCTCTGAGAGTCACCAGTAATGAGCACACCCAGGTGAACCCACCCTCAGGACCAGAGGAAGATTAACGTGTGGGAATTTCATGTTCAGGAGACAGGAATTTCCACCTGACACTGTTTCCCCTGCACAGTGTTCAGAGGACACACTGAGAACAGAGTGTGAACCTACAACCAGTGGACCATTGTTGGGGGACAGAGGGTGTCTGTGTGGGTCCCTGGGAAGCAGAAGCATGAACTACAGAGAAGCAGACAGGGGTTCTGGGTCCGAGTCCTTCAGGGGATTTGGAGCTGGATGTGCAGCAGCTGCACGGCCTCCTGTGTGGGGTTTTTTCTCTAGACTCTGCTGGACCAGGTTCAGTCACTGGGGATGGAGAAGAACCTCAGTCATGACCAGGTGAGTTTAGGTAAAGTTGAAGGTAGAGGTTTGTGAGTAATTAATTCAGGTCATGAAAATGTTGTTATTAGAAACCTGCTGTCTGCATGTGTGTCTTATAAACACTGTCACCAAGTCTGTACCCGATGGGAGGCAACTCGACAGAGATCTGACTCAGAGCATCATTGGAGAAATGCTACCTGGGTGCATGAATGGGGGATTGACCAAGACTGAGGACACCTTCCAGGGTGTTTATTTCATCAGGTTCTGACTTTCCTTGTTGTTTAGCCAGTTCACGTTTACTTCCCTCTGAAATGGACACACCTATTTACTCGAGTCGCGAAGACAGTTTGTTGAGAGTGTGCAGGAGCACAAGTCGTGTGTGTGTTGATTTGGTATCTTACGTCTTTCCAAATTTCACTTTCTAGTTCTATCAGTTTTATTGTGTAGTTTTTAGGGTTTTCTACATACAAGGTTTTGTCATATGTATAGAGATAAGTAGAAACATTTTAGTGTGTTTCTTTCTTGTTTCGGTATTTTAAAATATCTATTCTTGCCTAATTATTCTGACAAAAATGTCCCGTTCTGTTGACTAGAGCAGTCACTGGGTGCCCGTGGGGGTCCTGATGTTAGAAGAGCAGCTTTGACATTGTCTCTGTGCAGCATGATGTCCCTTGTTGGCTCCTCACATGGGCCTTTGCTAGCTTGATGTGCATCTCTTCTATACATGATTGTTTAAGAATTGTATTCATGAAGCCGTTTTCAATGTTTAAATGATTCTTGCTGCATCTGTTTATATGATGGCATCATTTATCCTTCATTCTGTGACTGAGTGCAGCACAGTGATTGCTTACAAACATTGACCCGTCCTTGCATCTAGGACTGCATCCCACTGGATCAGGGTAAATGATCCTTTCAATGTGCTGTTAGTTTCCTAGGACATGGTGAGGATGTTTGCATCTGTGTTCATCAGGGATATTGATTTGTCATTTTTTATGTTCTTATAAACACGCCCGGTGCCCCGTGGCCTCGCCTGTCAAGCTCAGAGGTGAGGAGCCCAAGGCCCCGAGACCGCCCCAGCGTGGGCTCCACCGCGCACGCGCCAGCCGCTGGCGGGAACCTCAGAGCTGAAAGGAGCCGCTCTGAGGAGAAGGTCCCGCCTACCGCAGGCCCTTTCGCAAAGGCACACTGGATTGCAGTTCCCCAGGAGCCAAACAGCGAGGGTTCAGGCCTGCTCCGAAACTACATATCCCAGGAGGCACTGCGCAGGGTAGACCATGAGCCTCAGCGGTTGCGCTCCAGGGCAGGAGTTCGTTGCCTGGAATGGATTAGCCATTGTGGGGATGGAAGGTAGAGCGCTATGGGGATTCAGCTGGCCAATGGGGAGCGCGGAAGGGGCGAGGGGGGCAGGCTGCGTGGTTTCCTTGGATACCGGGGAGGGGACTCTGTGGGAGAGGGTGGGGCTTTAGCGTGAGACCCTGGAAGTCCTGACTGACAGGAACTTAGGGGCTCAGGTAAGTGTCAGAGCCTAGGGCGGAGGGAGACCCCGTGGGTGTCAAGGTGAGGACGACGTGCAGACTCGGGGCCCTCAGGGTGGTGAGGTCCGAACTTCACGGCCAGGACGGGATGCCCTGGGATGGGGCCCTGCACGGGGATGAAAGCCAGACGGGGACCCTGTGCGGGACTCGCTCTGCCCAGACGTGAGGACGAGAGCAGGTCCCGCCCCGTCCCGGCCCGCGTGACCAAGGCCGCGCATCGGACGCGGTGTCCCAGTCTGCATTCCCACCAGCAGTGTACTAGAGTCTCCTTTTCTCCACACCCTCGCCAACACTTGTTATTTGATGATTTGTTGATGGCGGCCATTCTGACAGGTGTGAGGTGATACCTCATTGTTGTTTTAATTTGCATCTCTCTGATGATTAATGATGTTGAACATTTCTTCATATGTCTCTTAGCCATTTGTATGTCCTTTTTGGAGAGGTGTCTATTTAGTTCCTCTGCCCATTTTTTAATTGGGTTCTTTGTCTTCCTTTTGTTGAGTTGTATGAGCACTCTGTATATTTTGGAAATTAACCCCTTATCTGATGTATCATTGGCAATTATGCTCTCCCATAGAGTGGGTTCCCTATCTGTTTTGATGGTTGTTTCTTTTGCTGTGCAGAAGCTTTTGAGTTTGATGTAGTCCCATGGGTTCATTTTTCCCTTTGTTTCTGTTGCCTTAGGTTATGTATCAGTGAAGATTCTACTGCGTATGATGTCCGAAATTTTGTTGCCTACATTTTCTTCTAGGATTTTTATGGATTCACGAGTCACATTTAAGTCTTTTATGCATTTTGAGTTTATTCTTGTGTGTGGTGTAAGTTGATGGTCTAGTTTCATTTTTTTGCATGTAGCTGTCCAAATTTCCCTACACCATTTATTAAAGAGGTTGTCTTTACTCCATTGTATGCTCTTGCCACCTTTGTCAAATATTAATTGAGCATAATGTCTTGGGTCAATTTCCGGGTCTCTGTTCTGTTCCACTGGTCTATATGCCTGTTCTTGTGCCAGTACCAGGCTGTTTTGATTACAGTAGCTTTGTAGTATAACCTGATGTCTGGTATTGTGATTCCTCCTACTTTGTCCTACTTTTTCAAGATTCCTGTGGCTATTCGGGGTCTTTTTTGGTTCCATATGAACTTTTGAAATATTTGTTCTAGTTCTGTTAAATATGTCACTGGTATTTTGATGGGGATTGCATTGAATGTATAGATTGCTTTGGGTAATATGGACATTTTAATGATGTTAATTCTTCCAATCCATGAACAAGGTATGTGCTTCCACTTTTTTATATCTTCCTCTATTTCTTTTTTCAATGTCCTGTAGTTTTCTGCAAATAGGTCCTTTACTTCTTTGGTTAAGTTTATACCTAGGTATCTTAATTTTTTTGCTGCGATGGTAAATGGAATTGTTTTTTTAGTTTCTCTTTCCGTGAGTTCATCATTAGTGTATAAGAATGCCGTTGATTTCTTGACGTTAATTTTGTATACTGCTACTTTGCCAAATTCATTTATTAAGTCTAGTAGATTTTTGATGGAGTCTTTAGGGTTTCTATATATAATATCATATCGTCTGCGAATAATGACAGTTTCACTTCCTCCTTTCCAATTTGGATTCCTTTTATTTTTTCTTCACGTCTGATTGCTGTGGCTAAGACTTCCAGTACTATGTTAAATAAGAGTGGCGAAAGTGGGCATCCTTGTCTTGTTCCTGTTCTTAAGGGAAATGCTTTTAGTTTTTGCCCATTGAGTATGATGTTGGCTGTAGGTGTTTCATATATGGCCTTTATTATATCAAGATATGATCCCTCTACTCCCAAGTTGCTGAGCGTTTTTATCAGAAATGGGTGCTGGATTTTGTCGAATGCTTTTTCAGCGTCTATTGATATGATCATGTGGTTTTTATCTTTAATTTTGTTTATGTGGTGTATCACATTTATTGATTTGCGAATGTTGAACCAGCCTTGCATCCCTGGGATGAATCCCACTTGGTCATGGTGAATAAGTTTTTTGATGTATTGCTGGATCCGATTTGCTAGTATTTTGTTTAGGATTTTGGCATCTACGTTCATCAGGGATATTGGCCTGTAGATTTCTTTCTTTGTAGTGTCTTTTTCTGGTTTTGGAATTAGGATTATGCTGGCCTCATAAAACGAGTTTGGAAGTCTTCCTTCTTCTTGAATTTTTTGAAATAGTTTGAGGAGAATGGGTGTTAGTTCTTCTTTGAATGTTTGGTAAAACTCCCCCGTGAAGCCATCCAGGCCTGGGCTTTTGTTTGCTGAGAGAGTCTTGATTACATCTTCAATTTCCTTATCTGTTATTGGTCTGTTCAAGTTTTCTATCTCTTCCCGGTCCAGTTTTGGGAGACTATGTGTTTCTAGAAATTTGTCCATTTCACTTAGATTGTCGAATTTGTTGCCATATAAATGTTCATAGTATTTGCTAATGATCCTTTGTATTTCTGTGGTGTCAGTTGTTACTTCTCCTCTTTCATTTCTGATTTTGTGTATTTGGGTTCTCTCTTTTTGTTTCTTGGTGAGTCTAGCTAAGGGTCCATCAATCTTGTTTATCTTTTCAAAAAACCAGCTCTTTGTTTCATTGATCCTTTGAATTGTTTCTCTGGTCTCTATGTCGTTTATTTCTGCTCTGATCTTTACTATTTCCTTCCTTCTACTTGCTCTGGGGTTTTCTTTTTGTTTGCTTTCTAGTTCTTTAAGTTGTGAGGTTAGATAGTCTATTAGAAATTTTTGTTGTTTCTTGAGGTAGGCCTGTAGTGCTATGAACTTCCCTCTCAGAACAGCTTTCGCTTCACCCCATAGATTTTGTGTTGTTGTGTGTTCATTTTCGTTGGTTTCCAGGAAGTTTTTAATTTCTTCCTTGATCTCCTTGGTAACCCATTCATTGTTTAATAACATGCTATTTAGCCTCCATATATTCAAATGTCTTTGCATGTTCTTGTTGCAGTTGATTTCTAGTTTCATGCCATTGTGATCTGAGAAGATGCTTGATATGATTTCAATCTTCTTGAACTTGTAGAGACTTCGTTTGTGTACTAACATGTGGTCTATCTTTGAGAATGTCCCATGTGCACTTGAGAAGAATGTGAATTCTATAGTTTTGGGGTGTAATTCTCTGTAAATATCTATTAAATCCATTTGGTCTAGTGCTTTGTTTAGAGTCTCTGTTTCCTTGTTAATTTTTTGTCTAGAGGATCTATCCAGCGATGTCAGTGGGGTGTTGAAGTCCCCTGCTATGATTGTATTGCTGTCAATTTCTCCTTTGAAGTCCTCCAGAAGATTTTTAATATATTTTGGTGCTCCTATATTCGGTGCATATATGTTTACCAAGGTTATATCTTCCTGTTGGATAGATTCTTTCAATATTATGTAGTGACCTTCTTTGTCTCTAGTAATGGCATTCGTTTTGAAATCTATTTTATCAGATATGAGTATTGCTACCCCAGCTTTTTTTTCCTTTCCATTTGCTTGGAAGATTTTTTTCCATCCCTTCACTTTCAGCCTATGTGAGTCTTTTGTTGTGAGGTGGGTCTCTTGTAAACAGTATATATATGGGTTATGCTTTCTTATCCAATCCGCTACTCTGTGTCTTTTTATCGGAGCATTCAATCCATTTACATTTAAGGTGATTATTGATATGTACTTATTTATTGCCATTTTTGTTCAGTGTGGTTCTACTTTCCTTCCTATTTCTTCTACTAATTACAGCAGTTCTTTTAACATTTCTTGCAGTGCTGGTTTGGTGCTAATGTATTCCCTTAGCCTTTTTTTGTCTGAGAAGCTCTTTATTTAACCTTCTATTTTGAATGACAGCCTTGCTGGGTAGAGTAGTCTTGGATTCAGATCCTTGTTTTTCATGACCTTGATTACTTCATGCCATTCCCTTCTGGCCTGTAGTGTTTCTGTTGAGAAGTCAGCTGATAGCCTGATGGGGGTTCCTTTGTAGGTAACCTGTTGCTTTTCTCTTGCTGCCTTGAGGATTGTCTCTTTGTCTTTAATTTTTGGCATTTTAATTACTATATGTCTTGGTGTGGGCCTGTTTGGGTTCTTCTTACTTGGGACTCTCTGTGCTTCTTGAACTTGAATACCTTCTTTCTTCACCAAATTAGGGAAGTTTTCTGTCATTATTTCTTCAAATATATTCTCTAACCCTTGCTCATTTCCTTCTTCTTCTTCAGGGCCTCCAATGATGCGAATATTATTACGTTTCCAGTTGTCCCACAGTTCTCTTAAGCTGTCTTCTTGTTTTTTCATTGTTTTTTCCTTTTGGTTTTCTGATTGGTTGATTTTTTCTACCCTGTCTTCTAATTCACTGATCCGGTCCTCAGTTTCCTCTACTCTGCTGTTTAGTCCTTCCAATGTGTTCTTCATTTCTCCTATGTCATTCTTCATTTCTTCTTGCTGCTTCTTCATTTCTTCTTGCTGCTTCTTCATTTCCACTTGGTTGGTTTTCAGTGTTTCTATGTCTTTGCTCATGGTGTGGATGTCTTTACTCAATGTGTTGATGTCCTTACTCATGCTGTTGAGCTTCCTCAAGATCATGGCTCTGAATTCTAGCTCTGTTAACTTGCTTAACTCCGTTTCATTTATCTCATCTTTGGTAGAGGTCTCTTGTTCTTTCATTTGGGCTCTGTTTCTTTGTTTCCCCATTTTGGCTATCTCAGTGGTTTTTGGAGCCTGCCAAATTTTCCTGTGGATGTTGGTGTTCTGTTGTTTGTGGCTCCCTCTACTGGGTTTGGATGAGCGTGGGAGGACCCACGTTAAACACCACCCTGGAGTCTTACTTTCCAGGGTATATTTGCAAGCCCAGCAAAGGTTAAGTTATCCTCTAGCTTTTTGCCTAGAGGCTATTAGTTGTGGTTGCTTGAAGAGCTTTGGGTTTTCAGTTGACTGAAAACCTCCCTCAGGTGTTCAGCGTGAGAGGATTTCCAGGGGGTAGGGTAGATGCTAGTAATTAATGAGCCTCAGTTTGCATTTCAATGGCCCACTAGGGTGTGGCTGGATCTCCGAGGGAGGGGCTGCCGCCTCTCCCCAGAGCCCTGGGATGGAGTAAGATGACCAGGCCACAGTCCTGTGTTGCCGCAACTCAGCAAAAGCTCTGAGCACCCTCCAAATCCCGGGTGTCCCCACACAGTTCCAGTCCAGTCCGCCCTCCCTCTCCCGGAGCCCAGGTGAGTGGCTGTGGCTGCTTTAGCGCTCTGTCCTGGCTCTGCGCGGTGGAGCCGGCTCGGGCTTTAACCCCGAGGGCGGGCGCTGCTCACGGCCGCTGCTGTCCGTGGTCTCCCAGCCCCCCTCTCGCGCCTCCGCAATCCTACCAGGATCGAGTCAGTGTCCCTGGTTGTATGGTCCTCGCAAGCTGCTTTTCTATTGCTTTTTCCTGACAATTTGTCTTTTAGTTGTAATTCCAGTTTGGTCCTGGGAGATGGTCTGTGTAGCTTCCATTCACTCCGCCGCCATTTTGGAATCCCCTCACCTATCCACACAAACCTCTTGAAGGAGAATTCCTCCCCCTCCGCCACCACCTCACCAAAATAAAAGCCCTGAGCCTGTCTCCTTTTCTGGAATATCAAAGCTCCTCTGACCTGTTGAAGAACTTTTCTTGTGTTTCTCAAAGATTTCAACTATATACGTGATACATGTCCCTTGTGTGTGTGTTTGTCATCAGCCGGGATGTCTGCACCAAGCTATCGTGGAACTCTGTGCCTCTGTTTGGTGTGAACTGCTCTCAGTGCTGTGAGCATGATGTCATGTCATTGACCGTCACCCCACGAGTCCTTCTGTAGCTTTGGGGTCACACACCTCTGGTGCTCACTGTCCACACACATGTGTCCTGCTGCTGGCTGGGACCCTGAGCTGTGGAGCTGAGCTGCACTATTGAGTCAGCAGAGCCTCTGGTTGGATTCAGCTCATGTGGGTCAGTAGATTTCATGATGAATTGTCATTTGGTCACAAGAGTGGCTGAAAGAGAATCTCTGTCTTTTTCCCATAAGAATGTTGTCTTCCTTGACAAGAGACATTTCTTTATTTTTTTTTTAAATTGTTGACACAATTATGGTGTCCCCTAATTCCTCCTGCTTTGCCCACATCCACCCAGCCCCCAGCAATCCTCTCCTGACCCTGTCACTCTGTCTGTGTCCACGGGTTCTGCATATATGTGCCTGGGTCCTCACTTCACCTTCTCTTATCCACTCTTCCCAACACCCCACCCCTCTGACCTCTGCCAATCTGTTCTGTGTATCCATTTCTCTGGTTCCATTTTGTTTGTCCGTTTATTTTGTTCATGAACTTCTGTATATACATGAGATCATGGGGTATTTTTATTTCTCTGACTGGCTTATTTTGCTTAGCATAATAATCTACAGGTCCATCCATATACTGCAAAGAGTAAGAGTTTCTTCTTTTTTACAACTGCGTAGCATTCTATTATGTAAATGTACCACAGTTTTTTATCCACTCATCTACATGGTCAACCGGGTGGTTTCCAGATCTTGGATATTGTAAATAACGCTGCTATGATCACGGGAGTGCATATATTCCTTCTGAATTGTGATTTGGGATAATTAGAACATATTACCAGAGGTGGGTTCCCTGGTCAAAAAGCAGTTGTATTTTTATTTTTATATTTTTTGTTAATTAATTTATTTTTTTTACAGATGTTTCTCCTTTTTACCCCTAGACATCATCCTCCCTATTCCCCTCCCCCAGCATTGTTGTCTATGTCCATCCCTCCTCTGAGTTTTGCCAGTCTGAACAGTCCTATTTTTATTTTTTTGAGGAAACTCCATACTGTTTTCCACTGTGGCTGCACCAGTCTGCATTCCCACCAATAGTGCACCAGGGTCCTCCTTTCCCCACATCCTCACCTCACTTGTCATTTGTTGATGTATTGATAGGAGCCGTTCTGGCAAATGTAGTTGTAGTTTTAATTTGCATCTTTCAGATAATTAATAATGCTGAGCATTGTTTCATATGTCTCATGGCCATCTGTATGTCTTCTTTGGAGAAGTGTCTATTGGCCTCTCTTGTGATTGGATTGTATGTCTTCCTGGGGTTGAGGTGTACATAGTTTTAAAATATTGTGGAATTTAACAGCTTATCAAAATGTACCATTGGCAAATAGACCACAGACATTTTAACTCAGAGAACTCAGAGGTAAACAATGAATCAGGAATCCAGAGAGATTACCTGAGGGAAACGGTGACATGAAGACGAATCCGCAGGGGAAACCAGCCCAAACCTCCAACTGCATCTGCTCCTGGGATGGTCCTTGTGTGCAGGGACCCTGAGCGCCCCCTGGGTGGTAGCAGCCCCTCACCCAGGAGGTGTGTGTCTGGGCTCACACTGACTTCCCCTCACTGTGTCTTGCACAGTAATTAATACACGGCCGTGTCCTCAGATTTCAGATTGGTCATTTTAAGAGAGACTGTGCTCCTAGGGTTGTCCCTGGAGATTGTGAATCTTCCTTGAACGGATGGCGCGTACCACTGATCTGTTCCCAATGGTTTGCTCACTCTCGCCACCCACTCCAGCCCCTTCCTGGAGCCTGAGCTCATTTCTTCTCCTGGACTCAGGGGTGTAGGTCTGGGGTGGGAGAGCCCTTGGTTTATGAGGCACCTTGGAATCAGGTCGGTGGATGGACCTGTGTTTTTAACTTAAAAAATAAATGCTGGGCTGGGTGAGGGGTTCACAATATTTAACCTCATAGCTCATTTAATTCCCTAATAAAATGGATTCACATTATGTACAAACAGTTTCTGAAGTCCAAAGAAACACATTAAGTAGACTCAACATTGTCAAATGGACAATCATAACTCCCTATAAAATAACATTTGATGTCATCCTTGGTGTATAAATTATTGGGGTGAAGATCAGTCCTCCCTGACCTGGCTGGGTGCCCTGGGCCTGCAGCCTCGGTCTCAGTCCAGCTCCAGGGGACAGGCCTGGTCAGAACCCTCCTCCCACGTGTCCAGAGAAGATCCTGCCCCAGAGACAGGTTTCAGCCATACTGTGTCTCTCCTTCTCACCTCTCCCAGGGCAGGGCAACCCCTTCCTCAGGTGAGCAGCTCAGGTCAGTCTCCCAGGTCCTCGACCACAGAGAGGCTCTGAGACTCTGGGCTCATTGTCTCCCAGAGAGACTCAGGCACTTCCTATGGACCAGCAGGGTCTGAGAGGGGTGTGGACCCGGGACCTGTGCAGGTCACAGGGTCATTTTGGAACCTGCCATCCCAGTGTTCCCCTGAGACCCTGGGAGAAAGGGAATGTGGAGGCTGATTTCCTGGGAAAGGGACTGTGAGCTCACGATAGGCTAAGACTACAGATGGAGGGGAATCAAAATACAGAGATGCTGAATCTTTTATTAAATCCCTTATTTGAGATGCAACACGTGGTGGGATTTTACAAGCTGGTAAACGCTCCACACCCGGTTTGCTTCCCTGCGTCTACCACTCCCCTCCACACACTGAACCCAAACCGCAGTCCCCGTGATTGTAAGGGCCCAGGGAGACCTGGGGCGCACGTGACAGACTCAGAAAGTCTACAGACCAGAGCTGAGCTTTCTTAAGGCTCACAAATGTCTCAGGAGATGCCCTCTCGTGGACAGAAGGGCTGTGAGTGGGGGATTGGTGCAGCCACATGGGTGGAGGTGTCGTCTGTGACAGTGATGGCACCACTCTCCTGCAGGTCCTGGGAAACACCTGTGGGGAGCCCTGGGCCCCGGCCAGCTGTGAGCAGCATGAGGGAAAGGGAGGTGGAGGCCTCGGGAGGGCAGCAGTGAGAAGGTCTCCTCCATCGAGCTGCACACTCTGCCCCGGGGGACACCTGTGCTCTGTGACCACCATCACCAGCCACAAGGTCAGGCAGGGCCCACCCACCTCAGGAGGGCGATCTGCTCAACCCAGTCTCCTGACTGACAGCACCCTCACGGAACCCCAGAGAATGTTTGCACAAGTATGGGGGCTCCCAGCACCAGTGAAGTTGACCTGGAAAGTAACTATCACGTGGCCCACATATTCCGTCCTCTCAGCAGACTCCGACTCCCCCGCCCCCACCCTGAAGAACCTCTCCATGACCTACAACCAGGAGCTTCATAGACTGAGGGAGATATCAGGGAAACGGCTTTGAGCCTCGCATAAGACACCTCGTCACAAGTGTTAGCAACAAAGGTGGTCGTGAAATTGGGAGTAGTCGCAGGGTTCTCACCTCACAGCTGGAGCAGCTCAGAATTCTGGAGCCGGGGAAACGGGCTCTTCCACGGAGTCTGGAGACACGCATTTCTGGGGACCCACGCAAGGAGGGTGAGGTGCACTGGTGGGGTTTATTGGGATGGAAATAAATGAGCTCCCAGGTTCCTGGTGTCTCATCCATGGCCGGTGCCTCAGCTCCATCCACTGGGAGAAGTCCAGCCTGAACCTCCTCTAATCCCTCGGGTGTGAGCCCCACCAGACCCAACATCCGAAGCTGCTGCGGTGGGAGCCCCTCCGGGTGCACAAAAGGGCCACAGCCATCGGCGCGTGTGCAGGCTGCGGGGACGCAGCTTTTCTTCTCCACTCGGACGGACCACCGCTCTGCTCCTGCCTGCGGGTGAGCCTGGGAGCTGCTGTCTGTGGCCCAGAGGTCTGTGTTGTCAGGTCCCGATCCTGACTCTGGAGAAGATCCAGGAGCCCATCAGAGGAAGAGGACACCCCAGATTACAAGAGAAACCCAGGGCTTAACCTCCACCTGCACTGGTACTGGGTTTAATGCTCTGATCTCAGGGTCCTGAGCGCCCCCTAGTGTCCTGAGTGCCCCCAAAGCCCGGCCCTCCTGTCCCCCTCAGGAGGTTTGTGTCTGGGCTCACACTGACTTCCCCTCACTGTGTCTCTCACACAGTAATACACGGCCTTGTCCTCGGTGGTTACGGAGCTCAGCTGCAGGGAGAACTGGTTCTTGGACGTGTCTCTGGAGATGGTGGTGCGGCTCTTGAGGGACGGGTTGTAGTAAGTGTTACCATCATAGCATATGCACCCCGCCTATTCCAGGCTCTTCCCTGGTTTCTGGCGCATCCAATGCCAGCAGGAACCCTTGGTGATAGAGTAACCAGAGACAGCGCAGGAGAGGGAGAGGGTCTGCGAGGGCTTCACCAGTCCTGGGCCCGACTCCTGCAGCTGCACCTGGGACAGGACACCTGGGGACAAGGAACATCAGGCCCTGTCAGTCACGTGCAGTCACAACCACCCCATGGACCCTGTCTGCCCTCTGAGACTCTCACCTTGGGGGGCTGCCACCAGGCACAGGAGAAGACCCAGCAGTCTCATCTTCTTCTAGACCACGGCTCTGCCTTCCCCAGAGACCTCAGCCCTGTGTGAGGAGAGAGCTGTGAGCCTCCCCAGCCCAGGGGAGGATTTACCCTGGAGCTTAGGGAGAAATTTGCATGTGGGGCAGCCTGTTCCTTATAAGTGGGGGACTGAGGTCAGGCTGCCCTGGTCTCTCTGTCACCCTGTGGAGGCTTCCCTTTTCCTGAATGCACTCACTACATAGTTATAGGGGGTCACCTGGTACCTGAGACCTACTGTAGCCTCTTAATGGACGTGCTCCTCTCTGATAAAAAGTGGACCTGATGAGTACATTTTTAATTTTTCATGCATGTTCAAATTGATTTAAAGGTATTACGTTTGTCCAGGTAATTTCTTAATCCTAACCCTCTAATAAATAAACAATTGTAAAATATTTGTTATAAACAATTATAATTTTATATACACTATTTTATATAGACAAATAATGTCCAGCTTGTTTTGAAAATCACAAAACAAAGGACATTCAGTGTCGGCATCTTATTTGTTAATTTCTGTCATTACTTTGATCCAAGGAACTAATCCCTAGAACAGGTCCATGGGAGACACCTAGTTCTTTTTTATTTTTTATTTTGGTTTTATTTTATTTTGTTAAAATGATATTTCATACAAGTTCTGAGTAACACTATACTAAGTTCTTTTATTTAGTTTATTCCATGAAACATTATTTTTTTACAGTATTTACCAAACATTTTCAGAAGTTAAGCAGGGTCGGTCCTGGTTAGTACTTGGATGGGAGGCCCTTGTTTCTTGATGTTAAAAATTTGGTAATTGTTTCTTTGAGTCCTTCCTCAAACTCTTCCCTCATGCAAGCCTATGGCTTATTGCAGAGACCTCAAACTAACTACATCAGACATAATGACATACATACACGGAGAAAGTATTGCAAATGGAAAGAGTGATTATGCATCAGTAAAGTTCAGACTGTTTTATATGTTGTGGTTGTGAAGGCAGCAAATTAACTACCAGCTTTCTCAGTCCAGTGTTTTCAGTGATGTTGGGGTTCAGAAGGAGGGAAATGAAGAGAATCCCAGCACGTATTTGCTCATAGGAAAGGGATCTTTAATCCTTACAGAAAGCCTCACTCCTGTCCTCCTCTGCTCTGTCCGTGGAGGTGGTTGGAGGGTGCAGGGCTCTCCCACATAGCCTATAACGTCCTCGACATATAATGCACACATTCTCCCATCAGACATATAACTTAGAAATATATTAGACAATGTTGTCTTTTATTTCCCTTAATGGAATATTCGGTAGGAAAATGTTTTTATTTTCTATCATATTGAATTCATCACTATGTTTTTAAAGGGTCCTGATTTTGATGTTTTCTATAACAACTCACCAGAAAATTGTCACTCTCCATTGCCCATGGGAGGGGAAACCCTGATAAGAACAGAGTGGTCACTAAACCCAAAACAGAAATGATGGCTGGAATCCCCAGTATTATTGAAAAAATGTTTGCTTTGTGCTCTGTGGAGGAGACCAACTTTCCCCAACATGAAACCCTCATTCATTTCAAAGATTAATGCTCTTTATTGGACCTTGCATTGTGAATTTCACTACAGTATGTAGCATAAAAATTTAGACTAAGCTCTGACAACTTATATTATGTAGACGTGAGGCAGACATGGAAGGAACCTCACAGGACATGATGAAGATGCTGAGCAGAGATGACAGAGATAGGATCTCAGAGGTTATTTCACGAGGATGAA
The DNA here is from genome assembly GCA_030848825.1 of Tadarida brasiliensis. Classification (NCBI taxonomy): domain Eukaryota; kingdom Metazoa; phylum Chordata; class Mammalia; order Chiroptera; family Molossidae; genus Tadarida; species Tadarida brasiliensis. Next base: position 248,730,027 of record CM061257.1, read on the forward strand.
AACTCCTAGCTAGTGGAACCACTGACATACATGTTAATTATATTTAAATTTAATAAGAGCTATAAATAAATAACTAAATAAATAAATAAATAAATAAATAAATAGCTGCGATTCTCTTTGTGAAGAAAAAATAACAGGAAATAGAGGGACCTGGAGAAGGAGAGGAGCCATCACTGCAGATATGTCATCTGCACACACAGTGTCACCTCTTCACTTGTCTATAGTGAGAATATAAGAAGTTAGGGACACAGAAAAAAGTGAGAATCATCCTGGATGCAGCTGAGAGCAGAGAGGAAATCCCTGCTCCCAACAGGAAGCCATCCTTCCCCCCTCACTCTGCACCTGCTCCTGGGCTGTTCTGTGGTCTGTGAGTCCTGAGCGCCCCCTAATGCCCTGAGCGCCCCCTGCAGCCCCGCCCTCCTGTCCCCTCAGGAGGTTTGTGTCTGGGCTCACACTGACTTCCCCTCACTGTGTCTCTAACACAATAATACACAGCCGTGTCCTCGGTGGTCACCGAGCTCAGCTGCAGGGAGACCTGGTTCTTGGACGTGTCTCTGGAGATGGTGGTGCGGCTCTTGAGGGATGGGCTGTAGTAAGTGCTGCCACCAGAATTGATGCTCCCCACCCACTCCAGTTCATTCCCTGGTTTCTGGCGGATCCAATGCCACCAGTAACCACTGGTTGTGATAGAGACTTTATAGTCAGCGCAAGTGTTGCTGAGGTTCTGTGATGACTTCACCTTCCCTAGGCCCCACTGCTGCAGCTGCTCCTGGGACAGGACACCTGGGGACAAGGAACATCAGGCCCTGTCAGTCACGTGCAGTCACAACCACCCCACAGACCCCTGTCTGACTTCTGAGACCCTCACCTTGGGGGGCTGTCACCAGGCACAGGAGAAGACCCAGCCATCTCATCTTCTTCTAGACCACGGCTCTGCCTTCCCCAGAGACCTCAGCCCTGTGTGAGGAGAGAGCTGTGAGCCTCCCCAGCCCAGGGGAGGATTTACCCTGGAGCTTGGGGAGAAATTTGCATGTGGGGCAGCCTGTTCCTTATAAGTGGAGGACTGAGGTCAGGCTGCCCTGGTCCTTCTGGGGCCCCCGTGTGACCATCTATTTTCATGAACTCACTCAGCATGTAAGTTAAGGAGAAGGTATCACCTGATTGATGAGACCTACTGGAGTCAGGTCAATGGAGGTACTCATCTGTGATAACTGGTAGATTAGATGAGTAGTTTATATTTTTAATTTCTCATATCTTTCCAATAGATTTAAGTAGGTTTACATTTGCCAAGGTAGTTTCTTAAACTGTATCCCCTAATATATATACACAATTGTCAAATATTTGTAATAAACAATTAAACTTTTATAAATATAATTTTATATATAAAAATGTCTACCTTGCTCTGGAAATTCCAATGTGAAGGGCGTTCATTCCCAGTATCTTATTTGTTTAATTTGTGATGATTCTTTGATCCAAGGAACTATGTTTCAAGAACATATCATTTAGCGACCCATGATTCATTGGTTTTGTTTTGTTAACATGACACTTATTTCAAGTTCTAAGTAACACTATACTCCATCCCTTTATCTAGCTTATGGATTTGAACAGTTTTCTCATAACCTATCTCAAACACTGTCGGCAGCTAAGCAGGATGGAGCCTGGTTAGTACTTGGATGGGAGACCCTTGATTCTTGATGTTGAAGTTGGATAATTTTGTCTTTGAGTTCCTCCTCAAACTCTTCCATTGTGCAAGCCCATGTCATGTGGCAGAGTCCCCAAACAAATTATATCAGACATAATCATATTTTTATGAAGAAATGATTGAAAATAAGCTTGATTTTTCATGTGCACTATTTAGAATCTTTCATATGTTGAAATTATAAAGGCAACAGATTAACTGACCTGTTTTATCAGTCTAGTGCTATCAGTGAAATTGGGGTTCAAATAAAGGGGGGGGGTGGAGAGAATACTCAGCACAGAATTTCCCGTAAGAAAGGGAACTTTATCCTGACAGGAACCCTCACTCTCAGCCCCTTGCTCTGCCCTGGGGACAGTCACTGTGGTGAGAGGTGCTGGGCCCTCCCATTGACCATATGTCCTTAACCTATAATGCACACATGCTCCTATCAGACATATAATGTAGAAACGTATTAGACAAGAGTGTCTTTTAATTCTTTTAGTGGAATGTTGGTGGGAAAATGGTTTTATTTTTAACAATGTTCATTTCATCACTATCTGCTTTAATGGGGCCTCATTTCGATGTTTTATATAATAATTCACCAGAAAATGGTCACTCTACATTGCCCATGGGAGGGGAAACCCTGATATGAACACAGTGGGAAAAAAATCTCAATAGAGAAATTAAGGTTGGAATCCTTAATATCGTTGAAATCTGGTTGCTGTGTCCTCTGACCTGGAGACCAATGGTCAAAAGAAGAAGCACAGATTAATTTGAAAGCTTAATTCACTTGATTGGATTTTACACTGTGAATTCCCTTACATTATGTAACATTGAAAAGTAGACTAATCCCTGAGAAATTATACCATGTAGACGTCTGGCAGACAAGGAAGGAACCTCAAAGAACATGAGGAAAATGCTTAGGAGAGATGACAGAGACAGGATCCCAGAGGGTATTTCACGAGGATGAAAGTGACCAGGAGGACGAAAGTGCAGAGAGGTCGTGAGAGGGAGACATGAGAAGATGACCTGGAGCTGACGTCCGGGAAAGTGAATGTCCCAGTGAGAGCCCTGCATGGAGCTGTGTGTGCAGGACTCACATGGGACAGTGGGAGAGCGAGGCCCTGGCGAGTGTGGGGACCTGGAGTGAGCTCAGACCCAGGGCGTGTGGACACACTGACTCTCCCTCTATGGAAACTGCATCCCCGTCACAGAGTGGAGAGGATGTCCGGGGTGCTCAGTCTTTCAAGGAGACAACTGCGTCCCATGGGAACCTAGTGAGATAATGGTCCCTGAGCCTGGACACGAATCCTCTGGGAAAGAGAATGTTGTCGACACCATCGTCGTCCTCAGTGAGATGAGGGGACACCGGGCCCAGGACAAGGAGGAAGGTCCCTGGGACCCTGAACCGCAGGAAGAGAGGGAGCGCCCTGAGCACCCCAGGGAGCTGTGCTCAGTCCCTCCCTACCCAGTTCTTGCACAATGTTCTCTGGTCAGTGGGTCACGAGCGCCCCCTGCTGGTCCTGAGGGGTCTGGGGGTCCAGAGCGCCCCCTGGTGTCCTGACCCCTCCTGGTGGACCTGAGGGTCTCCTGCAGGCCAGCCCCTCCTGTCTCCCTGCAGGGAGTTTGTATCTGGATCATAGAGACCTCTGGTCAGGAAAATGTCCCATGTACAGTGTTTATGTCACTCATCCTCATTCACACACTCAGTGTCTGTAGTTCTCCATAAATTACTTCTTAAAATAGCAACACAGATGACCCAGCTGAGCCCAAACTCCATGGTGAATGGTCTGTGTTCAGTCCTGATGAGGGAATGGGGTCACCTGTGGATCCTGGGCTGGGCTTCTGTCCCAGAGCTTCAGGGTCAGGGCTGGGCTGATTTTCATGAGATGAGGGAGCCCATTTCTACGTTGTCATACTATATAGGAAGCTCTGATTTACCCTGGAATTTGGGCCTCTGCTTCTGCCAACTTGATCCAATTATTTCCATGAATGACCTCCAGACCAGAGGACATGCTCCGTGATGGTTTGAGTGCTACCTGGCTGGACAGTTGACTACGTGAAAATGTGATCATGGTACAATACAGCAGAAAAAACTAAAGTATAGGAAACTAACAGAAAAGGTAAAGTTTTAAATATCATATCTTAGGAACCTATCTGTATGAACACAGGAAGGTGATCAACCATCACACCTAGAGGGAGAGTAACGTGTGGGAACTTCATGTTCAGGAGATGGAAGTTCCCTCCGACACTGTTTCCCCTGCACAGTGTTCAGAGGACACATTGAGAACAGAATGTGACCCCAGAGCCAGTGGACCAATGTTGGGGGACAGTGGGCGTCTGTGTGGGTCACTGGGAAGCAGAAGCATGAACTACAGAGAAGCAGACTGGGCTCCCGGGTCCGAATCCTTCAGGGAGTTTGGAGCTGAAGGTTCAGTAGCTGCACGACCTCCTTTGTGGGGTTTATTATCCAGACTCTGCTGGGACCAGTTTTAGTCACTGGGGATGGAGAAGAATCTCAGTCACAACCAGGTGACAATTGGGGAGTAATTCAGTTTAGGTCATGAAATTGTTGTTATTGGAAACCTGAGGTCTGCTTGTGACCATTGGGAACGCTGTCACCATGTCTGTACCTGATGAGAGTCAACTGGGACAGGAACCTGACTCAGAATGTCACTGGGGGAAATGCTACCTGGGTGCATGAATGTGAGGATTAACCAAGACTGAGGACAGACACGTCCAGGGTTCTTGTCTCATTAGGTTTTGATTTTCCTTGTTTTTGTTTTTTTGTTTGTTTGTTTGTTTGTTTGTTTTTAGCTAATTCAAGTTTTCTTTCCTCACAAATAGCACACACATTTTCCAGAGTCATGAAGACACTTTGTTGAGAGTGTGCAGGAGCACAAGTCATTTGTGTGTTGATTTTGAACCTTACATCTTTTCTGAATTCACTTTTTAGTTTCATGAGTACCATGGGCTGTTTTTAGGATTTTCTATATACTAGGTCATATCTTATGTGTTCAGATAAAGAGAAACATTTTAACTTATTTTTCTCAGATTTAGACCTTTTTAAATGTCTTATCTTGCCCTATTATTCACACAAAACTTCCTGTTCCGTTGAATAGAAGCAGTCACAGGGGCGCCCTTGTGTTGGTCCTGATCTCAGACGAGTAGCTTTGAAATTTTCTCTGTGCAGCATGATGTCACTTGTTGGCTTCTCCAATGTGGCCCTTTTTATGTTGATGTACATCTTTTCTGTACTTATTTTGTGAGGAATTGTAATCGTAATGCCATTTTCAATGTTTTAAATGTTTTTTCTACATTTATTTATATCATGGTATCATTTATCTTCCATTGTGTGAATGAGGTGGAGCACATTTAATGGTTTACCTATGTCCAACCATCCTTGCATTCTAGGTCAGTATCTCAGTGATCTTGGTCAAGGATGCTTGCAATGTGCTGTTCAGCTTTCTTGTATATTGTTGAGGATTTTTGCACTGAAGTTCATCACGGATGTTGACCTGTAATTTTTTATGTCCCTACTGGCTTTCATATGAGTGTCATGGTCACTCAGTACATTTGTTTGGAAGTGAGGCCTCTTCTTTTAATTATTGGAAGATTTCAAGAGGGATTGATTAAAACATTATAAATTCTTGCCAGACTGGTGTAGCTCAGTGGATGGAGCATCACTCCATGGACTGAGTGGCCCTGGTTTGATTTCTGGTCAGGGCACATGCCAGGGTTGTGGGCTCAATCACGAGTAGAGGGTGTGCAAGAGGCAGTCAAGTGATGTTTCTCTCTCACATGTATGTTTCTCTTTCTCTTTCCCCTCTTCTCTCTCTAAAATAAATAAATAAATAAATAAATAAATAAATAAATAAACAAAAAAAGTTATAAATTCTTACTCTAGCTGTTTTAGCTCAGCACTCAAGAGTGTCGGTCTGGGGATTGAAGTGACACAAGTCGGATTCCTGGTCAAGGGCACATGCCTGGATTGAAGGTTCGACCCCGACCCTGGTCAGGATTGGGTTGGAGGCAACCTCTGGACCTATCTCTCTCACATTGATGTTTCTCTCTCTCTCTCTCTCTCTCTCTCTCTCTCTCTCTCTCTCTCTCTCTCTCTCTCTTTCTCTCCTCTGTCCCTTCCACTTAATATCAATGGAAAATTAACTCACGTGAGGATTAACAACAACAACCAAAAACAGTTATCAATTCTTCTTTGAAGTTTTGAGAGAATTCACCTTTAAGTCCATTTGGATGTGGGCTTCTATTTGTTGGCCAGTGTTCACTATTACCTCAGTTATTATTTTTAAATTGATAGCAATCTAGCAATAATGAGATAAAATTTCTAATTTGAGCACCTACTAAGTGGACAGAAAAATACAACTGTTGATATTCACAGGATGTGGTCAGTGTGAAAATTACAGTTGTGTCCAGACTACACATTTATTTTGTATGCCATCCAAGAGAATGAAATAAATCCGTATTATTCTGTATAGAATTCAAAATGTGTCTTAGTCCTGAGAATGCACCTCCCTGACCTCCAGCTCCAGGAGCACAAGGAACAGGTCCCAGCCGCTGCTCTCTGAAATCCTCCGTGGTTTGTGCTGAAGACACAGCTGTGCACGACTCCCAGACCCTGGCTGATCTCAGCAGTAACAGTAAGGCAGGTCCATTGCTGGGAGATGTAGGTGTCCTCTGACGGAAAGTTTTGGCTCAGGAAATTGGTGACCGACTTGTTTGGTCTCCTGAAATGCAGGGAGGTTTAAGTAAGTTCCACCTTTTGTGGTAGACATTGCTTGTGTGCTGACAGTTTCCCGACGCTCATGTAACCCTCTGCATTTTCATTCCTCCATAAGCGATACACTACATGTCTGCACGTCAGAATGTTTCTAATAATATAATGAAACTTATAAAATACTGACCCATCACTGTAGCCTCAGAATAAAAGATCAAGAGAGAATCATGGAGAAACTGCTATCCGGGAAAAACGCCCAGAGCCTCAGAGGAAACAGTCATAAACACCACCTGCACCTGCTCCTGGGGCTGCCACACGGAGTCGGTGGGTCCCGAGCGCCCCCTGGTGTCCAGAGCTCCCCCTACAGCCCTGCCCTCCTGTCCCCTCAGAAGATTTGTGTCTGGGCTCACACTGAGCTCCCCTCATTGTGTGTCCCTCACAGTAATACACGGCCGTGTCTTCGGCTCTCAGGCTGATCAACTGGGGATGGCCAGTGTGGTCAGAAGTGCTGGGCTCTCCCATAGAACATACAACGACCTTAATGTATAATGAACACGTTCTCCCACCAGAGATCTTACTCAGAAATGCATTCTGTGTGTAGATCTGTCATTTATTTTCCTAAATGCAATAGGTGGTGGGACAAATATATTTAATTTAGCAATCTCTAATTCACCCCTGTTTTCTGTACTGAGCCTGTTTTGGTGAATCACACAGACCCACAGGACGTGCTGAGCCTCACGGTCCAGGGGCAATGGCTGCAGCAGCCACAGGGACAGAGAGGTTCTGGCACCAGGAGTGAGGGCTGCTGGGAAACTGTCCAGAACTGGACGGGACTTGAACCTGGGTGAGGGGAGGATGCTGGACGTGTTCTGAGTCACAGGACAGAGATGTGCCTGATGTTCATGGGCAGAGTGTTACTGGACTTGTGGGTTTAAATCTCTTCCCCTGACGACCCTGGAGGATGTGCAGGGCATGACAGACACAGCTTCTGTCATCGTAGGAAACACCTGAGTGATTATGACCAGGAGTTTGTCAGAATAGAAACGTTAAAGGTTCTGCAGGCAGGGATCAAGGGAAATAAGGAACGTGTCATTGCAAAGAGGGGGGGAGCAGGGGATTCCTGTTACCCACATGCACCTGCTCACAGTGTCTGTCTGTGAGGTAACAACTTCACAGGTCAAGGGGTTAGCACTTGGACACCGGTGGGGTCATTACTCACATGGTCACACCATGCTCCACCGAAGCTGCACAATTCATTGGGGTTCCATTCATGAAATCCTTCAACACTTCCAGGGAAGAGTGGACACCCCTCCCTGCAGGAGCCATGGTGCTGGTGTGTCTGTGTGAGGGGCCCTCATGTCATGACCAGGATCCTGCCTCAGTCCATCGTCATCACCATCACTGTTTGTTTATTTAAAATTGTTCTTATTATCTGTAGACATGGTTGTTGTCCAACATAATGACATCTTTTTTCATTTTTTGTCATTTATTATATTTGCTAAGTAAAATATGTATTCAGACTATTTTATGTTTACTTTTTTAGTGCTGACAAATGAGGGCTCCTTCTTGCCTCTTCTCCATCTGCCCCACACTGGGATCTGATGGGAAAGCTTTGGTCCGCCCTCTATATATGTCATTGGGGAATTCAACCTCACAAACCCCTGGAAGGAGAATTCCTCCCCCTCCACCACCACCTCACCAAAATTAAAGCCCTGAGCCCATCTCCTTTCCTTGTCTATCAAAGCTCCTCTGACTTGCTGAAGGGCCTTTCCTGTGCTTCTCAAAGATTCCAACTATGTACGTGATACATGTCACTTGTGTGTGTGTTTGTCATCAGCCGGGATGTCTGCACCAAACTATCGTGTGTCTCTGCCTCTCTTTGGTGTGAACTGCTCTCAGTGCTGTGAGCATGATGCCACGTCAATGACTGTCACCCAACGGGTGCTTCTTCTCTAGCTTTGGGGTCACACACCTCTGGTGCTCACTGTCCACACACATGTGTCCTGCTGCTGGCTGGCTGGGACCCTGAGCTGTGGAGCTGAGCTGCACTGTTGAGTCAGCAGAGCCTCTGCTTGGATTCAGCTCATGTGGGTCAGTAGATTTCCTGATCAATTGTCAATTGTTCACAAGAGTGTCTGAAAGAGAACCTCTGTCTTTTCCCCATAAGAATGTTGTCTTCCTTGACAAGGGACATTTCTTTATTTTTTAAAATCATTGACAGAATTATAGTTTCCTTTAATTCCCCCTGCTTTGCCCAAGTCCACCCAGCCCCCAGCAATCCTCTCCTGACCCTACCACTCTGTCTGTGTCCACGGGCTCTGCATATATGTTCCTAGGTCCTCACTTCACCTTCTTGTATCCACTCTTTCCAACCCCCCACCCCTCTGACCTCTGCCAATCTGTTCTGTGTATCCATTTCTCTGGTTCTATTTTGTTTGTCAGTTTATTTTGTTCATTAGCTTCTGTATATACATGAGATCATGGGGTATTTGTAGTTCTTTGACTAGCTTATTTTGCTTAGCATAATAATCTACAGCTCCATCCATATTCTCCAAAGAGTAAGAGTTTTTTCTTTTTTACAGCTGTGTAGCATTCTTGTATGTAAATGTACCACCGTTTTTTATCCACTCCTCTACATGGTCAACCAGGTGGCTTTCAGATCTTGGATATTGTAAATAACACCACTGTGATTACGGGAGTGCATATATTTCTTCTGAATCATGCTTTGGGATAATTAGAACATATTACCAGTGGTGGGTTCGCTGGTCAAAAAGCAGTTCTATTTTTATATTTATATTTTTTGTTAATTAATTTATTTTTTTACAGATGTTTCTTTTTTTTACCCCTAGACATCCTCCTCCCTATTCCCCTCCCCCAGCACTGTTGTCTATGTCCATCCCTCCTCTGAGGTTTGCCAGTCTAAATGGTCCTATTTTTATTTTTTTGAGGAAACTCCATACTGTTTTCCACTGTGGCTGTGTCTGCATTCCCACCAATAGTGCACCAGGGTCCTCCTTTCCCCACATCCTCACCATCACTTGTTGTTTGTTGATTTGTTGTCAGGAGCCATTCTGGAAAATGTAGTCTTAGTTTTATTTTGCGTCTTTCTGATAATTAATAATGCTGAGCATTGTTTCATATGTCTCATGGCCATCTGTATGTCCTCTTTGGAGAAGTGTGTATTCAGGGCATTGGCCCATATTTTGATTGGATTGTATGTCTTCCTGGTGTTGAGTTGTACATAGTTTTAAAATACTTTGGAATTTAACACCTTATCAAAATGTACCATTGGCAAATAGACCACAGACTTTTGTAACTCAGAGAACTCAGAGGTAAACAGTGAATAAGAATACAGAGAGGTTCCCTGAGGTGACATGAAGAGGAAACCACATGGGAAACCAGCCCAAACCTCCAACTGCACCTGCTCCTGGGATGGTCCTTGTGCTCAGGGACCCTGAGCGCCCCCTGGCGCCCTGAGCACCCCCTGCAGCCCCGCCTTCCTGTCCCCCTCAGGGGGTTTGTGTCTGGGCTCACACTGACTTCCCCTCACTGTGTGCCTCTGGCACAGTAATACACGGCCGTGTCCTCGGTGGTCACGGAGCTCAGCTGCAGGGAGAACTGGTTCTTGGACGTGTCTCTGGAGATCGTGGTGTGGCTCTTGAGGGACGGGATATAGTAAATGTTACCACTAGCACATACTTTCTCCATCCACTCCAGCCCCTTCCCTGGTTTCTGGCGGATCCAGTTCCAGCAGTAACCACTGGTGATGAGGAAACCAGAGACAGTGTAGGAGAGGGAGAGAGTCTGCGAGGGCTTCACCAGTCCTGGGCCCGATTCCTGCAGCTGCACTTGGGACAGGACACCTGGGGACAAGGAGCATCAGGCCCTGTCAGTCACGTGCAGTCACAATAACCCCATAGACCCCAGTCTGACCTCTGAGACCCTCACCTTTGGGGGTTTGTCACCAGGCACAGGAGAAGACCCAGCACCCTCATCTTCTTCTAGACCACGGCTCTGCCTTCCCCAGAGACCTCAGCCCTGTGTGAGGGGAGAGCTGCGAGCCTCCCCAGCCCAGGGGAGGATTTACCCTGGAGCTTGGGGAGAAATTTGCATGTGGGGCAGTCTTGTCCTTATAAATGGAGGACTGAAGTCAGGCTGCCCTGGTCCTTGCATGTGGGGCAGCCTTGTCCTTATAAGTGGAGGACTGAAGTCAGGCTGCCCAGATACCTTCTGAGGGTATCTCTTTTCTTGAACTCACTCCCTGTGTAAGGCAGGGATAATGGATCAACTGGTTGATGAAACCTATTGGAGTCAGGTTAATGGACCTGTTCATTTCTGATAAATGGTGAACTAGATGAGTAAATTATATTGTCAATTTCTCATGCGTCTTTACAAAAGGTTTAAGGAGGTTTAAATTTTCCAAAGTAGTTTTTTAAACTCTAGTTTTTAATATATACCCAACTGTCAAATATTTTAAATGAACAATTAACTTTTTATAAATACAATTTTCCATATACAAATAATGTCTACTTGTTCTGTAAATCACAAAATAAAGGACATTCGTATTCAGTATCTCATTTGCTTAACTTGTGATGTTACTTTGATCCAAGGAACTATGTCCCAAGAATAGGCTATTAGGAGATTCTTTTGTTTTTCTTTGCTTTATTTTGTTAAAATGATATTTAGTACAAGTCCTGAGTAACACTATACTAAATAAGTGTATTTAGGATTGGAAGAGACATTTTTCTTACAATCTTTGCCAAACACTTTCAGAAGATAAGCAGAGTCGGGCCTGGTTAGTGCGTGAAAAGGAGATCTTTGATTCTTGATATTGAAAATTTGGTAATTGTGCCTTTGAGTCCTTCCTCAAAGACCCAAACTAATTACATCAGACATAATCATATTTTACATGGAGACATGATGAAAATAAAAGAGTGATTATGCATGTGTACAATTCATAATCTTTTATATGTTGAAAGAGTAAAGGCAGCAGATGAACTGATCTGATTTCTCAGTCCAGTGTTATCAGTGATGCCAGAGTCCAAAGGGAGAGGGGATGGAGAGAATTCCCAATATAGATTTGTTCTCAGGAAAGGGCACTTTAACGCTGACAGGAACCCTCACTTCCATCCTCCTCTGCTCTGCCCCTGGGGATGGTCACTGTTGTCAGAGGTGCTGGGCCCTCCCACTTACCACACAACGTCCTTAACGTATAGTGCACACATTCTCCCATCACACATATGAGTTTAAAACATTGTATGTTTATTGTCTAGTCTTTTTTTTAAATATCTTTTCATGATTTTTTTTGAGAGACAGGAAGGGAAGGAGACAGAAACATGGATGTGAGAGAGTAACATCCATTGGCTGTCTCCTGCACGCCCCCTACTGGCGATCCAGCCCATAACCCAGGTATGTGTCCTGACCCAGAATGGACCCAGGCCCTCTCAGTCCATTGGATGATGTTCCATCCGCTGAGCCACACTGGCTGGGCTGTAGGCTTGTCTTTTAATGAACTTAATGGAATGTTGGGTCAGCAAATGTTTTGATTTTTAACAAAGTTCAATTCATCATTATTTGATTTAATGTGACCTGTTTTTGATGTATTTATAAAACTCACCAGAAAATTGTCACTCTCCATTGCTCATGGGGGGAGGGGAAACCCTGATATGAACACAGTGGGCACTAAACCGAATGGAGAAATAATGGCTGGAATCCTTAATGTCATTGAAATCTGTTTTCCTTGTGCTCTGACCAGGAGACAAACTGTCCACGGCATAAAACCCTCATTCATTTCAAAGATTAATTCATTTTATTGGACTTTACACTGTGAAATTCCCTACCGTATGTAGCATAGAAGACTAGCCTCACCTCTGAGAAATTATATCATGTAGATGTCAGGCAGATGAGGAAGGAACCTCAAAGGACGTGAGGAAGATGCTGAGCAGAGATGACAGAGATAGGATCTCATAGTTTATTTCACGAGGATGAAAGTGATCAGGAGGACGAACGTGCAGAGAGGTCGTGAGAGGGACACATGAGGAGATGACCTGGAGCTGACGTCCGGGAAAGTGAATGTCCCAGTGAGAGCCCTGCATGGAGCTGTGTGCTCAGAACTCACATGGGACAGTGAGAGAGCGAGGCCCTGGCGAGTGTGGGGACCTGGGGGATGGACTCTCAGAGTGTCTAGACGGTGACACCCGGGTGGGCTGAGGTGGGTTTTAAACCACGTTCTCCAGGGCCAGTGCCCAGATGAGCACCACTCAGGGGATGCTGGGAACAGGACTGTGGGGTGACAGTGACCTCTAGTGGTCACTTTGAGCCATGCAGGCTTCAGGACCCTAGGGACTGAACCAGCTGCCTCTCCACCCACCCAAGACCAGGGAAGAGAAGAGCTCACCTTTAAGGTCGGGCTCTTCCTCTCTGAAGAAGAGAGACAGGAGGACTTGAACAACGAGGTTATTTTTATTGCTGAGTAGTATTCCACTGATGGATGTTCCCTAGTTTGATTATTTGTAAAATTAGAAGGACGTTTGTGTTGTCTGTAGCATGTAGCATAATGTTGCTATGAATATTTGGATGTCCATATATTTTTGTATGAACACAAGGAATCCTTGTTCTGCAGCAAACACTCCTTGTGGGGCAGCTGAGATAGATGTTAAGTACATATTTTACTTGATAAGAAACTGCGATTCACTTTGTGGAGAAAGAATAACAGGACACAGAGGGACCTGGGGAAGGAGAGGAACCCAGTCACTGCTGACATGTCATCTGCACACACAGTGTCACCTCCTCACTTGTCCGCAGTGAGAATATGAGAAGTTAGAGCCACAGAGAAAAAGCAAGAATCCTCCTGGATGCAGCTGAGAGCTGAGAGGAAATCCCTGCTCACAACAGGAAGCCCCTCCTCCCCCCTCACTCTGCACCTGCTCCTGGGCTGTTCTCTGTGGTCGGTGGGTCCTGAGAGCCCCCTGCAGCCCCGCCCTCCTGTCCCCCTCAGGAGGTTTGTGTCTGGGCTCACACTGACTTCCCCTCACTGTGTCTCGCACAGTAATACACGGCCGTGTCCTCGGTGGTCACGGAGTTAAGCTGAAGGGAGAACTGGTTCTTGGACGTGTCTCTGGAGATGGAGGTGCGGCTCTTGAGGGACGGGCTGTAGTAAGTGCTGCCACTAGCACATATTTCCGCCATCCACTCCAGGCCATTCCCTGGTTTCTGGCGGATCCAATCCCAGCAGTAACCACTGGTTGTGATGGAGAATCCAGAGACAGCACAGGTGAGGGAGAGGGTCTGCAAGGGCTTCACCAGTCCTGGGCCTGACTCCTGCAGCTGCACCTGGGACAGGACACCTGGGGACAAGGAGCATCAGGCCCTGTCAGTCATGTCCGGTCACAACCACCCCATACACCCCTGTCTGACCTCTGAGACCTTCACCTTGGGGGGCTGTCACCAGGCACAGGAGAAGACCCAGCAGTCTCATCTTCTTCTAGACCACGGCTCTACCTTCCCCAGAGACCTCAGCCCTGTGTGAGGAGAGAGCTGTGAGCCTCCCCAGCCCAGGGGAGGTTTTACCCTGGAGCTTGAGGAGAAATTTGCATGTGGGGCAGCCTGTTCCTTATAAGTGGAGGACTGAGGTCCGGTTGTCTTGTTCATTCTAGGGCCCATGTGGGATCATCTCTTCCCTTGAACTCACTCACCATGTAAGTCAGGGAAAGGGGATCACTTGGTTCATGAAACCTATGGAGTCAGCTTAATAGACATGCTCATCTCTGATAAACGCTGGACTGGATAGGAAGATTATCTTTTTAATTTATCATGCATCTTTCTTATAGATTTATAAGAATTACATTGGTACAGGTAGTTACTTAAACTCAACTCTGTAATATATACAAAACTATCAAACATTTTTTATAACAATTGTGTTTTTATAAATATAATTTCATATGTACAGTGTCTACTTCTGATAAAATCACAAAATAAAAGACATTCATTCTCAGTATCTTGTATGTTTATTTATGTTGTTATGATGATCCAAGGAACTATATCCCAAGAAGATGTTAAAGGAAAATCCTCTATTATTTTCTATATTTTGTTTTGTTTGGATAAAATTATATTCATTATAAGTTTTGAGTAACACGATATGATAGACCATTTTTAAGGCTATTGTTAGATTCATTTTTCTTACAATCTTTACCAAACATGTTCAACAGCTAAGCAGGGACAGGTCTGGTTAGTACTTGAAAGGGAGAACCTTGATTCTTGATACTGAATATTGGTAATTCTGTCTTAGAGTCCCTCCTCAGAGTCTTCCCTTCTGCAAGCCCATGGATTCTTGCAGAGACCTCACTCTAATTATATCAGACATAATCCCATTTATATACAGAGAAATGATTGAAAATAGAAAAAGTGATTATGTATTAGTAAAATAAAGAATCTTTTATATGTTTAAATAATAAAAGCAGCCGATTAACTGACCTGTGTTCTCAGTCTAGTCTTATCAGTGATGCTGGGGTTAAGGGTTGGACAGGTAGGAGAGAATTCTCAGCAGAGGTTTGCTCATAAGAAAGGGAGCATGTATCTTTACAGGGTCCCTCACTCTCACCCTCCTCTGCTCTGCCCCTGGGGATGGTCACTGTGGTCAGAGGTTTGGGCCCTCCCACTAGCCATGTAACTTCCTTAACATATAATGCACACCTTCTCCCATCAGACATATGACCTGGAAATCTGTAGTCTCTTTGTAGGCTACTCTTTTCATTCCCTTGATGGAATGTTTGTTGGGAAAATGTTTTTACTTTTAACAATGTTCAGTTCACCACTATTTCATATAATGGGACCTGTTTTTGATGATTTATATATAACACCTAACCTGGAAATTGTCACTCTCTATTGCCTATGGGTGGGGAAAGCGTGATAGAAACACAGTGGGCACTAAACCCATGGAAGAAATGGGTTGGAATATACAATGACATTGAAATCTATTTGCTGTGTCCTCTGACCCGTAGACCAACCTTCCATGGCATGAAGCCCTGATTCATTTCAGAGATTAATTCACTTCACTGGACTTTACACTGTGAATTTCCCTGCGGTATGTAGCAGGAAAAACTAGATTAACCCCTGAGTACTTGTATCATGTAGACGTCAGGCAGACGAGGAAGGAACCTCAAAGGACGTGAGCAAGATGCTGAGCCCAAATGACAGAGACAGGATCCCAGAGGGTATTTCATGTGGAAGAAAGTGTCCAGGAGGACGAAGGAGCAGAGAGGTCGCGAGAGGGAGACATGAGGAGATGACCTGGAGCTGATGTCTGGGAAAGTGAATGTCCCAGTGAGAGCCCTGCATGGAGCTGTGTGTGCAGGACTCACGTGGGACAGTGAGAGAGCGAGGCCCTGGTGAGTGTGGGGACCTGGAGTGAGCTGAGACCCACAGCGTATGGACACACTGACTCTCCCTCTGTGGACACTGCGTTCCCGTCACAGGGTGGAGAGGATGCCAGGGGTGCTCAGCCTTTCAAGGAGACAATTGGGTCCCGTGCGAACCTAGTGAGATAATGGTCCCTGAGCCTGGACACGACTCGTCTGGGAAAGAGAATGTTGTCGACACTTTCGTCGTCCTCAGAGAGATGAGGGGACACAGGGTCCAGGACAAGGAGGAGGGTCCCTGGGACCCTGAACCTCAGGAAGGACAGGGGGGTCCTGAGCACCACAGAGAGCTGTTCTCAGCCCCTCCCTGCGCGGTTCCTGCGGGATGTTCCTAGGTCAGTGTGTCCCGAGCGCTCCCTGCTGGTCCTGCGGGGTCTGCGGGGTCCAGAGCGCCCCCTGGTGTCTTGACCCCTCCTGGCGGACCTGAGGGTCTCCTGCAGCTCAGCCCCTCCTGTCTCCCTGCAGGGACTTTGTGTCTGGATCATAGAGACGTCCTAGTCAGGAATGTGTCACATGTCCAGTGTTTATCTCACTCACACTCATTCACATACCCCGTGTCTCTAGTTCTCCATAAATTACCTCTTAAAATAGCAACACGGAAAACCCAGCTGAGCCCAATCTCCATGGTGAGTTCTCTGTGTTCAGTCCTGATCAGGGAAGGAGAACATCTGAGAACCTAGAGGTGGGCTCCTGTCCCAGAGCTGCGGGGTCAGGACTGTGAAGGTTTTCATGAGCTGAGGGGCCCTATTTGCTTGTCCTCCTACTATAGAGGGAGCTCTGGACGCTGGCACAAAGGACACAGTTTCAGAGTGTGGTGTGTCCGGTGTCATATGTCTGAGTAGAATTAGCCTTGGTATCGGGGCCCTTGCTCCTCCCAACTTGACCCAAATGATTCTCTGAATGACCTGCAGACAGGGGACACGCCCAGTGAGGGTTTCAGTGCTACCTGGGTGGACCCTTGACCATGGTAAATGTGATCATGGTAAATTACAGCAAGAAAAACTAAAGTAGTAGGAAACTAAACCAAAGGGTGCCGTTTTATTTTATTTTATTTTATTTTTGTTATCAAAATTGCTGTTTATTAATCTATTGGCCAGTAGTCTGGCCCCCAGGAGGGTGAATAATTGCTTTCTTGGAGAGGTGTGAGCGATGATCTAGCTTAGCACCTTTGGGAGAAGATGAAGCTGAAGGTGAGACGATCACATTGTCTTCATTTTCTTTGAAATACCGTAGAAGGGAGCAGGAAATGTCGGGCGATTTGTAGCAAGCTTGGAGGCAGTAAGAGCGGCAGGTGGCCGCTGGCCACATATTTGGGGTAACAGCGCTGTTTCATTCACACCTGGGGAGCTCCACGCTCCCTTCCCGACACATGGCCTGGAAGGAGTGCACTGAGGTCACCGCGCTGTGTACCGATTACACACACATTCAATGAGAGTCCCTCTTTCTGCATAATAGGTTTTCTCATCTTTCCCTTTCAACTGTATGTTGTTTTCCCTCATGTTTTTTCATATATTACACGTGGTTCTATGCATCTCGGGGTTCTGACCAAGGGTGCAGTTTTAAGTATCATCTCTTAGAAGGCGACCGGTATGAACCCAGGAAGGTGATCCACCATCACACCCAGAGGGAGAGTAACCTGTGGTCATTTCATGTTTAGGAGATGGAAGTTCCCTCTGACATTGTTTCCCCTGCACAGTGTTCAGAGGACAAACTGAGAACAGAGTGTGACCCTAGATCGCGTGGACCAATGTGGGGACAGTGGGCATCTGTGTGGGTCCCTGGGAAGCAGAAGCATGAACTACAGAGAAGCAGACAGGGCTCCCGGGTCCGAGTCCTTCAGGGAGTTTTGAGCTGAATGTGCAGCAGCTGCACGGCCTCCTCTGTGGTGTTTGTTCTCCAGACTCTGCGGGACCATGACCAAGTGGATCGCATCCTAGCTCCCTAGAATCAGGTTCCTGTCCCAGTTGACTCCCATCATGTACGGACATGGTGACAGCGTTCCCAATGGTCACATGCAGACATTCGGGTTCCTATAACAACGTTCTCAGGACCTAAAATTAATTACTCACAAGTCTCTACCTACAACTGTATCTAAACTCACCTGGTCATGACTGAGATCCTTCTACATCCCCAATGACTGAAATGTTTGGCTCAGGAAATTCCTGGCAGACTTGTTTGGTCTCTTGAAATTCAGGGACGTTCAGGCAAGTTCCACATTTCATGGACAGACATTGCTTGTGTGCTGACAGTTTCACGAGGCTCACCAACCCCTCTGCATTTTCATTGCTGCAGAAGTGATACACTACCTTTCTGCACATCAGAATGTTCCTAATAATATCATAAGTCTTTCAAAATGCAAAACCATCAGCGTAGCCTCAGAATGAAAAGTCCAGAGAGACTCTTGTAGAAACTGTTATCTGGAGAGGAAGCCCAGAGCCTCAGAGGAAACAGCCATAAGCACCACCTGATCCTGCTCCTGGGGCTGCAACACAGAGTCCATGGGTCCCGAGCGCCCCCTGGTGTCCTCAGCGCCCCCTGGTGTCCTCAGCGCCACCTGCAGCACCTCTGCATTGATGTTGATCTATTTGTCCCAGATCCTGAAAGACCATTTCCTTTATTTTTCATCAACAAAATCTTGAATGAAAGTATCACAGCCTGGTGTCCACAGTGTCTGTTGTGTGAATTGAGTAATAAGCCCCACCTCCCTGCATGTAGGTGTCGAAGAGCCACAGAGGTTGGATGGTGCAGCTGAACAGGAGAAATCTGAGCCCTTTGCTGAGAATCTGAAAATATGGGCTGACCTGTACCAGGGCAGGGAGGAGAGAGACAGCCCCTGACATGCAGAGCCAGGGGAGTCCGTTCTCCTCATGGGTCCCTGGTCCCATGGTTTGAGCAGATGTGCACAGGTCAGTCCTGGCTGCAGGGAGAATGGGTCCTGGGTTCAGACTAGTCCACATTGTTGCTAACCTGGAATAAAATACAAAAGGTGTACCTAAGTTTATGTGTGTTGGGTGGGTTAGTCAGGTGTGCTGATCCCAGGAAAGCAGGACTCAGATCTCCTGGGGGAAATGAGCTTTGGCATTGTGGATATTCACAACTGAGGAGGGAACCAGATCACGTTACAGTGACAGTGGGTAGACCCCGTGGGAAACCTGACAAGTGGTCACATAAGAAAATAGAGGTGAAGATGTAAGTGAAATGCCTCTGAGAGTCACCAGTAATGAGCACACCCAGGTGAACTCACCCTCAGGACCAGAGGAAGAGTAACGTGTGGCAACTGCATGTTCAGGAGACAGGAAGTTCCATCTGACAGTTTCCCCTACACAGTGTTCAGAGGACACACGGAGAACAGAGTGTGAACCTAAACCAGTGGGCCATTGTTGGGGGACAGAGGGTGTCTGTGTGGGTCACGGGAAGCAGAAGCATGAAATACAGAGAAGAAGACAGGGGTCCTGGGTCCGAGTCCTTCAGAGGATTTGGAGCTGAATGTGCAGCAGCTGCACGGCCTCCTCTGTGGGGTTTGTTCTCTAGACTCTGCTGGACCAGGTTCAGTCACTGGGGATGGAGAAGAACCTCAGTCATGACCAGGTGAGTTTAGGTAAAGTTCAAGGTAGAGGTTTGTGAGTAATTAATTCAGGTCATGAAAATGTTGTTATTAGAAACCTGCTGTCTGCATGTGCGTCTTATAAACACTGTCACCAAGTCTGTACCCGATGGGAGGCAACTGGGACAGAGACCTGACTCAGAGCATCATTGGGGAAATGCTACCTGGGTGCACGAATGTGGGATTGACAAAGACTGAGGACACCTTCCAGGGTGCTTGTTTCATCAGGTTCTTACTTTCCTTGTTGTTCAGCCAGTTCACGTTTACTTCCTTCTGAAATGGACACACATATTTACTCGAGTCGCGAAGACACGTTGTTGAGAGTGTGAAGGAGCACAAGTCATGTGTGTGTTGATTTGGTACCTTACGTCTTTCCAAATTTCACTTTCTAGTTCTATCAGTTTTATTGTGTAGTTTTTAGGGTTTTTTCTACATACAAGGTTTTGTCATATGTATAGAGATAAGGAGAAACATTTTAGTGTGTTTCCTTCTGGTTTCGGTATTTTAAAATATCTATTCTTGCCTAATTAGTCTGACAAAAATGTCCCGTTCTGTTGACTAGAGCAGTCACGGGGTGCCCGTGGGGGTCCTGATGTTAGAAGAGCAGCTTTGACATTGTCTCTGTGCAGCATGATGTCCCTTGTTGGCTCCTCAAATGGGCCTTTGCTAGCTTGATGCCCATCTCTTCTATACATAATTGTTTAAGAACTGTAATCATGAAGCCGTTTTCAATGTATAAATGATTCTTGTTGCTTCTGTTTATATGATGGTATCATTTATTCTTCATTCTGTGACTGAGTGCAGCACAGTGATTGCTTACAAACATTGACCCGTCCTTACATCTAGGACAGCATCCCACTGGATCAGGGTAAATGATCCTGTCAATGTGCTGTTAGTTTCCTAGGACATGGTGAGGATGTTTGCATCTGTGTTCATCACGGATATTGATTTGTCATTTTTTATGTTCTTATAAACACGCCCGGTGCCCCGTGGCCTCGCCTGTCACGCTCAGAGGTGAGGAGCCCGAGGCCCAGAGCCGGCCCCAGCGTGGGATCCACCGCGCATGCACCAGCCGCTGGCGGGAACCTCAGAGCTGAAAGGAGCCGCTCTGAGGAGTACGTCCCGCCTACCGCAGGCCCTTTCGCAAAGGCAGACGGGATAGCAGTTCCCCAGGAGCCAAACAGCATGGTTCCGGGCTGCTCCGAAACTACATATCCCAGGAGGCACTGCATGGGTAGACCGTGAGCCTCAGCGGTTGCGCTCCAGGGCGCATGTTCTTTGCCTCCAACCGATGAGCCATTGTGGGGATGGAAGGTAGAGCGATGTGGGGATTCAGCTGGCCAATGGGGAGCGCGGAAGGGGCGAGGTGGGCAGGCCGCGTGGTTTCCTTGGATACCTGGGACGCGACTCTGTGGGAGAGGGTGGGGCTTTAGCGTGAGACCCTGGAAGTCCTGACTGACAGGAACTGAGGAGCTCAGGTAAGTGTCAGAGCCGAGGGTGGAGGGAGACCCTGTGGGTGTCAAGGTGAGGACGACGTGCAGTCTCGGGGCCCTCAGGGTGGTGAGGTCCGAACTTCACGGCCAGGACGGGGTGCCCTGGGATGGGGCCCTGCACGGGGATGAAAGCAGACGGGGACCCTGTGCGGGACTCGCTCTGCCCGGACGTGAGGACGAGAGCAGGTCCCGCCCCGTCCCGGCCCCGCGTGACCGAGGCCGCGCATCGGACGCGGTGTCTCAGTGTGGGCTCCGCACCTGCGGTCGGTGACACCCTCCGTGACGACCCCGAAGGGCTGTGAGGGTCCAGTGAGACCGTGGACGGAACCGGGCACAGGCCGCAGAACCGCAGGGCAAAGGCTGTGTTTCTATTTCAGGGGTGACCCTGAACCCCAGTCACCCAGACAAACCCGAGGGACCAGGACGTGTAAAGATAATTCCTTCATAGATTTTCTCATAGGAAAGGAGACCTCAAACCTGAGTTCAAACCTCACCCACAGACTCCGTCGCCCCTGGGGGTGGTCACTGCGGTCAGAGGTACTGGGCTCTCCCTCAGAACATACAGTGTCCTCAGTATATAGGTAGCACATTCTCCCATCAGAGCCCTTATTCAGACATGAATTCTCTGTGGAGGCCTGTCATTTAATTTCCTAAATCCAATCTTTGTTGGGAGCAATGTATTTAATTTAGCAAACTCTAATCCACCCCTATTTTCTGTGCTGGTCCTGTTTTGGTGAATCACACAGACCCCCAGGACGTGCTGAGCCTCACGGTCCAGGGGCATCGGCTGCAGCAGCCACAGAGACAGAGAGGTTCTGCACCAGGAGTGAAGGCTGCTAGGAAACTGTCCAGAACCTGGACGGGACTTGGACCTGGGTGAGGGGAGGAAGCTGGAAGTGTTCTGAGTCACAGAACAGAGATGTGCCTGATGTTCATGAGCAGAGTGTTACTGGACATGTGGGTTTAAACCTCTTCCCGTGACGACCCAGGAGGATGTGCAGGGCATGACAGACACAGCTTCTGTCATCATAGGAAACACCTGAGTGATTATGACCAGGAGTTTGTCAGAATAGAAACGGTAAAGATCCTGCAGGCAGGGATCAAGGGAAATAAGGAACGTGTCATTGCAAAGGGGGGAAGGGGATTCCTGTTACCCACATGCACCTGCTCACAGTGTCTCTGTTAGTGGGGTAACTTTAACTTCGCAGGTCCAGGGGTTAGTACTTGGACACCTGTGGGTCATTACTCACATGGTCACACCATGGTGCCCCCAAGCTGCACATTCATTGCGGTTCCTTTTATGAAATCCCTCAACACTTAGAGGGAAGAGTGGACACCCTCCCTGCAGGAGCCATGGTGCTGGTGTGTCTGTGTGAGGGGCCCTCATGTCATTGACCAGGACCCTGTCTCAGTCCATCGTCATCACCATCATCACCACCATCATCACCATCCCCATTTGTTTATTTAAAATTGTTTTTATTATCTGTAGACATGTTGTTTTCCAACATAATGACACCTTTTCTCATTTTTTGGTCATTTATTATATTGCTAAGTAAAATATGTATTCAGACTATTTTATTTTTATTTTCTACTGCTGACAAATGAGGGCTCCTTCTTGCCTCTTCTCCCTCTGCCCCACACTGGGATCTGATGAGAAAGGTTTGGTCTGCCCTCTATAGATGTCATTGGGAGACTGAACCCCACAAACCCCTGGAGGGAGAATTCCTCCCCCTCCACCAATACCTCACCAAAATAAAAGCCCTGAGACAATCTCCTTTCCTTGTCTATCAAAGCTCCTCTGACTTGTTGAAGGGCCTTTCCTGTGCTCCTCAGAGATTCACTATGTACGTGATACATGTCCCTTGTGTGTGTGTTTGTCATCAGCCTGGACATCTGCACCAAGCTGTCGTGGGTCTCTCCACCTCTGTTTAGTGTGACCTGCACTCAGTGCTGTGAGCATAATGCCATCTCAATCACCATCACCCCATTGGTCCTTCTTCTGTAGCTTTGAGGTCACACACCTCTGGTGCTCACTGTCCACACACATGTGTCCTGCTGCTGGCTGGCTGGGACCCTGCGCTGTGGAGCTGACCTGCACTGTTGAGTCAGCAGAGCCTTTGGTTGGATTCAGCTGATGAGGGTCAATAGATTTCATGATTAATTGTCATTTTGTCACAAGAGTGTTTGAAAGAGAATCTGTCTTTTTCCCATAAGAATGTTGTCTTCCTTGACAAGAGACATCTCTTTATTTTTTTTCATTGTTGACACAATTATGGCTTCCTCTAATTCCTCCTGCTTTGCCCACATCCACCCAGCCCTCGACAATCCTCCCCAGTCCCTACCACTCTGTGTGCATGGGCTCTGCATATATGTTCTCTGGGTCCTCACTTCACCTTATTTTATCCACTCTTTCCAACCCCCACCCCTCTGACCTCTGTCAGTCTGTTCTGTGTTTCCATTTCTCTGGTTCTATTTTGTTTGTCTGTTTATTTTGTTCATTATATTCTGTATATAAATGAGATCACAGGGTATTTGTATTTCTGTGACTGGCTTATTTTGCTTAGCATAATAGTCTACAGATCCATGCATATTGTTGCAAAGAGTAATAGTTTCTTCTTTTTTACAGCTGCATAGTATTCCATTATGTAAATGTAACACAATTTTTTATCCACTCATCTACATGGGCAACTGTGCTGTTTCCAGATCTTGGATATTGTAAATAGCGCTGTATGAACATAGGTGCGCATATATTCTTTTTGATTCATGTTTTGGGATAATTAGGATATATTACCAGAGGTGGGTCCATTGGCTCAAAAATCAGTTCTATTTTTATTTTTTTGAGGAGCATCCTTCTGTTTTCCACAGGGGCTGCACCAGCCTGCATTCTTACCAACAGTGCACATGGGTCTCTTTTCCTCACATCCCCTCCAGCACTTGTGGTTTGTTGATTCGTTGATGGGTGCCATTCTGGCAGGTGTAGTTGTAGTTTTACTGTGCATGTCTCTGATGATCAGTGATGCTGAGCATTGTTTCATAGGTCTCTTGGCATCTGTATGTCCTCTTTGGAAACCTGTCTATTCATGGCATTTGCCTGTTTTTCAAATGGATTGTATGTCTTCCTGGTGCTGAGTTGTATAATGTTTATATATATTTTGGAATTTAACCCCTTATCAAATGTACCATTGGCAAATAGAAAACAGACTTCTCTAACTCAGATATGTCAGAGGTAAGCATGGAATCAGGAACCCAGAGAGGTTCCCTGAGGGAAACTGTGACATGAAGAGGAAACCACACAGGAAACCAGCCCAAACCTCCAAGTGCACCTGTTCCTGGATGGTCTATGGGTTGTAGATCGTGAGCTCCCCCTGGTGGTCGCAGCCTCTCCTGCAGGGAGGTTTGTGTCTGGGCTCACACTGACCTCTGCTCACTGTGTCTAGCACAGTAATACACGGCCGTGTCCTCAGGCCTCAGACTGCTGAGCTGCATGTAGGCTGTGCTCTTGGACGTTTCTGCTGTCATGGAGACTCTGCCCTGAAACTTCTGTGCGTAGTTTGTCTCACCATCTTCAGGGTCAATCCGCCCCATCCACTCAAGCCCCTGTCCTGGGGCCTGTCGCACCCAGTGCATGTAGTAGCTGGTGAAGGTGTACCCAGAAGCCTTGCAGGAGACCTTCACTGAGGCCCCAGGCTTCCTCACCTCAGCCCCAGACTGCACCAGCTGCACCTGGGCGTGGACACCTTTGGAGAGAAGACAGGAGTGGGTTCACATCCCACTTGACTGTCCCTGGTCCCCTCCTCAGGCCAGGGACAGGGGAACCCTTACCTGTAGCCACTGCCACCAGGACAATGATTCTCCAGCTCCAGTCCATGGTGAGGGGTGAGCTGTGGACACTGCTGTAGGGAGGGTGTGCCTGTGGGTGATGATCTCAGGGCACAGACATATCAATATTTAACCTGGTCAACCTCATCTCATTTGCATACTCATGAGGCAGAGTATTTCATAACTGAGAGATGATGGAGGGACAGAGACCATGCTCAGTGGGAGTCTGAGGATCCTCGTCCTAATCCTTGTAGGAGGACATGTGTCCCCTGCACGGTCCCTGAGCTCTGTGCACACTGACATACTCCCTCTGAGGGACAAACCCCACAGGACATGCTCCTCATTGTGAACCCACCTTTGAGTGGCACAGGTACCTCCTGGACCAGCTCTGGGCTTTAGTATCTGAATATCTTTTCCTGGATCAGTGTGTGTCCAAAGTGGTCCACCTGGTGAGGTAGTAAATCCATCCCTGTCCCAGCTCCTTACACTCCAGAAATACTCCTTTGTGTGTGGTCCTCATGTCTTATGGAGGTTGGTAAATGCTCTGATTGAACAGGACATCTGTAGTCACCTCAACAGTCCTGTCCAACATTCTGTTTAGACTGATTTTATGAAAAGAGGAAGACCCCGGCCCTCAGAGGGAATCCCTGTGCAGCTCCTGCTGCAGCTGCTCCTGGGGCAGCATCCCTGTGCTCGAGGGTCCTGAGCGCCCCCTGCTGCCCAGCCATTCCCCCTGCACGGGCGGGTCCTCTCAGGGCTCACAGGGCATTGACCTCTCAGAGTCTGTAGTGCAGTAGTAAGGTTTGTGCCCTGACTTCACAAGGTTTCCTCAGGGACACCACATGCTTTAGATATCTATGTATATGATGAACTGGCCTTACTGAACCGCATGACTCTGAAGGGAGACCCCGAGGGCTTTATAAAGCCTTCAGGTAGGCCCTTCCCTGGAGCTGCCAGGTGGATACACCCAGACAAACCTCAGTTTCCTGAGTCCTGAAGCTCTCGGAGGCTCTGGGGTCTCTGATGTTCTAAGGGTCCTGTGGTTGAAGGTCCCATCTGAGTATGTCTGCATGGGTCCCAAATCCCACTGCATGCTACTGTTCAATAAAACACACACACACACACACACACACACACTGACACACACTAACACACACACACTGACACACACACTATCACACACACTATCACACACACTAACACACACACACACTGACACACACTAACACACACACACTGACACACACACACTCTATCACACACACACACACTGACACACACACACACACACAGTAATGACTTTCATTGCTATGAACCCAGAGTTGCCCTTCATCTCTGAACCCAGCTCATGGGCAGTGACTGCAGGTGGATTCTAGGCCTGGAGTGACTTCCTTTGGAATCTGATCAAATGCACCCTCGATGCACAAGCAGACTTTTCAGAGCACATGCCTTGTGTTTCTCTGTTCTTGAAGGTCCTATGAATCCAGATGCTGATTAGAACGGATCAGACCTGCTCAAGGGACAGTCAGAGGTGGAGCTGGCTCCCCCATTGACTGCAGGGCCCTGTAGCTGAGAGTCCCCTGGAGACCCCACACCTGTATTAGGGGACCCCTGAGAGTGGTGAAGCTGAGGAGGCAGCACTGTAGTCAGCTGTCAGGTGGGGCTGCTCTTCCAGGTCACCTGGTGGGCGGGGCAGCAGTGGGCAGGGGAGTGAGTCCAGCTCTGTGAGGGACACCCTGGCTTCCTCAGGACACCTGGTTTCAGGACAGGCTTGGTGTTTGTCCATTCGTGTTGCTGCATCCTGATGGTTATCTTCCCTGCTGACCCCCTGTCCCATGCATCTCAGTTCCTCACACGTGACACAGACTCTCTACTCAGTCACCCCACAGCTGCGCCCATCAGTCCCTGCAGGAACCACCCTCTCCTCCTGCATCTGCGTCTCTGGTTCAACCTCGTGGATATTCCTGCACTGAGTGAGCCATCACTAGTGAGAATTCAGATACCAGGTCATTACTCAGGCTCCATTCAAAGGAAATGACCTGGGAAAGACCTGACTCGACACAATGCCCACAAGAGTTTGTCTCTGCAGGTCTGAGGTGGCGGGAAAAGCTCTCACCTGAGACTCAGCAGTCAGACCCATGTCTGCTCTTTCTCCTGGAGAAGGGAAGTATTCGGTGAAGAAAGGGACAAAGTTCTTCTCCTCAGGATTTTTGTACATGGAGAGAGAGCAATGGAAATGGGAACACGTCTTCCCAGACCACATTTACAAAGTCTTCCTGTGAAAGGTCACTCTGAGCCAGGACACCCTCAAAATTTAGTGATAATACACTTGGGGTCAATGTGGAAATTAGTTGTTTGCAGACCACATGTTAATTTTATATGCCATCCAAGATAATGAAATAAAACCGTATTTTCCTATATAGAATGCTCCTGAGAATGCGCCTCCCTGACCTCCAGCTCCAGGAGCACAAGGAACAGGTCCCAGCCGCTGCTCTCTGAAATCCCCCGTGGTTTGTGCTGAAGACACAGCTGTGCACGACGCCCAGACCCTGCCTGACTCGGCGGTGACACTGAGGCAGAGCCATTGCTGGGAGATGCAGGTGTCATCTGACGGAAATTTTTGACTCAGGAAATTCCTGACAGTCTTGTTGGGTCTCCAAAAATGCAGGTAGTTCAGGTAAATTCCAACTTTCTCAGACAGATATTTCTTGTGTGCTGACCGTTTCCCCAGGCTTAGCAACCTTTCTGCATTTTTTTCTTCTCCAAATAAAAAACACAGCCTCTGCGCTGGCCGGATTTGCTCAGTGGTTAGAGCACCAGTCCGTGGACCAGAGAATCCCGGTTTCGGTTCCCGATAAGGGAACGTGCCTCGGTTGCAGTTTGTCCAGGGCCCCGTTGGGGTCGTGATGGTTGTAACCAATCAGTGTGTCTCTATAACATCGATGTTTCTCTCTCTCTCTTCCTCCTTCTCTCCCTCCCGCTGTATCTGAAAATGAATGCAAATATGTGCTTGGGTGAGGATATAAACAAACAAACAAACAAACAAACAAACAAACAAACAAACAAATACAGGCTCTGCTGCATGTGAGAAAGTTTCTACCAATATAATAAAACTTGTAAAATCAAAGCCATCATGGTTGCCACAGAACCACTCGACTGGAGAGACTCATAGAGAAAACGTTATATGGGGAGGAAGCCAGAACCCTCAGAGGAAACAGCCACAAACACCACCTGCACCTGCTCCTGGGCTGTTCTCTGTGGTCGGTGTGTCCTGAGCGCCCCCTGGTGTCCTGAGCGCCCCCCGCAGCCCCGCCCTCCTGTCCCCTCAGGAGGTGTGTGTCTGGGCTCACACTGACTTCTCCTCATTGTGTCTCGCACAGTAATGCACGCTGTGTCCTCAGATTTCAGGTTGGTCATTTTAAGAGAGATTGTGCTCCTAGGGTTGTCCCTGGAGATTGTGAATCTTCCTTGAACAGATGGCGCGTACCACTGATCTGTTCCCGATGGTTGGCTCACTCTTGCCACCCACTCCAGCCCCTTCCTGGAGCCTGGCGGACCCAGTGCATGCTGTAGTCAGTGAAGGTGAGTCCAGAGGCTTAGCAGGAGAGGCTCAGGGACCCCCCAGGCTACACCAAGCCTCCCCCAGACTCCACCAGCTGCACTTGGTGCAAGACACCTGCAGACAGAGGAACAGACTGAGAACTGCCCCTGCAGCGCGGTCCCCCTGAGCCCGAGCCCAGGGCTGCACTTTTGACAGGATGAGAAGGGAGGCCCAGAGGAGAGCGGACCCCATGGTGTGGACACAGGACGGGCTGACCCTGAGGCTCCTTTCTGGGATCTGCAGGGACAGGCACTGGGCAGGTTTTCATGAGCAGGGCAGGGTCCTCATTTGCATGTCTTTGCCCTGTGGACCTGTCTGAGCTGCCCACCCGGGCTCCTCCCTCCCTACCTTGCCTTCAAGGAGGGTGGGGGACAGGATGACTGGGCCTGAACCCAGGGTCTCTCTGCTGGCCTGGACATTGTAGTGTTTGTCTGTGAACAGTGATAGACACCTAGACCAGGATGGAAGTGGGATATGTAAGGTTCTCCAGGCAGATTGCACCTAAACCCACTCAGGACACATCCTGGGACAGGATTGTGGAGAAGACAGGGCCCCCTGGTGGTTGTTCTGAGCCACACAGGCTGACGACGCTGGGTCTGAACCAGCTTCCTGAGACAAGGCAGGGGTGTCTGCCACAGGGAAGTCCTTCCTGGCATTTTGAAACGGTAGCACCCCAAATCCTGCTTCTTTCTTGTACACAGCTGAGCCTCTGCAAAGACACCTGGGCCTCAGGGCTCCCACCTTGGGGAGAACCTGAGGAACATAACCCTCCTCAGTGCCGGGCACAGGCCTCTGGTGCCAGGGCCTCAGCTTGCACGTGTGAGGAGCTTTGACCTGTCTGGTTGCACACTCACACACCCCAGAGTGTCCACCGTGTGACACACCAGAGCCTCTTTAACTCAGTGGAGATGTTTTCTGACATTTGTGGGGAACCATCATGACTGTGGGCAGTAGAGCTGCAGAGGGGCAGTGAGCACAGGGACAGACTCATCGAGCACAGAGGGCAGTTCCCTGCCCAGCAACCGGTCCCTTCACTGCAGCCCTGAGACCCTGTATCTCTGAACTCTAGGATTGTGCCCGAGACCACAGGAGTAAGTCGTAGTGGAGAGGACAGCAAAGCTCCGTCCTCCTCGCTCCGGGACATGAGGACGGGGCCCCACCCCTTTGTGCTTCTGTCTGAAAAGATGTAGAGGGGGGATGGCAGTGACCACTGTGCATGAAACTCCATGAAAGTAAGCCGGCTCTGTCAGATGTGACCATCACTGTTATATCATTCCTCACCTGTGGGCAGAGGGGACTCTGAGGCCTCACCTCTGAGTGCACAAGGAACACCTGCTCTGCACCAGCCCTCACCTGTCACACCTGTGTGAGGGCCAGGTCATCAGCATCATGTCAGTGTCCTCACCTCTAAATTGATTTATAGCTATATGTTTTACATCCTGAAAGGTCATTTCCTCCATTTTCCATCAAGAAAGCCTTGAATGCAAAGTATTACAAACTGGTTGTTCAGTAATATCTGTTGTATGAATTAAGTAATAAACTCTACCTCCCTAGATGTAGGTTGTTGAAAAGACACTAGAAGTTGGATAATGCAACTCAACATGAAAAATCTGGGCCCTTTCGTGGTAACCTGAAAATGTGGGCTGAGCTGTTCCATCCTGAGCCACAATATTTGCAGATCAATGAATACGTTACACCACAGAAACAAAATGAAAGATAAAAACCATATAATCTTATCAATAGATGCTGAAAAACCTTCGACAAAATCCAGCCCCCATTTCTGATAAAAATGTTCAGCAATGTGGGACTAGAAGGATCATATCTCGACATAATAAAGGTCATATATGAAAAACCTACAGTCAACATCATACTCAATGGGTAAAAACTAAAAGCATTTCCCTTAAGAACAGAAACAAGGCAGGGATATCATTGTCACCACTATTATTTGACATAGTACTGGAAATCTTAGCCTCAGAAATTAGACGTGAAGAAAGAATAAGAGGGATACAAATTGGAAGGGACGAAGTTAAACTGTCATTATTTGCAGATGACATGATATTGTACATAGAAAACCCTAAAGACTCCATCAAAAAACTACTAGGTTTAATAAAAGAATTTGGCAACATAGCAGGATACAAAATTAACATCAAGAAACCACTGGCACTTTTACACACCAATAATGAACACACAGACAGAGAAACTAAAAAAGGCAATCCCATTTACCATTGCAACAATATAATTAAGATACTTAGGAATAAACTTAACCAAAGATGTAAAGACCCATTCGCAGAAAACTACAGCTCATTGAAAAAATAAATAGAAGAAGATATAAAAAAGTGGAAGCATATGCCTTGTTCATGGATTGGGAGAATTAACATCATTAAAATGTCCATATTACCCAAAGCAATCTATAGATTCAATGCAATCCCCATCAAAATACCAATGACACATTTCACAGAACTAGAACAAATACTCCAAAAGTTTACATGGAACCAAAAAAGACCCCGAATAGCCACAGCAATCTTTTAAAAGAAGAATGAAGTAGGTGGGATCACAATGCTGGATATCAGATTGTACTACAAAGCCACAGTAATCAAAACAGCCTGGTACTGGCTCAAGAACAGGCATATAGATCAATGGAAGAGAAGAGAGAACCTAGAAATTCACTGACCCAAGACATTATGCTCAATTAATATTTGGAAAAGGTGGCAAAGCATACAGTGGAGTAAAGACAGCCTCTTTAATAAATGATGTTGGGGAAATTAGCTACATGCAAAAATAAATAAATAAATAAAACTAGACCACCAACTTACACCTTACACAAGAATGAACACAAAACAGATAAAAGACTTAAATGCGATTTGTGAATCCATAAAAATTCAGGAAGAAAATGTAGGCAACAAAATTTTAGACATCACACGCAGAATAATTTACATTGATACAATGCCTAAGGCAAGAGAAACAAGGAAAAAATAAATACATGTCACTATATCAAGGAAAAGGCTTCTGTACAGCAAAAGAAAAACATTAAAATGTAAAGGGAACTCACTATATGGGAGAGCATAATTGCCAAAGATACATCAGATAAGGGGTTAATTTCCAAAATACATAGAGTGCTCATACACTCAACCCAAGCAAGATAAAGAACCCAATTAAAAAATGAGTGGAGGACATAATGAGACACCTCTCCAAACAGGACATACAAATGGACAAGAGACATATGAATAAATGTTCAGCGTCACTAACCATCAGAGAGATGCAAATTAAAACAACTATGAGGTATCACCTCACACCTGTCAGAATGGCCGCCATCAACAAATCATCAAACATCAAGGGCTGGCGAGGGTGTGGAGAAAAGGGGACTCTAGTACACTGCTGGTGGGAATGCAGACTGGTGCAGCCACTGTGGAAAACACTATGGTGTTACCTCCAAAAGTTAAAAATGGAATTGCCGAACTTCCGGTCAGGATGGTGGGTAGGTAATGCGGTATCGCCTCTTCCCACAACCACATCAAAGTTACAACTAAACTACAGAACAACCATCATTCAAAACCGCCTGAAATCGAGCTGAAAGGAAGTCCTACAACTATGAGATTAAAGAGGAAGTCTCATGGAGACTGGTAGGAGGGGCGGAGGCGGATGGGCTGGTCCCACACCGCGTGTGGCGGATAAAAATCAGGAGGACACCTCGGCTGGGAAGGTCCTCCCTGAGGACTGAGGGGTCCCCATCCCACACCAGGTGCCCAGCACAGGGTTCCAGTGCCAGGAAGAGAATCCCCATCACTTCTGGCTGTAAAACCAGCAGGAACCGAGGCTGAGGCGGCTGGAGCCCCCAGCAGCTCCTCTTAAAGGGCCCGCACACGGACTTACTTGGACTCGCTCCCTCCAGGCTCCAGCGTGCGGGAGGCAGCTTGAAAGTCACCAGAGTCATATGAGGAAGAACTGAGCTGTTTGGCATTGGAGCGAGGGCTGGAGAGGCGGCTTTCTCCTGGACAGACGTGCTTTTGGAGGCTTTTGTTCCTTTGGTGAGTCCTTCCCTGGGCCGGCAGAAGCCGCCATATCTGGGACTCCAGCAACCTGGCTCACACTGTCTGCCCCACCCTGGTGATTCCCCGAGGCCCCGACCCACCCAACTTTCAGGCCCACCCAAGCTGTTGCCAGCTGCTTTACCATAGGATTGGCCTGTCTTAGATCCTGCTTCAGCTTTTCCTATATTCTTTCAAACAAGCAGCATCTGGTCTCAGCTAGCCCCATATCTCTCGCTAAGTAATACATAGAAACAAACACAGGGAGGCAGCCAAAATGAGGAGACAAAGAAACAGGTCCCAAATGAAAGAACAGAGCAAAACTCCAGGAAAAGAACTAAGTGAAATGGAGTTAAGCAACCTAACAGATGCAGAGTTCAAAATACTGCTTATAAGGATGGTCAATGGACTTAGTGAGAACCCCAGTGAACTTAGTGAGGGCCCCAAGAGCATAAAAAAGGACCAGTAAGAAATGATGGATGCACAATCAGAAATGAAGGAGGCACTAACTGAAATAAAGAATAGTTTACACAGATACAATAGTAAAGTAGGTAAAGCCAAGAAGCAAACCATCGATTTGGAATATAAGGAAGCAAAAAACACCCAATCAGAACAGCAAAAAGAAAAAAGAATCCAAAAAACGAGGACAGTGTAAGGAGCCTCTGGGACAACTTCAAGCGTGCCAATGTTCGCATCTTGAGGATGCCAGAAAGAGAAGACAGAGAACAAGAAATCGAAAACCTATTTGAAACAATACTAACAGAAAACTTCCCTAATTTGGTGAAGGAAACAGACATACAAGTCCAGGAAGCACAGAGAGTCCCAAATAAGATGAACCCCAAGAGGGCCACACCAAGACACATCATCATCAAAATGCAAAAGGTTCAAGACAAAGAGAGAATCTTAAAAGCAGCAAGAGAAAAGCAGTTAGTTACCTACAAGGGAGTTTCCATAAGACTGTCAGCTGATTTCTCAAAAGAAACTTTGCAAGCCAGAAGGGACTGGCGTGAAACATTCAGAGTGATGTAAAGCAAGAACCTACAACCAAGATTACTCTATCCTGCAAAGCTGTCATTTAGAATCGATGGCCATATAAAGAGTTTCCCAGAGAAGGAAAAGCTAAAGGAGTTCATCACCACCAAACCATTATTATATGAAATGTTGAAGGGTCTTCTTGAAGAAAAAGATAAAAAAAATGAACAAAATGGAAATAAATACATATCTATTAACAATTGAATCTACAAACAAAATGACAAGCAAAACAGAAACATTCTCATAGATACAGAGAACTTTTGTTGGGTACAACATGGGTGGAGGTTGGGGGGAGGGGTGAAAAAGGTGAAGGGATTAAGAAGTACAAATTGGAAGTTAGACTGACAAACCTCAAAGGGAAGGGGGGTTGGGGGGTGGGAAGGAATAAACCAAAGAATTTATATGTATATATGCATAACCAATGGACACAGACAACAGTGTGGGGAAAAGCAGGAGGGGAGCAGGAATGGGGAGGAGGGGGCAATGGGGAAAAATGAGGAACAACTGTAATACATTCAACAATAAAGATAAGTTCAAAAAAATAAAAAATAAATAAAATTAAAAAAAATTCTCATGCATCTTTCAAACAGATTTAATGGGATTAAATTTGTTTAGGTAACTTCTTATGCCCAGCTTTCTAATATCTACAAAACTGTCAAATATTTTTATTAAAAAATTATTTTTATAAACAATTTTATATAGCCAAATAATATCTAGGTTGGTTTGAAAATCACAAAGTAAAGGACATTTATTCTCAGTAACTTATTTCTTTATGATGTAACTTTGATCCAAGGAACTATATCCCAGGAGCATGTCATTGAGGTACCCTTGATTCTTATTTTTTATTTGTTAAAATGATATTTCTAACAAATTCTGAGTAACACTGTGCTACATGACTTTGTTTAGGTTAATGCTAGAAACCTTTTTCTTGCAATCTTTGCCAAACACTCTCAGAGCTAAGTAGTGTCACACCTGGTGAGTACTTGGATAGAAGACCCCTGATTCTTGATGTTGAAAATTAGGTTATTGTGCCTTTAAGTCCCTCCTCAAACTCTTCCCTTGTGCAAGCTTATGGCTTATTGCAGACACCCCAACAAATTATATCAGACATATTCATATTTTTACATGGAGAAATGATTGAGAATAAAAGAGTAATTATTCATGTGTACAATTCAGAATCTTTCAAATGTGGAAATTGTAAAAGCAGCAGATTAATTGAGCTCTGTTCTCAATCAAATATTTTCAGTGATGTGGGTGTCAGAGGGAGGCAAATCATGGAGGTTCCTAGCACAGATATGCTCATAGGAAAGGGAACTTTATCCCTGACAGGAACCCTCAGTCCCAGGACACACGACATGATCAACTGGGAAGTTTTCAAATTTTGGATATTGTAAATAACACTGCTATGCACATGGGGGTGTATATATTCTTTCTGATTTGTGTTTTGGGATAATTGGGATATATTTTCAGAGGAGGATTCTCTGGGTCAAAAAGCAGTTCTATTTTTTTTTTAATCACTTTATCTTTGTTTCAGATGTTTCTCCATTTCCCCCCTAGACACCATCCTCCTGATCCCCCTTCCCACAGCATTGTTGTCTATATCCATTGGTTATGCATATATGCATGTAAGTTCTTTGGTTTATATTACCCTCCTCGCCACTGCCCTCCTCTGGGGCTTGTCAGACTGAACGTTCTATTTCTTTTTTTTTTTTTTGAGGAAACTCCATAGCATTTTCCCCAGTGGCTGCACCAATCTGCATTCCCACCAGTAGTGCACCAGGGTTCTCTTTTCTCCTCATCCTCCCCAGCACTGGGTGTTTGCTGAGGTATTGATAGGAGCCACTCTGGCAAGTGTAGCTGTTGTTTCAATTTGCACGTCTCTGATGATCAGTAATGTGAGCATTGTTTCATACGTCTCATGGCCATCTGTACGTCCTCTTTGGAGAAGTGTCTATTCAGGACATTGGCCCATATTTCAATTGGATTGTATGTCTTCCTGGTGTTGAGTTGTATGTAGTTTTAAAATATTTTGGAATTTAAGCCCTTATCAAATGTACCTTTGGCAAATAGACCACAGCTTTTTCTAACTCAGAGATGTTAGAGGTAAACATTGAATCAAGAATCCAGAGAGGTTCCCGGAGGGAAACTGTGACATGAAGAGGAAACCACACAGGAAACCAGCCCAAACCTCCAACTGCACCAGCTCCTGGATGGTCCTTGTGTTCAACCACCCTGTCGCCCCCTGGTGGTCGCAGCCTCTCCTGCAGGGAGGTTTGTGTCTGGGCTCACACTGACTTCCCCTCACTGTGTCCCGCACAGTAATACACGGCCGTGTCCTCGGTGGTCACGGATCTCAGCTGCAGGGAGAACTGGTTCTTGGACGTGTCTCTGGAGATGGTGGTGCGGCTCTTGAGGGACGGGTTGTAGTAAGTGCTACTACCACTACCAGATATGTACCCAATCCATTCCAGCCCCTTCCCTGGTTTCTGTCGGATCCACCTACAGTAGTAACCACTGAGTGAGCCCCCAGAGACAGTGCAGGTGAGGGAGAGGGTCTGCGAGGGCTTCACGAGTCCTGGGCCCGACTCTTGCAGCTGCAGCTGGGACAGGACACCTGGGGACAAGGAGCATCAGGCCCTGTCAGTCACGTGCAGTCACAACCACCCCATGGACCCTGTCTGATCTCTGAGACCCTCACCTTGGGGGGATGTCACCAGGCACAGGAGAAGACCCAGCAGCCTCATCTTCTTCTAGACCACAGCTCTGCCTTCCCCAGAGACCTCAGCCTTGTGTGAGGAGAGAGCCGTGAGCCTCCCCAGGCCAGGGAAGGATTTACCCTCAAGTTTGGGGAGAAATTTGCATGTGGGGCAGCCTATTCCTTATAAGTGGAGGACTGAGGTCAGGCTGCCCTGGTTCTCTGGGCCCCTCTGGGGGCTTCTCTTCCCTTGAACTGACTCACCATGTACGTCAGGGAAAGGGGATCACTTGGTTGACGAGACCTCTGGAGTCAGCTTAATAGACATGCCCATCTCTGATAAGAGGTGAACTAGATGAGAAGATTATATTTTTAATTTCTAATACATCTTTCTTATAGATTTATAGGAATTTCATTGGTCCAGGTAGTTTCATACACTCAACTCTCTAATATATACACCACTGTCAAATATTTTTTATAAACAATTATATTTTTATAAACATAAAATCACAAGATAAAGGATATTCATTCTCTGGATCTTATATGTTTATTTATGTTGTGGAGATCCAAGGAACTATATCCCTAGAAGAGGTTAATGGGAAATTCTTGATTCTTTTCTTTATTTTGTTTTGTTTGGATAAAATTATATTCATTATAAGTTCTGAGTAACACGATATGATGGGCCATTTTTAAAGTTATTACTTGATCCAGTTTTCTTACAATCTTTACCAATAACCTTTAGCAGCTAAGCAAGGTCAGGCCTGGTTAGTACTTGGAAGGGAGACCTTGATCCTTGATGTTGAAAATTGGTAATTCTGTCTTAGAGTCCCTCCTCAGACTCTTCCCTTCTGCAAGCCCACGGATTATTGTAGAGACCTCACTCTAATGATATCAGACATAATCACGTTTATACACAGAGAAATGACTGAAAATAGAAAGAGTGATTATGTATTAGTAAATTCAGATTATTTTGTTTATAATTGGGGGACTGAGAACAGGCTGCCCTGGTCCTTCTGGGGCCCCTGCTGAGCATCTTCTTGAACTCACTCACGATGTAAGTCAGGGATAGGGGATCACCTGGTGTGTGAGACACATTGGAAAGAGGTCAATGATGGTCTAATCTTTCTGAGCATAAGAGAAACGATGGACTCGATGAGCAGGTCACTGTTAAGTTCTCAGGCATCTTTCAGACAGACTCAAAAGGAACAAGCATTTTCAGTTTCTGAATCCCAGTTCTCTAGTATATGCACAATTTTGTAAATATTTTATCATTATTTCATACAAATAAATTCTACTATCGTGGAAAAAACTTAATAAATAAAACATCTATGTTCAGTATTTTTTGTCTTAATTTATGGCATTACTCTGATCTGAGAAACCACCTTCCAAGCACAGGCTGATGGGACATTCTTCCTCCTAATGTTGTCAGTTGTGTGACTGGGTCTACACTTTCTTGTGCAAACTCTTTCTTTATGAAAGCTCATGGCACATTGCAGAGACAAAACCTTGTTCCTTTAGAAATGATCATGGTTTCCCTGGTCGGTTTGGGTTAGTGGTTTGAGAGTCAGCCCAGGGATCATGGGGTCTAGGGTTTGATTCCCAGTCAAGGGCTGTGCCTGTGTTGGAGGTTTGATCCCCGCTAGGTTCCGGTCTTGAGGGAGGTAACAAATCATTGTGTCTCCTTACATCTCTCTCTCTCTCTCTCTCTCTCTCTCTCTCTCTCTCTCTCTCTCTCTCTCTCTCTCTTCCTCTCTCCTCTCCCTCAGGTAAGGATTAAATAGTAAGTGTAATATTTATTTAGTGGCACATCTCTGCACACACACACACACACACACACACACACGCACACACACACACTGTGATGATTTTCATTGTACTGAATCCCAAATTCTCCTTCTCCTCTGTGCCTAGCACATGGGCTTTGCCCTTACACTGACCCTCACCTAGCATGTGACCTTCCTTCACAAAGAGAACAGACCCAACATGACTGACGTGCAGACAGGGCTGGGCCTGCACCTGTGGTTCCTGTTCTCCCAACACCTGGATCCTGCAGATGCCATAGTGAGAGGGTCCTGGCTCGTCCTGGGGAGGGTCAGACCCAGGACCCCTGTCCAGTCAGTGCAGCCAACACTGACTGACATGTGGGGAACGCTCACTGACCCCCAGCTCAGCAGTGCCCATTCTCAGAGCCCACAGACCCTCTACTCAGTGACCCCACGGTTGCACCCGTCAGGCCCTGCAGGAAACTCCATCTCCTCCTGTATTTGTGTCTCTGGTTCAAACTCGTGGATATTCCAGCACCAAATGGGTCGCACAGGTGAGAATTCAGACACCTGGTTGTCACTCAGGCTCCATTCAAAGGAGGTCCTCTCGAGGTCGTGTATGCATGAGCTCCAGTGACTTCCCACGTGGACTGTGTCCCCCAGCCCAGCAGCCCACCAGGCACTGAGTCCCTGCTCAGCTCCAGGGATAGACAGAAGCACCTGCTGAGGTTCAGTTGTCTGGGGAATGTCTCAGGGGCTCCCACCTGGGAGAGGACGGAAGTCCCCACGTCCTTAGGGTCGTGGGTCTGCGCTGGTGTATCAGCACCCGTCAGGTGTGAGCCCTCTTCCTGTGAGTCAGTGCACGTGTGTCTTCCATGTGCTCTTGTCATTACACTGAGTCCTCACACGTGGGACCTGCCTCACAAACACCCTTTCTAAACAAGGTTCCCAGAGATCTGAGGACTCCAGTGTAACTCTATCACCTCAGTACATGTACGTCAGGACCTTCCCGCAGGAAGGAAGCCTGCAGGTGGTTACTGTCCGTGTCTGTGTGGAGGAGTC
The DNA here is from genome assembly GCA_030848825.1 of Tadarida brasiliensis. NCBI lineage: Eukaryota > Metazoa > Chordata > Mammalia > Chiroptera > Molossidae > Tadarida > Tadarida brasiliensis. The sequence goes on from CM061257.1 coordinate 248,768,950, forward strand.
TCGTTTGGAAGACCCATCAGGAGGACCAGCGTCCTGTGGCTGGTGGTCAGCTCCGTCGTGCTGCGGTCGCCCAGTGAGCTCTGATGGTGGGCGGTGCTGCTCTGCTCAGCCCTCAGGGACCCCCTCGGATCTGCACGAGGCCCCTGCATCGTCAGTGGGCTCACAGGTCTGGGGCACAGGAGGGTCAGGGGCCAGGTCTGCACATGCTAACGTGTCAGTGATCACTGTGACCCTCTCCGTGTGCTCACCACGTGCCCTCTGCTGCTTCACTTTGACGCCCGAGTGGGCTCTGATGGGCAGAGGGGCACGGCCTCTGCTGGACAATGGTGCTGGTCATGGGTCTCCAGAGAGGCAGGGCCAATAAATGCATATTCACACTTACATGTCTCATACAAGGAGCTGATGCTCACGTCAGGGAGTGTGAGACGTCCCGAGTCCCATGATCTGCTGTTGCCCCAGTAGACCCAGGCGAGCTGCTGTCGTAACTCAGCCTGGCCCGAGGGCTGAGGACCTGGGTGCCCCGGGAAGGAGAAGTCCTCAGAAAAGAAGCAGAAATGGTCCCTCTGGGTAGCTGAGAGCTTTGAGAGGAAATCCCTGCGGTTAACAGGAAGTGCCTTCCCCAGCTCCCTCTTCACCGGACCCTGCGCCTGTTCTGTGTGTTTCCTGGGTTCCAAAAGGCCCCGTATCCTCAGAGCCCCCTGGTATCCTGAGCGCCCCCTGCCGCCCAGTCATTTTCCCCTGCAGGCGAGGGTCCTCTCAGGACTCACAGGGCACTGACCTCTCAGCGTCTCTAGTCCAGAAGTAAGGGCTGTGCCCTGACATCAGACTGTCCCCTCAGGGACACCGTATGCTTTTGATATCTATGTACATGGTGAACTGGCCTTACTGAACCCATGACTCTGCAGGGAGCCCCCAAGCCAGGGCTTTGGGAAGACATCAGGGAGCCCTTCCCTGGAGTGCCAGATGGACAGACAGAGAGATACTCCTCTGAGTCCAGAAGCTCTCGGAGGCTCTGGGGCCTCTTATGTCCTTAGTGGCCTGTGGTTGAAGTTCCCATCTGAGTATCCCTGCATGTGGCTCAAATCCCACTACTTTCTTCTATTCAATAAGTCACACACACACACACACACACACACACACACACAGTGATGACTTTCACTGTTATGAATCCAGAGTTGCCCTTCTTCCTTGAACCGAACACATTTTCAGTGACTGCAGGTGGATTCTAGGCCTGGAGTGACTTCCTTTGGAAGCTGACCAAATGCACCCACGATGCACAAGCAGACTTTTCAGTGCATGTGTCTGGTGTGTTTCTGTTCTTGGAGATCCTGTAAATCCAAATGTTGATTATAATGGATCAGACCTGCTCCAGGGAGGGTCAGAGGTAGATCTGGTTCTCTATTGACTTCAGGGCGCTGTAGCTGAAGAGTCCCCTGGAGACCCCACAGCTGTATTAGGGGACCCCCTGAGAGTGGTGAGGCTGAGGAGACAGCACTGTAGTCAGCTGTCAGGTGAGGCTGCTCTCCCAGGTCACCTGGTGGGTGGGGCAGCAGTGGGCAGGGGAGTGAGGTCGGCTCTGTGAGGGACACCCTGGCTGTTTCAGGACACCTGGTTTCAGGACAGGCTAGGTGTTCATACATTCTTGTTCCTCCACCCTGATAGTTATCTTCCTTCCTGACCACCTGCCCCATGGCTCTGTTCCCCACATCCCATGAGGAGACCGACTTTCTACTCAGTCACTCCACAGCTCTGCCCGTCAGGCCCTGCAGGAACCACCATCTCCACCTGCATCCGCATCTCTGGTTCAACCCTAGTCGACATTCCTTCACTGAGTAAGTCCTCACGAGTTAGAATCCAGGCTCCTTCTCCTGGGATGGTCCTTGTTTTCAGCGCCCCCTAGTGGTCTATACCCCTCCCGCATGGAGATTTGTTTCTGGGTTTACACTGACTTCCCTCGCTGTGTCTCTCACACAGTAATACACAGCTGTTGTGTTGGCTCTCAGGCTGCTTACTTGCAGATACAACATATTTTTAGTGTTGTCTCTGGAGATGGTGAATCTGCTCTTCACAGAGTCTCCATAGTATGTTTTATTCCATCACTATAAATTCGACTTATCCACTTCAGCCCCTTCCCTGGAGCCTGGCGGACCCAGTGCATGCCGTAGCTACTGAAGGTGAATCCAGAGGCTGCACAGGAGAGTCTCAGAGACCCCCCAGGCTGCACCACGCCTCTCCCAGACTCCACCAGCTGCTCCTCACACTGGACACCTGCAAACACAGAGACGTCCTGGTCAGGACACTGTCACACGTCCACTGTTATCTCTTTTACCCACTCACACACTCAGTGTCTCTTTTTCTCCATAAATTACCTGTCAAAATAGCAACAAGGAAAACCCAGCTGAGCCCAAACTCCATGGTGAGTGCTCTGTGTTCAGTCCTGATCAGGGAATGGGGTCACCTGTGGATCCTGAGGCTGGGCTCCGATCCCAGATCTTCAGGGCCAGGGCTGGGCTGGTTTTCATGAGCAGAGGGGCCTCAATCTGCATGTCCTTCTACTATATATGTAGAACTGGGGTAGGATGGTGGCATTAGGGACACGGTCCCAGAGTGTGACAACACCAAGGGTGTTTGCCCTTTCAGAATTACTCCCCTGTCTGCAGGGAATGTGGAAATGGATGGAATTTCTGTTGTGTTGGAAGAATTGGCAAAATGTCTGGATCATTTAAGAAATGGATTTTGTAACTAGCTTTAAAACTAGGCCAAGAAACTAGTTTTTCTGCAAATCAGATTTTGGAACATGCACCCTGGGCTTAGTCTTTGTTCTGACAGAGCATCCTATCTCAAAAGCCTTCTGTGGTCAGATCAGTAGGGAGAATACAAAATAATTGCATGGTAACTGTTTCAATTTTTTATAAGTAATTAATATTAAACTTATATCAATTAAACTTTTGATAATTTATTTTTACCTTTTTTTCTCCTTAAAGGAAAATTACTTTAACATTTTTATAGTCTGAAAAACAGTATAAATGTTATTCTTCTCAGTTAGTAAATAAGCAAAAATGACATTTATTTTCCTTATTGGCATGTACTTACAAATATTAAAGACGGAGAGATGTAACATAATTATGAGTTTATTACTGGTGGTATTTGAACAGCTTATCTAAATTGTACATAATATTTGAACTAGCATATGACATTAGTTTTAACTATTATATTAACAAGGCTGGGATATTTAGATAGGACTTTGTGTTTGTAACCATGATCATCATTTCTTGTCATTTCTTGTACATGTTTATTACTCGTTCTTAATAGATTTGTTTTGAAACATGACTTGGCTTTGTTGGGATAAAAAAAAAAAAAAGAATATCTCCCCTGCCCTGGCCGGTTTGGCACAGTGGTTAGAGGATCCTCCGGGGACCTAAGGGCCGCATGTTCAATTCCAGCTAAGGGCCGTACCTCGGTTGCAGTTCAGTCCCCAGTCCTGGTTGGGGTTGTGTGGGAGGCAACCAACTGATGAGTCTCCCTCACATCCAAGTTTCTCTGTCTCTATCTCTCCCTCCCACTCTGTCTGAAAATTAATGGAAAAATATCCTCGGGTGAGGGTTAAAAAAAAAAAAGAATTTTTTCTCACATCTCATCCTGTTCCCTCCACACTGGGCTCAACTGCTCCAGGAGACCTCTACAAAGACCCAGGAGAGAAAATTGTCATAAAAAGAAAAAGAGACTTATTTAAAATGAGAGATGCCTTTGACAGTCACCAGTGAGAACACACCAAGAGAAATCAACCCTCACAACCCGAGAAAGGATTACAAGTTCAAGAAGATTGAAATCTTATCAAGCATATTCTCAGATCTTGATGGCATGAAACTAGACACTTATTTCAGTAAAAACACTAAAAACCATTCAAACACATGGAGGCTAAATAGCATGTTATTAAACAATGCATGGGTTACCAAGGAGATCAAGGAAGAAATTTAAAGTCCTGGAAATCAATGAAAATGAACACACAACAACACACAATCTATGGGACACAGTGAAAGCAGTCCTGAGAGGGAAGTTCATAGTATCACAGGCCTACCTCAAGAAACAAGAAATATTTCAAATGGACTATCTAACTCTACAACTTAAAGAACTAGAAAGTAAACCAAAAGAAAAACCCAGAGCAAATACAAGAAAAGAAATAATAAAGGTCAGCACAGACATAAATGACATAGAGACTAAGAAAAAAAAATTTTTAAAGATCAATGAAATGAGGAGCTGTGTATTTGAAAAGATAAACAAAATTGATGAATCTTTAGGCAGACCCATTAAGAAACAAAGAGAGAATATCCCCCTCTCAAAACAAAAACAAAAACAAAAAAACACACAAACAAAATAGAAGTAACAACTGACACCACAAAATACAAAAGATTGTTAGAAAATACTATGAACAATTAGATGCCAACAAATTGAGCAACATAGGCAAAATGTACAAATTTCCAGAATCACACAGTCTAATCCGAGAAGAGTCAGAAAACTTGAACAGACCAATAACAACTAAGGAAATTGAAGCTGTAATCAATAAACTCCCAGCACACAAAAGCCCTGGCCCAGACTGCTTCAAAGGGGAGTTTTACGGAACATTCAAAGATGAACTAACACTCATTCTGATCAAACTATTCCAAAAAATTTAAGAGGAATTAAATCTTCCAAGCTCTTTTTATTAGGCCAGCATAATCTTAATTCCAAAACCAGATAAAGACATTACAAAGAAAGAAAAGTACAGGCCAATATCCCTGATGAAAGTTTATGGCAAAATCCTCAACATAACTTTAGCAAATTGGATCCACCAATATATTTTTAAAAATTCTACCATGACCAAATGGGATTCATCCCAGGGATGCAAGGCTGGTACAATATTCACAAATCAATAATTGTGAAACACCACATAAACAAAATGAAAGATGAAAATCATATGATCATATCAATAGACACTGAGAAAGCATTTGACAAAATCCAGCACCGATTTCTGATAAAAATGCTCAGCAAAGTGGGAATAGAGAGATCATATCTCAACATAATAAAGTCCATATATTAAAAACTTACAGCCAACATCATACACAATGGGCAAAAACTAAAAGCATTTCCCTTAAGAACACGGAACAAGACAAGGATTCCCAATTTCACCACTCTTATTTAACAAAGTATTTGCAGTCTTAACCACAGCAATTAGACAAGAATAAAAAATAAAGGGCATCCAACTTGGAAAGGAGGAAGGGAAACTGTCATCATTCACAGATGACATGATATTCTATATTAAAAAAACCTGAACACTCCATCAAAAATTGATTAGTCTTAATAAATGAATTTGACAAAGCAGCAGGATACAAAATTAATATCCAGAAATCACAGCATTCTTTTACATCACCAATAATGAACATTCAAAAAGGGAAATTAAAAATAAAAAAAAAAACAAAAAACAATTTATCATTGCAACATCAACAAAAATATAAGATGCATAGAAATAAACTTAACCAATGAGGTAAAAGTCTTGTTTTCAGAATACTACAGGACATTGAAAAAAAAAATAGAGGAAGATATAAAAAGTGAAAATATATAAATGTTCATGGGTTGGAAAGATCAACATCATTAAAATGTCCATGCTACCCAAAGCAATCTATAGAATCAATGAAATCCTTATTAAATTACCAATGGTATATTTCACAGATCTAAAACAATTATTCCAAATGGTTATATGGAACCCAAAAGACCCCGAATAGCCTCAGCAATCTTGGAAAAGGAGAACAAAGTGGGAAAGATCACAATACCACACATCAAGTTATACTACAAAGCCATTGTAATCAAAACAGCCTGGCCCTGGCACAACAACAGACACATAGATCAATGGAACAGAACAGAAAACCCAGAAATCGACTCAGGATAGTATGCACAATTTATATTTGACAAAGGAGGGAAGAGCACACAATGGACAAAAGACAGTCTCTTCAATAAATGGTGTTGGGAAAATTGGACAACTACATGCAAAAAAAATGAAACTAAACCACCAATTTACACCACACACAAAAATAAACTCAAAATCGATAAAAGACTTAAATATAGCTCGTGAAATGATAAAATTCCTAGAAGAAAATGTAGGCAGAAAAATTTCAGACATGATAGGTAGTGTAATTTTCACAGATACATCACCTAGGGCAAGAGAAACAAAAGGAAAAATAATTCATTGGACTACATCTTACTAAAAACTTCTGCACAGCAAACGAAACCAGCATCAAAATGAAAAAGGAACCCACTCTCAAGGAGAACATACTTGTCAAAGTTAAAATGGATAAGGGGTTAATATCTAAAATATAGAGAGTACTCATGCAACTCAACAAAAGGAAAACAAACAATCCAAGTTAAAAAATGGGCAGAGGACCTGAATAGACACTTCTCCAAACAGGACATACAAATGGCCAGGAGACATATGAAAACATGTTCAACATCTCTAATCATCAGTGAGATGGAAATTAAAACGGCTATGAGATATCATCTCACACCTGTCAGAATGGCTGCCATCAACAAATCATCAAACAGCAAGTGCTGGCGAGGATGTGGAGAAAAGGGGACTCTAGTACACTGCTGGTAGGAATGCAGACTGGTGCAGACACTATGGAAAACAATATGGTGTTTCCTCAAAAAATTAAACATGGAACTGCCATTTGACCCAGTGATTCCACTTCTGGGAATATATCCTAAGAAGCCTGAAACACAATCAGAAAGAATATATGCACCCCTATGTTCATATCAGCGCTATTTATAATAGCTAAATCTGGGAACGAAGTGCCCATCAGTAGATGAGTGGATAAAAAAGCTGTGGTACATTCACACAATGGAACACTGCAGCTGTAAGAGAGATGTCTTATCCTTTGAGACGACATGGAGGGACCTCGAGAGTATTATGCTGAGCAAAATAAGCCAGTGAGAAAAAGACAAATACCACATTATCTCACTTATTTATGGATTTTCATCAACAAAGGAAGCTGTAAATCCAAACAGAGCCAGAGTCATGGAAGTAGGGAACAGACTGGCACACGTCAGAGGGATGGGGTTTGGGGAGTGGGAAGAGATAAATCAAAGAACTTATAAGCATATATGCACAACCAATGGACATAGACATTAGTTTGGGGACAGCAGGCGGGGGTGGGAGTGGGGAGAATAGGGTCAATGGGAGACAAAAGGGGAAATATTGGTATTACTTTCAACAATAAAGAAAAAGAGAGAGAAATCCAAGCTTGGTGTCTGAGTGTGGCCACAGGGTAAACACAACTCCAGGTGAACGAGAGGATTCCTCCCCCAACTACGGGAAGGAGAATGGAACCAAATGCAAAGGCAATGAGTTCTGAACATGGACCAGGAACGCCAGCTCTGTGCCTTGTCTCAGATGATGTGCAAATAACTGATGTGTGCACAGGCTTATTAATGAATACTGCTCCATTTAAAATTCTCCGTGACGTTGGAAGATGCATCGATGGGAAACCTCAGTCACTCACACCTCCCCCAGAAACGCCACTGGCAGAGGATGACGCTCTGCTTCTCTGCACAGCAGGAGAGATGGAGACGACGCTGAGGAGGGAGCTTTCCTCAGGCAACACCTGGGCCTGGTGCAGGGAGGGACGCTTGAGGCTCACGTGGATTTTCATCTACAGTCATGAGTTGAAACACCAGCACCAAAGACTTCCGACACAGAGTCACAAGGAATCTTCCTTCGTGACATCCAACCAATGCTGCCTGGAAGGAAGGCCCCGTCTGTGCTGAGCGTGTCCTCCTCTGTCTGCACGGGGCCCTGGCGCCTCTCCTCCAGCCGCCATCCCCTGCGATCTCCTCAATTTCTAATGAGAACGTTGTGCAAATGAGGAGCAAATGTACACAAAAGATAAAACAAAAAGAGCCAGCAGGACAAATTCATTAAACCAATGAAAGTCCATGTACAGCCATGTGAGACATGGGCTTTCACAGCTCAGAACTGGCTGCATTCCCCTCGCTCACAGGAAGCAAGCAGGTGAAAAATGTCAGAAGAGGACAAATCCATAAAACAAATACATTTTTAAAATAAATAAAAAATGAGTCCAATTTGTGGTGAAAACACCACTTCAAGACTCAGAACCCTGTGGGTGCAGAGTGTCCGTGACCTGGAAGGTGAGGCAGACACGTGTCCACGATGAGCTAGGTTTGTGAAGAGGGAGAGACAGGGGCTGGGGGCGACGGGGAAGCCCTGAGACTGTCTGGGTGTTTCAGGCAGAGTGTCCTCAGGGGCAGCCACAAGCACAGTGGGGCCTCCTCCCAGAGCCCGGGTGTGAGCTCCACACAGGGACCACCCCCAGGAAGGGGCACCAGGGCCCAGGAGCCCACCGTCCTGTCCCATCAGGGCCGGGCCCCTCCACGCTGCCCTCCTCCTGATCTCAGCCAGTCCTGGGGACACAGCAGCTGGTGCTTCCTCTGGGGGAGGGAGGAGGGTCCCCAGGGGAGCGTCCCAGGGGCTCTTCTCTGCAGCTGGTGGAGGTTTTGGGGCTTGCAGGACGTGGTTTCTCTCGCTGTGCCCCTGGCACAGTAATACACGGCTGTGTCAGAGGCCTTCAGGCTGCTCCACTGCAGGTAGCTGGTGCTGATGGAGTTGTCCGTGGAGATGGTGACGTGGCCACGGAAGGAGGGGCTGTATCTGGTATCCGAGTCCCCAGGATAGATGCTTCCCATCCACTCCAGCCCTTCCCGGGCGTCTGGCGCACCCAGCTGATCCACCAGCTGGTGAAGCTGTATCCAGAGGTCCTGCAGGAGATCCTCAGAGAGTCCCCGGGTCTTTTCACCTCTGCCCCAGACTGCACCAGCTGCACCTGGGCACAGGCACCTGTGTGGGAGAGCAGGATGTAGGTCAGGGGCTCCCTCCTGCCTCCCTCCACTGTGACCCACACCTGGTCTGTGACTCACCTGGGAGGACGACCAGGAGGATGGCAAAGACGGTGGCACAGCCCATCCTGGAGGAGGACAGAGAGGGACAGTGCTGAGGACCCACTGCCTGTGGAGGGGACCCTGGGTTTAATGGACTGTCCCCAAGTGCGTTTGCATATTTCCTGCCCCGCCCTCAGGGGAGACTTCTCACAGCTCATAGTCCAGGAGCCCCAGGGCTCCAGCAGGGAGCTTGTCTGAGCCTCCTGGGAGGGAACTAGCCCTTCCACCCAGGCTGTGGTCCTGGCAGGAGCACACCCACAAGAGACTAGGGGTGGATTCTGGTTGGGACGGATTGCCACCTCCCAAGGGGGACGTGGTCTGGAGTGACCAAGGAGACCCCAGGGTGTGGTGGGTGTCATGGGCTGGGTTGAGTTGTCAGGCCAGGCTGAGTGCGTCACCATTGCTCAGGCCCTCAGTGGGAGGAGTGTGGAGAGAAACCTCCATTCTCACACGTGCTCACGAAGGGAAGGCCGACTGGATTCAGGGGGTGTGTTCAATGGAGTTCTTCTGTAGGAGAGAGAGACAGGTTCAAGTCTGAATGCAACAAGGACTTGCTGGAACTTGGGTGCAGGGAGCAGGGTGGGGTCAGTGGGTGGGAAGCACTAGGAGGGAACAGCAGGGTGAGGAGACGGGATAGTGAAGGCAGGCCAGGGTGATCAGACGTCCCCTGGGCGGTGCTGCACAGGGATCCCACTGAGGGATCCAGAGGGGGGTGAAATACTGAGGGGTGGGCACACTAGCCGGACCAGCTTCACGGGATTCTTGCTAACACTGGGCTGTGCAAAATGGACCTGAAAACTACAGATGTCAGCCTAGTTGGGGAGAGGTTCCCAGCAGCCTGCCTGAAGCTCAGTCAGGGAGAGGCCCTTCGTCCGGAGCTGCTCCAGGCTTGGTGGGGGCAGCCCTGGGCAGCCTGCAGGTCAGGGCCGGGGAGCCCTGATGTGGACACAGTGGGCCCAAGGCCTGGAGGGCTGTGCCGATGGTGCTCGCAGGCCCACTGGCTTCCTGGACGCTCCGACCCTGCTGATCACACTTTCCAGCCGGAGGTGGTGACTCACTGTACTGACTACTGCTGTGATTGTACTGTTCAGTGTTTATAGTCCTACAGGATTCTAACACAGGACCAAGGTGACTCACTGTAGGGACTAATGCGTGTGATTGTTCTGTGCAGTGTTAATAGTCCTACAGGATTCAACACAGGACCAAGGTGACTCACTGGAGGGACTAATGCTGTGATTGTACTGTGCAGTGTTAATAGTCCTACAGGATTCTAACACAGGACCAAGGTGACTCACTGTAGGGACTAATGCTGTGATTGTACTGTGCAGTGTTAATAGTCCTACAGGATTCTAACACAGGACCAAGGTGACTCACTGTATGGACTAATGTGTGTGATTGTACTGTGCAGTGTTAATAGTCCTACAGGATTCTAACACAGGACCAAGGTGACTCACTGTATGGACTAATGTTGTGATTGTACTGTGCAGTGTTAATAGTCCTACAGGATTCTAACACAGGACCAAGGTGACTCACTGTAGGGACTAATGTGTGTGATTGTACTGTGCAGTGTTAATAGTCCTACAGGATTCTAACACAGGACCAAGGTGACTCACTGTAGGGACTAATGTGTGTGATTGTACTGTGCAGTGTTAATTGTCCTACAGGATTCTAACACAGGACCAAGGTGATGCTGGGACATTATGACACTGAGTGCCAGGAGCTGTGGAGACATATCAAAGGGTGTGACGGATGTGCCTCGTGGACAAGCCACTTGAACGTGGACAGGTTATTTCCAGACGGTAAATGTGGCCACCGGTGACTAAGGCTGCAGAAGCTTGTTCAGAGTGAGGTGAGGCGGACCGTCCGGATGGCTGCGGCCGAGGGCTGGTTATCCCAGTGAGAGCAGCGTGATGCGTGGTGTGTAGCCCTGAAACAGTGTGAGGTGAAGAGTCCACGGAACTTGGAACCTGAGGGCGGGCGGAGCACTCGGCCTCCAGACTGTCCAGGAGGACACTGAATGGGCGCATCTGAGGGCAGTGGGTTTCCTAAGAGGATTCCCCAGGGCAGGGTGGTGATGACCCACTCAGGAGACCTCCCAGGGCAGGACTGTGGAGGGCAGGGTGCCCCTAGGGGTCACCCTGAGCATTGGAGGCGGCATGACCCTTGTGCCTTTCCTGCAGCGGAGCGCTGGGCTGGGCAGGTCCCACAAGAACCTTCAGGGCTGGTTTGTGAGGAGGAGAGGGACACGAGGACAGAACCAGAGAATTATTTGCAAGTTTACAGTTTTCTTATTAATAACAAACGGTACTGTATCTTTTCAACTGGATATTTGCCATTTTCTTGCTTGTCAGTTTGCGTGTGCCTTCCAGTCAGTGGGTCCCTTCAGACAGGGAGTGTGAAGAAAAGCCAGGGAACAATTAGTGACTGGGTGCTGAGCTGCACTCAGTGGAAACACACGTTTGTTTCCTTTTCCAGTTTCTCAGGGATGCCCTTCTTACATTCATGGACTGGATTTTGAGATTTCTCTGACGTTACTCCAGCTGTGCCCCCTGCCCTGGTCCTGCCCCATGTCTGTGGTGCCCCTTTCACAGTCACAGGTGTCTGACTGGAACAGAAGCTCTGTCCACGGGGAAATCCGTGACACTGGGCTCAGCAGCTCACCAGCCCATTCCCTGGTGGCCGCAGGACCCCGGCTTGTCCCCTGTGAGGCTCTGCAGGTGGCCGGGTGTCGGGACGTCCTGTGACATAAGGTGTGTTTGCTGCTGGAGGAGCCATGTGCTGGCCCTCCTTCTCCTGCACAGGCCTGTCCTGCAGCAGCCCTGAGTGACCTGGTATTCCACCTGAGCACGGCAGGTGGGCTCAGGGAGGGGAGATGGCAGGTTCAGGGCACTTGTCTGGACGTGTCCTGGGTGTCCATGGAGGGATGCGCATGTCAGATGAGGATAGGAAGTGGGTGGTGCATTGATGACTAAAAGCTCATTAAAGACCACGGGGGCCCAGGGCCTGACTGAGGGGAGGGCCATGCAGGGACCGCATGCCGCTGTCTGAGGACAGAGTGTGAGCTTCAGACAAAGGGCGCTGACGTCAGTGCTGTTTCCCCGGGAAGATGTGTGCAGGGCGGGACCATGAGCACCGTCAGGACGGTCTGTTCACGGAGGAGGTCGTGGAGGAAACCGGTGAGGGAAGGTCTTAGTGAGTGTTCATAACCCACCTGCACACAGTGCTCCTCCCCCGCCTCGTCCCAGCGATGATGTGAGACATTAGATTCAAAACACCAGCCTGAGTTTCTCTGGGGACAGGGAGCACCTGGGAGAGAAGAAAACACCGATCACAACAGGAAGCCTGTCTCTGCCCCTCTGCAGCTGCCCAGGAGTAGACCCGTGTGAGCTGGTGTCCTGAGCGCCCCCTGGTGTCCTGAGCGCCCCCTGCTGGTCCCGAGTGTCCCCTGGTGTCCTGAGCGCCCCCTGGTGTCCTGAGCGCCCCCTGGTGGCCTGAGCACCTCCTGCAGCCCCGCCGTCCTGTCCCCCTCAGGAGGTTTGTGTCTGGGCTCACACTGACTTCCCCTCACTGTGTGTCTCGCACAGTAATACATGGCCGTGTCCTCGGTGGTCATGGAGCTCAGCTGCAGGGAGAACTGGTTTTTGGATGTGTCTCTGGAGATGGAGGTGCGGCTCTTGAGGGACGGGCTGTAGTAAGTGTTACCACTGGGACATATGTCCCCGATCCACACCAGCCCCTTCCCTGGTTTCTGGCGGATCCAATCCCAGCAGGAATCACTGGTAGTGATGGAGATTCCAGAGACAGTGCAGGTGAGGGAGAGGGTCTGTGAGGGCTTCACCAGTCCTGGGCCCGACTCCTGCAGCTGCACCTGGGACAGGACACCTGGGGACAAGTAGCATCAGGCCCTGTCAGTCATGTGCAGTCACAACCACCCCATAGACTCCTGTCTGACCTCTGAGACCCTCACCTTGGGTGGCTGTCACCAGGCACAGGAGAAGACCCAGCAGCCTCATCTTCTTCTAGACCAAGGCTCTGCCTTCCCCAGAGACCTCAGCCCTGTGTGAGGAGAGAACTGTGAGCCTCCCCAGCCCAGGGGTGGATTTACCCTGGAGCTTGAGGAGAAATTTGCATGTGGAGCAGCCTTGTCCTTATAAGTGGAGGACTGAGGTCAGGCTGCCCTTGTCTCTCTGTCACCCTGTGGAGGCTTCCCTTTTCCTGAATGCCCTCACCACATAAGTCAGTTATAGGGGATCACCGGGTACATTAGACCTATGGAGTCAGCTTAATGGACGTGCTCATCTCTCATAAACCGTGGACTAGAGGAGGAGATTTTATTTTTAATTTCTCATGCATCTTTCAAATAGATTTAAAGGGGTTACATTTTTCCAGATAATTTCTTAAACCTAACTCTCTAATAAATACAATTGTCAAATATATTCATAAACAATTATATTTTAATAAACATAATTTTATATATACAAATAATGTCTAGCTTGTTTTGAAAATCTCAAAACAAAGGACTTTCATTCTTTGTATCTTATTTGGTAATGTATGCTTTTACTTTAATACAAGGAACTATTCTCTAGAACAGGGCATCTGGAGATCCTTGGTTCTTGTTTATTCTGTTTTGTTTTATATTATTTTGTTAAAATGATTTTTCATACAAGTTTGAGTAACACTATCCTAAATACCTTTATTTAGTATTTTCCTAGAAAGATCTTTTTTATAATTTTTGCCAAATATTTTTAGAGCATAAGCAGGGTCGGTCCTGGTTAGTAGTTGGATGGGAGACCTTTGAAACTTGATGTTGAAAATTTTGTAATTGTTCTTGAGTCCCTCCTCAAAAATCTTCCCTTATGGAAGCCAATGGCCTATTGCATTAGCCCCAAACAAATTACATCAGACATAATCACATGTGTACATGGAGAAATGATTGGAAATAGAAAGTGATTATGCATTAATAAAATTCAGATGCCTTTATATATTGTAGCTGTAAAGGCAGCAGATTAACTGACCTGTGTTCTCAGTCTTATATTTTCACTGATGTTGGGATTCAGAGGGAGGCAAATGAAGAGGACTCCTAGCACAGATTTACTCATAGGAAAGGGAACTAAACCCTGACAGGAACCCTCACTAGCAGCGTCCCTCTGCACCTGGGGATGGCCACTGTGGTCAGCGGTGCTGGGCTCTCCCACTTACCATGCAACATTCTTAATTATAATGCACACATTAGCCCATCAGATATATGTTTTGGAGATATATTATCTCTGTGTAGGCTTGTCTTTCAATTCCCTTAATGGAATAATTGTTGGTACAACTATTGTTATGTCTAACAAAGCTCAATTCATCATGATTTTTTAAAGTGTCCTGTTTTTGATATTTTATCAAAAATGCTTATAGAAAATGGTTCCCCTTCCTTATCCATGGTAGTGGAAACCCTGATATGAACACTGTGGGCACTAAACCCAACAGAGAAATGAAGTTGGGAATCCTTACTATCATCGACATGTGTTTGCGGGGTCCTCCGACCAGAGACCAACCTTTCACAGCACGAAGCCCTGATTCATTTCAGAGATTAATGCACTTTACTGGACTTTACATTATGAACTTCAATACAGTATGTAGCATAGAAAAGTAGACTAACCTTTGAGAAAATATATCATGTGTGTGGATGTCAGGCAGATGAGGAAGGTACCTCAAAGGACATGAGGAAGATGCTGAGCAGAGATGACAGAGACAGGATCCCAGAGGTTATTTCACGAGGATGAAAGTGACCAGAAGGACGAAGGTGCAGAGAGGTCGTGACAGGGAGACATGAGGAGATGACCTGGAGCTGACGTCCAGGAAAGTGAATGTCCCAGTGAGAGCCCTGCATGGAGCTGTGTGTGCAGGACTCACATGGGACAGTGAGAGAGCGAGGCCCTGGTGAGTCTGGGGACCTGGGGGATGGACTCTCAGTGTGTCTAGATGGTGACACCTGGGTGGGCTAAGTTGGAATTTTAAACCACGTTCTCCAGGGCAGGTGCTCAGATACCACCTGTCAGGGGATGCTGGGAGCAGGACTGTGGGGTGATGGTGCCCCTAGTGGTAACTCAGAGCCATGCAGGCTGCAGGACCCTAGGGACTGAACCAGCTGTCTCACCACCCACCAAGACCAGGGGAGGGAAGAGCTCACCTTTAAGGTCAGGCTTTTCCTCTCTGAAGAGGAGAGAGACATGAGGGCAATGAAGGTGTTCTTTATCATCTGTATTGTCCTCTTTAGTGACGTATGTGGGAATATCTTTGGTTAATTTTGTACAGTTAAAATTTATCATTTAATTTTAAGTGGAGAAACATGTAAAAAGATAGTTTTAGAAAGTATGAGTGAGTAGAAAGAAATAGCCAAAAATATGGTTTTAAAATAAGTGTGGTAATGGTAATACGTATTCTCATTACATATTCTCTGGTCTATGCAAATTCTTCATTAGAAAGCTTAGTGCATCTCTGATTGTTAGTATTAATTTTCCCTACAGTGTTTTCAGCTGTGATATTTTTCTGTTCTGATATAGGTCTGTCCAACAATAATTTTGGCTGTTGAAGATTTCACCTGTGTGTCTGGATCTGCTCACTGAGGACCCTGGGTGAGCAGCAGACCCAGCCGTTCCCTGCCCCTTGTTGACCAGAGCTGTCCATGGACTTGTCCAGTAGATTCTCTGCAGCAGGTGGACCAACAGGACAACACTGATGTGAGGTGTGTGAGGAGTGTGAGGTGTGAGGTGTGTGAGGTGTGAGGTGTGAGGTATGTGAGGTGTGTGAGGTGTGAGGTGTGAGGTGTGTGAGGTGTGAGGTGTGAGGTGTGTGAGGTGTGTGAGGTGTGAGGTGTGTGAGGTGTGAGGCGTGTGAGGTGTGAGGTGTGAGGTGTGTGAGGTGTGTGAGGTGTGAGGTGTGAGGTGTGTGAGGAGTGAGGTGTGAGGTGTGAGGTGTGTGAGGTGTGTGAGGTGTGAGGTGTGTGAGGTGTGAGGTGTGTGAGGTGTGTGAGGTGTGTGAGGTGTGAGGTGTGAGGTGTGAGGTGTGAGGTGTGAGGTGTGTGAGGTGTGAGGTGTGTGAGGTGTGAGGTGTGTGAGGTGTGAGGTGTGAGGTGTGAGGTGTGAGGTGTGAGGTGTGAGGTGTGTGAGGTGTGAGGTGTGAGGTGTGAGGTGTGAGGTGTGAGGTGTGAGGTGTGAGGTGTGTGAGGTGTGAGGTGTGTGAGGTGTGAGGTGTGTGAGGTGTGAGGTGTGAGGTGTGAGGTGTGAGGTGTGTGAGGTGTGTGAGGTGTGAGGTGTGAGGTGTGAGGTGTGAGGTGTGAGGTGTGAGGGGCCTGCACTCAGCACCTGGTCTGCTCCCACCCGACACAGGCCTGTCCCTCTAGAGCCTGTGTGAGCTGAATCAGTCTGAAAACGTCCTGGGCTCAGCCTCAGGCCTCCTGTCTGTACCCAGTCCTGGGGTGTCCACAGATGGATGACCTATGAGGGGGTGTTTGTGGGTGCAGGGGGGCTGGTGCATTTTTCAGGTTCTGCTCTGCACTTGACACTGGGAGCAGCGGGGGAGCGAGCGCAGGACTCTGGCCTTTGAGGCTCGGCACCCAGGACAGATTTAGGGAGAATATAGACTGTGGGAGACAGAGGGTGATGTCGGGGCGGTTTTGGGGGGACACTGGAGGACAGCACAGGGTGGGTGTGGGTGAGGACCTGTCCAGCTGGTTCTCACGCTCCATGTGCACTCTCCCTGCGGAAGCGGAGACACATGTCCGAGCACAGCCCAGGCTGCTCCCAGGACCCACACGAAGGGCTGCCCAGCTGGGCTGTGGAGGTCCATCTCTGGGCTCCTCTCACTCTCTCCTCCACGTGGAAGTCTGAGAGCTGAGCCTGGTCCTCGGTCGGGCTGGTTCCGGTCCAGGAGACTGAGGGATGGAGGGAGCGAGGGGCAAACCTTGAACACCTGCGCTGTCCTGAGTGGATGGGGCGCGAGGGGTCACCCTGCCCCAGGGACACCGAGACCTCAGGGGGCAGCGGTGCTGCTGGAAGCTGCGGGGACAGATCTGCGCCTGTCTGAGGAAGGGCGCCTGCGGGGCAGACGCGTGTGTGTCTGCGAGCAGAGAGTGAGGCCGACCAGGGCGTGTGGACACACTGACCCTCCTCTGTGGACACTGCGACCCCATCACTGGTGGAGAGGATGCCCGGGGTGCTCAGACTTTCAAGGGGACAACTGGTTCCCATGGGAACCTAGTGAGATAATGGTCCCTGAGCCTGGACACGACTCGTCTGGGAAAGACAATGTTCTCGACACCATCGTCGTCCTCAGTGAGATGAGGCAACACAGGGCCCAGAACATGGAAGAGGGTCCCTGGGACCCTGAACCGCAGGAAGAGCAGGAGCGCCCTGAGCACCCCAGGGAGCTGTGCTCAGCCCCTCCCTGCGCCGTTCCTGCAGGATGTTCCCGGGTCAGTGGGTCCAGAGCGCCCCCTGCTGGTCCTGAGGGGCCTGCGGGGTCCAGAGCGCCCCCTGGTGTCCTGACCCCTCCTGGCGGACCTGAGGGTCTCTTGCAGCTCAGCCCCTCCTGTCTCCCTGCAGGGAGTTTGTGTCTGGATCATAGAGACCCCTGGTCAGGAATGTGTCACATGTCCAGTGTTTATCCCACTCACACTCATTCACATACTCTGTGTTTCCAGTTCTCCATAAATTACCTCTTAAAATAGCAACACGGAGGACCCAGCTGAGCCCAAACTCCATGGTGGGTGATCTGTATTCAGTCCTGAACAGGGGATGGGGTCACCTGTGGATCCCAGGGCTGGGATCCTGTCCCACAGCTGCAGGGTCAGGGCTGGGCTGCTTTTCATGAGCTGAGGGGGCCCTATTCGTATGTCTTCCTTCTATAGAGGGAGCTGTGGGTTTGATCATTGACATTAAGGACATGGTTTCAGAGTGTGTTGTGCCCAACGGTATATGTCTGAGTAGAATTAACTCTGGTATCTGGGCCTCTGCTCCTTCCAACTTGACTCAAGTGCTTCCTTGAATGACCTCCAGACAGGGGACGTGCCCAGTGAGGGTTTCAGTGCTACCTGGTTGGACACTGGACCACGTTAAACTGTGATCATGGTACAATACAGCAGTAAAAACTAAAGTATAGAAAACTAAAAGAAAAGGCGCAGTTTTACATATCATATCTTGGAAGGCTACCTGTATGAACACAGGAAGGTTGTCAGGCATCATATCCAGGGGGAGATTAATATATGGAAACTTTATATTCAGTGGATGGGAAGTTCCATCTGACATTATTTCCCCTGCACAGTGTTCAGAGAATAAACTAAAAACATAGAGTGACCCTATAGCCACGGTCCAATGTTGGGGGACAGTGGGCGTCTGTGTGGGTCACTGGAAGCAGAAGCGTGAACTACAGAGAAGCAGACATTGCTCCCAGGTCCTAGTCCTTTAGACGATTTTGGGCTGAATGTGCAGCAGCTGCACAGCCTCCTGTGCGGTGTTTGTTCTCTAGACTCTGCTGGACCAGGTTCAATCACTGGATGGAGAAGAACCTCAGTCACGGCCAGGGGTGTTTAGGTAAAGTTGTAATGAGAGATTTGTGAGTAATTACGTTTAGGTCATGAAATTTTGTTATTCTCAACCTGATGTCTGCATGCGAGCATTGGAAAACTATTCCATTCTCATTTACACGTGTCAAAACATGGTTGCATTCTAGGACTGAATCCCAGGGCATCAAGCTAACTGATCCTTTCAATGTGCTGTTAAGTTTCCCAGAACATTGTGAGGACTTTTGCATCTGCGTTCATCAGGGATGTGGCCCTGTCATTTTTGTGTCCTTAATTGGTTTTCCTATGACTGTTCATCTACATGGCCAGTTCTGTATCCGTGCTCATGTGTGAAGGCATGTCTACGACCAAAATTAGTGTGTGAGTGTGTGTGCCTGTGCCTGTGTTTGTGCCTGTGAGTCTGTGACTGTGGATGTGTGTGCCACTTTGTGTGTAGCTGTCTTTGTAACTGTGCGTGTGACAATGTGTGACTATGTTTATGTAACTGTGACTGTGTGTTTGTTACTTTGTGACTGTGTGCATGTGACTATGTGCATGACTGCGTTCGTGACAATGTGTGTGTCTGTGCGTGTCACTCTTTGTGTGTGGCTATGTGGGTCAGTCTGTGTATGTAACTGTGTGTCTGTCCCTCTGTGTGTGTGACTATGTGGGTCAGTCTGTGTATGTAACTGTGTCTGTGTCACTCTGTGTGTGTGGCTATGTGGGTCAGTCTGTGTATGTAACTGTATGTCTGTGTGTCCCTCTGTGTGTGTGGCTATGTGGGTCAGTCTGTGTATGTAACTGTGTCTGTGTCCCTCTGTGTGTGTGGCTATGTGGGTCAGTCTGTGCATGTAACTGTGTGTCTGTGTGTGTGACTCTTTGTGTGCTGGGTGTGTCTGGGGGAAGCAGGAGGGTGGAGCGGGGAGGAGGGTCAGGGGGAGGAGACAGCTGCAATACTTCCAACCACAAAGAGTGAAAAATGAGAATAAAGTCACTGGCGCCGCCCCACATCCCAGGGACTGTGATCAATGAACCCGGGCGGGGCCTGGGCACTGCTGTCCATTTTCATAAGCCCCCCACTATTTTCCAGGCACGTGGGACCCCGAAGAGGAAGCTTCTGCAGGGGACCGTCATTGAGGGAGAAAGTCCGATGCAAAGGGACCCGCTGAAAGGACACGTGGGCCTCGGACCCAGACCCGCTCTCACTTCCAGTCACCGGCCCAGCTGCAGGGGCGCGTCCCTCCCACCGCCGCCTGGGGGTCAGGGGGTAGGACCGAGGCCACCTCCTCAGCCCTCGTCCCCTCCCCTGCAGGCGGCCGGGCCTGCGCGCCCCTCCGCTCGCTCACGGCGGCCGGCACCTCGTGCTCGGACCCGGGGCTCGCGCCCACATGGCCACACAGCCGGCCTGACCCGCCCCACACGCCCGGCGCCCCGCGGCCTCGCCGGCCACGCTGGGAGGTGAGGAGCCTGAGGCCCCGAGCCGGCCCCAGCGTGGGCTCCACCGCGCACGCGCCAGCCGCTGGCGGGAACCTCAGAGCTGAAAGGAGCCGCTCTGAGGAGAACGTCCCGCCTACCGCAGGCCCTTTCGCAAAGGCAGACGGGATAGCAGTTCCCCGGGAGCCGAACAGCAGGGTTCCGGGCTGCCCCGAAACTACATATCCCAGGAGGCACTGTGCAGGGTAGACCATGAGCCTCAGCGGTTGCGCTCCAGGGCTCGCGTTCTTTACCTCCTACCGTTGAGCCACTGTGGGGACGGAAGGCAGAGCGATGTGAGGATTCAGCTGGCCAATGGGGAGCGCGGAAGGGGCGAGGTGGGCAGGCCGCGTGGTTTCCTTGGATACCGTGGACGCGACTCTGCGGGAGAGGGTAGGGCTTTAGCGTGAGGCCCTGGAAGTCCTGACTGACAGGAACTTAGGAGCTCAGGTAAGTGTCAGAGCCGAGGGCGGAGGGAGACCCTGTGGGTGTCAAGGTGAGGGCGACGTGCAGACTCGGGGCCCTCAGGGTGGTGAGGTCCGAACTTCACGGCCAGGACGGGGTGCCCTGGGATGGGGCCCTGCACGGGGATGAAAGCAGACGGGGACCCTGTGAGGGACTCGCTCTGCCCGGACGTGAGGACGAGAGCAGGTCCCGCCCCGTCCCGGCCCCGCGTGACCGAGGCCGCGCATCGGACGCGGTGTCTCAGTGTGGGCTCCGCACCTGCGGTCGGTGACACCCTCCGTGACGACCCCGAAGGGCTGTGAGGGTCCAGTGAGACCGTGGACGAAACCGAGCACAGGCCGCAGAACCACAGTGCAAAGGCTGTGTTTCTATTTTAGGGGTGACCCTGAACCCCAGTCACCCAGACAAACCCGAGGGACCAGGACGTGTGCTGACAGCAGCACTGACCTCTGTCCACAGGGGTCCTGGGTTTTAGGACTAAATGAGACGCAGAAGGACCGTCCCTGTGGTGCGAGGGGAAGGACACGGCTGAGTGTCTCCTGGCGCTGCCTCTGGGTCATCTGTGTCCCCTGCACCTGTCTCTTCCCCCTTAAGTGCAGGGGGATTTCTACTGAGTGACTCGGTGGGGTCTCTTTTACCTTCTATTATTCTGTGGGTCCTGGAACCTGTGCATCCACGGGAGCCTGGCTGTGTCTGCTCAGTGTGTGGAGCCGTCCACCCTCAGGGCCTGTGGACAATGAGGGGACATTCAGTCCCCACGGAGGGGAGCTTTCCCCTGGGAATGGGGAGAAGGAGACAGAGCCCAGCAAAGCCCTGTGTTCCTAGGGGGCTGTGTGCACACCCAGGACACGCCCCTGTGTGACCTCTGAGACTGGACCCTCCACTCTGAGTCACCACTGAGATCCTCCTGTGTTGAGGTGTGTATCAGCTGATGGTTATTTTCAGTGCTGAGTAGTATTCCATTGTTGAATGTTCCCTAGTTTGTTTATTTGTAAATTTAAAGTACTTTTGGGTTGTTGTAGCTCCTGACACAAATAAAGATGTTATATATATTTGGATACATTTTTTTATGGACGTAAAGACTTGTTCTTCTGGAGTTAACACTGCTAGTGGAAACGCTGAGACACATGTTCAGTACATATTTAATTTCATAAGAAACTGTGATTCACTTTGTGAAGAAAGAATAACAGGACTTAGAGGGACCTGGAGAAGGAAGGAGCCCAGTCACTGCCGACATGTCATCTGCACACACAGTGTCACCTCCTCACTTGTCTGCAGTGAGAATATGAGAAGTTAGAGCCACAGAGAAAAAGCAAGAATCCCCCTGGATGCAGCTGAGAGCTGAGAGGAAATCCCTGCTCCCAACAGGAAGACCCTTTCCCCCCTCACTCTGCACCTGCTTTTGGGCTCTTCTCTGTGGTCAGTGTGTCCTGCGCACCCCCTGGTGTCCTGAGCGCCCCCTGCAGCCCTGACCTCCAGTCCCTCACAGGAGGTTTGTGTCTGGGCTCACACTGACTTCCCCTCACTGTGTCTCGCACAGTAATACACGGCCGTGTCCTCGGTGGTCACGGAGCTCAGCTGCAGGGAGAACTGATTCTTGGACGTGTCTCTGGAGATGGAGGTGCGGCTCTTGAGGGACGGGCTGTAGTTAGTGTAACCATCATAATGTATGCGCCCGATCCACTCCATCCCCTTCCCTGATTTCTGGCGGATCCAGTTCCAGTAGTAATAACTGGTTGTGATTGAGAATCCAGAGACAGCGCAGGTGAGGGAGAGGGTCTGCGAGGGCTTCACAAGTTCTGGGCCCGACTCCTGCAGCTGCACCTGGGACAGGACACCTGGGGACAAGGAACATCAGGCCCTGTCAGTCACGTGCAGTCACAACCACCCCAAAGACCCCTGTCTGACCTCTGAGACCCTCACCTTGGGGGGCTGTCACCAGGCACAGGAGAAGACCCAGCAGTCTCATATTCTTCTAGACCACGGCTCTGCCTTCCCCAGAGACCTCAGCCCTGTGTGAGGAGAGAGCTGTGAGCCTCCCCAGCCCAGGTGACGATTTACCCTGGAGCTTGGGGAGAAATTTGCATGTGGGGCAGCCTGTTCCTTATAAGTGGAGGACTGAGGTCAGGCTGCCCTGGTCTTTCTGGGCCCCTCAAATGGCACCTCTTCCTTTGAACTCACTTACCATGTATGTAAGTGATGGGGAATCACCTGGTGTGTGAGACACATTGGAATGAGGTCAAAGGACAGCCTCACCTTTCTTAGCATAAGAAGAAATGATGGACCCGATGAGTAGGTCACACTGTTTACTTTTAACACGTCTTTCAAACAACTTTGAAAGGGATTAGATTTTGTCCAGAGAGTTTCTGACTCCCATCTATGTATTATATCCATTATTTCCAAATTTTATATTTTAATTTCATAAAAATAATATCTATTTTTGTGCAAAAATAAAAAATAAAGGACAGCCATGCTCAGTGTCTTATATTTTAATTAAAATATTTTTATTGATTTTGTTTAGAGGGAGGATAAGGGACAGGTGAAATAGAAATATTGATGAGAGAGAGAAACAGCAATGCGCTTCCTCCCTCATGCCCCCCCTACTGGGGGTCAAACCCTCAACCTCGGTCTGTGCCCTGACAGGGAATCAGACTGGGGACCTCTCTGTTTATGGGACTACGCTCAGTCCACTGTCCCACACCACTCAGGCTCCTATACCTTCATTTACAACGTTACTTTGATCTGAGAAACTACCTCCCAACTTCAGGCAGGAAGGGCATTCTTAATATTGATTTTGGAAATTTTGTGACTCTGTCTACAGCTTCCTGTGGAAACTCTTCCGTGATGCACCCCAAGGCATATTGCAGAGGCCCCCTAACTAGTTACATGTGACATAATCATGATTTTACATGTAGATAAGAAAGGAAATCTTAACACGTTATGCATGTGTACCACTCAGCATTGTTCATATAGTGAAGTGATTATGGTAGAAGATTGACCTGTTTTCTCTGACCAGTGTTATCAGTGATGTCAGGGTTCAGAGGAAGGCTAGTGAAGATAATTACTTCTGGAGATTTTCTTATAGGAAACGGAACTTCAACCCTGAGAGGAATCCCTCCCTCACAGACTCCCTCTGCCCCTGGGTATGGTCACTGTGGTCAGAGGTGCTGGGCTCTCCCACAGAGCATACAACCTCCTTAATGTATAATGAACACGTTCTCCCATCAGAGACATTATACAGAAATGCATTCCCAGTGTGTAGGCCTGTCATTTAATTTCCTAACACAAACTTTGGTGGGACAATGTATTTAATTTAGCGAATTCTAATTTACCCCTGTTTTCTGTCCGGGGCCTGTTTTGGTGAGTCACACAGACCCCCAGGATGTGCTGAGCCTCACGGTCCAGGGGCATCAGCTGCAGCAGCCACAGGGACAGAGAGGTTCTGCACCAGGAGTGAGGGCTGCTGGGAAACTGCCCAGAACTGGACGGGACTTTGACCTGGGTGAGGGGAGGAAGCTGGACGTGTTCTGAGTCACAGGATAGAGATATGCCTGATGTTCATGGGCAGAGAGTTACTGGACATGTGGGTTTAAACCTCTTCCCGTGACGACCCAGGAGGACGTGCAGGGCATGACAGACACAGCTTCTGTCATCGTAGGAAACACCTGAGTGATTATGACCAGGAGTTTGTCAGAATACAAACGTTAAAGGTTCTGCAGGCAGGGATCAAGGGAAATAAGGAACGTGTCACTGCAAAGGGGGAAGGGGATTCCTGTTACCCACATGCACCTGCTCACAGTGTCTCTGTGAGGTAACAACTTCAAGGTCCAGGGGTTAGCACTTGGACACCTGTGGGTCATTACTCACATGGTCACACCATGCTCCACCCAAGCTGCACAAATCATTGAGGTTCCATTTATGAAATCCCTCATCACTTACAGGGAAGAGTGGACACCCCTCCCTGTAAGAACCGTGGTGATAGTGTCTGTATGAGGAGTCATCATGGCATTGACCAGGACCCTGTCTCAGTACATGGTCATCACCACCATCATCACCTTCATCACCAGGGTCATCACCATCCTTATCATTATCACAATTTGTTCACTTAAAATGTTTCTTATTTTCTGTTGACATGGTTGTTGTGCCCACATAATGACCCCTTTTCTCATGTTTGGCTCATTTTTTACGGTTGTTAAGTGGAATTGGTAGTCAGACTCTATTTTATGTTTTGTTTGAGTGCTGACAATGATGGGTCATCCCTGCCTCTTCTCCATCTCCCCACATTGGGACCTAATGAAGAAGGTGATCCCCTCTTTAGATGTCATTGGGAGATTGAAATCACACAAGCCCCAGGAAGGAGAATTCCTCCCTCTGATTCTGCCTGGTGTCAACTGCTCTCGGTGCTGGGAGCACGATGCCAAGTCAATGACTGTCACCACAGGGGATTTTATTTCAAGCTTTGGGGTCACACACCTCTGATGCCCACTGTCCAGCAGACAGGTGTCCTGTTGCTGGGTGGTTGGGACCCTCAGTCCGTGGAGCTGAGCTGCACTGTTGAGTCAGCAGAGCCTCTGGTTAGACTAAGGGGATGTGGGTCAGAAGACTTCATAATAAATTGTGTTTTGGGCACAAGAGTGTCTGAAAGAGAATCTCTGTCATTTGTCTGTGAGAAAGATGTTTCGCTTTAAAACAGATTTTTCTAATTCAGAGACGTAAGAGGTAAGAGCAGACTCAGGAACCAAGAGACGTTCCCTGAGGAAAACTGTGGCATGGGAGGAAACCACACAGGAAACCAGCCCAAACCTCCAACTGCACCTGCTCCTGGATGGTCCTTGTGTTCAGGACCCTGAGCTCCCCCTGGTGGTCGCAGACTCTCCTGCAGGGAGGTTTGTGTCTGGGCTCACACTGACCTCCCCTCACTGTGTCTCTCGCACAGTAATACACGGCCGTGTCCTCTGATTTCAGGTTGGTCATTTGCAGATACAGCGTGTTCTTGGAGTTGTCTCTGGAGATGGTGAATCGGCCCTTCACAGAGTC
This sequence comes from Tadarida brasiliensis, assembly GCA_030848825.1. NCBI lineage: Eukaryota > Metazoa > Chordata > Mammalia > Chiroptera > Molossidae > Tadarida > Tadarida brasiliensis. The sequence continues at coordinate 248,794,451 of CM061257.1, forward strand.
CGCATAGTATATGCTACTACTACCACTACTAATGTATGAGACCCACTGCAGCCCCTTCCCTGGAGCCTGGCGGACCCAGTGCATGGTGTAGCTACTGAAGGTGAATCCAGAGGCTGCACAGGAGAGTCTCAGAGACCCCCCAGGCTGCACCACGCCTCCCCCAGTCTCCACCAGCTGCACCTCACACTGGACACCTGCAAACACAAAGACGTCCTGGTCAGGAAACTGTCACACGTCCACTGTTTTTCTCTCTCATTCACTCTCACACTCAGTGTCGCTTGTTCTCCATAAATTACCTCTTAAAATAGCAGCAAGGAAAACCCAGCTGAGCCCAAACTCCATGGTGAGTGCTCTGTGTTCAGCCCTGATCAGGGAATGAGGTCACCTGGGGATCCCAGGTCAGGGTTCCTGTCCCAGAGCTGCAGGGTCAGGGCTGGGCTGGATTTTATGAGCAGAGGGGACCCTATTTGCATGTCCTCCTACTATATAGGGAGCTCTGGGGTTGGAGAGCTGCAGAGAGGGCCTTGGCTCTGTGCAGGTGCGAATGTCCTGAGGGAGAATCGTGGTCATGACAACATTTCACGAACTATATATGAATCATAAGGAGCTTGGGGCATGTCCTGTGTCCACATGTAGTAACAGTCAGACCAGCATCTGGCATGTGATCCGCCCCACTGAGCCCCTCAACTCCCCTGAACCAACTCCAGGGTAGAGGGTGCAGACCCCTTGTATGTAATAAGAGCATCAATGAACTTCTGTGTTCTGGTGTTACCCACATGTCAGGCTGGAGGCAAGCAGACACGTGGAAACAGACCACAGGCTGCAGATCTCGTAAGAGTGGACGTCGTGTACACTGTGTGTTAATGCCCTTGGCCCTGAGTGTCTCTGGCTTCCTGACCTTCAAGGGGATAAAGACGACAGAGTGTTGAGAAGATGCTTCTCTATCACTGAAACTCAGAGACACTGATAAGTCACAGAGATTCATGGAGCTGATGGAGAGGCTGTGGGTTTCCAACAATCCAGAAATCCATGTTCAGAGGGTCTGTCTGCATAGACAGTAATGAAAACCTTAAAGAAGGTGATGTAATGGAACAATCAGTGAAGTAATTGTGGATCACAATATATATGATCAGTGAAGGGGACTGTGGTCTGAGTCATGCTGGGAACCTTTGTATATTATGTACAAAGGGACTTTATCATAATTGATTCATTTAGCAATCTTGAGATTCAAATGTTTTCCAGGATAATCTAGACAGGTTCCCCTAATGTAAGTGTTTATATCAGACGTGGGCAGAAGGAGATTAGGCTCCAGGAGGACAAGAATGCACGGTGACCTCTGAGCTCAAGGGACCTATTCCTGGCTGTGCAGATGGAGGAAGAGGCCACGGGACCAGAGATGCAGTTCTAGCAGCTGGAAAAGAGCAGGAAACAGACTCCCCTGTCTGCGATCATTCAGGCAGCAGTAACAAAGTGCCTGGGCTGGGAAGGTGATAAACAACACACATTTGTGTCCCACAGATCTGGAGGCTGGGAGTCCTCGGTCAAGGTGCCAACAAGGTGCCTTCTGGAGAGGGACGTCCTCCTGGTTCTTGTCTGACAGCTTCTTGCTGGGTCTGAACGTGGTGGAAGGACCCGCAGGACATTAGGGCTCCATCAGGAAGGCTCTGAACCCATCAGGATGGCCCCTCATGAGCTAAACATCTCCCCCAGACCCTAACTTCCAACACCATCCTCTTTGGGGATGAGGATTTCAACATCTGAACTTGGGGAGCACAGGTGTTCAGACCACAGCACCGTCCTGGAGCCTCTGCAGGAGGGTGGTCCTGCCTCCCCCTGACCTCAGTCCAGTGAGGTGGATTCGTGCTCTGACCTCCAGACTGTGAGGGAATGACCATGTGCAGACTGAAGCCCAGGTGTGTGCTGATGTGACTCGGTTTCCTAGGAATGCACAGGCTGGACGTGGTCTCCCATTATCAAGGGTGTCCCCACACTGCTCCTGCTGCGTGATGACCTCAGTGCTGGACCAGGGACAGGGACACCGCAGGGCTGGGCATCCGAGGAGGAGTCTCCTTGGTGTGTCCCTCTGAAGGGAGGCCTGTGAGACAAAGTAGACAGAGTGTTGAGAAGATGCTTCTCTATCCCAAGGACTCAGAGACCCTGCTGACTGAGCCTGTGCTTGAACCTGGCTCCCCTGTCAACCCACGGCTTCTCCACCCGGTGAGCTGACTGTGCTGCCCGAATGTTCTGGGTGTGGTGCTCGGCCAGAGACAGGGACACGGAAATTCATCCTTGACTGTCTCATTCACCCTGTTCCCCAAGCCCAGTGCCATGTTTCAGAGAGCGGGGAACGTCCTAGAACCTGTGAGGGAGACACTCCCGTCCAGACCCCAAGTCTGATACCAACCAGGTGTTCCCAGGTGATTTCTCAATGAACATCCCTCATTCAGAGAACAGGAGGCTCCAATGTGCCCTGGAAAATAGCGATAAAGAACAAGGTCCTTTCAGGAACACCTTCCCTGCCAATTCCTTGCAGTGCATTTGACCCCTGTGACCTTTCCCTGAATCACTGACTTGCCCGTGACAGCATCGCTCCTGGTCTCAGGGCCTGACGGTGTGAGGAGTCAGCAGCTCCTGGCCCTGCATCTCCTCCCCCAGCACAGCCGCCCTGTCCCTCAGGGTCTGGGACCCTCCCAGGACGGGGTCCTCACACTGTGTCTCACACAGTCATGCACGGCCGTGTCCTCAGACTTCAGGCCATTGGTCTGCAGATAGGCCGTGCTGACCGAGGTGTCCATGGAGGAGACAGATCGTCCTGAGCAGCCTGGGCACACGTGGGCTTCCCAGTGTTTGTGCTAAACCAGCTCACACACTGCAGGCCCTGTCCTGGGGCCTGTCGCACCCGGTGCACATAGTAGCTGGTGAAGGTGGACCCAGAAGTCTTGCAGGAGACCCTGCCTGAAACCCAGGCTACCTCCCTCAGCCCAGACTGCACCAGCTGCCCCTGGGAGTGAACACCTGTGGAGAGGAGACAGGAGTGGGTGGAAATCCCCCTGACTGTCCCTGGTCCCCTCCTCAGCCCAGGGACTGGGCAGCCATTTCCTGTAGCCACTGCCACCAGGAGGAGGGCTCTCCAGCTCCAGGCCATGGTGAGGGGCTGAGCTGTGGGCACTTCTGTAGGGAGAGTGTGTCTGTGGGTGATGCTCTCAGGGCACAGACTTATCCATATTTAACCTGGTCTCCCTCATCTCATTTGCATATTCCTGAGGCGGAGTATTTCTTAGTGGAGGACTGAACCCCACCTGAGAGGTGATAGAGGTCACAGGGACTCTACTCAGTGGGAGTCTGAGGGTCCACATCCCCATCCAGTAAGGAGGACATGTGTCCTCTGCCAGGTCCCTGAGCTCTATGCACACCTAGCTCCTCCCATCCCCCAGGCCCTGGTGACAGCGACGGAACACTCTGTCCCCACAGAGTGGAGCTTTTCACCTGTCAAGGGGCAAGGAGAGACAAAAGCCCAGCAAAGCAGAAATCGCCCCCTGTGTCACCCTGAGACTGTCTTCCTTCACACTGAATAATCACTGAGGTCCTCCTGGGTTGAGGTGTGTATCAGTAGATGATTATTTTTATTAATGACAAGTATTCCAATGATGGATGTTCCACAGTTTTCTTATTTGTAAAATTAGAAAAAACATTTGGGTTGTTGTAGCTCCTAACCCAAATAAAGATGCTAAAAGTCTTTGGATTTATTCTTTTATGAACATAATGATGCGTGGTTCTGGAGCAAACACTTATTGTGGGACCACTGAGAAACATGTTAAGTTCATATTTAATTTAATAAGAAACCATGATTCAATATGTAAAGAAACAATAATAGGACACAGAGGGGCCTGGAGAAGGAGAGGAGCCCAGTCACTGCCGACATGTCATCTGCACACACAGTGTCACCTCCTCACTTGTCTTTAGTGAGAATATGAGAAGTTAGAGCCACAGAGAAAAAGCGAGAATCCCCCTGGATGCAGCTGAGAGCTGAGAGGAAATCCCTGCTCCCTACAGGAAGCCCCGCTTTCCCCTTCACTCTGCACCTGCTCCTGGGCTGTTCTTTGTAGTTGGTGGGTCCTGAGCGCCCCCTGGTGTCCTGGAGAGCCTACTGCAGCCCCGCCCTCCTGTCCCCTCAGGAGGTTTGTGTCTGGGCTCACACTGACTTCCCCTCACTGTGTCTCCTGCACAGTAATACACGGCCGTGTCCTCGGTGGTCACGGAACTCAGCTGCAGGGAGAACTGGTTCTTGGACGTGTCACTGGAGATGGTGGTGCGGCTCTTGAGGGACGGGCTGTAGTAAGTGTAAGCATCATAATATATGATCCCCATCCACTCCAACCCCTTCCCTGGTTTCTGGCGAATCCAGGTCTAGCCATAACCACTGGTTGTCATGGAGACTTTATAGTCAGCACAGGTGATGGAGAGGGACTGTGATGACTGCACCTGTCCTGGGCCCCCCTGCTTCAGCTGCTCCTCAGACTGGACACCTGGGGACAAGGAGCATCAGGCCCTGTCAGTCACGTGCAGTCACAACCACCCCACAGACCCCTGTCTGACCTCTGAGACCCTCACCTTGGGGGGCTGTCACCAGGCACAGGAGAAGACCCAACAGTCTCATCTTCTCCTAGACCACGGCTCTGCCTTCCCCAGAGACCTCAGCCCTGTGTGAGGAGAGAGCTGTGAGCCTCCCCAGCCCAGGGGAGGATTTACCCTGGAGCTTGTGGAGAAATTTGCATGTGGGGAGCTTTGTTCTCATAAATGAGCGGGGACTGAGTTCGGTGCCCCATATCCTTCTGGGTCCTGAGCTCATTTCTTCTCCTGTACTCAGGGGTGTAGGTCTAGGGTGGGAGAGCTCCTGTGTTATGAGGCATCTTGGAATCAGGTCAGTGGATGGGCCCATGTTTTTAACTTTAAAAGTAAATGTTGGGCTAGGTGATGGGATCATCAAATTTAACCTAGTAGGTCATTCAATCCCGTAATTAAATGGATTGAAATTATGTAGAAACATCTTCCCAAGTACAACAAAACACACTGAGGTATGAGACTCAAAGTTGCCAAATTGGACAATCATAACTCCCTATAAAATAACATTTGATGTCATCCTGGATGTATAAATTATTGGGGTGAAGAGCAGTCCTCCCTGACCTGGCTGGGTGCCCTGGGCCTGCAGCCTCGGTCTCAGTCCAGCTCCAGGGGACAGGCCTGGTCAGGACCCTCCTCCCACGTGTCCAGGAAAGATCCTGCCGCAGAGACAGTTTTCAGACACGCTGTGTCCCTCCTTCTTCTCACCTCTCCCAGGGCAGGGAAGCTCAGGGCGGCCTCCCAGGTCCTCGACCACAGAGAGGCTCTGAGACTCTGGGCTCATCGTCTCCCAGAGAGACTCGGGCACTTCCTATGGACCAGCAGGGTCTGAGAGGGGTGTGGACCCGGGACCTGTGCTGGTCACAGGGTCATTTTGGAACCTGCCATCCCAGTGTTCCCCTGAGATCCTGGGAGAAAGGGAATGTGGAGGCTGATTTCCTGGGAAAGGGACTCTGAGATGATGATGGGCTAAGACTACAGATGGAGGGGAATCAAAATACAGAGATGCTGAATCTTTTATTAAATCCCTTATGTGGGATGCAACACGTGGTGGGATTTTACAAGCTGGTAAACTCTCCACACCCGGTTTGCTTCCCTGAGTCTCACACTCCCCTCCACACATTGAACCCAAACCGCAGTCCCCGTGATTGTAAAGGGCGCAGGGAGACCTGGGGCGCACGTGACAGACTCAGAAAGTCTACGGACCAGAGCTGAGCTTTCTTCAGGCTCACAAATATCTCAGGAGATGCCCTCTCGTGGACAGAAGGGCTGGGAGTGGGGGGTTGGTGCAGCCACGTGGGTGGAGGTGGCATCTGTGACAGGGATGGCACCACTCTCCTGCAGGTCCTGGGAAACACCTGTGGGGAGCCCTGGGCCCCGGCCAGCTGTGAGCAGCATGAAGGAAAGGGAGGTGGAGGCCTCAGGAGGGAAAGGGAGGTGGAGGCCTCGGGAGAGCAGCAGTGAGAAGGTCTCCTCCATCGAGCTGAACACTCTGCCCCAGGGGACACCTGTGCACTGTGACCACCATCACCAGCCAACTCCAGACACTTTCATTTCCCAAACTGATGCTGTCCCATTAAATAACAACCCTGTCCAGTATGCCCAGCCATGGTGCTCTCTGTCTCATGGACCTGACCAGTCCTGGGTTCTCACAGAGGTGGAATCACATGGCCTTTGGAATTCTGAGAGAGGCTCACTTCAAGGGGCCATGTCTCCAAGGTTCACCCATGTTCTCACATCTGTCCCCTGTGCCTTCTTTGTAAGGGTGCATGACATCTCGTTGTGAGGAGAGAGCACATTTTGCTCATTGAAGTTTCTGCTACCTCTCTCCATTTTCACAGAATCAGTGGCTTTTACAGGTGCTGTTGTTGCTTCGCTGATCAGGAAGGAGGGTTCACGACACATGGAAGACTGTCAACAAACTCACATTAGATGAATCAATATATTAACAAATGAAATGGAAGGAAGTGTCCCATGTCCAGAGGTTGAGCTGAGTGAGGACAAACAGTAATAATTTCTATGGAGTGCTGGTGGTCATCTGTCACACTGTCCCCACTGTCCTGGAAGCAGCAGAACGAGGAGGAAGGAGGTGGAGACAGAGCCTGTGTGACGGGAGCAGAGCTGACAGGGACCCCCAGTCGGCACGGGGATGGGGTCTGATCCCAGGTCACCGTGCCTCAGCCTGGCGCTCCTCTGACATGGGCACACATCCTGCCCTGCACTGCAGCTCAGAGGAAATAAGGGATCCTGACAGGAAGAATGTTCCAAGGACACCGAGGAGGGAGGGTGACGTGAGGTCACACAGGGGTCTGGAGGTCAGCTCCTGTCCATGTGCAACAGGCCGGACAGCAGGAGGAGCCAGGGAGTCAGTGGGAGCTGGAGGCAGGACCAAACTCCTGAGGGCGCTCCAGGGCCACAGGTGGGAGGGTCACGTGTGTGCTCTGCAGGCCTTACAAGGTCAGGCAGGGCCCACCCACCTCAGGAGGGCGATCTGCTCGACCCAGTCTCCTGACTGACAGCACCCTCACGGAACCCCAGAGAATGTTTGCACAAGTATGGGGGCTCCCAGCACCAGTGACGTTGACCCGGAAAGTAACTATAACGTGACCCACATATTCTACTCTCTCAGCACACTCAGACCCCCCCCCCCTCCGATCCTGAAGAACCTCTCCATGACCTACCACCAGGAGCTTCATGGACTGAGGGAGATATCAGGGAAACGGCTTTGAGCCTCGCTGAAGACACCTCATCACGAGTGTTAACAACAAAGTTGGTAGTGAAATTGGGAGTAGTCTCAGGGTTCTCACCTCACAGCTGGAGCAGCTCAGAATTCTGGAGCTCGAAAACGGGCTCTTCCACGGAGTCGGGAGACACTCATTTCTGGGGACCCACGCACGGAGGGTGCGGTGCACTGGTGGGGTTTATTGGGATGGAAATAAATGAGCTCCCAGGTTCCTGGTGTGTCATCCATGGCCGGTGCCTCAGCTCCATCCACTGGGAGAAGTCCAGCCTGAACGTCCTCTAATCCCTCAGGTGTGAGCCCCACCAGACCCAACATCCGAAGCTGCTGCGGTGGGAGCCCCTCCGGGTGCACAGAAGGGCCACAGCCAGGTGTAAAATGTGGGAAAGCGTAGTATGTGGCACTACTATCAGAATTAATATCTCCCACCCACTGCAGCCCCTTCCCTGGAGCCTGGCGGACCCAGTACATCCAGTAGCTACTGAAGGTGAAACCAGAGGCTGCACAGGAGAGTCTCAGAGACCCCCCAGGCTGCACCACGCCTCCCCCAGACTCCACCAGCTGCTCCTCACACTGGACACCTGCAAACACAAAGACGTCCTGGTAAGGACACTGTCACACGTCCACTGGTTCTCTCTCTCATCCACTCTCACACTCAGTGTCCCACATGCTCCACAAATTACCTCTTAAAATAGCCACAAGGAAAACCCAGCTGAGCCCAAACTCCATGGTGAGTGCTCTGTGTTCAGTCCTGATCAGGGAATGGGGACACCTGGGGATCCCCTGCATGTAATGCTTGCATGAATGAACTCTGTATTCCAGTGTTTCCCACAATTCAGTGCTGTATCCACCTGTGGCCTCAGAGTCCTCATGACAATGGAGAATGTTGTGCATCACCTGTGAGGTGCTCACCCATCAGCTAAGGTGAGGTGCTGCAAACTGCATGGCTAGTCAAACCAGTCCTGAGTAGGGGCGGCGGGAGACTAAGAAAGACACAGAGACATGATAGAGAGAAAAGCTGGGGCAGGTGGGACTCTGATGGAGGAACAGTGACCATGAGCTACCTCAGCAAGTTTATTATATAGCCAGTTGAAGGGGGGAAGCTTTAAAAGTTTTATTGCGTTCAAACCCCAGATGTTTCTTATCTGCCCCTGCGCTCAGGTGGAGACTGTTGATACATTCTTCCGTTCAGCTCATTAGGCTCCTGCCTGGGCTTTGCCAGCACACAGGATTTAGGAGAGACCTTGGGCAGGATGCTTCTGTGTGAGTCTGTCCAGCATGCAGGGTCAACAGGGGCCAGTGACTAAAGGCTCCTGGACGAGCCATGCCAACACCCCAGAACAAGAGACCTTGGCTTAGCTGCCCTCTGCATCTCCCCCTTTTTGTTTTTTAAATCTTCCCCCCATTTTTTTTTCAAATCTTCCCCTTTTCTGTCATTAAATGCATGTGGTGAACATCTACTTGCACTCTTCGGATTTGGGTTCAGAAGTTCTGGCAGCTGACTGACAGGAGACAAAACAGTATTATCAGAGCAGCAACAATTCCAAGCAAGTACCGTGCAGTGTGTTTAAGAAGATTGAAAGGGTTGACATCTTTAAGCTCATCTAAAATCTCTTTAGCCAGTTGTGCTGGATTAACGACATCATCATGGCTATTTTGAATATCCTGTATACGTCTAAGCAATTGCTGCAAATCGAGACTGATGCTATTATGAGTCCATATTCCTTGGAGGTGTAACTTAACTTTGTCCCAGTCCCACTGGGTGTCATTATATGGGCTGAAGTAACACAGATACAACTGTCAGCAGCAGGGCAGAGCAGCCTTTGCTGAGCTCTAATGCTCTCGGCTTGACTTCCTAGTCCGATAACTATGGCCTCCAAAGCATTTAATTCTGCTTCTAATTTGGCATCAATATTTTCTTGATTGTGTAAAGCAGCAGAGGCATTTGAGCTAAATCATTTATAAGTTGAGCATTATGAATACTTTGAGTCAGGGCTAAAGAGACAGAAACAGTAGAAGCAATAAGACCCACAATAGTGATAATGCCCAAAATAATCAATCCTAAAGCTCTTCTGTGATGAGTCAATTGGTTCTTAATCTCTATCAAAGCTTTCAGCCCAGCTGCATGATACCAGTCTCCTGATAATTTGGTGGGGAGCAGAACAAAAGAGGGCCGCTATAGGACTAAAGCATCATCATACTCAGTGTCTCTTGTTGCAGTTAGTGACTGTACACTCAGGGCATGAGACAGAACAGTGTGTGGGAAGCTTAGTGATATTTACAGAGCCTGTCACGATCACATAAGAGGCCTTCACACAAGCCCTTAACCCATAACAGGGATCAGTGGGGTGACAGGCCATAGCAATGTTTGCCAAAAAAGAGTCAGGATAATTCATAATATCAAGTGCAGTGACTAATTGCCAGAGATCTTTCTGCATTTGACCCTTAGGGGTGGTGAGGATGTTACTTACAAAGCCCCCAGGGGACATGAGATCATGATTAGGGTGTTTAGGGTCAAATCTATGAGACCAGTCTAACATCTGAAATCGTAATACTGATGCTAACAGGGAGGGGATTTGCACAATCTTGCCATTGGGGAAAACCCCTAAATCGAAGGGTTGTCCTGTTAGGACAATAAGGCAGCAAAAGATGCTGGTAAGTTACAACTGGGTCTTATAGGGAAATCCTAGTTTATTCACAGTCTGAACATATTTCTTTATATCCCATGGACCTGTAAGAGTAGCAATGTCGGTGCCTCCATAAGATGTTTTATTCCCAGGTTTAACAGGCAGGCACCCATACCTGTGCACTTTGTTGGGGCCTAAAAACATGTCCTACTCCTTGTAAATTGGCCATGGAACATCCAGGGGCCATGTAGTCAATGCCTTGAGGAATCACTGAAACATCTGGTCCTGTATCTAAAATACCTTTAAACTTCTTTCTATTCAAACTGAGCTCCATTCCCGGGCGACCTTGGGTGATTAACTGCACCCAATGGGCTCCGTCTGTGGAGCCGAATCCTCCCTCTCCCCGAGGTTCCTTCGATGGCACTTTCCCAGCCACGTGATGCGGCAACATTACAATGTGGGCTATGTTAGTTTCAGGTAAAACTTGTACAGTGGTTTTAGTGCTTTGGGCCAAAACCTTTATTTCCCCCGAATAATCAGAATCAATAACTCCAGGCGTTCACAGTGAGACTACTCCTTCCCAGGATTAAACCCACTGTTCCACTGCGTAGTGGCCCATAGACCCCTGTTGGAATGGCTTGCAGCCCCATCTCTGGTGTTAATACCTATGGGGCGGTAGGTGGGGCAGAGGCCCAGTCCTGCACTCCCTGAGGTGGCGCGGTAGAGATCCTGGATTGTGGTCCGGGACTCCACCCTGGTTGGAACACCTGAGCAGGGCTGACACATTGCCCCCACTGTTTGACGGGGCTGGGGCTGGCCCCGCTTGCCGTTTCCCTGCTGGGGTTCAAGCGGTTGTCCATTGACATCAGTTCAAGAACAGCAATATTTGGCCCAATGTCGGCCCCTGCGGCAATGAGGACACAGTCCCGGCTGCTTGGCAGAGTCCCCTGACTGGCTGTGGGCACTGGCGCGCGCTGCTTACACGACTTAGCAAGATGACCTGGCTGTCCACAAGTCTAACATCCTTTCCCGCTTCCTCCTGCCTTACTGGCGAAGAGGACTCCATTCAAAGCCTCAGCTACCGCGCCCCCGTATATGGGGAGACCCAATATCTGAACAGATGCGGATGAATTTGGGTACATTGGCCTTTTTACGGTAAGGGCACAGCGCCTCCCTGCAGGGCTTGTTAGCAATCTCAGAGGCAAGCTGTTTAACTATTGACGTGCCAGCCCCTGAATCACTTATTACTCTGTCGACTGCTGGTAGCAACCAGGCTACAAAACCTTGATATGGCTCTTCAGGTCCTTGTCTGATGGATGTAAGATCTAGCGAATTCTCCCCTTTTGTTGGGAGCTCTTTCCAGGCCTTCAAAGCACAAACATTAATCTTCTGATATTCCTGGAGAGCAAACCCCAGTTGATCACGAAGAGCCCGAGATTGCCCTGCACCGTGAGCACTTCCAAAGAGATGGGCACTCCATGCTGTTGGTTCCGTGTGGCCTGCTCACCACTAATCTCCATCCAGTTAGTCTTCCACATCAGAGAGTCCCCTGGCGTAAGGCATGCTTCCCTAATGTGTGCCAGTCACCCGGGACTAAGGCTTCACTAGCAACGTTCTCTAGGAAACTGAGCACAAACAGAGCTGTGGGCCCATACACAGTACAGGAAGACTTGAGCTCTTTCAACGTCTTAAATGGGTTGGGCTCCTGCATTCTTAATGCCTGACTTGGATTGTTCCGGCCAGGCGGCTCTGTCACTGGGAATAATGAAAACCCGGTGGTATCCTCTCCAGCCCGTCTTCCCTCTCTCAGTCCGGTCTGCAAGGGAGAGAGCACAGGGGCCCTGGAGGGTTCTTTAGGCTGAGCCCCTGCATCCCCTCGGGATGGTTGAGAGGTTAGAGCCAATTTTGCAAAACTTTGGGTTACATTAAACTCCTCATCTGAATCTTCCTCAGCATGGTGCCCCCCGATCTCGCTCCGCCTCTCTTTCTAGTTCTCTCTCATACTCTGTGGGTACAGTCTCATCAGGGGGACTAACCCCTCTCACAGCTGTAGTGGAAGGTGGCGGGGGGGGGGGGCGGTGTCTTTAAGGACTCATAGCCTTTCTCGGCTTTCCTCAAGTCTTTCACTCCACCTTGCTTCCCCACCTTATTGGCCTCCTGCACAGGATCAAGGCAATCTCTAATCAGGGCCCAAAGAGTAAATGTTTGCGCCGGAAGCTTGTTCGGGCCTTTCGCTGTATCTCTGCCTTGCAGGCACTTCCCTACCTTTTCCCAGGTTTCCAAGTTGGAAACCAAGGTTAAGTTTCATCCACATACTCTAAAAACTCGAGGAGTTGACATTTCTTTACTGAGCATCCTGGAGCCTTAATCATAGCTCTTCATATAGACACATAGAGATCTCTTTCTTAAGACATAGAATTCCCCACATTTTACACCTGGCTATCAACCAATTAATTCTGCTCCCCTACCTTGCTTTCGCTTCTCAACGTGCACACTCACGGATCTTCTCTGCTCTCCTCCGGCTTCAAGTCCCCCTGTACTCAGATCCCTGTTCGGGCTCCCCTTTTCTGCGACCTGTGTGGCTGGTCAAACCTGACCTGAGTAGGGGTGACGGGAGACTAAGAAAGACACAGAAACATGATAGAGAGAAAATCTGGGGCAAGTGGGACACGGCTCTCTGATGGAGGAACAGTGGCCCTGAGCTACGTCAGCAAGTTTATTATATAGCCAATTGAAGGGAGGGGAGCTTAAAAGTTTTACTGTCTTCAAACCTCAGATGTTTCTTATCTGACCCTGAGCTCAGATGGAGACTGTTGATACATTCTTGCACTCGGCTCATTAGGCTCCTGCCTGGGCTTTGCCAGCACAAGGATTTAAGAGAGACCTTGGGCAGGATGCTTCCATGTGAGACTGTCCAGCACGCAGGGTCAACAGGGGCCAGGGACTAAAGGCTCCTGGGTGAGCTGTGCAAACACCACAGGAACAAGAGACCTTGGCTCAGCCGCCCTGCACAGGAGGGCAGTTGGGGGCCTGGGTGGAAGGGGGAGGGACTAAGAAGCACAGATGGGCAGTCAGACAGCAGTGACAGGATGTGAAGTGCAGCCCAGGGAACAGTCAGTCGTATTGTCATAACTGGGTGCGGGGCCAGGCGGGCACTGGAACTATTGGTGCCTCACTTCATAAATCATATGATGTCTGACCACACGGCTGTGCACCAGAAACTAATAAAATAACATAGACTGTCAACTGGAATTGAAAAAGAAAGAAAAAAGGGAATTGACCCTCACTCCAGTGAGATTAAACTAACTGTGGTGTGTGTGACCCAGACAGGAAACAGGGCTGAATTCCAGGACTGTGCTCACAGGTGCATCTTCCCTGGGAAAGTACTGACATTGTTAGAGTCATTAGGGGCTCCCACGGAGAACCTTGACCTGAAATTATTCGCTGAAGGTTCACATCTCAATAACAACCTGAAGGCTGCGAACCAGGACTTACTTCAACAACCAGACTTGCTGAAGGGCTTTTCCTGTGCTTCCCAGGGATTCCAACTGTGTACGTGATACATGTCCCATGTCCCCTGTGTGTGTTTGTCCTCAGCCTGGACATCTGTACAAGCTGTCGTTGGTCCCTCTGCCTCTGCCTGGTGTCAACTGCTCTGGGTGCTGTGAGCATGATGCCAAGTCAGTGACCGTCACCACTGGGGGCTTTCATCTCTAGGTTTGGGGTCACATTCCTCTGGTGTCCAATGTGCATCACATGCGTGTCCAGCTGTTGGCTGGCTGGGCCCTGAGCTGGGTGGAGCTGAGCTGCAATGTCGAATCAGCAGAACCCCTGGTTGGATGCAGCCCATGTGGGTCAGTGGATTTCATGATTAGTTCTCATTTGGGCACAAGAGCATCTGAAAGAGACTCTGACTTTTGTTCATATGAGAAAGTGGTCTTTCTAGACAACAGACATTTCTTTACTCTTTCTGTTTAATTGTTGACATTATTACAGGTGTCCCCATCCCCCTCCAACTGCTCCCCTCCACCAGCTCCCACCATGACTCCCCTGGCCGTCAGCACTGTGCTGTCTGTGTCCATGGGCTGTGCATGTAGGTCCTTTGACTCCTCTCCTCACCTCCTTTTATTCACTCACCTTCCCCCCGCCGCCGCCCGATCTGTGTCTGTTAGTTCCAGTGTCCACGCCTCTGGTTCTATTTTGTTCATCAGTTTATTTTGTTCCTCAGATTTCACATACACCTGAGGTCACTTGGTATTTGTCTTTGGCTTATTTCTCTTAGCATAGTCCTCCCCAGGTCCCTCCATGCTGTCCACAGGGTGAGGGCTGCTTCTTCCTTCCAGCTGCCTAGTGTTCCCTTGTGTAAATGCACCTCAGGTTTTTATCCACTGGTCTACCTGGGCACTTGGACTGTTCACAGATGTTGAGTACTGCAAATACCACTGCTATGAATACAGGGGAGCAAACATTCTTTCTGATTGGAGCTATAGAATACCTAGGATATACTCCCTGAAGTGTGATCATGGCAGTTTCATTTTTAATTTATTGAGGAAACTCCACACTGTGTCCACAGTGGCTGCACCAGTCTGCATTCCCACCAGCAGGGCGTGAGGGTTCTGTTCTCTCCCCATCCTCACCAGCCCTTGTTGTTTGTTGATTTACTGATGGGATCAATTCTGGCAGATGTGGTTGTATTTTCAGTGGCATCTCAGGGATCATTAGTGACCTTGAGCATTTTCACATGTCTGTTGGCCATCTGTGTGTCCTCTTCAGATAAGTGTCTATTCAGGCCCTCTGCCCATTTATTAATTGGATTGTTGGTCTGTGTAATGACTTGTATAAGTTTTTTTTAATATATTTTTTAATATAACCCCTTAACAGATGTACCATTGGCAAAGCACAGAATCAGGAATCCAGAGAGGTTCCCTGAGGGAAACTGTGACATGAAGAGGAAACCACACAGGGAACCAGCCCAAACCTCCAACTGCACCTGCTCCTGGATGGTCCTTGTGTTCAAGACCCTAAGCGCCCCCTGGTGGTCGCCGACTCTCCTGCAGAGGGTTTTTATCTGGGCTCACACTGAGATCTCCTCACTGTGTCTTGGCACAGTAATACAAGGCCGTGTCCTCTGACTTCAGGCCATTGGTCTGCAAATAGGCTGTGCTGACCGAGGTGTCCAAGGAGAAGACAAATCGTTCTGAGAAGCCTGGGGCATATGTGGGTTTCTGAGTCTCTGTGTTAATCGAGCCCATCCACTCAAGCCCCTGTCCTGGGGCCTGTCGCACCCAGTTCATAGCGTAGTTGGTGAAGGTGAACCCAGAAGCCTTGCAGGAGACCTTCACTGAGTCCCCAGGCTTCCTCACCTCAGCCCCAGACTGCACCAGCTGCACCTGGGAGTGGACACCTGTGGAGAGAAGACAGGAGTGGGTGGCAATCCCAATTGACTGTCCCTGGTCCCCTCCTCAGCCCAGACACTGGGGAGCCCTTACCTGTAGCCACTGCCACCAAAAGGAGGGTTCTCCAGCTCCAGTCCATGGTGAGGTGCTGAGCTGTGGGCACTTCTGTAGGGAAGGTGTGGCTGTGGGTGATGCTCTCAGGGCACAGACTTATCCATATTTAACCTGGTCAACCTCATCTGATTTGCATATTCATGAAGTGGAGTGTTTCATAGCTGAGGGCCTGACCCCACCAGAGAGATGATGGAGGGACAAGGACTATGCTCAGTGGAAATCTGAGGGTCCACGTCCTACTCCTGGTAGGAGGAGAGGTGTCCCCTACCAGGTCCCTGAGCTCTGTGCACACTGAGCCCCTCTCTGAGGAACAAGCCCCACAGGACATTCTCCTCATTGTGAACCACCTTTGAGTGACACGGGGGCCTCCTGGACCAGCTCTGGGCTTTGATACCTGAATGTCTTATTCCAGGATCAGTGTGTCTCCAAAGTGCTCCACCTGGTGAGGTAATAAAGCCATCCTTGTCCCAGGTCCTTACAATTCAGAAGTCTTGGAAATGCTCCTTTGAGTGTGGTTCTTATTCCTCGTCAAGTTACAGACATGCTCCTGCAAAATAAGATGTTTACAGACAAATCAGCAGTCCCTGCTCATCTGTTGTGCTACATAGAGTTTTTTCAGGAAGACCCCAGCCTCAGAGGAAATCCCTGCCCAGCTCCCTCTGCACCTGCTCCTGGGGCAGCCCCTCTGTGTTCATGGGTCGTGAGCACCCCCTGCTGCCCAGCCCGGGCCCTGCAGGGGAGGGTCCTGTCTGGGCTCAAAGGACACTGACCTCTAGGTGTGTCTAGTCCAGTGGTAAAAGCTGTGCCCTGAATTCAGAATTTTCCCACAGGGACACTGTATTATATTGACATCTCTGGACAGAAGAATTATCCTTATTAAACCCCATGAGTCTGCATGGAGACCCCAGTCAAGGCTTTATGAAGCCCCCAGGGAGCCCTTCCCTGCAGCTGCCAGATGGACAGACTCAGCCAACACTCCCCTGAACTAGAGCAATCGTGGGCTCCTGGTGCGTCTATGTCCTTAGGCTTCTATGGTTGAAGGTCCCGTGTGAGTATCCCTGTATGTGGCCCAAATCCTACTACTGCACGTCTACTGTTCAATAAATCACACACACACACACACACACACACACACACACACACACACACACACACACCGTGATGATGGTCATTGCTATGAATCCAGAGTTGCCCTTCTTCGTTGGACCTAGCTCATGGGCAGTGACCACAGATGGAGTCTAAGCCTGGGGTGACTTCCTCTGGAAGCTGATCCAATGCACCCACGATGCACGAGCAGGCTTTGAGAGCAAGTCCATCATGTTTCCGTGCTGCTGCAGGTCCTGTGAACCCAGATGCCGGTTAGAATGGATCAGACCTGCTCCAGGGAGGGCCAGAGGTGAGCCTGGGTCACACCCTTGACTTCAGGGCCCTGTAGCTTGGAGTCCCCTCGAGAGCACACACCAGACTTAGGGACACCCTGAGATTAGCGAGACTGAGGAGACAGCACCATAGGCAGCTGACAGGTGACGCTACTCTCCCAGGTCACCTGGTGGGCAGGGCAGCATTGAGCAGGGGAGTGAGGTCGGCTCAGTGAGGGATGCCCTGGCTACCCCAGGACACCTGGTTTCAGGACAGGCTTGGTGTTCATCCATTCTTGTTGCTCCATCCTGATGGCCATCTTTCCTCCTGGCCACCTGACCCAAGAATTTACACCCAGCATCCCATGTGGAGACAGATGACCCCAGAGCTATTCCCATCAGGCCCTGCAGGAACCACCCTCTCCTCCTGCATCTGCGTCTCTGGTTCAACCTCGTGGATATTCCTGAACTGAATAAGTTGTCACAGGTGAGAATTCAGACACCTGGTTGTCACTCAGGCTCCCATTCAAAGGAGGTCCTCTCGAGGTCGTGTATGCATGAGCTCCAGTGACTTCCCACGCGGACTGTGTCCCCCAGCCCAGCAGCCCTCCAGGCACTGAGTCCCTGCTCAGCTCCAGGGATAGACAGAAGCACCTGCAGAGGTTCAGTTGTCTGGGGAATGTCTCAGGGGCTCCCACCTGGGAGAGGACGGAAGTCCCCACGTCCTCAGGACCGTGGGTCTGCGCTGGTGTATCAGCACCCGTCAGGTGTGAGCCCTCTTCCTGTGAGTCAGTGCACGTGTGTCTTCCATGTGCTCTTGTCATTACACTGAGTCCTCACACGTGGGACCTGCCTCACAAACACCCTTTCTAAACAAGGTTCCCAGAGATCTGAGGACTCCAGTGTAACTCTGTCACCTCAGTACATGTACGTCAGGACCTTCCCGCAGGAAGGAAGCCTGCAGGTGGTTACTGTCCGAGGTCTGTGTGGAGGAGTCTCGTTTGGAAGGCCCATCAGGAGGACCAGCGTCCTGTGGCTGGTGGTCAGCTCCGTCCTGCTGCGGTCGCCCAGTGAGCTCTGACGCTGGGCGGTGCTGCTCTGCTCAGCCCTCAGGGACCCCCTCGGAGTCTGCACGAGGCCCCTGCATCGTCAGTGGGCTCACAGGTCTGGGGCACACGAGGGTCATGGGCCTGCTCTGCACATTCTAACGTGTCAGTGATCACTGTGACCCTCTCTGTGTGCTCACCACGTGCCCTCTGCTGCTTCACGTTCACACCCGATTGGGCTTTGGTGGGAAGAGGGGCACGGCCTCTGCTGGACAATGGTGCTGGTCATGGGTCTCCAGAGAGGCAGGGCCAATAGATGCATATTCACACTTACATGTCTCATACAAGGAGCTGATGCTCACGTCATGGAGTGTGAGACGTCCCAAGTCCCATGATCTGCTGTTGCCCCAGTAGACCCAGGAGAGCTGCTGTCGTAACTCAGCCTGGCCTGAGGGCTGAGGACCGGTTGCCCCAGGCAGGAGAAGTCCTGTGTCCCAGCGCCAGGGCCCAGGACACGGGCAGGAAGGGCTTAATGTATCCTTCCTTCACCTGTTATTTCCAGTCAGTCTCTTATTGAAGAGGAGGGTTTCCACCCACTTTGAGGAAAACAATCTGCTTTTCGGAGCCACCAATTCCATGGGAAAGTTCACCTGTAAACACACTAAGAACAAACCCAGGAGTAACCTTCAGCCCAGAGTTTGGGCACCTTGTGGTCCAGTCATGCTCGATCAGTAACCGAGTCTCAACCATGCTACTTAGGGGGAGAGTTCCTCCATCAGAGATGATATCGTCTGCATAGTCCATTTATATGAAGGAGACGCAGCCAGTTTAGACTTATCATGGGAGCACGTTCACAGGGATGCACATGTTCATTGTCAGATGAAATGGACGTCCCTTGGCCTTCCCTTTGGCGTTTTGTGTGCCCCCTGGTGTCCTGAGCACCCCAGTATCCTGACCAGACTTTGTCCCTCAGGGAGGTTTGTGTCTGGGTTCACTCGGATAGAGTTCAGCCTTGTATAAATATGGACATGTGCTGTTCATTCCTGACAGGATTTTATTACTACTCCAATTATTTTTAAAGCCCTACATATCCAGCATAGTCAGGGGGAAATTCTTAAAGTAAGGAACAAATAAGTGGACTGAGAAATACAATGTTGACCTTCCCAGGCTGTGGACAGCACATGGAGTTCCCACAAACACACACGTGGAGCTGAGCAGTGACAGGCTGTCAGGCTCCTAAGTCTGCATCCCTCAGGTAGATCCGAGCTACATGGACTGACGAGGGAGAAGCTCGGGGTCCCTGCCAGGGAGAGACCTGTCTCTGCCAACTGCAGCCAGGGTCAGGTCTCTGCAGGTCTGAGGTGGTGGGACCAGCTCCCACCTGAGACTCCGCAGTCAGATCCATGTCTGCTCTTCCACCTGAAGAAGGGAGGGATTTGGTGAAGATAAGGGATTTCTGTGCATGGAGAGAGAGCATTGGAAATGGGAGCACGTCTTCCCACACCACATTTACCCATTCCTCCTGTGAATGCTCACTCTGAGCCAGGACACCCTCAGAATTCAGTGATGATGTATTTGGAGTCAGTGTGGAAATTACAGTTTTTTGAAGACCATATGTTAGTTTCACACACCGTCCAAGAGAATAAAATAAAGCCGTATTTTCCTATATAGAATTCATGAGGTGTTTAGCCTGGAGAATGCACCTCCCACACTTCCAACTTCAGACCATGAGGAGCAGGTCCCAGCCGCCGCTCTCTGAAATCTCCGTGGTTTGTGCTGAGGGCACAGCTGTGCACGACTCCCAGACCCTGGCTGACTCGGCGGTGACACTGAGGCAGGGCCATAGCTGGGAGACACAGGTGTCGTTTGACGGAAAGTTTTGGCTCAGGAAATCCTTGGCAGACTTGTTGGGTCTCCTGAAATGCAGGGAAGTTCACGCAAGTTCCACATTTCGTGGATTGACATTGCTTGTGTGTTGACAGTTTCCCGAGGCTCACCAACCCCTCTGTATTTTTTATTTCTCCAGAAGTGATACACTACATTTCTGCACGTCAGAATGCTTCTAATACTATCATCAATCTTTCAAAAAGCAGAGCCATCAGTGTAGCCTCAGAACGAAAGGTCTAGAGAGACTCTTGGAAACTGTTGTCTGGAGAGGAAGCCCATAGCCTCAGGTGAAAAAGCCATTAACACAAACTGCACCTGGTACAGGGGCTGCAACACAGTCCTTGGGTCCTGAGCGCCCCCTGGTGTCCTGAGCGCCCTCTGCAGCCCCGCCACCCTGTCCCCTCAGGAGGTTTGTGTCTGGGCTCACACTCACTTCCAATCACTGTGAGTCTCGCACAGTAATACACGGCCGAGTCCTCAGTTGTCACAGAACTCAGCTGCAGGGAGAACTGGTTCTTGGACGTGTCCATGGAGATTGTGGTGCGGCTCTTGAGGGACGGGCTGTAGTTAGTGCTACTATCATAACATATGCGCCCCATCCATTCCAGCCCCTTCCCTGGTTTCTGGCGCGTCCAGGTCCAGCAGGAACCACTGGTTGTGATGGAGAATCCAGAGACAGTACAGGTGAGGGAGACGGTCTGCGAGGGCTTCACCAGTCCTGGGGCCGACTCCTGCAGCTGCACCTGGGACAGGACACCTGGGGACAAGGAATATCAGGCCCTGTCAGTCACATGCAGTCACAATCACCCCATAGACCCCTGTCTGACCTCTGAGACCCTCACCTTGGGGGACTGTCACCAGGCACAGGAGAAGACCCAGCAGTCTCATCTTCTTCTAGACCACGGCTCTGCCTTCCCCAGAGATCTCAGCCCTGTGTGAGGACAGAGCTGTGAGCCTCCCCAGCCCAGGGGAGGATTTACCCTGGAGCTTGGGGAGAAATTTGCATGTGGGCAGGCTGTTCCTTATAAGTGGAGGACTGAGGTCAGGCTTCCCTGCTCCTTCTGGGGCCCCTGCGCGGGCATCTCTTTTCTTTAGCTCACTCAGCATGTAAGTCAGGGATAGGGGACCCCCTGCTTCACGAGATACATTGGAATGTGTTCAAAGGTCAGCTTCACCTTTCTGAGCATAGGAAGAAATGATGGACTAGATAGATGGGTAACACTTTCCTCTTCCCATGTATCTTTCCAACCTATTTAAAGGGACTAGCACTTGTTCAGATAGTTTCTGAATCCCAGCTCTCTAGTATACCCACTATTTCCAAAGTGTATATCATAATATCATACAAATAATGTCTACCTTTGTGCAAAAATAAAAATAAAGGATATCTATGATCAATATCTTATATCTTAATTTTATTTATATATATATATTTATTTATTTTATTTTTTAGAGAGACTGGAAGGGAGAGGGAAATAGAAATATCTATCAGCTGTCTCCTGCACCCCCATTTCTAGGGTTCGAACTCGAAACCCGGCATATGCCATGAACGGGAATTGAAGTGAGGACCTCTTAGTAACGGAGAAGGCGCTTAATTCTTAGAACAAACCAGCCAGGCTCTTATATCCAAATTTATGACATTATTTTGATCTCAGAAACTACCTCCCAATAACAGGCAATTGAGACGTTCTTAATTATTGTTGTTGGAAATTTTGTAATGAGTCTGCAGCTTCCTGTGCAAACTCTTCCATTATGCACCCCATGGCCTATGGCAGAGACCCCGAACTAGTCACATCAGACAGAATCATGGTTTGATGTGGAGAAAAGACAAGAAATGTGAACAGATTATGCGTTTGTACAACTCAGAATCATTCATAGAGTGAAATGATTATGGTAGAAGACTGACCTGTTTTCTCTGTCTTGTGTTATCAGTGATGTCGGGGTCAGAGGGAGGTTAGTGAAGAGAATTCCTATTATAAATTTTCTCATAGGGAAGGAAGCTTCAATGCTGACAGGGCTCCTCAGTCCAGCCTGCCTCCCTCTGCCCCTGTGGATGGTCATGATAGTCAGAGGTGCCGGCCTCTCCCACAGGACATATAACATCCTGAATGTATAATGAACACATTCTCCCAGCAGACAAGTGATTTGGGAACCTATTGTCTCTTTGTAGGCTGTTCGTTTCTTTCTCTTAATGGAATGTTTGTTGGGAAAATATTTTTAATGATCACACTGTTCAATTCATCAGTATATGATTTAAAGGGACCTGTTCTAATGATTTATATCACACCTCACCAGAAATGTATCACTCTCCATTGCCCATGGGAGGGGAAACCCAGATATGAACAGAGTGGGCACTAAACCCAATGGAGAAATGAAGGCTGGTGTCCATATGATCATTGAAATCTGTCTTCTGTGTCCTCTGACCACGAGACCAACCTTCCATGGCATGAAGTCCTGATGCATTTCAGAGCTTAATGCACTTCACTGGAGTTTACATTGTGAACTTCCCTACAGTACGTAGCATAGACTAGACTAACCCCTGAGAAATTATATCATGTAGAAGTCAGGCAGACGAGGAAGGAACCTCAAAGAATGTGAGCAAAGTGCTGAGCAGAGATGACAGAGACAGGATCCGAGAGGTTATGTCACGAGGATGAAAGTGACCAGGAGGACGAAGGTGCAGAGAGGTCGTGAGAGGGAGACATGAGGAGATGACCTGGAGCTGACGTCCGGGAAAGTGAATGTCCCAGTGAGAGCCCTGCATGGAGCTGTGTGTGCAGGACTCACATGGGACAGGGAGAGAGCGAGGCCCTGCTGAGTGTGGGGACCTGGGGGATGGACTCTCAGTGTGTGCAGACGGGGGCACCTGGGTGGGCGGAGGTAGTATTTTAAACCACGTTTCCCAGGGCAGGTGCTCAGATGACCACCTCTCAGGGTATGCTGGGAGGAGGACTACGGTGTGATGGTGCCCCTAGTGGTGACTCAGAGCCATGCAGGCTGCAGGACCTTAGGGACTGAACCAGCTGCCTCTCCACACACCAAGACCAGGGGAGGGAAGAGCTAACATTTAAGGTCAGGCTTGTCCTCTCTGAAGAGGAGAAACACGAGGACTTGGACAATGAGGGTATTTGGTATCATTGCATCATCTGTTTTAGTGACACCCATGGGATTATATCTGGTCAATTTGGTATTTTTAGTGTTTTTGTAGAAACTAATATAATGATCGTTTTAGAAAGTGTGAATGAGTAGAAAGATGTAGCTAAACATATTATTTTCAAATAAGCATAGAGGTGGCTGGGTGGATAGTTGGTTGGACTGTCATCCTGTACACTGAAAGGCTGTGGATTGAAATCTTGGTGAGGGCACACACCTATGTTATGGTTGTGAGTCTTGTTTGGAGAGCGTGTGGGAGGCAACCAACTGATGTTTCCTCTCTCCCTCTGTGTCTCCCGTGCTTTCTCTAAAATCAAAAAACATTTCCTGAATGAGGAATGAATAAATAAGTACATAC
Source organism: Tadarida brasiliensis (assembly GCA_030848825.1). NCBI lineage: Eukaryota > Metazoa > Chordata > Mammalia > Chiroptera > Molossidae > Tadarida > Tadarida brasiliensis. Next base: position 248,817,747 of record CM061257.1, read on the forward strand.
ATGCATAAGTATAGTAGGCGTAATGTTTATTCAAAGATACATAATCTGCAACACACACACACACACACACACACACACACACACACACTGAATATTTTCATTATAATAAACCCCAAATTTCACTTCACTTCACACTGACCCTAACCTTGCATGTGACCTTCCTTCACAAACAGGACAAACCACAGATAATTGAATTGTACACAGGACTCTGCCTGTACCTGAGGCTTCCTGTTCTCCCAGCACCTGGAACATGGCACCTGCAGTCACTGCCCTTCTAGCAGGTGTGGGTGCACCAGGAACTGTGGGGGAATCACCAAGACCAAGACAAGGTCCTAAGGGTCAGGCTGTCAGGTGGCATTCACCTGAGTCTCAGGCACTGGGATTGTCAAACACTGAAATTAATCCACTCTGATTACTCTGTGAAAACCTTAAAAGGAACGAGAGGCAGACGTCAGGGTCATGAACCAACTGCAGCTCAGAGGTGGAAACTCAGAGTCCAGGGAGATGGAAAAACTGACAACACAAAGACTCAGAGATAAACAGGCCATCAACAGGCTCCTGAGGAGACACCTGGTCGTCAGGACCTGTATGTCCAACCTCACAGGGAATCTCCTCACATCTGCAGGACAGCTGTTCCAGGAGGAAACACACTGAAGGAGAACAGACCAGTGTTGGTGAGTGTGGGGAGAGAGGAACCTTTGCACTCTCTCGGTGGGAAGGTAAGATCCTGCAGCCACATGGAAACAGCGTGTTGGTTCCTCCAAAATGAGAGTAGACACCCTGTGAGATTGAGCAGTGAGCTCCCAGGTGTTCATGGAATAATAAGCCCAGGACTCTGGAGAGGTGTTGCATGGCCCTGTGCATTGCAGCCGTGTTCAGTGTAGTGAGACGTGGAAACGTCTCTGTCCATCAGTGGGTGATTGGACAAACATGTGAGATATTCTCAGGACGGATATTACTCATCCTGAAATCACAGGGAAACCCTGCACAACCCCAGCCTGGAGGACACTAGAGGACACTGTGCTCTGTGAAATAAAGCCGTCAGGGAAAGGCAGACAGTGTCTGATTTCACTTACACTGGGGACTGAATTAGGTTTCCTTCCAGCAGAGTGTGCAGGAGCACAAGTCCTTTGTGAGTTGATTTGTACCTGACATCTTTCCTGAATTCACTCTCTAGTTCTATCAGTTTTCTGGTGCAGTGTTTAGGGTTTTCAATACAAGATGTGTGTCCTATGTATAGAGATAAAGAGACACTTTAACTTGTTTCTTTCTCATTTAGACATTTTATAATATTTTTCTTGCCTAATTATTCTGGAAAAAAACTGCATTTCTGTTAAATAGAAGTAGTCACGGGGTGCCCTTGTGTGGGTCCTGATGTTAAAACAATAGATTTAAAGTGTGCTCTGTGCACCATGATATCACTTGTTGGCTTCTCCAATGTGACCTTTGTTATGTTGATGTACATCTCTTCTGTACCTAATTTGTGAAGAATTGTAACCATGAATTCATTTTCAATCTTCAAAGGCTTTTTCCTGCATCTACCTGTATGGTGGCAAGTGTATGCTCCATTCTCATTTACATTCGTCAAACCATCCTGGCATCTAAGGCCATATCCGCTGCATCTCAGGAAAGGATCCTTTCAATGTGCTGTTAAGTTTCTTAGGACACCACAGAGGATTTTTGTGTTTATGATCATCAGGGATATGACCTGTCATTTTTTGTGTAAACATACTTTGCTTTCTTATGAGTGTAATGGTTATCCCAATAATTCAGTTTGGAAATCTTCCCTGTTTTTCCAATCCTTTGAAGTGTTTAAGAAACAGTGTTTGTGCAGGTACTATTTTTTTTTCTTGAAGTTTTGATAGAATTAACCCTTAAATAAATATGGACATGTGCCTTTCTTTGCGGATAAGTTTTTATTAATACTCCACTTATTTTTAAAATTTCTACCAATCCAGCATAGTCAGGGAAAATTCTTAAATTAAGGAACAAATCATAGGACTGAGAAATACAATGTTGACCTTCCCAGGCTGTGGACAGCACATGGAGTTCCCACAAACACACACCTGGAGCTGAGCAGTGACAGGCTGACAGGGTCCTAACTCTGCATCCCTCAGGTAGATCCGAGCTACATGGACTGACAAGGGAGCAGCTCAGGGTCCCTGCCAGGGAGAGACCTGTCTCTACAAACTGCAGCCAGGGGCTGGTCTCTGCAGGTCTGAGGTGGCAGGACCAGCTCCCACCTGAGACTCCACAGTCATACCTGTCTGTTCTTCCTCCTGAAGAAGGGAGGGATTTGGTGAAGAAAAGGGGCAAAGTTCTTGTCCTCAGGATTTCTGTGCATGGAGAGAAAGCAGTGGAAATGGGAACATTTACCCATTCCTCCTGTGAAAGGCCCCTCTGAACCAGGACATCCTCAGGATTCAGTGATAATGTATTTGGGGTCAGTGTGGAATTACAGTTGTTTTCAGACGACAGGTTTATTTCATATGCCATCCAAGAGAATGAAGTAAAACCATGTTTCCTGCACATCAGAACGTTTCTAATAATATAATAAATCTTTCAAAATACAGAGGCGTCAGTGGAGCCTCAGAACCAAAGGTCTAGAGAGACTTGTAGAAACTGTTATCTGGAGAGGAAGCCCAGAGCCTCAGAGGAAACAGCCATAAACACCATCTGCACCTGCTCCTGGGGCTGCAGCACAGAGTCGGTGGGTCCTGAGCGCCCCCTGGTGTCCTAAGGTCCCCCTGCAGCCCCTCCCTCATGTCCCCCTCAGGAGGTTTGTGTCTGGGCTCACACTGACTTCCCCTCACTGTGTCTCTCGCACAGTAATACACGGCCGTGTCCTCGGCTCTCAGGCTCTTCAGTGTCATATAAACTTCATTCTTGGAGGTGTCCCTGGAGATGCTGAGTCGGGATTTGAGCGATGGGTTATAGTTTGTGCTTCCACCACTCCATATAGCACCGACCCACTCCAGCCCCTTTCCTGGAGCCTGGCGGGCCCAGTGCACACCATAGCTCGTTAAAGAGAATCCAGAGACAGCGCAGGTGAGGGAGAGGGTCTCCGAGGGTTTCACCAGTCCTGGGGCCGACTCCTGCAGCTTCACCTGGGACAGGACACCTGGGGACAAGGAGTATAAGGCCCTGTCAGTCACATGCAGTCACAACCACCCCCACAGACCCCTGTCTGACTTCTGAGATCTTCACCTTGGGGGGCTGTCACCAGGCACAGGAGAAGACCCAGCAGCCTCATCTTCTAGACCACGGCTCTGCCTTCCCGAGAGACCTCAGCCCTGTGTGAGGAGAGAGCTGTGAGCCTCCCCAGCCCAGGGGAGGATTTACCCTGGAGCTTAGGGAGAAATTTGCATGTGGGGCAGCCTGTTCCTTATAAGTGGGGGGACTGAGGTCAGGTTGTATTGTTCATTCTAGGGCCCATGTGGGATCATCTCTTCCCTTGATCTCACTCACCATGTAAGTCAGGGAAAGGGGATCACTTGCTTCATGAAACCTATGGAGTCAGCTTAATAGACATGCTCATCTCTGATAAACGGTGGACTGGATGAGAAGATTATCTTTTTAATTTATCATGTATCTTTCTTATAATTTATAAGATTTACATTGGTACAGGTAGTTACTTAAACTCAACTCTGTAATATATACACAGCTGTCAAATATTTTTTGATAACAATTGTGTTTTTATAAATATAATTTCATATGTACAGTGTCTACTTCTAATAAAATCACAAAATAAAAGACATTCATTCTCAGTATCTTGCATGTTTATTTATGTTGTTGTGATGATCCAAGGAAATATATTCCAAGAAGATGTTAAAGGGAAATCCTCTATTATTTTCTATATTTTGTTTTGTTTGGATAAAATTATATTCATTATAAGTTTTGAGTAACACGATGTGATAGACCATTTTTAAGGCTATTGCTAGATTCATTTTTTTACAATCTTTACCAAACATGTTCAACAGCTAAGCAGGGACAGGTCTGGTTAGTACTTGAAAGGGAGAACCTTGATTCTTGATACTGAATATTGGTAATTCTGTCTTAGAGTCCCTCCTCAGAGTCTTCCCTTCTGCAAGCCCATGGATTCTTGCAGAGACCTCACTCTAATTATATCAGACATAATCCCATTTATATACAGAGAAATGATTGAAAATAGAAAAAGTGATTATGTATTAGTAAAATAAAGAATCTTTTATATGTTTAAACAATAAAAGCAGCCGATTAACTGACCTGTTTTCTCAGTCTAGTCTTATCAGTGATGCTGGGGTTAAGGGTTGGACAGGTAGGAGAGAATTCTCAGCAGAGGTTTGCTCATAAGAAAGGGAACATGTGTCTTTACAGGGTCCCTCACTCTCGCCCTCCTCTGCTGTGCCCCAGTGGATGGTCACTGTGGTCAGAGGTTTGGGCCCTCCCACTCGCCATGTAACTTCCTTAACATATAATGCACACCTTCTCTCATCAGACATATGACCTGGAAATCTGTAGTCTCTTTGTAGGCTACTCTTTTCATTCCCTTGATGGAATGTTTGTTGGGAAAATGTTTTTACTTTTAACAATGTTCAGTTCACCACTATTTTATTTAACGGGACCTGTTTTTGATAATTTATATATAACCCCTAACCAGGAAATTGTCACTCTCTATTGTCCATGGGTGGGGAAAGCCTGAGAGAAACACAGTGGGCACTAAACCCATGGAAGAAATGGGTTGGAATATACAATGACATTGAAATCTATTTGCTGTGTCCTCTGACCCGTAGACCAACCTTCCATGGCATGAAGCCCTGATCCATTTCAGAGATTAATTCACTTCACTGGACTTTACACTGTGAATTTCCCTGCAGTATGTAGCATAGAAAACTAGGCTAACCCCTGAGTACTTGTATCATGTAGACGTCAGGCAGACGAGGAAGGAACCTGAAAGGACGTGAGGAAGATGCTGAGCAGAGATGACAGAGACAGGATCCCAGAGGGTATTTCACGAGGAAGAAAGTGTCCAGGAGGACGAAGGTGCAGAGAGGTCGTGAGAGGGAGACGTGAGGAGATGACCTGGAGCTGACGTCCGGGAAAGTGAATGTCCCAGTGAGAGCCCTGCATGGAGCTGTGTGTGCAGGACTCACGTGGGTCAGTGAGAGAGCAAGGCCCATGGCGAGTGTGGGGACCTGGAATGGCTCAGACCCAGGGCGTGTGGACACACTGACTCTCCCTCTGGTGAAACTGCGTCTCAGTCACAGGGTGGAGAGGGTGCCCGGGGTGCTCAGTCTTTCAAGGAGACAATTGGGTCCCGTGCGAACCTAGTGAGATAATGGTCCCTGAGCCTGGACACGACTCGTCTGGGAAAGAGAATGTTGTCCACACCATCGTCGACCTCAGTGAGATGAGGGAACACAGGGCCCAGCACAAGGAGGAGGGTCCCTGGGACCCTGAACCTCAGGAAGAACTGGTGGGCCCTGAGCACCACAGAGAGCTGTTCTCAGCCCCTCCCTGTGCGGTTCCTGCGCGATGTTCCCGGGTCTGTGTGTCCCGAGCGCCCCCTGCTTGTCCTGAGGGGTGTGCGGAGTCCAGAGCGCCCCCTGGTGTCCTGACCCCTCCTGGTGGACCTGAGCGTCTCCTGCAGCTCAGCCCCTCTGTCTCCCTGCAGGGAGTTTGTGTCTGGATCATAGAGACGTCCTAGTCAGGAATGTGTCACATGTCCAGTATTTATCTCACTCACACTCATTCACATACCCTGTGTCTCTAGTTCTCCATAAATAACCTCTTAAAATAGCAACACGGACAACCCAGCTGAGCCCAAACTCCATGGTGAGTTCTCTGTGTTCAGTCCTGATCAGGGAAGGAGAACATCTAATAACCTGGAGGTGGGCTCCTGTCCCAGAGCTGCGGGGTCAGGGCTGTGCTGGTTTTCATGAGCTGAGGGGCCCTATTTGCTTGTCCTCCTACTATAGAGGGAGCTCTGGACACTGGCATAAAGGACACAGTTTCAGAGTGCGGTGTGTCCGGTGTCATATGTCTGAGTAGAATTAGCCCTCGTATCGGGGCCCTTGCTCCTCCCAACTTGACCCAAATGATTCCCTGAATGACCTCCAGACAGGGGACATGCCCAGTGAGGGTTTCAGTGCTACCTGGGTGGACGCTTGACCAAGGTAAATGTGATCATGGTACATTACAGCAAGAAAAAGTAAAGTAGTAGGAAACTAAAGCAAAGGGTGCCGTTTTATTTTATTTTATTTTTGTTATCAAAATTGCTGTTTATTAATCTATTGGCCAGTAGTCCGGTCTCCAGGAGGGTGCACAATTGCTTTCTTGGAGAGGTGTGAGGGATGATCTAGCTTAGCACCTTTGGGAGAAGATGAAGTTGAAGGTGAGACGATCACATTGTCTTCATTTTCTTTGAAATACCGTAGAAGGGAGCAGGAAATGTCGGGCGCTTTGTGGCAAGCTTGGAGGCACTAAGAGTGGCAGGTGGCTGCTGGCCACATATTTGGGGTAACAGCGCTGTTTCATTCACACCTGGGGAGCTCCACGCTCCCTTCCCGACACATGGCCTGGAAGGAGTGCACTGAGGTCACCGCGCTGTGTCCCGATAACACACACATCCAATGGGAGTCCCTCTTTCTGCATAATAGGTTTTCTCATCTTTCCCTTTCAACTGAATGTTGTTTTCCCTCATGTTTTTTCATACATTACACGTGGTTCTATGCATCTCGGGGTTCTGACCAAGGGTGCAGTTTTAACTATCATCTCTTCGAAGGCTACCTGTACGAACACAGGAAGGTGATCAACCATCACACCCAGAGGGAGATTAACCTGTGGTCATTTCATGTTCAGGAGCCGGGAAGTTCCCTCTGACACTGTTTCCCCTGCACAGTGTTCAGAGGACAAACTGAGAACAGAGTGTGACCCTAGATCCTGTGGACCAATGTGGGGACAGTGGGCATCTGTGTGGGTCCCTGGGAAGCAGAAGCATGAACTACAGAGAAGCAGACAGGGCTCCCGGGTCCGAGTCCTACAGGGAGTTTTGAGCTGAATGTGCAGCAGCTGCACGGCCTCCTCTGTGGGGTTTGTTCTCCAGACTCTGCTGGACCATGAACAAGTGGATTGCATCCTAGCTCCCTAGAATCAGGTTCCTGTCCCAGTTGACTCACACCATGTACAGACATGGTGACAGCATTCCCAATGGTCACATGCAGACCTCCGGTTTCCAATAACAACGTTCTCAGGACCTAAAATTAATTACTCACAAGTCTCTACCTACAACTGTACCTAAACTCACCTGGTCATGACTGAGATCCTTCTACATCCCCAATGACTGAAAGGTTTGGCTCAGGAAATTCATGGCAGACTTGTTTGGTCTCCTGAAATGCAGGGAGGTTCAGGCAAGTTCCACATTTCATGGACAGACATTGCTTGCGTGCTGACAGTTTCCCGAGGCTCACCACCCCCTCTGCATTTTCATTGCTCCAGAAGTGATACACTAACTTTCTGCACATCAGAATGCTCCTAATAATATCATAAGTCTTTCAAAATGCAAAACCATCAGCGTAGCCTCAGAATGAAAAGTCCAGAGAGACTCTTGTAGAAACTGTTATCTGGAGAGGAAGCCCAGAGCCTCAGAGGAAACAGCCATAAACACCACCTGCACCTGCTCCTGGGCTGCAACACAGAGTCCGTGGGTCCGGAGCGCCCCCTGGTGTCCTCAGCGCCCCCTGGTGTCCTCAGCGCCCCCTGCAGCACCTCTGCATTGATGTTGATCTATTTGTCCCAGATCCTGAAAGACCATTTCCTTTATTTTTTTATCAACAAAATCTTGAATGCAAGTATCACAGCCTGGTGTCCACAGTGTCTGTGGGATGAATTGAGTAATAAGCTCCACCTCCCTGCATGTAGGTGTTGAAGAGCCACAGAGGTTGGATGGTGCAGCTGAACAAGAGACATCTGAGCCCTTTGCTGAGACTCTGAAAATGTGGGCTGACCTGTTCCAGGGCAGGGAGGAGAGAGACAGCCCCTGACCTGCAGAGCCAGGGGAGTCCGTTCTCATCATGGGTCCCTGGTCCCATGGTTTGAGCACATGTGCACAGGTCAGTCCTGGCTGCAGGGAGAATGGGTCCTGGGTTCAGACTAGGCCACACTGTTGCTAACCTGGAATAAAATACAACAGGTGTACCTAAGTTTATGTGTGTTGGGTGGGTTACTCAGGTGTGCTGATCCCAGGAAAGCAGGACTCAGATCTCCTGGGGGAAATGAGCTGTGGCACTGTGGATATTCACAACTGAGGAGGGAACCAGATCACATTGCAGCGACAGTGGGTAGACCCCGTGGGAAACCTGACAAGTGGTTACATAAGAAAATAGAGGTGAAGATATAAGTGAAATGCCTCTGAGAGTCACCAGTAATGAGCACACCCAGGTGAACCCACCCTCAGGACCAGAGGAAGAGTAACCTGTGGGAACTTCATGTTCAGGAGACAGGAAGTTCCATCTGACAGTTTTCCCTGCACAGTGTTCAGAGGACACACGGAGTACAGAGTGTGAACCTACAACCAGTGGACCATGTTGGGGGACAGTGGGTGTCTGTGTGGGTCCCTGGGAAGCAGAAGTGTGAACCACAGAGAAGCAGACAGGGCTCCCGGGTCCGAGTCCTTCAGGGAGTTTGGAGCTGGATGTGCAGCCGCTGCACGGCCTCCTGTGTGGGGTTTGTTCTCTAGACTCTGCTGGACCAGGTTCAGTCACTGGGGATGGAGAGGAAACTCAGTCATGACCAGGTGTGTTTAGGTAAAGTTGAAGGTAGAGATTTGTGAGTAATTAATTCAGGTCATGAAAATGTTGTTATTAGAAACCTGCTGTCTGCATGTGCGTCTTTTTTTTTTTTTTAAAGATGTATAAATTTATTAAAACTTTGAAGACATTTAACAATTTATTGAAGTCAGAAATATAAATTCTAAATATTAACTCTAGAAACCTGAGCAGCTCCAGAAATTCAATTTCAAAGGCTTTAGAAAGCATTCTTTGTAAAAGGTGTTAATATTACATTCTTTGTTAGACTGGTACTTGGAGCACTTTTGATATCATTTTACCATTTCCCCCGACCCATTGCCTTGATAAATTAGCAATAACACATGAAATTGTGGATAGATGAGAGTCTCATATTCATATTTACCTAAATGTAGCAAATAGCACCAGGTTTCCCATCTAAGGAAATGCAGTGTCTTTGACAATTCTTTGAAGCAATAAGCCTTTAGATTCCCATTTGTCCCCAGGCAGAGAAGAGCCACTCAAGGGCCTTTGTCCTAACACCTTTGAATATCTGTCCGGAGTTAACACACTGGCTGAATCATCACCACAGGCCTCCTTATAGAGATGCAGGTAAACATGTCTCAGAAGGTGCTTTGCTCTATTCTGTTCTTTCACGTCTCAAATTCTCTTGGTTGGTCAAAGTCAGGCAGGTAGAAATGGGTTAAAAAGTTTGCAACTCACAATAATTTTGTCCACAAATAGGTTAAGATTGTTGCCATCAAGCGTGACAGAAGAACCTGAACCAGCATTGTTCCAAGATATCCCTGCTGGTGTGAAGGCATCACAAAAGCCATCCCAGCTGTCCTCCACCTGCAGCCAGGCGGGTGCGGCCCGTGAGCCAATCGCACAGCAAGGTCACCAGGCTCTGGCAGTCCAGGTCAACGTTGTCATCCCATTCCTTCAGTTCCCACGTGTGGCCTGACGGCGGTCGCTCCAGCAGGATCCCCGTGAAAGTCACGAGCGCCACCACGAGTACCCAGGTGGGGACTCCGCGGTCTGGAAGTATCTCCTGCGCTGCGCGCGCCACCAGCTCGACGCGGTTCCCCCGAAATCCGCGGTAGCGGGAAGAGAGGTACTGGTAACGCTGCCGTACCTGGGCGGCCACGGAGCGCAGCAGGGCGGCCTCGCGGGTGGACAGCGGCTGTGCGACGGCGCCGGGCCTCCGGGCGCAGTACTCCAGGTAGTCGGTCAGCAGCCGCGCGGTGCGCAATCTCAGCGCGTCCCCCATGGCCCGGTGTCTGCATGTGCGTCTTATAAACACTGTCACCAAGTCTGTACCCGATGGGAGGCAACTGGGACAGAGACCTGACTCAGAGCATCATTGGGGAAATGCTACCTGGGTGCATGAATGGGGGATTGACCGAGACTGAGGACACACGTCCAGGGTGCTTGTTCCATCAGGTTCTGACTCTCCTTGTTGTTCAGCCAGTTCACGTTTTCTTCCCTCTGAAATGGACACACATATGTACTCGAGTCGCCAAGACAGTTTGTTGAGAGTGTGCAGGAGCACAAGTCCTGTGTGTGTTGGTACCTTACGTCTTTCCAAATTTCACTTTCTAGTTCTATCAGTGTTACTGTGTAGTTGTTAGGGATTTCTATGTATAAGGTTGTGGCATATGTATAGAGATAAGGAGAAACATTTTAGTGTGTTTCTTTCTGGTTTCGGTATTTTAAAATATTTATTCTTGCCTAATTATTCTGACAAAAATGTCCCGTTCAGTTGACTAGAGCAGTCACGGGGTGCCCGTGGGGGTCCTGATGTTGGAAGAGCAGCTTTGACATTGTCTCTGTGCAGCATGATGTCCCTTGTTGGCTCCTCACATGGGCCTTTGCTAGCTTGATGCCCATCTCTTCTATACATGATTGGTTAAGAATTGTAATCATGAAGCCGTTTTCAATGTTTAAATGACTCTTGCTGCATCTGTTTATATGATGGTATCATTTATCCTTCATTCTGTGACTGAGTGCAGCACAGTGATTGCTTACAAACATTGACCCGTCCTTGCATCTAGGACAGCATCCCACTGGATCAGGGTAAATGATCCTGTCAATGTGCTGTTAGTTTCCTAGGACATGGTGAGGGTTTTTGCACCTGTGCTCGTCAGGGATATTGATTTGTCATTTTTTATGTTCTTATAAACACGCCCGGCGCCCCACGGCCTCGCTGGCCACACTTGGAGGTTACCAGCCCGAGGCCCCGAGCCGGCCCCAGCGTGGGCTCCACCGCGCACGCGCCAGCCGCTGGCGGGAACCTCAGAGCTGAAAGGAGCCGCTCTGAGGAGAACGTCCCGCCTACCGCAGGCCCTTTCGCAAAGGCAGACGGGATAGCAGTTCCCCCGGAGCCGAACAGCAGGGTTCCTGGCTGCCCCCAAACTACATATCCCAGGAGGCACTGCGCAGGGTAGACCGTGAGCCTCAGCGGTTGCGCTCCAGGGCGCGCGATCTTTCCCTCCAACCGATGAGCCATTGTGGGGAAGGAAGGCAGAGCGATGTGGGGATTCAGCCGGCCAATGGGGAGCGCGGAAGGGGCGAGGTGGGCAGGCCGCGTGGTTTCCTTGGATACCTTGGACACGACTCTGTGGGAGAGGGTGGAGCTTTAGCGTGAGACCCTGGAAGTCCTGACTGACAGGAACTTAGGAGCTCAGGTAAGTGTCAGAGCCGAGGGCAGAGGGAGACCCCGTGGGTGTCAAGGTGAGGACGACGTGCAGACTCGGGGCCCTCAGGGTGGTGAGGTCCGAACTTCACGGCCAGGACGGGGTGCCCTGGGATGGGGCCCTGCACGGGGATGAAAGCCAGACGGGGACCCTGTGCGGGACTCGCTCTGCCGGGACGTGAAGACGAGAGCAGGTCCCGCCCCGTCCCGGCCCCGCGTGACCGAGGCCGCGCATCGGACGCGGTGTCTCAGTGTGGGCTCCGCACCTGCGGTCGGTGACACCCTCCGTGACGACCCCGAAGGGCTGTGAGGGTCCAGTGAGACCGTGGACGGAACCGAGCACAGGCCGCAGAACCGCAGTGCAAAGGTTGTGTTTCTATTTCAGGGGTGACCCTGAACCCCAGTCACCCAGACAAACCCGAGGGACCAGGACGTGTGCTGACAGCAGCACTGACCTCTGTCCCCAGGGGTCCTGGGTTTTAGGACTAAATGAGACGCAGAAGGACAGTCCGTGTGGTGCGAGGGGAAGGACACGGGCTGAGTGTCTCCTGGCGCTGCCTCTGGGTCATCTGTGTCCCCTGCACCTGTCTCTTCCCCTTAAGTGCAGGGGGATTTCTACTGAGTGACTCGGTGGGGTCTCTCTTACCTTCTATTATTCTGTGGGTCATTTAAAAAATGAAAAGGAAAAAGAATTGTTTCTCCTTTCCAGCTCATGTTTCCCTTTCGGTCCCACATCCTCTTCCCACAAATTATTCTCTGAGTTCCCAGCAAAGACACTGCAAACAGTGAGTTTAATAAACTGCAAGTGCGGAACCTGAGTGCCTTCCAGAAAGCTGAAGCCCTGGGCCACGTGCAGGAGCCAGAACCCCTGGGAGCTGCCCAGGGACAGAGGGGCTGGTTTCCGAGGAGGGGCTGCGGTCTGTACGCCAGGTCCCAGGGCTCTGAGCTGCCCACTGCCTTGCAGGAAAGTCAGTATTTCTCCTCCTTTCTGTCCTCGTCCTTCCTCCTTCTTCTTCCCCTAGTGAAGACGCACAATAGGTGCTAGCTCTCAGGTTCACCAAGTTCCCACTGAACACGAGTTCTGTTCTTGGCTTTTGTTTCATTTGGTCCTAATTATTCAGACTGATCTTCAAACTCTCTTTTTAAATGAAAGCCAGTGGGAATCACTTCGACAAAGGCACTGGTTTAAGCAAGTTGAGAATGCATTCACATTTGTTGAAGACGTGCCATATGTTTCTGGATTAAATGAGAATTTCTTCTAGATAATTTTGTTTCTATGGTAATTTCTGAGACAAACCAAGTAAATGGAATTGGCAACAAACCCTTAATTGTCTATATGATAAAATGATTATTTTACTATTTTGAAGTAAATACAATAAAAGTAAAGATAATTGAAAAATTAGTTATCTGATCATATGAGTTTTTAAATGGAGAAAATTATTTATAATTAAGGTTAATACAAGATATGAAAAAGTTATTGAGCCCTGGCTGATGTGGCTCAGTTGGTTGGAGCACCATCAATGCACGGAAGGGTCCTGAGTTCCTTTCCCGTCAGGGCACACACCCAGGTTGTGGGTTCAATCCTGTGAGGATGATTTCCAAGGCAATCGTTATTTCTTCCTCCATCTATGTTTCTCTCTCTCTCTCTCTCTCTCTCTCCCTCTCTCTCTCTCTCTCTCTCGCTCTCCCTCTCTCCCCTCCTCCCTCTCCCTCTTCCTACCATCAATGGAAAAACATAGCCTTGGGTGAGGATTTAAAAAACGTTATTTCCCAGGGGGTGTGGCTCCAGTGGATTGAGCGTCGACCTATGGACTGAGAGGGCCCGGTTCCTTTCTGGTGAGGGCACATGCCCGGGTTTCCTGCTCCATCCCCAGTAGGGGGTGTGCAGGAGGCCGATCTGTGTGTCTCTCTCACATTGATGTTTCTATCTCTCTCTCCCTTCCTCCCTGTCTTCAATATACATATACATATATAATTTTTTAAAAGTTATTGCTACCTTGCAGGCGAAGATAGGGACCCTTTATGAATTACTCTGGGTCCACTTAAATACATGAGCAAATCAATGGCCAGTACACAAGGCTGGCTTCATAGGTGTGTGACCTGTGTAGTCATATATGGACCTGCTCCCAGAAGGGTCTTGCATTTAGTTTAATGCTCTGGTATCACCATCTTGATATTTTAATATTTTATTTTTGCATTTTTGCTTTGCAAGTTAAGTCTGATAGGGCAAGTGAGCATGCACAGGAGCTGCAGAGATAGGCTGGGTGGCAGTGCACACAGGCATAGGCCCGAGCAGTGGCCACAGCAGGCAGTGTGGGTGTTGAGCACTTAGCCTGGTGGCCTGCAGTGCAGGTGCATGTCTCAGGCAGTATGGGGCACCTCGGGTGTTGGTCTTATATTGCAAAAATAATTTAAATAACTTTGTGTTGTATTTCATGATGAAGGTTGGTTGATGAATCCAATCAATGAATAGTAATTGAGTGCCTACCTCAGTGCTCAGTAAACAAAATTAGGTTTCTGGCCTCATGGAGCTTACATTCTCTCTCTCTCTCTCTCTCTCTCTCTCTCTCTCTATATATATATATATATATATATATATATATATATATATATATGATTGATTTGTGTGTAACAAAGTAGAGTATCTTTATAACCAAGCAGGCTTTTATAATACCATGATTATAGCTAACTTTCCTGACCTAGATAGTTCCATTGGAGAATAGCTTCAACTAGTTGAGTTCTGCTTGCTTTCATTATTTTCCATTAATTTTACTCTATAAGTGAACACATCCCTAAATAGCTGAGTATGGAATGATTTTATTTTGGAATTGTGAAAAATGGAAGACAGGACCACAAACCCAGAACAAGAAAAGGAAGAGGAAAAGGATAAAAAGGATCCTGAAGATCCTGCTGATGCCATAGCACCCACAGTTAACATCCAAGATGAACAGTTTGTTGATTTATCTGCAACTCCAACTTTCATTAGTCTGCATGACGTATATTTATTTCACGTCATATCTTACTTCAGTAAGACCTGAATCGTCTACCTGAAGATTCAGATGAAGTTCATATCATTATCAAAATAACACATTACATATAACCTGTAGGCAATAGGTACAGTTTGAAGTACTTTAACATAAAATAGTTTCTAACTTCTCTTCCAAGAGTTTATTATGTAATCTGGGACTAATGCAATAGTGTAGGTTCTGATACTTTTATAACATATTAAATATTCGCATATATACAGTCAGTGAGGTCAATTCCATAGGTTGATAAATGAAGTAAAAGAAATTTATTTCATCATTGATATACTTTTTACTTCCATAAAATGAAGATAAAAGACCTTGTCATATAATGAAACAAAGAATACACGTTTACCTAACTAAATGTAGGTATGCTAACAGAGCACTGTGCTGTTTCCTTCAGCAGAAGAGAAAAAAAAAAAAGAGGAATATTATATATATTCTCATTGCCTGATTTTTTTTTTTATCCTCACCCAATGACATTTTTCCATAGTTTGTTCAGATAGAGTGGGAGGGAGAGAGAGGAAGAGAGAGGGAGAGAGAAACATCGACGTGAAAGGGACGCATCGATTGGCTGCCTCCCTCACTCCCCAACCAGGGCCGGGGACAAACTGCAACTGAGGTACGTTCCCTTAGCGGGAACCGAACCCGGGTCTCTCTGGACCGTAGGCCGACTCTCTAACCGCCGAGCCAAACAGGCCAGGGCTCATTGCCTGATTTTTTTTTAAATTTTCTTCTTTATTGATTTTTTGAGAGAGTGGATGGGAGAGGAAGAGAGAGCTAGAAACATCAATGAGAGAGAACATCGATTGGCCGCCTCCTGCATGCCCTCCACTGGAGACCAGGCCCACAACCCGGGCATGTGTCCTGACAGGGAATCAAACCGGCGACTTCTTGGTGCATGGGTTTATGCTCAACCACTGAACCACATCGGCCGGGCTCATTGCCTGACTTTTTAAAAAAATGGGATGAACATTTAGGAAATACCCATATAGGAGGATTTTTAAAAAGATATTAACTGACCATATATGCAACTGTTACTGTGTTATGCTTGAGTGCTATACCTTAGAATATGGTTTAATTCTGGACTATTAACTTTATGTGAATATAACTGAATTAAACATCTAAGAAATTTAATAAACAGTCATAATAAAAATAAGGGAAAAAGCCTTAAAGCGAAAACAGAGTTTATTCAAAACCAAGAATCAAAATTAATTCTGCCCCCCAAATCTTTTGTTCATGTAAATACTTTAAACAATTACCACAGTGACTGATGAGTGTGTGTGTGTATGTGTGTGTGTGTGTGTGTGTGTGTGTGTGTATGGCGTATTTTTGCTTTTCCTTCACACATCCAGGCAGCCTTGGAAGAATTTTGTTCAACTGTCAAGAGACTTTAAACAAACTGCTAATTTATTAAACAATGCAGATAGATTCCATGTTCTCATAAATGTTGTTGTTTTGTTTTGTTTTAACCCTGACAGTCAGGTGGCATCAGAGATATTAGGTAAGGGGTACACAAATTACTGGACATCAAACCTCAAGTTCAGTGACAGGAATAGCACTGTCTGTTAAGGCTGTGTCTAAGAATGGACAGGCTCAAATGTCTTACATCCTAGGAGTGTGAGAAGAAGAATCTCTGGTTGGCCGGTGGGGGAGTGGCTCGGTCAGAATGCGTGTCCATGCTCACCCTGCATGTCCTGGCCGTGCAGCCTCACACGCATCTCGGTTCTCAAGCCCACCCTGACAAGGGGACATTTCTCAGCTTATGGTCCTTCAGGGGCACCTCACTGCCCACCATGGGGGTTCCCCCCACTTCGTAAACTGTATCGATCACCTTCTGCAGGGGAAATCTTACACAGAAGCACAATGTGTAAAACGGATTTGGAGGTGGTGGGTGTGGAGGTGCAGGATGCAGAGGTGAAGGTCCCCCGTTCTCTCCCCTTCACCTCTCCAGCAGCACCAGCACCACTGCCCCGAGGCCCCGAGCACACGGGAAAACCGTGTCTGCACAGAAAGTTTTAGGGCTGAGTAAAGCTGAGCCCTCACTCTCCCACCTTCAAGCCTGCCTCACTCTGCACAGCCACAGGTCTGCCCCCAGAATGCCTAACAGAGCAGTTTGATGATCGATACTGGTTCTAGCGGGGAGCGCAGAGGGAGCCCACAGCCCATCACACAGCCGGACTTCCCAACTTCCTCATCGCAGAACATGCCTCTCTCACACCCCTGTGATCCCCTCCTTAATAACTTCTCCAGAACGTTGTTTTCCTACCCTCAGGCTGGTTTTCCCCTCTGTGTTGCCATCCATCTTCTCCTCGAAATCTTGGACTATCTCATTATTTGGTAAAACCATCTTCCGAGTCCCTCCCAGCTTTCCTTCCCACCCAGCATGCTCCCCTCATCTCTCAGGCCCAGGCACAGACCTGAGCCATCAGTAGGTGGCACGGGAGAATGCAGATCCTTAGATTTGAATTTTCCTTGCCCTGTCAGAAGGATTAAATGTCACCTCTTTGACCTGACAGTCAAATCCCTCTACTCTAGTCTGATCCATGATTTCTCTCTTCCTCGTGTCCCAGTCCCCTGCCACATACCCCAGGCTCCAGCTCAATTAGACCTTTTGCTGTTTTTCTAACTCGCTCCTGATTTTCCGACCTGCTGAGGCCTTTGCTCATCTTGTACCCGGTCAGGAGTGCTCTCCTCCACAGTTCTGCGTGTCAGAATTCTGCCGTCTTCAAGCATTCGTTCTTGCCAGTGGGATCACTTCTGTCTCTGTAACCTTGCAGCCGGCTTGTTCACACCTTATGCCACTTGTTATTTTCTTTCCTATTTCTAAGCTAATTGACAGTAGATTTGGGAACATGGAAAGCTGGAAGCCAATGGTGTTCTTCTTGATATTCCTTGTGAACTCCTAGCTCACTGTTGTGTATGTAGCCACACTATCGTCCAAGGAATTATGTACAGAGTCATTGGTAAAGCCCTCCCCCAAAATAATCACACGACTGAATCACTGTTTTACAAGGCAACCTTAAAAAGGAGACATTTCTTCTGAATTTCTGAATGTATTTTCCACATCAAGCCCACCTAAATTTTCAGATATTTAATGTTTAATGGGAGAAATATCGTCCCCATTAGAACCACCATGCATCTAGTCCAGTTTCATTTCTGCTGGCTGAGCTCCCAGAGGAATATGCAAGGGGAAGCCATGATTTTCAAATATCTTTTGAAAAGAAATCAAAAGGTTTTCTTTAACTGAAAAGGAAGGTGGAGCCCCAAGATATGAAATAAAAGCAGAAGTGGTCTAGGCAAACAGTGTTTCATGCATCACATGCCATCCTGGCTGTTTTCATATTTGTGAATATGTCTGCAGAGCTTGAGGTCTCTGGGGACACAGTGGAGAACCCCTACTCCAGCAGTTCAGCATGTTAAATACCACTGCTGTGTTCATCATGGAAGTATCAGTCTTCCATCCAATTTCCATGCCTACCCATGATATCAGAGCCTCTCTGATTTCTAATCATTGGTTTGATCAGATAAAGACAAAATTTTTGTTATAGGATAGAAATAAAAATTCCTCACTTGACACCATTCATTTGTAAGTTATATCCACATTTACAAATAATTATTTATGTAACAGATCAAAAGAAGACATTGGACACGGGGGAGGGGACTCCGCCGTGGGAAAGAAGTCAGGACAGGGACCAGAGGGAGAGAAGGTGGGATCTCAGAGCGGTAGAGCCATCTGCCCTGTCTCTCCCATGCTGGAGTTGGGAGGTGCAGATGGGGAGAGTCTTAAGAGGCCGGTCTGCTCTGAGATCCCCCTCCTAATTCCTGGTCACCTGTCCTGACTTCCTTCCCAAGGCCGAGGCCCCGCCCCCTGTCCAAGGTCAAGGGCACGCGGGGAGGTGCAGTGAAGCCCCAACAGCAAACATCAGGAATCCTTCGGGGTTTGCGTGCGTCCTCTTTAGGTCGCTGCCCTCACTTTGTGGACTGTAGCCGGTTTTGTACCATAAACTCTGTCTTTCGTGTATCCCCATAAAAAAAATCTAGTGGATGAATGAAGCTTTGTTCAAATCTTAGTCTGGCTTCACCCACTGTTTCACATCAGTCAAACCTAAACAGCAGAGAACACTGAGTGACCCATTGTGAAGGATGTGTCCGTGCTTGAGGACACCCTGTGTGTGCACACACTCATGTGCAATGTCTGTACTCCGAGGGATCCACCTATTTATGTCCCACTGGGGTCCTTCTTTCCCATCCAGCATCTCACCTGCTCCTCTGTGTGTGTGGCCTTCGTCCTGACACAGGTTGTTTCCTGTTTAGCAAAGGTGCTCTTCCCGGATGTACTGAACCTGGTGATCTTGGTGTTTCAAAGATGTTTTTTTTTTTTTCTTTTGAGTTACTATACCGAGAAAGAAATGGAATGTTAACACAGTCGATTTTAGGAGTGCTTTGGGGTGTGTGTTAAATAGACATGGGTTCTGGAACGCAGGATGGAATTGTAATAAAATGAGTTGGAGGAGAACTGAGTCCTTGCTTTCCTTACCGCTCGTCACAGGCAGTATTGACGGGGCGTTGGGCTCTCTGGGCTCCCTGCGCCAGCCCCCCAGTCTCTTGGAATCCACAGCACCCTTTGCCACGAGGTCAGAGAAAGTGAAAGCGAGGTTTTCCTGTTTACCATGCCACAGCTTTTTTATAGACTTGTGCTTATTTTACCTTCATATGAGTTGAATCCGTATTGATATGGGAATTACATCACAACAGGAGCTCAGCTTGCAGTGGTCCTTTGGGTTTTGCAAGGCTACTCAAGTAGGAAGAGCTTTATGTGCAGTTTAGGTCTTGGAGGCCTCAGACCAGATGCTTAAAGGTGAGGGCGGGAGGGAGGCAGGTACATATCCCCACCTGACCAAATCCTCTAATGGCTGTCTGTCCAGCAGCTGCTTCCTGTCCCCTTCCTCCCTCGCCAAACGTCTCTGTGAAAGTGTCTCCTCTGGCCTCCTCTCCCATTCCTTCCCCAGAGGCTCTGCACCCTGTCACGGCCCCCACTCAGCAGGAGCTGCCCCTGCAGTGCTCTGAGCTAAACCCGCAAAGGCACCCGCAGGCTTCGTCCCGGGCCCCCTAGGCGTTGGCAGGATCTGACACCTGCCAGTCTGTCCTGGGAGCTCTCAGAATTCTGCCTCGTGACTCTCGCCCCTCTGGACAGCTCTTCAGGCTCAGACTTGCCTGTTCCTTCATCATTTACACATTCCTTCCACAAACATACACTGAAAGTCTCCTGTGGCCAACTCCTGGGTCCCCCTTCGAGGCACGTCCCTCCTGCCCTCTTCAGGGCTGACCCACCCTGCTCCCCTGGCACTGACCACTCCTGAGCTCAGGCCTCGTGTCAGCTGCCTGGTAGACCCCTGCCTGGTCTGCAGGCTTCCTGGACTCTCCCTGGCTACTCTGGGCTCCCTGCTTAATCCAGCCCCAGCTGTCAATCACAGAAGCCAAAAGCCTGTGATGCAGGCTTGACCCCTCCTCTCTCCACCTCCCACATTCTACAGATGACCTGAACCCGACCATGTGTCTGGAATCTGTCTACCCCCTTCTTAGCTAACTGTTCCCATTCTAGGTCACACACACCCCTGACCTTGGGTCTTGGCAGGGGCTTGTCCACTGGTCTGCCAGCCTCACACAACTTCTCAGCCCTCATGGCACCTCTAGGGCACTCAACCCAGGTGACCTTCCTTTTTGAACATTACCCTCCCTATGCCTCCACACTAGGTACACCCATCTCTTTGCAGTCCAGGTTCCCTATTTGGCTCACCTGGGGTGTACCCAAGCCTCTATCACCCCCTCCTCCACCCCAGACCACTCATACACATCCACAGCTTTAATAACTATCTTCCCGGAAGGCTCCAAACACCTTTAGCTCCAGCCTCTCCTTGGAACCTCCATTCCAGGGTCCAGGAACAGCTTGGATGTCCCAAAGTCACCTCAACTCAAAATGCTCAGCTCACAGTTCACCACCCCCCCCCAAGCCTCTGTGTTCCTCATCTCATCACATCTGTCCCGACATGCAGACCACGTCTGGCTTCACCCTCTCCCTTCTCTGTGTCCTCTCCATCACTCTCTCAGCTGGTTCCAACTCTGACACCTCACGAACATACCCAGCCACCCCAGGTGATGGTCCCCCTGGGCAGTACCACGGGGTCCTATTCCTGAGGGGGCATCCCAAACCATGCCCCTGCTGAGCTCCAGGGCCCCACCCTCTCTGCACTGGCCTGGGAGATGTGTGATTTGAGGGTGGAAGATATCCAAGGACAGCTGGGTGTTCACGCCCACAGCTCAGGGCTGAGGTCGGCCTGGAGAGAGATTTGACGTCACCTGTGGGACAAGAGGGGCTCACCCTGGGGAGAACAGTGAAGTGAGAAAATTAGAAGAGGGGGGAGAAACCTTGGGAAGCATCCCACCAAATGTTTATCAACCAGCGAGGGGAAGAGGAGGGAATATATTTATATGTGTGCACATATGTATGCATGTACCATATGTATGTGTACATACATGTATATACACAGCCAACTGACTTTCCTAGAGAGCTCATTGATTGTTGCCAAACTCGGGCATTTATAGCCAACCTATGCCTCCACTCAGCTGTCAAGTGAGAGTAGTTCCAACGTGGATGTTGGAGGATATTTTATGTATCAAGTAAAAGAAGCTGAAGGTGTGTGAGAACGTCACTCATTCGCTGATGGTGTAGTGACTACTCAGTCAGGCCGTCCTTCTCTCAATGCCAGACGAAGTCCCTCAGTTTCTTGTGATGTGTTCACACCGTGATGGCTACAGACATTTTTTGTAAAAATAGGGATTCGATGTACATACCATAATATTCACCCAAGACACATTTTATTAAGTTTAATCTTTGCTATTAACAATCTCTCCATCACTTTCTTAAGTTCAGAGTCAGAGGACACTGAAGAGAACACATCAAGCCCTGACTCGGTAACGTTCGCCCGTTTCTACGGCGCAAGTGTTTTCATCACAGGGTGTTTCAAGCTGCCAACATGGGGTCCCTCACCGCAGAGGGAGGAAGAGAGGTGGGGTCACCCTGTTATATAACATCACCTGCATGCAAGTACAGTAGGTACAAATCACCCCAAGAGCAGAAGCAGCACTAAATAATTACAAGTGGCAATTTTTGAGTTTTATTACCTTATTTTTAATACAAATTATTTAATCGCAGGTTTCCATGGGTTAATTTTTAATGATGGCTGTGTTTAACACCTGGCTTGCAAAAACCCTGGAATTTCAGCCACCTGCTCCCACAAGCCAGTGCAGGCTGGCTCCAGCACAACTAGGGGAGTGGCCCCTTTCAGGGATGGGCTCACAGGGAAGGGATAACAGGAAATAAGTAGCCAAAGAAGGAGGTTCATGCCAAGAGCAGAGCAGCGGGGCCCTGGGAGCTTCAAGAGCTGCCCTCCTGGTCCATGCTGGCGTGTGTAGGCAGAGTGGGCTCCCCCACAGGGGCACAGAGAGGCCCCGTGGGCTGTGTCTGGAGGCTGGAAACTGCCCAGGCTTCTCTCTCTCCTTCCATCCTCCCTCCTTGGCCTTTTCCAGGGAGTAGAGTGGAAAGAGTGGGGCCCGGGAAAACCATCAGCTCCCCATCTGTGAAGTGGGGCAGAGTGGACAAGGGGAAGTCAGGCAGGTGCCTGGGAGGGTCCAGGCTGGGCTGGCCCATGCTGGGGAGGGTGGGTGGTCTAGCAGGACTCAGAAATGTCATTCCCTCTCCACGTTCTGGCTTTCTGGCCCAGCCCACTGAGGTTAGGTTCCCAGAGTCCCTTCGCAAAAGCAATCTGAGGGCTGGCAGAGGCAACACCAGCCACCTGCTCCCCATCTCCCCTCCCCCAGGGACCTGAAATGAACAGGGAGGAGTCAAACCCTGGGCACCCCCCTGTGTTTCCTGCAGGAGAGAAAAGCCCTCCTGGTTCCTTCTGGATCCTCCCCAGGCCTCTGGGGCAACTGCTCTGAACTGCAGGGAGTGCGCCCAGAGCCTCCACCCCACCACTGCCTCCAGGTGGGGACGCAGTGAGGGAGAGGGGCCCACCCTGCACCAAGCCCCGCCCACCCAAGGCAGCCCAGTCCCTCCCCTCACGCAGGTCTGGCAGGCTCAGCCTGCTGGGACCTTCGACACCCTGCGTCCTGCTCCCTGGACCTGGGAGAGGTGAGTGGGCGGGGAAGCTCGAGCTGAGACCAGGACGCGGTCAGGCACCTCTGGGGTAACAGGGGCTTCTGCCCGACAGAGGGGACCACCGCCCTTCAACAAGGCAGGCTCCCCAACATATCCGGGGGCAGAAAAGTAAAAACCAGTCTCTGGGATAAAGGCCTTTGGAGGTAGTGCAGGAAGAAAAACCTGGGATGTGGGTCCCCGTCACTCCAGGGTCCAAACTGAGAGCGATTTCAGTGTCCAGGGTACTACCAGCACTTGGGTGGCATTTGGGGATGAAGCAAGCCAGAGAGAGCTGCCCTGCCCAGGGCCCCCAGGGTGGGGCAGATCTCAAAGTCCCACAGGCCCAGCTCCAGATTATGGGGAGCAGGTCCCAGCGCTGCTCTCTGAAGTGCAGTGTGGTTTGTGCTGAAGACACAGCTGTGCACGACTCCTCAAATGTACCTTCGGCAAATAGACCATAGCCTTTTCTAACTCGGTGATGTTAGAGGTAAACACTGAATCAAGAATACAGACAGGTTCCCGGAGGGAAACTGTGACATGAAGAGGAAACCACACAGGAAACCAGCCCAAACCTCCAACTGCACCTGCTCCTGGATGGTCCTTGTGTTCAGGGACCCTGAGCGCCCCCTGGTGGTCGCAGCCTCTCCTGCAGGGAGGTTTGTGTCTGGGCTCACACTGACTTCCCCTCACTGTGTCTCTCGCACAGTAATACATGGCCGTGTCCTCGGTGGTCACGGAGCTCAGCTGCAGGGAGAACTGGTTCTTGGACGTGTCTCTGGAGATGGTGGTGCGGCTCTTGAGGGACGGGTTGTAGCTAGTGCTACCACTACTACCAGATATGTACCCAATCCACTCCAGCCCCTTCCCTGGTTTCTGGCGGATCCAGCTCCAGTAGTTACCACTGAGTGAGCCCCCAGAGACAGAGCAGGTGAGGGAGAGGGTCTGTGAGGGCTTCACCAGTCCTGGGCCCGACTCCTGCAGCTGCAGCTGGGACAGGACACCTGGGGACAAGGAGCATCAGGACCTGTCAGTCACGTGCAGTCACCACCACCCCACAGACCCTGTCTGACCTCTGAGACCCTCACCTTGGGGAGCTGTCACCAGGCACAGGAGAAGACCCAGCAGCCTCATCTTCTAGACCACGGCTCTGCCTTCCCCAGAGACCTCAGCCCTGTGTGAGGAGAGAGCTGTGAGCCTCCCCAGCCCAGGGGAGGATTTACCCTGGAGCTTGGGGAGAAATTTGCATGTGGGGCAGCCTGTTCCTTATAAGTGGGGGACTGAGGTCAGGCTGCCCTGGTCCTTCTGTGGCCCTTGTGTGTTCACCCCTTCCCTTGAACTCACTCAGCTTGTAAGTCAGGGATAGGGCATCACCTGGTAGACAAGACGTACTGGAGTCAGGTTACAGGATGTGCTCATTTCAAATACATGTTGGACTGTATGAGTAGATTACATGTGTCGTTTAGCATGCAGCTTTCAAATAGATTTAAACGATTACATTTGTCCAAGAAGTTTATCAAACCCTTCTCCCTAATGTATGTTCAAATGTCAAAACTATTTTCTAAACAATTATATCTTTAAACATAATATATATATATATATATATATATATATATATATATATATATATATATATATATATATATAATGTCTATCTTGTTCTGAAAATTCCAAAGGAAGGACATTAATTCTTACTATCTTATTTGTTAATTTATTTTGTGACTTTGATACAAGTAGCTGTATCTTAAGAACAGGTCATTGGGGGACCCTTGATTCTGTTTTATTTTATTTGGTTTTATTTATTTATTTATTTATTTATTTATTTATTTTGTTAAAAGGATATTTTATAAAAGTAGTGAGTAACAGTATATTAAATACCTTTATTTAGGGTGTTTCTAGAAATATGTTTTCTTACAATCTTCGCCAAACATTTTCAGAAGCTGAGCATGGTCAGTCCTGTTTAATATTTGGATGAGAGATCCTTGATTCTTGATGTTGAAAATTGGTAATTGTGACTTTGAGTCCCTCCTGAAACTTTTTCTTATTGCAGTGACCCCAAACAATTTACATCATACATAAGCATGTGTATACATGGAAAAAATGATTGGAAATAGAAAAAATGGTTATGCATTAGTAACACTCAGACTCTTTTATATGTTGTGATTGTAAAGGCAGCAGAGTAATGATAAGTTTTCTCAGTCCAGCGTTATCAATGAGATTGGTGTTCAAAAAGAGGGACATGAAGAGAATCCCAGCTCACATTTGCTCGTAGGAAAGGGATCTTTAATGCTGACAGCACCCTCACTCCTGTCCTCCTCTGTCCTGTCCCTGGGAAGGTCAGAGGGAGCAGGGCTCTCCCACATAATCTAGAGCATCCTGAACGTATGACGCACACATCCTCCCATCAGACATATCACCGAGAACTATGTTGTCTCTTTATAAGCTGGTATTTTATTTCCCTTAATGGCTTGGTTGATGGGAAAATTGTTTATTTCCAACAACGATCAATTAATTCATCACTGTTTCAATTAATGGGTCCTGTTTTTGAAGTTTTCTATAACTATTCTCAAGAAAATTTTCACTCTCCATTTCCATGGGAGGAGAAACCTGATATGAACACAGTGGACACGAAACCCGATGGGAAATAATGGCTGGAATCCTTAATATCATTGAACTCTGTTTACTGTGTCCTCTGACCAGGAGACCAGCCTTCCATGGCATGAAGCTCTGATTCATTTCAGAGATTAATTCACTTTACTGGACTTTACATTGTGAATTACCCTGTTATATGTAGCAT
The DNA here is from genome assembly GCA_030848825.1 of Tadarida brasiliensis. Lineage (NCBI taxonomy): Eukaryota > Metazoa > Chordata > Mammalia > Chiroptera > Molossidae > Tadarida > Tadarida brasiliensis. The sequence continues at coordinate 248,843,221 of CM061257.1, forward strand.
AGAAGACTAGACTAACTCCTGAGAAATTATATCATGTAGACGTCAGGCAGACGAAGAAGGAACCTCAAAGGACGTGAGGAAGATGCTGAGCAGAGATGACAGAGACAGGATTCCAGAGTTCATTTCACGAGGATGAAAGTGACCAGGAGGACGAAGGTGCAAAGAGGTCGTGAGAGGGAGACGTGAGGAGATGAACTTGAGCTGACGTCCGGGAAAGTGAATGTCCCAGTGAGAGCCCTGCATGGAGCTGTGTGTGGTGGACTCACGTGGGACAGTGAGAGAGTGAGGCCCTGGCGAGTGTGGGGACCTGGAGTGAGCTCAGACCCAGGGCGTGTGGACACACTGACTCTCCCTCTGTGGACAATGCGTCCCCGTCACAGGGTGGAGAGGATGCCCGGGGTGCTCAGTCTTTCAAGGAGATAATTAGGTCCCATGGGAACCTAGTGAGATAATGGTCCCTGAGCCTGGACACAACTTGTCTGGGAAAGAAAATGTTGTCGACACCATCATCGTCCTCAGTGAGATGAGGGGACACAGGGTCCAGGACAAGAAGGAGAGTCCCTGGGACCCTGAACCACAGGAAGAGCAGAAGCGCCCTGAGCACCCCAGGGAGCTGTTCTCAGCCCCTCCCTGAGTGGTTCCTGCACTATGTTCCCTGGTCAGTGACTACCGAGCGCCCCCTGCTGGTCCTGAGTGATCTGTGGGGTCCAGAGCGCCCCCTGGTGTCCTGACCCCTCCTGGTGGACCTGAGGGTCTCCTGCAGCTCAGCCCCTCCTGTCTCCCTGCAGGGAGTTTGTGTCTGGATCATAGAGACCCCTGGTCAAGAAAATGTTACATGTCCAGTGTTCATCTCATACTCATTCACTTTCTCTGTGTCTCTAGGTCTCCATAAATTATCCCTTAAAATAGCAACATGGTCCCAGAGGGAGGGCAGTTGGGGGCCTGGGTGAAAGGGGGAGGGACTAAGAAGCACAGATGGGCAGTCAGACAGCAGTGACAGGATGTGAAGTGCAGCCCAGGGAACAGTCAGTCGTATTGTCATAACTGGGTGTGGGGCCAGGCGGGCACTGGAACTATTGGTGCCTCACTTCATAAATCATATGATGTCTGACCACGCGGCTGAGCACCAGAAACTAATATAAAATAATACAGACTGTCAATGGGCATTGAAAAAGAAAGAAAAAAGGGAATCGACCCTCACTCCAGTTAGATTTAACCAAGGATGTGGTGGGTGGTGACCCAGGCAGGAGACAGGGTTGAATTCCAGGACTGTGCTCACAGGTGTGTTTTCACTGGGAAAGTTCTGACATCGTTAGATTCATTAGAGGCTCCCACTGAGAACCTTGATCTGAAATTATTCGCGGAGGGTTCACATTTCAATAACAACCGGAAGGCTGCGAACCAGGACTTACTTCAACAGTCAGACTTGCTGAAGGGCCTTTCCTGTGCTTCCCAGAGATTCCAACTATGTACATGATACACGTCCCATGTCCCCTGTGTGTGTTTGTCCTCAGCCTGGACATATGCACAAGCTGTTGTGGGTCCCTCCGCCTCTGCCTGGTGTCCACTGCTCTGGGTGCTGTGAGCATGATGCCAAGTCAATGACCATCATCACTGGGGGGCTTTCATCTCTAGCTTTAGGTTCACAGCTCTGGTGCCCACAGTCCACACACATGTGTCCTGCTGCTGGCTGGCTGGGAACCTGACCTGTGCGGAGCTCAGCTGCACTGTTGACTCAACACAGCCTCTTCTTCTTTTTTGTTGTTGTTAATCCTCACGAGGATATTTTTACATTGATTTTTTGGTAGAGTGAGAGGAAGGGAGAGAGAGAGAAACATCAATGTGAGAGAGACACATCGATTTTTTGCCTCTGGTACAACCCTGATCAGAGCCGGGGGTCGAACCTGCAACCCAGGAACGTGCCCTTGCCAGTTGACCATTCTGTCTGTGTGCCTACAGTCTAACTGCTGACCCAAACCAGAAATGAAAGCAGACAGTCTTGTTAGACTTAGCAGATGTGGGTCAGAAGATTTGATGATAAACTGTCATTTGGGCACAGAGTGAGAGACTCTCTGTCTTTTTTCCACTTGTGAATGTTTTTTCACTTTTATGATAATTTTCAAATCCTCAGATGTCAGAGGAAAGCATGGAATCAGGAATCCAGAGAGGTTTCCTGAGGGAAACTGTGACACGAAGAGGAAACCACACAGGAAACCAGCCCAAACCTCCAACTGCACCTGCTCCTGGATGGTCCTTGTGTTCAGGGACCTGAGCGCCCCCTGGGGGTCGCAGCCTCTCCTGCAGGGAGGTTTGTGTCTGGGCTCACACTGACTTCCCCTCAGTGTGTGCTGCACAGTAATACACGGCCGTGTCCTCGGCTCTCAGGCTGTTCATTTGCAGATACAGCGTGTTCTTGGAGTTGTGTCTGGAGATGGTGAATCGGCCCTTCACAGAGTCTGCATAGTATGTGCTACCTCCATCAGGATTAATGGATGAGAGCCCAGCAGCCCCTTCCCTGGAGCCTGGCGGACCCACTTCATCCAGTAGTCACTGAAGGTGAATCCAGAGGCTGCACAGGAGAGTCTCAGAGACCCTCAGGCTGCACCATGCCTCCCCCAGACTCCACCAGCTGCACCTCACACTGGACACCTGCAAACACAAAGACGTCCTGGTCAGGACACTGTCACATGTCCACTGTTTCTCTCTCATTCACTCTAACACTCAGTGTCCCTTGCTCTCCATCAATTATCTCTTAAAATAGCAACAAGGAAAACCCAGCTGAGCCCAAACTCCATGGTGAGTGCTCTGTGTTCAGTCCTGATCAGGGAATGGGGTCACCTGGGGATCCCGGGCTGGGCTCCTGTCCCAGAGCTGCAGGGTCAGGGCTGGGCTGGATTTTATGGGCAGAGGGGGCCCTATTTGCATGTCCTCCTACTATATAGGGAGCGCTGGGGTTGGAGACCTGCAGAAAGGGCCTTGGCTCTGTGCAGGTGCGAGTGTCCTGGGGGAGAATCGTTGTCATGGTAACATTTCAATAACTAAATGAGAATCATAGGGACTTTTGGGGCATGTTCAAGTGTCCACATCTGGTAACAGGGACTCCAGCATCTGGCCTGTGCTCCTCCCCACTAGTCCCTATGACTCCCCTGATCCAACTCCAGGGCAGAGAGGGACCTGCCCAGTGAGGGTGCAGACCCCTTGTAGGTAATGAGAGCATGAATGAAGTTCTGTGTTCTGGTTTTACCCACACATCAGGGCTGGAGACAAGCAGACATGTGGAAAAAGACCACAGGCTGCCGATCTTCTAAGAGTGGACATCTTGTGCTGGGTTTGTAGGTGGCCTTGGCCCTGAGTATCTCTGGCATCCTGACCTTCAAGGAGACAAAGAAGAGATAATGGTGTTGAGAAGATGCTTCTCTATTCGTGGGACTCTGAGACCCTGAGAAGTCAGAGAGATTCATGGAGCTGATGGAGAGGCTGTGGGTTTCCAACACCCAGAAGTCCATGTTCAGAGGGTCTGTCTGCATAGACAGTAATGCAAACCTTAAAGGAGGTGATATAGTGGAACAATCAGTGAAGTAATTGTGGATGATGATACATATAATCAGTGAGGGGGGCTGTTGTCTGACTCATGCTGGGAACCTTGGAATATTATGTGCAAAGTGACATTGTCCTATTTGAGTCATTCAGTGAGCTGAGATCCAAACATTTTCCAGTGAAATCTAGACAGGTCGTCCTATGGTAAGTGTTTACATCGGAGGGAGGCAGAGGGAGATTAGGCTCCAGGAGGACAAGAACGCGCTGTGACCTCTGAGGTCAGGGGACCTATTCCTGGCTGTGGAGATGGAGGAAGAGTCCACGGGACCAGGGATGCAGTTCTAGACTCTGGAAAAGGCCAGGAAACAGGCTCCCCTGTCTGAGATTGTTGAGGCATCTGTAACAATATGCCTGGGCTGGGAAGAAGATGTTAAACAACACACATTGTGTCCTCCAGATCTGGAGGCTGGGAGTCCTCAGTCAAGGTGTCAGCAAGGTGCCTTCTGGAGTGGGACGTCCTCCTGGTTCTTGTCTGACAGCCTCTTGCTGGGTCTGCACATGGTGGAGGGACCAGCAGGACCTCTAGGGCTCCATCAGGAAGGCACTGATTCTATCAGGAGGGCCCTCATGACCTAAGCATCTCCCCCAGACCCCATCTCTCAACGCCATTGTCTTTGGTGATGAGGATTTCAACATATGACCTTGGGGAGCACAGGTGTTCAGACCACAGCACTGTCCTGGAACCTCTGCAGGAGGGTGGTCCTGCCTCCCCCTGACCTCAGTCCAGTGAGGTGGATTCGTGCTCTGACCTCCAGACTGTGAGGGAATGACCCAGTGCAGACTGAAGCCCAGGTGTGTGATGATGTGACTCAGTTGCCCTAGGAATGCACAGGCTGGACGTGGTCTCCCATTATCAAGGGTGTCCCCATGCTGCTCCTGCTGCATGATGACCTCAGTGCTGGCCCAGGGACAGGGACACCGCAGGGCTGGGGATGCAAGGAGGAGTCTCCTTGGTGTGTCCCTCTGAAGGGAGGCCTGTGAGACGCTGTGCTGACCGAGCCTGTGCTTGAACCTGGCTCCCCTGCCAACCCACGGCTTCCCCACCCGGTGAGCTGACTGTGCTGCCGAAAGTCCCAGGTGTGGTGCTCGGCCAGAGACAGGGACACGGAAATTCATCCTTGACTGTTTCCTTTGTCCTGTTCCCCAAGCCCAGTGCCATGTTTCAGAGAGAGGGAAACATCCTAGAACGTGTGAGGGAGACACTCCATCCATACCCTAAGTCGGAATCCAGCCAGGTGTTCCCAGGTGATGGCTCAACGAACATCCCTCATTCAGAGAACAGGAGGCTCCAATGTGCCCTGGAAAATAACGATGAAGAACAGGGTCCTTTCAGGAACACCTTCCCTGCCAATTCCTTGCAGTGCATTTGACCCCTGTGACCTTTCCCTGAATCACTGACTTTCCCCTGACAGTATCGCTCCTGGTCTCAGGGCCTGACTGTGTGAGGAGTCAGCAGGCTCCTGGCCCTGCATCTCCTCCCCCAGCACAGCCGCCCTGTCCCTCAGGGTCGGGACCCTCCCAGGATGGGGTCCTCACACTGTGTCTCGCACAGTCATGCATGGCCATGTCCTCAGACTTCAGGACATTGGTCTGCAGGTAGGCTGTGCTGACCGAGGTGTCCATGGAGGAGACAGATCGTTCTGAGCAGCCTGGGCACACGTGGGCTTCCCAGTGTTTGTGCTAAACCAGCTCACACACTGCAGGCCCTGTCCTGGGGCCTGTCGCACCCGGTGCACGTAGTCGCTGGTGAAGGTGGACCCAGAAGCCTTGCAGGAGACCCTCCCTGAGGCCCAGGCTTCCTCCCTCAGCCCAGACTGCACCAGCTGCCCCTGGGAGTGGACACCTGTGGAGAGGAGACAGGAGTGGGTGGAAATCCCCCTGACTGTCCCTGGTCCCATTCTCAGCCCAGGGACTGGGGAGCCCTTGCCTGTAGCCCCTGCCACCAGGAGGAGGGTTCTCCAGCTCCAGTCCATGGTGAGGGCTGAGCTGTGGGCATTTCTGTAGGGAGAGTGTGACTGTGGGTGATGCTCTCAGGGCACAGACTTATCCATATTCATCCTGGTCTACCTCATCTCATTTGCATACTCATGAGGCAGAGTATTTCATAGCTGAGGGCTGGACCCCACCTGAGAGGATGGAGGGACAGGGACCGTGCTCAGTGGGAGTCTGAGGATCCTCGTCCTAATCCTTGTAGGAGGACATGTGTTCCCTGCCAGGTCCCTGAGCTCTGTGCACACGGAGCTCCTCCCTCTGAGGATCAAGCCCAACAGGACTTGCTCCTCATTGTAAACCCAACTTTGAGTGACATGGGGATCTCCTGGACCCGTTCTGGACTTTGGTACCTGAATGTCATATTTCTGGATCAGTGTGTCTTCAAAGTGGCCCACCTGGTGAGGTAGTAAAGCCATCCCTGTCCCAGCTTCTCACACTCCAGAAATACTCCTTTGAATGTAGTCCTCATGTCTTATGGAGGTTGGTAATGCTCTGATTGAACAGGACATCGGTAGTCACCTCCGCAGTCCTGTCCAACTTTCTGCTTGGATTGCTTTTATGAAAAGAGGTAGACCTCGGCCCGCAGAGGAAATCCCCACCCAGCTCACGCTGCCCCTGCTCCTGGGGCAGCAGCCCTGTGCTCGAGGGTGCTGAGCGCCCCCTGCTGCCCAGCCATTTCCCCTGCAGGGGAGGGTCCTGTCAGGGCTCACAGGGCATTGACCTCTCAGCGTCTGTAGTCCAGTAGTAAGGGCTGTGCCCTGACTTCAGACTGTGCCCTCAGGGACATTACATGCTTTTGATATCTATGTACATGGTGAATTGGCCTTACTGAACCCAATGGCTCTGCAGGGAGACCCCAAGCCAGGGCTTTGTGAAGACACCAGGGAGCCCTTCCCTGAGCTTCCAGATTGACAGACAGAGAGACACTCCTCTGAGTCCAGAAGCTCTTGTGGGCTCTGGGGCCTCTTATGTCCTTAGTGGCCTGTGGTTGAAGTTCCCATCGGAGTATCCCTGCATGTGGCTCAAATCCCACTACTTTCTTCTATTCAATAAGTCACACACACACACACACACACACACACACACACACACAGTGATGACTTTCACTGTTATGAATCCAGAGTTGCCCTTCTTCCTTGAACTGAGCAGGTGGATTCTAGGCCTGGAGTGACTTCCTTTGGAAGCTGACCAAATGCACCCACGATGCACAAGCAGACTTTTCAGTGCACATGTCTTGTGTGTTTCTGTTCTTGGAGATCCTGTAAATCCAAATATTGATTAGAATGGATCAGGCCTGCTCCAGGGAGGGTCAGAGGAAGAGCTGGTTCCCTATCGATGTCAGGGCCCTGTAGCTGAAGAGTCCCCTGCAGACCCCACACCTGTATTAGGGGACCCCTGAGAGTGGTGAGGCTGAGGAGACAGCACTGTTGTCAGCTGTCAGGTGAGGGTGGTCTCCCAGGTCACCTGGTGGGTGGGGCAGCAGTGGGCAAGTGAGTGAGGCCAGCTCTGTGAGGGACACCCTGGCTATTTCAGGACACCTGGTTTCAGGACAGGCTTGGTGTTCATACATACTTGTTGCTCCACCCTGATAGTTATCTTCCGTGCTGACCACCTGCCCCATGGCTCTGTTCCCCACATCCCATGAGGAGACCGACTGTCTACTCAGTCACCCCACAGCTCTGCCCTTGAAGCCCTGCAGGAACCACCATCTCCACCTGCATCCGCATCTCTGGTTCAACCCTAGTCGATATTCCTTCACTGAGTAAGTCGTCACGAGTTGGAATTCAGGCTCCTGCTCCTGGGATGGTCCTTGTTTTCAGCGCCCCCTAGTGGTCTATACCCCTCCCGCAGGGAGATTTGTTTCTGGGTTTACACTGACTTCCCTCGCCGTGTCTCTCACACAGTAATACACAGCTGTTGTGTTGGCTCTCAGGCTCCCCTTTTGCAGATACAACATGTTCTTGGTGTTGTCTCTGGAGATGGTGAATCTGCCCGTCACAGAGTCTCCATAGTATGTTTTACTTTCATCACTATAAATTCGACTTATCCACTCCAGCCCCTTCCCTGGAACCTGGCGGAACCAGTTTATCTAGCAGCTACTGAAGGTGAATCCAGAGGCTGCAAAGGAGAGTCTCAGAGACCCCCCAGGCTGCACCAAGGCTCCCCCAGACTCCACCAGCTGCACCTCACCCTGGACCCCTGCAAACACAATGAGGTCCTGGTCAGTAACTGTCATACCTCCACTGCTATCACTTTCATCCACTCTCACACTCAGTGTCTCTTTTTCTCCACAAATTACCTCTTAAAATATCAAAAAGGAAAACCCAGCTGAGCCCAAACTCCATGGTGAGTGCTCTGTGTTCAGTCCTGATCAGGGCATGGGGTCTCCTGGGGATCCCGGTGCTGGGCTCCTGTCTCAGAGCAGCAGGGTCAGGGCTGGGCTGGTTTGGTGAGCAGAGGGGCCCTATTTGCATGTCCTCCTCCTATAGAGGGAGCTCTAGGGTAGAAGGGTGGCCTTAGGGACATGGTCCCAGAGTGTGATATCACCAAGGGTGTTTGCCCTTTCTGTAGTGATTGTGGAACTCGATGGAACTTCTATTGAGTTGGAAGAATTGGAAAATGTCTGTATCATTTAGGAAATGGATTTTGTAACTAGCTTTAAAGCTAGGCCAAGAAACCAGTTTTTCTGCAAACCAGATTTTAAGGAACATGCACCCTGGGCTTAGTCTTTGTTCTGACAGAGCATCCTATCTCAAACGCCTTCTGTAGATTCAGATCAGTAGGGAGAATACAAAATAATTGCATGGTAACTGTTTCAATTTTTATAAGTAATTAATATTAAACTTATTTTTTTTATTTTTTTTTTATTTTTTTTTTTTATTAATTTACTTATGTTACAGATGGTTCTCCTTTTTTCCCCCATTGACACCCCCCTCCCCTTCCCTCCCTGTCCCATCCCCGTTTTGTTGTCCATGTCCATTGGTTATGAGTACATACGTACAAGTTCTGTGTTCATCTCTCCCCTCCCCCGCCCCCTCTTCTGGCAGATGTCATCCTGTTCCCCACTTCCACGTCCCCCGGACTACCCTGCTCCTCCCACTGTTATGTTCATTATATTCCAGAAATAAGTGAGATCATATGATGTTTGTCTTTCTCTGCTTGGCTTGTTTCACTTAGGATAATAGTTTCCAGGTCCTCCCATGTCGACGCAAAGGATAAGAGATCGTCCTTTCTTAACGCTGCATAGTACTCCATTGTGTATATGTACCACAGCTTTTTTATCCATTCGTCTACTGATGGACATTTGGGCTGTTTCCAGATCTTCGCTATTGTAAATAGCGCTGCTATGAACATGGGGGTACATGTATTCTTTCTGATTGGTGTTTCAGGTTTCTTCGGGTATATTCCTAGGAGTGGGATCACTGGGTCAAAAATTAAAAAAAAATTAAAAATTAAAAATTGAATTACCAATATTAAACTTATATCAATTAAAGTTTTGACAATTTATTTTTACCTCTTTTTTTCTTCTTAAAGAAAAATTACCTTAACTTTTTTACAGTCTGAAACAAACACAGTATCAATGTTATTCTTCTCAGTTAATAAATAAGTGAAAATGACATTTATTTTACTTATTGGCATGTATCTACAAATATTAAAGACGGAGAGATGTAACATAACTATGAGTTTATTAACGGTGGTATTTGAACAGCTTATCTTAATTGTACATAATATTTGAACTAGCATATGACATTGTTTTTAACTATTATATTAACAAGTCTGGGATAATTAGATTGTATTTTGCATGTGTAACCATGATCATCATTTCTTGTACATGTTTATTACTCGTTCTTAATATATATATTTTTTGAAACATGACTTGGCTTTGTTGGGATAAAAAATTAATAAAAAGAATAACTCCCTTGCCCTGGCCAGTTTGGCTGAACAGTTAGAGTATCCTCCAGGGGACCTAAGGATCGCGTGTTCGATTCCAGTCAAGGGCTGTACCTCGGTTGCAGTTCAGTCCCCAGTCCTGGTTGGGGTCATGCAGGAGGCAACCAACTGACGAGTCTCCCTCACATCTATGTTTCTCTCGCTCTCTGTCTATCTCTTCCTCCCACTCTGTCTGAACATAAATGGAAAAATATCCTCAGGTTAGGGTTTAAAAAAAAGAATTACTCCCCACATCTTGTCCCGTGCCCTCCACACTGGGCTCAACTGCTCCAGGAGACCTCTACAAAGACCCAGGAGAGAAAATTGTCAGAAAAGAAAGAGACAGGTTTAAAATGAGAGATGCCTTTGACAGTCACCAGTGATAACACACCAAGAGAAATCAACCATCACAACATGAGAAAGGATTACAAGTTCAAGAAGATTGAAATCCTATCAAGCATATTCTCAGATCATGATGGTATGAAACTAGAAACACATTACAGTAAAAACATTATAAAACATTCAAACACATGGAGGCTAGATACCATGTTATTAAATAATGCATGGGTTACCAAAGAGATGAAGGAAGCAATATAAAAGTCCTGGAATTCAATGAAAATGAACACACAACAACACACAATCTATGGGACACAATGAAAGCAGTCCTGAGAGGGGAGTTCACAGTATTACAGGGCTACCTCAAGAAACAAGAAATATTTCTAATGGATTATCTAACTTTGCAACACAAAGACCTAGAAAGTAACCCAAAGGAAAAACCCAGAGCAAGTAGAATAAAAGAAATACTAAAGGTCAGAGCAGACATAAATGATATAGAGACTAAGAAAAAAAATCGAAAAGGTCAATAAAACTAGGAGCTGCTTGTTTGAAAAGATAAACAAAATTGATGAATCTTTAGGCAGACTCATTAGGAAACAAAGAGAGAAGACCTCCCCTCCCCCCCCCAAAAAAAAAACCACACAAACAAAAGAGGAGAAGTAATAACTGACACCACGAAATACAAAGGATTGTTAAAAAAAATACTATGAACAGTTAGATGCCAACAAATTGGATAACCTAGGCGAAATGTACAAATGTCTAGAATCACACAATCTAAACCGGGAAGAGTCAGAAAACTTGAACAGACCAATAACAACTAAGGAAATTGAAGTTGTAATCAATAAATTCTCAGCAAACAAAAGCCCTGGTCCAGACCGTTTCACAGGGTAGTTTTACTGGATATTCAAAGAAGAACTAACACCATTCTCCTCAAACTATTTCAAAAAAGTTAAGAGGAAAGAAGCCTTCCAAGCTATTTTTATTAGGCCAGCATAGTCCTATTTCCAAAACCAGATAAAGGCATTACAAAGAAAGAAAACTACAGGCCAATATCCCTGATGAAAATAGATGCCAAAATCCTCAACACAATATTAGCAAATTGGATCCAGCAATATATTTAAAAAAAATTCTACCACGACCAAACGGGATTCATCCCAGGGATGCAAGGCTGGTACAACATTCACAAATCAATAATTGTGAAACACCACATGAACAAAATGAAAGATGAAAACCATATGATCATATCAATAGACACTGAAAAAGCATTTGACAAAGTCCAGCACCAATTTCTGATAAAAATGCTCAGCAAAGTGGGAATAGAGAGATCATATCTCAACATAATGAAGTCCATATATTAAAAACTTAGAGCCAACATCATACTCAATGGACAAAAACTAAAAGCATTTCCCTTAAGAACAGGAACAAGACAAGGATGCCCACTTTCACCACTCTTATTTAACATAGTACTGGAAGTCTTAGCCACAGCAATCAGACATGAAGAAAAAATAAAAGGGATCCAAATTGGAAAGGAGGAAGTGAAACTGTCATTATTCGCAGATGACATTATCTTATACATAGAAAACCCTAAAGACTCCATCAAAAATCTACTAGACTTAATAAATGAATTTGGCAACGTAGCAGGATACAAAATTAACGTCAAGAAATCGACGGCATTCTTATACACCAATGATGAACTCACAGAAAGAGAAACTAAAAAAACAATCCCATTTACCATCGTGGCAAAAAAATTAAGATACCTAGGAATAAACTTAGCCAAAGAAGCAAAGGACCTATTTGCAGAAAACTACAGGACATTGAAAAAAGAAATAGAGGAAGATCTAAAAAAGTGGAAGCACATACATTGTTCATGGATTGGAAGAATAAACATCATTTAAATGTCCATACTACCCAAAGCAATCTATAGATTTAACGCAATCCCCATCAAAATACCAACGACATATTTCATAGAACTAGAACAAATGATTCAGAAGTTCATATGGAACCTGCTTCTTCCTTGTACACAGCTGAGTCTCTGCAAGGACACCTGGACCTCAGGCTCCCACCTTGGGGAGAACCTGAGGAACATAGCCCTCCTCAGTGCCAGGGGCATGATGGGAGTCAACTGGAACAGGAACCTGACTCTGGACATCACTGGGGGAAATGCTACATGGGTGCATGAATGGGGGGATTGACGAAGACTGAGGACACACGTCCAGGGTGCTTGTTTCATCAGGTTCTGATTTTCCTTATTTTTTAGCCAGTTCATGTTTTCTTTCCTCTTAAATAGCCACACTTATATCCTAGGGTCATGAAGACACCCTGTTGAGAGTTTGCAGGAGCACAAATCATTTGTGTGCTAATTTTGTACCTTACATATTTCCTAAATTCACTTTCTAGTTCTATCAGCTTCATAGAGCAGTTTTTAGGGTTTTCTATGTTCAATGCCAGGTCATATGTATGTAAAAACAAAAAAAATAAACAATTTAACTCATTTTTTCTTTTTAATTTTTTTCTCTTATTGATTTTGGAGAAAGAGAGAGGGAGAGAGAGATAGAAACATCGATGAGAGAGAACATCAACTGGCCGCCTCCTGCATGCCCCCCACTGGGAATCAGGCCCACAACCTGGGCATGTTCCCTGACCAGGAATTGAACCAGCGACCTCTTGGTGCATGAGTTGACACTTAACCACTGAGCCACACCAGCCCGGCATAACATATTTTTTTCTAATTTAGATATATATATATATATATATATATATATATATATATATATATATATATATATATATTTACTTCTTATCTTGTCCAATCATTCTCACAAACACTTCTCGTTTTGTTGGATAGAAGGAGTCACAGGGGTGCCCTTGTGTTGGTCCTGATCTTAGAAGAGTAGCGTTGAAATTTTCTTTGTGCAGCATGATGTCACTGATCTGGGCCCCAAGGCTAAGGCAACTAGATTCCATTTTATGTAGGCCCCTTGGTTAAGGCGACTAAAAGACTCCATTTTATCACCAATAGACATTCCTCGATATTCTTCCAATAATAAGTTAATTACCCCTAGACAGGAAGGAATTTTGCCTAAGATTATAGTTACCCCATGTATTGGGAGGCATTTTCAGTTTCCTGGGTATAGGTATTTATAGGTATTTGCAAGTACTTGTGCTGTCGGTGAATAATGCTAATTTTGACTTCTGTAATCTCTGTCACTCACACTATTGTACTGGTTCCCTGAGGGGAGGGGGGCAAAAGGAGGAGGGGGTTTCTGTCTTTAAAATGGTACTAGCAAGAAGAATCGAGGCTGTTTATCTGAGGGGAGACTATGCCCTCCGCACCCGGCCGGCGAAATAAAGTGCTCCTTTCAATTCGGCAGTGCCTCTCTGGTTATCTGGCTGTCAGGTTATAACATCACATGTTGGCTTCTCAAATGTGGCCTTGCTTTGTTGATGTACATCTTTCTGCACCTAATTTGTGAAGAATTGTAACCATGAAGCCATTTTCAATCTTCAAAGGCTTTTTCCTGCATCTACCTGTATGGTGGCAAGTGTATGCTCCATTCTCATTTACATTCGTCAAACCATCCTTGCATCTAAGGCCATATCTGCTGCATCTCAGGAAAGGACCCTTTCAATGCGCTGTTAAGTTTCCTAGGACACCACAGAGGATTTTTGTGTTTATGATCATCAGGGACATGACCTGTAATTTTTTGTGTAAACATACTTTGCTTTCTTATGAGTGTACTGGTTACCCCAATCATTGAGTTTGGAAGTCCCCCCTGTTCTTCCAATCCTTTGAAGTGTTTAAGAAAAAGTGATTGTGCAGGTACTATTTTTTCTTGAAGTTTTGATAGAATTCACCCTTGAATAAATGTGGACACGTGCCTTTCTTTGTAGATAAGTTTTTATTACTACTCCACTTATTTTTAAAATTTCTACCAATCCAGAATAGTCAGGGAAAATTATTAATTTAAGGAAAAAATAAGAGGACCGAGAAATACAATGTTGACCTTCCCAGGCTGTGGACAGCACATGGAGTTCCCACAAACACACACGTGGATCTGAGCAGTGACAGGCTGACAGGCTCCTAACTCTGCATCCCTCAGGTAGATCCGAGCTACACGGATTGACAAGGGAGCAGCTCGGGGTCCCTGCCGGGGAGAGACCTGTCTCTACAAACTGCAGCCAGAGGCTGGTCTCTGCAGGTCTGAGGTGGTGGGACCAGCTCCCACTTGAGACTCCGCAGTCATACCTGTCTGTTCATCCTCCTGAAGAAGGGAGGGATTCGGTGAAGAAAAGGGGTAAAGTTCTTGTCCTCAGGATTTCTGTGCATGGAGAGAAAGCAGTGGAAATGTGAACATTTACCCATTCCTCCTGTGAAAGGCCCCTCTGAGCCAGGACATCCTCAGGATTCACTGTATTTGGGGTCAGTGTGGAAATTACAATTGTTTTCAGACGACAGGTTTATTTCATATGCCATCCAAGAGATTGAAGTAAAACCATGCTTTCTGCACGTCAGAACGTTTCTAGTAATACAATAAGTCTTTCAAAATACAGAGGCGTCAATGGAGCCTCAGAACCAAAGGTCTATAGAGACTTGTAGAAACTGTTATCTGGAGAGGAAGCCCAGAGCCTCAGAGGAAACAACCATAAACAACACCTGCACCTGCTCCTGGGGCTGCACCACAGAGTCGGTGGGTCCTGAGTGCCCCCTGCAGCCCCACGCTCCTGTCCCCCACAGGAGATTTGTGTCTAGGCTCACACTGACTTCCCCTCACTGTGTCTCGCACAGTAATACACGCCGTGTCCTCAGTGGTCATGGAGCTCAGCTGCAGGGAGAACTGGTTCTTGGAGGTGTCTGGGTCAATGACTAACCGACCTTGGAGTGATGGTGCATAGTCTCTAAACCACTTGGAACGGTAGTATATCCTTCCCAGCCACTGGAGACCTCTCCCTGGGGGCTGCCTGAGCCAGTGCCATATAGCACTGTTGCTAGAGACACTGACCTCAGAGATGGTGCAGGTGAGGGAGAGGGTCTGCGAGGGCTTCACCAGTCCTGAGACCGACTCCTGCAGCTGCACCTGGGACAGGACACTTGGGGACAAGGAGTATCAGGCCTGTCAGTTACGTGCAGTCACAACCACCCCACAGACCCTTGTCTGATCTCTGAGATCCTCACCTTGGGGGGCTGTCACCAGGCACAGGAGAAGACCCAGCAGTCTCATCTTCTTCCAGACCACAGCTCTGCCTTCCCCAGAGACCTCAACCCTGTGTGAGGAGAGAGCTGTGAGCCTCCCCAGCCCAGGGGAGGATTTACCCTGGAAGTTGGGGAGAAATTTGCATGTGGGGAAGCCTGTTCCTTATAAGTAGGGGGACTGAGGTCAGGCTGCCCTGGTCCTCCTTCTATTACAAATGTGTGGGCTTCTCTTTTCTTGAATGCACTTAGTACATTCGTCAGTTATAGGGGATCTCCTGGTACACAAGATATACTGGAGTCCGCTTAATGTCCATGCTCATCTCTGATAAGTGTTGGACGAGTTGAGTAGATTATATTTTTAATTTCTCATGCATCTTTCAAATAGATTTAAAGAGATTAAATTTGTTTAGGTAATTTCTTAAACTCAGCTTTCTAATATCTACAGAACTGTCAAATATTTTTATAAACAATTTTATTTTTATAAACATAATTTTATATAGCCAAATAATATCTAAGTTGGTTTGAAAATAGCAAAATAAAGGACATTCACTCTCAGTATCTTATTTCTTTATGATGTAACTTTGATCCAAGGAGCTATATCCCAGGAACAGGTCATTGAGGTACCCTTGATTCTTTTTTTCTTTTTTATTTGTTAAAATGATATTTCTTAAAAATTCTAAGTAACAACATGCTATATGCCTTTGTTCAGGTTAATGCTAGAAACCTTGTTCTTGCAATCTTTGCCAAACACTCTCAGAGCTAAGTAGTGTCAGACCTGGTGAGTACTTGGCTAGGAGACCCCTGATTCTTGATGTTGAAAATTACGTAATTGTGCCTTTGAGTCCCTCTTCAAACTCTTCCCTTCTGCAAGCCCATGGCTTATTGCAGAGACTGAAACAAATTATATCAGACATATTCATGTATTTATATGGAGAAATAATTGAGAACAAAAGAGTAATTATTCATGTGTACAATTCAGAATCTTTCATATGTGGAAATTGTAAACGCAGCAGATTAACTGACCTCTCTTCTCAGTCAAATATTTTCAGTGAAGATGGGGTCAGAGGGAGGCAAATTCTGGAGGTTCCTAGCACAGATATGGTCAAAGGAAAGGGAACTTTATCCCTGACAGGAACCCTCACTCCCAGGACACACGACATGGTTAACTGGGCTGTTTTCAAATTTTGGATATTGTAAATGACACTGCTATGAACATGGGGGTGTATATATTCTTTCTGACTTGTGTTTTGGGATAATTAGGACATATTTTCAGAGGTGGATTCGCTGGGTCAAAAAGCAGTTCTATTTCTTTTTTTTTTTTTTTTGTATTAATTACTTTATCTTTGTTTCAGATGTTTCTTCATTTCCCCCCTAGACACCATCCTCCTGATCCCCCTTCCCACAGCATTGTTGTCTATGTCCATTGGGTATGCGTATATGCATGCAAGTTCTTTGGTTTATATTGTCCTGCTCGCGCCCCCCTCCTCTGCGGCTTGTCAGACTGAACATTCTATTTTTATTTATTTATTTTTGAGGAAACTCCACAGTGTTTTCCACAGTGGCTGCACCAATCTGCATTCCCACCAATAGTGCACCAGGGTCCTGTTTTCTCCTCATCCTCCCCAGCACTGGGTGTTTGCTGAGGTATTGATAGGAGCCATTCTGGCAGGTGTAGCTGTCGTTTCAGTTTGCACGTCTCTGATGATCAGTAATGTGAGCATTGTTTCATATGTCTCATGGCCATCTGTACGTCCTCTTTGGAGAAGTGTCTATGCAGGGCATTGGCCCATATTTCAATTGGATTGTATGTCTTCCTGGTGTTGATTTGTATGTAGTTTTAAAATATTTTGGAATTTTAGCCCTTATCAAATGTACATTTGGCAAATAGACCACAGCTTTTTCTAACTCAGAGATATTAGAGGTAAACACTGAATCAAGAATCCAGAGAGGTTCCCTGAGGGAAACTGTGACATGAGGAGGAAACCACACAGGAAACCAGCCCAAACCTCCAACTGCACCTGCTCCTGGATGGTCCTTGTGTTCAGGACCCTGAGCGCCCCCTGGTGGTCGCATCCTCTCCTGCAGGGAGGTTTGTGTCTGGGCTCACACTGACTTCCCCTCACTGTGTCTCCAGCACAGTAATACACGGCCGTGTCCTCAGTGGTCACGGATCTCAGCTGCAGGGAGAACTGGTTCTTGAACGTGTCACTGGAGATGGTGGTACGGCTCTTGAGGGACGGGTTGTAGTTAGTGCTACCACTACTAGCATATATTTGCCCAATCCATTCCAGCCCCTTCCCTGGTTTCTGTCGGATCCAGCTCTTCCAGTTACCACTGAGTGAGCCCCCAGAGGCAGAGCAGGTGAGGGAGAGGGTCTGCAAGGGCTTCACCAGCCCTGGGCCCGACTCCTGCAGCTGCATCTGGGACAGGACACCTGGGGACAAGGAGCATCAGGTCCTGTCAATCACGTGCAGTCACAACCACCCCACACACCCTGACTGACCTCTGAGACCCTCACCTTGGGGCACTGGAACCAGGCACAGGAGAAGACCCAGCAGTCTCATCTTCTTCTAGACCACGGCTCTGCCTTCCCCAGAGACTTCAGCCCTGTGTGAGGACAGAGCTGTGAGCCTCCCCAGCCCAGGGGAGGATTTACCCTGCAGCTTGAGGAGAAATTTGCATGTGGGGCAGCCTGTTCCTTATAAGTGGAGGGACTGAGGTCAGGCTGCCCTGGTCCTTCTGGAGCCCTGTGGAGGCATCTCTCTCTCTCTTTTTTTTTTTTATCTCACTCTGTATGTAAATCAGGGAGAGGGGATACCTGGGTTCAAGAAACATGGGAATGTGGTCAAAGGTTGCCCTCACCTTTTTGAGCATAAGAAGAAATGATGGACTAGACAGGTAGGTTAGACTTTTAAATTCCCATACATCCTTCAAACTGATTTCAAAAGGATTACATTTGTTCAGAGACTTTCTGAATCCCAATTCTCCAGTATACCCACTATTTCCAAATTTTATATTATAATTTCATATAAGTATTATCTATCTTAGTGCAAAAATAAAAATAAAAGACATCTATGTTCAATATCTTATATTTAATTATATTTAAATATGTTTTTATTGATTTTATTTTTTAGAGAGTTGAACAGAGAGGGTAACTTCATCGCTGACAAAGATACCTGAGTCCAGTCTCCCTCCTTCTGCCCCTGGGCATGGTCAGTTGGTCAGAGGTGCCGGGATCTACCACACAATATATAACGTCCTTAATGTATATTGAACACATTCTCCCATCAGACAAATACTTTGGAAATGTTATCTCTCTGTGGAGCTCGTCTTTTCATTCCCTTAATGGAATCTTTGGTGAGATAAAAGCATTTAATATAGCAAAATGTAATTGATGCTTATTTTCTGTCCTGGGCCTGTTTTGGTGAATCACACAGACCCCCAGGACGTGCTGAGCCTCATGGTCTAGGGTCATCGGTTGCAGCAGACACAGGGACAGAGAGGTTCTGGCACCAGGATTGAGGGCTGCTGGGAAACTGCCCAGAACTGGACAGGACTTTGACCTGGGTGAGGGGAGGAAGCTGGACGTGTTCTGAGTCACAGGACAGAGATGTGCCTGATGTTCATGGGCAGAGGGTTACTGGACATGTGGGTTTAAATTTCTTCCCGTGACAACTCAGGAGGACTTGCAGGGCCTGACAGACACACCTTCTGTCATCGTAGGAAACACCTGAGTGATTATGACCAGGAGTTTGTCAGAATAGAAACGTTAAAGGTTCTGCAGGCAGGGATCAAGGGAAATAAGGAACGTGTCATTGCAAAGGGGGAAAGGGGATTCCTGTTACCCACATGCACCTGCTCACAGTGTCTCTGTCTGTGAGGTAACAACTTCCCAGGTCCAGGGGTTAGCACTTGGACACCTGTGGGTCATTACTCTCATGGTCACACCATGCATCACCCAACCTGCACAATTCATTGGGGTCCTCATTTATGAAATCCTTCAACACTTACAGGGAAAAGTGTACACCCCTCTCTGCACGAGCCATGGTGGTGATGTTACTGTGTGAAGGGCCCTCATGTCATTGACACAGACTCTGTCTCAGTCCATCGTCATCCCCATCATCACCATCATCATCATCATCACCATTTTTTCACTTAAATTTTTTCTTATTATCTGTAGACATGGTTGTTGTCCACACACAATGACCCCTTTTCTCATGTTTGGCTCATTATTTACGGTTGTTAAGTGCAATTGGGAGTCAGACTCTATTTTATATTATGTTAGAGTGCTGACAATGATGGGTCATCCCTGCCTCTTCTCCATCTCCCCACACTGGGACCTAATGAGGAAGGTGATCCCCTCTTCAGATGTCATTGTGAGACTGAAACCACACAAGCCCCTCGAAGCAGAATTCCTCCCTCTGATTCTGCATGGTGTCAACTGCTCTCAGTGCTGGAAGCACGATGCCAAGTCAATGACTGTCACCACAGGGGCTTTTGTGTCAAGCTTTGGAGTCAAACACCTCTGGTGTCCACTGTCCAGCAGATAGGTGTCCTGTTGCTGGCTGTTTGGCTCCCTCAGTGCGTGGAGGTGAGCTGCACTTTTGAGTCAGCAGAGCCTCTGGTTAGACTGAGGAGATGTGGGTCAGAAGACTTGATGATAAATTGTGTTTTGGGCACAAGAGTGTCTGAAAGAGAATCTCGGTCATTTGTCCCTGTGAGAAACATGTCTCGCTTTAAAACAGACTTTTCTAATTCAGACATGTAAGTGGTAAGAGCAGACTCAGGAACCCAGAGAGGTTTCCTGAGGGAAACTGTGACATGAAGAGGAAACCACACAGGAAACCAGCCCAAACCTCCAACTGCACCTGCTCCTGGGATGGTTCTTGTGTTCAAGGACCCTGAGCGCGCCCTGGTGGTGGCATCCTCTCCTGCAGGGAGGTTTGTGTCTGGGCTCACACTGACTTTCCCTCGCTGTGTCTTTCGCACAGTAATACACAGCTGTGTCCTCAGCTCTCAGGCTCTTCATTTGCAGATACAGGGTGTTCTTGGAGTTGTCTCTGGAGATGGTGAATCGGCCCTTCACAGAGTCCGCATAGTATGTGCTACCACCACTATAACTAATGAGTGAGACCCACTGCAGCCCCTTCCCTGGAGCCTGGCGGACCCAGCTCATTGCATAGTCATCAAACGTGAATCCAGAGGCTGCACAGGAGAGTCTCAGAGACCCCCCAGGCTGCACCACGCCTCCCCCAGACTCCACCAGCTGCACCTCACACTGGACACCTGCAAACACAAAGACGTCCTGGTCAGGACACTGTCACACGTCCACTCTTTCTCTCTCTCATCCACTCACACACTCAGTGTCTCTCGTTCTCCACAAATTACCTCTTAAAAGAGCCACAAGGAAAACCAAGCTGAGCCCAAACTCCATGGTCAGTGCTGTGTTCAGTCCTGATCAAGGAATGGGGACACCTGGGGATCCCGGGTCTGGGCTCCTGTCCCAGAGCTGCAGGGTCACGGTTGGGCTGGATTATATGTGCAGACGGGGCCCTATTTGCATGTCCTCCTACTATATAGGGAGCTCTGTGGTTGGAGACCTGCATTGAGGGCAGTGCCTCAGTGCAAGTGTGAGTGTCCTGGGGGAGAATCGTGGTCATGATAACATTTCAATAATGAAATGGAGTCATAATAGGTAGGGGCATGTCCAAGAGTCCACACCTGGTAACAGTGAGCTCAGATACTGGGGTGAGCACCTAAACACTGTCCCCTAATTCTCCCTGAACCTACTCCAGGGCAGAGTGGGACCTGCCCAGTGAGGGTGCAGACCCCCTGAATATAATGAGAACATGAATGAACATCTGTATTCTGGGATTAACTAGAAGTCATGCCTGGGGACAGTGCAACATGTGAAAAGAGACCACAGGCTGCAGATCTTGTAAGAGTGGATTTCATGTACATGGTGTGTTGGTGACCTTGACCCTGAGTGTCTCTGGCTTCCTGACTTCAAGTAGACAAAGAAGACAGAGTGTTGATTACATGCTTTCCTATCCCTGGGACTCAGATATACTGAGAAGTCAGGGAAATTCATGGAGCTGATGATGAGGCTGTGGGTTTCCAACACCTAGAAGTCCATGTTCAGAGGGTTTGTCTTCATAGTCAGTAATGAAAACCTTAAAGAAGTTGTTATAATAGAACAATTATTGAGATGCATGTTTGTCAGAATACCTGTGATTAGTGAGAAGGCTCATATTTATGGTTAATCACTCATTTATGAAGCAGAGACTTTTGCCGTTTAAAATCACAAACTAAGCCACGGTGATATGAGTTGAACTGATCACACAGGCTGGTCCATCTTACCATGTTATTACTATTCTGAGTTTATTGTAAAAAGGACAGCTCTGTGTTTCCACAGGGTTTAGATAACAGTGTGTCATGTCCTCATGTAGTAAACGTGTTTACAGAGCATGGAGATAAAGCCTGGACAGTAGACGAGCCCGGAACCCACCTCTTCCTGGGGGACGTGAGCTCAGTGGGTCCTGAGCTCCCCAGGTCCTGAGAGCACGTTTTCCTTCAAAGCCCACAGAGGACCAGAAACTCCTCATCGCCTTCCTCATCATCCAGCTGGGGGTTGGGTCCCTTCCCGCAAGAACTCTATGGACCCTGCTGTTCACAGGACGTCCCCTCTTCGTTCTTTCCATCCACGGACCCCGCCCTCTGCTCCTTGGCTGTGAATCTCCCGGGATCTCTGCTGCACCACAGGGGAGCCCCGTGTCCCTCTCCTGTGGCAATGCCCCCACTGCAAAAGCCTTGAACAAAATCTTTCTTTAAAATTTAGCAACTGTCAGAGAACCTTCCATCAGGATGAAAGTGGGATATTAAAGCTTCTCCAGGCAGGTTGCACATAAACCCACTCAGGACACGTCCTGGGAGAGGATTGTTGGGACGACAGTGCCCTCTGATGGTTGTTCTGAGCCACACAGGCGCACTACACTGGGTCTGAACCAGCTTCCTGAGACAAGGCAGGGGTGTCTGTCACAGGGAAGTCCTTCCTGGCATTTTGAAATCTTGTGTCTCACTTGTACACAGCTTATACTCTGCAAGGTCACCTGGGCCTCAGGGATCCCACATGGGGTAGAACCTGAGAAATATCACCTTCCTCAGTGCCAGGAGCATGATGGGAGTCAACTGGAACATGCACCTGACTCAGAACATCACTGGGGGAAATGCTACCTGGGTGCACGAATGGGGGGATTAACCAAGACTGAGGACACACACGTCCAGGGTGCTTGTTTCATTAGGTCTGACTTTACTGGTTTTTTAGCCAGTTCACCTTTTTTTCCCCTCTGAAATAAGCACACACACATTTCCAGGGTCGTGAGATCACTTTGTTTAGAGCGTGCAGGAGCACAAGTCATTTGTGTGTGGATTTTGTACCTTACATCTTTCCTAAATCACTGCTTAGTTGGATCAGTATCATGGGGCAGTTTTTAGGGTTTTCTATATTCAATGTCAGGTCACATGTACAGAGATAAAGAGAACCATTTTAAGTTCTTTCTGATTTAGACAATTTTTTTTTCTTGACTTGCCCAATTATTCTCACAGAAACTTCCAGTTTTGTTGAATAGAAGTAGTCACCGGGGTGCCCTTGTGTTGGTCCTAATGTTAGAAAAACAACTTTGAAATATTCACCGATTAGCATAAGGTCACTTGTTGACTTCTCAAACGTGGCCTTTGTTATGTTGAGGTACATGCCTTGAATAACTAATTTATTTAGAATTTAGTCATGAAATAATTTTGTATTTTAAAATGTCCTTTCTTCTTTACATCTATTTATATGATGATGAAGTTTTGTCTTTCATTCTGTGAATGAGGTGTAACACATTTACTGAGTTACAAACACTGAACCATCCTTGCATTCTAGGATGCTATCCCACTTGATCATGGCCAATGATGCTTTAAATTTTCTGTTGAGTTCCTCAGTTTATTTTTGAAGATTTTTGCATTTATGTTCATCATGGATATGGTGTCATTTTATTTTTTTCTCTTTGTCCCTATTTGGCTTTGGTATCAGTGTGATGGTCACCTCAATAAAAGTCTCTGGATGTGTTCCTTCTTGGTTCTAATCTAGGAAGAGTTTGGAAAGGATTGACTGAGAAGGCATTAATTGTTCTTTCAAGTTTTAGTAGAATTCACCCCTAATCATTTGGTCATGGCCTTTATTTTGTTAGCACATTATGGTTAAATTTCAATTATTATTTTTAATTAATGTCAATTCATAAACTTTGGGTTCAAATTCCTAATATAAGGTCAAATTAACTGACTGGGAAATACAACGTTGACCTTCCCAGGCTGTGGACAGGACATGGGAGTTCCCACAAGCACACACGTGGAGCTGAGCAGTGACAGGCTGACAGGCTCCTAACTCTGCATCCCTCAGGTAGATCCGTAATACATGGACTGACAAGGGAGCAGCTCAGGGTCCCAGCCAGGGAAACACCTGTCTCTACAAACTGCAGCCAGGGTCTGGTCTCTGCAGGTCTGCGGTGGCGGGACCAGCTCCCACCTGAGACTCAGCACTCAGATCTATGTCTGCTCTTACTCCTGAAGAAGGGAGGGATTCAGTGAAGAAAGAGGCAAAGTTCTTCTCCTCAGGATTTCTGTGCATGGAGAGAAAGCAATGGAAATGGGAACATGACTTCCCACAACACATTGACAAAGTCCTCCTGTGAAAGGCCCCTCTGAGCCAGAACACCCTCAGAATTCTATGATAATGCACTTGGAGTCACAGTGTAAATTACAGTTGTTTACAGACCATATGTTTATTTTATATGGTAACGAAGAGAATGAAATTAAACCATATTTTCCTATATACAATTCATAAAATATCTTACTCCTGAGAATGCACCTCCCTTATCTCCAACTCCAGGGACACAAGGAACAGGTCCCAGCTGGTGCTCCCTGAAATCCCCCGTGGTTTGTGCTGAAGACACAGCTGTGCACGACTCCCAGACTCTGGTGGACTCGGCGGTGACACAGAGGCAGGGCCATTGCTCGAGACGAAGGGGTCGTCCCACGGAAAGTTTTTGCTCAGGAAATTCAGGAGAAACTTCATGGTCCTTCGTGAAGTGCAGGTAGATTTAGGAAATCTCAAAATTTCGTGGACTGATATTCATTGTGTCCTGACAGTTTCCCCTAGCTCATAAATCCCTCTGCATTTTTTTCTTCTCCGAATAGAAATGCTGGTTGTGATACATGTGAGAATGTTGCTACCAGAGAGAGCATTGGAGAAACTCTTCTCTGGAGAGGAAGCCCAGAGCCTCAGAGGAAACAGCCATAAACACCGCCTGCACATGCTCTTGGGGCTGCAACATAGAGTCCCTGGGTCCTGAGCGCCCCCTGCTGTCCCGTGGGTGCCCTGCAGCCCCGCCCTCCTGTTCCCTTAGGAGGTTGGTGTCTGGGCTCACACTGACTTCCCCTCACTGTGTCTCTAGCACAGTAATACACAGCCGTGTCCTCTGCTCTCAGGCTGATCAGTGTTAAATAAAGTTGTCTCTTGGAGGTTCCCTAGAGATGCTGAGTTGGGATTTCAGCGTTGGGTTATAGTATGTGTTTCCAACACTATCTACAGCACCGACCCACTCCAGACTCTTTCCTGGAGCCTGGCGGATCCAATTCACATCACAGCTCGTTAAAGAGAAGCCAGAGACAGTGCAGGAGAGGGAGAGGGTCTTCGAGGGCTT
Source organism: Tadarida brasiliensis (assembly GCA_030848825.1). Classification (NCBI taxonomy): domain Eukaryota; kingdom Metazoa; phylum Chordata; class Mammalia; order Chiroptera; family Molossidae; genus Tadarida; species Tadarida brasiliensis. Next base: position 248,868,010 of record CM061257.1, read on the forward strand.
CACCATTCCTGGGCCTGACTCCTGTAGCTGCACCTGGGACAGGACACCCGGGGACAAGGAGCATCAGGCCCTGTCAGTCACGTGCAGTCACAACCACCCCATAGACCCTTGTCTGACCTCTGAGACCCTCACCTTGGGGGGCTGTCACCAGGCACAGGAGAAGACCCAGCAGTCTCATCTTCTTCTAGACCAGGGCTCTGCCTTCCCCAGAGACCTCAGCCCTGTGTGAGGAGAGAGCTGTGAGCCTCCCCAGCCCAGGGGAGGATTTACCCTGGAGCTTGCAGAGAAATTTGCGTGTGGGGCACCCTGTTCCTTATAAGTGGAGGACTGAGGTCAGGCTTCCCTGGTCCTTCTGGGGCCCCTGTGTGGCCATCTCTTCCCTTGAACTCACTCAGCATGTAAGTCAGGGAAAGGGGGTCACTTGATTAATGAGACCTATAGAGTCAGCTTAATCGAATTTCTCATCTCTGATAAATGGTGCATGAGTTGAGTAGATTCTACTTTTAATTTCTCATGCATCTTTCAAATAGATGTAAAGGGATTACATTTGTCCACGTAGTTTCTTAAACACAACTTTCTAATATATACACAATTGTTAAATATTTTTATGAACAATTGTATTTTTATAAACATAATTTCATGTGTACAATATCTCCCTTCTCTGAAAATCATAAAATAAAGGACATTTATTCTCAATATCTTATATGTTTATTTATGTTTTATGGTGATCCAAGGAACAATATCTGAAGAACATGTTAATGGGAGATCCTCAATTCTTTTTTTTTATTTTATTTTGTTTTGTTTGGTTAAAATGATATGCATTATAAGTTTTGAGTAACACTATACGATATGCCATTTTTTAGGTTATTGTTGGGAAAATTATTTACACTTTTTACCAAAAACCTTCAGCAGCTAAGTAAGATGGATCTTGGTTAGTATTTGCATGAGAGACCCTTGAATCTTCATGTTGAAAATTGGTAATTCTGTCTTTGAGGCCCTCCTCAGACTATTGTCTTGTGCAAGCCCATGTCTTATTGCAGAGACCTCTATCTAATTAGATCAGACATAATCACATTTATACACGGAGAAATACTGAAAATAGAAAGAGTGATTATGTATTAGTACAATTCAGATTATTTAATATGTTGAAATATTAAAGGCACTAGATTACTGTAACTGATCTGATTTTCAGTCTAGTGTTGTCAGTGATGCTGGCGTTAAGGTGGTGGTGGAATGGAGAAAATTCCCATAACAGCTTTGCTCATAATAAAGGGAACTTTAATCCTGAAAAGAACCCTCACTCCCACCCCCTTCCCCTGCCCCTGGGGATGGTCACTGTGGTCAGAGGTGCTGGGCCCTCCCACTTACCATGTAACATCATTAACGTAGAATGCACACACTCTCCATCAGACATACAACTTCGAAACCTATTGTCTCTTTGTAGGCTTGTCTTTGCACCATAATGGAATGTGTGCTGGGAACATGTTTGCATTTTCAACAATGTGCAATTCAACACTATTTGATTTAATGGGATATGTTTTTTATGTGTTAGGTAACAACTCACCAGAAAACTGTCACTCTCCATTGCTCATGGGAGGGGAAACCTTGTTATGAACTCCATGGGCACTAAACCCAATAGAGAAATGAAGGTTGGAATCCTCAATATCATTGAAATCAGTTTGCTGTGTGCTGTGACCAGGAGAAAAACCTTCCATGGCATGCAGTCCTCGTTGATTTCAAAGATTAATTTACTTTACTGGACTTTACATTGTGAATTTCCCTGCAGTATGTAGCATAGAAGACTAGACTAACTCCTGAGAAATTATATCATGTAGACGTCAGGCAGACGAGGAAGGAACCTCAAAAACGTGAGGAAGATGCAGAGTAGAGATGACAGAGACAGGATCCCAGAGGGTATTTCACGAGGATGAAAGTGACCAGGAGGACGAAGGTGCAGAGAGGTCGTGAGAGGGAGACATGAGGAGATGACCTGGAGCTGACGTCCGGGAAAGTGAATGTCCCAGTGAGAGCCCTGCATGGAGCTGTGTGTGCAGGACTCACATGGGACAGTGAGAGAGCGAGGCCCTGGCGAGTGTGGGGACCTGGAGTGAGCTCAGCCCCAGGGCGTGTGGACACACTGACTCTCCCTCTGTGGACACTGCATCCCAGTCACAGGGTGGAGAGGATGCCCGGGGTGCTCAGTCTTTCAATGAGACAATTGGGTCCCATGGGAACCTAGTGAGATAATGGTCCCTGAGCCTGGACACGACTCATCTGGGAAAGAGAATGTTGTCAACACCATTGTCGTCCTCAGTCAGATGAGGGAACACAGGGCTCGGGACAAGGAGGAGGGTCCCTGGGACCCTGAACCACAGGAAAAGCAGGAGGGCCCTGAGCACCCCAGGGAGCTGTTCTCAGCCCCTCCCTGCGCGGTTTCTGCGTCTGTGGGTTCCCAGGTCTGTGGGTCCCGAGCGCCCCCTGCTGGTCCTGAGCGGTCTGCGGGGTCCAGAGCGCCCCCTGGCGGACCTGAGGGTCTCCTGCAGCTCAGCCCCTCCTGTCTCCCTGCAGGGAGTTTGTGTCTGAATTATAGAGACTGCTGGTCATGAAAAGGTCCCATGTGAGTATCCCTGCATGTGGCCCAAATCCTACTACTGCACTTCTACTATTCAATAAATCACACACACACACACACACACACACACACACACACACACACACACACACACACACAGTGATGACTGTCATTGCTATGAATCCAGAGTTGCCCTTCTTCCCTGAACCTAGCACTTTGTCAGTGACCGCAGTTGGATTCTAGGCCTGGAGTGACTTCCTTTGGAAGCTGATCAAATGCACCCACGATGCACAAGCAGGCTTTGCAGAGCACATGTTTTGCGTTTCTCTGTTCTTGCAGGTCCTGTGAACCCAGATGCTGATTAGAACCGATCAGACCTGCTCCAGGGAGGGTCAGCGGTGGAGCTGGTTCCCCTACTGACTGCAGGGCCCTTCAGCTGAGAGTCCCCTGGAGACCCCACACCTGTATTAGGGGGTTCCCTGAGAATGGTGAAGCTGAGGAGACAGCACTGTAGTCAGCTGTCAGGTGAGGCTGCTCTCTCAGGTCACCTGGTGGGAGGGGCAGCAGTGGGCAGGGGAGTGAGGTTGGCTCAGTGAGGGACACCCTGGCTCCCTCAGGACACCTGGTTTCAGGACAGGCTAGGTGTTCTTCCATTCTAGTTGCTCTATCCTGATTTTTATCTTCCCTGCTGACCACCTGCAACATGCATGTGAGTTCCCCACATCCCACTTGAGACAGACTCACTGCTCAGTGACCCCACAGATACACCCATCAGTCCCTGCAGGGACTCCCATCTCCTCCTGCATCTGTGTCTCTGGTTCAGTCTCATAGATATTCCTGCACTGAGTGTGTCGTCACGAGTGAGAATTCAGACTCAGCTGGTGATCACTCAGGCTCCATTCAAAGGAAAAGTCCTGGAAAGACCTGTCTCTACACAATGCATCCAGGGGCTGGTCTCTGCAGGTCTGAAGTGGGCGGGACCAGTTCCCACCTGTGACTCCGCAGTCCTATACACGTGTACATTTCCACCTGAAGGGGGATGAATTTGGTGAAGAAATGGGCAAAGTAATTCACCTCAAGATTTATGTGGATGGAGACACAGCAATGGAAATGGGAACAAGTCTTCCCACACCACATTTAACCATTCCTTCTGCAAAAGGTCACTATCTGCCAGGACACTAATAGACTTTGGTGATAATGCATTTTGGGTAAGTGTGGAAATTATAGTTGTTTGCAGACCACATGTTTATTTCATATGCCAACCAAGAGAATAAAATAAAACTATATTTTCCTATATAGAATTCATAAAGTGTCTTAGTTCTGGGAATGCACCTCCCTGACTTCCAACTCCAGGAGCATAAGGAACAGGTTCCAGCTGCTGCTCTCTGAAATCCCCCGTGGTTTATGCTGAAGACCCAGCTGTGCACGACTCCCAGACCCTGGCTGACTTGGCCCGGACAGCCAGGCAGGGCCATTGTGGGAGACGCAGGTGTCGTCTGACAGAATGTTTTGGCTCAGCAAATTCCTGACAGTTTTCTTGGTGCTTCCTGAAATTCAGGGAATTTGGGGAAATCTCCACGTTTCCTGGACAGACTCAGACTGAGTGCTGACAGTGTACTGAGGCTCATCAACTCCTCCGCGTTTTTTTTCTCCAAATAAACATGCCGCCTCTCATGCATGTGAGAATGTTGTTATTGATATGATAAAACTTTTAAAACAAAGAATCGTCAGTGATTGACACAGAATCATAGGTCTACAGAGAGACTCTTGCAGAAAATGTTATACGGAGAGGAATCCAAGACTCTCAGAGGAAACAGCCATAAACACCATCTGCACCTGCTCCTGGTGCTGCAACAAAGAGTCCCTGGGTCCTGAGCGCCCCCTGGTGTCCTGAGCGCGCCCTGCAGCCCGGCCCTCCTGTCTCCCTCAGGAGGTTTGTGTCTGGGCTAACACTGACTGCCCCTCACTGTGACTCTTGCACAGTAATAGACGGCTGTGTCCTCGGTTGTCACGGAGCTCAGCTGCAGGGAGCAGTGGTTCTTGGACGTGTCTCTAGAGATGCTGGTGCGGCTCTTGAGAGACGGGCTGTAGTAAGTAAGTGTTACCATTAGAATATATGCTCCCCATCCACTCCAGCCCCTTCCCTGGTTTCTGGCGGATCCAGCTCCAGTCATCACTGCTGACTGAGCCCCCAGAGACAGTGCAGGTGAGGGCAAGGGTCTGCGAGGGCGTCACCAGTCCTGGGCCGGACTCCTGCAGCTGCACCTGGGACAGGACACCTGGGGACAAGGAGCATCAGGCCCTGTCAATCGTGTGCAGACACAACCACCCCACAGACCCCTGTCTGACCTCTGAGACCCTCACCTTGGGGGGCAGTCACCAGGCACAGGAGAAGACCCAGCAGCCTCATCTTCTTCTAGACCACGGCTCTGCCTTCCCCAGAGACCTCAGCCTTGTGTGAGGAGAGAGCTGTGAGCCTCCCCAGCCCAGGGGAGGATTTACCCTGGAGCTTGAGGAGAAATTTGCATTCCTCATTATGAGCCTGTTCCTCATAAGAGGAGGGACTAAGGTCAGGCTGCCCTGGTCCTTCTGGGGCCACTCTGGGGGCATCTGTTTTCTTGAACTCACTCCCCATGTACATCAGGGATTGGGTTCACCTGGTGCAAGAGACCTATTGGAGTTAGACTAGCTGACATCCTCATTTTAAATAAATGGTAGACTAGATGAATAGATTATACTTGTAATTTCTCAAGAGTATTTCCAATAAAGAGATTACATTTATTCAGTTAGTTCTTAAACCCAACTCTCTAATGTGTACACAACTGTGAAGACTTTTTTATAAACAATGATAGTTTTATAAACATAATTTTATATACACAATTAATGTCTGCCTTGGTCTGAAAATCACAAAATAAAGGACATTCATTCTCAGTATCTTATTTGTTTAAGTCATGTTGTTACTTTGATCCAAGGAACTCTATACCAAGAACAGGTCACTGGAAGACCCTAGGTTTTATTTTATTCTGCTTTGTTCTATTTCGTCTAAATTTATGTTTATTACAAGTTCTGTGTAACCTTATACTACATACTTGTTTTTTTAAGTTCTTGGTAGAAACATTGTTCTTACAATCTCCTCCAAACTCTTTCAGAAGCTAAGCAGGGCCAGGCCTTGTTAGTACTTGGATGGGAGACCCTTGGTCTTTGATGTTGAAAATTGGTGATTGTGTCTGTGAGTCCCTCCTCAGACTCTTCCCTTTTGCAAGCCCATGGCTTATTGCAAACACATTACATCAGACATAATCTCGTTTAAACATGGAGAAAGTATTGAAAATAGAAAGACTGATTATGCATCAGCAAAGTTCAGACTGTTTTATATGTTGAAATAATAAAGGCAGCAGAATAACTGACCAGTTTTCTCAGTCTAGTGTCATCAGTGATGTTGGGGTTCAGAAGGAGGAAAATAAAGAGAATTCCCAGCATATATTTGCTTCTAGGTAACGGATCTTTAATCCTCACAGGAACCCTCATTCCCCTCCTCCTCTGCTCTGTCCCTGAGGATGGCCAAGTGGTGCTGGGCTCTCCCCCATAACCTATAATGTCCTCAACATATAACGCACACATGCTCCCATCAGACACATAACTTCATAATATATTAGACAATATTGTCTTTTATTTCTTTTAATGGTATGTTAGACAGAAAAATATTTTTATTTTCACCAAGGTTGAATTCATTTCTATTTTTAATAGGTCCTGATATTGATGTTTTATATAAAAAATCACCAGAAAATTGTCACTCTCCATTGCCCATGGGAGGGGAAACCCTGATATGAACAGTGGGCACTAAACCCAATAGAGAAATGAAAGTTGGAATCATAAATATCATTGAAGTCTGGTTGCTATGTCATCTGACCAGGAGACCAACCTTACATGGCATGAATATCTGATTCATTTCAAAGATTAATTCACTTCATTGGACTTTACATTGTAAATTTCCCCACAGTATGTAGCATAGAAAACTAGACTAACATCTGAGAAATTATATCACGTAGACGTCAGGCAGACGAGGAAGAAACCTCAAAGGACATGAGGAAGATGCTGAGCAGAGATGACAGAGACAGGATCCCAGAGGGTATTTCACGGGGATGAAAGTGACCAGGAGGACGAAGGAGCAGAGAGGTCGTGAGAGGGACACATGAGGAGATGACCTGGAGCTGACGTCCGGGAAAGTGAATGTCCCAGTGAGAGCCCTGCATGGAGCTGTGTGTGGTGGACTCACGTGGGACAGTGAGAGAGCGAGGCCCTGGCGAGTGTGGGGACTGGAGTGAGCTCAGACCCAGGGCGTATGGACACACTGACTCTCCCTCTGTGGACACTGCGTCCCCGTCACAGGGTGGAGAGGATGCCCGGGGTGCTCAGTCTTTCAAGGAGACAATTGGGTCCCGTGCGAACCTAGTGAGATAATGGTCCCTGAGCCTGGACACGACTCGTCTGGGAAAGAGAATGTTGTCGACACCATCGTCGTCCTCAGAGAGATGAGGGGACACAGGGTCCAGGACAAGGAGGAGGGTCCCTGGGACCCTGAACATCAGGAAGAACAGGGGGGCCCTGAGCCCCACAGAGAGCTGTTCTCAGCCCCTCCCTGCGCGGTTCCTGCGGGATGTTCCTGGGTCGGTGTGTCCCGAGCGCTTTCTGCTGGACCTGAGGGGTCTGCGGTGTCCAGAGCGCCCCCTGGTGTCTTGACCCCTCCTGGTGGACCTGAGGGTCTCCTGCAGCTCAGCCCCTCCTGTCTCCCTGCAGGGAGTTTGTGTCTGGATCATAGAGACGTCCTAGTCAGGAATGTGTCATATGTCCAGTGTTTATCTCACTCACACTCATTCACATACCCTGTGTCTCTAGTTCTCCATAAATAACCTCTTAAAATAGCAACACGGACAACCCAGCTGAGCCCAAACTCCATGGTGAGTTCTCTGTGTTCAGTCCTGATCAGGGAAGGAGAACATCTGAGAACCTGGAGGTGGGCTCCTGTCCCAGAGCTGCGGGGTCAGGGCTGTGCTGGTTTTCATGAGCTGAGGGGCCCTATTTGCTTGTCCTCCTACTATAGAGGGAGCTCTGGACACTGGCATAAAGGACACAGTTTCAGAGTGCGGTGTGTCCGGTGTCATATATCTGAGTAGAATTAGCCCTCGTATCGGGGCCCTTGCTCCTCCCAACTTGACCCAAATGATTCCCTGAATGACCTCCAGACAGGGGACATGCCCAGTGAGGGTTTCAGTGCTACCTGGGTGGACACTTGACCATGGTAAATGTGATCATGATACATTACAGCAAGAAAAACTAAAGTAGTAGGAAACTAAAGCAAAGGGTGCCGTTTTATTTTATTTTATTTTATTTTTGTTATCAAAATTGCTGTTTATTAATCTATTGGCCAGTAGTCCGGTCTCCAGGAGGGTGCACAATTGCTTTCTTGGAGAAGTGTGAGCGATGATCTAGCTTAGCACCTTTGGGAGAAGATGAGGTTGAAGGTGAGACGATCACATTGTCTTCATTTTCTTTGAAATACCGTAGAAGGGAGTAGGAAATGTCGGGCGCTTTGTGGCAAGCTTGGAGGCACTAAGAGTGGCAGGTGGCTGCTGGCCACACATTTGGGGTAACAGCGCTGATTCATTCACACCTGGGGAGCTCCACGCTCCCTTCCCGACACATGGCCTGGAAGGAGTGCACTGAGGTCACCGAGCTGTGTCCCGATTACACACACATCCAATGGGAGTCCCTCTTTCTGCATAATAGGTTTCTCATCTTTCCCTTTCAACTGAATGTTGTTTTCCCTCATGTTTTTTCATATATTACACGTGGTTCTATGCATCTCGGGGTTCTGACCAAGGGTGCAGTTTTAACTATCATCTCTTCGAAGGCTACCTGTACAAACACAGGAAGGTGATCAACCATCACACCCAGAGGAAGATTAACCTGTGGTCATTTCATGTTTAGGAGATGGAAGTTCCCTCTGACACTGTTTCCCCTGCACAGTGTTCAGAGGACAAACTGAGAACAGAGTGTGACCCTAGATCCCGTGGACCAATGTGGGGACAGTGGGCATCTGTGTGGGTCCCTGGGAAGCAGAAGCATGAACTACAGAGAAGCAGACAGGGCTCCCGGGTTCGAGTCCTACAGGGAGTTTTGAGCTGAATGTGCAGCAGCTGCACGGCCTCCTCTGTGGGGTTTGTTCTCCAGACTCTGCTGGACCATGATCAAGTGGATCGCATCCTAGCTCCCTAGAATCAGGTTCCTGTCCCAGTTGACTCACACCATGTACAGACATGGTGACAGCATTCCCAGTGGTCACATGCAGACATCCCGTTTCCAATAACAACGTTCTCAGGACCTAAAATTAATTACTCACAAGTCTCTACCTACAACTGTACCTAAACTCACCTGGTCATGACCGAGATCCTTCTACATCCCCAATGACTGAGAGGTTTGGCTCAGGAAATTCCTGGCAGACTTGTTTGGTTTCCTGAAATGCAGGGAGGTTCAGGCAAGTTCCACATTTCATGGACAGACATTGCTTGTGTGCTGACAGTTTCCCGAGGCTCACCAACCCCTCTGCATTTTCATTGCTCCAGAAGTGATACACTACCTTTCTGCACATTGGAATGCTCCTAACAATATCATAAGTCTTTCAAAATGCAAAACCATCAGCATAGCCTCAGAATGAAAAGTCCAGAGAGACTCTTGTAGAAACTGTTATCTGGAGAGGAAGCCCAGAGCCTCACAGGAAACAGCCATAAACACCACCTGCACCTGCTCCTGGGCTGCAACACAGAGTCCGTGGTCCCGAGCGCCCCCTGGTGTCCTCAGCGCCCCTTGGTGTCCACACCGCCCCCTGCAGCACCTCTGCATTGATGTTGATCTATTTGTCCCAGATCCTGAAAGACCATTTCCTTTATTTTTCATCAACAAAATCTTGAATGCAAGTATCACAGCCTGGTGTCCACAGTGTCTGTTGGATGAGTTGAGTAATAAGCTCCACCTCCCTGCATGTAGGTGTTGAAGAGCCACAGAGGTTGGATGGTGCAGCTGAACAAGAGAAATCTGAGCCCTTTGGTGAGAATCTGAAAATGTGGGCTGACCTGTTCCAGGGCAGGGAGGAGAGAGACAGCCCCTGACATGCAGAGCCAGGGGAGTCCGTTCTCATCATGGGTCCCTGGTCCCATGGTTTGAGAAGATGTGCGCAGGTCAGTCCGGGCTGCAGGGAGAATGGGTCCTGGGTTCAGACTAGTCCACATTGTTGCTAACCTGGAATAAAATACAACAGGTGTACCTAAGTTTATTTGTGTTGGGTGGGTTACTCAGGTGTGCTGATCACAGGAAAGCAGGACTCAGATCTCCTGGGGGAAATGAGCTGTGGCATTGTGGATATTCACAACTGAGGAGGGAACCAGATCACGTTACAGTGACGGTGGGTAGACCCCGTGGGAAACCTGACAAGTGGTTACATAAGAAAATAGAGGTGAAGATGTAAGTGAAATGCCTCTGAGAGTCACCAGTAATGAGCACACCCAGGTGAACCCACCCTCAGGACCAGAGGAAGATTAACGTGTGGGAACTTCATGTTCAGGAGACAGGAAGTTCCATCTGACAGTTTCCCCTGCACAGTGTTCAGAGGACACACGGAGAACAGAGTGTGAACCTACAACCAGTGGGCCATTGTTGGGGGACAGAGGGTGTCTGTGTGGGTCACGGGAAGCAGAAGTGTGAACTACAGAGAAGCAGACAGGGCTCCCAGGTCCGAGTCCTTCAGGGGATTTGGAGCTGAATGTGCAGCAGCTGCACGGCCTCCTGTGTGGGGTTTGTTCTCTAGACTCTGCTGGACCAGGTTCAGTCACTGGGGATGGAGAAGAACCTCAGTCATGAACAGGTGTGTTTAGGTAAAGTTGAAGGTAGAGATTTGTGAGTAATTAATTCAGGTCATGAAAATGTTGTTATTAGAATCCTGCTGTCTGCATGTGCGTCTTATAAACACTGTCACCAAGTCTGTACCCGATGGGAGGCAACTGGGACAGGAACCTGACTCAGAGCATCATTGGGGAAATGCTACCTGGGTGCATGAATGGATGATTGACCGAGACTGAGGACACACGTCCAGGGTGCTTGTTCCATCAGGTTCTGACTTTCCTTGTTGTTAAGCCAGTTCACGTTTTCTTCCCTCTGAAATGGACACACATATGTACTCGAGTCGCGAAGACAGTTTGCAGGAGCACAAGTCATGTGTGTGTTGATTTGGTACCTTATGTCTTTCCAAATTTCACTTTCTAGTTCTATCAGTTTTATTGTGTAGTTTTTAGGGTTTTCTACATACAAGGTTTTGTCATATGTATACAGATAAGGAGAAACATTTTAGTGTGTTTCTTTCTGTTTTAGGTATTTTAAAATATCTATTCTTGCCTAATTATTTTGACAAAAATGTCCCGTTCTGTTGACTAGAGCAGTCACGGGGTGCCCGTGGGGGGTCCTGATGTTAGAAGAGCAGCTTTGACATTGTCTCTGTGCAGCATGATGTCCCTTGTTGGCTCCTCAAATGGGCCTTTGCTAGCTTGATGCCCATCTCTTCTATACATGATTGGTTAAGAATTGTAATCATGAAGCCGTTTCCAATGTTTAAATGACTCTTGCTGCTTCTGTTTATATGATGGTATCATTTATCCTTCATTCTGTGACTGAGTGCAGCACAGTGATTGCTTACAAACATTGACTCGTCCTTGCATCTAGGACTGCATCCCACTGGATCAGGGTAAGTGATCCTGTCAATGTGCTGTTAGTTTCCTAGTAAATGGTGAGGGTTTTTGCATCTGTGTTCATCAGCGATATTGATTTGTCATTTTTTATGTTCTTACCAGCCCCACAAGCCCGGCGCCCCACAACCTCGCCGGCCGTGCTCTGAGATAATGAGCCCCAGGCCCTGAGTCGGCCCAAGCGTGGGCTCCACCGCGCACGCGCCAGCCGCTGGGGGGAACCTCAGAGCTGAAAGGAGCCGCTCTGAGGAGAACGTCCCGCCTACCGCAGGCCCTTTCCCAAAGGCAGACGGGATAGTAGTTCCCAGGGAGCCGAACACCGAAGGTTCCGGGATGTTCTGAAACTACATATCCCAGGAGGCACTGCGCAGGATAGACCATGAGCCTCAGCGGTTGCGCTCCAGGGCGCGCGTTCTTTGCCTCCAACCAATGAGCCATTGTGGGGACGGAAGGCAGAGCGATGTGGGGATTCAGCTGGCCAATGGGGAGCGCGGAAGGGGCGAGGTGGGCAGGCCGCGTGGTTTCCTTGGATACCGCGGACGCGACTCTGTGGGAGAGGGTGGAGCTTTAGCGTGAGACCCTGGAAGTCCTGACTGACAGGAACTTAGGAGCTCAGGTAAGTGTCAGAGCCGAGGGTGGAGGGAGACCCTGTGGGTGTCAAGGTGAGGACGACGTGCAGACTCGGGGCCCTCAGGGTGGTGAGGTCCGAACTTCACGGCCAGGACGGGGTGCCCTGGGATGGGGCCCTGCACGGGGATGAAAGCCAGACGGGGACCCTGTGCGGGACTCGCTCTGCCCGGACGTGAGGACGAGAGCAGGTCCCGCCCCGTCCCGGCCCCGCGTGACCGAGGCCTCGCATCGGACGCGGTGTCTCAGTGTGGGCTCCGCACCTGCGGTCGGTGACACCCTCCGTGACGACCCCGAAGGGCTGTGAGGGTCCAGTGAGACCGTGGACGGAACCGAGCACCGGCCGCAGAACCGCAGTGCAAAGGCTGTGTTTCTATTTCAGGGGTGACCCTGAACCCCAGTCACCCAGACAAACCCGAGGGACCAGGACGTGTAAAGATAATTCCTTCATAGATTTTCTCTTAGGAAAGGAGACCTCAAACCTGAGTTCAAACCTCACCCACGGACTCCTCTGCCCCTGGGGGTGGTCACTGCGGTCAGAGGTGCTGGGCTCTCCCTCAGAACACACAGCGTCCTCAGTGTATAGGCAGCACATTCTCCCATCAGAGCCCTTATTCAGACATGGATTCTCTGTGGAGGCCTGTCATTTAATTTCCTAAATCCAATCTTTGGTGGGAGCAATGTATTTAATTTAGTAAAGGCTACTTCACCTCTGTTTTCTGTACTGGGGCCTGTTTTGGTGAATCACACAGACCCCAGGATGTGCTCTGCCTCACGGTCCAGGGGCATCGGCTGCAGCAGCCACAGGGACAGAGAGGTTCTGCACCAGGAGTGAGGGCTGCTGGGAAACTGCCCAGAACTGGACGGGACTTTGACCTGGGTGAGGGGAGGAAGCTGGACGTGTTCTGAGTCACAGGACAGAGATGTGCCTGATGTTCATGGGCAGAGTGTAACTGGACATGTGGGTTTAAACCTCTTCCCGTGACGACCCAGGAGGACGTGCAGGGCATGACAGACACAGCTTCTGTCATCGTAGGAAACACCTGAGTGATTATGACCAGGAGTTTGTCAGAATAGAAACGTTAAAGTTTCTGCAGGCAGGGATCAAGGGAAATAAGGAACGTGTCACTGCAAAGGGGGCAAGGGGATTCCTGTTACCCACATGCACCTGCTCACAGTGTCTCTGTTAGTGGGGTAACAACTTCGCAGGTCCAGGGGTTAGTACTTGGACACCTGTGGGTCATTACTCACATGGTCACACCATGGTGCCCCCAAGCTGCACATTCATTGCGGTTCCTTTTATGAAATCCCTCAACACTTAGAGGGAAGAGTGGACACCCTCCCTGCAGGAGCCATGGTGCTGGTGTGTCTGTGTGAGGGGCCCTCATGTCATTGACCAGGACCCTGTCTCAGTCCATCGTCATCACCATCATCACCACCATCATCACCATCCCCATTTGTTTATTTAAAATTGTTTTTATTATCTGTAGACATGTTGTTTTCCAACATAATGACACCTTTTCTCATTTTTTGGTCATTTATTATATTGCTAAGTAAAATATGTATTCAGACTATTTTATTTTCTACTGCTGACAAATGAGGGCTCCTTCTTGCCTCTTCTCCCTCTGCCCCACACTGGGATCTGATGAGAAAGGTTTGGTCCACCCTCTATAGATGTCTTTGGGAGACTGAACCCCACAAACCCCTGGAAGGAGAATTCCTCCCCCTCCACCAATACCTCACCAAAATAAAAGCCCTGAGACAATCTCCTTTCCTTGTCTATCAAAGCTCCTCTGACTTGTTGAAGGGCCTTTCCTGTGCTCCTCAGAGATTCACTATGTACGTGATACATGTCCCTTGTGTGTGTGTTTGTCATCAGCCTGGACATCTGCACCAAGCTGTCGTGGGTCTCTCCACCTCTGTTTACTGTGACCTGCACTCAGTGCTGTGAGCATAATGCCATCTCAATCACCATCACCCCATTGGTCCTTCTTCTGTAGCTTTGAGGTCACACACCTCTGGTGCTCACTGTCCACACACATGTGTCCTGCTGCTGGCTGGCTGGGACCCTGCGCTGTGGAGCTGAGCTGCACTGTTGAGTCAGCAGAGCCTTTGGTTGGATTCAGCTGATGAGGGTCAGTAGATTTCATGATTAATTGTCATTTTGTCACAAGAGTGTTTGAAAGAGAATCTGTCTTTTTCCCATAAGAATGTTGTCTTCCTTGACAAGAGACATCTCTTTATTTTTTTTCATTGTTGACACAATTATGGCTTCCTCTAATTCCTCCTGCTTTGCCCACATCCACCCAGCCCTCGACAATCCTCCCCAGTCCCTACCACTCTGTGTGCATGGGCTCTGCATATATGTTCTCTGGGTCCTCACTTCACCTTATTTTATCCACTCTTTCCAACCCCCACCCCTCTGACCTCTGTCAGTCTGTTCTGTGTTTCCATTTCTCTGGTTCTATTTTGTTTGTCTGTTTATTTTGTTCATTATATTCTGTATATAAATGAGATCACAGGGTATTTGTATTTCTGTGACTGGCTTATTTTGCTTAGCATAATAGTCTACAGATTCATGCATATTGTTGCAAAGAGTAATAGTTTCTTCTTTTTTACAGCTGCATAGTATTCCATTATGTAAATGTAACACAATTTTTTATCCACTCATCTACATGGGCAACTGTGCTGTTTCCAGATCTTGGATATTGTAAATAGCGCTGTATGAACATAGGTGCGCATATATTCTTTTTGATTCATGTTTTGGGATAATTAGGATATATTACCAGAGGTGGGTCCATTGGCTCAAAAATCAGTTCTATTTTTATTTTTTTGAGGAGCATCCTTCTGTTTTCCACAGGGGCTGCACCAGCCTGCATTCTTACCAACAGTGCACATGGGTCTCTTTTCCTCACATCCCCTCCAGCACTTGTGGTTTGTTGATTCGTTGATGGGTGCCATTCTGGCAAGTATAGTTGTAGTTTTACTGTGCATGTCTCTGATGATCAGTGATGCTGAGCATTGTTTCATAGGTCTCTTGGCATCTGTATGTCCTCTTTGGAAACCTGTCTATTCATGGCATTTGCCTGTTTTTCAAATGGATTGTATGTCTTCCTGGTGCTGAGTTGTATAATGTTTATATATATTTTGGAATTTAACCCCTTATCAAATGTACCATTGGCAAATAGAAAACAGACTTCTCTAACTCAGATATGTCAGAGGTAAGCATGGAATCAGGAACCCAGAGAGGTTCCCTGAGGGAAACTGTGACATGAAGAGGAAACCACACAGGAAACCAGCCCAAACCTCCAACTGCACCTGCTCCTGGATGGTCTATGGGTTCTAGATCGTGAGCTCCCCCTGGTGGTCGCAGCCTCTCCTGCAGGGAGGTTTGTGTCTGGGCTCACACTGACCTCTGCTCACTGTGTCTAGCACAGTAATACACGGCCGTGTCCTCAGGCCTCAGACTGCTGAGCTGCATGTAGGCTGTGCTCTTGGACGTTTCTGCTGTCATGGAGACTCTGCCCTGGAACTTCTGTGCGTAGTTTGTCTTACCATCTTCAGGGTCAATCCGCCCCATCCACTCAAGCCCCTGTCCTGGGGCCTGTCGCACCCAGTGCATGTAGTAGCTGGTGAAGGTGTACCCAGAAGCCTTGCAGGAGACCTTCACTGAGGCCCCAGGCTTCCTCACCTCAGCCCCAGACTGCACCAGCTGCACTTGGGCGTGGACACCTGTGGAGAGAAGACAGGAGTGGGTTCACATCCCACTTGACTGTCCCTGGTCCCCTCCTCAGGCCAGGGACAGGGGAACCCTTACCTGTAGCCACTGCCACCAGGACAATGATTCTCCAGCTCCAGTCCATGGTGAGGGGTGAGCTGTGGACACTGCTGTAGGGAGGGTGTGCCTGTGGGTGATGATCTCAGGGCACAGACTTATCAATATTTAACCTGGTCAACCTCATCTCATTTGCATACTCATGAGGCAGAGTATTTCATAACTGAGAGATGATGGAGGGACAGAGACCATGCTCAGTGGGAGTCTGAGGATCCTCGTCCTAATCCTTGTAGGAGGACATGTGTCCCCTGCACGGTCCCTGAGCTCTGTGCACACTGACATACTCCCTCTGAGGGACAAACCCCACAGGACATGCTCCTCATTGTGAACCCACCTTTGAGTGGCACAGGTACCTCCTGGACCAGCTCTGGGCTTTAGTATCTGAATATCTTTTCCTGGATCAGTGTGTCTCCAAAGTGGTCCACCTGTTGAAGTAGTAAAGCCATCCCTGTCCCAGCTCCTCACACTCCAGAAATACTCCTTTGTGTGTGGTTCTCATGTCTTATGGAGGTTGGTAATGCTCTGATTGAACAGGACATCTGTAGTCACCTCAACAGTCCTGTCCAACATTCTGTTTAGATTGTTTTTATGAAAAGAGGAAGACCCCGGCCCTCAGAGGGAATCCCTGTGCAGCTCCTGCTGCAGCTGCTCCTGGGGCAGCATCCCTATGCTCGAGGGTCCTGAGCGCCCCCTGCTGCCCAGCCATTCCCCCTGCAGGGGCAGGTCCTCTCAGGGCTCACAGGGCATTGACCTCTCAGCGTCTGTAGTGCAGTAGTAAGGGATGTGCCCTGACTTCACAAGATTTCCTCAGGGACACCACATGCTTTAGATATCTATGTATATGATGAACTGGCCTTACTGAACCGCATGACTCTGAAGGGAGACCCCGAGGGCTTTATAAAGCCTTCAGGTAGGCCCTTCCCTGGAGCTGCCAGGTGGATACACCCAGACAAACCTCAGTTTCCTGAGTCCTGAAGCTCTCTGAGGCTCTGGGGTCTCTGATGTTCTAAGGGTCCTGTGGTTGAAGGTCCCATCTGAGTATGTCTGCATGGGTCCCAAATCCCACTGCATGCTACTGTTCAATAAAACACACACACACACACACACACACACACACACACACTGACACACACTAACACACACACTGACACACACACACTCTATCACACACACTAACACACACACACACACACACTCACACACACACACACACACACACAGTAATGACTTTCATTGCTATGAACCCAGAGTTGCCCTTCATCTCTGAACCCAGCTCATGGGCAGTGACTGCAGGTGGATTCTAGGCCTGGAGTGACTTCCTTTGGAATCTGATCAAATGCACCCACGATGCACAAGCAGACGTTTCAGAGCACATGCCTTGTGTTTCTCTGTTCTTGAAGGTCCTATGAATCCAGATGCTGATTAGAACGGATCAGACCTGCTCAAGGGACAGTCAGAGGTTGAGCTGGCTCCCCCATTGACTGCAGGGCCCTGTAGCTGAGAGTCCCCTGGAGACCCCACACCTGTATTAGGGGACCCCTGAGAGTGGTGAAGCTGAGGAGGCAGCACTGTAGTCAGCTGTCAGGTGGGGCTGCTCTTCCAGGTCACCTGGTGGGCGGGGCAGCAGTGGGCAGGGGAGTGAGTCCAGCTCTGTGAGGGACACCCTGGCTTCCTCAGGACACCTGGTTTCAGGACAGGCTTGGTGTTTGTCCATTCGTGTTGCTGCATCCTGATGGTTATCTTCCCTGCTGACCCCGTGTCCCATGCATCTCAGTTCCTCATATGTGACACAGACTCTCTACTCAGTCACCCCACAGCTGCGCCCATCAGTCCCTGCAGGAACCACCCTCTCCTCCTGCATCTGCGTCTCTGGTTCAACCTCGTGGATATTCCTGCACTGAGTGAGCCATCACTGGTGAGAATTCAGATACCAGGTCATTACTCAGGCTCCATTCAAAGGAAATGACCTGGGAAAGACCTGACTCGACACAATGCCCACAAGAGCTGGTCTCTGCAGGTCTGAGGTGGCGGGAAAAGCTCTCACCTGAGACTCAGCAGTCAGACCCATGTCTGCTCTTTCTCCTGGAGAAGGGAAGTATTCGGTGAAGAAAGGGACAAAGTTCTTCTCCTCAGGATTTTTGTACATGGAGAGAGAGCAATGGAAATGGGAACACATCTTCCCAGACCACATTTACAAAGTCTTCCTGTGAAAGGTCACTCTGAGCCAGGACACCCTCAACATTTAGTGATAATACACTTGGGGTCAGTGTGGAAATTAGTTGTTTGCAGACCACATGTTAATTTTATATGCCATCCAAGATAATGAAATAAAACCGTATTTTCCTATATAGAATGCTCCTGAGAATGCGCCTCCCTGACCTCCAGCTCCAGGAGCACAAGGAACAGGTCCCAGCCGCTGCTCTCTGAAATCCCCCGTGGTTTGTGCTGAAGGCACAGCTGTGCACGACTCCCAGACCCTGCCTGACTCGGCGGTGACACTGAGGCAGAGCCATTGCTGGGAGATGCAGGTGTCATCTGACGGAAATTTTTGGCTCAGGAAATTCCTGACAGTCTTGTTGGGTCTCCAAAAATGCAGGTAGTTCAGGTAAATTCCAACTTTCTCAGACAGATATTTCTTGTGTGCTGACCGTTTCCCCAGGCTTAGCAACCTTTCTGCATTTTTTTCTTCTCCAAATAAAAAACACAGCCTCTGCACTGGCCGGTTTTGCTCAGTGGTTAGAACGCCAGTCCGTGGACCAGAGAATCCCGGTTTCGGTTCCCAATAAGGGAACGTGCCTCGGTTGCAGTTTGTCCGGGGCCCCGTTGGGGTCGTGATGGTTGTAACCAATCAATGTGTCTCTATAACATCGATGTTTCTCTCTCTCTCTTCCTCCTTCTCTCCCTCCCGCTGTATCTGAAAATGAATGCAAATATGTGCTTGGGTGAGGATATAAACAAACAAACAAACAAACAAACAAATACAGGCTCTGCTGCATGTGAGAAAGTTTCTACCAATATAATAAAACTTGTAAAACAAAGCCATCATGGTTGCCACAGAACCACTCGACTGGAGAGACTCATGGAGAAAATGTTATATGGGGAGGAAACCAGAACCCTCAGAGGAAACAGCCACAAACAGGACCTGCACCTGCTCCTGGGCTGTTCTCTGTGGTCGGTGTGTCCTGAGCGCCCCCTGGTGTCCTGAGCGCCCCCCGCAGCCCCGCCCTCCTGTCCCCTCAGGAGGTGTGTGTCTGGGCTCACACTGACTTCTCATTGTGTCTCGCACAGTAATGCACGCTGTGTCCTCAGATTTCAGGTTGGTCATTTTAAGAGAGATTGTGCTCCTAGGGTTGTCCCTGGAGATTGTGAATCTTCCTTGAACAGATGGCGCGTACCACTGATCTGTTCCCGATGGTTGGCTCACTCTTGCCACCCACTCCAGCCCCTTCCTGGAGCCTGGTGGACCCAGTGCATGCTGTAGTCAGTGAAGGTGAGTCCAGAGGCTTTGCAGGAGAGGCTCAGGGACCCCCCAGGCTGCACCAAGCCTCCCCCAGACTCCACCAGCTGGACTTGTCGCAAGACACCTGCAGACAGAGGAACAGACTGAGAACTGCCCCTGCAGCGCGGTCCCCCTGAGCCCGAGCCCAGGGCTGCACTTTTGACAGGATGAGAAGGGAGGCCCAGAGGAGAGCGGACCCCATGGTGTGGACACAGGACGGGCTGACCCTGAGGCTCCTCTCTGGGATCTGCAGGGACAGGCGCTGGGCAGGTTTTCATGAGCAGGGCCGGGTCCTCATTTGCATGTCTTTGCCCTGTGGACCTGTCTGAGCTGCCCATCCGGGCTCCTCCCTCCCTGCCTTGCCTTCAAGGAGGGTGGGGGACAGGATGCCTGGGCCTGAACCCAGGGTCTCTCTGCTGGCCTGGACATTGTAGTGTTTGTCTGTGAACAGTGGTAGACACCTAGACCAGGATGGAAGTGGGATATGTAAGGTTCTCCAGGCAGATTGCACATAAACCCACTCAGGACACGTCCTGGGACAGGATTGTGGAGAAGACAGGGCCCCCTGGTGGTTGTTCTGAGTCACACAGGCTGACGACGCTGGGTCTGAACCAGCTTCCTGAGACAAGGCAGGGGAGTCTGCCACAGGGAAGTCCTTCCTGGCATTTTGAAACGGTAGCACCCCAAATCCTGCTTCTTTCTTGTACACAGCTGAGCCTCTGCAAAGACACCTGGGCCTCAGGGCTCCCACCTTGGGGAGAACCTGAGGAACATAACCCTCCTCAGTGCCGGGCACAGGCCTCTGGTGCCAGGGCCTCAGCTTGCACGTGTGAGGTACTGTGACCTGTCTGGTTGCGCACTCACACACCCCAGAGTGTCCACCGTGTGACACACCAGAGCCTCTTTAACTCAGAGGAGATGTTTTCTGACATTTGTGGGGAACCATCATGACTGTGGGCAGTAGAGCTGCAGAGGGGCGGTGAGCACAGGGACAGACTCAACGAGCACAGAGGGCAGTTCCCTGCCCAGGAACCAGTCCCTTCACTGCAGCCCTGAGACCCTGTGTCTCTGAACTCTAGGATTGTGCCCGAGACCACAGGAGTAAGTCGTAGTGGAGAGGACAGCACAGCTCCGTCCTCCTCGCTCCGGGACATGAGGACGGGACCCCATCCCTTTGTGCTTCTGTCTGAAAAGACATAGAGGGGAGATGGCAGTGACCACTGTGCATGAAACTCCATGAAAGGAAGCCGGCTCTGTCAGATGTGACCATCACTGTTATATCATTCCTCACCTGTGGGCAGAGGGGACTCTGAGGCCTCACCTCTGATTGCACAAGGAACACCTGCTCTGCACCAGCCCTCACCTGTCACACCTGTGTGAGGGGGCAGGTCATCAGCATCATGTCAGTGTCCTCACCTCTGAATTGATTTATAGCTATATGTTTTACATCCTGAAAGGTCATTTCCTCCATTTTCCATTAAGAAAGCCTTGAATGCAAAGTATTACAAACTGGTTGTTCAGTAATATCTGTTGTATGAATTAAGTAATAAACTCTACCTCCCTAGATGTAGGTTGTTGAAAAGACACTAGAAGTTGGATAATGCAACTCAACATGAAAAATCTGGGCCCTTTCGTGGTAACCTGAAAATGTGGGCTGAGCTTTTCCATCCTGAGCCACAATATTTGCAGATCAATGAATACGTTACACCACAGAAACAAAATGAAAGATAAAAACCATATAATCTTATCAATAGATGCTGAAAAACCTTCGACAAAATCCAGCACCCATTTCTGATAAAAATGTTCAGCAATGTGGGAATAGAAGGATCATATCTCGACATAATAAAGGTCATATATGAAAAACCTACAGTCAACATCATACTCAATGGGTAAAAACTAAAAGCATTTCCCTTAAGAACAGAAACAAGACAGGGATATCATTGTCACCACTCTTATTTGACATAGTACTGGAAATCTTAGCCTCAGAAATTAGACGTGAAGAAAGAATAAGAGGGATACAAATTGGAAGGGAGGAAGTTAAACTGTCATTATTTGCAGATGACATGATATTGTACATAGAAAACCCTAAAGACTCCATCAAAAAACTACTAGGTTTAATAAAAGAATTTGGCAACGTAGCAGGGTACAAAATTAACATCAAGAAACCACTGGCACTTTTACACACCAATAATGAACACATAGACAGAGAAACTAAAAAAAGCAATCCCATTTACCATTGCAACAATATAATTAAGATACTTAGGAATAAACTTAACCAAAGATGTAAAGACCCATTCGCAGAAAACTACAGCTCATTGAAAAAATAAATAGAAGATATAAAAAAGTGGAAGCATATGCCTTGTTCATGGATTGGGAGAATTAAAATCATTAAAATGTCCATATTACCCAAAGCAATCTATAGATTCAATGCAATCCCCATCAAAATACCAATGACACATTTCACAGAACTAGAACAAATACTCCAAAAGTTTACATGGAACCATAAAAGACCCTGAATAGCCACAGCAATCTTTTAAAAGAAGAATGAAGTAGGTGGGATCACAATGCTGGATATCAGATTGTACTACAAAGCCACAGTAATCAAAACAGCCTGGTACTGGCTCAAGAACAGGCATATAGATCAATGGAAGAGAAGAGAGAACCTAGAAATTCACTGAACCAAGACATTATGCTCAATTAATATTTGGAAAAGGTGGCAAAAGCGTACAGTGGAGTAAAGACAGCCTCTTTAATAAATGATGTTGGGAAAATTAGAGAGCTACATGCAAAAATAAATAAATAAATAAATAAAACTAGACCACCAACTTACACCTTACACAAGAATGAACACAAAACAGATAAAAGACTTAAATGTGACTTGTGAATCCATAAAAATTCAGGAAGAAAATGTACGCAACAAAATTTTAGACATCACACGCAGAAGAATTTACATTGATACAATGCCTAAGGCAAGAGAAACAAGGAAAAAATAAATACATGTCACTATATCAAGGAAAAGGCTTCTGTACAGCACAAGAAAAACATTAAAATGTAAAGGGAACTCACTATATGGGAGAGCATAATTGCCAACGATACATCAGATAAGGGGTTAATTTCCAAAATACATAGAGTGCTCATACACTCAACCCAAGGAAGATAAAGAACCCAATTAAAAAATGGGTGGAGGACATAATGAGACACCTCTCCAAACAGGACATACAAATGGACAAGAGACATATGAAGAAATGTTCAGCGTCACTAACCATCAGAGAGATGCAAATTAAAACAACTATGAGGTATCACCTCACACCTGTCAGAATGGCTGCCATCAACAAATCATCAAACATCAAGGGCTGGCGAGGGTGTGGAGAAAAGGGGACTCTAGTACACTGCTGGTGGGAATGCAGACTGGTGCAGCCACTGTGGAAAACACTATGGTGTTACCTCAAAAAGTTAAAAATGGAATTGCCAAACTTCCGGTCAGGATGGCGGGTAGGTAACGCGGTATCGCCTCTTCCCACAACCACATCAAAGTTACAACTAAACTACAGAACAACCATCATTCAAAACCGCCTGAAATCGAGCTGAAAGGAAGTCCTACAACTATGAGATTAAAGAAGAAGCCTCATGGAGACTGGTAGGAGGGGCGGAGGCGGATGGGCTGGTCCCACACCGCGTGTGGCGGATAAAAATCAGGAGGACACCTCGGCTGGGAAGGTCCTCCCTGAGGACTGAGGGGTCCCCGTCCTACACCAGGCGCCCAGCTCAGGGTTCCAGTGCCAGGAAGAGAATCCCCATTACTTCTGGCTGTAAAACCAGTGGGAACTGAGGCTGAGGCAGCTGGAGCCCCCAGCAGCTCCTCTTAAAGGGCCCGCGCACAGACTTACTTGGACTCGCTCCCTCCAGGCTCCAGCGTGCAGGAGGCAGCTTGAAAGGCACCAGAGTCATATGAGGAAGAACTGAGCTGTTTGGCATTGGAGCGAGGGCTGGAGAGGCAGCTTTCTCCTGGACAGACGTGCTTTCGGAGGCTTTTGTTACTTTGGTGAGCCCTTCCCTGGGCCGGCAGATGCTGCCATATCTGGGACTCCGGCGACCTGGCTCACACTGTCTGCCCCACCCTGGTGATTCCCTGAGGCCCCGACCCACCCAACTTTCAGGCCCGCCCAAGCTGTTGCCAGCTGCTTTACCATAGGATTGGCCTGTCTTAGATCCTGCTTCAGCTTTTCCTATATTCTTTCAAACAAGCAGCATCTGGTCTCAGCTAGCCCCATATCTCTCGCTAAGTAATACATAGAAACAAACACAGGGAGGCAGCCAAAATGAGGAGAGAAAGAAACAGGTCCCAAATGAATGAACAGAACAAAATTCCAGGAAAAGACCTAAGTGAAATGGAGTTAAGCAACCTAACAGATGCAGAGTTCAAAATACTGCTTATAAGGATGGTCAATGGACTTAGTGAGAACCCCAGTGAACTTAGTGAGGGCCCCAAGAGCATAAAAAAGGACCAGTAAGAAATGATGGATGCACAATCAGAAATGAAGGAGGCACTAACTGAAATAAAGAATAGTTTACACAGATACAATAGTAAAGTAGGTAAAGCCAAGAAGCAAACCATCGATTTGGAATATAAGGAAGCAAAAAACACCCAATCAGAACAGCAAAAAGAAAAAAGAATCCAAAAAACGAGGACAGTGTAAGGAGCCTCTGGGACAACTTCAAGCGTGCCAACGTTCGCATCTTGAGGATGCCAGAAGGAGAAGACAGAGAACAAGAAATCGAAAACCTATTTGAAACAATACTGACAGAAAACTTCCCTAATTTGGTGAAGGAAACAGACATACAAGTCCAGGAAGCACAGAGAGTCCCAAATAAGATGAACCCCAAGAGGCCCACACCAAGACACATCATCATCAAAATGCAAAAGGTTCAAGACAAAGAGAGAATCTTAAAAGCAGCAAGAGAAAAACAGTTAGTTACCTACAAGGGAGTTTCCATAAGACTGTCAGCTGATTTCTCAAAAGAAACTTTGCAGGCCAGAAGGGACTGGCATGAAATATTGAGAGTGATGTAAAGCAAGAACCTACAACCAAGATTACTCTATCCTGCAAAGTTGTCATTTAGAATCGATGGCCATATAAAGAGTTTCCCAGACAAGGAAAAGCTAAAGGAGTTCATCACCACCAAACCATTATTATATGAAATGTTGAAGGGTCTTCTTGAAGAAAACATAAAAAAATGAACAAACAAAATGGAAATAAATACATATCTATTAACAATTGAATCTACAAACAAAATGACAAGCAAAACAGAAACATTCTCATAGATACAGAGAACTTTTGTTGGGTACAACATGGGTGGAGGTTGGGGGGAGGGGTGAAAAAGGTGAAGGGATTAAGAAGTACAAATTGGAAGTTAGACTGACAAACCTCAAAGGGAAGGGGGGTTGGGGGGTGGGAAGGAATAAACCAAAGAATTTATATGTATATATGCATAACCAATGGACACAGACAATAGTGTGGGGAAAAGCAGGAGGGGAGCAGGAATGGGGAGGAGGGGGACAATGGGGAAAAATGAGGAACAACTGTAATACATTCAACAATAAAGATAAGTTCAAAAAAATAAAAAATAAATAAAATTAAAAAAAATTCTCATGCATCTTTCAAACAGATTTAATGGGATTAAATTTGTTTAGGTAACTTCTTATGCCCAGCTTTCTAATATCTACAAAATTGTCAAATATTTTTATTAAAAAATTATTTTTATAAACAATTTTATATAGCCAAATAATATCTAGGTTGGTTTGAAAATCACAAAGTAAAGGACATTTATTCTCAGTAACTTATTTCTTTATGATGTAACTTTGATCCAAGGAACTATATCCCAGGAGCATGTCATTGAGGTACCCTTGATTCTTATTTATTTTTTATTTGTTAAAATGATATTTCTAACAAATTCTGAGTAACACTGTGCTACATGACTTTGTTTAGGTTAATGCTAGAAACCTTTTTCTTGCAATCTTTGCCAAACACTCTCAGAGCTAAGTAGTGTCACACCTGGTGAGTACTTGGATAGGAGACCCCTGATTCTTGAGGTTGAAAATTAGGTTATTGTGCCTTTGAGTCCCTCCTCAAACTCTTCCCTTGTGCAAGCTGATGGCTTACTGCAAACACCCTAACAAATTATATCAGACATATTCATATTTTTACATGGAGAAATGATTGAGAATAAAAGAGTAATTATTCATGTGTACAATTCAGAATCTTTCAAATGTGGAAATTGTAAAAGCAGCAGATTAATTGAGCTCTGTTCTCAATCAAATATTTTCAGTGATGTGGGTGTCAGAGGGAGGCAAATCATGGAGGTTCCTAGCACAGATATGCTCATAGAAAAGGGAACTTTATCCCTGACAGGAACCCTCAGTCCCAGGACACACGACATGATCAACTGGGCAGTTTTCAAATTTTGGATATTGTAAATAACACTGCTACGCACATGGGGGTGTATATATTCTTTCTGATTTGTGTTTTGGGATAATTGGGATATATTTTCAGAGGAGGATTCTCTGGGTCAAAAAGCAGTTCTATTTTTTTAAATTACTTTATCTTTGTTTCAGATGTTCCTCCATCTCCCCACCCCCAGACACTATGGTCCTGATCCCTCTTCCCACAGCATTATTGTCTATGTCCATTGGTTATGCATATATGCATGTAAGTTCTTTGGTTTATATTACCCTCCTCGCCGCTGCCCTCCTCTGGGGCTTGTCAGACTGAACGTTCTATTTTTTTTTTTTTTTATTGAGGAAACTCCATAGCGTTTTCCCCAGTGGCTGCACCAATCTGCATTCCCACCAGTAGTGCACCAGGGTTCTATTTTCTCCTCATCCTCCCCAGCACTGGGTGTTTGCTGAGGGATTGATAGGAGCCACTCTGGCAAGTGTAGCTGTCATTTCAATTTGCACGTCTCTGATGATCAGTAATGTGAGCATTGTTTCATATGTCTCATGGCCATCTGTACGTCCTCTTTGGGGAAGTGTCTATTCAGGACATTGGCCCATATTTTAATTGGATTGTATGTCTTCCTGGTGTTGAGTTGTATGTAGTTTTTAAATATTTTGGAATTTAAGCCCTTATCAAATGTACCTTTGGCAAATAGACCACAGCTTTGTCTAACTCAGAGATGTTAGAGGTAAACATTGAATCAAGAATCCAGAGAGGTTCCCTGAGGGAAACTGTGACATGAAGAGGAAACCACACAGGAAACCAGCCCAAACCTCCAACTGCACCTGCTCCTGGATGGTCCTTGTGTTCAACCACCCTGTCGCCCCCTGGTGGTCGCAGCCTCTCCTGCAGGGAGGCTTGTGTCTGGGCTCACACGGACTTTCCCTCACTGTGACTCTCGCACAGTAATACACGGCCATGTCCTCGGTGGTCACGGATCTCAGCTGCAGGGAGAACTGGTTCTTGGATGTGTCACTGGAGATGATGGTGCGGCTCTTGAGGGACGGGTTGTAGCTAGTGCTACCACTACTACCAGATATGTACCCAATCCATTCCAGCCCCTTCCCTGGTTTCCGTCGGATCCAGCCCCAGTAGTAACCACTGAGTGAGCCCCCAGAGACAGTGCAGGTGAGGGAGAGGGTCTGCGAGGGCTTCACCAGTCCTGGGCCCGACTCCTGCAGCTGCACCTTGGACAGGACACCTGGGGACAAGGAGCATCAGGCCCTGTCAGTCACGTGTAGTCACAACCACCCCATAGACCTCTGTCTTATCTCTGAGATCCTCACCTTGGGGGGCTGTCACCAGGCACAGGAGAAGACCCAGCGGTCTCATCTTCTTCTAGACCACGGCTGTGCGTTCCCCGGAGACCTCAGCCCTGTGCGAGGAGAGAGCTGTGAGCTTCCCCAGCCCAGGGGAGGATTTACCCTGGAGCTGCAGGAGAAATTTGCATGTGGGGCAGCTTGTTCCTTAAAAGTGGTGAGACTGAGGTCATGTTGCCCTGGTCCTTCTGGCCCCTCTGGGGATCTCCTCCCTTGAACTCTCTCAGTATGTTAGTGAAGGAAAGGGGTTCACTTGGTTTATGAGACCTATGGAGTCAGCTTAATAGCCATGCTCACCTCTGATAAATGGCGGACTGAATGAGAAGATTATCTTTTCAGTTTTTCCTGTAGAAAAGATTATCTTTTCAATTTTTCCTGTAGAAAAGATTATCTTTTCAATTTACTTGTAGATTTATAGGAATTATATTGGTCCACGTAGTTTCTTAAATTCAATTCTGTAATATATACACAACTGTCAAATAGTTTTATAAACAGTTGTGTTTTTATTTAAATAAAATAAAAGTTTATAAAAACAATTATATTTTCATAAACATAATTTCATATATAAAATGTCTGTCTTCTCAGAAAACCACAAAATAAAACATTCATTCTCAGTATCTCATATATTTACTTATGTTGTTATGGTGATCCAAGGAACCATATCCCAAGAAGATGTTAATGGGAAATCCTCGATTCTTTTCTATATTTTGTTTTGTTTGGATAAAATTATATTCATATAAGTTCTGAATAACATGATATGGTAGGCCATTTTTAAGGTTATTGCTAGATGCATTTTTCTTACACTCTTTACCAAACATCCTTCAGCAGCTAAGCAGGGTCTGGCCTGGTTAGTAAGTGGGTGGCAGACCTTGATCCTTGATGCTGAATATTGGTAATTCTGTCTTAGAGTCTCTCCTCAGAGTCTTCTTTCTGCAAGCCCACGGTTATTTCAGAGATCTCCATCTAATTATATCAGACAAAATCACATTTACCTATGGAGAAATGATTGAAAATAGAAAGAGTGCTTATGTATTAGTAAAATCCAGATTCTTTTATGTGTTGAAATAATAAAAGCAGCAGATAAACTGACCTGTTTTCTTCGTCCAGTCTTATCAGTGATGTTGGGGTTGGGGGGGGGGCTGTTGAGAGAATTCCCAGCACAGATTTGCTTGTAGGAAATGGAACTTGTATCCTGACAGGAACCCTCACTCTCACCCTCCTCTGCTCTGTCCCTGGGTGAGAGCTGCTGGGCCCTCCCACTCACCATGTAACATCCTTAACGTATAATGCACACATTCTCCCATCAGACCTGGGACCTGGAAATCTGTAGTTTCTTTGTCGGCTACACTTTTCATTCCCTTGATGAATGTTTGTTGGGAAAATGGTTTCACTTATAACAATGTTCCTGATCACTGTTTGATTCAATGGGCCTGTTTTTGATGACTTATGTAACACCTCACCAGGAAATGGTCACTTTCCATTGTCCATGGGAGGGGAACAGGATATGAACAGAGTGGGCACTAAACCCGTAGAAGAAATGATGGCTGGAGTCCTTCATATCATTGAAATCTGTGTGCTGTGCCCTCTGACCCAGAGACAACGTTCCATGGCATGAGCCCTGATTCATTTCAGAGCTTAATTCCCTTTACTGGACTTTACACTGTGAACTTCCCTACAACATGCAGCATAGGCTCACCCCTGAGAAATGATATCGTGTAGACGTCAGGCAGACGAGGAAGGAACCCCAAAGGACATGAGGAAGGTGCTGAGCAGAGATGACAGAGACAGGATTCCAGAGGGTATTTCACGAGGATGAACGTGACCAGGAGGATGAAGGTGCAGAGAGGTCATGAGAGGGAGACGTGAGGAGATGACCTGGAGCTGACGTCCGGGAAAGTGAATGTCCCAGTGAGAGCCCTGCATGGAGCTGTGTGTGCAGGACTCACATGGGACAGTGAGAGAGCGAGGCCCTGGCAAGTGTGGGGACCTGGAGGATGGATACTCAGTGTGTCTAGACGGTGTGGGCGGAGGTGGGGTTTAAACCATGTTCTCCAGGACAGGTGCTCAGATAACCACCTCTCATGCGATGCTGGGAGCAGGACTGTGGGGTGACGGTGCCCCAAGTGGTGACTCTGAGTCATGGAGGCTGCAGGACCCTAGGGACTGAACCAGCTGCCTCTCCACCCACCCAAGGCTAGTGGAGGGACGAGCTCACCTTTAAGGTCAGACTCGTCCTCTCTGAAGAGCAGAGAAACATGAGGACATGATCAATGAGGATATTATTTTTATAATCTGCATCATCCTCATTTGTGACATTTTGCTGTCAACTTTGGTGTATAAATTATTGGAGTAAAGAGCAGTCCTCCCTGACCTGACTGGGTGCCCTGGGCCTGCAGCCTCGGTCTCAGTCCAGCTCCAGGGGACCGGCCTGGTCAGAACCCTCCTCCCACGTGTCCAGAGCAGGCCCTGCCGCAGAGACAGGTTCAGACATGCTGTGTCCCTCCTTCTTCTCACCTCTCCCTGGACAGGGCAGCCCCTTCCTAGGTGAGCAGCTCAGGACGGCATCGCAGGTCCTTGACCACAGAGAATCTCTGAGACTCTGGACTCATCTTCTCCCCAAGAGATAGAGGCCTGATAGCTCTTGATGGTGTATCATTTATCAATATTAAAACTGGAGGCTGTACCCAGGACCTACTGTAATAATCTAAGTCTCCTTCAGAATCGGTTCCTCTCTCTGATGTCACCTCAGCCCGAGCGCAGAAGGTGCTGCAGTTACCAGAGCTGGTCCACCAGGAAGAGACCAGGGAGGAAACACAGAGGTCTGGGTGCACCGCCTGCCTTTGGGAGGCTTTGCACACGAAATGGGTCCTCGTACCCTGGAAACCCCAAGACTGAGGACACACACGTCCAGGGTTCTTGTTTCTTCAGGATCTGACCTTCTTTGTTGTTTGACCAGGTGACGTTTTCTTTCCTCTGAAATAAGCACACTCATGTCCTAGGGTCATGAAGACCCTTTGTTGAGAGTGTGCAGGAACACAAGTCATGGTGTACAGATTTTGTACCTTACATCTTTCCTGAGTCCACTTTTACTTCTATCAGTTTTCTGGTGCAATGTTTAGAGTTTTCTATATAATAGATCATGTTATCTGCATACACATAGAAAGAGACATTTTAATATATTTTTTTTATTTAGCAATTTTTATTTCTTTTTCTTGTGAATTATTGTGACTAAAACTTCCAGTTCTGTTGAATAGAAGTAGTCACAGGGGTGCCCTTGCATTAGTCCCAATGCTAGAAGAACAGCTTTGAAATTTTCTCTGTGCACCATGATGTCACTTGTTGGCTTCTCAAATGTGGCATCTTTTATGTTGAGGAAGATGCCTTGAATAACAAAATTATTTAGATATAATCATGAGATAAATTTGAATTTTTAAAATGTGATTTCTACTTTACGTCTATTTATATGATGATGTAGTTTTGTCCTTCATTCTGTGAATGAGGTGTAGCACATTTACTGATTTACAAACATTGAACAATCCTTGCATTCTAGGAAGCTATCCCACACGTCCATGGTCAATGATCCTTTCAATCTTCTATTGAGTTTCCTGGTATGGTTTTGAGGATTTGTGCACTTATGTTCATCATGGTTATGGTATGTCATTTTATTTCTTCTTTTTTTCTCTTTGTCCATATTTGGGTTTGGTATGAGTGTGATGGTCATCTCAATAAAAGTCTCTGAATGTGTTCCTTCTTCTTTCTAATATAGGAAGAGTTTGGGGTGGATTGACTGAGAAGGCATTAACTGTTCTTTCAGTTTTAGTAGAATTCACCCCTGAATCAGTTAAACGTGGCCTTTACTTCGTTAGGGCATATGGTTTCTGCTTCAATTATTCTTTTAAATTAATATCAATTTAGCAACTTTGGGGTCAGATTCCTAATTTAAGGTCAAAATAACTGACTGAGAAACATAGTGTTGACCTTCTCAGGCTGTGGACAGCACATGGAGTTCCCACAAGCACACACGTGGAGCTGAACAGTGACAGGCTAACAGGCTCCTAACTCTGCATCCCTCAGGTAGATCCGAGCCACATGGACTGACAAGGGAGCAGCTCGGGGTCCCTGCCGGGGAAACACCTGTCTCTGCCAACTGCAGCCAGGGTCTGGTCTCTGCAGGTCTGAGGTTTAGGGACCAGCTCCCACCTGAGACTCAGCAGTGAGATACATGTTTGCCAGTCTACCTGAAGAAGGGAAAGTTTTGGTGATGAAAGGGAGGAAGTTATTCTCCTCAGCATTTCTGTGCATGGAGAGAAAGCAATGGAAATGGGAACAAGTCTTCCCTACAACACATGTAACCATTCCTCTCGTGTGAAGTTATTCTGAGCCAGGACACCCTCATAATTTAGTGATAATGTATTTGGAGTCAGTGTGGAAATTACAGGTATTTGAACACCATATGTTAATTTCACACCTCGTCCATGAAAATAAAATAAAACCGTATTTTCCTATATAGAATTAATAGTGTTTAGCCTGGAGAATGCACATTCCACAGTTCCAACTACAGATCACGAGGCGCAGGTCCCAGCCACTGCTCTCTGGAGTGCCCCGTGGTTTGTGCTGAAGACACAGCTGTGCACGACTCCCAGACCCTGGCTGACTCGGCGGGGACACTGAGGCAGGGCCATTGATGGAGAAGCAGGTGTCGTCTGACAAGAAGTTTTGGCTCACAAAATTTTTGACAAATTTCATGGTCCTTCCTGGAATGCAGGGAGGTTTAGGAAATCTCCACCTTTCATAGACTCACATTGATTGTGTGATGACAGTTTCCCCAAGCTCATAAATCCCTCCACATTTTTTCTTGTATAAATAAAAAAAATGTCGGTTTTGATGCATGCGACAATGTCGCAACTGATACGAAAAGACTTTTAAAACTCAGAGACGTCAGTGGCTGACACAGAACGATAGGGTTAGAGAGACTCTTGTAGAAACTGTTATCTGGAGAGGAAGCCTAGACCCTCAGAGGAAACAGCCATAAACACCACCTGCACCTGCTCCTGGGGCTGCAACACAGAGTCTGTGGGTCCTGAGCGCCCCCTGGGGTCACTGAGCTCAGCTGCAGGGAGAACTGGTTCCTGGACATGTCTCTGGAGATGGAGGTGCGGCTCTTGAGGGACGGGCTGTAGTAAGTGCTGCCACCAGAATTTATGTACCCCAAATACTCCAGCCCCTTTCCTGGTTTCTGCCGGATCCAGTTCCAGTCATAACCACTGGTTGTGATGGCGAATCCAGACACAGTGCAGGTGAGGGAGAGGTTCTGTGAGGTCCTCACCTGTCCTGGGCCCGACTCCTGCAGCCGCACCTGGGACAGGACACCTGGGGACAAAAAGCATCAGGTCCTGTCAGTCACGTGCAGTCACAACCACCCCACAGACCCCTGTCTGACCTCTGAGACCCTCACCTTGGGGGGCTGTCACCAGGCACAGGAGAAGACCCAGGAGCTTCATCTTCTTCTAGACCACAGCTCTGCCTTCTCCAGAGACCTCAGCCCTGTGTGAGGAGAGAGCTGTGAGCCTCCCCAGCCCAGGGGAGGATTTACCCTGGAGCTTGGGGAGAAATTTGCATGTGGGGCAGCCTGTCCCTTATAAGTGGAGGACTGAGGTCAGGCTGCCCTGGTCTGACTAATGTTATCAGTGATGTCGGGGCTCAGAAGGAGGTTCGTGAAGAGAATTCCTTCATAGATTTTCTCATAGGAAAGGTGACTTCAACCCTGACAGGAATCCCTGACTCTAGTCTCTCTTCCCCTGCTCCTGGGGATGGTCAGTGTGGTCAGAGGTGCTGGGCTCTCCCACAGAGCATATAACGAACTCAAAGTAGAGTTAACACTTTCTCCCATCAGATTCTTTATTCTGAAATGTATTCTCTGTGGAGGCCTGTCATTTAATTTCCTAAATGCAATCTTTGGTGGGACAAATGTATTTAATTTTGCAAAGTCTAATTCACCTCTATTTTCTGTACTGGGCCTGTTTTGGTGAAGCACACAGACCCACAGGATGTGCTGAGCCTCACGGTCCCAGGGCATCGGCTGCAGCAGCCACAGGGACAGAGAGGTTCTGGCACCAGGAGTGAGGGCTGCTGGGAAACTGACCAGAACTGGACGGGACTTTGACCTGGGTGAGGGGAGGAAGCTGGACGTGTTCTGAGTCACAGGACAGAGATGTGCCTGATGTTCATGGACAGAGTCTTACTGTACTTTTGGGTTAAACCTCTTTCAGTGACGACCCAGGAGGACGTGCAGGGCATGATAGACACAGCTTCTGTCATTGTAGGAAACACCTGAGTGATTCTGACCAGGAGTTTGTCAGAATTGAAACGTTAAAGGTTCTGCAGGCAGGGATCAAGGGAAATAAGGAACGTGTCGTTGCAAAGGGGGGAAGGGGAGTCCTGTTACCCACAGCACCTGCTCTCAGTGTCTCTGTCTGTGAGGTAACAACTTCACAGGTCCAGGGGGTTAGCACTTGGACACCGGTTGGGTCATTACTCACATGGTCACACCATGAGAATGATGCCAAGTCAACGACCATCATCACCACGGGTCCTTCTTCTCTAGCTTTAGGGTCACACATCTCTGGTGCCCACTGTCCACACACATGGGTCCTGCTGCTGGCTGGCTGGGACCCTGAGCAGTGGGATCTGAGCTGCACTGTTGAATCAGCAGAGCCTCTGGTTGGATTCAGCTAATGAGGATCAGTAGATCTCATTATTAATTGCCCTTTGGTCACAAGATTATTTGAAAGAGAATCTCTGCCTTTTTCCCATAAGAAAGTTGTCTCTCTTGACAAGAGACAGCCTTTATTTTTTATTGTTGACACTATTATGGTGTCCCCCATTCCCTCTTGCTTTGCCCACATCCACCCAACACCTACCCATCTTCCCCTGGCCCTAGCACTGTGTCTGTGTCCATGTGTTATGCATATATGTTCCCTGGGTCCTCGCTTCAACTTCTCTTATCTACTCTTCCCTACCCCCACACTCTGACCTCTGTCAGTCTGTTCCATGTATCCATGTCTCTGGCTCTATTTTGTTCCTCAGTTTATTTTGTTCAATAGATTCTGTTTATAAAGGAGATCACAGGGTATTTGTATTTCTATGACTGGCTAATTTTGCTTAGCATAATAGTATACAGGTTCACGCATATTGTTGCAAACAGTAAGAGTTTCTTCTTTTTATTTGCTGCATAGTATTCCATTATGTAAATGTACCACAGTTTTATATCCAGCCATCTACATGGGCAAGTGGGCTGTTTCTAGATCTTAGATATTGTAAATAATGCTACTATGAACATGAAGGTGCTCATGTTCTTTCTCGTGTTTTGGGATAATTAGGGCATATTGAGTTCACTGGGTCAAAAAGCAGTTCCATTTCTAATTTTTTGGGAAGGCTCCACACTGTTTTCCACAGTGGCTGCACCATTCTGCATTCTACCAACAGGGCGCCAGGGTTCCCTTTTCCCCACATCCTCACCAGCACTTGTTGTTTGTTGATTTATGGATGGGAGCCATTCTGGCAGGTGTAGGTGTAGTTTGATTGGCATCTCTTTGATGATTACTGATGTTGAGCATTGTTTCCTATGTCTCTTGGCCTCTGTGTGCCCTCTTTGGAGAATTGTCTATTCAGGACAGTCGCCCATCTTTTCATTGTGTTGTTTGACTTCCTGGTGTTGAGTTGTGTAAGGTTTTTATATATTTTGGAATTTAACTCCTTATCAAATGTACCATTGGTAAATAGACAACAGACTTTTGCAACTCAGAGACTCAGAAGTAAACACTGAATCAAGAATCCAAAGAGGTTCCCTGAGGGAAACTGTGACATGAAGAGGAAACCACACAGGAAAACAGCCAGAACCTCCAACTGCTCCTGCTCCTGGATGGTCCTTGTGTTCGGGATCCTGAGCGTCCCCTGGTGGTCGCAGCCTCTCCCGCAGGGAGGTTTGTGTCTGGGCTCACACTGACTTTCCCTCACTGTTTGTCTCACAGAGTAACACATGGCGGTGTCCTCAGATTTCAGGTTGGTCATTTTAAGACAGACTGTGCTCGTACAGTTTTCCCTGGAGATTGTGAATCTTCACAGCTGCACGGCGTCCTTTGTGGTGTTTGTTCTCTAGACTCTGCTGGGACCAGTTTCAGTCATTGGCGATGTAGAAGAATCTCAGTCAGAATCTGGTGAGTTTAGGTGAAGATTGGGGAGTCATTAAATTAGCTCATGAAAATGTTAATGGAACCCTGACGTCTGCATGTGAATCTTGGGAACGCTGTCACCATGTCTGTACCTGATGGGAGTCAACTGGGACAGGAACCTGAACCAGAGCCTCACTGGGGGAAATGCTACCTGGGTGCATGAATGGGGGAATTAACCAAGACTGAGGACACACGTCCAGGGTTCTTGTTTCGTCAGGTTCTGACTTTCCTTGTTCACCCAGTTCAAAGGGGTTTTCCTCACTTTCCCCTGAAAGAACACATTCATTTCCTAGGGTCCTGAAGACACTGTCTTGAGAATGTGCAGGAGCACATGTCCTTTGTGTGCTGATTTTGTACCTGACATTTTTCCTGAATGCACTCTCTAGTTTTATCAGTTTTCTGGTGCAGTGTTTAGGGTTTTCGATATACAAGATGTGTCCTATGTATAGAGATAAAGAGACACTTTAACTTCTTTCTGATTTATACATTTGATAATTTTTTTCTTGCCTACTTATTCTGAAAAAACTCCAATTCTGTTGAATAGAAGTAGTCACTGTGGTGCCCTTGTGTGGGTCCTGATGTTAGAAGAGCAGCTTCGAAATATTTTCTGTGCACCATGACGTCACTCGTTGGATTCTCAGATGCAGCCTTTGTTATGTTGATGTACACTAGTTCTGAGCCTAATTTGTGAAGAATTGTAATCATGAAGCCATTTTCATTTTTTAAAGGCTTTTCCCTGCATCTATATATGGTGGCAAATGTATCCTCCATTCTCATTTACATACGTCAAACCATCCTTGCATCTAAGGCCACATCCCAGTGCATCACGGTAAATGATCCTTTCAATGTGCTGCTAAGTTTCCTAGGACACGTAGAGCATTTTTGTATTTATGATCAGCAGAAGTATGACCGGTCATTTTCTGTGTGAACATACTTTATATTGGTCTGAGTGTAATGGCCACATCAGTCATTGAGTTTGGAAGTCTTCACTCCTATTCCCGTTCTTTGAAGTGTTTGAGAAGAAGTGATTGTGAAGGTTTGATTCTTTCTTGAAGTTTTGATAGCATTCAGCCTTGTATAAATATGGACATGTGCATTTCTGTGTTGACAGGTTTTCATTACTACTCCAATTATTTTTAAATTCTTACAAATCCAGCATAGTCAGGGGAAATTCTTAAATTAAGGAACAAATAAGTGGATTGAGAAATACAATGTTGACCTTCCCAGGCTGTGGACAGCACATGGAGTTCCCACAAATACACACATGGAGCTGAGCACTGACAGGCTGACAGGCTCCTAACTCTGCATCCCTCAGGTAGATTCGAGCTACATGGACTGACAAGGGAGCAGCTCGGGGTCCCTGCCAGGGAGAGACCTGTCTCTACAAACTGCAGCCAGGGGCTGGTCTCTGCAGTTCTCAAGTGACGGGACCAGCTCCCACCTGAGACTCTGCAGTCATACCTGTCTGTTCTTCCACCTGAAGAAGGGAGGGATTTGGTGAAGAAAGGGGCAAAGTTCTTATCCTCAATATTTCTGTGCATGGAGAGAAAGCAGTGGGAATGTGAACAATTCTTCCCACACCACATATTACCATTCCTCCTGTGAAAGGCCACTCTGAGCCAGGACACCCTCAGAATTCAGTGATAATGTATTTGGGGTCAGTGTATAATTTACAGTTTCTTTCAGACCATATGTTTACTTCACATACCAACCAAGAAAATGATATAAAACCGTATATTCCTATGTAGAATTCATAACGTGTCTTAGTCCTGAGAATGCACTTCCCTGACCACCAGCTCCAGGAACACAAGGAACAGGTCCCAGCCCCTGCTCTCTGGAATCCCCTGTGGTTTGTGCTGAAGACACAGCTGTGAATGACTCCCAGACCCTGGCTATCTTGGGGGGACAGCGAGGTAGGGCCATTGCTGGGAGACTCAGGTGTCGTCTGATGGAAAGTGTGGGTTAAAATAAAAAAAATAAATAAACGACTCTGATGAATTTAAAGGGTCTCCTGAAAATCAGAGAGTATTATGCAAATTACACCTTCCATGGAGTGACATTCCGTGTGTGCTGGCAGTTTCCCGAGGGTCATTAACCTCTCTACAAATTTATTCCTCTGTAATCGATACACTACATTTCTGCACGTCAGAATGTTTCTAATCATATAATAAACCTTTCAAAATGTAGAACCATTAGCGTAGACTCAGAACAAAAGGTCTAGACTCTAGAGAGTCTCTTGTAGAAACTGTTATCTGGAGAGGAATCCCAGAGCCTCAGAGAAAACAGCCATAAACACCACCTGCACCTGCTCCTGGGCTGCAACACAGAGTCCCTGGGTCCTGAGCGCCCCCTGCTGTCCTAAGGTCCCCCTGCAGCCCGCCCTCCTGTCCCCCTCAGGAGGTTTGTGTCTGGGCTCACACTGACTTCCCCTCACTGTGTGTCTCGCACAGTAATACACAGCCGTGTCCTCGGTGGTCACGGAGCTCAGCTGCAGGAAGAACTGGTTCTTGGACGTGTCACTGGAGATGGTGGTGCGGCTCTTGAGGGACGGGTTGTAGTAAATGGTACCATCATAATGTATGTTCCCGATCCACTCTATCCTCTTCCCTGGTTTCTGGCGGATCCAGTCCCAGTAGTAATTAATGGTTGTGATGGAGAATCCAGAGACAGCACAGGTGAGGGAGAGGGTCTGTGAGGGCTTCACTAGTCCTGGGCCCGACTCCTGCAGCTGCACCAGGGATAGGACACCTGGGGACAAGGAGCATCAGGCCCTGTCAGTCACATGCAGGCACAACCACCACATAGACCCTGTCTGACCTCTGAGACTCTCACCTTCGGGAGCTGTCACCAGGCATAGGAAAAGACCCAGCAGTCTCATCTTCTAGACCACGGCTCTGCCTTCCCAAGAGACCTCAGCCCTGTGTGAGGAGAGAGCTGTGAGCCTCCCCAGCCCAGGGGAGGATTTACCCTGGAGCTTGGGGAGAAATTTGCATGTGGGGCAGCCTGTTCTTTATAAGTTGAGGGACTGAGGTCAGGCTACCCTGGTCTTTCTGGGGCCATTTCAAAGGGGGAAGGGATTCCTGTTACCCACATGCACCTGCTCACTGTGTCTCTGTCTGTGAGGTAACAGCTTCACAGGTCCAGGGGTTAGCACTTGGACACCTGTGGGTCATTACTCACATGGTCACACCATGCTTCACCCAAGCTGCACAATTCACTGGAGTTCCATTCATGAAATCCCTCAACACTTAGAGGGAAGAGTGGACACCCCTCCTGCAGGAGCCATTGTGCTGGTGTGTCTGTGTGAGGGGCCCTCATGTCATTGACCAGGATCCTGTCTCAGTCCATCGTCATCACCACCATCATCATCATCATTATCATCATCATCATTATCATCATCATCATGAACATTCACCTACTTAAAATTGTTTTTATTTTTAGAGGTATGATTGTTGTCCAACATACTGACACCTTATATAATTTTTTACCCATTTTTTTTGGATGTGATGTTAATAGGTAGTCAGACTCCATTTTATTTTTTGCTTGAGTCCTGACAAATGATGGGTCATTCCTGCCTCTTCTCCATCTTCCCCACACGGGAATCTGATGAGAAAGGTTAGGTCTCTTTAGATGTCATTGGGAGATTAAACAACACAAGCCTTTGGAGGGAATTCCTCCCCCTCTCCAACAACTCACCAAAATAAATCCCTAATCCCATCTCCTTTCCTGGTCTATCAAAGTTCATCTGACTTGATGAAGGGCCTTTCCCATGCTTCCCAGAGATTCCAACTGTGTACGTGATACATGTTCCATGTCCCCTGGTGTGTGTTTGTCCTCAGCCTGGACATCTGCACAAGCTGTCGTGGGTCCCTCTGCCTCTGCCTGGTGTCAACTGCTCTGGGTGCTGTGAGCATGAGGCCAAGTCAATGACCATCACCACCGGGGACTTTCATCTCTAGCTTTGGGGTCACAAGCCTCTGGTGTCAAATGTCCAGCACATGGGTGTCCAGCTGCTGGCTGGCTGGGACCTGAGCTGGGTGGAGCTGAGCTGCAATGTCGAAGCAGCAGAACCCGTGGTTGAATGCAGCCTACGTGGGTCAGTGGATTTCATGATTAGTTCTCATTTGGGCGCAAGAGTGTCTGAAAGAGACTCTTCCTTTTGTTCATATGAGAAAGTGGTCTTTCTGGACAAGAGACATTTCTTTATTCTTTCTGTTTAACTGTTGACATCATTATAGGTGTCCCCATCCCACAACCAACTGCTCCCCTCCACCAGCCCCACCACGACTCCCCTGGCTGTCAGCACTATGTCTTCTGGGTCCATGGGCTGTGCATGTAGGTCCTTTGACTCCTCTCTTCACCTTCTTTTATTCACTCACCCCCCACTCTGATCTGTGTCTGTACGTTCCAGTGTCCACGCCTCTGGTTCTATTGTGTTCGTCAGTTTATTTTGTTCCTCAGATTTCACATGTAACTGAGATTCCATGGTATTTGTCTTTGGCTTATTTCTCTCAGCATAATCCTCCCCAGGTCCCTCCATGCTGTCCACAGGGTGAGGGGTGCATCTTCCTTACAGCTGCGTAGTGTTCCCTTGTGTAAATGCACCTCAGGTTTTATCCACTCGCCAACATGGGCACTTGGGCTGTTCACAGATATTGGGTACTGCAAATACCACTGCTATGAGTACAGGGGTGCATATATTCTTCTTGATTGAAATTTTGGGATACCTAGTATGTAGTCCCAGAAGTGTGATCACTGTGTTGAATGGCAGTTTCATCTTTAATTTATTGAGGAAACTCGACACTGTGTCCACAGTGGCTGCAACAGTCTGCATTCCCACCAGCAGAGCATGAGGGTTCTGTTCTCTCCACACCCTCACCAGCACTTGTTGTTGGTTGATTTATTGATGGGAGCCATTCTGGCAGGCGTAGTGGTATTTTCAGTGGCATCTCTCTGATGATTAGTGACCTCAAACATTTTTTCATGTGTATGTTGTCCATCTGTGTGTCCCCTTCACATAAGTTTGTATGCAGGGTCTCTGCCCATTTATTAATAGGATTGTTGGTCTGTGAAATGAGTTGTAAACGTTTTATTTAAATACATTTTTCAATATAACCACTTAACAGATGTACCATTGGCAAATAGACAATAAACTTTTCTAACTCAGAGACTTCATAGGTAAGCACAGAATCAGGAACCCAGAGAGGTTACCTGAGGAAAACTGTGACATGAAGAGGAAACCACACAGGAAACCAGCCCAAACCTCCAACTGCACCTGCTCCTGGGATGGTCCTTGTGTTCAGGAACCTGAGCGCCCCCTGGTGGTGGGAGCCTCTCCTGCAGGGAGGTTTGTGTCTGGGCTGACACTGACCTCCCCTCACTGTGCATTTGAAGTACAGTAATACACGGCCGTGTCCTCGGTTCTCAGGCTGTTCATTTGCAGATACAGCGTGTTTTTGGAGTTGTCTCTGGAGATGGTGAATCGGCCCTTCACAGAATCCGCATAGTATTTCTGACTCCCATCATACCATATACGTGCCACCCACTGCAGCCCCTTCCCTGGAGCCTGGCGGACCCAGTTCATGCCGTAGCTACTGAAGGTGAATCCAGAGGCTGCACAGGAGAGTCTCAGAGACCCCCCAGGCTGCACCAACGCTCCCCCAGACTCCACCAGCTGCTCCTCACACTGGACACCTGCAAACACAAAGACGTCCTGGTCAGGACACTGTCATATGTCCACTAGTTCTCCCTCTCATCCACTCTCACACTCAGTGTCTCTTGTTCTCCACAAATTACCTCTTAAAATAGCAACAAGGAAAACCCAGCTGAACCCAAACTCCATGGTGAGTGCTCTGTGGTCAGTTCTGATCAGGGAATGGGGTCACCTGTTGATCCCGGGGCTGGGCTCCTGTCCCAGAGCTGCAGGGTCAGGGCTGGGCTGGAATTTATGGGCAGAGGGGGCCCTATTTGCATATCCTCCTACTATATAGGGAGCTCTAGGGTTGGAGAGCTGCAGAGAGGGCAGTGCCTCAGAGCAGGTGTGAGTGTCTTGGGGGAGAATCGTGGTCATGATAACATTTCAATAACTGAAAAAGAATCATAAGGATTTGGTGGGTATGTCCTGTGTCTGCATGTGGTAACAGTGCGCCCAGCATCTGGCCTGTGCCCCTCCCCACTGGTCCCCTCGACTCCCTTGAACCAACCCCAGGCAGATCAGGATCTCCCCATGAGGGTGCGACCCCTTGTATGTAGTGAGAGCATGAATGAAGGGCTGTGTTCTGGTGCTACCCACAAGTCAGGGCTGGGGACAAGCAGATATGTGGAAAGAGACCACAGGCTGCAGATCTTGTAAGTGTGGACATTGTGGACATGGTTTGTTGGTGGCCTTGGCCCTGAATGTCTCTGGTGTCCTGAACTTCAAGGGAATAAAGACGACAGAGTGTTGATAAGATGCTTCTCTATCCCTGGGACTCAGAGACACTGAGAAGTCAGGGAGATTCATGGAGCTGATGGAGAGGCTGTGGGTTCCAACACCCAGAAGTCCATGTTCAGAGGGTCTGTCTGCATAGACAGTAATGAAAACCTTAAAGGACCTGATATAATGGAACAATTAGTGAATTAACTCTGTATACAATACATATGATCAGTGAGGGGGACTGTTGTCTGAGTCATGCTGGGAACCTTTGTATATTATGTGCAAAGTGACTTTGTCATATTTGACTCATTTGGCAAACTTGAGATTCAAATATTTTCTAGGGAAATCTAGACAGGTCCTCCTATGACAAGTGTTCATATCAGAGGGAGGCAGAGAGAGATTAGGCT
The DNA here is from genome assembly GCA_030848825.1 of Tadarida brasiliensis. Classification (NCBI taxonomy): domain Eukaryota; kingdom Metazoa; phylum Chordata; class Mammalia; order Chiroptera; family Molossidae; genus Tadarida; species Tadarida brasiliensis. Next base: position 248,910,204 of record CM061257.1, read on the forward strand.
CCAGGAGGACAAGAACGCGCTGTGACCTCTGAGGTCAGGGGGCCTATTCCTGGCTGTGGAGATGGAGGAAGAGGCCACGAGACCAGGGATGCAGTTCTAGTCGCTGGAAAAGACCAGGAAACAGGCTCCCCTGTCTGAGATTGTTCAGGCAGCAGTAACAAAATGCGTGGCTGGGAAGGTGATAAACAACCCCTTTTTTTTTATTAATTTATTTTTGTTACAAATATTTTTCCTTTTGTTTCCCATTGACCACATCCCCCTGATCTGCTCCCACACACGTCCCCAGCATTGTTGTCTATGTCCATGGTTATGCATACATGCATCTAAGGTCTGTAGTTTATCTATTCTCTCCTCTGCCCCCAAATCCCCCTTCTGAGGTTTGTCAGTCTGTACCCTACTACTATGTCTCTGAGTCTATATTGTTCATCAGTTTGTTTTGTTCATTAATACCACAAATAAGTGACATGTGATATTTGTCTTTTAATGCTTGGCTTGTTTTGCTTAGGATAATACTCTCCAGGTCCTTCCATGTCGTCTCAAAGGATAAGAGATCTTTCTTCTTGCAGCTGCACAGTGTTTCATTGTGTACATGTACCACAGCTTTTTATGCACCCATCTACTGATGGACACTTGGGCTGTTTCCAGATCTTAGCTATTGTAAATAGTGCAGCTATGAACATGGGGGTACATATATTCTTTCTGATTGGTGTTTCAGGCTTCTTCGATATATTCCTAGAAGTGGGTCACTGGGTCAAATGATAGTTCCATTTTTAACTTTTTGAAGTAACACCATACTGTTTTTCAGAGTGGCTGCACCAGTCTGCATTCCCACCAGCAGTGTACTACAGTCCCCTTTTCTCCACATCCTCACCAGCACTTTTTTGATGATTTATAGATGGCAGCCATTCTGACAGTTGTGAGGTTTTTTTTTGTTTCCTATGTCTCTTTGCCATTTGTATGTTTTGTTTGGAGAGGTGTCTCTTTAGGTCTTCTGCCCATTTTTAAATTTTTTTTGTCTTCCTTTTGTTGAGCTGTATGAGTACTCTATATGTTTTGGAAATCGACCCCTTATCTGAGGTATCGTTAACAATTATGCTCTCCCATACAGTGTGTTCCCTTTCCCTTTTGATGCTTGTTTCTTTTAGTGTTCAGAAGGTTTTTGGATTGATGTAGTCCCATGTGTTCATTTTTTCCTTTGTTTCTCTTGCCTTAGGCATTGTGTCAGTGAAAATTCTGTTGCATATGATGTCTGAAATTTTGTTGCCTACATTTTCTTCTAGGATTTTTATGAATTCACGAGTCACATTTAAGTCTTATCTGTTCTGAATTCATTCTTGTGTATGGTGTAAGTTGGTGATCTAGTTTTCTTTCTTTTTTTTTTTTGCATGTAAGTGTCCAATTTTCCCAACACCATTTATTGAAGACTGTCTTGACTCCAGTGTATGCTCTTGCCGCCTTTGTCAAATTTAATTGAGCATATTGTCTTGGGAAAACTTCTGGGTTCTCTGTTCTGTTCCATTGATCTATATGCCTGTTCTTGTGCCATACCACGCTGTTTTGATTACAGTGGCTTTGTAGTTCAACCTGATTCCGGTATTGTGATACCTCCCACTTAACAACACACATTGTGTCCCACACATCTGGAGGCTGGGAGTCCTCAGACAAGGTGCCAGAAAGGTGCCTTCTGGAGAGGGACGTCCTCCTGGTTCTGGTCTGACAGCCTCTTGCTGGGTCTGCACGTGGTGGAGGGACCAGCAGGACCTCTGGGCTCCATTAGGAAGGCACTGATCCCATCAGGAGAGCCCCTCATGACCTAAGCATCTCCCACAGACCCCACCTCCAAGCACCATCCTCTTTTTGGCTGAGGATTTCAATATGTGAACTTGGGGAGCACAGGTGTTCAGACCACAGCACCGTCCTGGAGCCTCTGCAGGAGGGTGGTCCTGCCTCCCCCTGACCTCAGTCCAGTGAGGTGGATTCATGCTCTGACCTCCAGACTGTGAGGGAATGACCATGTGCAGACTGAAGCCCAGGTGTGTGGTGATGTGACTTGGATGTCCTAGGAATGCACAGGCTGGACGTGGTCTCCCATTATCAAGGGTGTCCCCACATTGCTCTTTCTGTGTGATTACCTCAGTGCTGGCCCAGGGACAGGGACACCACAGGGCGAAGGATCCGAGGAGGAATCTCCTTAGTGTGTCCCCCTGAAGGGAGGCCTGTGAGACGCTGTGCTGACCGAGCCTGTGCTTGAACCTGGCTCCCCTGCCAACCCACGGCTTCCCCACCCAGTGAGCTGACTGTGCTGCCGAATGTCCCGGGTGTGGTGCTCGGCCAGAGACAGGGACACGGAAATTCATCCTTGACTGTCTCATTCGTCCTGTTCCCCAAGCTCAGTGCCATATTTCAGAGAGCACGGAACATCCTCGAATCTTTGAGGGGGACACTCAGTCAAGAACCCCAAGTCAGACACCAGCCAGGTGTTCCCAGGTGATGGCTCAATGAACATCCCTCATTCATAGAACAGGAGGCTCCAATGTGCCCTGGAAAATAACAATGAAGAACACGGTCCTTTGAGGAACACCTTCCCCGTTAATTTCTTGCAGTGCATTTGACCCCTGTGACCTTTCCCTAAATGACTGACTCGCCAGTGACAGCATCGCTCCTGGTCTCAGGGCCTGACTGTGGGAGGAGTCAGCAGGCTCCTGGCCCTGCATCTCCTCCCCCAGCACAGCCGCCCTGTCCCTCAGGGATGGGACCCCCCCTTGACGGGGTCCTCACATTGTGTCCCATGCACTCATGCACAGCCGTGTCCTCAGACTTCAGGACATTCGTCTGCAAGTAGGCCGTGCTGACCGAGGGGTCCATGGAGGAGACAGATCGTTCTGAGCAGCTTGGGCACACGTGGGCTTCCCAGTGTTTGTGCTAAACCAGCTCACACACTGCAGACCCTGTCCTGGGGCCTGTCGCACCCGGTGCACGTAGTAGCTGGTGAAGGTGGACCCAGAAGCCTTGAAGGAGACCCTCCCTGAGGCCCAGGCTTCCTCCCTCAGCCCCAGACTGCACCCGCTGCCCCTGGGAGCGGACACCTGTGGAGAGGAGAGAGGAGTTGGTGGAAATCCCCATGACTGTCCCTGGTCCCCTCCTCACCCAGGGACTGGCGGATCCCTTTCCTGTAGCCACTGCCACCAGGAGGAGGGTTCTCCAGCTCCAATCCATGGTGAAGGGCTGAGCTGTGGGCACAACTGTAGGGAGGGTGTGGCTGTGGGTGATGCTCTCAGGGCACTGATTTATCCATATTTAATGTGCTCCCCTCATCTCATTTGCATATTCCTGAGAGGTTATAGAGGTCACAGGAACCACGATCAGTTAGAGTCTGAGGATCTACATCCTTATTTTTATTGGAGTATGTGGGTCCCCTTCCAGGTACCTGAGCTCTGTGCACACACAGATCCTCCCAGCCCCCACCGTCCCGGTGACAATGAGGGAACACTCTGTCCTGATGGAGTGGAGCTTTCCTCTGGGAATGGGGAGAAGGAGCCAGAGCCCAGCAAACCCCTGTGGTCCTAGGGGCTGTGTGCACACCCAGGACACGCCCCTGTGTGACCTCTGAGACTGGACTCTCCACTCTGAGTCACCACTGTGATCCTCCTGTGCTGAGGTGTGTATCAGCTGATGGTTATTTTCATTGCTGCGTAGTATTGCATTAATGGATGTTACCTAGTTTGAATATTTGTAAAATTAGAGAAACCTTTGGGTTGTTGTAGCTCCTAACACAAATAAAGGTGCTAAAAGTACTTAGATTCATTTTTTTTTATTCCTCACCCGAGGACATTTTTGCATTTATCTTCAGATAGAGTGGGAGGGAGAGAAGGAGGAAGAGAAATAGAGAAACATCGAAGTGAGAGAGACATAGTGAGTGGTTGCCACCCACACGACCCCAACCGGGGCCGGGGACAAACTGCAACCGAGGTACGTGCCCTTAGCGGGAACCGAACCTGGTACTCTCCAGTCCGTGGGCTGACGCTCTAACCGCTGAGCAAAATCTGACAGGGCGGATTTATTTTTTATGAACATAAAGATGCGTTCACCTCGAGCAAACATTCCTAGTGGGACCACTGAGATATATGTTAAGTACATATTTAATTTCATAAGCAACTTTGAGTCACTTTGTGAAGAAAGAATAACAGGACTTAGAGGACCCTGGAGAAGGAAGGAGCCCAATCACTGTCGACATGTTATCTGCGCACATTGTCACCTCCTCACTTGTCTGCAGTGAGAATATGAAAAGTTAGAGCCTCAGAGAAAAAGTGAGAATCCTCCTGGATGCAGCTGAGAGCTGAGAGGAAATCCCTGCTCCCAACAGGAAGCTCCTCCTACCCCTCACTCTGCTCCCTGGCTGTTCCCTGTGGTGGGTGTGTCCTGAGCGCCCCTGGTGTCCTTAGCGCCCCCTGCAGCCCCGCCCTCCTGTCCCCTCAGGAGGTTTGCTTCTGGGCTCACCCTGACTTCCCCTCACTGTGTCTCTCGCACAGTAATACACGGCCGTGTCCTTGGTGGTCACGGAGTTCAGCTGCAGGGAGAACTGGTTCTTGGACGTGTCTCTGGAGAAGGTGGTGCCGCTCTTGTGGGACGGGCTGTAGTAAGTTTTCCATCATAACCTATGCACCCCATCCACTCCAGCCCCTTTCCTGTTTCCTGGCGGATCCAGCTCCAGCAGTAACCACTGCTGATGGAGTAACCAGAGACAGCGCAGGTGAGGGAGAGGGTCTCCGAGGGCTTCACCAGCCCTGGGCCCGACTCCTGCAGCTGCACCTGGGACAGGACACCTGGGGACAAGGAGCATCAGGCCCTGTCAGTCACGTGCAGTCACAACCACCCCACAGACCCCTGTCTGATCTCTGAGACCCTCACCTTGGGGGGCTGTCACCAGGCACAGGAGAAGACCCAGCAGTCTCATCTTCTTCTAGACCACGGCTCTGCCTTCCCCAGAGACCTCAGCCCTGTGTGAGGAGAGAGCTGTGAGCCTCCCCAGCCCAGGGGAGGATTTACCCTGGAGCTTGAGGAGAAATTTGCATGTGGGGCAGCCTGTTCCTTATAAGTGGAGGACTGAGGTCAGGCTGTCCTGGTCCTTCTATTGCTAATGTGTAGGCTTCCCTTTTCTTGAATGCACTTAGTACATTCGTCAGTTATAGGGGATCTCCTGGTACACAAGAACACTGGAGTCCGCTTATTGCTAATGCTCATCTCTGATAAGTGGTGGATGAGTTGAGTAGATAACATTTTTAATTTCTCATTCATCTTTCAAATAAATTTAATGGGATTAAATTTGTTTAGGAAATTTCTGAAACGCAGCTTTCTAATATCTACAGAACTGTCAAATATTTATATAAAAATTTATTTTTATAAACATAATTTTATATAGCCAAATAATGTCTAGGTTGGTTTGAAAATCACAAAATAAAGGACATTCATTCTCAGTATCTTATTTCTTTATGTTGTAACTTTGATCCAAGGAACTATACCCCAGGAACATGTCATTGAGAAACCTTTGATTCTTTTTTATTTTTTATTTGTTAAAATGATATTTCTAACAAATTCTGAGTGACACCGTGCTGCATGCCTTTGTTTAGGTTAATGCTAGAAACCTTTTTCTTGCAATCTTTGCCAAACACTCTCAGGGTAAGTACTGTCAGACCTGGTGAGGACTGGGATAGGAGACCCTGATTCTTGATGTTGAAAATTAGGTAATTGTGACTTTGAGTCCCTCCTCAAACTCTTCCTTTGTGCAAGCTGATGGCTTATTGCAGAGACAACAACAAATTATATCAGACATATTCATATTTTTACATGGAGAAATGATTGAGAATAAAAGAGTAATTATTCATGTGTACAATTCAGAATCTTTCATATGTGGAAATTGTAGACGCAGCAGATTAACTGACCTCTTTTCTCAGTAAACTATTTTCAGTGATGTGGGGGTCAGAGGGAGGCAAATCATGGAGGTTCCTAGCACAGATATGCTCATAGGAAAGGGAACTTTATCCCTGACAGGAATCCTCACTCCCAGGACACACGACATGGTCAACTGGGCGGTTTTCAAATCTTGGATATTATAAGTAACACTGCTATGAACATGGGGGTGTATATATACTTTCTGATTTGTGTTTTGGAATAATTAGAATATATTTTCAGAGGTGGATTTGCTGGGTCAAAAAGCAGTTCTATTTTTATTTTTGTATTAATTACTTTATCTTTGTTTCGGATGTTCCTCCATCCCCCCCTTAGACATCATACTCCTGATCCCCCACAGCATTGTTGTCTATGTCCATTGGGTATGCATATATGCATGCAAGTTCTTTGGTTTATATTAATTACCCTCCCCACTGCCCCTCTCCTCTGGGGCTTGCCAGACTGAACGTTCCTTTTTTTTTTTGAGTAAACTCCATAGTGTTTTCGACAGTGGCTGCACCAATCTGCATTCCCACCAATAGTGCACCACGGTCCCGTTTTCTCCTCATCCTCTCCAGCACTGGGTCTTTGCTGAGGTATTGATAGGAGCCATTCTGGCAGGTGTAGCTGTCGTTTCAATTTCCACGTCTCTGATGATCAGTAATGTGAGCATTGTTTCATATGTCTCATGGCCATCTGTAGGTCCTCTTTGGAGAAGTGTCTATTCAGGGATTTGGCCCATATTTTAATTGGATTGTATGTCTTCCTGGTGTTGAGTTGCATGTAGTTTTTAAATATTTTGGAATTTAAGCGCTTATCAAATGTAACTTTGGCAAATAGACCACAGCTTTTTCTAACTCAGAGATGTTAGAGGTAAACACTTAATCAAGAATCCAGAGAGGTTCCCTGAGGGAAACTGTGACGTGAAGAGGAAACCACACAGGAAACCAGCCCAAACCTCCAACTGCACCTGCTCCTGGATGGTCCTTGTGTTCAGGGACCCTGAGCGCCCCCTGGTGGTCGCAGCCTCTCCTGTAGTGAGGTTTGTGTCTGGGCTCACACTGACTTCCCCTCACTGTGTCTCTCGCACAGTAATACACGGCCGTGTCCTCGGTGGTCACAGATCTCAGCTGCAGGGAGAACTGGTTCTTGGACGTGTCTCTGGAGATGCTGGTGCGGCTCTTGAGGGACGGGTTGTAGTGAGTGCTACCACTACTAGCATATATGCGCCCAATCCATTCCATCCCCTTTCCTGGTTTCTGTCGGATCCAGTGCCATAAGTAACCACTACCGATGGAGTAACCAGAGACAGAGCAGGTGAGGGAGAGGGTCTGCGAGGGCTTCACCAGTCCTGGGCCCGACTCCTGCAGCTGAACCTGGGACAGGACACCTGGGGACAAGTAGCATCAGGCCCTGTCAGTCACATGCAGTCACAACCACCCTGAGACCCCTGTCTGACCTCTGAGACCCTCACCTTGGGGAGCTGTCACCAGGCACAGGAGAAGACCCAGCAGTCTCATCTTCTTCTAGACCACGGCTCTGCCTTCCCCAGAGACCTCAGCCCTGTGTGAGGAGAGAGCTGTGAGCCTCCCCAGCCCAGGGAGGATTTACCCTGTAGCTTGGGGAGAAATTTGCATGTGGGGAAGCCCGTTCCTTATAAGTGGAGGACTGAGATCAAGGTGCCCTTGTCCTTCTGGGGCCCTGTGGGGGCATCTCTTCCCTTGATCTCACTCTGTATGTAAGTCAGGGATAGGGAATCCCTGGGTTACAGAGACATTGGAATGTGGTCAAGGGTTAGCCTCACCTTTTTGAGCATAAGAAGAAATAATGGACTAGACAGGTAGGTTAGACTTTTAACTTCCCATACATCCTTCAAACTGATTTAAAAGAGATTAGCATACGTTCAGAGACTTTCTGAATCCCAATTCTCCAGTATACCCACTGTTTTTAAATTTTATATAATAATTTCTTACTAATATTATCTACCTTAGCGCAAAAATACAAATTAAGGACATCTATGTTCAATATCTTATATTTTAATTATATTTAAATATGTTTTTATTGATTTTATTTTTTAGAGAGTTGAACGGAGAGGGTAACTTCATCGCTAACAACAATCCAAGACTCCAGTCTCCTTCCTTCTGCCCCTGGGCATGGTCAGTTGGTCAGAGGTGCCGGGATCTACCACACAATATATAATATCCTTAATGTATATTGAACACATTCTCCCATCAGACAAATACTTTGGAAATGTTATCTCTCTGTGGAGCTTATCTTTTCATTCCCTTAATTGAATCTTTGGTGGGATAAATATATTTAATATAGCAAAATGTAATTGATGCCTATTTTCTGTCCTGGGCCTGTTTTGGTGAATCACACAGACCTCCAGGACGTGCTGAGCCTCACGTTCCAGGGGCATCGGCTGCAGCAGCCACAGGGACAGAGAGGTTCTGGCACCAGGAATGAGGGCTGCTGGGAAACTGCCCAGAACTGGACGGGACTTTGACCTGGGTGAGAGGAGGAAGCTGGACGTGTTCTGAGTCACAGGACAGAGATGTGCCTGATGTTCATGGGCAGAGTCTTACTGGACATGTGGGTTTAAACCTCTTCCCCTGACGACCCAGGAGGACGTGCAGGGCATGACAGACACAGCTTCTGTCATCGTAGGAAACACCTGAGGGATTATGACCAGGAGTTTGTTAGAATAGAAACGTTAAAGGTCCTGCAGGCAGGGATCAAGGGAAATAAGGAACCTGTCACTGCAAAGGGGGGAAGGGGATTCCTGTTACCCACATGCACCTGCTCACAGTGTCTGTCTGTGAGGTAACAACTTTACAGGTCCAGGGGTTAGCACTTGGACACCTGTGGGCCATTACTCACATGGTCACACCATGATTCACCCAAGCTGCACAATTCATTGGAGTTTCATTCATGAAAATGCTCAACACTTAGAGGGAAGAGTGGACACCCCTCCCTGCAGGAGCCATGGTGCTGGTGTGTCTGTGTGAAGGGCCCTCATGTCATTGACCAGGACCGTGTCTCAGTCCATTGTCATCATCATCATCATAATCATCATTTGCCTACTTCTCATTGTCTGTAGACATGGTTGTTGACCATGTATAATGACCCCTTATCTCATGTTTTGCCCATTTTTTATGGTTGTTAGGTGGAATTGGTAGTCAGACTCTATTTTATTGCTTGATTGAGTGTTGATGACTGATGGGTCATTCCTGCCTCTTCTCCATTGCCCACCTCCCGGGGTCTGATAAGAAAGGTTGAGTCTCTTTAGATGTCATTGGGATAGTGAACCACACAAGTCCCTGGAGAGAAGTTCTCCTCCTCTGCACCACCTCACCAAAATACAATCCTGAGCCCATCTGTTTTCCTGGGTCTATCAAAACTCCTCTGACTTGCTGAAGGGCCTTTCCTGTGCTTCCCAGAGATTCCAACTATGTACATGATACACGTCCCATGTCCCCTGTGTGTGTTTGTCCTCAGCCTGGACATCTGCACAAGCTGTCATGGGTCCCTCTGCCTCTGCCTGGTGGCAACTGCTCTGGGTGCTGTGAGCATGATGCCAAGTCAATGAACATCACCACCGGGGACTCTCACCTCTAGCTTTGAGGTCACATTCCTCTGGTGTCCAATGTCCAGCACATGTATGTCCAGCTGCTGGCTGGCTGGGCCCTGAGCTGGGTGGAGCTGAGCTGCAATGTCGAATCAGCAGAACCCCTGGTTGGATGCAGCGTACGTGGGTCAGTGGATTTCATGATTAGTTCTCATTTGGGCACAAGAAGGTTTGTAAGAGACTCTGTGCCTTTTGTACCTATGAGACATTGGTCTTTCTGGACAACAGACATTTCTTTATTCTTTCTGTTTAATTGTTGACATCATTACAGGTGTCCCTATACCCCTCCAACTGCTCCCCTCCACCAGCCCCCACCACGACACCCCTGGCTGTCAGCACTGTGTCCGTGGGCTGTGCATGTAGGTCCTTTGACTCCTCTCTTCACCTCCTTTTATTCACTCACCTTCCCCCCGCCCCCCGCCACCCGATCTGTGTCTGTACGTTCCAGTGTCCAGGCCTCTGGTTCTATTTTGTTCATCAGTTTATTTTGTTCCTCAGATTTCACATATAACTGAGATCATATGGTATCTATCTTTGGCTTATTTCTCGTAGCATAATCCTCCCCAGGTCCCTCCATGCTGTCCACAGGGTGAGGGGTGCTTCTTCCTTACAGCTGAGTAGTGTTCCCTTGTGTAAATGCACCTCAGGTGTTTATCCACTCGTCTACCTGGGCACTTGGACTGGTCACAGATATTGGCTACTGCAAATACCACTGCTATGAAAACTGGGGTGCAGACATTCCTTCTGATTGGAGCTTTGGAATACCTAGGATATACTCCCTGAAGTGTAATCACGGCATTAAATGGCAGTTTCATTTTTAATTTCTTGAGGAAACTCCACACTGTGTCCACAGTGGCTGCACCAGTCTGCATTCCCACCAGCAGGGCCTGAGGGTTCTGTTCTCTCCACATCCTCACCAGCACTTGTTGTTTGTTGATTTACTGATAGGAGCCATTCTGGCAGATGTGGTTGTATTTTAAGTGGCATCTCATGGGATCATTAGTGACCTTGAGCATTTTTCATATGTCTGTTGTCCATCTGTGTGTCTTCTTCAGATAACTGTCTATTCAGGACCTCTGCCCATTTATTAATTGGATTGTTGGTCTGTGTAATGACTTGTATAAGTTTTTTTAAATACATTTTTTAATATAACCCCTTAAGAAATGTACCATTGGCAAATAGACAATAAGCTTTTCTAACTCAGAGACTTCATAGGTAAGCACAGAATCAGGAACCCAGAGAGGTTCCCGGAGGGAAACTGCGACATGAAAAGGAAACCACACAGGAAACCAGCCCAAACCTCCTACTGAACCTGCTCCTGGATGGTCCTTGTGTTCAGGGACACTGAGCGCCCCCTGGTGGTCTCAGACTCTCTTGCAGAGGGTTTTTGTCTGGGCTCACACTGAGTTCTCCTCACTGTGTCTTGGCACAGTAATACACGGCTATGTCCTCTGACTTCAGGTCATTGATCTGCAAATAGGCTGTGCTGACCGAGGTGTCCAAGGAGAAGACAAATCGTTCTGAGAAGGCTTGGGCATATGTCGGTTTCTGAGTCTCTGTGTTAATCCAGCCCATGTACTCTAGTTTCTGTCCTGGGGCCTGTCGAACCCAGTTCATAGCGTAGTTGGTGAAGGTGTACCCAGAAGCCTTGCAGGAGACCTTCACTGAGTCCCCAGGCTTCCTCACCTCATCCCTAGACTGCACCAGCTGCACCTGGGAGTGGACACCTGTGGAGAGGAGACAGGAGTGGGTGGAATTCCCCCTTGGCTGTCCCTGGTCCCCTCCTCAGCCCTTACCTGTAGCCACTGCCACTAGGAGGAGGGTTCTCCAGCTCCAGTTCATGGTGAGGGGTGAGCTGTGGGCACTTCTGTAGGGAGAGTGTGGCTGTGGGTGATGCTCTCTGGGCACAGACTTATCCATATTTAACCTGGTCAACCTCATCTCATTTGCATATTCATGAAGTGGAGTGTTTCATAACTGAGGGCCTGACCCCACCAGAGAGATGATGGAGGGACAAGGACTATGCTCAGTGGAAGTCTGAGGGTCCACGTCCTACTCCTTGTAGGAGGACAGGTGTCCCCTGCCAGGTCCCTGAGTTCTGTGCACACTGAGCCCCTACTGAGGAACAAGCCCCACAGGACATGCTCCTCATTGTGAACCACCTTTGAGTGACACGGGGGCCTCCTGGACCAGCTCTGGGCTTTGATATCTTAATGTCTTATTCCAGGATCAGTGTGTCTCCAAAGTGCTGCACCTAGTGAGGTAATCCTTGTCCCAGGTCCTTACAATTCAGAAGCCTTGGAAATGCTCCTTTGAGTGTGGTTCTTATTCCTCATCAAGTTACAGACATGCTCTTGCAAAATAAGATGTTTACAGACAAATCAGCAGTCCTTGCTCATCCGTTGTGCTACATAGAGTTTTTTCAGGAAGACCCCAGCCTCAGAGGAAAGCCTTGCCCAGCTCCCTCTGCACCTGCTCCTGGGGCAGCAGCCCTGTGTTCATGGGTCGTGAGCGCCCCCTGCTGCCCAGCCCAGGCCCTGCAGGGGAGGGTCCTGTCTGGGCTCAAGGGGCACTGACCTCTCAGTGTCTGTAGTCCAGTGGTAAAGGCTGTGCCTTGACTTCAGAATTTTCCCACAGGAACACTGTATTATTTTCACATCTCTGGACAGAAGAATTATCCTTATTAAACCCCATGAGTCTGCATGGGGACCCCAGTCAAGGCTTTATGAAGCCCCCAGGGAGCCTTTCCCTGCAGTTGCCAGATGGACAGACTCAGCCAACACTCCCCTGAACTAGAGCAATTGTGGGCTCCTGGTGACTCTATGTCCTTAGGCTTCTATGGTTGAAGGTCCCATGTGAGTATCCCTGCATGTGGCCCAAATCCTACTACTGCACGTCTACTGTTCAATAAATCACACACACACACACACACACACACACACACACTGTGATGACGGTCATTGCTATGAATCCAGAGTTGCCCTTCTTCTTTGGACCTAGCTCATGGGCAGTGACCACAGATGGAGTCTAGGCCTGGGGTGACTTCCTCTGGAAGCTGATCCAATGCACCCACGATGCACGAGCAGACTTTGAGAGCAAGTCCATCATGTTTCCGTGCTGCTGCAGGTTCTGTGAACCCAGATGCCGGTTAGAATGGATCAGACCTGCTCCAGGGAGGGTCAGAGGTCAGGCTTGGTCACAACCTTGACAGCAGGGCCTGTAGCTGAGAGTCCCCTGGAAACCCCACACCGGACTCAGGGACACCCAGAGAATGGTGAGGCTGAGGAGACGTCACCATAGTCAGCTCTCAGGTGAGGCTGCTCTCCCAGGTCACCTGGTGGGCGGGGTAGCAGTGGACAGGGGGCTGAGGTCGGCTCAGTGAGGGACACCCTGGCTACCCCAGAACACCTGGTTTCAGGACAGGCTTGGTGTTCATCCATTCTTGTTGCTCCATCCTGATGGTTATCTTCCCTCCTGGCCACCTGACCCAAGACCTTACACCCAGCATCCCACGTGGAGACAGACTCTCTACTCAGTGACCCCACAGCTACTCCCATCAGGCCCTGCAGGAACCACCCTCTCCTCCTGCATCTGCGTCTCTGGTTCAAACTCGTGGATATTCCTGAACTGAATAAGTTGTCACAGGTTAGAATTCAGACACCTGGTTGTCACTCAGGCTCCATTCAAAGGAGGTCCTCTCGAGGTCGTGTATGCATGAGCTCCAGGGACTTCCCACGTGGACTGTGTCCCCCAGCCCAGCAGCCCTCCAGGCACGGAATCCCTGCTCAGCTCCAGGGATAGACAGAAGCACCTGCGGAGGTTCAGTTGTCTGGGGAATGTCTCAGGGGCTCCCACCTGGGAGAGGACGGAAGTCCCCCCGTCCTCAGGACCGTGGGTCTGCGCTGGTGTATCAGCACCCGTCAGGTGTGAGCCCTCTTCCCGTGAGTCAGTGCACGTGTGTCTTCCATGTGCTCTTGTCATTACACTGAGTCCTCACACGTGGGACCTGCCTCACAAACACCCTTTCTAACCAAGGTTCCCAGCGATCTGAGGACTCCAGTGTAACTATCACCTCAGTACATGTACGTCAGGACCTTCCCGCAGCGGGGAAGCCTGCAGGTGGTTACTGTACCAGGTCTATGTGGAGGAGTCTCGTTTGGAAGGCCCATCAGGAGGACCAGCGTCCTGTGGCTGGTGGTCAGCTCCGTCCTGCTGCGGTCGCCCAGTGAGCTCTGACGCTGGGCGGTGCTGCTCTGCTCAGCCCTCAGGGACCCCCTCGGAGTCTGCACGAGGCCCCTGCATCGTCAGTGGGCTCACAGGTCTGGGGCACACGAGGGTCATGGGCCTGCTCTGCACATTCTAACGTGTCAGTGATCACTGTGACCCTCTCTGTGTGCTCACCACGTGCCCTCTGCTGCTTCACGTTCACACCCGATTGGGCTTTGGTGGGAAGAGGGGCACGGCCTCTGCTGGACAATGGTGCTGGTCATGGGTCTCCAGAGAGGCAGGGCCAATAGATGCATATTCACACTTACCTGTCTCATACAAGGAGCTGATGCTCACGTCATGGAGTGTGAGACGTCCCAAGTCCCATGATCTGCTGTTGCCCCAGTAGACCCAGGAGAGCTGCTGTCGTAACTCAGCCTGGCCTGAGGGCTGAGGACCGGTTGCCCCAGGCAGGAGAAGTCCTGTGTCCCAGCGCCAGGGCCCAGGACACGGGCAGGAAGGGCTTAATGTATCCTTCCTTCACCTGTTATTTCCAGTCAGTCTCTTATTGAAGAGGAGGGTTTCCACCCACTTTGAGGAAAACAATCTGCTTTTCGGAGCCACCAATTCCATGGGAAAGTTCACCTGTAAACACACTAAGAACAAACCCAGGAGTAACCTTCAGCCCAGAGTTTGGGCACCTTGTGGTCCAGTCATACTCGATCAGTAACCGAGTCTCAACCATGCTCCTTAGGGGGAGAGTTCCTCCATCAGAGATGATATCGTCTGCATAGTCCATTTATATGAAGGAGACGCAGCCAGTTTAGACTCAACCTGGGATCACTTTCACAGGGATACACATGTTCATTGTCAGATGAAATGGACATCCCTTGGCCTTCCCTTTGGCATTTAGTGAGCCCCCTGGTGTCCTGAGCACCCCAGTATCCTGACCCGACTTTGTCCCTCAGGGAGGTTTGTGTCTGGGTTCACTCTGATAGAGTTCAGCCTTGTATAAATATGGACATGTGCTGTTCATTTCTGATAGGTTTTTATTACTACTCCAATTATTTTTAAAGCCCTACAAATCCAGCATAGTCAGGGGAAATTCTTAAAGTAAGAAACAAATAAGTGGACTGAGAAATACACCTGTTGACCTTCGCAGGCTGTGGACAGCACATGGAGTTCCCACAAGCACACACATGGAGCTGAGCAGTGACAGGCTGACAGGCTCCTAACTCTGCATCCCTCAGGTAGATCCGAGCTACATGGACTGACGAGGGAGCAGCTCGGGGTCCCTTCCAGGGAGAGACCTGTCTCTGCCAACTGCAGCCAGGGGCTGGTCTCTGCAGGTCTGAGGTGGTGGGACCAGCTCCCACCTGGGATTCTGCAGTCAGATCCATGTCTGCTCTTCCTCCTGAAGAAGGGAGGGATTTGGTGAAGATAAGGGATTTCTGTGCATGGAGAGAGAGCATTGGAAATGGGAGCACGTCTTCCCACACCACATTTAACCATTCCTCCTGTGAAAGGTCACTCTGAGCCAGGACACTCTCAGAATTCAGGGATAATGTATTTGGAGTCAATGTGGAAATTACAGTTGTTTGAAGACCATATGTTAGTTTCACACACCGTCCAAGAGAATAAAATAAAACCGTATTTTCCTATATAGAATTCATAAGGTGGTTAGCCTGGAGAAGGCCCCTCTCACACTTCCAACTTCAGACCATGAGGAGCAGGTCCCAGCCGCCGCTCTCTGAAATCTCCGTGGTTTGTGCTGAGGGCACAGCTGTGCACGACTCCCAGACCCTGGCTGACTCGGTGGTAACACTGAGGCAGGGCCATAGCTGGGAGACACAGGTGTCGTCTGACGGAAAGTTTTGGCTCAGGAAATCCTTGGCAGACTTGTTGGGTCTCCTGAAATGCAGGGAAGTTCACGCAAGTTCCACATTTCGTGGATTGACATTGCTTGTGTGTTGACAGTTTCCCGAGGCTCACCAACCTCTCTGCATTTTTTATTTCTCCAGAAGTGATACACTACATTTCTGCACGTCAGAATGCTTCTAATACTATCCTCAATCTTTCAAAAAGCAGAGCCATCAGTGTAGCCTCAGAACGAAAGTTCTAGAGAGACTCTTGGAAACTGTTATCTGGAGAGGAAGCCCAGAGCCTCAGGGGAAAAAGCCATTAACACAAACAGCACCTGGTCCTGGGGCTGCAACACAGTCTGTGGGTCCTGAGCGCCCCCTGGTGTCCTGAGCGCCCTCTGCAGCTCCGCCCTCCTGTCCCCTCAGGAGGTTTGTGTCTGGGCTCCCACTGACTTCCCCTCACTGTGTGTCTCGCACAGTAATACACGGCCGTGTCCTCGGTGGTCACGGAGCTCAGCTGCAGGGAGAACTGGTTCTTGGACGTGTCTCTGGAGATGGTGGTGCGGCTCTTGAGGGACGGGGTGTAGTTAGTGTTACCATCATAACATATGCGCCCCATCCACTGCAGCCCCTTCCCTGGGTTCTGGCGGATCCAATGCCAGCAGTAACCACTGGTTGTGATGGAGAATCCAGAGACAGCGCAGGTGAGGGAGAGGGTCTGCGAGGGCTTCACCAGTCCTGGGCCCGACTCCTGCAGCTGAACCTGGGACAGGACACCTGGGGACAAGGAGCAACAGGCCCTGTCAGTCACGTGCAGTCACAACCACCCCATGGACCCTGCCTGACCTCTGAGACCCTCACCTTGGGGGGCTGTCACCAGGCACAGGAGAAGACCCAGCAGTCTCATCTTCTTCTAGACCACGGCTCTGCCTTCCCCGGAGACCTCAGCCCTGTGTGAGGAGAGAGCTGTGAGCCTCCCCAGCCCAGGGGAGGATTTACCCTGGAGCTTGAGGAGAAATTTGCATGTGGGGCAGCCTGTGCCTTATAAGTGGAGGACTGAGGTCAGGCTGCCCTGGTCCTTCTGGAGCCCCTCTGGGGTATCTCTTCCCTTGGACTGATTCAGCATGTAAGTCTGAGATATGGGATCCCCAGTTTCATGATACTCCTGGTCAAATGTCGGCCTCAACTTTCTGAATGAAAGAAGAAATGATGGCCTAGATATGCAGGTTACACTTTTGCTTCCCATGCAACTTTGAAACCAATTTAAAAGGGACTAGCATTTGTTAAGTTATTTTCCGAATCCCAACACTTTACTATATCCACTATTTCCAAATTTTTATATGATTATTTTATACAAATCATGTTCACTTTCCTTCAAAAATAAAAATAAAGCACAGGCGTGCTCAATATCTTATATATTAATTTTATTTAAATATAATATTATAGATTTTTACTTTTTAGAAGGAGAGGGAGGGAGAGGGGAAATAGAAACTCGATGTGAGAGAGAAATATCAATTGGCTTCCTCCTGCTCCTCCCCTTCTGGTGGTTGAACCCACAACCCAGCATGTGCCCTGACCTGGAATAGAGCTGGGACGTCTCAGTCTAGGGGACAATCCTCAGTTCTCTGAGCCACACTGATCAGGCTCTTGTATCTTAATTTACAATGTTCCTTTGATCTGAAAAACTACCTTCCAAGCTCAGGCAGGTGGGACATTCTTGAAAACTGATGTTGGAAAGTTTGTGATTATGTCTACAGCTTCCTGTGCAAACTCTTCCATTATGAAATATCATGGCCTATTGCAGAGACCTCAGACTAGTTACATCACACATATTCATGCTTTTAAATGTAGACAAACAAAAAACAAAATATGAAAACACTGATTATGCCTGTGTACAACTCAGAATCACTCATGTGCTGAAATGATTATGGCAGGAGATTGACCTGTTTTCTCTGTCTAGTGTTCTCAGTTTTGTCGGGGTTCAGAGGGGGGTTAGTGAAGAGATTTCCTTCATAGAGTTTCTCGTAGGAAAGGGAACTTAAACTCTGACAGGAACCCTCATTCCAGCCTCCCTCCCTCTGCCCCTGGGGATGGACTCTGTGGTCAGAGGTGCTGGGCTCTCCCACAGAACATTTAATGTCCTTAATGTACAATGAACACATTCTCCCATCAGACAAGTGATTTGGAAATGTAGTCTCTCTGGGTAGCTTGTGTTTTCATTCTCTTAATTGATTCTTTGGTGGGATAAATGTATGTAATTTGGCAAAATCGAATTCACCGCTATTTGCTGGAGAGAGAGAGAGAGAGAGAAAGAGAGAGAGAGAGAGAGAGCGAGCCCCCCACCAGGGTTGAATTGTAACCGAGGTACATGTCCTTGACTGGAATTGAACCTGCAAGTATTTGGTGCATGGGACGATGCTCTAATGATTGAGAATATCATGACACAGCCTATTCCTGGGCAGGTGCTTAATTGGTTGGAGAGTCATCGGTACACTGAGAGGCTGCAGGTTCAATTCTCAATCAGGGCCTGTGCTGGAGGCAACCAATCCTCTCTCTCTCTCTCTCTCTCTCTCTCTCTCTCTCTCTCTCTCTCTATCTGCCCTCCTCCCTCTAAATCCCTAAACATATCTTCAGGTGAGGATGAAAACATAAACAAGTGTTGTAGGTTCAAGATTTATTTAATGATACCTTTTCTACACACACACACACACACACACACACACACACACACGCACACACACAATGGGTATTAAATAAACAAATACGTGTAGTATATGTAATGTTTCTTTAATGCATAAGGACCACATGCTCCCATCAGACAAGACATTTTAAAATACAATATCTATGTTCATATGGGTCTTTTCATTCTCTAAATGCAATATTTGGTGGGATGAATGTGTTTAATTTAGCAAACTCTAAACCACCCCTATTTTCTGTGCTGGGGCCTGTTTTGGTGAATCACACAGACCCCCAGGACATGCTGAGCCTCACCGTCCAGGGGCATCAGCTGCAGCAGCCACAAGGTAGAGAGGTTCTGGCACCAGGAGTGAGGGCTGCTGGGAACCTACCCAGAACTGGACTGGGCTTTGACCTGGGTGAGGGGACGAAGCTGGACGTGTTCTGAGTCACAGGACAGAGATGTGCCTGATATTCATGGACAGAGTGTTACTGGACATGTGGGTTTAAACCTCTTCCCCTGACGACCCAGGAGGATGTGCAGGGAATGACAGACATAGCTTCTGTAATTGTAGGAAACACCTGAGTCATATGACCAGGAGTTTGTCTGAAAAGAAACGTTAAAAGTTCTGCAGGCAGGGATCAAGGGAAATAAGGAACGTGTCATTGCAAAGGGGGGGAAGGGGATACCTGTTACCCACATGCACCTGCTCACAGTGTCTCTGTCTGTGAGGTAACAACTTCCCAGGTCCAGGGGTTAGCACTTGGACACCTGTGGGGTCAGTACTCACCTGGTCACACCATGTTCCCCCCAAGCTGCACCATTCATTGGGGTTCCATTCATGAAATCCCTCAACACTTAGAGGGAAGTGTGGACACCCCTCCCTGCAGGAGCCATGGTGCTGGTGTGTCTGTGTGAGGGGCCCTGGGGTCATTGCCCAGGGTTCTGTCTCAGCACATGTTCATCACCATCATCTTCACCATTTGTTTCTTTAAAATTGTTCTAATTTTCTCTAGCCATGTTTGTTGTCCACAAAAAATTACCCGTCCTGGGACAGGATTGTGGAGACGACAGTGCCCCCTGGTGGTTGTTCTGAGCCACACAGGCTGACTACCCTGGGTCTGAACCAGCTTCCTGAGACAAGGCAGGGGTGTCTGCCACAGGGAAGTCCTTCCTGGTATTTTGAAACCGTGGCACCTCCAATCATGCTTCTTTTTTGTACACAGCTGAGCTTCGGTAGGGACACCTGGGCCTCAGGGCTCCCACCTAGGGGAGAAACTGAGGGACATAACACTCTTGTCAAGAGCATGATGGGAGTCAACTGGAACAGGAACCTGACTCAGGGCATCACTGGGGGAAATGTTTCCTGGGTGCCTGAATGGAAGAATTAACCAAGACTGAGGACACACGTCCAGGGTTCTTGTTTCATCATGTTCTGATTTTCCTTATGTTTTAGCCAGTTCACGTTTTCTTTCCTCACTTTTCTCTGAAATAGCCACATGCGTTTCCTATGGTCATGAAGACACTTTGTTGAGCGTGTGCAGGAGCGCAAGTCATTTGTGAGTTGATTTTGTACCTTAACCTCTTTCCTGAATTCACTCTCTAATTCTGTCATTTTTTTCGTGCAGCGTTTATGGTTTTCTATATACAAGATCAAGTCATATGCATGGAGAAAAAGAGAAACACTTTAACTTCTTTTTTCTTTCTTTAATTTTTTTTTTCTTTATTGATTTTTAGGGAGAGAAGAATGGAGAAGGAGACAGAAACAGAAACAGCAATGAAAGAGAACATTGACTGGCCGCCTCCTGCATGCCCCACACTGGGGATCGGGCCCACAACCTGGGCATGCGCCCTGACTGGGAATCAAACTATGGACCTCTTGGTGCAGGGTCAGTGCTCAACACCTGAGCCACACCAGCCGGGCGGAACTTCTTTTTAATGATTTGGACATGTTTTTCCTTTTTATCTTGCCCAATTATTCTCACGAAAACTTCCAGTTCTGTTGAACAGAAGTCACAGGGGTGCCCTTGTGTGGGTCCTGATCTTAGTAGAGCAGCTTTGAAATTCCCTCTGTGCAGCATGATGTCACTTGTTGGCTTCTCAGATGTGGCCTTTGATATCTTGATGTACATCTTTCTGTACCTAATTGGTTAAGAATTGTGATCATGAAGCCATTTTCCATGTATTAAATGCTTTTCTCTGCATATATTTATATGATGATGTATTTTGTCCTTCATTCTGTGAATGAGGTGCAGCACAATTGCTGGTTTACAAACACTGAACCATCCTTGCATTCTCGGTCGATACCCCACTTAATCGTGCTCAGTGATCCAATACCCCACGGTTTAATGATCCGTTCCATGTTTGTTAAGTTTCCTAGTACATTGTGAGGATTGTTGAATCTCTGTTCATCAGGGATGCTGACTTGTCATTTTTATGTCCCTACTTGGCTTTCATATGAGTGTCATGGTCACCTCAGTACGTTTGTTTGAAATGTTGCCTCTTCTTTCAATATTGGAAGTGTTCAAAAGGGATTGATTAAAAAGGTATAAATTCTTGCCAAGCCAGTGTGTCTCAGTGGATGTACCATCGTCCCATGGACTGAGAGGCCCTGGTTTGATTCCTGGTCAGGGCACGTGCCAGGGTTGTGGCCTTGATCCCCAGTAGAGGGCGTGCGAGAGGCGCCGAGTGATGTTTGTCTCTCACTTGGATGTTTCTATTTCTTTTTGCCTTATTCTCACTCTAAAATAAACAAATAAATAAAGTTATAAATTCTTGTTCTTGACGGTTTGGCTCAGCAGTTAGAGTGCCAGCCTGAGGAGTGAAGTGCCACAGGTTGATTTCTGGTCAGGAGCACGTTCCTGGGTTTAAGGTTCAACTCCTACCTTGGTCAGGTTTGTGTTCTAGGCAACCACCTGGCATGTGTCTCTCACATCGATGTTTCTCTCTCTCTCGCTCCCCCTCTCTCCCTTCAACTCCACCTAAAATCAATGGAAAAATAACTTTGGGTGACGATTAACAACAAGAACAAAAACGGTTATCAATTCTTCTTTTAAGTTTCGGTAAAATTCACCTTTAAATCCGTTTGGTCATGGGCTTTGATTTGTTGGCCAATTTTCACTACTACCTCAATTATTTTTTTTAATAAAGTCATAGCAATCTTGCAAAGATCAAATTTCTAATATGAGCAGCTACCAGATGGACAAAGAAATACAACCGTTGATATTCCCAGGGTGTGGTAAGTGTGAAAATTACAGTTGTGTCCAGACCACATATGTATTTTATATGGCATCCAAGAGAATGAAATAAATTTGTATTATCCGTATTATCCTATATAGAATTCATAAAGTGTCTTAGTCCTGAGAATGCCCCTCCCTGACCCCCAGCTCCAGGAGCACAAGGAACAGGTCCCCGTCTCTGCTCTCTGAAAACCCCCGTGGTTTCTGCTGAAGACACAGCTGTGCACGACTCCCAGACCCTGGCTGACTTGGTGGTGACACTGAGGCAGGGCCATTGCTGGGAGATGCAGGTGTCGTTTGACGGAAAGTCTTGGCTCAGGAAATTCCCGACGGACTTGTTGGGTCTCCTGAAATGCAGGGAGGTTTAAGCCAGTTCCACCTTTTGTGGACTGACATTGCTTCTGTGCTGACAGGTTCCCGGTTCTCATAAAGACCTCTGTATTTTTTTTTTCTTTATTGATTTTAGAGAGAGAGGAAAGGAGAGGGAGATGAAAACATTGATGAGAGAGAACATCGATTGGCTGCCTCCTGCATGCCCCCCACTGGGGATCAGGCCCATAACCTGGACATGTGACCTGACCAGGAATCGAACTGGTGACCTTTTGGTGCATAGGTCGATGCTCAAACACTGAGCCACACCAGCAGGGCCCTCTGCATTTTTTATTTCTTCATAATGGATACACTACATTTCTGCAAGTCAGAATGTATCTACTAACATAATAAATCTTTCAAAATTCAGAACCATCAGCATAGCCTCAGAACGAAAGGTCTAGAGAGATTTTGTAGAAATTGTCATCTGGAGAGGAAGCCCAGAGCCTCAGAGGAAACATCCATATACACCACCTGCACCTGCTCCTGAGGCTGCAACACAGAATCAGAGGGTCCTGAGCGCTCCCTGGTGTCCTGAGCGTCCCCTGCAGCCCCGCCCTCCTGTCCCCTCAGGAGGTTTATGTCTGGGTTCACACTGACTTTCCCTCATTGTGTGTCTCACACAGTAATACATGGCCGTGTCCTCAGTGGTCAGGCTGCTCAGTGTCATATAAACTTGGCTCTTGGAGGTGTCCTTGGAAATGCTGAGTCGGGATTTGAGCGATGGGTTATAGTTTGTGCTTCCACCACTACTTATAAGCCCGACCCACTCCAGCCCTTTTCCTGGCTCCTGGCGGGCCCAGTGCACACCACAGCTCATTAAAGATAATCCAGAGACAGCGCAGGTGAGTGAGAGGGTCTCCGAGGGTTTCACCAGTCCTGGACCTGATTACTGCAGCTGCACCGGGACAGAACACCTGGGGACAAGGAGCATCAGGCCCTGTCAGTCACGTGCAATAACAACCACCCCATAGACCCCTGTCTGACCTCTGAGACCCTCACCTTGGGGGGCTGTCACCAGGTACAGGAGAAGACCCAGCAGTCTCATCTTCTTCTAGACCACGGCTCTGCCTTCCCCAGAGACCTCAGCCCTGTGTGAGGAGAGAGCTGTGAGCCTCCCCAGCCCAGGGGAGGATTTACCCTGGAGCTTGAAGAGAAATTTGCATGTGGGGCAGCCTGTTCCTTGTAAGTGGAGGACTGAGGTCAGGCTGCCCTGATCCTTGTGAGTCCCCTCTGAGGGTATCTCTTTTCTTGAACTCACTCACTATGTAAGGCAGGGATAAAAGATCACCTGGTTGATGAGACCTATTGGAGTCAGATTAATGGACCTGCTCATTTCTGATAAATGGTGGACTAGATGAGTAAATTATATTTTCAATTTCTCATGCATCTTAAAAAAATGATTTAAGGAGGTTTACATTTTCCAAAGTAGTTTTTTAAACTCCGGTTTTTAATATATACCCAACTGTCATACATATTTAATAGACAATTAACTTTTTATAAATACAATTTTATATATACAAATAATGTCTACCTTACTCTGAAAATCACAAAATAAAGGACATTGATTCTCAGCATCTTATTTATTTAATTTGTGTTGTAAGTTTGATCCATGTAACTACGTTCCAAGAAAGGACACTGAGAGACCCATGATTCTTTTGCTTTTCTTTGTTTTATTTTATTTAAAGGATATCCATCACAAGTTCTCAGTAACACTATACTACATCCCTACATTTAGGTTATTGGTGTTAATATTTTCTTACAATTTTTGTCACACACTTTCAGCAGCTAAGCAGGGTTGGGTTGGTTTGTACTTGGATGGGAGAACCTTGATTCTTGATGTTGAAATTTGGCAATTGTGTCTTTGAGTCCTTCCTTAATCTCTTCCCTTGTGCAAGCCCATGGCTTACTGAAGAGACCCCAAACTTATTACATCAGACATGATCACATTTATACATGGAGAAAGTATTGAAAAAAGAGTGATTATCCATTAGTAAATTTCCAATTTTTTTATATTTTGAAATATTAAAGGCCATAGATTAACATGTGGGAACTTCATGTTCAGGAGCCGGGAAGTTCCCTCCGACACTGTTTCCCCTGCACAGTGTTCAGAGGACACACTGAGAACAGAGTGTGACCCTAGAGCCAGTGGACCAATGTTGGGGGACAGTGGGCATCTATGTGGGTTGCTGGGAAGCAGAAGCATGAACTACAGAGAAGCAGACAGGGCTCCCGGGTCCGAGTCCTTCAGGGAGTTTGCAGCTGGATGTGCAGCAGCTGCACGGCCTCCTGTGTGGGGTTTGTTCTCTAGACTCTGCTGGACCAGGTTCAGTCACTGGGGATGGCGAAGAACCTCAGTCATGACCAGGTGAGTTTAAGTAAAGATGTGGGAGTAATTAAGTTTAGGATAGAGAAATGTATTCATGGAAATTCTTGATGCATATAACAGAGAATAACATCTAAATAAAACATTATAAAAATATGTTTTCTCTATCCATTGTTTACAGAATGAATAAGTCATTCAAATAACCTCCCATTATTGCAGCTGATTTATCTGATTTTCTATAAACTGGTCAGCCTGGTGGTTCAGCCATGTGCTCACCATCAGGATCTGTGTCCATTCAGACGTCTGACGTGGTCCAAACCAGGGTGGCAGGAGACAAGTTCATTCCTGGTTACTCCGAAGTGAATTTCAGATTCTTTCCTTGTCTATACACGACCCTGGGGAATGCTGTCCCCACATCCACACACAAGGAGTTACCTGGAGCATGACGTCTCCTGCTGTGGGTGTCACTGTGCAGAGCTGGGAAGAGATGCTCCCAGGTACATGGATGGGAACCAACAAGCCAGGGGCCACACTCCCAGGGCTCTTGTTCTTTATGTCGCGAGTTCCCCCCTCACAGAGCAAGTTCACAGTGTCTCATATCACTTTCCTCAGAAATAGCCCACACGGTAATCTAGTCGTTAATAGACAGACAAGTGGCTTGGAAATTACCATCCTCTTTACTCAGCCATAGAAAGAAGGACATCATACCCTTTGTATCAACGTGGATGGACCTAGAGGGACTTATGCTGAGTGAAGAAAGTCAGACAGAGAGAGACAAACACCCTGTGGTTTCACTGATATGAGGAATCTACAGAACACAGTAAATAACAGGCAGAATAGAAACAGACCCATGGACTCAGGGGACAGACTGATGGTCCCAGAGGGAGGGCAGTTGGGGGCCTGGGTGACAGGGGGAGGGACTAAGAAGCACAGATGGGCAGTCAGACAGCAGTGACAGGATGTGAAGTGCAGCCCAGGGCACAGTCAGTCGTATTGTCATAACTGGGTGTGGGGCCAGGCGGGCACTGGAACTATTGGTGCCTCACTTCATAAATCATATGATGTCTGACCACGCAGCTGTGCACCAGAAACTAATATAAAATAACACAGACTGGCAACGGAAATTGAAAAAAAAAGAAAAAAGGGAATTGACCCTCACTCCAGTGAGATTAAACCAAGGGTGTGATGGGTGTGACCCAGACAGGAGACAGGGCTGAATTCCAGGACTGTGCTCACAGGTGCATCCTCACTGGGAAAGTGCTGACATCATAGAGTCATTAGAGGCTCCCACGGAGAACCTTCACCTGAAATTATTCTCTGAGAGTTCAGATCTCAATAACAAACTGAAGGCAGTGATCCAGAACTTACTTCAACGATCAGACATGTTGAGGAGTCTTTCCTGTGCTTCCTAGAAATTCCAAACGTGATACACATTCCATGTCCCCTTGTCTGTGTTTGTCCTCAGCCTGGACATCTGCACAAGCTCTTGTGGTCCCTCTGCCTGTGCCTGGTGTCCACTGCTCTCGGTTCTATGAGCATGATGCCAAGTCAGTGACCGTCACCAAGGGGACTTTTATTTCAAGCTTTGGGGTCACACACCTCTGGTGCCCACTGTCCAGCAGACAGGTGTCATCCTTCTGGCTGGTTGGGACCCTCAGTGCGTGGAGCTGAGCTGTACTGTTGAGACAGCAGAGCCTCTGGTCAGAAGACTCGATGATAAATTATGTTTTGGGCACAAGAGTGTCTGAAAGGGAATCCCTGCCTTTTGTCTGTGTGAGAAAGATGTCTCACTTTAAAACAGAGGTTTCTAATTCAGAGACCTAAGAGGTAAGAGCAGAATCAGGAATCCAGAGAGGTTCCCTGAGGGAAACTGTGACATGAAGAGGAAACCACACAGGAAACCAGCCCAAACCTCCAACTGCACCTGCTCCTGGATGGTCCTTGTGTTCAGGGACCCTGAGCCCCCCTGGTGGTCGCAGCCTCTCCTGCAGGGAGGTTTGTGTCTGGGCTCACACTGACTTCCCCTCACTGTGTGGTGCACAGTAATAAAGGGCTGTGTCCTCAGCTCTCAGGCTGTTCATGTGTAGATGCAGCGTGTTCTTGGAGTTGTCTCTGGAGATGGTGAAGCGGCCGTTCACAGAGTCCGCATAGTATGTGCTACTTCCATCAGGATTAATAACTGACACCCATTCCAGCCACTTCCCTGGAGCCTGGCGGACCCAGTCCATCCAGTATTTACTGAAGGTGAATCCAGAGACTGCACAGGAGAGTCTCAGAGACCCCCCAGGCTGCACCACGCCTCCCCCAGACTCCACCAGCTGCACCTCACACTGGACACCTGCAAACACAAAGACGTCCTGGTCAGGACACTGTCACACGTCCACTGTTTCTCTCTCATCCACTCTCACACTCAGTGTCTCTTGTTCTCCACAAATTACCTCTTAAAATAGCAGCAAGGAAAACCCAGCTGAGCCCAAACTCCATGGTGAGTGCTCTGTGTTCAGTCATAATCAGGGAATGGGGTCACCTGGGGATCCCAGGGTGGGCTCCTGTCCCAGAGCTGCAGGGTTGGGACTGGGCTGGATTTATGGGACCAGGGGGCCATATTTGCATGTCCTCCTACTATATAGGGAGCTCTGGGGTTGGAGACCTGAGAGAGGGCAGTGCCTCCGTGCATGTGTGAGTGTCCTGGGGGAGAATATTGGTCATGACAACATTTCAATAATTAAATAAGTATGAAAGGTATATTTGTGTATGTTCAACTGTCCACGTCTGGTAACAGGGAGTCCAGCATCTGGCCTAAGCGCCTCCACCCTGCCCCCCCTTACTCTCCTGAACCAACTCCTGGAAGGGCGGAACATTCCATGAGGGTGCAGACCCCTGTAGGGAATGAGAGCATGAATGAAGGGCTGTATTTTGGTATTACCCACACACACGTCAGGGCTGGAGACGAGCAGACACGTGGAAACATACCACAGGCTGCAAATTTTGTAAGAGTGGACATCATGTACATGGTGGGTTGCTGGACTTGGCCCTGAGTGTCTCTGGCGTCCTGACCTTCAAGGAGACAAAGAAGACAGTGTTGAGAAGATGCTTCTCTATCCCAGGGACTCAGAGACCCTGAGAAGTCAGGAAGATTCATGGAGCTGATGGAGAGGCTGTGGGTTTCCCACCCCTAGAAGTTCATGTTCAGAGGGCCTGTCTGCATAGACAGCAATGAAAACCTTAAAGGAGGTGATATAATGGAACAATTAGTGAACTAATTCTGTACACAATATATATGATCAGTGAGGGGGGCTGTTGTCATCTGAGTCATGCTGGGAACCTTTGTATATTATGTGCAAATGGACTTTGTCTTATTAGACTCATTTAGCGATCTGAGATCCAAATATTTTCCAGGGAAATCTAGACAGGTCCTCCTAATGTAAGTGTTTATATCATAGGGAGGGAAGAGAGTTAAGCTGCAGGAGGAAATGAACGCGCTTTGACCTCTGAGGTCAGCGGACCTATTCCTGGCTGTGGAGATGGAGGAAGAGGCCATGGGACCAGGAATTAATTTCTAGACTCTGGAAAAGACCAGGAAAGAGACTCCCCTGTGTGAGATTGTTCAGGCAGCTGTAACAATATGCCTGGGCTGGGGAGATGATAAACACACATTTGTGTCCCACAGATCTGGAGGCTGGGAGTCCTCGGTCAAGGTGCCAGCAAGGTGCCTTCTGGAGAGGAATGTCCTCCTGATTCTTGTCTGACAGCCTCTTGCTGGGTCTGCACGTGGTGGAGGGATCAGCAGGACCACTGGGCTGCATCAGGAAGGCACTGATCCCTGTCAGGAGGGCCCTCATGACCTAAGCATCTCCCTGAGACCCCACCTCCCAATACCATCCTGTTTGGGGATGAGAATTTCAACATGTGAACTTGGGGAGCACAGGTATTTAGACCACAGCACTGTGCATTAGTCTCTGCAGGAGGGTGATCCTGCCTCCCCTTGACCCCAGTCCTTTGATGCAAATTCATGCTCTGACCTCCAGACCGTGAGAGAATGACCGTGTGCAGACTGAAGCCCAGGTCTGTGGTGATGTGTCTCGGTTGTCCTAGGAACACACAGGTTGGACATGGTCTCCCATTATCAACAGTGTCTCCTCGCTGCTCTTGCTGCGTGATGAGACTGTGACAGCTGGGTGCGTGGTGGTGGGTTTTAAACCATGTTCTCCAGGGCGAGTGCTCAGATGACCACCTCTCAGGGGATTCTGGGAACCAGACCGTGGGGTGACGGTGCCCCTAGTGGTGACTTCGAGCCATGCAGGCTGCAGGACCCTAGGGCCTGAACCAGCTGCCTTTCCACCCACCAAGACCAGGGGAGAGGAGAGCTCACCTTTAAGATCAGGCTTTCCCTCTCTGAAGAGGAGAGAGACACGAGTACTCAGATAATGACGGAATTTTGTATCATCTGCACCGTACTCACTAGTGGCACACATGGGAGTATCTCTGGTTGACTCGGTATTTTATCGTTTTCGTACAAACTACTAGAATGGTAGTTTTAGAAAGTATGAGTGGCTAGAAAGAAACAGCTGAAAATACTGTTTTTAAATAAGTGTAGCCCTGTCCTGGTGGTTAGTGGTTGGAGCATCGTCCTGTACACTGAAAGGTTGTGGGTTTGATTCTTGGTCAGGGCACACACCTATGTTTTGGTTCCATCTCTGATCAGAGATAATGTGGGAGGAAACCAACTGCTGTTTCCTTCTCTATCACTCTCTGTCTGTCTCTCTGTCTCTTCCCCGAACTCTCTAAAAACAATAACCATATCCTCTTTGAGGAATGAGACACAGAGCAAAATGGGACTCTCTAGTAATTTCAGATTTACCTTTCATGGTGGATCTTTAATGGGACCCATAACTGCACTGACCATTGTAGTCTGAGTGGATTTACCAAAATCCAGAACCACCCTGTCAAATGTGAGAACTCAGAGTTTCCTCATTTCAAATACACATTTCTGACTTTTCAGGCTTCTTAAGTGCTACTCTTAGCTAATGACATTTGCTATTTGTTAGTGTTTCCATAAAAGTATTTCCAACGTGGATTCACCTCTCAGTCCTTCAGGTCTATTCTGTCATGTTGGGCTCACAGATATAGACTGTATATCTTGGCTGTGGTCACTACGAACATTGGGAGTGAACAGCCCCCCCCCAGCCTGTAAGAGGACTGTCCTCAGCTCCAGCCACTCATGCTCTTGTCCATCACAGTGATCTGAAGCTGGTGGGGCCACCT
Organism: Tadarida brasiliensis; assembly: GCA_030848825.1. Taxonomy (NCBI): domain Eukaryota; kingdom Metazoa; phylum Chordata; class Mammalia; order Chiroptera; family Molossidae; genus Tadarida; species Tadarida brasiliensis. The sequence goes on from CM061257.1 coordinate 248,939,722, forward strand.
TGATGACTGTGACACAAGGTGTCAGACTGGTTTCCGGTTCCCTGGGGTCAGGAGCCTGCTGGACCAACACATGAACTGGGTTGACCTGAAGCAAGATCCAAAAGACCTGCAATCATAACTGATGACCCATCAGCCCTCATGAGGGGATTTAAACACAGGCCACAACCTCGGGGAATATACTGTGAAATCGTATGTTTGGTAAAGGACTAGTGTCATGAACACACAGCACATTTGCAATGAGAGAAGAAAACAAACTGAACCCCAGCCAGTCCTCGGAGCAGACACCTGCTGAAATGGTGCAGCTGCTTGGACACCAGCAGGTGTTTCCCCAGGTGTGGAGCAGGACTCGCACAGGACCAGCCACACAGCTTCCGTGTGTGTGCAGCAGACACAGTGGTCTGGAGGGAGACTCGGCTCCCCTGTCCATTGCAGCCCCACTCAGAGTGCTCAAGGCATGGCGGCCTCTGAGTGTCCCAGTGGATGAGAGGATCAGTGTGTTATATGTGCACCATGGAGACTGACTACTCAGCCTCAAATCACAGGGAAACCCTGCACAACCCCAGCCTGGAGGACACGAGAGGACACTGTGCTCTGTGAATAAAGCATTCAGGGAAAGGCAGACAGTGTCTGATTCCACCTACACTGGGGACTAAATTATGTTTCCTTCCAGCAGAGTGTGCAGGAGCCCAGGCCTGGGTGTGGTGAAGGCTCTGGCAGGAGACGGGATCGTGGAGGGTCAGCGGCCCTGGAGTCCTGCACTGACGGAGAACAAAGACGGAGGCAGCTGGAGGAGACACTGTGTCAGGACACAGTCAGCCCTGGTCCTGGGCCCTGTGCATCCACAGGAGCCTGGGTGTGTCTGCTCAGTGTGTGGAGCCGTCCACCCTCAGGGCCTGTGGACAATGAGGGGACATTCAGTCCCCACGGAGGGGAGCTTTCCCCTGGGAATGGGGAGAAGGCAACAGAGCCCAGCAAAGCCCTGTGGTCCTAGGGGGCTGTGTGCACACCCAGGACACGCCCCTGTGTGACCTCTGAGACTGGACCCTCCACTCTGAGTCATCACTGACATCCTCCTGTGCTGAGGTGTGTATCAGTTGATGGACATTTTCAGTGCTGAGTAGTATTCCATTGACACATGTTCCCTAGTTTGCTTATTTGTAAATTAGAAGGACTTTTGGGTTGTTTGCAGCTTCTAAGTCAAATAAAGTTGCTATAAATATTTTCACTTATATACAAATACATTTTAATCCTCATGTGAGGATACGTTTTTTGAGTAGAGAGAGAGGAGAGAGAGAGGAGGGGAGAGAGAGAGAAAGGGGGAGAGAGAGAGAGAGAGAGAGAGAGAGAGAGAGAGAGAGAGAGAAAGATTGGGGCTGTCACTCAGATATGTGTCAAGACCAGGAATCAAACCCCCAACCTTTCAGTGTACGAGACTATGCTCCAACCCACGGGGCATCCCAGCCAGGGCAGATTGTCAATTTTTTTTCTATGAACATAGAGATTAATTCTGCTGGAGCAAGCACTCCTTGTGGGACCGTCTGGAAACATGTTACGTATATATTTCACTGGTTAAGAAACTGCGATTCACTTTGTGAAGAAAGAATAACAGGACACAGAGGGACCTGGAGAAGGAGAGGAGCCAAGTCACTGCCGATATGTCATCTGCACACACAGTGTCACCTCTTCACTTGTCTGACGTGAGAATATGAGAAGGTAGAGCCACAGAGAAAAAGCTAGGATCGCCCTGGATGCAGCTGAGAGCTGAGAGGAAATCCCTGCTCCCAACAGGAAGCCCCTCCTACCCCCTCACTCTGCACCTGCTCCTGGGCTGTTCCCTGTGGTCCAAGGGTCCTGAGAGCCCCCTGGAGCCCAGCCCTTCCATCTCCGTCAGGAGGTTTGTGTCTGGGCTCACAATGACTTCCCCTCACTGGGTATGTGGTACAATAATACACGGCCGTGTCCTCGGCTTTCAGGTTGCTCATTTGCAGATACAGTATGTTCTTCGAATTGTCTCTGGAGATGGTGAATCGGCCCTTCACAGAGGCTGCATAGGATGTGCTACCACCACCTTCATTAATGTGTGAGACCCACTCTAACCCCATCCCTGGAGCCTGGCGGACCCAGTCCATCCAGTAGCTACTCAAGGTGAATCCAGAGGCTGCACAGGAGAGTCTCAGAGACCCCCCAGGCTGCACCACGCCTCCCCCAGACTCCACCAGCTGCTCCTCGCACTGGACACCTGCAAACACAAAGACGTCCTGGTCACGAAACTGTCACACATCCACTGTTTCTCTCTCTCATCCACTCTCACACTCAGTGTCTCTTGTTCTCCACAAATTACCTCTTAAAATAGCAACAAGGAAAACCCAGCTGAGCCCAAACTCCATGGTGAGTGCTCTGTGTTCAGTCCAGATCAGGGAATGGGGACACCTGAGGATCACGGAGCTGGACTCCTGTCCCAGAGCTGCAGGGTCAGGGCTGGGATGGATTTTATGGGCAGAGGGGGCCCTATTTGCATGTCCTCCTACTATGTAGGGAGCTCTGGGGGTTGGAGACCAGCAGACAGGGCCGTGGCTCAGAGCAGGTGCGAGTGTCCTGGGGGAGAATCTTGGTCATGAGAACATGTCAATGACTAAATTACAATCATAGGGATATTTGGGGCGTGTCCAAGTGTCCACATATGGTAGCAGTGAGTCCAGAATCTGGCCTGTGCTCCTCCCCTCTGGGCCCCACAGCTCCCCTGAACCAACACCAGGGCAGAGCATGACCTGCCCAGTGAAGGTGCAGACCCCCTTGTATGTAATGTGAACACGAATAAGCTCTGTAGTCTAATGTTACTCATTCACCAGGCTGTATTGACCTGTGGCCTCAGGGACCTCACGACAATGGAGAGGGTTGTGCTTCATCTGTGAGGTAGTTCTCAAACAGCTGATGTGAGCCAGGTTCACCCAGACCTGTCACATACAACCGAAGTCTGAGCTGGACCCAGGGGCACTATCCTGGATCCTCACATTCCTTGTTCTGTCCACTCTGTCTCAAGACCCTGAGGCCACATCCAGCCCTGATGTGACTGGTCCTCACCATGTGAGTGTCAGTAGGTGAGGTGTACCTGTCACTGCTGCAGATGCCCTGTGGTCACACTTAGCCTCCGTCCTTGTCCCCTCCATGTGCACTCTGGGTCCCCTAAGACTGTCCAACCCTGGGGATCAGTGGTCTGTGTGTGGCTGTTTGTTGGGAAGACCCAGACCCAGAGCCCTGAGGGGCCATGGCCTTCAATCCCCTGGCCTTCATCAGGCATGTGAAACACAATCAGAATACGTGAGGTCAGTGAGAATGCTCAAATTTAAGCATTTGAGCATTCTGTGAAACAAACATTTGCTGTTTTATTTCACAGTGATTGCCATGGTGATGAGTTGAGTTGATCACAACGCCTGGTCCTTCTAAAGTGTGTCATTAGAGTTAAGACAGTTTATTGTATAAAGAGGACAGCTCTGTATTTCCATAGCATTTAGATAACGATGTGTCGAGTCTTCCTACAATAAACGTGTTTACAGAGCTTGGAAATAAAGCCTGGACAGTAGACGAGCCCAGAACCCACCTCCTCCTGGGGGACGTGAGCTCAGTGGGTCCTGAGCTCCCCAGGTCCTGAGAGCACGTTTTCCTTCAAAGTCCACAGGGGACCGGAAACTCCTCAACGCCATCCCCTCATCCAGCCTGGGGGTCGGGTCCCTTGCCGCAGGAGCTCTATGGACCCTGCTGTTCAGAGGACGTCCTCTCCTCGTTCTCTCCGTCCACGGACCCCGCCCTTCGCTCCTTGGCTGCGAATCCCCCGGGGTCTCCGTTGCACCACAGGGGAGCCCTGTGTCCCTCTCCTGTGGCGATGCCCCCACTGCAAGAGCCTTGAACAAACCTTCCTTGAAAAACAGCAACTGTCAGAGAACTTTCCACCAGGATGGAAGTGGGATATTTAAGATTCTCCAGGCAGGTAAACCCACTCAGGACACGTCCTGGACAGGATTGTGGAGACGACAGTGCCCCCTGGTGGTTGTTCTGAGCCACACTGGCTGAGACACTGTGGCTGAACCAGCTTTCTGAAATAAGACAGAGGTGTCGGCCACAGGGAAGTCCTTCCTGGCATTTTGAAATGGTAGCTCCCCCAAATCTTGCTTCTCACTTGTACACAGCTGAGTCTCTTCAAGGTTCCTTGGGCCTCAGGGCTTCCACCTTGAGGAGAACCTGAGGAACAGAACCCTCCTCAGTGCCAGGGGCATGATGGGAGTGAACTGGAACAGGAACCTGACTCCGGGCATCACTGGGGCAAATGCTACCTGGGTGCATGAATGGGGGGATTAACCAAGACTGAGGACACACACGTCCAGGGTGCTTGTTTGATCAGGTTCTGACTTTCCTGGTTGTGCACCCAGTTCTCGGTTTCTTTCCTCAATTTCCTCTGAAATAGCCACACACATTTCCTAGGGTCATGAAGACACTTTATGGAGAATGTGCAGGAGAACAAGTCCTTTGTGTGTTAATTTTGTACCTTACATCTTTCCTCAGTTCACTTTCTAGTTGTATTAGTATAATGGGCCACTTTTTAGGGCTTTCCATATTCAAGGTCAGGTCATATGTACAGATATAAAGAGAACCATTTTAAGTTCATTCTTTCTGATTTAGACTTTTTTTTTTTAATCTTGCGCAATTATTCTCACAAAGACTTCCAGTTCTGTTGAATACAAGTAGTCACCAGGGTGCCCTTGTGTTGGTCTTAATGTTAGAAGAAAAACTTTGAAATATTCTCTGTGTAGAATAAGATCACTTGTTGGCTTCTCAAATGTGACCTTTTTTTATGTTGAGGTAGATTCCTTGAATAACTAATTTATTTAGAAATTAAGTCATGAAAGAATTTTGGATTTTTTAAATGTTATTTCTTCTTTACATCGGTTTATATGATGACGTAGTTTTATCCGTCATTCTGTGAAAGAGGGGTAGCACATTTACTGATTTACAATCATTGAACCATCTTTGCATTCTAGGACGCTATCCCACATGTCCATGGTCAATGATCCTTTCAATTTTCTGGTGAGTTTCCTAGTTTATTTTTGAGGATTTTTACATTTATGTTCATCATGGATGCGAAGTGTCATTTTCTTATTTCTTTTTAAATTTTTGTCCGTATTTGGCTTTGGTATTAGTGTAATGATCACCTCAATAAAAGTCTGTGGATCTTTCCCTTGTTCTTTTCTAGCTAGGAAGAGTTTGGGAAGGATTGACTAAGAAGGCATTAATTGTTCTTTCAAGTTTTAGTAGAATTCACCCCTGAAGATTTTGGAGATGAGCTTTATTTGTTAGCACATTATGATTTCAACTTCAATTATTCTTTTTAATTAATATGAATTCATAAACTTTGGGGTCACATTCCTAATTCAAGGAAAAATTAACTGACTGGGTAATACAACGTTGACCTTCACAGGCTGTGGACAGCACATGGAGTTCCCAGAAGCTCACACGTGGAGCCGAGCAGTGACAAGCTCAGAGGTTCCTAATTCTGCATCACTCAGGTAGATCTGAGCTACATGGACTGACAAGGGAGCAGCTCGAGGTCCTGCCCAAGGAAAGACCTGTCTCTACAAACGGCAGCCAGGGGCTGGTCTCTGCAGGTCTGAGGTGGTGGGACCAGCTCCCACCTGAGACTCCGCACTCACGTCCATGTCTGCTCTTCCTCCTGAAGAAGGGAGGGATTCAGTGAAGGGGCAAAGTTATTCACCTCGGGATTTCTGTGCATGGAGAGAAAGCAATGTAAATGGGAACACATCTTTCCACACCACATTTAACCATTCTTCCTGTGAAAGGCCCCTCTGAGCCAGGAAAACCTCAGAATTCAATGATGATGTATTTGGGGTCATTGTGGAAATTACAGTTGTTTTAAGACCATATGTTTATTTCACGCACCGTCATCATCATCACCCTCATCATCACCATCATCATCATCACCATCATCATCAACATCATCATCATCATCATCATCATCTCCATCATCTCCTTCATCATCGTCATCCTCATCACGATCACTTGCTTAGTTATAGTTGTTCTTCTCATTTTCTATAGACATCTTTGTAGTCCACAGAAAATTACGTTTTTGGGGGATAAGAAGAAAGCATCATGCCCGGCCAGTATGGCTCATTGGTTGAGTGTCGACTGATACACCAAGAGGTCAACAGTTCGATTCCCAGTCAGGGCAAATGCGCAGGTTGTGGGCCCAATCCCAAGTGGGGGGCATGTAGGAAGCGACCTGTCGATGTTCTGTCTCATCAATGTTTCTATCTCTCTCCTTCTCCCTTCCTCTCTCTCTAAGGCAATAAAGAAAATATAAATAAATTAAAACAGGCGTCTCCTCTTTCCATGTCAGTGGGAGAGTGACGCAAAGGCCTCCCCTGGAGCTGACCCAGGCCTTCCAACACACTGAGGACCTTGGATACATGCAGATTCCACCAAGCACTTGGGCCAGGACGCCAGTCCAATCCCATTGTCATTGTCACCACCACCACCACTATCACCATCATCAATATTTCTTATGTATAATCAGTTTTCTTATTTTCTCTAGACCTGGTCTTGTACTCACGTAATGACCATTTATGCAATTTTTATTCACTTTATAGAATATTTAACTTGAATATGTAGCCGTACGCTATTTTCTTTTTCATTACTACTGAGTCCCTGCCAGGTCCCTGAGCTCTGTGCACACTGAGCTCCTCCCATCCCTGAGGGCCTGGTGACAATGAGGGAACACTCAGTCCCCACGGAGGGGAGCTTTTGAGCTGTCAGTAAGAAGAGGAAGACAGAGCCCAGCAAAGCCCTGTGGTCCTAGGGGGCTGTGTGCACACCCAGGACATGCCCCTGTGTGATCTCTGAGACTGGATCCTCCACTCTGAGTCATCACTGAGATCCTCCTGTGCTGAGGTGTGTATCAGTGATGGCTATTTTCATTGCTGAGTAGTATTCCATTGATGGATGTTACCTAGTTTGTCTCTTTGTTAAATTAGAAAAACGTTTGGGTGGTTGTAGCTCTTAACACAAATAAAGATACTAAGAGTATTTGGATTCACATTTTTATGAACATAAAGATGTGTTCTTCTGGAGCAAACATTCCTAGTGGGACCACTGAGATACAGGTTAAGAATATATTTAATTTAATAAGGATCCGAAGTTCATTTTGTGAAGAAAGAATAACAGGATATAGAGGGACCTGGGGTAGGAGAGACCTCCAGTCACTGCCAACTTGTCACCTGCAAACACAGAGTGCTTCCTTCTCACTTGTCTGCAGTGAGATTATGAGAAATTGCAACCACAGAGGAAAAGTGAGAACCTTCCTGGATGCAGCTGAGAGCTGAGAGGAAATCCCTGCTCCCAACAGGAGGCCCCTGCTTCCCCCTCACTCTGCACCTGCTCCTGGGCTGTTGTCTGTGGACTAAGGGTCCTGAGCACCCCCTGCATCCTTGCTCCTTTGTCTCCCTCAGGAGGTTTGTGTCTGGGCTCACACTGACTTCCCCTCACTGTGACTCTCGCACAGTGATACACGGCTGTGTCCTCGGTGGTCACGGAGCTCAGCTGCAGGGAGAACTGGTTCTTGGACGTGTCTCTGGAGATGGAGGTGCGGCTCTTGAGGGACGGGTTGTAGATAGTGCTGACACCAGTATCGATGCGCCCCACCGATGGTTTCTGGCGGATCCAGCTCCAGTAGTAGCTGCTGACTGAACCCCCAGAGACAGTGCAGGTGAGGGAGAGTCTGCGAGGGTTTCACCAGTCCTGGGCCTGACTCCTTCAGCTGCAGCTGGGACAGGACACCTGGGGACAAGGAGCATCAGGCCCTGTCAGTCACATGCAGTCACAACCACCCCATGGACCCTGTCTGACTTCTGAGACCTCACCTTGGGGGGCTGTCACCAGGCACAGGAGAAGACCCAGCAGTCTCATCTTCTTCTAGACCAAGGCTCTTCCTTCCCCAGAGACCTCAGCCCTGTGTGAGGAGAGAGCTGTGAGCCTCCCCAGCCCAGGGGAGGATTTACCCTGGAGCTTGGGGAGAAATTTGCATGTGGGGCAGCCTGTTCCTTATAAGTGTGGGACTGAGGTCAGGCTGCTCTGATCCTTCTATTGCTAATGTGTAGGCTTCCCTTTTCTTGAATGCACCTAGTACATTCGTCTGTTATAGGGTATCTCCTGGTACACAAGAATACTGTGTCAACTTAACGTCCGTGCTCATCTCTGATAAGTGGTGGACTAGATGAGTAGATTACATATTTAATGTCTCATGCATCTTTCAAATAGATTTAATGGGATTAAATTTGTTTAGGTAATTTCTTAAACCCAGCTCTCTAATATCTACAGAACTGTCAAATATTTTTGTAAAAAAATATATTTTTATAAACATAATTTTATATAGCCGTAAAATATCTAGGTTGGTTTGAAAATAACAAAATAAAGGACACTCATTCTTAGTATCTTATTTCTTTATGTTCTATCTTTGATCCAAGGAGCTATATCCCAGGAGCATGTCATAGAGGTACCTTTGATTCTTTTTTATTTTTTATTTGTTAAAATGATATTTCTTACAAATTCTGAGTAACAGCATTCTACATGCCTTTGTTCAGGTTAATTCTAGAAACCTTTTTCTTGTAATCTTTGCCAAACACTCTCTGAGCTAAGTAGTGTCAGACCTGGTGAGTACTTGGATAGGAGACCCAGTATTCTTGATGTTGAAAATTTGGTAATTGTGCCTTTGAGTCCCTCCTCAAACTCTTCCCTTGTGCAAACTAATGGCTTATTGCAGAGACCCCAACAAATTATATGAGACATATTCATATTTTTACATGGAGAAATGATTGAGAATAAAAGAGTGATTATTCATGTGTACAATTCAGAATCTTTCATATGTGGAAATTGTAAACGAGCAGATTAACTGACCTCTTTTCTCAGTCAAATATTTTCAGTGATGTGGGTGTCAGAGGAAGGCAAATCATGGAGGTTCCTAGCACAGATATGCTCATAGGAAAGGGAACTTTATCCCAGAGAGGAACCCTCACTCCCAGGACACACGACATGGTCAACTGGGGCGTTTTCAGATCTTGGATGTTATAAGTAACACTGCTATGCACATGGAGGTGTATATATTCTTTCTGATTTGTGTTTTGGAATAATTAGGATATATTTTCAGAGGTGGATTTGCTGGGTCAAAAAGCAGTTCTATTTTTTTTTTGTATTAATTACTTTTCCTTTGTTTCAGATGTTCCTCCATTCCCCTCCCCTGACACCATCCTCCTGATCCCCCTTCCCACAGCATTGTTGTCTATGTCCATAGGTAATGCATATATGCATGTAAGTTCTTTGGTTTATATTACCCTCCTCGCCACCCGCCTCCTCTGGGGCTTCTCAGACTAAACGTTCTATTTTTTATTTTTTTGATGAAACTCCATAGTGTTTTCCACAGTAGCTGCACCAATTTGCATTCCCACCAATAGTGCACCAGGGTCCTGTTTTCTCCTCATCCTCCCCAGCACTGGGTGTTTGCTGAGGTATTGATAGGAGCCATTCTGGCAGGTGTAGCTGTCGTTTCAATTTGCACATCTCTGATGATCAGTAATGTGAGCATTGTTTCATATGTCTCATGGCCATCTGTACATCCTGGGCCCTACTCCTTCAGCTTCAGTTGAGACAGGACACCTGGGGACAAGGAGCATCAGGCCCTGTCAGTCACGTGAAGTCACAACCACCCCAGGTACCCTGTCTGACCTCTGAGATCCTCACCTTGGGAGGCTGTCACCAGGCACAGGACAAGACCCAGCAGTCTTATCTTCTTCTAGACCACGGCTCTGCCTTCCCCAGAGACCTCAGTCCTGTGTGAAGAGAGAGCTGTGAGCCTCCCCAGCCCAGGGGAGGATTTACCCTGGAGCTTGGGGAGAAATTCGCATGTGGGGCAGCCTGTTCCTTATAAGTCTGGTGACTGGGATCAGGCTGCCCTGGTCCTTCCTGGGTTCCTGTGGGGTATCGCTTCCCTTGAACTCACTCAGCATGTAAGTCAGGTATATGGGATCACCTGGAACATGAGACCTGTTGTAGTCAGGTTAATGGACCAGCTCATCTGTGATAAATGGTGGAGTAGATGAGTAGATTATATTTTTCGTGTAGGTGCATCTTTCAAGTAGATTTAAAATTATTACATGTGTCCTGATAGTTTATTAAACCCAACACTCTAATGTCTACACAACTGTCAGACCATTTTTTGAAGCAATTGTATTTTTTTTAAACGAGATAGACATTATTTGTCTTTCTCATTCTGAAAATGACAAAAAAAATGGCATTCATTGTCAGTGTTTTATTTTTTAATGTATGTTGTTACTTTGATTCAAGGAAGGATATCCCAGGAACATGTCATTGAGATACACTTGATTCCATTTTCTTTTGCTTTTTGAAATGATATTTCTTTAAGCCAATTAGAGAAAGACAAATACCACATGATCTCACTTATTTGTGGAATATGATGAACAAAATAGACCCAGAGACCTAAAAAGGAGTAAGGTTTAGAATGACAAATGTCAGTGGAGGGGGCAGGGAGGGATGGATGGGATAAACCGAAGAACTTATGTGCATGTATGCGTAACCAATGGACACAGACAACAATGTTGAGGAGGGTCGGGAGGAGGGTTTCTAGGGGAGAGAAGAAGAAACATCTGTAACAAAAGTAAATTAATATAACTGGAAAAAAATAAAATGATATTTGTTTCAAGTTGTGATTAACACTATGTTTTGTGCCTGTATTCAGGTCAATGCCAGAAAGCTTTTCTTACAATCTTTTCCAAACTCTTTCAGAGCAAAGCAGTGTCAGGCGTGCTGAGTACTTGGATGGGAGACTCTGGATTCTTAATGTTGAAAATTTGGTAATTGTGCCTTGAGTCCCTCGTCAAACTCTACTGTTGAGAAAGCCCATGCCATTTTGCAGAGACCTCACACAAACTGTATCAGACATATTCATATTTTTACATGGAGAAATGATTGAGAATAAAAGAGTGATTATTCATGTGTACAATTCAGAACCTTTCATATGTGGAAATTGTAAAGGCAACAGATTAACTGACCTCTTTTCTCAGTAAAATATTTTCAGTGATGTGGGGGTCAGAGGGAGGCAAATCATGGAGGTTCCTAGCACAGATGTGCTCATAGGAAAGGGAACTTTATCCCTGACAGGAAACCTCACTCCCAGGACACACGACATGGTCAACTGGGACATTTTCAAATCTTGGATATTGTAAGTAACACTGCTGTGAACATGGGGGTGTATATATTCTTTCTGATTTGTGTTTTGGAATAATTAGGATATATTTTCAGAGGTGGATTTGCTGAGTCAAAAAGCAGTCCTATTTTTATTTTTGCATTAATTACTTTATCTTTGTTTCAGATGTTCCTCCATCCCTCCCAGACACTATCGTCCTGATCCCCCTTCCCACAGCATTGTTGTCTATTCCATTGGTTATGCATATATGCATGTAAGTTCTTTGGTTTATATTACCCTCGCCACTGCCCCCCTGCTCTGGGGCTTGTCAGACTGAACATTCTTTTAAAAATATTTTTGAGGAAACTCCATAGCGTTTTCCACTGTGGCTGCACCAATCTGCATCCCATCCAACAGTGCACCAGGGTCCTGTTTTCTCCTATCCTCCCCAGCACTGGGTGTTTGCTGACGTAATGATAGGAGCCATTCTGGCAGGTGTAGCTGTCGTTTCAATTTGCACTTCTCTGATGATCAGTAATGTGAGCATTGTTTCATATGTCTCATGGCCATCTGTACGTCCTCTTTGGAGAAGTGTCTATTCAGGGCATTGGCCCATATTTTAATTGGATTGTATATCTTCCTGGTGTTGAGTTGTATGTAGTTTTTAAACATTTTGGAATTCAGGCCCTTATAAAATGTAACTTTGGCAAATAGACCACAGCTTTTTTTTAACTCAGAGATGTTAGAGGTAAACATTGAATCAAGAATCCAGAGAGGTTCCCTGAGGGAAACTGTGACGTGAAGAGGAAACCACACAGGAAACCAGCCCAAACCTCCAACTGCACCTGCTCCTGGATGGTCCTTGTGTTCAGGGACCCTGAGGGCCCCCTGGTGGTCGCAGCCTCTCCTGCAGGGAGGTTTGTGTCTGGGCTCACACTGACTTCCCCTCACTTTGTGTCTCGCACAGTAATACAAGGCCGTGTCCTCAGTGGTCACGGATCTCAGCTGCAGGGAGAACTGGTTCTTGGACGTGTCTCTGGAGATGGTGGTGCGGCTCTTGAGGGACGGGTTGTAGAAAGTGTCACCATCATAATGTATATTCCCGATCCACTCCAGCCACTTCCTTGGTTTCTGTCGGATCCAGTTCCAGGCATAACCAGTGGTTGTGATGGAGAATCCAGAGACAGCACAGGTGAGGGACAGGGTCTGCGAGGGCTTCACCAGTCCTGGGTCCGACTCCTGCAGCTGCACCTGGGACAGGACACCTGGGGACAAGGAACATCAAGCCCTGTCAGTCACGTGCAGTCACAACCACTCCATAGACCCCTGTCTGACCTCTGAGACTCTCACCTTGGGGCGCTGTCACCAGGCACAGGAGAAGACCCAGCAGTCTCATCTTCTTCTAGACCACGGCTCTGCCTTCCCCAGAGACCTCAGACCTGTGTGAGGAGAGAGCTGTGAGCCTCCCCAGCCCAGGGGAGGATTTACCCTGGAGCTTGGGGAGAAATTCGCATGTAGAGCAGACTGTTCTTTATAAGTTGAGAGACTGAGGTCAGGCTGCCCTGGTCTTTCCGGGGTTCCTCTGAGTGTGTCTCTTCCCTTGAACTCATTCACCATGTAAGTCAGGTATAGGGGATCATCTTGTTCAAGAGACCTATTGGAGTCAGGTTAATGGACACGCTCATCTCTGGTAAATGGTGGACAAGTTGAGTAGATTATATTTTTAATTTCTCATGCATCTTTCAAATAGATGTAAAGGGATTACATTTGTCCAGGTAGTTTCTTAAACCCAACTTTCTAATATATAAAAAATTGTTACATATCTTTATGAACAATTGTATTTTTATAAACATAATTTCATATATATAATGTCCCCCTTCTCTTAAAATCACCAAACAAAGGACATTCATTCTCAGTATATTTTTATCTATGTTTTATTGTGATCCAAGGGACTATATCCCAAGAACAGGTTAATGGGAGATCCTCAATTCTTTTCTTTATTTTGTTTTGTTTCATTAAAATGATATTCATTATAAGTTCTGAGTAACACTATACGATATGCCATTTTTTAGGTTATTGTTGGAAACATCATTTACCCTCTTTACCAAACACCTTCAGCACCTAAGCAGGATGGAGCCTGGTTAGTACTTGCATGAGAGAGCCTTGACCCTTGATGCTGAAAATTGGGAATTCTGTCTTTGAGTCCCTCCTCAGACTGTCCCCTTGAGGAAGTCCATGGCTTACTCTAGATACCTCTATCTAATTAAATCAGACATAATCACGTTTATACATGGAGAAATGATCGAAGATAGAAAGACTGATTATGTGTTAGTACAATTCAGATACTTTTATATGTTGAAATAATAATGGCAGCAGATAAACTGATCTGATTTTCAGTCTACTGCTTTCATTGATGATGGGGTTCAAAGGGGGTGGCAGAACGAATTCCCAGCACAGGTTTTGCTTGTGGGAAAGGGAATTTTAATCCTGACAGGAACCCTCACCCTCACCCCCTCCCTCTGCCCCTGGGGATGGTCACTGTGATCAGAGTTGCTGGGTCCTCCCACTTACCATGTAACATCATTAGCGTATAATGAACATATTCTCCCGTCAGACATACGACTTGGAAACCTATTGTTTCTTTGTAGGCTTGTCTTTGCATTACCTTAATGGACTGTTTGTTGGGGAAATTTTTTCATTTTTAACAATGTTCAATTCATCACCATTTGATTTAATGTGAACTGCATTTTATGTTTTACGTAACAAATCACCAGAAAATTGTCAGCCTCCATTGCTCATGGGAGGGGAAACCCTGATATGAACAGAGTGAGCCCTAAACCCAATAGAGAAATGAAGGTTGGAAGCCTTAATATCATTGAAATCTGTTTGCTGTGTCCTCTAACAAGACCAACCTTCCATGGCTTGAAACCCTGATTCATTTAAAACATGAATTCACTTTACTGGACTTTACATTATGAAATTCCCTACAGTATGTAGCATACAAAACTAAACTAATCCCTGAGAAATTATATCCTGTAGACATCAGACAGACATGGAAGGAACCTCAAAGGACATGAGGAAGATGCTGAGCAGAGACGACAGAGACAGGATCCCAGAGGGTATTTTACGTGGATGAAAGTGACCAGGAGGACAAAGGTGCAGAGAGGTCGTGAGAGGGAGACATGAGGAGATGACCTGGAGCTGACGTCTGGGAACTTCATCACTGACAACAATCCCAGACTCCAGTCTCCCTCCTTCTGCCCCTGGGCATGGTCAATTGGTCAGAGGTGCTGGGATCTACCACAGACTATGTGACGTCCTTAATGTATATTGAACACATTCTCCCATCAGACAAATACTTTGGAAATGTTATCTCTCTGTTGAGCTTGTATTTTCATTCCCTTAATGGAATCTTTGGTGGGATGAAGGTATTTAATATAGCAAAATATAATTGACCCCTGTTTTCTGTCCTGGGCCTGTTTTGGTGAATCACACAGACCCCAGGATGTGCTGAGCCTCACGGTCCAGGGTCATCGGCTGCAGCAGCCACAGGGACAGAGAGGTTCTGGCACCAGGAGTGAGGGCTGCTGGGAAAATGCCCAGAACTGGACGGGACTTTGACTTGAGTGAGGGGAGGAAGCTGGACATGTTCTGAGTCACAGGACAAAGATGTGCCTGATGTTCATGGGCAGAGTGTTACTGGACATGTGGCTTTAAACCTCTTCCCCTGACGACCCAGGAGGACGTGCAGGCATGACAGACACAGCTTCCGTCATCGTATGAAACACCTGAGTGACTATGACCAGGAGTTTTTCAGAATAGAAACGTTAAATGTTCTGCAGGCAGGGATCGAGGGGAATAAGGAACGTGTCACTGCAAAGGGGGGGGGGCAGGGGATTCCTGTTACCCACATGCACCTGCTCACAGTGTCTCTGTCTGTGAGGTAACAACTTCACAGGTCCAGGGGTTAGCACTGGGACACCTGTGGGTCATTACTCACCTGGTCACACCATGCTCCACCCAAGCTGCACATTCATTGGGGTTCCATTCATGAAATCCCTCAACACTTAGCGGGAAGAGTGGACACCCCTCCCTGCAGGAGCCATGGTGCTGGTGTGTCTGTGTGAGGGGCCCTCATGTCATTGACCAGGACCCTGTCTCAGTCCATCATTATCACCATCATCACCATCACCTTTTGTTTATTTAAAATTGTTTTTATTATCTGTAGACATGGTTGTTGTCCAACATAATGACACCTTTTCTCATTTTTTGGTCATTTATTATATTGCTAAGTAATATATGTATTCAGACTATTTTATTTTTATTTTTAGTCCTGACAAATGAGGGCTCCTTCTTGCCTCTTCTCTATCTGCCCCACTCTGGGATCTGATGAGAAAGGTTTGGTCCACCCTCTATAGATGTCTTTGGGAGACTGAACCCCAAAATTCCCTGGAAGGAGCATTCCTTCCCCTCCACCACCACCTCCCAAAATAAAAGCCCTGAGCCTGTCTCCTTTCCTGGAATATCAAAGCTCCTCTGACTTGTTGAAGGGCCTTTCTTATGCTCCTCAGAGATTCAACTATGTACGTGATACGTGTTGGTTGCCGTTCTGAGTAACCGGGAAGGAGGGGCTGGCCACCACCGTCCTTTGTGGCCACAGCTCAGCACAAACTCTGAGCTCCCTCCAAATCCCAGGTGTCCCCTCAGAGTTCCAGTCCAGTCCGCCCTCCCTCTGTCGGAGCCCCAGGTGAGTGGCTGTGGCTATTTAGCGCTCTTTCCAGGCTCTCTGCGCTGTGGAGCAGCTGGGGCTCTTAACCCCGAGGGCGGGCGCCGCCACCGCCGCTCCCAGCTAAGGCCGCCGCTCACAGCCGAGGTCGCTGCTGTCCGTGGGCTCCCAGCCCGCCACCCTTACGCGTCTCCGCAGATCCTACCAGGCTCATTCAGTGTCCCTGGTTGTGTGGTCCTCTCCCACTGCTTTTCTGTTGCTTTTTCCCGATGATTTGTCTTTATTTTAGTTGTAATTCCCGTTTGATCCTGGGAGATCGTCTGTGTAGCTTCCATTCACTCCACCGCCATTTTCCCGTCCTCTGAATTTCTTTTTCTTTATCTCCAAGCGCTCCTCCCAACCTGCCGCGGGCGGGCGGCTCGCGGGCTCGGCCAGCTCCGGGACCCATTTTAACTCTTTGGATGGAAATGCCTGTCCCTGGATGGAAGGCCGGCCCTGCAGCTGTGTTGTAGGAGAACATGACTGACTGGTCATGGCCGCAGGTCTGCAGATGGAGAACACGTTGCCCCAAATAGTCTCCCACGCCTGACTGACAGGTGGATTTGGGACTTATCCAATGGTGATATTCAGATAGATGTTTTACTTGAGGCCCTGTTTTCAGAGTCAGCATTTGGAGGATGTTGGTTTTTGCTGAATGAAATTGGCCTGTGTGGTGGATGAGAACCGGTGGAAGGTGAGGGTGGCTGTGGTCCTGCGACTCACGCTCACAGCCTGGGGATGTTACGTGGCAAGTGGGACTCTGTCATATGTGATTCATGTGGGGATCCTGAGATACAACCATTTTAGTAGATGACCCAGGTGGGTCCTCCTATGAGAAGTGTTTATATCAGAGGGAGGCAGAGGGAGGTTAGGCTCCAGGAGGACAAGAACACACCGTGACCTCTGAGGTCAGGGACCTATTCCTGGCTGTGGAGATGGGGGAAGAGGCCACCGGACCAGGAAAGCAGTTCTAGTCCCTCGAAAAGACCAGGAAACAGGCTCCCCTGTGTGACGATGGAGAAACTGACAACACACAGACTCAGAGATGAACAGGCCGTCAACAGGCTCCTGAGGAGACGCCTGGTCTTCAGGACCTGCACGTCCAACCCTACAGGAACCTCCTCACAGCTGCAGGAAGGCTGTTCTAGGAGGAAACACACTGAAGGAGAACAGACCAGTGTTGGTGAGCGTGGGGAGAGAGGGACCCTTGCACTCTCTCGGTGGGAAGGTAAGATCCTGCAGCGACATGGAAACAGCGTGTTGTTTCCTCCAAAATGAGAGTAGAAACCCTGTGTGATTGAGCAGTGAGCTCCCAGGTGTTCATGGAATAAAAAACCCAGGACCTGGAGAGGTGTTGCACGGCCCTGTTCATTGCAGCCGTGATCAGTGTAGTCAAGACGTGGAAACATCTCTGTCCATCAGTGGGTGAGTGGACAAACATGTGCGATATTCTCAGAGCGGAATATTACTTAGCCTTAAATCACAGGGAAACCCTGCACAATCCCCAGCCTGGATGACACTAGAAGACACTGTGCTCTGTGAAATAAAGCCGTCAGGGAAAGACAAATTGTGTCTGATTCCACCTACACTGGGGACTGAATTAGGTTTCCTTCCAGCAGAGTGTGCAGGAGCCCAGGCCTGGGTGTGGTGGAGGCTCTGGCAGGAGACGGGATCGTGGAGGGTCGGCTGCCCTGGAGTCCTGCGCTGACGGAGAACAAAGATGGAGGCAGCTGGAGCAGACACTGTGTCAGGACACAGTCAGCCCTGGTCCTGGACCCTGTGCATCCACAGGAGCCTGGGTGTGTCTGCTCAGTGTGTGGAGCCGTCCACCCTCAGGGCCTGTGGACAATGAGGGAACATTCAGTCCCCACGGAGGGGAGCTTTCCCCTGGGAATGGGGAGGAGACAGAGCCCAGCAAACCCCTGTGGTCCTAGGGTCTGTGTGAGCACCCAGGACACGCCCCTGTGTGATCTCTGAGACTGGACCCTCCACTCTGAGTCATCACTGACATCCTCCTGTGTCGAGGTGAGTATCATTTGATAGTTATTTTCATTGCTGAGTAGTATTCTGTTGATCAATTTTCCCTAGATTGTTTTTTCTTAAATTAGAAGGACTTTTGGGAAGTTTGTATCTTCTAACTCACAGATGCTACAAATATTTGGATACATTTCTGTATGAACACAATGACTTGTTCTTCTGGAGCAAATACTCCTGGTGGAACCGCTGCAATACATGTTAAGTATATATTTAATTTAATAAAGGTATGCTGTTCACTTTGTCAGGAAAGAAGACCAGGAAATTGAAGAACAGGGAGAGGGAAAAGAGCCCAGTCACTGCCGATGTGTCATCTGCACACACAGTGTCACCTCCTCACTTGTCCGCAGTGAGAATATGAGAAGTTAGAGCCACAGAGAAGAAGCGAGAGTTGTCCTCCATGCAGCTGAGAGCTGAGAGGAAATCCCTGCTCCCAACAGGAAGCCCCTCCTTCCCCCTCACTCTGCACCTGCTCCTGGGCTGTTCCCTGTGGTCCAAGGGTCCTGAGCGCCCCCTGGTGTCCTGAGCGCCACCTGCAGCCCCGCCCTCTTGTCTCCCTCAGGAGGTTTGTGTCTGGGCTCATACTGACTTCCCCTCACTGTGTGTGTCGCACAGTAATACACAGCTGTGTCTTCAGTGGTCACGGAGCTCAGCTGCAGGGAGAATTGGTTGTTGGACATGTCCATGGAGATGGTCATGCGACTCTGGAGGGACGGGCTGTAGTAAGTTCTACCATTATAATATATGTACCCCACCCACTCCAGCGCCTTCCCTGGTTTCTGGCGGATCCAGCTCCAGTAGGTAACACTGTCTACTGAGTCCCCGGAGACATTGCAGGTGAGGGAGAGGTTCTGCGAGGGCTCCAGCCGTCCTGGGCCTGACTCCTGCAGCTGCACCTGGGACAGGACACCTGGGGACAAGGAACATCGAGCCCTGTCAGTCACGTGCCGTCACAAACACCCCAAAAAGAACTGTCTGACCTCGGCGACCCTCACCTTGGGGGGCTGTCACCAGGCACAGGAGAAGACCCAGCAGTCTCATCTTCTTCTAGACCACAGCTCTGCCTTCCCCCGAGACCTCAGCCCTGTGTGAGGAAAGAGCTGTGAGCCTCTCCACCCCAGGGGAAGATTTACCCTGGAGCTTGGGGAGAAATTTGCATGTGGGGAAGCCTGTTCCTTATAAGTGGAGGACTGAGGTCAGGCTGGCCTGGTCGTTCTGGGGCCCTGTGGGGGCATCTCTTCCCTTGAACTTACTCACCATGTAAGTCAGGGAAAGGGGATCACTTGATTCATGAGATCTATGGAGTCAGTTTAATCGAATTTCTCAGCTCTGATAAATGGTGGATGGGTTGAGTAGATTATATTTTTAATTTCTCATGCATCTTTCAAATAGATGTAAAAGGATTACATTTTTCCAGGTAGTTTCTTAAACCCAACCTTCTAATATATACACAATTGTTAAATATTTTTATGAACAGTACTATTTTTTTTATCCTCACCCGAGGACATTTTTCCATTTTTTGTTCAGATAGAGTGGGAAGGAGAGAGAGGAAGAGAGAGACAGATAGGGAGAAACATCGACGTGAAAGGGACACATCGAGTGGCTGCCTCCCGCACGACCCAACCAGGGCCAGGGACACATTGCAACTGAGGTACCTGCCCTTAGCGGGAACTGAAGCCGGGTTTCTCTGGACCGCACTGTGACCCTCTAACCGCTGAGCCAAACTGGCCCGGGCAACAGTAGTATTTTTATAAACATAATTTCATATATACAATGTCTCCTTTCTCTGAAAATCTCAAAATAAAGGGCATTCATTCTCCGTATCTTAGATGTTTATTTATGTTTCATGGTGATCCAAGGAACTATATCCCAAGAACTATTTAATGGGAGATCCTCATTTTTTTCTTTATTTTGTTTTGTTTGGTTAAAATGATATTCATTATAAGTCTGAGTAACACGATACTACATGCCATTTTTTAGGTTATTGTTGGAAAAATCATTTACACTCTTTACCAAACACCTTCAGCAGCTACGTAAGATGGACCCTGGTTAGTACTTGCATGAGAGCCCATTGAATCTTGATGTTGAAAATTGGTAATTCTGTCTTTGAGGCTCTCCTCAGACTCTTGCCTTGTGCAAGTCCATGGCTTACTGCAGAGACCTCCATCTAATTATACCAGACATAATCATGTTTATACATAGAGAAATGATATAAAATAGAAAGACTGATTATGGATTAGTACAATTCAGATTCTTTTATATGATGAAATATTAAAGGCAGTAGATTAACTGATCTGATTTCAGTCTAGTGTTATCAGTGATGTTGGGGCTCAAAGGGGAGGTGGTTGGAGAGGATTCCCATCATAGCTTTGCTCGTAGGTAAGGGAATTTTAATCCTGACAGGAACCCTCACTCTCACCCCCTCCCTCTGCCCCTGGGGATGGTCACTGAGGTCAGAGGTGCTGGGCCCTCCCACTCACCATATAATGTCCTTAATGTATAATGCACACTTTCTACCATCAGACATATGACTTGGAAACCTATTTTCTCTTTGTAGACTTGTCTTAACATTACCTTAATGGAATATGTGCTGGGAAAATGTTTTCATTTTTAACAATGTTCGATTCATCACTATTTGATTTAATGGGATATGTTTTTTATGTTTTAGGTAACAACTCACCAGAAAATTGTCACTTTCCATTGCTCATGGGAGGGGAAACCCTGTTATGAGCACAGTGGACACTAAACCCAATAGAGAAATGAAGGTTGGAATCCTTAATATCATTGAAATCTGTTTGCTCTGCCTTCTGACCAGGAGACCAACCTCCCATGGCATGCAGTCCTCATTGATTTCAAAGATTAATTTAGTTTACTGAACTTTACACTGTGAATTTCCCTACAGCATGTAGCATAGAAGACTAGACTAACCCCTGAGAAATTATATCATGTAGACGTCAGGCAGACGAGGAAGGAACTTCAAAGGACGTGAGAGAGATGCAGAGTAGAGATGACAGAGACAGGATCCCAGAGGGTATTTCACGAGGATGAAAGTGACCAGGAGGACGAAGGTGCAGAGAGGTCGTGAGAGGGAGACATGAGGAGATGACCTGGAGCTGACGTCTGGGAAAGTGAATGTCCCAGTGAGAACCCTGCATGGAGCTGTGTGTGCAGGACTCACGTGGGACAGTGGGAGAGCAAGGCCCTGGCGAGTGTGGGGACCTGGAGTGAGCTCAGACCCAGGGCGTGTGGACACACTGACTCTCCCTCTGTGGACACTGCGTCCCTGTCACAGGGTGGAGAGGATGCCCGGGGTGCTCAGTCTTTCAAGGAGACAACTGGGTCACGTGGCAACCGAGTGAGATTATGGTCCTTGAGCCTGGACATGGCTTGTCTGGGAAAGAGAATGTTGTGGACACCATCGTCGTCCTCAGTGAGATGAAGGAACACAGGGTCCAGGACAAGGAGGAGGGTCCTTGGGACCCTGAACCACAGGAAGAGAGGGAACACCCTGAGCACCCCAGGGAGCTGTTCTCAGCCCCTCCCTGCACGGTTCCCGCAGGATGTTCCCAGGTCGGTGGGTTCCGAGCTCCCCCTGCTGGTCTTGATCCCTCTTGAGGGACCCGAGGGTCTCCTGCAGCTCAGTCCCTCCTGTCTCCCTACAGGGAGTTTGTGTCTGGATCATAGAGATGTCCTGGTCAGGAAAGTGTCACATGTCCAGTGTTTATCTCACTCATATTCATTCACATACTCTGTGTCTCTAGTTCTCCATAAATAATCTATTAAAATAGCAACACGGACAACCCAGACCACGCCAAACTCCATGGTCTGTTGTCTGTGTTAGTCCTGATCAGGGAAGAAGAACATCGGGGATCCTAGGGCTGGGCTCCTGTCCCAGTGCTGCGGGGTCAGGGCTGGGCTGGTTTTCTTGAGCTGAGGGGGCCCTATTTGCATGTCCTCCTATTATTGAGAGAGCTCTGTGGTTGGACGCTGACATAAAGGAAATGGCTTCAGAGTGTGGTGTATCCAGGGCCATATGTCAGTGTAGAATTAGCCCTGGTATCTGGGCCTCTGCTGTGCCCAACTTTATCCAACTGATCCCCTGAATGACCTCCAGACAGGGAGACATGCCAAGTGCGGGTTTCAGTGCTACCTGGGTGGACACTGGACCATGTTAAATGTGATCATGGTCCAATAGAGCAGTAGAAATCAATGTAATACAAACCTAAATGAAAGGGTAAAGTTTTAAATATCATATCTTAGAAGGCAAATTGTATGAAGACAGGAAGGTAATCAAACATCACTCCCAGAGGGACATTAAGGTATGGGAACTTCTTGTTCAGGAGAGAGGAAGTTCCTCTGACACTGTTTCCCCTGCACAGTGTTCAGAGGACACACTGAGAACAGTGTGTGACCCTGGAACCTGTGGACCAATGTTGGGGGACAGTGGGTGTCTGTGTGGGTCCCTGGGAAGCAGAAGCATGAACTACAGAGAAGCAGACAGGGCTCCCGGGTCTGAGTCCTTCAGGGAGTTTGGAGCTGAATGTGCAGCAGCTGCACGGCCTCCTGTGTGGGGTTTGTTCTCCAGACTCTGCGGGACCAGGTTCAGTCACTGGGGATGGAGAAGCACGTCCTTCGTAGGTATATCACGTGTTTAGGTAAAGTTGCAGTTAAAGATTTGTGAGTAATTAAGTTTAGGTCATGCAAGTGTCATTATTGGAAACCTGCTGTCTGCATGTGACCATTGGGAACACTGTCACCATGTCTGTACCTGATGGGGGTCAACTAGGACAGGAACCTGACCCAGGGCATCACTGGGGGAAATGCTACCTGGGTGCATGAATGGGGGGGGTTAACCAAGACAGGGACTCACAAGTCCAGGTTTGTTGTTTCGTCGGATTCTGACTTTACTTATTGTTTAGCCAGTTCACATTTTCTTTCCTCACTTTCCTCTGAATTAACCACACATATACCCTAGGGTCATGAAGACACTGTGTTGAGAGTGTGCAGGAGCACAAGTCCTTTGTGAGTTGATTTGTACCTGACATCTTTCCTGAATGGACTCTGTAGTTCTATCAGTTTTCTGGTGCAGTGTTTAGGGTTTTCAATACACAAGATGTGTGTCCTATGGATAGAGATAAAGAGACACTTTAACTTGTTTCTTTCTCATTTAGACATGTTACAGTATTTTTCTTGCCTAATTATTCTGGAAAAAAACTGCATTTCTGTTAAATGCAGAAGTAGTCACGGGGTGCCCTTGTGTGGGTCCTGATGTTAAAACAATAGAGTAAAAATGTGCTCTGTGCACCATGATATCACTTGTTGGCTTCTCCAATGTGACCTTTGTTATGTTGAAGTACATCTCTTCTGTACCTAATTTGTGAAGAATTGTAACCATGAAGCCATTTTGAATCTTTAAAGGCTTTTTCCTGCATCTACCTGTATGGTGGCAAGTGTATGCTCCATTCTCATTTACATTCGTCAAACCATCCTTGCATCTAAGGCCATATTCGCTGCATCTCAGGAAAGGATCCTTTCAATGTGCTGCTAAGTTTCCTAGGACACCACAGAGGATTTTTGTTTATGATCATCAGGGACATGATCTGTCATTTTTTGTGTAAACATACTTTGCTTTCTTATGAGTGTAATGGTTACCCCAATAATTGAGTTTGGATGTCTTCCCTGTTTTTCCAATCCTTTGAAGTGTTTAAGAAAAAGTGTTTGTACAGGTACTATTTTTTCTTGAAGTTTTGATAGAATTCACCCTTGAATAAATGTGGACACGTGCCTTTCTTGGAAGATAGGTTTGTATTACTACTCCAATTATTTTTAAAATTTCTACCAATCCATCATAGTCAGGGAAAATTATTAATTTAAGGAACAAACTAGAGGGCTGAGAAATATAGTGTTGACCTTCGCAGGCTGTGGACAGCACATGGAGTTCCCACAAGCACACACGTGGAGCTGAGCAGTGACAGGCTGAGAGGCTCCTAACTCTGCATCCCTCAGGTAAGTCCGAGCTACATGGACTGACAAGGGAGCAGCTCGGGGTCCCTGCCAGGGAGTATCCTGTCTCTACAAACTGAAGCCAGGGGCTGGTCTCTGCAGGTCTGAGATGTTGGGACCAGCTCCCACCTGAGACTCCGCAGTCATACCTGTCTGTTCTTCCACCTGAAGAAGGGAGGGATTTGGTGAAGAAAAGGGGCAACGTTCTTGTCCTCAGGATTTCTGTGCATGGAGAGAAAGCAACGGGAATATGAACATTTAAGCATTCCTCCTGTGAAAGGCCCCGCTGAGCCAGGACACCCTCAGAATTCAGTGACAGTGTATTTGGGGTCAGTGTGCAAATTACAGTTGTTTTCAGACGAAATGTTTATTTCATATGCCATCCAAGAGAATGAAGTAAAACCATGTTTTCTGCATGTCAGAACGTTTCTAATAATAAAATAAGTGTTTCAAAATACAGAGGTGTCAGTGGAGCCTCAGAACCAAAGGTCTAGAGAGACTTGTAGAAACTGTTATCTGGAGAGGAAGCCCAGAGCCTCAGAGGAAACAGCCATAAACACCATCTGCACCTGCTCCTGGGGCTGCAACACAGAGTCGGTGGGTCCTGAGCGCCCCCTGCTGTCCTAAGGTCCCCCTGCAGCCCTGTCCTCCTGTCCCCTCAGGAGGTTTGTGTCTGGGCTCACACTGACTTCCCCTCACTGTGTCTCCCGCACAGTAATACACGGCCGTGTCCTCAGTGGTCACAGAGCTCAGCTGCAGGGAGAACTGGTTCTTGGAGGTGTCTGGGTCAATGACTAACTGACCTTGGAGAGATGGTGTATACTCTCTATACCACCTGGAACGGTAGTATGTCCTCCCCAGCCACTGGAGACCTCTCCCTGGGGGCTGTCTGAGCCAGTGCCATGCAGCACTGTTGCTAGAGACACTGTCCCCAGAGATGGTGCAGGTGAGGGAGAGGGTCTCGAGGGCTTCACCAGTCCTGAGCCCAACTCCTGAAGCTGCACCTGGGACAGGACACCTAGAGACAAGGAGTATCAGGCCTGTCAATTACGTGCTATCACAACGACCCCACAGACCCTTGTCTGATCTCTGAGATCCTCACCTTGGGGTGCTGTCACCAGGCACAGGAGAAGACCCAGCAGTCTCATCTTCTTCCAGATCACAGCTCTGCCTTCCCCAGAGACCTCAACCATATATGACGAGAGAGCTGTGAGCCTCCCCAGCCCAGGGGAGGATTTACCCTGGAGCTTGAGGCGAAATTTGCATGTGGGGCAGCCTGTTCCTTATAAGTGGGGGGACTGAGGTCAGGCTGCCCTGGTCCTTCTGTTGCTAATGTGTGGGCTTCCCTTTCTTGAATGCACTTAGTACATTCGTCAGTTATAGGGGATCTCCTGCTACACAAGATATACTGGAGTCCGCTTAATGTCCATGCTCATCTCTGATGTGTTGGACGAGTTGAGTAGATTATATTTTTAATTTCTCATGCATCTTTCAAATAAATTTAAAGAGATTAAATTTGTTTAGGTAATTTCTTAAACTCAGCTTTCTAATATCTACAGAACTGTCAAATATTTTTATAAAAAATTTTATTTTTATAAACATAATTTCATATAGTCAAATAATATCTAGGTTGGTTTGAAAATCACAAAATAAATGACATTCATTCTAAGTATCTTATTTCTTTATGTTGTAACTTTGATCCAAAAAACTATATCCCAGGAACATGTCATTGAGGTACCCTTGATTCTTTTTTATTTTTTTATCTGTTAAAATGATATTTCTAACAAATTCAGAGTAACACTGTGCTACATGCCTTTGCTTAGGTTAATGCTAGGAACCTTTTCCTTGCAATCTTTGCCAAACACTCTCAGAGCTAAGTAGTGTCAGACCTGGTGAGTACTTGGCTAGGAGACCCCTGATTCTTGATGTTAAAATTTTGTAATTGTGCCTTTGAGTCCCTCCTGATACTCTTCCGTTGTGCAACCTCATGGCTTATTGCAGAGACCACAAGAAATTATATCAGACATATTCCCATTTTTACATTGAGAAATGATTGAGAATACAAGAGTAATTATTCATGTGTACAATTCAGAATCTTCTGTTATAACCTGACGGCGAGATAACCAGAGACGCATGGCCGAATTGTAAAGGAGCACTTTATTTCGCCGGAGGGCTGAGGAGGGCATAGTTTCCCCTCAGATCAACAGCCACGATTCTCGTTGCTCATCCCATTTTAAAGACAGAAACTCCCTCCTCCTTTTTCCCCTTCCCCTCAGGGAACCAGTACAATAGTGGGAGTGACAGAGACTACAGAAGTCAAAATTAGCATTATTTACCGACGGCATAAGTACTTACAAGTACCTGCAAATACCTATACTCAGGAAACTGCAAATGCCTCCCAACTCCTGGAGCAACTATAATCTTAGGCAAAATTCCTTTCCGTCTAGGAGTAATTAACCAATTATTGGAAGAATATCGAGGAATGTCTATTGGTGACAAAATGGAGTCTTTTAGTCGCCTTAACCAAGGGGCCTACATAAAAGGGAATCTAGTTGCCTTAGCCTTGGGGCCCAGATCACTTCCATATGTGGAAATTGTAAACGCAGCAGATTAACTGACCTCTTTACACAGTCAAATATTTTCAGTGATGTGGGGGTCAAAGGGAGGCAAATCATGGAGGTTCCTAGCACAGATATGCTCAAAGGAAAGGGAACTTTATCCGTGACAGGAACCCTCACTCCCAGGACACACGACATGGTCAACTGGGTGGTCTTCAAATTTTGGATACTGTAAATAACACTGCTATGAACATGGGGGTGTATGTAGTCTTGTTGATTTGTTTTCTTGGGATAATTAGAGGTGGATTATCAGAGGTGGATTTGCTGGGTCAAAAAGCCGTTCTATTTTTATTTTTTTGCATTAATTAGTTTAACTTTGTTTCAGATGTTCCTCCATTTCCCCCCTAGACACCATCCTCCTGATCCCCCTTCCCACAGCATTGTTGTCTATGTCCATTGGTTATGCATATATGCATGTAAGTTCTTTGGTTTATATTACCCTCCTCTCCACCCCCCTCCTCTGGGGTTTGTCAGACTGAACATACTTTTCTTTTCTTTTTTTAGGAGACTCCATAGCGTTTTCCACAGAGGCTGCACCAATCAGAATTCACACCAATAGTGCACCAGGGTCCTCTTTTTCCTCTTCTTCCCCAGCACTGGGTGTTTGCTGAGGTATTGATAGGAGCCATTCTGGCAGGTGTAGCTGTCGTTTCAGTTTGCACGTCTCTGAGGATCAGTAATGTGAGCATTGTTTCATATGTCTCATGGCCATCTGTACGTCCTCTTTGGAGAAGTGTCTATTCAGGGCATTGGCCCATATTTTAATTGGATTGTATGTCTTCCTGGTGTTCAGTTCTATGTAGTTTTAAAATATTTTGGAATTTAAGCACTTATCAAATGTACCTTTGGCAAATAGACCACAGCTTTTTCTAACTCAGAGATGTTAGAGGTAAACATTGAATCAAGAATCCAGAGAGGTTCCCGAGGGAAACTGTGACATGAAGAGGAAACAACACAGGAAACCAGCCCAAACCTCCAACTGCACCAGCTCCTGGATGGTCCTTGTGTTCACGGAACCTGTGCGCCCCCTGGTGGTCGCAGCCTCTCCTGCAGGGAGGTTTGTGTCTGGGCTCACACTGACTTTCCCTCACTGTGTGTCTCGCACAGTAATACACGGCCGTGTCCTCGGTGGTCACAGATCTCAGCTACAGGGAGAACTGGTTCTTGGACGTGTCACTGGAGATGGTGGTGCGGCTCTTGAGGGACGGGTTGTAGTTAGTGCTACCACTACTAGCATATATGTACCCAATCCATTCCAGCCCCTTCCCTGGTTTCTGTCAGATCCAGCTCTTCCAGTTACCACTGAGTGAGCCCCCAGAGGCAGAGCAGGTGAGGGAGAGGGTCTGCGAGGGCTTCACCAGTCCTGAGACCGACTCTTGTAGCGCACCTGGGACAGGACACCTGGGGACAAGGAGCGTCAGGCCCTGTCAGTCACGTGCAGTCACAACCACCCCACAGACCCTGACTGACCTCTGAGACCCTCACCTTGGGGCACTGTCACCAGGCACAGGAGAAGACCCAGCAGCCTCATCTTCTTCTAGACCACGGCTCTGCCTTCCCCAGAGACCTCAGCCCTGTGTGAGGAGAGAGCTGTGAGCCTCCCCAGCCCAGGGCAGGATTTACCCTGGAGCTTGGGGAGAAATTTGCATGTGGGGCAGCCTGTTCCTTATAAGTGGAGGGACTGAGGTCAGGCTGCCCTGGTCCTTCTGGGGCCCTGTGGAGGCATGTCTCTCTTTTTTTTTTTATCTCACTCTGTATGTAAATCAGGGAGAGGGGATACCTGGGTTTAAGAGACATTGGAATGTGGTCAAAGGTTGCCCTCGCCTTTTTGAGCATAAGAAGAAATGATGGACTAGACAGGGAGGTTAGACTTTTAACTTTCCATACATCCTTCAAACTGATTTCAAAGGATTAGCATTTGTTCAGAGACTTTCTGAATCCCAATTCTCCAGTATACCCATTATTTCCAAATTTTATATTATAATTTCATATAAGTATTATCTATCTTAGTGCAAAAATAAAAATAAAGGACATCTATGTTCAATATCTTATATTTTAATTATATTTAAATATGTTTTTATTGATTTTATTTTTTAGAGAGTTGAACAGAGAGTGTAACTTCATCGCTGACAAAGATACCTGAGTCCAGTCTCCCTCCTTCTGCCCCTGGACATGGTCAGTTGGTCAGAGGTGCCGGGATGTACCACACAATATATTACGTCCTTAATGTATATTGAACACATTCTCCCATCAGACAAATACTTTGGAAATGTTATCTCTCTGTGGAGCTTGTCTTTTCATTCCCTTAACGGAATCTTTGGTGGGATAAAAGCATTTAATATAGCAAAATATAATTGATGCCTATTTTCTGTCCTGGGCCTGTTTTGGTGAATCACACAGACCCCCAGGACGTGCTGAGCCTCACGGTCCAAGGGCATCGGTTGCAGCAGCCACAGGGACAGAGAGGTTCTGGCACCAGGAGTGAGGGCTGCTGGGAACCTGCCCAGAACTGG
Organism: Tadarida brasiliensis; assembly: GCA_030848825.1. Lineage (NCBI taxonomy): Eukaryota > Metazoa > Chordata > Mammalia > Chiroptera > Molossidae > Tadarida > Tadarida brasiliensis. Next base: position 248,968,915 of record CM061257.1, read on the forward strand.
ACGGGACTTTGACCTGGGTGAGGGGAGGAAGCTGGACGTGTTCTGAGTCACAGGACAGAGATGTGCCTGATGTTCATGGGCAGAGTGTTACTGGACATGTGGGTTTAAACTTCTTCCCGTGACGACCCAGGAGGACGTGCAGGGAATGACAGACACAGCTTCTGTCATCGTAGGAAACACCTGAGTGACTATGACCAGGAGTTTGTCAGAATAGAAACATTAAAGGTCCTGCAGGCAGGGATCAAGGGAAATAAGGAACGTGTCACTGCAAAGGGGGAAAGGGGATTCCTGTTACCCACATGCACCTGCTCACAGTGTCTCTGTCTGTGACGTAACAACTTCCCAGTTTCAAGGGTTAGCACTTGGACACCTGTGGGTCATTACTCACATGGTCACACCACGCATCACCCAAGCTGCACAATTCATTGGGGTCGTCATTTATGAAATCCTTCAAAACTTACAGGGAAAAGTGTACACCCCTCTCTGCACGAGCCATGGTGGTGTTGTGACTGTGTGAAGGGCCCTCATGTCATTGACTCGGACCCTGTCTCAGTCCACCGTCATCGCCATCATCACCATCATCATCATCATCACCATTTTTTTCACTTAAATTTTTTCTTATTTCCTGTATACATGGTTGTTGTCCACACACAATGACCCCTTTTCTCATGTTTGGCAAATTTTTTACGGTTGTTAAGTGGAATTGGGAGTCAGACTCTATTTCATATTATGTTAGAGTGCTGACAATGATGGGTCGTCCCTGCCTCTTCTCCATCTCCCCACACTGGGACCTAATGAGGAAGGTGTTCCCCTCTTCAGATGTCATTGTGAGACTGAAACCACACAAGCCCCTCGAAGCAGAATTCCTCCCTCTGATTCTGCATGGTGTCAACTGCTCTCGGTGCTGGGAGCACGATGCCAAGTCAATGACTGTCACCACAGGGGATTTTGTTTCAAGCTTTGGAGTCAAACACCTCTGGTACCCACTGTCCAGCAGACAAGTGTCCTGTTGCTGGGTGGTTGGGACCCTCAGTGTGAGGAGCTGAGCTGCACTGTTGAGTCAGCAGAGCCTCTGGTTAGACTGAGGTGACGTGGGTCAGAAGACTTGATGATAAATTGTGTTTTGGGCACAAGAGTGTCTGAAAGAGAATCTCGGTCATTTGTCCCTGTGAGAAACATGTCTCGCTTTAAAACAGACTTTTCTAATTCAGACATTTAAGTGGTAAGAGCAGACTCAGGAACCCAGAGAGGTTCCCGGACGGAAACTGTGACATGAAGAGGAAACCACACAGGACACCAGCCCAAACCTCCAACTGCACCTGCTCCTGGGATGGTTCTTGTTTTCAAGGACCCTGAGCGCGCGCTGGTGGTGGCATCCTCTCCTGCAGGGAGGTTTGTGTCTGGGTTCACACTGACTTTCCATCGCTGTGTCTTTCGCACAGTAATACACGGCTGTGTCCTCAGCTCTCAGGCTGTTCATTTGCAGATATAGCGTGTTCTTGGAGTTGTCTCTGGAGATGGTGAATCGGCCCTTCACAGAGTCCGCATAGTATGTGCTACCACCACTACTAATGGTTGAGACCCACTGCAGCCCCTTCCCTGGAGCCTGGCGGACCCAGCTCATTGCATAGCCACTGAAGCTAAATCCAGAGGCTGCACAGGAGAGTCTCAGAGACCCCCCAGGCTGCACCAGGCCTCCCCCAGACTCCACCAGCTGCACCTCACACTGGACACCTGCAAACACAAAGACGTCCTGGTCAGGACACTGTCACACGTCCACTGTTTCTCTCTCTCATCCACTCTCACACTCAGTGTCTCTTGTTCTCCACAAATTGCCTCTTAAAATAGCCACAAGGAAAACCAAGCTGAGCCCAAACTCCATGGTCAGTGCTCTGTGTTCAGTCCTGATCAAGGAATAGGGTCACCTGGGGATCCCGGGTCTGGGCTCCTGTCCCAGAGCTGCAGGGTCACGGTTGGGCTGGATTATATGTGCAGAGGGGGCCCTATTTGCATGTCCTCCTACTATATAGGGAGCTCTGTGGTTGGAGACCTGCAGACAGGGCAGTTCCTCAGTGCAAGTGCGAGTGTCCTGGGGGAGAATCGTGGTCATGATAACATTTCAATAATGAAATGGAGTTGTAATAGGTAGCGGCGTGTCCAAGAATCCACACCTGGTAACAGTGAGCTCAGATCCTGGGGTGAGCACCTAAACACTGTCCCCTAATTCTCCCTGAACCTACTCCAGGGCAGAGTGGGGCCTGCCCAGTGAGGGTGCAGACCCCCTGTATATAATGAGAACATGAATGAAAATCTGTATTCTGGGATTAACTAGAAGTCAGGCCTGGGGACAATCCGACATGTGAAAAGAGACCACAGGCTGCAGATCTTGTAAGAGTGGACGTCATGTACATGGTGTGTTGGTGACCTTGACCCTGAGTGTCTCTGGCTTCCTGACTTCAAGGAGACAAAGAAGACAGAGTGTTGAGTAGATGCTTCTCTATCCCTGGGACTCAGATATACTGAGAATCAGGGAAATTCATGGAGCTGATGGAGAGGCTGTGGGTTTCCAACACCTAGAAGTCCATGTTCAGAGGGTTTGTCTGCATAGACAGTAATGAAAACCTTAAAGAAGTTGTTATAATAGAACAATTAGTGAGATACATGTTTGTCAGAATACCTGTGGTTAGCGAGAAGGCTCATATTTATGGTTAATCACTCATTTATGAAGCAGAGACTTTTGCCGTTTAAAATCACAAACTAAGTCACGGTGATATGAGTTGAACTGATCACACGGGCTGGTCCATCTTACCATGTTATTACTATTCTGAGAGTTTATTGTAAAAAGGACAGCTCTGTGTTTCCACAGCGTTTAGATAACAGTGTGTCATGTCCTCATGTAATACACGTGTTCACAGAGCATGGAGATAAAGCCTGGACAGTAGACGAGCCCGGAACCCACCTCCTCCTGAGGGACGTGAGCTCAGTGGGTCCTGAGCTCCCCAGGTCCTGAGAGCACATTTTCCTTCAAAGCCCAAAGAGGACCAGAGACTCCTCATCGCCTTCCCCTCATCCAGCCTGCTGGTCGGGTCCCTTCCTGCAGGAGCTCTATGGACCCTGCTGTTCACAGGACATTCCCTCCTTGTTCTTTTTGTCCATGGATCCCGCCCTCCGCTCCTTGGCTGTGAATCCCCCGGGGTCTCCGCTGCACCACAGGGGAGCCCTGTGTCCCTCTCCTGTGGCGATGCCCCCACTGCAAGGGCCTTGAAAAAATCTTTCTTTCAATTTATAGACTAGAAACTTGTTCAGTAAAAGAGAGAAAAAAAAACTGAAAGAGTCTTTAAGTTGGTCAGAAGGTTGTGGGTGATTTTTAAGCTGAAAGATGATTTAGACTCAATAATCTACAGTCAGGAAACAGGCTGAGGAACGCGCTATGTTCCAACACGAGCACCTTCCAGCAGAAGGAAGGGGGTCTGAGAGCTGAGCACCAGGCCCAGGGGTGGTGTCTGAGCCTCAGAAGGTTGTTCCTGGCCTTGTGCTCATGGAGGTCTCTGAGATGGATGTAACAATTGCTTCCCGGTGGGGATTTCTTTCTCACTTCCATTTTAACTCTTTGGATGGAAATGCCTGTCCCTGGATGGAATGCCAGCCCTGCAGCTGTGTTGTAGGAGAACATGACTAACTGGTCATGGCTGCAGGTCTGCAGACGGAGAACACTTTGTCCTAATAGACTTCCACACCTGATTGACAGGTGGATTTGGGACTTTTCTAATGGTGATATTCAGATGGACTTGAGGCCCTGCTCTCAGGGTCAGCATTTAGACAATGTTCATTTGTGCTGAATGCAATTGGCATGTGGGACAGATGAGAACTGGTGGAAGGTGAGGGTGGCTGTGGTCCTGCGAGTCATGCTCACAGCCTGGGGATGTTACGTGGCAAATGGGACTCTGTCATATGTGATTCATGTGGAGATCCTGAGATACAAGCATTTTAGTAGATGACCCAGGTGGGTCCTCCTAGGAGAAGTGTTCATATCAGAGGGAGGTAGAGGGAGGTTAGGCTCCAGGAGGACAAGAACACACTGTGACTTCTGAGGTCAGGGACCTATTACTGGCTGTGGAGATAGAGGAAGAGGCCACGGGACCAGGAAAGCAGTTCTAGTCCTTCAAAAAGACCAGGAAACAGGCGCCCCTGTGTGACGATGGAGACACTGACAACACACAGACCCAGAGATGAACAGGCCGTCAACAGGCTCCTGAGGAGACGCCTGGTCGTCAGGACCTGCACGTCCAACCCCACAGGAATCTCCTCACAGCTGCAGGACAGCTGTTCTAGGAGGAAACACACTGAAGGAGAACAGACCAGTGTTGGTGAGCGTGGGGAGAGAGGGACCCTTGCACTCTCTCGGTGGGAAGGTAAGATCCTGCAGCGACATGGAAACAGCGTGTTGGTTCCTCCAAAATGAGAGTAGAAACCCTGTGTGATTGAGCAGTGAGCTCCCAGGTGTTCATGGAATAATAAACCCAGGACCTGGAGAGGTGTTGCACGGCCCTGTTCATTGCAGCCGTGATCAGTGTAGTCAAGACGTGGAAACATCTCTGTCCATCAGTGGGTGAGTGGACAAACATGTGCGATATTCTCAGAGCGGAATATTACTCAGCCTTAAATCACAGGGAAACCCTGCACAATCCCCAGCCTGGATGACACTAGAAGACACTGTGCTCTGTGAAATAAAGCCGTCAGGGAAAGACAAATTGTGTCTGATTCCACCTACACTGGGGACTGAATTAGGTTTCCTTCCAGCAGAGTGTGCAGGAGCCCAGGCCTGGGTGTGGTGGAGGCTCTGGCAGGAGACGGGATCGTGGAGGGTCGGCTGCCCTGGAGTCCTGCGCTGACGGAGAACAAAGACGGAGGCAGCTGGAGCAGACACTGTGTCAGGACACAGTCAGCCCTGGTCCTGGACCCTGTGCATCCACAGGAGCCTGGGTGTGTCTGCTCAGTGTGTGGAGCCGTCCACCCTCAGGGCCTGTGGACAATGAGGGAACATTCAGTCCCCACGGAGGGGAGCTTTCCCCTGGGAATGGGGAGGAGACAGAGCCCAGCAAACCCCTGTGGTCCTAGGGGGCTGTGTGAGCACCCAGGACACGCCCCTGTGTGATCTCTGAGACTGGACCCTCCACTCTGAGTCATCACTGACATCCTCCTGTGTCGAGGTGAGTATCATTTGATAGTTATTTTCATTGCTGAGTAGTATTCTGTTGATCAATTTTCCCTAGATTGTTTTTTCTTAAATTAGAAGGACTTTTGGGAAGTTTGTATCTTCTAACTCACAGATGCTACAAATATTTGGATACATTTCTGTATGAACACAATGATTTGTTCTTCTGGAGCAAATACTCCTGGTGGAACCGCTGCAATACATGTTAAGTATATATTTAATTTAATAAAGGTATGCTGTTCACTTTGTCAGGAAAGAAGACCAGGAAATTGAAGAACAGGGAGAGGGAAAAGAGCCCAGTCACTGCCGATGTGTCATCTGCACACACAGTGTCACATCCTCACTTGTCTGCAGTGAGAATATGAGAAGTTAGAGCCACAGAGAAGAAGCGAGAGTTGTCCTCCATACAGCTGAGAGCTGAGAGGAAATCCCTGCTCCCAACAGGAAGCCCCTCCTTCCCCCTCACTCTGCACCTGCTCCTGGGCTGTTCCCTGTGGTCCAAGGGTCCTGAGCGCCCCCTGGTGTCCTGAGCGCCCCCTGCAGCCCCGCCCTCCTGTCTCCCTCAGGAGGTTTGTGTCTGGGCTCATACTGACTTCCCCTCACTGTGTGTGTCGCACAGTAATACACAGCTGTGTCTTCAGTGGTCACGAAGCTCAGCTGCAGGGAGAACTGGTTCTTGGACATGTCCATGGAGATGGTCATGCGGCTCTTGAGGGACGGGCTGTAGTAAGTTCTACCATTATAATATATGTACCCCACCCACTCCAGCGCCTTCCCTGGTTTCTGGCGGATCCAGCTCCAGTAGGTAACACTGTCTACTGAGTCCCCGGAGACATTGCAGGTGAGGGAGAGGTTCTGCGAGGGCTCCAGCCGTCCTGGGCCTGACTCCTGCAGCTGCACCTGAGACAGGACACATGGGGACAAGGAACATCGAGCCCTGTCAGTCACGTGCCGTCACAAACACCCCAAAAAGAACTGTCTGACCTCGGCGACCCTCACCTTGGGGGGCTGTCACCAGGCACAGCAGAAGACCCAGCAGTCTCATCTTCTTCTAGACCACAGCTCTGCCTTCCCCAGAGACCTCAGCCCTGTGTGAGGAGAGAGCTGTGAGCCTCTCCAGCCCAGGGGAGGATTTACCCTGGAGCTTGGGGAGAAATTTGCATGTGGGGCAGCCTGTTCCTTATAAGTGGAGGACTGAGGTCAGGCTGTCCTGGTCCTTCTGGGGCCCTGTGGTGGCACCTCTTCCCTTGAACTTACTCACCATGTAAGTCAGGGAAAAGGGATCACTTGATTCATGAGATCTATGGAGTCAGTTTAATCGAATTTCTCAGCTCTGATAAATGGTGGATGGGTTGAGTAGATTATATTTTTAATTTCTCATGCATCTTTCAAATAGATGTAAAGGGATTACATTTTTCCAGGTAGTTTCTTAAACCCAACCTTCTAATATATACACAATTGTTAAATATTTTTATGAACAGTACTATTTTTTTTATCCTCACCTGAGGATATTTTTCCATTTTTTGTTCAGATAGAGTGGGAAGGAGAGAGAGGAAGAGAGAGAGAGATAGAGAGAAACATCGACGTGAAAGGGACACATCGAGTGGCTGCCTCCCGCACGACGCAACCAGGGCCAGGGGCACATTGCAACTGAGGTACCTGCCCTTAGCGGGAACTGAAGCCGGGTTTCTCTGGACCGCACTGTGACCCTCTAACCGCTGAGCCAAACTGGCCCGGGCAACAGTAGTATTTTTATAAACATAATTTCATATATACAATGTCTCCTTTCTCTGAAAATCTCAAAATAAAGGGCATTCATTCTCCGTATCTTAGATGTTTATTTATGTTTCATGGTGATCCAAGGAACTATATCCCAAGAACTATTTAATGGGAGATCCTCATTTTTTTCTTTATTTTGTTTTGTTTGGTTAAAATGATATTCATTATAAGTCTGAGTAACACGATACTACATGCCATTTTTTAGGTTATTGTTGGGAAAATCATTTACACTCTTTACCAAACACCTTCAGCAGCTAAGTAAGATGGACCCTGGTTAGTACTTGCATGAGAGCCCCTTGAATCTTGATGTTGAAAATTGGTAATTCTGTCTTTGAGGCCCTCCTCAGACTCTTGCCTTGTGCAAGTCCATGGCTTACTGCAGAGACCTCCATCTAATTATAGCAGACATAATCATGTTTATACATGGAGAAATGATATAAAATAGAAAGACTGATTATGGATTAGTACAATTCAGATTCTTTTATATGATGAAATATTAAAGGCAGTAGATTAACTGATCTGATTTCAGTCTAGTGTTATTAGTGATGTTGGGGCTCAACGGGGAGGTAGTTGGAGAGGATTACCATCATAGCTTTGCTCGTAGGTAAGGGAACTTTAATCCTGACAGGAACCCTCACTCTCACCCCCTCCCTGTGCCCCTGGGGATGGTCACTGAAGTCAGAGGTGCTGTGCCCTCCCACTCACCATATAATGTCCTTAATGTGTAATGCACACTTTCTCCCATTAGACATATGACTTGGAAACCTATTTTCTCTTTGTAGACTTGTCTTAACATTACCTTAATGGAATATGTGCTGGGAAAATGTTTTCATTTTTAACAATGTTCGATTCATCACTATTTGATTTAATGGGATATGTTTTTTATGTTTTAGGTAACAACTCACCAGAAAATTGTCACTCTCCATTGCTCATGGGAGGGGAAACCCTGTTATGAACACAGCAGACACTAAACCCAATAGAGAAATGAAGGTTGGAATCCTTAATATCATTGAAATCTGTTTGCTCTGCCCTCTGATCAGGAGACCAACCTCCCACGGCATGAAGCCCTGATTCATTTCAAAGATTAATTTAGTTTACTGAACTTTACACTGTGAATTTCCCTACAGCATGTAGCATAGAAGACTAGACTAACCCCTGAGAAATTATGTCATGTAGACGTCAGGCAGACGAGGAAGGAACCTCAAAGGACGTGAGGAAGATGCTGAGCAGAGATGACAGAGACAGGATTCCAGAGTTCATTTCACGAGGATGAAAGTGACCAGGAGGACGAAGGTGCAAAGAGGTCGTGAGAGGGAGACGTGAGGAGATGAACTTGAGCTGACGTCCGGGAAAGTGAATGTCCCAGTGAGAGCCCTGTATGGAGCTGTGTGTGCAGGACTCACATGAGACAGTGAGTGAACAAGGCCCTGGCGAGTGTGGGGACCTGGAGTGAGCTCAAACCCAGGGCGTGTGGACACACTGACTCTCCCTCTGTGGACACTGCTTCCCAGTCACAGGGTGGAGAGGATGCCCGGGGTGCTCAGACTTTCAAGGAGACAATTCGGTCCCATGGGAACCTAGTGAAATAATGGTTTCTGAGCCTGAACATGACTCGTCTGGGAAAGAGAATGTCGACACCATCGTGGTCCTCAGAGAGATGAGGGAACACAGGGCCCAGGACAAGGGGGAGGGTCCCTGGGACCCTGAACCACAGGAAGAGCAGGAGCGCCCTGAGCACCCCAGGGAGCTGTTCTCAGCCCCTCCCTGCGCGGTTCCTGCACAATGTTTCAGGGTCGGTGGGTCCCCAGCGCCCCCTGCTGGTCCTGAGGGGTCTGTGGGGGTCCAGAGCGCCCCCTGGTGTCCTGACCCCTCCTGGTGGACCTGAGCGTCTCCTGCAGCTCAGCTCCTTCTGTCTCCCGCACGGTATGTGTCTGGATCATACAGACGTCCTGATCAGGAAAATGTCACATATCCAGTGTTTATCTCACTCATATTCATTCACACAGTCTCTATCTCTAGTTCTCCATAAATTACCTCCTAAAACAGCAACACGGAAAACCCAGCTGAGCCCAAACTCCATGGTGAGTGGTCTGTGTTCAGTCCTGATCAGGGAAGGAGAACTTCTAGGGAACCGGGGCTGGGCTCCTGTCGCAGAGCTGCAAGGTTGGGGCTGGGCTGATTTCCATGACCTGAGAGGGCCCTACTTGCACGCCCTCCTATTGTATAGGGAGCTCTAGGGTTGGACGTCAACATAAAGGACATGGTCTCAGAGTGTGGAGTGTCCAAGGGCACATGTCTGTGAAAGACTAGCCCTGGTGTCTGGGCTTCTGTTCTTCTAAACTGGACCCAACTGCTTCCCTGAATGGCCTCCTGACAGGGGGACATGCCAAATGAAGGTTTCAGTGGTACCTGGCTGGACACTGGAGCAAGTTAAAATGTGATCATGGTGCTACATAGGAGGAAAAATCAATGTAATAGGAACCTAAAGGAACAAGTATGGTTTTAAATATCATATCTTAGAAGGCTCCCTGTATGAACACAGGAAAGTGCTCAACCATCACACCCAGAGGACAATTAATATGTGGGAACTTCATGTTCAGCACATGGGAAATTCCATCTCACACTGTTTCCCCTACACAGTGTTCAGAGGATAAACTAACAGCAGAGTGTGAACCTTGAGACTGTGGACCAATGTTGGGGGACAGTGGGTGTCTGTGTGGGTCACTGGGAAGCAGAGCATGAACTACAGAGAAGCAGACAGTGCTTCCGGGTCTGAGTCCTTCAGGGAGTTCGGAGCTGAATGCGCAACAGCTTCACGACCTCCTTTGTGGGGTTTGTTCTCTAGACTCTGCTGGACCAGTTTCAGTCACCGGGGATGGAGAGAATCTCAGTCATGCTCAGGTGTGTTTAGGTAAAGCTGTAGGTAGAGGTTTGTGAGTAATTAAGGTTAGGTCGTCAAAATGTTTTTGGAAACCTGATGTGTGCATGTGACAATTGGGAATGCTGTCACCATGTCTGTACCATATGGGAGTCAACTGGGACAGGAACCTGACTCAGGGCAACATTTGGTAAGATGCTACCTGGGTGCATGAATGGGGGGATTAACCAAGACTGAGGACACACACGTCCAGGGTCCTTGTTTCATTAGGTTCTAATTTTCTTTTGTTCTTTTTTTTTTTCCACCCAGTTCAAATTTTCTTTCCACTGAAATAGCCACACACATGTCCTAGAGTCATGAAGACACCTTGTTGAGAGTGTGCAGGAACACAAATCACGTACTTTCCTTCTTTCCTAAATTCATTTTCAAGTTCTATCAATATCATGGGGCAGCTTTTCGGATTTTGAATACCTATGGTCATGTCACATGTGAAGAGATAACGAGAAACATTTTAACTTGTTTCTTTCTGATTTAGTCATTTTTAAAATTTCTTTTCTTCCCTAATTATTCTGACAAAATCTACCAGTTCTAGGGAATAGAAGCAGTCACAGGGGTGCCCTTGTGCTGGTCCTGACCTTAGAAGAGTAGTGTTGGAATTTTCTTTGTGCAACATGATGTCACTTGTTGGCTTCTCAAATGTGGCCTTGCTCTGTTGATATACATCTTTCTGTACCTAATTTGTGAATAATTATAATCATGAAGAGATTTTCCATTTATTAAATGCTTTTCTCTGCATCTATTTATATGATGGTATCGTCTATCCTTCATTCTGTGAATGAGGTGTAGCACATTTACTAGTTTACAAACATTGAGCTGTGCTTGCATTCTAGTTCGATATCATACTCCTTTGTGGTCAATGGTCTCTTAATGTGCTGTGACGTTTCCTAGAACATTGTGAGAAATTTTGCATCTATGTTAGTCAGAAATATTGATTTGTTATTTTATGTCCTTACTTGGCTTTCACAGGAGTGTCCTGGTCACCTCCGTTCATTTTTTCGGAAGTGTAGCTTCTTCTTTAATTCTTGGAGGAATTCAAAAAGGATTGATTAAAAAGTTATACATTCTTGCCTCAGTCCGTTGTTCTCAGTTAATACAGTCACCCTGAGTACCAAATTTTCAAGGGTTCGATCTGGGGTCAAAGGCACATACCTGAATTGCCTGCTCTGGGTCTTGCGAGAGGCAATCACTGATGTGTCTCTCTCACATTGATGTTTCCTCTCCCTCTCTCTCCCTTCCTCCCTTCCACTCTATCTAAATTCATGGTAAAATATTCTCGGGTGAGAGTTAGCAACAACAACAAAAAAGTTATCAAATCTTCTTTGAATTTTTGGTAGAATTCATCCTTATGCCTATTTCGTTGTGATCGCTGAGATGTTGTAAGATTTTCATTGCAATTATTTTTAAAAATTCATAGCAGTTTGGCAATGTTGAAATCAAATTCCTAATTTGAGCACCTACTAAGTGGACTCTAAATTACAACTCTTGATAATCACAAGGTGTGGGCAGTGTGGAAATTTCGGTGTTTGCAGACCACATGTTTATTTCATATGCCATCCAAGAAATCATATAAAACTGTATTTTCCTGTATAGAATTCATAAAGTGTCTTAGTTCTGAGAATGCACCTCCCTTAAATCCAACTCCAGGAGCACGAGGAACAGGACTCAGCCGCTGCTCTCTGAAATCCCCGTGGTTTGTGCTGAAGACACAGCTGTGCTCGACTCCCAGACCCTGGCTGACTCCGCGATGACCCTCAGGCAGAGCCATTGCTGGGAGACGCAGTGGTGTCTGACAGAAAGTTCGGTTCAGGAAATTCTTGACAATTTTCTTGGTTTTACCTGAAATGCAGGGAGGTTTCCTGGACAGACTCAAATTGAATGCTGACAGTTTCCCGAGGCTCAGCAACCTTCTGCATTTTTTCTTCTCCAAATAAAAATTCTGCCTGTGGTGCATATGAGAATGATGCTAATGATTTGAAAAGGTTTTAAGACACAGATTAGTCAGTGGCTGACACAGAATCATAGGTCTAGAGAGACTCTTGGAGGAAGCCTAGACCCTGAGAGGAAACAGCCATAAACACCCAGCTCCTGCACCTGCTCCTGGGGTTGCAACAGAGTCCGTGGGTCCTGAGCGCCCCCTGGTGTCCCAAGCACTCCCTGCAGCCCCGCCCTCCATCTCCCTCAGGAGGTTTGTGTGTGGGCTCACACTGACTTCCCCTCACTGTGTCTCTCACACAGTAATACACAGCTGTGTCCTCGGTGGTCACGGAGCTCAGCTGCAGGGAGAACTGGTTCTTGGAAGTGTCTCTGGAGATGGAGGTGCGGCTCTGGAGGGACGGGTTGTAGTAAGTGCTGCCACCGCTATCGATGTACCCCAGCCACTCCAGCCTCTTTCCAGGTTTCTGGCGGATCCAGCACCATTCGTGACCACTGGCGATGGTGTAACCAGAGACAGCGCAGGTGACGGAGAGGTTCTGCGAGGGCTTCACCAGTCCTGGGCCCGACTCCTGCAGCTGCACCTGGGACAGGACACCTGGGGACAAGGAGCACCAGGCCCTGTCAGTCACGTGCAGTCACAACCACCCTACAGAACCCTGTCTGACCTCTGAGACCCTCACCTTGCAGAGTTGTCACCAGGCACAAGAGAAGACCCAGCAGTCTCATCTTCTTCTAGACTACAGCTCTGCCTTCCTCAGAGACCTCAGCCCTGTGTGAGGAGAGAGATGTGAACCTCCCCAGCCCAGGGGAGGATTTACCCTGGGGCTTGAAAATAAATTTGCATGTGGGGCAGCCTGTTCCTTATAAGAGGGGCACTGAGGTCAGGCTGCCCTGATCCTTCTGGGCCCCGTATTGGAGTACCTCTTCCTTGGAAGTCAGTCACCATCTAATTCAGAGGTAAGGGATCAGCTAGTTGATGAGACCTATTGCACTCAGGTTAATGGCCATGGTCATCTCTGGTAAAGTGTGCACTAGATGAGTAGATTATATTTTAAATTTCTCATGCATCTATCCAATAGATTTAGGCTGGTTAACATTTTCCAAGGTAGTTTCTTAAACTCTAGTTTTTCATGTATACCCAACTGTCAAATATTTTTCATAAACTATTACATTTTTATAAATATAATTTTATATACACAAATTATATTTACCAAAAATATTGACCTTGCTTTGAAAATCACAAAATAAAGGACACCTATTCTCAGCATCCTTTTCATTTAATGCGTAATGTAACATTTATCCATGGAACTGTTCTACGAACTTGTCATTGGGAGACCCGTGATTATTTGGTTTTTCATTGTTGAAATAATATTTTTTACAAGTTCTGAGTAACACTATACTCCATACCTTTATTAAGGATTGGTAGAAACATTGTTCTTACAAGCTTTGCCAAACACGTTCACTAGCTAAGCAGGATCGGTCCTGGTTAGTGCATGGATGGGAGACCCTGGATTCTCGATGTTGAAAATTTGGTCATTGTGCCTTTGTCCCTCAAACTCTCCCCTTGTGCAAGCCCATGGCATATTGCAGAGGATCCCAACAAATAATATCAGACATAATCCTATTTTACTTGGATAAACGATTTGAAATAAGAGACTGATTATTCGTGTGTACAGTTCTGAATCATTCATATGTAGAAATTGTAAAGGCAGCAGATTAACTGACCTGTGTTCTCAGTGTAATATTTTCACTGATGTTGGGGTTCAGAGGGAGGCAATTATAAAGGTTTCCTAGCCGAGATTTGCTCATAAGAAAGGGAACATTACACCCTCACCGGCAGCTGAATGAGAGGAAGAACTCTAGTTCTGTCCATTGGCAGGGATTCATGAACTCAGCATTCTGTTCCCAACCTCTAGGCTGCATTGAAAAATGACCAGTCTGTATTTTTATTAAGCCTTAAAACTTTATGTGCATTTGGTGCCAACTCTTTTCTAGAGCTGTATCAAAAACAGCAAACTTGTACTCACATCACAATGTAATTTTGATAGGAACATTTTGTTATTTTTACAAGGCAGAATTGGGTATAACAGTTGAATTAAACTTAGTAATTATGTGCTCAAAAAAAAAAAAAAAGAAAGAAAGAAAGGGAACATTAACCCTGACAGGACCCCTCAGTGGGGCCAACCTGTTCCCTGGGGATGGTCCCTGTGGTCAGAGGTGCTGGGCTCTCCCACTGCACACACAGCACCCTGAGGTAGGATGAAAACGCTCTCCCATCAGACCTGTGACTTGGAAAAACATCATTTCTGTGTAGCTTGTCTTTTCATTCCCTAAATGAAATATTTGGTGGAAAATGTTTTTAATTTTAACAATGTCCAGTTCAGCACTCTTTTCTTTAATGGGTCATGTTTTGTATGTTCTGTGTAACAACTCACCAGGAAACTGTCCCTCTCCATTGTCCACGGTAGGCGAAACCATGATATGAACACAGTGGACGAGTGGGCATAAAACCCAATAGAGTAACGAAGGCTGTAATCCTTCATATTATTGAAATCTAGTTTGTTGTGTTCTCTGACAGGAGACGAACTTTCGATGGCATGAAACCCTGATTCATCTCAAATATTAATTCACTTGACTGGACTTTACCTAGTGAATTTCACTACAGCATGTGGCATAGAAAACTAGACTCACCTCTGAAAAATTATATCATGTAGACGTCAGGCAGACGAGGAAGGAACCTCAAAGGACGTGAGGAGGATGCTGAGCAGAGATGACAGAGACTGGATCCCAGAGGTTATTTCACGAGGATGAAAGTGACCAGGAGGACGAAGGTGCAGAGAGGTCGTGAGAGGGAGACATGAGGAAATGAACTGGAGCTGACGTCCGGGAAAGTGAATGTCCCAGTGAGAGCCCTGCATGGAGCTGTGTGTGCAGGACTCACATGGGACAGTGAGAGAGTGAGGCCCTGGCAAGTGTGGGGACCTGGAATGAGCTCAGACCCAGGGCGTGTGGACACACTGACTCTCCCTCTGTGGACACTGCCTCCCAGTCACAGGGTGGAGAGGATGCCCGGGGTGCTCAGCCTTTCAAGGGGACAACTGGGTCCCATGGGAACCTAGTGAGATAATGGTCCCTGAGCCTGGACACGACTCGTCTGGGAAAGAGAATGTTGTGGACACCATCGTCTTCCTCAGAGAGATGAGGGAACACAGTGCCCAGGACAAGGAGGAGGGTCCCTGGGACCCTGAACCTCAGGAAGAGCAGGAGGACCCTGAGCACCCCAGGGAGTTTTGCTCAGCCCCTCCATCTGCGGTTCCTGAGAGATGTTCCCTGGTTGGTGGATGCCCTAAGGTCCCTGCTAGTCATGAGTCCTCTGCTGGGTTCAGAGCGCCCCCTTGTGTCCTGACCTCTCCTGGCGGACCTGATTGTCTCCTGCAACCCAGCTCCTCCTGTGTCCCTGCAGGGAGTTTGTGTCTGGATCATAGAGACCCCTCGTCAGGATAATGTCACATATCCAGTGTTTATCCCACTCATATTAATTCACATACTCTGTGTCTCTAGTTCTCCATAAATTACCTCTTAAAATAGCAACACGGAAAACCCAGTTGAGCCCAACGTCCATGGTGAGTTCTCTGTGTTAGTCCTGATCAGGGAAGTAGAACATCTGGGTACCCGGGGCTGGGCTCCTGTCCCAGAGCTGCGGGGTCAGGACTGTGCTGGTTTTCATGAGCTGAGGGGGCCCTATTTGCTTGTCCTGCTACTATAGAGTGAGCTCTGGACGCTGGCATAAAGGACAAAGTTTCAGAGTGTGGTGTGTTCAGGGTCATATGTGTGAGTAGAATTAGCCCTGGTATCGGGGCCCCTGCTCCTCCCAACTTGACCCAAATGATTCCCTGAATGACCTCCAGACAGGGGACATGCCCAGTGAGGGTTTCAGTGCTACCTGGGTGGACACTGGACCATGGTAAATGTGATCCTGGTACATCACAGCAAGAAAAACTAAAGTAGTAGGAAACTAGAATAAAGGGTGCCGTTTTATTTATTTTATGTTATTTTATTTTATTTTTGTTATCAAAATTGCTGTATATTAACCTATTGGCCAGTAGTCTGGCCCCCAGGAGGGTGCACAATTGCTTTCTTGGAGAGGTGTGAGCGATGATCTAGCTTAACACCTTTGGGAGAAGATGAAGTTGAAGGTGAGACGATCACATTGACTTCGTTGTCTTTGAAATACCGTAGAAGGGAGCAGGAAATGTTGGGCGCTTTGTGGCAAGCTTGGAGGCAGTAAGAGCGGCAGGTGGCCGCTGGCCACATATTTGGGGTAACAACGCTGTTTCATTCACACCTGGGGAGCTCCACGCTCCCTTCCCGACACATGGCCTGGAAGGAGTGCACTGAGGTCACCGCGCTGTGTCCCGATTACACACACATCCAATGGGAGTCCCTGTTTCTGCATAATAGGTTTCTCATCTTTCCCTTTCAACTGTATGTTGTTTTCCCTCATGTTTTTTCATATATTACACGTGGTTCTATGCATCTCGGGGTTCTGACCAAGGGTGCAGTTTTAAGTATTATGTCTTCAAAGGCGACCTGTATGAACCCAGGAATGTGATCCACCATCACACCCAGAGGGAGAGTAACGTGAGGTCATTTCATGTTCAGGAGATGGAAATTCCTCTGACACTGTTTCCCCTGCACAGTGTTCAGAGGACAAACTGAGAACAGAGTGTGACCCTAGATCCCGTGGACCAATGTGGGGACAGTGGGCATCTGTGTGGGTCCCTGGGAAGCAGAAGCATGAACTGCAGAGAAGCAGACTGGGCTCCGGGGTCCGAGTCCTACAGGGAGTTTGGAGCTGGATGTGCAGCAGCTGCACGGCCTCCTCTGTGGGGTTTGTTCTCCAGACTCTGTGGGACCATGAACAAGTGGCTCGCATCCTAGCTCTCTAGAATCAGGTTCCTGTCCCAGTTGACTCCCATCATGTACAGACATGGTGACAGCATTCCCAATGGTCACATGCAGACATCCGGTTTCCAATAACAACGTTCTCAGGACCTAAAATTAATTACTCACAAGTCTCTACCTACAACTGTACCTAAACTCACCTGGTCATGACTGAGATCCTTCTACATCCCCAATGACTGAAAGGTTTGGCTCAGGAAATTCCTGGCAGACTTGTTTGGTCTCCTGAAATTCAGGGACGTTCAGGCAAGTTCCACCTTTCATGGACAGACATTGCTTGTGTGCTGACAGTTTCCCGAGGCTCACCAACCCCTCTGCATTTTCATTGCTCCAGAAGTGATACACTACCTTTCTGCACATCAGAATGCTCCTAATAATATCATAAGTCTTTCAAAATGCAAAACCATCAGCGTAGCCTCAGAATGAAAAGTCCAGAGAGACTCTTGTAGAAACTGTTATCTGGAGAGGAAGCCCAGAGCCTCAGAGGAAATAGCCATAAACACCACCTGCACCTGCTCCTGGGGCTGCAACACAGATTCGGTGGGTCCCGAGCGCCCCCTGGTGTCCTCAGCGCCCCCTGCAGCACCTCTGCATTAATGTTGATCTATTTGTCCCAGATCCTGAAAGACCATTTCCTTTATTTTTCATCAACAAAATCTTGAATGCAAGTATCACAGCCTGGTGTTCCACAGTGTCTGTGGGATGAATTGAGTAATAAGCTCCACCTCCCTGCATGTAGGTGTTGAAGAGCCACAGAGGTTGGATGGTGCAGCTGAACAAGAGAAATCTGAGCCCTTTGCTGAGAATCTGAAAATGTGGGCTGACCTGTACCAGGGCAGGGAGGAGAGAGACAGCCCCTGACATGAAGAGCCAGGGGAGTCCGTTCTCATCATGGGTCCCTGGTCCCATGGTTTGAGCAGATGTTCACAGGTCAGTCCTGGCTTCAGAGGGAATGGGTCCTGGGTTCACACTAGTCCACATTGTTGCTAACCTGGAATAAAAAACAACAGGTGTACCTAAGTTTATGGGTGTTGGGTGGGTTACTCAGGTGTGCTGATCCCAGGAAAGCAGGACTCAGATCTCCTGTGGGAAATGAGCTGTGCCATTGTGGATATTCACAACTGAGGAGGGAACCAGATCACATTGCAGTGACAGTGGGTAGACCCCGTGGGAAACCTGAAAAGTGGTCACATAAGAAAATAGAGGTGAAGATGTAAGTGAAATGCCTCTGAGAGTCACCAGTAATGAGCACACCCAGGTGAACCCACCCTCAGGACCAGAGGAAGAGTAATGTGTGGGAACTTCATGTTCAGGAGACAGGAAGTTCCATCTGACAGTTTCCCCTGCACAGTGTTCAGAGGACACACGGAGTACAGAGTGTGAATTTACAACTAGTGGACCATTGTTAGTGACAGTGGGTGTCTGTGTGGGTCCCTGGGAAGCAGAAGCGTGAACTACAGAGAAGCAGACAGGGCTCCCGGGTCCGAGTCCTTCAGGGAGTTTGGAGCTGGATGTGCAGCAGCTGCACGGCCTCCTGTGTGGGGTTTGTTCTCTAGACTCTGCTGGACCAGGTTCAGTCACTGGGGATGGAGAAGAACCTCAGTCATGAACAGGTGTGTTTAGGTAATGTTGAAGGTAGAGATTTGTGAGTAATTAATTCAGGTCATGAAAATGTTGTTATTAGAAACCTGCTGTCTGCATGTGCGTCTTATAAACACTGTCACCAAGTCTGTACCCGATGGGAGGCAACTGGGACAGAGACCTGACTCAGAGCATCATTGGTTGCATGAATGGGGGGTTGACCGAGACTGAGGACACACGTCCAGGGTGCTTGTTCCATCAGGTTCTGACGTTCCTTGTTGTTCAGCCCGTTCACGTTTTCTTCCCTCTGAAATGGACACACATATTTACTCGAGTCGTGAAGACAGTTTGCAGGAGCACAAGTCATGTGTGTGTTGATTTGGTACCTTACGTCTTTCCAAATTTCACTTTCTAGTTCTATCAGTTTTATTGTGTAGTTTTTAGGGTTTTCTACATACAAGGTTTTGTCATTTGTACAGAGATAAGGAGAAACATTTTAGTGTGTTTCTTTCTGGTTTAGGTATTTTAAAACATCTATTCTTGCCTAATTATTCTGACAAAAATGTCCCGTTCAATTGAACAGAGCAGTCACGGGGTGCCCGTGGGGGTCCTGATGTTAGAAGAGCAGCTTTGACATTGTCTCTGTGCAGCATGATGTCCCCTGTTGGCTCCTCAAATGGGCCTTTGCTAGCTTGATGCCCATCTCTTCTATACATGATCGTTTAAGAATTGTAATCATGAAGCCGTTTTCAATGTTTAAATGACTCTTGCTGCATCTGTTTATATGATGGTATCACTTATCCTTCATTCTGTGACTGAGTGCAGCACAGTGATTGCTTACAAACATTGACCCGTCCTTGCATCTAGGACTGCATCCCACTGGATCAGGGTAAATGATCCTGTCAATGTGCTGTTAGTATCCTAGGACATGGTGAGGGTTTTTGCATCTGTGTTCATCAGCGATATTGATTTGCCATTTTTTATGTTCTTACCAGCCCCACACACCCAGCGCCCCGCAGCCTCGCCGGCCACACTCAGAGGTGATGAGCCCGAGGCCCTGAGCCGGCCCCAGAGTGGGCTCCATCGCGCACGCGCCAGCCCCTGGCGGGAACCGCAGAGCTGAAAGGAGCCGCTCTGAGGAGAACGTCCCGCCTACCGCAGGCCCTTTCGCAAAGGCAGACGGGATAGTAGTTCCCTGGGAGCCGAACAGCGAATGTTCCGGGCTGCTCCCAAACTACATATCCCAGGAGGCACTGCGCAGGGTAGACCTTGAGCCTCAGCGGTTGCGCTCCAGGGCGCGAGTTCTTTGCCTCCAACCGCTGAGCCATTGTGGGGACGGAAGGTAGAGCGATGTGAGGATTCAGCTGGCCAATGGGGAGCGCGGAAGGGGCGAGGTGGGCAGGCCGCGTGGTTTCCTTGGATACCACGGACGCGACTCTGTGGGAGAGGGTGGGGCTTTAGCGTGAGACCCTGGAAGTCCTGACCAATAGGAACTTAGGAGCTCAGGTAAGTGTCAGAGCCGAGGGCGGAGGGAGACCCTGTGGGTGTCAAGGTGAGGAGGACGTGCAGACTCGGGGCCCTCAGGGTGGTGAGGTCCGAACTTCATGGCCGGATCTGGGTGCCCTGGGATGGGACCCTGCACGGGGATGAAAGCCAGACGGGGACCCTGTGCGGGATTCGCTCTGCTCGGAAGTGAGGACGAGAGCAGGTCCCGCCCCGTCCCGGCCCGCGTGACCGAGGCCGCGCATCGGACGCGGTGTCTCAGTGTGGGCTCCGCACCTGCGGTCGGTGACACCCTCCGTGACGACCCCGAAGGGCTGTGAGGGTCCAGTGAGACCGTGGACGGAACCGAGCACAGGCCGCAGAACCGCAGTGCAAAGGCTGTGTTTCTATTTCAGGGGTGACCCTGAACCCCAGTCACCCAGACAAACCCGAGGGACCAGGACGTGTGCTGACAGCAGCACTGACCTCTGTCCCCAGGGGTCCTGGGTTTTAGGACTAAATGAGACGCAGAAGGACCTTCCCTGTGGTGCGAGGGGAAGGACACGGCTGAGTGTCTCCTGGCGCTGCCTCTGGGTCATCTGTGTCCCCTGCACCTGTCTCTTCCTCCTTAAGTGGAGGGGGATTTCTACTGAGTGACTCTGTGGGGTCTCTCTTACCTTTTACTATTCTGTGGGTCATTTAAAAATGAAAAGGAAAAACCTTTTTTTTTTTTTTTGGTCCTTTCCAGCTCATGTTTCCCTTTCGGTGCCACATCCTCTTCCCACAAATTATTCTCTGAGTTCCCAGCAAAGACACTGCAAACAGTCACGTTTAATAACATGCAAGTGCGGAACCTGAGTGCCTTCCAAAAAGCTGAAGCCCTGGGCCACGTGCAGGAGCCAGAATCCCTGGGAGCTGCCCAGGGACAGAGGGGCTGGTTCCCGAGGAGGGGCTGCGTCTGTACGCCGGGTCCCAGGGCTCTGAGCTGCCCACTGCCTTGAATGAAAGTCAGTATTTCTCCTCCTTTCTGTCCTCGTCCTTCCTCCTTCTTCTTCCCCTAGTGAAGACGCACAATAGGTGCTAGCTCTCAGGTTCACCAAGTTCCCACTGAACACGAGTTCTGTTCTTGGCTTTTGTTTCATTTGCTCCTAATTATTCAGACTGACCTTCAAACTGTCTTTTTAAATGACAGCCGGTGGGAATCACTTCGACAAAGGCACTGGTTTAAGCAAGTTGAGAATGCACTCACATTTGTTGAACACGTGCCCTATATTTCTGGATTAAATGAGAATTTCTACTAGATAATTTTGTTTCTATGGTAATTTCTGAGACAAACCAAGTAAATGGAATTGGAAACAAACCCTTAATTGTGTATATGACAAAATGATTATTTTACTATTTTGAAGTAAATACAATAAATGTCAAGATAATTGAAAAATTAGTTTTCTGATCATATGAGTTTTTAAATGGAGAAAAATATTTATAATTAAGGTTAATACAAGATGTGAAAAAGTTATTGAGCCCTGGCTGGTGTGGCTCAGTTGGTTGGAGCACCATCAATGCACCGAAGGGTCGTGAGTTCCATTCCAGTCAGGGCACACACCCAGGTTGTGGGTTCAATCCTCAGTCAGGATGATTTCCAAGGCAGCCAATTGTTATTTCTTCCTCTCTCTATTTCTCTCTCTCTCTCTCTCTCTCTCTCTCTCTCTCCCTCTCCCTCTCCCTCTTCCTCTCCCTCTCCCTCTCCTCCTTTTCCCTCTCCCTACCATCAATGGAAAAACATAGCCCTGCGTGAGGATTTAAAAAAGTTATTGCCCAGCAGGTGTGGCTCCAGTGGACTGAGCGTCGACCTATGGACTGAGAGGGCCCGGTTCCTTTCTGGTCAGGGCACGAGCCCGGGTCTCATGCTCCATCCCCAGTACGGGGTGTGCAGAAAGCCAATGTGTGTCTCTCTCACATTGATGTTTCTCTCTCTCTCCCTTCCTGTCTACAATATATATTTTAAAGTTATTGCTAACTTAAAAAGTCTAACGATTTATCTATTAAATCTGCCCACATATCAATTATGACTAATAAAAATACTACCTTCCATCTGTATGACATTATACTTTCAGAGCATGTTCACATGTATCCTCACAAAACACCGTGCTTAGCACAGCAAATATTATTATCCTCACATTATAAATGAGGAAACAAGTTCAGAAAGTTTAAGATTAAACAGGTAAAAGGTCTGGCCCTCTTACCACTCTACCAAAAACTCCTATCTTTCTGACACCTTTGAAGAAAAAAAAAATTATTCATCAAATGAATGGAGAATCATATATAAATTCCCCCCCCCTTATTTTAAGTGTACTTGTAAAATATTTTTATGTCTTCAATTTTTGCAAAGCCATTCCTATGGTCATGAACATGTTCTGCTGGTGGGAGTGTAAGTTATTACAAACTTTCCATCACTCAGTTCAGCAACATACATGAAGCGCCTTAAAAATATGTGTATCCATGACCTGGAAATTGTGCTTTTTAGCATTTAATGTATGCATAAAGTTAGTGATGTTCAAAAAAACTTATGTTCAAGGAATTTTGTTTTACAGGGTTATTTATGATAGTAAATTTCTGAGATCCATCTGTGTTGAGGTGTGTATCAGTTGATGGTTATTTTTCATTGCTGAGTAGTATTCTATTAATGGATGTTCCCTAGTATTCCTGTTTGTAAAATGTGAAGGACATTCAAATGTTTATAGCTTTTCAGTCAAAGATGCTATGGATATTTGCATATAATTTTGAATGATATTTAGGATTCTCTCTTCTGGAGCAAACAGTCCTAGTGGAAACGCTGAGATACATGTTAAGTACATATTTAATTCAATTGGAAACCACAATTCACTTTGTGAGGAAAGAACAACAGGACATAGAAGGACCTGGAGAAGGAGAGGAGCCCTGTCACTGCCGATATGTCATCTGCACACACAGTGTCACCTCCTCACTTGTCTGCAATGAGAATATGAGAAGTTAGAGCCACAGAGAGAAAATGAGACTCATCCTGATGCAGCTGAGAGCTGAGAGGAAATCCCCGCTCCCAACAGGAAGCCCCTCCTTCCCCCTCACTCTGCACCAGCTCCTGGGCTGATCACTGTTGTCTGTTGGTCCTGAGCGCCCCCTGGTGTCCTGAGCGCCCACTGGAGTTCAGCCCTCCTCTCTCCCTCAGGAGGTTTGTGTCTGGGCTCACACTGACCTCCCCTCACTGTGTGCTGCACAGTAATTCAGGGCCGTGTCCTCGGCTCTCAGGCTGTTCATTTGCAGATACAGCGTGTTCTTGGAGTTGTCTCTGGAGATAGTGAATCGGCCCTTCACAGAGTCCGCATAGTATGTGCTACCACCACCTTCATTAATGTATGACACCCACTCTAACCCCTTCCCTGGAGCCTGGCGGACCCAGCTCATCCAGTAGTCACTGAAGGTGAATCCAGAGGCTGCACAGGAGAGTCTCAGAGACCCCCCAGGCTGCACCACGCCTCCCCCAGACTCCACCAGCTGCACTTCACACTGGACACCTGCAAACACAAAGACATCCTGGTCAGGAAACTGTCACACGTCCACTGTTTCTCTTTCTCATCCACTCTCACACTCAGTGTCCCTTGTTCTCCACAAATTACCTCTTAAAATAGCCACAAGGAAAATCCAGCTGAGCCCAGACTCCATTATGTGTGCTCTGTGTTCAGGCCTGTTCAGGGAATAGGGTCACCTGTGAATCCCAGGGCTGGGCTCCTGTCCCAGAGCTGCAGGGTCAGGGCTGGGCTGGATTTTATGGGCAGAGGGGGCCCTATTTGCATGTCCTCCTACTATATAGGGAGCGCTGGGGTTGGAGAGCTGCAGAGAGGGCAGTGCCTCAGTGCAGGTGCGAGTGTCCTGTGGGAGAATCATGGTCATGATAACATATCAATAACTAAATATGTATCATGGGGACGTTTGAGGTATGTTCAACTGTCCACATCTGGTAACAGGGAGACTAGCCTCGCCCTGGCTCCTCTGGGCTCCCTGCTTAATCCAGACCCCAGCTGTCAATCACAGAAGCCAAAAGCCTGTGATGCAGGCTTGACCCCTCCTCTCTCCACCTCCCACATTCTACAGATGAACTGAACCTGACCATGTATCTGGAATCTGTCTACCCCCTTCTTAGCTAACTGTTCCCATTCTAGGTCACACACACCCCTGACCTTGGGTCTTGGCAGGGGCTTGTCCACTGGTCTGCCAGTCTCACACCACTTCTCAGCCCTCATGGCACCTCTCGGGCACTCATCCCAGGTGACCTTCCTTTTTGAACATTACCCTCCCTCTGCCTCCACACTAGGTACACACATCTATTTGTGGTCCAGGTTCCCTATGTGGCTCATCTGGGGTGTACCCAAGCCTCTATCACCACCTCCTCCACCCCAGACCACTCATACACATCCACAGCTTTAATTACTATCTTCCCAGAAGGCTCCAAACACCTTTAGCGCCAGCCTCTCCTTGGAACCTCCATTCCAGGGTCCAGGAACAGCTTGGATGTCCCAAAGTCACCTCAACTCAAAATGCTCAGCTCACAGTTCACCCCCCGCCCCAAGCCTCTGTGTTCCTCATCTCATCACATATGTCCCTACATGCAGACCACGTCTGGCTTCACCCTCTCCCTTCTCTGTGTCCTCTCCATCACTCTCTCAGCTGGTTC